>CM057452.1:1039623750-1041120000 GCA_016271365.2 Neoceratodus forsteri
ATCAATAAACTGGCCAGCATTAAAAGCACATGATAGACCCTAAGTACTCTTGAGTTTAACACGAATTCCATCAAAGCTCTTTTGTCTCATTCAAGTTGCATAACTTAGATCTGGAAACAGATGCACCCGTATTGATTGCCAGAGAAGTGGGCTCAAGTGTTTGGTGTGTTGTTGGAGCAGGTCTCTTTCCTCAGACAAATGAAGTGGTATTAAGATGGTACGTGAGGTTGGATCTCTGGTTGCTGCCCTGGGCCGGCTGCCAAGTGGTGTGATACGGTAAGATTTCAAAACTTCAGAGTCTTCCTCCAGGTTCAATGCTTGTTTGAGCCAGTCCTTCAAGAATCTATTTGGATTGTCCCCCTCCGTTCCTTCTGGCAGGCCAAGAACTCGGTGGGTGGCCCGGGCAGTATTTTTAAAGTTTTCAAGGCATCTTCATAGCAGGGTATTTTCTTTAGTTAACCCTGATGCCACCGCTAAGGCTTTATCAGCGGTTTTAGCCACCCCTTTCGTGTCATCTGATAGTATGCCCACTTTGGTATTGAGCTGTTTAAGTTCTGTACTAAAATCTTCCATTTTCCGATCAAGCCCCTGTGTAGCTCAGAGCAGTGCAGTATTGGATGGCTGGCCTAGATCGTGTTCCCCGACTCCAGGTTGCTGCTCTTTGCTGCTGCCCGCTTTTGGTTCCTTAGAGCGGGCTCCTACCGAGCTGGCTGCAGTCTTGTTTTCCCCGCACCATTTCATCGGTCTTACATACACCACTGCTACCAGTTTGGGATCTTTTGGTAGGTGAACGCTTGTTCTTCTATCTGATGATGATGATGAGGTTTCAATTTATAGACACAAAAAAGTATTTACAATCAAAAAACTGCTTCCAGTTGTGGAACTGTACAGAGATGCTGTTCTCAGCTTGGCTGCTTTCCATGCCACGCCCCCCCACCCCCAGACAAAAAATGTTTAAAGTGATTTTGTGGACCTTGGGTACCACTTTCAGCATATGGTTCCTTAGGTCTGCAATAGCTGTTTTACGTAAATTTTAAAGTTCTATTGTGAGCCTTTATGTAGTTGTAGGAGATTATAGTTTGGCCCCAACAAGGCGGCCAGCTGATCCCTTCCACTTCCCTATTGCTTTCCACGTCCTGGCGCTCAGGCACGTTATGACGTTTATCAAAGGAGCGCAAGGGGCTGCTCCCCAGAGAAATGAATGGGACTGAATTTTCCATACTCTTTAATACATTATGATGGCAAGTTGGAGATTAGTGAAGACCACCACTTGACTAATAAGGGCCTTGTTAGTCAAGCAGTGGCCTTCATTAATCTCCAATTCACCAACATAATGTATTAGAGTAAGCAAAATTCATTCCCATTCATTTCAATGGGGAGCACTCCTGTACTGTCCCCTGCTGCACGTCGTAACATGCCTGAGTGTGGTGGGGTGGAGTGGAAAGCAATAGGGAAGTGAAAGAGATGGTCTGGCCACCTTGTCAGGGCCAAATGATGATCCCTTACCACTAAGTAAAGGCGCACAATAAAACTAAAATTTACACAAAACGACTATCGCGGACCTAAGGTACCATATCCCGAAAGTGGTATCTTAGGTTCGTAAGTGTGCTAAATTGCTTTAAAACATTGTGATTGAAAGTCATTTCACTATGTATTGATATATTGTGTTCTGCAATTTGGCAGACAAAGCAAGCAGCTACTGCACAATAGGGAGGTAGACTGTGTTAACTTGTTGCTGGGAAAAAATTGTGTCTTTAATTTATTAATTTATTTTTTTACATTATAAGTGGGGGCTCATGGATTTCTTTGCTATCCTTTGTCCAGGTTGGCAGCACTTGTTTTTAGCCATACAGTAGACCTTTCTAATGTATGGCCAACAACCAGTCAGTATGCAGGATTTTCCCTACCCATTTTATATGGGATGTGTCTATAACCCCACTGAGTGGCCGCATCATCTCTTGATGCTGTCCTAAAGGCACTAGCAGAGCAATCACCCTTAGAACTGATTATCTGAGGAGATTTTAACCTAAATTGAGCCACAGGCACAGAGATTGGATTTAAGGCTCAGCTGCTTGACACTAACCTCACACAAATTATCAGACACCACCAGATCTGGTAATCGCACTGTGCTTGACTGGGCAGTTGTCATGAAACCTAGCAGAATCAGGACTGCAGGAGTCTTCTCTGACTCCCTCAGTGATCACTTCCCAATTTTCTATATCTGGAAGAATAACTCTTTCCAGATCACAGTCCAGAACTTTTCTAGCTATGGATTTTTCAAGGTTTGATGACTGGACCTTCCTCACTGTCCTTTCTGAAATTGGTTAGAACCTAGAAAGCTCCCAAATATAGATGATACCCTTGATTTCTTTATTCACAACTTTCTCTCTGCTGCTGATAAGCACGCCCCTTTCAGAATGCTCTGAGTAAAAGGTAAATGTAATAAATGGTTGTTCCCTGAACTTAGAGTAGGTGATGCCTTCTACAGAACTTTAACAAAACATAATATTTAGGAACATTGTATCTTGCATTTCACATTAGTTCTGCATTTCTCCTCCTCATTATTTATTACTGAGGTAATTTGCATGAAAACAGGAACTTTGCTCCTGAAGAGTTCATCTATTCCTGTTGCTGTCTCCCTATCTGATGTCATAATGCACTGCTTGTGGCATTACAGTTACTCCCATGGTAACAGATTGTGATGTCACCACAGAGGATTATGACTTGAAGTAAGCAATCAGTTATGGGGGGAGATGAACTCTAAGGGATAAAGATTATGTATATTCATGCAGATTTCCTCAGTAATAAACAATAGGGAGGAGACCTCTGTAGAATACATATGGAATGCAAGCTGAATTGTATCTAAATGTTATGTTCATCAAGGATTTCTTTGAGGTGTTGGCAGCTGTTTAAGAAACAAATGATTCTGAGAGACAAAGCTTGGGGGCTCTTAAGGCAGACTGGGACAAATACAGGGACTTGAGAAATCTGTAAAAAGAGTGCAAAAACAACAAAAAGAGATTATCTTAGGAGTTCACAAGGTAAAACTCTGACTTATCCCAAGAAGTTCTGGTCACAGATCAGTTCCTTGCTGAAAGGGTGCACTGTGTCCTCCGAAGGGGATATAGTGGCTAATGGTCAGTGTATTAGTGACCTCCCCAGACCATTGCCAGTTACTTCAGTTGCTTTTTTATGGATTTAGCTAGGTTCAGACCTGCTTCCTCTGGGCCCTGTCACCCCGTCAGGACCTGGATAAGACCAGGGACCAACTATCCAAGTATCATCTTCACCTAGTGTGGCAAAAGGTGCTGCCAAATTTTCCTCCCAGGTGTTCTCAACTGGCATCCGCTGTGCTGCTGCTAGTACTGCCGCTACCACAATCTGCAGGCCCGGTGCCAGTATTGCCTCTCCCACAGCCTGCTGGCCCGGGGTCTTTATTGCCTTTACCATAGTCTGCGGCCTGGTGCTGGTCCCAAAGCCGGTGCCTGCTGGCCCCCCGCTGGGGTAACCTATGCCGGTCCTGCAGGCCCCGCTGTTGCCTTTTTGTTACCCGGTGCCGGCCTACCCTTATCCTCTGGTATATAATTACCCTGCCCTGGTGGACATAGAAACAGACTTCGACGGCAGATAAGGACCGCTTGGCTCACCTAGTCTTCCGGTTTCCGTACCTGTTGGATAAGCTGCAGATCCTAGCAACAGCCTATTTCTTCCTGACCCCCACCAAAATTGCCTTATGTCTGTGCCATGTATTCTTGAATTCCCCCACTGTTTTTGACCCCACGACCTCCTCAGGAAGGCCATTCCATGTGTTCATCACCCTCTCTGTGAAAAAAAAACTTCCTCACTTTGCCCCTGAGCCATTCCCCTTCTGTCTTCAGAGTGTGCCCCTTTATTCTCGCACACCTCTTTTTCTGAAAGATGCTACCCTCTTGGACTTTGTTGATTCCCTTGAGGTACTTGAAAGTTTCTGTCATTTCCCCTCTCTTTTCCTCGAGGGTATACATATTAAGGTCCTTTAGTCTCTCTCTTTGTATGGCTTCTGTTGCAGACCCTGCACCATTTTTGTTGCCCTCCTCTGGACTGCCTCCATCCTGTCAGTGTCCTTGCGAAGATGGGGTCTCCAGAACTACATGCAGTACTCCAGATGGGGGTCTTACTAACTGTCTGTACAGAGGGATAACACCTTTCTGTTTTTTACATGATGGTGTTTCATGCAGATGCAGATTTCTGCTCCTCATGACCCACCTACAGCATCCCCTAGGCAACCCTGGACCGAGGGCAATCCGGTATCCGTGCCCCCAATACACTGGCATCCACTGACTCCAGACCCATCAGCTCCAGCACTCACCGGGACGGGCACCCGCCAGCTGAAAGTGAGTTAGATGAGTCGGATGAGGATGACTCTGATTATTCAGAGTCTTCTCCACCCCAGGGGACTCTTCTGGAGGCAAAGAACCCGTTAAGGTGGTTCCCAAGTCCCCTCGTGATGATCCCTCGTTTCTGGCTGTCATGAGGCACATCCAGGCCACCATGGGCTGGGAAATGGAGGAACAGAACCCAGAGCGGTGTTGCCTGGCCATTTAGTTGAGGCAGTCTGATGCCCTCCCTGTGGTTGTGCCCCCCCCCATTGACTCTTATGAAGATGTCACAAGGGTGGCTTGGAATCACCCCTCTACAACTCCAGCGATGCCTAAGAAAGCAAACAGGCTCTACCACGCTTCCGTTAGTAAGCCCTTTTACGGGGGTCAACCGAAAGTCAGCTCTGCAGTCGTCAGCATGGCACATGACCACACGAAGAAGCCCAAGCACCTCAGTGCCCTCCCCCTGACAGGGAATCCAGACAGCTGAACCACTTGGGCAAGCGAGTTTTCGCCTCCTCCACCCTGGCCATCTGGGTCATTAACTATGTAGCCCACATGATCCAATATCAGAATGTCCTCTGGGACCCAGCCAGGGAAACTAGTTAAGTCTTTTCCTGATGACCCTCTAAAACACAGCTTACCCAGCTCCTCAAGGTGGGCTGTAACGTAGGGAACCACGTCCTTTGGGCCACCTTTGATGCTGTGGATGCCTTGGGCAGGGGATCAGCTGCAGGCGTCTGCCTCCGGCACCATTCCTGGCTCCATGTGTCCAACTTTGCCTCCGATATGCAGTCCAGCATTTTGGGCGCCCTCTGTCAGGGCTCCATCCTGTTCTGGGGGGGGGGTTCCAGGATCTAATTTCCATCCTTCAGGAGTCGTGCCGCACCCTCCAGTTCATTCACTCACTGTACCATACCAACCTAAGGCTGGTCAGCCGTTTCCATTTCACCACTTCTCTCACACGCCTATCCACCTGCCAGAGGTCAAGCGGCATCAGCCTCTTTTGCAGCTGCCACCAGAGCCCTGTGGGCACCCGCTCCTGACTCCTTAGCCCCCCCTTCCAGAAAGGGTTCTGGGGGAGGCTGTTGGGGATTGGTTCTCCCTTCACCTAGACATGTGGTAGGACATTACCTTAGATAACTGGGTTCTGCAGATTATAGAACACAGTCACATGCTGGAGCTTCTCGAGTGGTCCCCAGAAAATTCTCCTGTAAACTCCTGTTACCTCCCGCCCAGCTCATTTGTCACTCGTCTGGGAGGAAATTCAGGCTCTAATGCAAAAAACGGCCATAGAGCCCATCCCTCCAACCTAATGGGGCAGGGGATTCTACTCCCATTTTCTTCCTGGTCCCCAAAAAGACCAGGGACCTCCAACCCCTCCTAGATCTGAGTAGTCTGTGGAGGGGTTGTGTAATTAACAGATGGACCAGACACAGAACTTCAGGTTCAACACACAGTCTCTGTGTGATGTTTATTTAAAACACAGAAGATGACCTTAAGCAGTGGCATATCCCTTCTTCAATACATCAGTTTGCAGCAACAGACTATGCATGTCCTCCTCCTGCTATTAATCAGCATCTACGGATCTCTCTCTTTAGTGAAAATTAATTCATTCCCTGTGTGTCTCTTGTGTGTTTGGGTGATGGGGAGCTCAGTAAAGAAAAACTCAAAAGTAAGCTAAAGACAAAGAACCTCAGTGCAGAAGCACTGAAACAAGGGTTACCCCAAAGGGCATTGGCAATAAAGCCAAATTTCAAAGAAACGGGATGCTGCTCAGCAGCTGAAGAGGAAGCAACAATTCTCCCAAGCTCCTAGGGAAATCTTTTGTAATCTTTTAAAATATCATGTTTATCCTCCCTTCCCCCCCCCGGTTTGCCTTGTTTTAAAATGCATTTCAGTGGCCAGTATATCGGAAATCTCCAAAATGCGTAAAACGCTAGGAGCTTCTAATCCATCAGCAAATTTTTTTGCATCTAAGAAAGCATAGCGGGAAAAGTAGCCTCCACAGGGCAGTGGAGCCTCAGGCTTTAGTGGATTGCCGTTGGAGGAAGTTTCTTGGAGTGTTATTCATGCCACCTTGAGCCAGTTAGTAAAAATGGTGCAGGATTTTGATAAAAAATTTAACACCATTATACCACTTGTGTCTGCGCTTGAAACTAGGATAGACCATTGCGAGACCACGGTCCAGCGTTCAGAGTCCGCTGTGCTGAAGACGGTTGATTCTACAGCAAAACTCGTAAAGGAGAATGCTGTATTATGGCAGCACTTGGAAACCATTGAAAATCAAGCGCGAGACAGAGAGAAATGTTCGTCTGTTAGGCCTGGCTGAGGAAACGGAGGGTGACGATTGCCTGGCTTTAGTTCGGACATTCTTGCCTGCTTTGCTGGGGCTTACAGAAGTAGATCCTCCATTGTTGAACAAGAAGGCATCATGATCATCTTTACCAGTGTTTGGGATCGTGATTGAGTGTTGGCAATGGCTAGGAGAATCAGATCTCTCAAATTTGGGGACAATAACCTATCGCTCTTTCCGGATCTCTCTGTCAGTACCAGTCAGAGAAGGAAGGCCTTTGTTGGGATAAGGGGACGCTGCATCAGCTCAAAGTGCAGCATCAGTTACTGCTACCTGCTAAACTTTGGATGGTGTGGAATGGTCGCCAGTATTTATTCAACGATCCTAAGGAGGCTGAAAAATTAGTGAACCGAATCGACCAGGAGACGATCGAAGGGAAGAAGCAGGGCATTTATCTGAAGAGGGACTAAGGACATAATAAAGTACTGTTTTTGTATTAAGGACTTTGGGAGGTAGCCCTGTGTGAACTGCTCGTTCCTGCTGTTCCTATGCTTAACCGCTTTCTGATAATTATTTCCTTTATCAAGTGCAGTAAAATAGCTAAGGGGGGACTACTTACCCATGCTGTGCTGAGTTACTAATTTTCTCCTCGTTGCTCAGTTCTGTTTAAGTAGGTTAGTTTGGGAAAATTTCCGATGACTGGATACTTATTAGAAAGGAAAAATTTCCCTCATATTAATTTGTAATTATGCCATATTGGGGGCGTTTGTTGTAAATTTTCCTGGGATAGGAAATGCCTATTGTGTAATATTTGGGGAGCACTCACTTTGACATTAGTGTCATTTTGTAAAAGGGTGAACATTTGTACTTCCTTTGTTGAGTCCCTTTGTCCTTGCTCGGCTGTATGCGTTTGAGGTTCATAGTATTGTATAAATTAATGACAACCCCTGTGTTGTAACTAAAGAGGGGTGTTTGCATAAATCCTTAGTAAGAGTAACTACGAACTTCAGAGCTAATGTTATCCTTCTATGCATTTATGTAATGTGTTTTGCTTGCAAATGCATAAATAAAAAAGTTTCAAAGAAACGATCATCACACATAACCCCATAATGCAGTGGCATTTATATGCAAATCACTGACATTTTAGGCTTGTTCAGCTTAGAGGGACTACAGGCAAAATTTCTAACATAAATAAATTTCAGAATTTGATCAGCATAGCCCCAGTCACCCTCATGCCAAAAATGAGATCTCTAAGTTACAAGTCGTGTTACAATTCTAAATTCACTGCCAGTTCAAAAAAGCCAGTTTCAGTGAAGCACTGCTGCTGATGTCATCTCCAGAACTCTGAGTCTAGTCTTCCTTGTCAGCAAGCTTATAGCACCGGTTTCTTCAAAGGTTGGAGTTCATGTGCAATAGTTTTCACAAGTAAAACAGGCAGCAACATTCCAAAAAACATTACTGTAAAAACTGTGTTTCAGGCTTTGTAAAAAAGTTGACGTGTGTTTTTTTTTTCTTTATTTATTTATTTTGGTGCCTGTATGTTGTCCTTTTCTGCAGGGTTGCTGAATGCTGAATCCTAGCACACTGCAGTGAGGTTTAGTTTCCGTTTGTTTTTTTATACTGGAAAGGCATGTGAGTAAAATTTGCTGTTTTCACTGGTGAGGTTTACAGACTGAAAAATGTTCTGATGTGGTGGAAGGCTGTGATCATTCACATCCCTCATTCAATTGAGGTGACTTCTCAGGATGGCACTTTAAAACAATTATTCTACCTCTCTGTAAATGGGAGTGGGAGAGGTATGCTGTTTTGAAACCTTACTGAGTTTCTATGCAGTAGCCAACCCAGCCAACCTAGGGCCAGATATTCCGGGGCAAAATTAGCACTGCACGGCGAGCAAAATTAGCCCAGAACCATTTTCACGCCATATTGGAAGGAATAGCCCCAGGGCTTAATGAGTTGAATATAGCGTGCACATGAAGGTGTGCAAACAAGACTAAGAGTGCAGTGCAACAATAGCCCAGCAAATAAGACAGCACTGAATACAGCCACCAAGTGCAGCGCAAACTGCAACAGTGGTGGCCCAGTGCACACAGCGGTGGAGTGAGGTAAGGCTGAACAATGTGGACAATGTGTGTGCCAGCAAAGCAGTGGAGTACAACAGCAAATAGTGCAGGCCAAATACTGCAGGACCATGTACTGGAACATTACAGTATTGCACGGCGCTAACACGTTTGCATGGCGCAATCCCATTTGCCGGTGCTGAAGGCTGTTATGGAGGTAGGGTGCACCTCAGGCATCCTTTGCTAAGGGTGGCTACAGGCTGAGCTCAAGAAATTGACTGCCACCCTAAAGGAACTTTTGAGACATGGTACACTACCAGCAGAAGTCAGATCACAATCTCCTGTTGATGCTCCAGCATGCCCTGCTATGTTCTCCCCAAGGATGCATTGAGAACCTGTCATCTGTCACAGCTGTGGCAAGGATGGCCATATGAAGAGGGAATTCCGGTCTCAGAAGTACGTAGAGAAAGTGGTGAACCGGCTTTATGGAGAGCTTCAGAAAATGAGTCAGTGGTCAAGGGGTGCACAAAATGACCGCAGTGAAGGCTTCGGCCATCCTAACTCAAACCCCTCTGTGGCTAAATCGTCTGTCCAGGCCACTGCTGTTGTCCCTCCAGACGGTCCAAAATAGTGGGCCTTCAATGAAGACTACTGTGGCTTTTGAATGGTATTCCCACTTGGGCTCAGCCTGACAGTGGTTGCAAGTGACCATGTATTTCAGGACTGGTGATGACAAACACTTATCTGATGTGCTATTACAATCCCTGGAAGGCCCTACATGTGAGGGGCTGATTGACAAGTCTTATCCCTACTCAGATCTGTCCGCCTCTGGTTGTCCTTTCCTGTAACTGTAACTGCGTAGAGGAGAAGCAAGAGACACTGGCCCTAGTGTGTTCCCCCACTGACTGGTAAGGATGAGGTTCCCTTAATTGGAACAAACGCCACATGTTTGGGAGACTAGCACAACTCTGCCATGAGAAACAAGGGCAACTGACTGGATGGGCCTAAAGTCCAACTAGTAAAGGGCATGTGACTTATAACAAAACCCAGTGAAGAGGACCCTGATGAGCCAGTGGGGATAGTGTGGAAAAAGGAACCTGACTCCTTGGTATTGGCCCCCAATGCCCAGTGCACAATCCATGGAGAAGTCCGCCTAAAAGAAACGTAAAGAACAAAATATTAATGTTGGATGCAAAAGGTGATGGAAAGTTGCCAGAAAGATTATTGGTTAAACCCAGCATCTTGCCTGCCCATGCTCATGTCTATGTACGACAAGTGATGGTCCAGATTCGAAATGTGTCAGATCAGGAGGTCTGGGTGAACAGTGGGTGCAGTCTAGTTACAGTACACTGCGCAAACACTGCAGTATTACCCAATAACAAGTACTCTGGTCAAAAGGAGAGAGTGACCCCAGACTTGATTTGACTTGGTGATTCCGCTGCCAGCTGAATGGAAGGATTAAAGAACTAGCCCAGAGACCAAGA
The DNA here is from genome assembly GCA_016271365.2 of Neoceratodus forsteri. Classification (NCBI taxonomy): domain Eukaryota; kingdom Metazoa; phylum Chordata; order Ceratodontiformes; family Ceratodontidae; genus Neoceratodus; species Neoceratodus forsteri. The sequence continues at coordinate 1,039,633,949 of CM057452.1, forward strand.
GCGTTTGACAAAAGAATGGACTGGGGTGTGTCTAGGTGCAGAGCATCATATATGCCTGCATGATGACTGGCCATTTGCGAGAGATCGACGCTCACCCAGCGGACATAGCTGATGTGAGGAGACACCTGCATGGAAATGCTCACTGCTGGTGTGATACAGGAATCAAGGAGCCCATACCTGCGCCATTGTGGTTGTGCATAAAAGAATGGGTCGGTGAGGATGTGTGTTGATTATCGAACCCTGAACCGGTGGACCGTCCCAGATCAATACACCATGCCCCATATGCAAGATGCCCTGGATTGCTTGAATGGGAGCAAATGTTTCTCAGTATTGGATCTTCGCAGCAGATATTACCAGATTCCGATGGCCATGGAGGACCGTGAGAAAACTGCCTTCATCTGTCCTTTGGGGTTCTACGAATTTCTGAGAATGCCACAGGGGATTTCGGGTGCCCTGTCCACCTTTCAGTGACTGATGGAACGTGTGGTGGGAGATATGAACTTGCTGGAATGCCTAGTGTACCTAGATGATGTCATTAATTTGTGTATGGACGCACATTAGAGGAGCATGAGACCTGACTGTTTAAAGTGTTAGACCGATTGGAAGACTTCGGCCTCAAGCTGTCCATTGACAAGTGCCAGTTTTTTCAAACTTCTGTGAAGTATGTGAGGCACATAGTATCTGCAGAAGAGATTGAGACTGATCCCAGTAAGGTTGAGTCACTGACTACTTGGCCCCAGACCAATAACTTGAAAGAACTATGTTTCCTGGGGTTCTGTGGCTTCCACCGCGGTTCAAAAGACTATTTCAAGGTGATTCGCCCACTGCTGAATCTCACCCAGGGTTACCCCCCCACCAACCATATACAGTATACAAGAATGGGGCTGTCAAAGAAACTGGACACCCGAATCTGAAGCAGCCTTCCACGAAGTCATATACCAGCTCACCCATGCTCCCATCCTCACCTATGCTGACCCTACCAAGCCCTATGTGCTGCATATGGATGCTAGTCTGCAGGGCCTAGGAGCTGTGCTGTATCAAGACCATGAGGGTGGTTTGAGACCAGTGGCTTTTGCCAGGAGGAGCTTGACCCCATCAGAACGAAACTATCGTGTGCATAAGCTGGAGTTCCTTGCCCTAAAATGGGCCATTGTTGACCAGTTTCATGAGTACCTCTATGGGGCAAAGATATTAGTAGAAGCCAACAATAGCCGTTAACCTATGTACAGACTTGCAGCTGAGTTGACACCACTGACACCGGTGGTTCTGTTTTATCAACTCTATGATTAAGCTGTCGATATCACAGGCCAGGACTAAACCATATTGATACTGATGCCCTGTAGCAAAGGCCAGTCTCCAAGAGTGATTGGGTCAGGTTGTCTGAACATGACATCCGAGCATTGTGCCAAAAGTTTGACAGAGATGAACAGATGTCTGCGGATACAGTGGACTGTCTAGTAGATTGCTTGGGCCCTCCTGATACCTGCGTACCAGCTGCCTATTGCCATTTCTCTGCTCTAGATATTAGTGCACTACCTCAACTTGACAGATGACAGTATTCAGTGGATCAATCCCAAGATCTATGATTCAACCTGCACTTCATGCCTCGTCGGGGAAAGATGTGTATAAATTCGTTCTCTGACTTACGAGCAGCTCTATTGTTTAAAGAAGGCCCTGGTTGAAGTTACTCAATCAGTTATTATACAGAGAGACAGTGGATCGTGGTGGTCAAGTAGACAAGCAACAATTGGTCCTGCCCACAGCCTTTAAACACTTGGTACTGAGGTCCCTCCACAATCACAGGGGGTACCTCGGTACTGACAGCACTCTCAACCCGGTACGACCTCGATTCTACTGGCCCAAGATGGGGGCTGAAGTTGAGCACCATGTAAAGAACTGTAGTCATTGCCTCCAAAGAAAAGCCCTGCCTCAGAGGGTTGCCCCCCTTGTCAATATCACTTCCAATGCCCCCATGGAACTGGTCTGCATAGATTTTTTGTGTTTAGAACCTGATCAACGGAATATTGGCAATGTGTTAGTGGTTATCAATCATTTCACATGGTATACACAAGCTTTTCCAACTAAAGATCAAAAAGCCTCTACCGTGGCCAAGGTGCTAGTGAAAAAATTCTTGACGTCCACTAACGGAATCCCCCAGCGGATCCACTCAGACCAAGGCAGAGACTTTGAAAGTAGGCTAATCAAAGAAATGCTTGTCCCAATGGAGGTGCGTGATCAAGAACCACCCTTATCACCTACAGGGGACCTCAACCAGAAATGTTTTAATCATGATCCTTTATACATGCTGGGCACCTCCATCCAAAAGACAAGGATAAGTGGAGCCAGCAGATTAGCACCTTGGTACACGCCACAATTGCACCAAAATGGCTCTACTGGGTTCTCCCCCTAGTGACTCATGTTTGGGAGGGAGGCCCGCCTGCCAGTTGATGTCTGTTTTGGAGTCTCTCCAGATGGGGTCCGAGCTAAAAACTACCTGCAGTACATACAGAAACTGAAAGCTCAATGGAACCATGCATATCAACTGGCCCAGACAGTGACCGCTAAAAGAAATCTCACCAACAAAGAGGCACGACAAGAAAGTAAAACTCAAGAGCTATGGCCCGGAGACCATGTGTTGTTATGCAATTTGGGACTAAATGGCAAGCACAAAATTCCTGATAGGTGGCACCATCTTCCTCATGTAGTAGTTGGAAAGTTGGATGATCTACCAGTATACAAGGTACGCCCAGAGAATAACTCCAAAGCTGTCAAGACCATGCACCGTAACCACTTGCTGCCTATCGGCCAAGTTATTGTTGAAGCTGAGCCAGCAGTCATTGCCTCCCCTGGGCTGGTGAGTCATGCTGCTGCAAAAAAGAGACAGAGTCAACCTACCCCCAGTAGTTAGAGTGAAGGTTTCCTCCACAGCAGGCCCAGAATGATGGTGTCTGTCAGTCCTCCTCTGATGATAGTGAGTGTGACAATGCCTATTACCCCTCCTATGAATTGAGTCAGCTGTTTTGAGGTAACTCTATGACTAATTGTGGGGATGAAGCTGGGTTTTCTGGACTGCCTAACCCCCGAGTTTCGTCCTTGGAGCCAATGCTCCCTGAAAGTGAGGTGCAAAGCATTCCATCTGAGGTTGAAGACTTTGTGTTTTGTGGAACTGTGTGAATTGCCCGAAGAAGGGGCTGATGGTCTGAGTCTCCCTGGTGACACACTAGAACTTGAAGAACAGTATGAGAGTGCTGACAGCCCCATTTCAGTGCCACAAAGCCTAATTGTGCCTAAACTTTCTCTAAATGAGCCAGCTGGGCCTTCGTCAGAAGACAGTAATGAGCAAAGTGTTGTGGAACCAGAACCTACAGCAAAGAGAGGGCGACAGTGCTCCCAGTTTGGGCATTCCTATTCATGCAGAGGTACCCCACAAGTGACGGAAGCTCCAGTTAATAGAAAGTATAGAGATATTGGGGCTTCTCCCAGAAAGAGAGACCGAGCTGTCAGCCAGTACTACACTTTAATTATGATTTCCGGGAGCCAGTGGATTGCCTTCAAATGTGGTTTACAAAGGGGTTTACGTCTTGCGAAGCTCACTGCCCAAACTGAGCTTCACGATCAATTCCAGATTACTTGTTTTTCCCTCTCACTATGGTGCCCCTGCCCCCTCTGGCCCCAAGTTAGCTGATAGGGAGGGGCCCCTATTACATTGTTTAATGTGCAAGAACTTATTACCTGAAGCAGTATTGTGATGTCACTAATGTGTTAATCATAGTGGAATCAGCATTACCTGTATGAAACATGAATAAGTATTGTTAATATGGATGTAGTAATGCAAAGTATATTGAAAGGTATAGTGGTGTAGCAAGCTAATGATATATATGTCTCGTTTATATTGCATTTTTGATATTGTGATGGTACAGACTTGACGCGGATGCCAAGTTTTCTCCAGGCAGGGAAGGGTGTAACCCCCCTTACAAATGGGAGTTCCCGAAAAGTCTTCCTTGAACTTGCTTAAATGCTCACTGCCAGGCTGGAGTCCTGCGTTTTAGCAGTTTAAATGTGATTGCCACAGAGTGCCTGTATAGCCTCTGTGTACTGTCTCTTTAAGAGCTGCCTGGATTGCAGTCATAATTAATTAATTAATCTGAGAGGGAGCTCTGTTAGAAGATGTACTTGTTTGCTGATCATTTGTTAGAGTAGTAATAATATTGCAGTTTGTTGTAACCTAGCTTCTTTGCAGTATGGAGAGTTCTGTTTGTATTCATCATCTAGGTCCTGGACTGCAGAATGGGCCAATCAGCACATTTGGGACTCTAAAATGGAGCCTGCCTACAGGGGCTTGGTGGGGCCAAAACTTGTAGGAATTGTAGTTTTGGGCTTTTGGCGCCTAAAATAACCTGGAGGGGGAGTCCTTGTTGTGACTGATAGACAGATCAGCCAACCGAACCTTTTGGATCTTAGGGAAAGTCCCACACTGCTTGCAGTTTCAGTTAGATCTGAGTTGGGAAGTGAATAAGTAACAGCTCGAGATAGTTCGAGCAGCAATCCATAGTGGATTTGCGCAGGAGAACTGTGGAAAGGCCTGAGTTTGGCCTGCATGCCTGCCTGCCTGCTGTTCCTGAGAGGGAACTTGTGGGTTTTTTTCGGACTGAATCCGAATTTGGAGAGCGAATTAAGCCACTGAGTTGTGACCAGGCTTTAACCTAAAGAAGACCGAAGATTTGATGAATGTGATCGGCCTGTCAGTACTTCTAGCTACCTTTGAACTCCTGGATTGTGCCGAGACTCTGTAATTGCGATCGGAGAGCCATTTGCCTGGTACAGTGGAATTTCCTTACATGTGAATGTGCTTTGTGCTTGTAGTGGGTCGTGATTTCATTCCCCACTGTGTGTCAGAACTGTGTTTTGCTTGCTGGAGGCTGTATCCGGCTCCACAGACTGAATCTGTATCCATTTCCATTTGCATGGGCCCTGCTTCATTGGCCCAGCGAGAATACCTACTACGCAGAGAAAGTCATCGACGAGAGACCGGCCTGAGGATCAGCTCCCAGCTCAATGTCTTGAACAGGAACAATGCCTCGGTGATTCGTGTAGGCCCTGCTTCTCCGGGCACTTCCGCTCAACAGCCTGCAGTCTCAATTTCGTCCTGCCTGTGTCCAGTATTGGGTATCGTGAGTAAACATCAGGGTAGCTCACAACAACAACTAAATCTAAAAGTGTTGTCATCTGATTGTCTTGTTGCCTTTCTTTCATGAACTGAGCCTCTGGCTCCGGATTACAAATAGTGTGTTAGGTGTGCATGTTGCTTTCTTCCATCAAGGCCCCAACCAGCTGCAACGCTCCTGGCTAGCTCCACCGTTTTCACCTGGGTACCCAGAGTGTGTGACTGTGTAGGGACTTGAACTGTATGCATAACTGTCTGATTAATATAGCTTTTAAGCAAATCAACCTGATTACGCCTCCCTTGTTCAAGTCCCCTGAATAAATTAGATTTAACTTTGTTTGCATTTAACATGACCGTGGTTCCAGTTTGTGCCAAGAGTATTGTACTGTTGTTATTTGCTGTGCTTAACCTTGTTTTACAGGGGGTCCCCGGGGTCAAGTTAAAGGAACCAGCCCTGGTGTTAAGTGCGAACAGTGTGGGTAATTGCCTGGTGAATAAGGGTCATTGTGAAAGTGATTACTGTTTACTGTTCAGGCCACTAGAAGGAGAAAATGTGGGTTACGGTGTCACGGAGGGCTGTGCCTAGGTCAGCTTGACCATTACCAACCCTGACCTCTGGGTGGAAGCACCCATATCAGAACCTAGGCCCTTAACCTGCAACTAGCCAAGGAGGCTGGGGTAGTAGCCCTTGGAATAGCGCCACCTAGGGATTACAGTCATTATATGCAGTACTAGACCTGAATAGGTGTGTGCATTTATTTTTGGCCACGGTTTCTCTGCCTTCTATAATTTGGATTTGTTTGTGAGCTCTGCTGCACTTGTCTTTGCTGTTTAGCTGCTGGGCTGCTAGCTCCTGATGACATCACTGTAAGGTAGAGGAGTGACTCACACTGTACAGTACCATGCAGTTGCAACAATGTTGTAAGGGAAACCTACCAGTATTCAGTGTACATACTGTTTCCTCTTCCCCAAGACACCCTGTTAGCAATGCATTATGCCAAAATCCAAATGCCTTGTCAGTATGTTTTTTTGTGTGAAATTGATTCTGCCCTATAGTGATGTCAGTAGTACAACACATCAACACCAGGCTTGCTATAGAAGCTCTGGTACACCCTACAGTTTTTAGCAGCTCAGAGTGCAAAAACTAACTACAGCAGACAGTAATGATTAGGCTGGATAAAGCTTCCAGCAAGCAGAACACAGTTCACACAGTGGGGAACTAAATCACGACCCACCTTCAATACACAGCACCCTTACATGTAAAGGATTCTATGGTACCAGCAAGCAGAACACAGTTCACATAGTGAGGAACCAAATCACGACCCACTTTCAGTGCACAGCACATTTACATGTAAGAAAATTCTACTGTACCAGGTAAACCACTCTCCGGTCACGATTGCAAAATCTCTGCACAAACCGGGGATTCAAAAGCAGCTGGAAATCCTGACAGGCCGATCGCCTTCAGCAAATCTTCGGTCTTCTTCAGGTTAAAGCCTGGTCACAGTCCAGTGGCTTAAATAGTCCTTACAACTCGGATTCAGTCCGAATAAACTCTATTTTCCTTCTCAGGGACAGCAGGCAGACAGGCAGGCCAAAACTCAGCCCTTTCACAGTTCTCCCATGCAAAACTACATAGAACTGCTGCTCAAAAATCACTCGAGCTGTTACTTCTTCACTTCTCAGCTCAAAACTGAAACTAGCTACAGCAGCCTGGGAAATTCCCCAAGATCCAAAAGGTTCGGTTGACTGATCCTCCTGTCAGTCACAACAAAGGCTCCCCCTTCAGGTGCAAAAAGCCCAAAACTACAATTCCTACAGATTTTGACTCCAGACAGCTCCTGTAGTCTGGCTCCATTTTAGGTCCCACCAGTACTGATTGGTCCAATTCGCAGTCCAGGACCAAGAGAGTAGAGATAAACAAAACAGTCCTTACTGCAAAAGGCAGGTTAGACAGACTACAGTATTATTATCACTTCTAAATGATTTTCAGCAAATAGTTACATCTTTCAACAGAGCTCCCTCTCAGATTACTTATGACTGCAATCCAGGCAGCTCTTAAAGAGACAGGGTTACATGTGCTAATCAGTAAATGTGCCAAATGATTTTGGGAGACAGCCTGGTAGCATGCCACCATCCAAGGCACTGCCATATGCGCTTCCCTTGAGGGGTACAGCCTAGACGCAAGGTTGAAGCGTGCTGTCCCTGCTTCCTCCTGTTCATACAGTAGAGTGTTCCAGCCTTAAAGAGACGTTGGCTCTAAAGTTAAAACGCAAGTTTTCATCCCAAAAACTGTAAGACCCTTGAAGTCAGTTTTTGGTTCCTGGTTGTTAGCTTTGTCCTGTGTATTGACCTTTGAAGTCAGAGCTCCAGACTGCTGAGAGCACTAAATTTGTGATGTTTGCCTAAACCAATGAAGACATAAGCTGCAAGCGATACAGGGCAACCTCTGCACCCACCTATTGTGACTTGTACATAGTTCAAGATGTGTTTCTGCTAACTGCAGTCAGTTTGCTTGATTGCCTTAAGGGCCCAACCATGCCAATCTACATACAGCTGCACCGTCCATCAGGCCTGCACCATGTTTGAGAACTTTACAGTAACTGGGTACCCAGATTGTGTGGAATTGCGGGTATTTGCATAGTCTGGGATACTGGTACCAGTGTGTGTATTGTTAAAAAGGATCTGTCTTATGCAGCTAGTTAGATAGCCAGGGCAGTGGTTGATCACTAAGATTGGTGGGGAGAGTACAATCTAAAAATGTAAAATAAAACTGCACTGATTTATCTAGTTGGAGGGCTTCACCAGCACCAATCAATCTACCCATTGTATATATTGTAAATGCATAAACTCTACTCCAGTTCTTCATCCTAACACCTATGTTCCCTAAAATAAATGGTGTTATTACCGTTTTTGCAAATCATCGGGTGTGAGCATATTATTATAGAGTCATTAATTACAAAAATGTCTTAAATGTGGGGAAATGCAAATGGGTCCTGTTTGGGGGTGACAGATGGTATTTGTGGGTGGTATAACATCTCAGGGGGTTATACCTGGTAACAGCTAGCTCACGTAAAAGTATATTCTGAGTGAAGGCACTGTGCAATTGTTTTTAAACTTGATATAAGTTAACAAACCCAAACCCCTTAGCCTAGCTCGTAGGTAGTAGGCAGGGGTGTAACACTAGGAGTTGCGAAACCTGGGGGTTACATTAGGTTGATATGTACAGAGTAGGATAGGGTGCTGTTGAGTGTTATGCCTAGATATTTGAATTCCTTGACCTGCTCGAGGGGGAGGTTTTGTTTGTTTAGTATGGTAAAGCAGGTGGATTTGTGATGGCTCTGTTCGGTGGTAAAAAGCATCAGCTTTATTTTTTTCTATAGTTCATTAGCAGTTTATGGTCCTTGAACTGGCGTTCAACCTCCACAAAGCCTGCTTGGAGGTCACTGGTGAGTAGGGTAGGGTCCGTATGAGCTGAGAAGAGGTCAACATCATCTGCATACGGAATGATGTTGTTAGGACAGGCTTTTGGGAGTGAATTGAGAAAGAAGCTAAATAGTAATCGGCAGAGATCCTCTCTGTCCCCATTGCTGATATTTGCAAAGTGTCTACTTGGAGTTCAATGCACACTTTTGTAAAGCACTATGCTCTGGATGTCCATGCCAGACAACATGCTTGCTTTGGCGGGACAATCCTTAACGAACTTCTGTCTTGAGTGAGCTCCTACCACCCTGCTCGGGGGATTTGGTTTTGGCTTGGTTCTCTAACCCAGCAGTATGAATAAATGGTGAAAACCTTTAGTCCAGGAAGATATGAAAATTATGTAATCATCGTAATTCTTGATCTTTTTGGACAAGTCTTCATCATTTATTCATACGCTCACCCACCATCCCCCAAGCTCACTCGGTTTCTTGTCTTCACACCCTCATTTGGTTTGGGCTGTGACAACATTGTTTAAATTAACCCTTCCGATACGGGTCAATCGGGCTATCTTATGCCGTTGTTAGGTTATTTATTTATTAATTTAAGAGTTTCACCAGGAAGGGGCACACTGAACAACAAATTGCTCATCTCACGGTACCTCCTGGGGGGAAGGGGAGTTGGGAGGATACAATAGACATAAACTGAACCAATAGTATACATAGCTAAAAAGGAGGATGGCCATAACAGATGAGCCATATAACAACAGTATACATAGCTATAAAAGGAGGTTGGTCATAGCAAATTTGAGACATAAGTATCCAGAGAACAATGTAGACAGTGCCAATATGCATTGCGTGCAGTGCATAGTAGACAGCATAATACAAGAACTTTTGGGAGTACCTAGCTAATAATGGTAGGTGGGCACGGCAATTATGTCATTGGTATTCAGAGCACACAGTAGATGGAGCACATATACAGTTTGGGTGCCGTACATATTAGAACCAGATACAGCATTATAGGTGTGCATCGTAGAGAACAATATATATGCAGTAACAGTCATCAAGGCATAACATTTGCGAGTAGATATCATCAGCAAAGTTGCATCTGGGAGGTACATGTGGTAGTATGGAAGGGTACCTTTAAGTAGGGTACCTGTAGAGTCGAGTCTAGGATACCATAGCACAGCTCCAGTGGAACAGCCATGTCGCTCAGTTGCCATTGCAGTTCATGGATAGATAATTGTGTAAAGCAGCAGAGGTGGAGAGAAGGGAGGTGGAGTGGCGTATCTGGGGGGAGGGGAGTTCCATAGCTTAGGGAACCGGTGGGAGAAGGCTGCCTGGCTGACTGAAGTATTGCAGTAGGACAACTGTGAGAAGCTGTCGACTTGAAAGAATGAATGGGTGTGGGAGGATTGATAGTGAGGAGCTACTGTAAGGTATGGCGAGAGAGTACCAAACCAGAATTTGGAGACAAATTTAGTGCAGTGGTGGAGGCGCCTGTTTTCTAGGGAAGGAAAGGCCAGGGAGTGGTAGAGCTGGCTGTGGTGAGTAAGGGTAGGGGCATCCAAAGCAAAGTGGCAGAAGAAATTAAATAGGGAGTCCAGTCTGGCTGGGAGGTCTTAGGTGCAGCTCTGTAGACTATATCACAGTAGTCAAAGATGGGGAGGATCATCTTCTGGACAAGTTGGCACCTAACCAGGAGAGGGATGCTGTCCCGGTTCCTATATAGTATGCCTACCCTGTGGCGCAACTTGTTTAGGATGGCCTCCACATGACCAGAGAAGGTGAGGTGTTAGTCAAGCCAAACCCCCAGATATCTGAAAGAGGAGGTGTCCTCAAGGACCATTCTGTTGAGGGTGTGGAAGGAGGGTAAGAAGGGGAGCCTGAACAGTCTCTGCCTTGTGCCGAAGGTCATAGAGACAGTCTTCTTGGCATTTAGAAAAAGCTAATGAGAGCAAAACCAGTGCTGATCATTGTTGAAATCATTCTGGAGTCTGTTTGCTACATTGGAGGGAGAATGTCCAGAGGTGTACAGTACCATGTCGTCTGCATACATATGGATAGAAGTAGAGTCACAGACTGACAGCAGATCATTTAGAAAGATGGAGAAGAGGATGAGGCCCAACACTGACCCCCGAGGGACACCTGTGTCGATGGGGGGGGGAGGATATGGAGTCCGCTATTCTAACAGACTGAGTCCGGCCTATAAGGTAGGCTCAGAACCAGTTTGTGGCAGTAGCAGACAGGCCTGCAGTGGACAGGGAGTGGAGTAGGATAGAATGGGAGACTGTGTCAAAAGCTTTGGCTAGGTCAACAAAGATGGCAGATGTGATTTGACCACTGTCCATCCCAGAGAGGATGGAGTCAGTGAGCCTAATCAAGGAGGTAGTAGAGGAGTGTTTTTTCCAAAAGCCAGATTGGAAGGGGGTGAAGAAGTTGGAGTGCGACAGACAGAGAGTTGAGAGAGGACTATGTGTTCTTGCTGTTTAGCAGGGGTGGAAAGAAGAGCTATTGGGTGGTAGTTGCCAGGGCAGGAAGGGTCCCCACCCTTAGGGAGTGGGAGAACCGTGGCATGCTTCCAGCCAGTGGGGATAGCTTTCAGCGTAAATGAGAGGCTGAGAAGCTCTGTCAGAGGAGCGGAAATAGCTGTTGCAGAAAGGTAGAGCAGCTTGGGGTCCAACCCGTCAGGCGAGCAGCCTTTGGAGGGATTTAGGGTGAGCAATGCATCTAAGGTGTCCAAGGTGGCTGGCCTGGTGGCGCTGGGGGTTGAAGCACTGGATGCCACACCTTGCGCCACACCAGCGACCCGGGTTTGGGAACAAGCCCGGGCTGCCGGGGGTTGGCAGGGGGGAAAGAGATTGAGCGTCCAGAGGACTGCTCTCTCTTTCCAGGGAGGGTTGGGGAGATGACCACTCAAGGAACGACCTCTGGTGGAGGCTGGAGGTTGCCAACAGCAGCATTGTGGCATATGCCAGGGGGTGGAGCCGTGGCAGAATGTTGCCTTGACAGCCGGGCTCCACAGGGGCATAACTAAGCAAGAACCCCCCCTCACTCCCTCTTATAGGCAAAAATGCCTCCCACCCATGAACCACACTCCTGTAGTCATGCATGGCTCTCCTCATCCTGTCTCCTCCCCGGCCTGGTGCTCAACCCTATAGAAAGAGCACCCTGGGCAGAGGCGGCCCTTCCCTGAGGGTAGATCCGGGGGATGACTGGTGTCAGGGGGGGAGAGGAGACGTCGGGCCATGCAAGGAGGTAGAGTCCGTGGTGTTGGGCAGTTGCCAGAGAGAGTTCAGGGGGACACAAGGAGAGGGTGCAAAAATATAATCAAAAAAAAAAAAGATGGGCAAGGTGGTTATGTGAGTGAAGGAGAAGGGGGGTGGGGTGGGCAGAGGTAGGTGTGAGGAGGGATAGAGCGGGAATTGGCTGATGAAAAGGTAGGGAGGATAGGAGAGCAGAGGCACAAGAGGTGAAGTAAGTATTAAATTCAGAGGCAACACTCATGTGGTTGGTGAATAGGGAGTTGTTCAATGAGAGGAGAGGTGTAGGAGGGGAAGGTGGGGTGAGAAGAGGGAGTGGATGACCTTCCAGAATTTTGAAGGGCAGTTAATGTTAGAATGGAAGGTGTTGATAAAGTATTCAGCTTTGGCCAAGTGGGTGGCTTTAGTACACTTATTGTGAAGTTGCCTATAGGAGACATAATCTATTGGAAGCTTAGAGATTTTGTGCCTCTTCCAGGCCTGATCCCTTGCACTTTGTAACATGGCAAGAAAGAGAAACCTCAAATAATGGAATGTCATTGGACAAAATGTACCACATGATCAAAGTTGGAGCGGGGATTAATCACTGGTAATGCCCGCTCCAACCAAATATTAATCACCAGGTCACCGGGTCAAGGTGTAGTACCAGTAGGTAGCACTGCACAAAACGCTGTATGGCAACCACAGAATCTGACACACGAGTATTAGCAGAGATATCGGCAAAAGTCCCATAAAGCAGTGTAACACTTACAATTCATTGCAGCGAAGAAGCAGCTTCTGTCCACGGCGAGACGAATCCTAAGATTTTGGGCGAATAGAAGTTGAAAAAATGAACGGTAACAACAGTGATGCATGTTACTCTGTGAAATCTGCATATAAAATTTTAACAGTCTGTATACACACAAGTATGTAACTCAGTGTGTTATACCACGCGAGAATGCAGAGCACTGTATGTAAACAAGTGTTTGACACGAAATAAACATCTTTCTTTAAGCATAGACAAAGTGTTGAGTCTCCGTATATTTTGCATTAGCAGACATCAACAGGACTACTTATTGTCATGTTACAAGCACATTAATCCCCTCCGAAGTTGGCTTCTACTGGGGAATTAATGCATGGTTGGAAGGTTGTAGGCACTCATCCTTCAGCCTCATGTCACAACCCCCCCTAATCATGCATTAAATGCATTAATTCCCCAATAGAAGCCTCCTTCATCAGGGATTAATGCTTATTGGCAAGCTATTAGTTTGGGTGAGACCCATGGAAGATGATTTCTGCGGACTCTGACTTTGCATAGGGGAGCATATTTGTTCCATACTTTGAGGAATTTGCCTTTAAAGTAATCAGAGGTCACGTCAATAGTGGTAGCTAAAGGTATGGGGGACCAATTTGTGCGCGATAGGTTGAGAAGGAGTGGCCCTAGGTGCAGTGAGTTGTAGGAGCGATTCACGAGGGTTTTGTGTGGAACTTTGGTGCAGTGGATTCTGCATACTATGAAAGTCATGCAGTGGTTGCTCAAGGCATCAGAAAGTACTCTAGGGACTTCCGGTGACGTCAGCGCCAGGAATGGTAGCATAGAGAGGCAGCTCCCACATAACCTTCAAATATTTCTCCCCTAACCTGCTACTACAACTTCTGAGCCAGTTTTTGGAGCTAATAGATGATGGGGAGTAAAAATAAACCAAACTCGCGCTCCGGAAGACTCTCTCAAAAGCCCGATGCAGCCAGATTTAAAAGAAGGCCTAGCGACAGCCGCAGCGTCTCGCCCATGAGCAGTATACTGGGAGACCAAGACCTCGATACAGACGGAGAAGCGGAGAGGCTCTCCCGATCCCGCTTCGAGACATTGCTGGCAGAGATAAGGGCGTTTCGAGCTGAAAACAAGAAAGAGTTCACCATGTTGCAGAATCGCCTCTCGGAGGTGGAGGAAAGGATGGATCGATCGGAGCGAACATCTAACGAGGTCGCAGAGCAGACGCCATAGGCTCCACATAGCGGTTGATTACCTGGTAGATCAATATGAGACCATCAAAGATAAAATTACAGATCTTGAAGCCAGATCTCGGAGAGATAACTTACGCATTTATGGTCTCCCGGAGGGATCAGAGACAGGCAAAATGGAAGATTTCTTGTCTGACTTGTTAAGGGATGTCCTGTCTCTCCCCACATTTCAGTTTAGAGTAGAAAGAGCCCATAGAGCCCTGACAAGGCGACCTACAGACTCTAATGTGAGACCCTCGATCAATAGTGATGAAGCTTAGTTTTAAGGACAAGGAACAGATTCTTGAACAGCTTGGGCTCTAAAGAAGATTACTTATAATTCAGCCAGACTGCTGTTTGACAATGACTATCCTACTGATATTATGAAACAAAGGATGGCCTATGCACCTATACTAAAGCTGTTGAGAGAGAAAAATATCAAGTTTCAAACACCATACCCTGCCAGGCTTCGGGTTTTTTGGGAGTCTGGGACAGCAATTTACTCATCCCCAGAAGACATCTTCCCGGAACTGAAGAAGAGAGGTTGGAGTTTCAACTCGGCTAGCCAGGTGCACCAACAAGAGCGTCCCCCTCGATCTGAATGGCATGATAGTGTCGATGCACGCAAGGATGTAGATAGAAGAGGAAGATTTCGGTCTGTGCGACATCTCAGGCAATACATCGGATCCAGACCTCCCTGGGAGACGGATTTGGCAGTAGAACAGCAAAACATGGACACCTGAAGTTGATTGCTACTTACCTGCTGTTTCATGAGGTTCTGAGTGAACTTTGCAGTTTGGTTATCAGGGACACTTGCCAAAGACTGTTTTTCTGCTCTCAAATTCTCTAAAATTTCCTTAACACAGGGCAGCTTTATATGGGTCTCTCCTATTCCTTTTTGGATACTCAAATCAGTTTTGAATGTATTACAAGTCGAGCACTGACATTTGGAGTTTAAACCTTTATTCTTGAGGGTTGTGTGGGAAAGCAAATATAATTACATGCAACGGTCTCGAATATGCTCATTCAGGGTCTACATGCAGACCTTCCGACTGCTAATAGCCCTGTTAGCTATTCTTCCTGGTCTTTCGTCCCAATTATTTAACCCCGCATTGTACAGGGGTTGTGGGGGTCTGGCCTTTTTAAAGGTCACAATTCCTCCCAAGGGTCACGTCCGCGTACCTAGGGCGTGGCCCCTTTTCCTAGAGGGGTAGTATATACGCCCTCCACTTATGGAAGTGCAAATGTACATAGTTCAGTTCTGTTGTTGATTAACATAACTTACTATTATTTATTTTGTCCCCATGTGCACATGCTGGTAGCTTTTTTTGGAATTAGTTTACACAGGAGGCTGATTACTTTGTTTAGTTCATTTTATTCAAGAGGACTTATGCTCTGGCCCTTTAAACAAGATGCAGACATACTGGTTTCACTCTGTATTCAAGGAAAGTTAGTGTTTTTTTCCACTGATGATGGGTGATATTACTGGGGTTAGGATATGCTCGCATAATGTTAACGGGCTAAATAATCCCACCAAGAGGTATAGAGTGATTTCCTCTCTTAAAAAGTTGAAGCCCTCTTTTCTATTGTTGCAAGAAACACACTTAAACAAACAAGAACATCAAAAATTAACTAAATTTGGGTTTGCCACAATAGTGGCCTCGTTTATGGTGGGGAAAGGAGGGGAGCTGCTGTATTGATCCCTAAGGGCGTCCCTTTCAATTAATAAATTCCTATAGCTGACCCTGAGGGCCGTCTGGCCATCGCTGTTAGGAGGTTTCAGGAGCAGGAACTCACTCTTGCCTCTATATATATCCCCCTGGAGGAAGGAGCCGCTGTTAGAAAACTCCTGTTGCAGAAGGTTCTGGAGAGATGTAAGGGGTTCTGGTGATGGGAGGAGATCACAATATGCCTATCTCTTGTCTAGATACCTCTTCCAAAAGGCCATTTAAGAAATCCCCTCACACCATACTATGCAGGCCTTCCTTGCTGAGGCACACTGGATTGATGCGTGCGAACTAAAATCCTAATAAGAGGGAATATACGACTATTCGCACTCCTGTTAGTATACACCGCATTGATTATATATACATGTCTCCAAGGAACATCTGTATAAAGTGCAAAGTTGCACAATCCCCACTACATTATTGGATCACTCATAATAACTTTAAACTTGATTTGGGATACAAAAAGGAAAAATTCTCTCTGGAGATTTAATAATTTCTTACTAAATAGTAAGAATTTCATGGACGTTATACAACGTCAAATAAAACAAATATTAGAGGATAACAATAATCAGGATACCAGAAAGGGGGTACTGTGGGATACTCTCAAAGTAGTTCTGAGGGGGGAAATAATTAAATATGCTGCTTATCAGAGAAAACAGCAATGTCAGAGGTTGGATAAATTGCAGAGTCAGTTACAGGAGCTCCAGACTCAACATGCAGCAGGAGATTTGGGAGCTCTCCCCCTTATACAAATTATTAAACAGCAGATCCAGGGCATCTTGGATATACAAACTGAGCAAGCTTACAGCTCCTCAAACAAAATATTATGAAGGGGCCCTAGAGCCACCCGCCTGTTAGGCACAGAGCTTAGGCAACATAAGGCCAGATCAACATTGGCCAAATAAGGGACCCGCTTCAAAAAGTTAATTACCTCCCCTCTGAGATTGGACAAGCCTTCCAAACACATTATACTAACCTTTATGATTCGAACATTAAGAAAATCCCAGCATATCAAACTTTATGGAAACCCTCAACCTTCCTAAATTATCACGGCCAGAGACAATCTTTGGAAAGTCCGATTTCCAAAGCAGAGCTAGAGCTTGCATATCAGCCCTCAAAACTAATAAGAGTCCTAGTCCCGTGGCTATACGAGAGTTTTACAAAGCCTTCCGAGTGGACCTATCCCCATCCTGCTGGAGACCTGTAGAGCCATTCAGCAGGGGAGCCCATCCCGGACTCATGGCGATATGCGTATATCTCTAGCATCCTGAAGCCCGACAGGGACAAAACCTATTGTTCCTCCTATAGACCCATCTCAGTTCTCAACATTGACTATAAGTTATTTGCATGTATAATGGCCAAAAGATTTCAAGTATTTCTCCCAGAGATAATAGATTTAGACCAGACGGGCTTCATGCCAGGACGTCAGACACAGGACAATATAAAAAGAACCTTGCATCTCTTGCAGAAGGTTAAGGTCACTGGATGTAGCTTCCTCCTTCTCTCCTCGATGCGGAGAAGCTTTGACCGTGTCGAGTGGCCCTTTGTGGGAGGTGCTGGGTAGGATTGGGATTCCCAGCTAGTTATCAACCAATAAAAAGCCATGTACTATCAACCCAAGGCTTACATTAAATTAATGACTGTTTCTTGTCCTATCCCTCTCTCGAGGGTACCAGACAGGGCTGTCCCTTCTCCCCTTTTATTTGCAATATATCTAGAGCCTTTGGCTCAAGCCTTGAGGCAGACAAGAGGTGACAGGAATACGAGTACATACAGATGAGCACAAATTAGCTTTATACGCAGATGACCTCTTAGTGTACCTCACAAACCCTGAGTGTGCTCTTTCTCATTTATGGGACCTCCTGAGAAGTTTTGGTGCTATTTTGGGCTATAAAATTAATGAGAACAAAACTGAGGTCTTAGCGTGCAATTTTGCCCCTAATGAGGAGCTGAGACAGACATATGGCTTTAAATG
This sequence comes from Neoceratodus forsteri, assembly GCA_016271365.2. Classification (NCBI taxonomy): domain Eukaryota; kingdom Metazoa; phylum Chordata; order Ceratodontiformes; family Ceratodontidae; genus Neoceratodus; species Neoceratodus forsteri. The sequence continues at coordinate 1,039,651,474 of CM057452.1, forward strand.
GCATCTGAACAATATTGAATACCTTGGAGTTCGTATTGGAACCCCGAGTTGTGATCTTTCGGGCTCAACTACCTCCTTTCTGTCCAAGATGGTAATGGATATGGAGAGATGGCGGGTTCTGCCTGTGTCTCTGAATCAAAGGATAGAGGCAAGATGGGATGGTGACACTACCCGCTTCTTATATTTCAGCCCAAACCCTCCTGCCCATTCCAGATTCCTTTTAGATCCTTACAAAGAAAGGTTTCGACATTTATATGGGCTAACCGAAACTCGAATTAGCTTAGCAGTGTTACAAATGTCCAGATCCTCAGGAGGTCTTTCCTGCCGGACTTTAAGCTGTACTATCATGCATGCAACTTAGACTCCCCTTTACTGGCTTGATAATACATATATGTCTCGCTGGAAATCGTGGAGTTACAAGAACCGGAGCTTAAAGATATTTATAACACCCTACTGTCCTACCCCCCTTTGTATAAAATAGAGAATATAGCTAATCCTTATACCCGGACGGCACTTAAATGCTGGCAAACCGTTATAGCAGACGGGGAATTCAGATCCTGCAGGCCTGCTTTGTTCTCCCTTCCCTACCTCGATGCTTTCCTCCCTGGTAAAATGGATAAAGGCTTCACTAGATGGCTCAAGAGAGGCCTGCACTAGTGTACCATTTTAAGCTATAAGTGAAGATCTTTCCCTAACAGAGTTGACACAAAAATATAACATTGCCTATAATGAGAGGTTTAGGTACTTCCAGTCTAGGAACCTTATAAACACGCTGGGGAAACTACAGTGGGAGAATTCCCCCTTGACAGACTTACTGTTTATTCTGATTACAACATTAGATGGAGGACCTGCTCCTTCTCACTTGATTTCTACTCTATATGGGGCTCTTCGCAAAATGCAGAACAAATCACTAGATAAAATTAGGATTGCTTGGGAGAGGGATTTAGAGGTTCATATACCAGGCTCAGCTTGGCTCGGCTCCTTGCAGGCTCTACAGAAGGGCGTCAGCTCTGGGACATGGAAAGATTTTCATGGAAATGTGTTGTTAGATATTTCAGAGCACCTGTGGTAAGCATAAAATACCTAAAACAATCTAGTGCTGCCTGTTGGAGACAATGTGGATCTTCTCCTGCTATTAGGACATATTTTTGGTCATGTAGGGTTCTGCAAACCCTTTTCACGCAGCTTATTGGGGCCCTCCATCAGATTATATCTCCAGATTTAGTGATGAACTCTCAATTTTTTTATTGGCATTACTCTCCAGAGGTATTGGACGTTCAATGAGAAAGATGCTGAATTTGACCCTCTTAGCTGCCAAGAAGACCATTACCAAAATGGTTCTCTCCTTCGGCTCCTACTGTGGAGCAATGGCAACATTTAATGATTGAGTGATAGGATGGAGAGACTCCAGCCTTGGTTAATAAGTCACTAGGGCTTTGAACCAATGGAGAAATTGGTTTATATACTATGTCAATATATACTGACTTTATGCCCTGATGGAGAGGAGAAGGTTCTTTTTTTCCTTTATTGCCAGAGAAATTTATTATATCTGATCCTGATATGATTGGATTAATTTTCAGATATCAGCTTCCTTCCACAAAGGAAATGAAATAATTTCATCCTGTAAGATATATGTGCACAATGTAATGTATTTTATTTTTGTGGTTTTGTTGCTTTTTTATCTCCTTCTATTTATTTACTTATGTAAATATCCTTTTACTCCCTGTAAAATACTGTTTCCTTTTATAAAATTCAATAAAAATTGAAAGTTTAAAAAAGAAAGTACTCCAGATTTGAAGATTCTGTGTGAGTGAGTAATGAGCACCCAACCAAGCAGAGTGTGGTATTAGAATTTGGGTTGAGTCTGGTAGGTTCGAGGATGAGTTGGGTTAGGTTGTGGGCACCGATGTTGTTTTTGACCTTGTGGAGGGAGGGTGATAACCAGTTTTGGTTAAAGTCACCCAAGATATAGCTTTCTCCTGAGGAGGTGTGTGTAAGGATGGTGCAGCAGAGATCAGTCACCAGAGAGGGTTTTAGTCCAGGACAGCAGTAGGCCCTTGCAACAAAAATAGGGATTGTGGAAGGGGGAGTTGTAGGATGAGGACTTCATATGCTTTAGGGACAGATGCAGAGTAGGTGGTAGTGAATCTGATACCTGAGGAGACGTAAATTGCCACTCCACCTTCTCTCCTAGTCCTGTCTTGACAGGAAATAGAAAAGCCTGGAATGGCTAGTGGTGGGTCACTTATTTTATGATTTAGCCACGTTTCAGTTAATATGATTGTGTCAGAGCCTAGTGAAGCAACAAGGGTCTGGAGCTGGTCAAATTTTGGGAGGAGGCTGCATATGTTCAGATGCAGTATTTAAAGACTGCGGGGCAGGTCAGCAGGGTGTGGTGATAAGGCTGTTGGGGTGGTGGAGGGGGTGACAGCAGGGGGGCTGGGCCCCGGGTTGGGATTAATATCACCAGATGAGCGGAGCAGGAGTGCAATGATTAAATAGTGAAATTTTGCACACGTGTACCACGGATTTCTAGTGGCCCACCTTGAAATGGGGGTTGGGTGAGTAGTCAGTTGGAGGGCGAAAGCTGATGGAGAGTAGGAGTGTATAGTAGAGAGGTATGCACATGAGGGAGGTGCAGTGAAGAGCAGGGTAGTAGTCCCATGGGTGTAGCAAGGTGAATGGGGGACTAGCACTGTAGGGATCCAAGTGGAGAAGTGGAGGAAGTGAAGGAGAGGAGCTGGAAGAGAGGGAGATAGAGATGAGAGGGAGAGGTAGGGAAATGAGAACAGGTAGGAGGAATTTAAGAGTGAGCATGGTGAAGAGAGAAGAGGATATAGGAAGCCAGAGAGAGAGAGAGAGAGAGAGAGAGAGAGAAAGAAATGAAGGTGAGGTAGGAGTACATTTCCGCTACTACAGAGCAGGGGACTCTAACCTGAGAATAGTCTCAGGAAGCAGGGCTTGAGGTAGGGTTATAAGTGTGGATAATGTGCTAATGGAGGTTATGCGCTGGTGTGGCTGGAGGATGAGGTTTAGCTCCTAGAAGCACACAGGGAGGCAGCTATAGAATATAAAATGAACAAGGTCAATGGGACTGAAGGAGAAGGCACAGTAGTTGAGAAATCAGGTGCTCCCTCTAGCAAGGATTGCTTATAATCTGCAGGTAGCAAACTGGGGATTTAGTAAATTACACTGGCGGGGAACTGAGTCCTTTCAGCGGCAGGGTCTGAGACGCATCCACCAGTAGTAACAGAGCCACATGCTGACCAAGTCTTTTTAACAGCCATAAGGGCTCTCAGGTCAGGGAGGTCAGAGAAATGGATATTTCCTTTTCTTTGTTTTAAATTAAATGCCACAGCCAAAAGGGCTGCGCAGCACAGAAGGAAGGAAGATGGCTACAGTCCCCAATAAATTAGCATTCAACTTCCATGCAGGATTTCCCCTTACAAAGGGGATCACTGTCTGAAAATCGTGGCATAGCTTGAGTAAAAATGGCGCCAAGTTCAAAAATAGCGTCTGGGTGCATCAGCTTTAGTGGGTCCATACCTGGATGTGCTGTGGGATCACGGCGGGTGGAGAAGCAGCTCAGTGGGGGAGGGTGGCTCCGACGAGGGAGGACTGCTGTGGAGAGAGAGAGGAGTTATAGGTCTGAGTCAGGCTTGGGAGGAGGAGGAGACAAAGGGAACACAAAAGGAGAATCAGGTTACGTGGGGAGGAGGAGGGACAGGGTGGGGGGGGAGCTCAGCGAGAAGGAGGAGAGGGTGGATGAGGAAAGTGAGGAAAGTGGAGTTTAGAGGAAAAAATGGAAGCTTGTGGGGAGATTTGTAGACAAAAGGAGAGCTTGGGGGATGGGATGGGATAGGATATCTAAGAGAGAGATTGGAGCTCCTATTAAACAAGGCAACAGTACTTAAGTATTATAACTAAATTGAGCTGGTAGCCTCAGTTTCTATCACAACTAACTATGCAGAAGAAAGATGTTTTTTAGGTTATATTTCACTGTACCTCCTTGGTAAAAAAGAAACTGAGATGATTGGATGGTCGGCGCTGAGGTAGCCCATACAGGCAAGCCAGTCTCACGGTGTCGTGCATGCGCGGTCCTACCTTGGTGCCAACCTTCCTGAAGATTTTTGGCTCCCGCAGGGTCCCACTGCTTCCGGCTTGTAACCCAGCAGTATGAATAAATGATAAAGACTTGTCCAAAAAGATCAAGAAGTATGGCGAGTACATAATTTTCATTTTTACACAGTGGTATAACTACCTCCCTCTTTCTGCTGGAGATACTCCTCCCTATGCACCCTAGCATGCCACTAGCTCTCCCCATTGCCTTGTCACACTACTTGGACACCTGTAGATCATCAGAAAATATTATCCCTAGGTCCGTTTCCTGCTTGGTGGTCATCAGTACCACCCCCCCATGGATTACTCCACACCTGGATTTCTGTGCCCTAATGCATGACCTTGCACTTCTTCACATTGAATCTCAGTTGACACACTTTTGAGTAGTTCTCAAGCTTTCCTAGATCACCATTCATTCACCCCCCCCCCGGAGTGTCTACCCTAGTGCAGATCTTTGTATCATCCGCAGAAAGGCATACCTTCCCTTCTAGCCCCTCTGCAATGTCACTAATAAAGATATTAAAGAGAACCGGACCCAGTAGCAATCCTTGTAGCACCCCACTGGTCACTCTCCCTTCCTCAGAATAGGAAAGGGAAAGGGAACATTGTTTAACCAGGAGCAGCACACTGTGCTAAAGCTTGTTTCCAGATGTGACCTGGGAGCACCAGGAAATTAAGTGACTTGTTCAAGATCCACAGTGTGCACCTAGGCAGCTGTGGCATTCAAACCCAGGCCTCCAGATCTGCAGCTCAGAGCCTTAACCCACTGTGCTATACTGCCTCAGGAGAGTGAACTCTGTTTATCACCACCCTCTGTCTCCTATCCCCCAATCAATTTCTTACCCAGTTTACTACCTTTGGACTCACTCCTAAAAACACCCTGAATCAGCAGGATGACACTTTTGTGTTGCCTACTGAGGACTGGAATGTTTGTGGGAAAGCCTCCATCCCTGAACCTCGGCCCCAGGGGCAAGCTGGGACCTACAGTAAAGGAGAGACGCAGATATGGGTGATGGGCTTGGGGGCTATTAGTGTCCAGAAAAAGACATGCCAGAGAGAAGAGACAAAAATAGAAAGTAAAAAAATAAAGCAGTTCTGGGAGATTCTCACCCAGTATGAATAGCACTTTGAAGCAAACTTGGCTATTATTTTTTTCCGCTTTGTATTGCAAAGAGTAACATGATCTTCTTATTACAGTCAACCTTTAGCTCCCCCACCATGGGGCCTGGAAAGTGTTCTCATTTGCCTTGTTCCAAGGAAGTTGTCTCAGAGCCAAAACGTTTGACGGATTTTTTTTTTTTTAGTGGTTAGGTTTCTTTGAAGACCTTTAATGTTTTTTCTATAGGTGATTACAGTGACATTAGGTTACAATTACAGTAACAATGAGTTGGGTTACTTGGTATTACTCAAAATACCTATGGGGAAATTCAACTACTGTAAAGCATCTGGAGCTGAGAATAATGTTTTTAGAAGTTAAAATTTCCTTACGAATGGTCATAAAAAATGTTGATTCTGAATACAAAGTGCAGCCTGATCTGTTCTATAGTAGTAAGCTTATGTGTTGAAAGAGGCAGCGTGGTCAGAGCATTGACTTTAGAACCAAGAGCTCACATGTTCAAATCTCACCAGCTCCTAATACTCGCTTTGTAAACCTAAGCAAGTCATTCAGTCTTCCGGTTCTCTTTTTGCTCTGTGCACATTTTCACTAAGCACTATGCCCTGGATGTCTATGTGTCAGTGTCAGCGGCTCAGTAGGTAGCACACTCGCCTCTGAGGCTGGGAGATCAGAGGGCTGTGGATTCAGTTCCCACATCTGGCACTTGGGTTAATATCCCAGTACTGACACTGTAGTGCAGCATGAGAGGGGTGTTGCACTTCTGAGGTGCTGTCTTTCATACAAGACGTTAAACCGAGGTCCCATCTGCCTGGATTGGTGGTAGTTCAGGTGGATGTTAAAGATTCCATGGCACTTATTGAAAAGAGTAGGGGAATTTCCCTGGTGTCCTGGCCAAATTTCCCTCATTCACTAAAAATACCACCAACAGCTTAATCTGGTTCAAGGTCAGCTGGCATGTAGCCCCCTTCCCGGGTCGTACCTGAAAATAGGCAGGATTTGTCTAGTGCACTTACCTGGTCAACAAAAACAAAATAATAAAAACCAAGCACCATGCCACCATTGGTAGGACAGTCCTGAATGGATCACTATCCCGAGTGAGCCTATATATAATGGCATAAAACAAATGGCAAATTATTGTACTGTGTAAATCTTTGGGTACCCACCAGGACTAAATATAAGAAAAAATAAGAGAGTACCAATTTGGTGGAACAAATGTATTAAACATAACCTAAACAAAACACAGAAATTATACAAAAAAATATAAAAAACAGCCAACAGCAAGTAATTGGGCAGCTTATAAAAAATACGTGAACAAAAAGCCTTACTAGAAAATCTAAAAAACAACTAGAGGTAAAACTTGCAACTTCTGTTAAAGATAATAAAAATCATTTTTTAACTATATTGCATCTATGAAAAAGAGTAATCCAACAATTGGCCTCTTGCAAACCACAAATGGATCAATATTTGATCAGGTGGAAATGGCCACTAAAGAGCCTATGCCCACTATTCTCATGGAAATAACTAATACAGTTAAACAAATTAACACAAAAGAAGTTCTAGATGTCATTGGTGCAATTAAATTTAATAATTCTGCAGGCCCTGATAGGATTCCTCCGAAATTCAGTAAGGAAATGACACAACATATATCTGACCCTTTGACTGCCTTGTTTAATGCCTCACTTAATAAGGGTACTACTCTTCCAAAATGGAATCCGGCGACAGTTACTCCACTATACAAAAGTGATAGCAACAATAATGTAGTAAACTACAGACCTATAAGCTTAACAGCAGTAATCTGTAAACTAATGGAAAAATTACTAAACAAAAGAATAGCAACGCATCTTGCAGAATTAGGGCATACTGATATAACACAGCATGGGTTTGTCCAGGGACGATCATGTGTGACAAACCTTCTTAATTTTTTTGAGCCAGTAAGCAAAGCTTTGGATAATGGGTTATCAGTTGATGTGATCTTTCTGGACTTTTTGAAAGCTTTTGACTCTGTATCACATAAAATACTAATTGAACAGATGATATATTTAAATATCCATCCCCTAATTATAAGCTGGGTCAAACTGTGGCTTTCAAATTGAAAACAGAACGTCTCATTAAAAGGTTACTTATTTCCATGGGGTTCAGTTACAAGTGGTGGTCCCCAGGGCTCTGTCTTGGGTCCCACTCTTTTCAACATATTAATATCCACTATGCTTTCACTTAATAAAAACTGCTGGATGGGAAAGTATGCAGACGACTGTAAATTAGGAGGCATTGTAACCAATTATAAGTCAGCATTAGAAATAAAAAAAAACTTACTCATCTTGAGAATTGGTCCAAAGAAAAAAAAAACTATCGTTTAATGAACTAAAATGCAAGGTGATGCATCTGGGAAAAAAAACACCCTTGTTATAAACTAAATAATATAATTTTACAAACAACTGAAAATGAAAAAGACCTTGGAGTCACCTTTTCCAATAATCTAACATTTGACATGCACACAAAAAATATTGTGAAAAAGGGTAATCATATTTTGTGCTGTATCCTAAAAAATATTAAAAGCAGAAGTCCAGAGGTCCTGGCCCCCTTTATTCTAGCCTTGTAAGACCACATCTAGAATATAATTCATCTGTATGTGCCCCATAACTGGTCAGAGGGAAAAAACTAATAGAGAAAGTTCAACGACAAGCTACTAAAAAAATGTTTTCAGTGAGTAGTTTTGAAGATTAAAAAAATTGGGCCTTTACTCCATGCAATATTGGAGAGTAAGGGGAGATTTGTGCTTAACATATAAAGCAATAAAAAATGAGTCAACGCTGGAAACCATTGGTTCAATAAACAATAAATCAAACAAAATTACCAGAACGCATGATATGAAATTAAAAGGAAGCCATAATAAAACCAATAAAAGATGCCATTTGTATTCCCAAAGAATTATAACTACATAGAATGCCTTACCTAAGACTGTAATGGAGAGTGAAACAGTTAACATTTTTAGGAAAAGATTTGACATATATATGGGAGTTAAAAAATGTAATTTCCACCATTAACAATGGTGGCATTAGCTGGCCTGGTGATGCTGAGGGCTGAGGCGTGGGATGTCTCACCTCACACCACGCTGACGACCCATGTTCAGGAGCGAGTGCGGGTCGAGGAGGGTCGGCAGAGGTGGGAGAAGGATAGAGCATCCTCGGACAGCTCTCATTCTCCGGGGTTGGGGTTCTCCTACTAGTCGGTGCTTACCTGGCCTCTAGTGGTGGCTGGGGGCTGGCACACTGACACTGTGTCTACAAGGGGGACAAAGGAGCACCGTCAGATGTACTGTGGGCGGATGTGCACGTAGTATGTCCCCCGATGGCATTGCATGCTTCAATGCCCAGGAGGGAGAAAAAGTGAAAAAGAAGGCATCCTGGCCATGCGGCTTGATGGCTGTCCAATGGAACACTGGCTCTGGGGTGTCACCTGAACTGAATCCAGACAGAGTGGGTGAGTTGGGGGCTCCCCACCATCCCGCTACTGGGGGTATGCCACAGAAGAAGAGGGCGAGGACCTAAGGGGGTGCGGTGTAGACGGATGGTGGCAGGAGTCTCATAGGGATGCCAGGTAAAAGGGAGCAGTCCAGGTTTGCCAGGAGAGAAACAGTATAACAAAAAAATCCCCCCAAAAACCCAGTGGTTGCAAGATCATAGAAGGAAACTCTGTCTACTGAATTCGTAAACTACCTATGATCCTACATAGATAGAGCCACACAAGGGCACCGGGTGCTCTGTGACAAAAATTACCTATTTATGTCAAATCCAGTCACGGCACTCTCCACACACCTTCAAAGAAAAAGCCCATGACTAGGTGAAACATGAAAAGATTTTTCTGTGTCTGTATGCTTTGGATGTGTTGCTGCTGCTTAAGTAAAGGCTTACTAACAACTCTATTATCAGCCTCTGGACTTTCATTTGAAGGTGTGAGGAGAGTGCCGTGACTGGATTTGACATATTCTGAGTGAGCCCTCAGCTCCTACCACCCTAATTCAGGGGACTTTGTCTGAGCTTGGTACTCTGACTCACTAGTGGGAATCAATGATGAAGACTGATTTGTGGAATATATTAAAATTATGTACTCACTGTGATTCTTGTTTTTAACATTTTATTTATAGATTTAGCATAAATCATACAAATAAATTCACTGAACAGGTCATTGCACTGGCTGATACAAAAATACAGAGACCAAAACAGTCATTAAACAGTACAAATTGAATGCCTGCATATGTGATTCATGAGTGGGTATGCAACAAGTTTACCTAGATGGTAGTGACTCAAAAAGGAATAAGGGTATTCTATGCCACAACGGTCTTGACTAAAATAAAACAGTTAATACTCAGTTAATCTCGGTACAGAAAGCACCATAGCTACAAAATCATGCAGCTATATAGCCAGAAATTAGAAGGCTAAAATGAAGTTACTAAAGAGACGTGATAGGGCCCCAGCTACAGGTGAAAGTCAGGCAACACATATAAACTTATCGTGTGAGAAGCTACAGAGCAAACACTAAAATACTGACCCTAAATTGTAAGATGCCCAAAAAATAGACACTATGTAGAAGTACTTATAACATGGGCAACAATAACAACATTTTAAACTACCCTCCCAGGATATAGCATAGCCCCATGTCCACTAAAACTGCATGAGTCCAGATAGTAGAAACAACTGGTAAGCCTTTTCGGGAGAGCAAAGTTCAAATAGAAATAGTCCCCAAAGTGTCCAGAGAAAAACAAATAAATCATTCGAGGAACAGTAAATCCTTCGGGAACCAGAACAACATCGTACATCAAATGCAAAGTCCTGATTAGGTTGAAAATCCTCCAAAACAAGGGAAAATTCAGATGTCCGACTCAGATTAGTAGAAAGTTAATAGGGACTCCGCTCAGGGTATAGCCTCATCATCGGATGACTGCAGAGTTCCTTGATAAATAGAAACTACAGACTGACTGGCTTGTTCGTGCTCAGTTTTATCGAGCAGTATATGTACATCCTGAGCTCTAGTGTAAATATAGACTCTGCCACCCACCTCCACCTGCAATCTGTCTGGAAACAACAGGGAAAGCGGGAGGAAGAGCGCTGACAGTCTCCGCTTAGCCCCATTGAACTCTTTGCATCTCTTCCAGGTGGCAGATGACAGATCTGGATAAAATTTTATGGGCGCCTCGCCTGCCTTAAGTTCCTTGAGTCTTTTTGCTGTGTTACGCACCCTGTCTGTCAGGCTTACTGTAATGTAGACAAGCAATAAAGTCCTAGGGTATTTTCTGTAGCTGCCCATCGGGGTTAATCCGGTATGCTCTGTCGATATAGCCAGGCTGCGGTTCAGAGCCCATCTAAACAGAGTTGGAAGCCAAGCCTCCAGAAAAGAACTAAGGTCCTTAGTTTCAAAACCCTCTAGCATACCAACAATTCACACATTGCGTTCCCTGAGGGCATTTTTAGTATGCTCCAAGTGCAGTTTTAAATGGGTATTATCCTGGATCAGCTTTGCAGCTGACCCCATAGCCTTGTCTGCATGCCCGAAAGCTTCTCCCATCTTATCCTGCATGCCAGAAATAGAGTGTTCCACTTTTACCAGGTGGTCCGCGAAATCATCTATGTTCTTTTCAACTGTTTGAATCAATTTGCAGAGTGGTTTTAAAGAATTCTTGATTTCCATACGTTCAGTCATAGAATTAGGCTGTCGGGGGGCACTGTTGAGCACACTACTGAGTAGACATGTCTTCCTCTAGCTCTGTAAGAAATATAAAATAAATATATTTTGCAACTATTTTGTGGTGATTTGGATCCAGGATTTTGCCACCAGTGGAATTGGGAGCTTCTACTGTGTCGATTGGTACCAAATACCAATATGGGAAAAACACATAGAAGCGCTCTGAGTGGTTGGAAATCCCAGCCACCAGCAGACTACCAGGCCGCTGTTCCTGCACTGACAGAGTAACATGGAGCCTTCCTGGGAGGCCTTACAGGTATCAATGAAGGCCATTGATACAAAGGTGGAGACACTGCTCCAACGATTCGGTGAACAGGATGTGAAAATAGAAAATGCAGTGAAAACGGCTACTGCAGCAGAGAATCTGGTGACACAAGCTATATCTGCCACAGTGAAGCTGATACAAGAGAACAGTCAGCTTCAGTACCACCTGGAGTCACTGCAAAACACTAACCGGGCCCCTAATGTGCGGTTGGTCGGACTGCCTGAAAGGGTTGAGGAGCCGGACCTGTTAACTTTTCTGACAGACTGACTATCTGTTGCACTTTGTTTGGATATAGAAATGGGTGCCCGCTTTTTGAAAACATATAGGATCACCCCTCATTCTGCGAATATTGAGAGACTTCCCACGCATGGTTCTTCAAGTCACTAATGGAGCTGCGACCAAGGAGCTGATCATGAAGGCCGCTCACACTACGGATCACCTTAATTATGAGGGATGTACCATACATCTTTTTCCGGACCTTGCTTATGCTACCTGGGCATGATGCAAAAAGTTTGATGGTGTTCGGGCAAAACTGAAAAGTTTAGGAGTGGTGCATTCCTCGTTAATGACAGCTCGCCTGAGGCTCTATTATGGTGGGCACACATTTCAGTTTACCGACCCAGTGGAGGCCAGTAAACGAGTTGAAAAGATCCAAAAGGAATTTGAGGCTTCACAGGCTGGGGCAACTGAATCTGGATCTGAAGATGAAATGGACACTTGAAACTGGTAAGCTGTAGAATTGGCAGCCCTTAAGTTTGAGACTGAACTTTGCATCGTGGGGCTTATTTTGAATTTCAAGCCTTGGATTTTTTCTGTACTGTTGTACGTTAATCTCCTGATTAGAGATACTCACCACATTTTTCATTCGTTGCAACTTATATCTAGGTTTGTACCTAGAATATACTAGCCAATTGGCAACTGGTATTTCTGTTGTCTCTATGTAGTGTCTGATTCTTCATTTTATCATATTGCTTTCAATATATATGCTACAATATCAGAGCTTTTGAGGGGACATTAACCTCTTCGGACTTCAAAGATGTTTGGAAATGGGGTCAAATCAGCACAGGTTGTTGGTTTTCATATTTTGGGTATACTATCATGATCTGGACTGACCACCTTCTCTTGTAGAGTGTAGCTATTCATATATTTTTGCTGTTAAAATAGATTTACTTATTGGATATCCCCTATATCTGCAATCTATATTGAGACTAATGTTTTTCTGTACCATTGAATGGCTCCTTTTTATATGAACTGATGTCTCGCATATAGTACCTGAAACTGTATGTTTATTTTGCAAATTTATGAACAGAAAGTAAAAAAAACTAAAAAGTGGGCTCTGTCACTGATGAGCCTGGTGGTAATGGTGCAGTTGTAGGTGATTTCTGCTTAAAGAAGTCTGTAGCTGGAGGTTGAGTCATTGCAGTATGAGATTTCCCCATGTTTTTACAAATCAGAGGTCAGAAATTCAAAGCTGTGAAATCTAGGCCTCTGAAACTAGTTTGCAAGGTTAAAAAATAAGAAAAATGAGTAGCCTGCAGCAGTAGTTCTCACAGGACACATCCACTCACTTCAGTAGCTAGCTCTGCCACCCCCCACTCACTACAATTCTTGATCTTCTAAGAATACCTTCACCACTGATTCACACACTGCCCCAAAGAAGGAGAGCTGCCATAAGGCGCTCGATCCTCCCTCACCCCGTCGGCCCACCAAGTGACCAATGTCCGTTCCCAAACCTGGGTTGCTGGTATGGAGAGCAGAAGCACAACTACTCCTCCACTGGGCTGGACAGTTTTTCTCCATTGTTGATGGAATCATAGTAGTCTTGCCTCTGTGGGGGTCCATCAGACTTGGGTGATGACCATCATGCACTGTTATGCTTGAGTTTGAATCCCCTGGAATTGAATCTCCCTGTTTCTACCTTGGCCTCTAAATATGTTGTGAAAAGTAGGTCAGTTTGAAACCGTATGACCTGCTCAGTGACTGCTGCTGTCTTGAAACCCTCTGAAACCTGTTGTGCCAAAATGTGCTCTGAAAGGATGTCAGGTAGACCTGTTTTTTCCTTGGACAGCTTCTTTGCAGTTCTGAAAATAGACAAGGCTTCAGGGCTAAACGGGATGTTCCCTAAGATGCGCAGGCAATTGGCAACAGAACTGGCTGAAACCCAGGCAGGGCTATTCAGTAGCTCACTACAGACAGTGGTGGTTCCAAGAGATTGAAGGATAGTGGATGTAGTGCCACTCCACAAGGGAGGGGACAGGGAAGAACCTGGAAATTACAGGCCTGTCAGTCTTACTTCCATTATAAGTAAACTGATGGAGACACTAGTTAAAGATTACCCAGTGGACTACCTGGAGAGAAATGGGCTCCAGGATAGTAAGCAGTATGGGTTCATGGCAGGGCAGTCTTGTTAAACCAACCTGAACAGTGTTCTCTGAGTGGGTAACAAGGGCGGTGGATAAGGGACAAGCAGTAGATTTACTCTATTTTGACTTCAACAAGTCATTTAACTAGGTGCCACACAGAAGGTTGTTGAAATTACAGGATCTGGGAGCAGCAAAAGACCTAGTTAAATGGGTGAGAAGTTGGTTGGGGGGAGACAGCAAAGGGTGGTGGTAAACAGGATCAAATTGGGGAAAAGGGAGGTCATAAGTTGAGTACCACAGGGGTCAATCCTGGGATCAGTTCTTTTCAATATGTTCGTGTAAGCCCCCCAAATTGTGCTTACCTTGTGGGCTCCGGCCCCAATATGGCTCTGATGCTGCTCCAAGGGGTCCCAGGTGGGATCCAGACCCTGGTGGCTCCTGTCACCTCGCAGCTGCAGCCGCCGATGCCATTACTGTCCTCAGCCCCGTGGAATCTCTGTACAAAGGGGCCAAGGTCCCAAATATTGTTTCCGCACCTGCAGGTGCTAACAGAAAAGGAAATTGTGATCCCGGTGTTTTGAAAAGTCAGGACTGCAAAGTAAATAAACAAGATGGCAGCTGTGCACCTTCTAAGTATGTGCGGCCATCCGGCCCGAAAATTTAAAGGAGTCATGGCTCCAGTTTAGGGTCGGCCATGTGGCCAATGGTAAAATGTGTGTCCTGGGCTCCAGGGAGTGCAAAGGAGCTAGAGAATAATGGCAGTATCGAACAGGAAGCTTTCAGTGGCAGGGGGAATGTAATCTGCCCTTATTAGGGCAAATTGTATAGAAATTGAGGGTCAGACTGTTTAGGGCCCTTTCCAAGACAAAATGGCAGCCCCAATGAAGAACTACAGAATGGGGGCTGCTGGGTAAAATAAGGAGCAAGCACTGAGTTCACCTGGGAAACAGCAGCCAATCAAGCAGAGGCTGTCAGGAGGTGATAAATAGAACTGCTTTAGCCCCCAAAGGGGAGAGTCATCGAGAGGAGCTGAAGTGTGTGGGGGAACTGGCTAGAAACATAGAAACAGAGAATTTGACGGCAGATAAGGACCGCTTGGCCCACCTAGTCTGTCCATTTCCCTACCTATGTGCTGTGTGGGCTCCTGAGCCCAAATCCCTTTGTTCCTGTACCTGCTGCTTTTTTGCCATTGACTTAAAAGAAAAGGCAACAAGTTGTGTGCTAGAGAAATAGAGACTCAGCTGTGTTTGTTGAAAGAAGAAATTTGCTCCCTGTTGGAGAAATCTGTTGGACAGTGCTGCTGTGCCTGAAAGATAGTTTAACCTGTAGTTACAGACTGAGCTGCTGTGCCCCTTCGGCAGAGAAACTGATGAGTGAAAAACTCCAGAAAGGGGAGTGACTGTGAGTGCTGAGGCCAGTGACTAAAAAAAAAAAAAAAAGGCCCAGCATTGATTGGCAAAGAGATGCCCAGTGGGAGAGTGCTGGGGTAAAGTGTTGACAAAGAGACTGGTTGTGGCTGTGTGACCAGAAATGCAACAGAAGGATTTTGGGGGCCTCAGTAATCGTTGCTCCCCCGGACAGAAGAAGAAGAAACTGGCCGACGGTAAAAGGACATTGACAGGCCTGCCTCAGTGAAGTCTGTTCATAAAGGCCCATTGGTGAAGTTGGCAAGACCAGGCAGGTGAATCAATCAATCAAGTATATTTGTATGGCACCTTTCAAATTACCAAGGCGGTGCACATAACAGTAAAACAGCTTCAGTGCATAATTACAAACTTTATACATACTATAAAATACAAAACCAGTAAAATAACAATATAGTATTCAGGTTAAGTCGCCAAATGCTTGGGTCCAAAAGAAGGTTTTTAAGGCCTGTGAAGATCATCACACCTCGATTGTTGTCCAGCTTCAAGGCCTTCAACCATGGTGCACCACCAATGGAAACCCTCCACGGTACCGTGCAACTCAGCCAGCTGCAAGCTCCCTGTGTGAACTGCAAAAACTGTGAGTACCCCGAGCTGTGGCTGTGGGGAGTCTATTAGTTAGCCAGTTAGGATTCAGGGGTAATTTCCAAACAGGATTGCATGTAACGTCAAAGTTTGGCAAGACCAAGAGTTCAAGTTTGTAAACATGTTCTGTGTTTTATTTGGGTCCTGACGAAAGACCGCAGGCCTGCATCACCAACCAGTGAGGTACCCACAGTATAGGGAAATTTTTGGGTGCACCCAGTATGAGAGGAGGGGTTGCTCCAGGGAAATGTTGTCTGAGTAAAGTGTTGGGGCATCTATTCTTCTCTGTTTTCTCCTTCCCTCAATAAATACGGTCAATGTTTGCATTTTAGCCACTGCTATTATGTTTTATTGAAATAGTGCTGTTGGGGGTGGGGGGTTCCTACTGTGTGGGAAACCGTTATTGTGTGGGGAAAAGAATACAGGGGGGCAGCTTACTTATTTTCCTGGGGGGTGGTAACCTGTTCTTTATCCACAGGTATTCTCTGCCATTTCCCCTGGGTGGAGGATCCGCGCTACATTTGCTACCACTGTGGAACCCAGGCTGGCCCCCTCGGAGGAGTGTTCTGAGTTGCCCTGAGGGTCCTGGTGCAGCCTAGGTGTGTCAAACAGCTGTTACATTCATAAGCAGCATAGGAGGAGGAATACGGGGCAATGTGTGTCTGTTCACAGGTGACACTAGGCTCTGTGGCAGGGTAGACAGTGAGGAGAGGGTAAGTGAGTTGCAGAGGGACCTGCAAAGGTTAGAGAGGTGGTCAAAGGTCTGACTGTTGAAATTCAACACCAAAAAGTGCAAGGTGATGCACATAGGGAACAAGAACCCCAGGAAGGAATACTTGATGGGTGAGGTGAAGTGGCCACTACTTCAGAGGAAAGGGACCTGGAGGTCATCATAAGTGACTCCCTAAAGCAAACTAGCCAGTGTAACAAGGCCTACAGCAAGGCAACCAGGATGCTGGGGTGTATTGGTAGGGGTTTGATAGTAGAAGGAAAGAGGAAATGCTACCTCTGTAGATCACTGGTGAAACCCCATTTGAAGTACTGTACTTAATTCTGGAGTCCTCACCTGAGGAAAGACAGAGACAGACTGGAGACAGTACAGCATACAGTACCTAAAATGATTCAGGGCCAGAAGGGCAGATCCTATGAGGATTTGCTTAGGGCACTGAATATGTACTCGGAGGTAGGAGGTAGAAGGGAGAGGGGGACATGATTGAGATTTTCAAGTTACTAAAATGAATAAGCAAGGTAACCTGGGAGGAACCATTTATCAGGAATGATGGGCCCAAAGCAAGGGAACATGAAAGTAAGCTGGTGGTGGTGGGGGGGATTCAGGAGGGTTATGAGAAAGTTACATTACCAAGAGAGTGGCTGAGCCATGGAACAGCCTACCAGTGGAGGTGGTGGGTGCAAAAACCATTAATGGGTTCAAGCACGGCTGAGACAGAGTAAAGGGCTTAATAGTTACTCATATGGTTAGCAGAAAGGCAGGGAATGTGAGGGGGGAGAGGGTGAAAACCCCATATGAACACAGAGTAAAGGGCTTAATAGTTACTCAGATGGTTAGCAGTAAGGCAGGGAATGGGGGGGGGGGAGAAGAGGATGAAAACCCCATATAGACACAGAGTAAAGGACTTAATTGCACAGGTGGTTAGCAGTAAGGCAGGGAACAAGTGGGGGAGAAGAGGATGAAAACCCCATATAGACACAGAGTAAAGGGCTTAATAGTTACTCAGGTGGTTAGCAGTAAGGCAGGGAATTTGGGGGGGGATGAAAACCCCATATGGATACAGAGTAAAGGACTTAATAATTGCTCAGGTGGTTAGCAGTAAGGCAGGGAATGGGGGGCGGGGGGAGAAGAGGATGAAAACCACATATGGACACAGAGTAAAAGGCTTATTATACAATGGCAAGAAGAAATACTGGAACCTGACTGGCTGTCTGCCATAAGCAGCAGCGAGGTTGTCTGAGCACAACCTCACTGTATAGATTTGTTTGTGCACTTGCATTTTTTTTCTTCTTCTTCTCTTAAGAAAAAAGTTATACTGTCACACTAAAAATCTACTAAAAACATTTAAATTTTTTTTTTATTTTGTATAACAATGAGCCATTGTGTAATAGAGATAATGCACTCCAGGATGTGGGTCTTGCTGGGGATAACCTTACTTCTGGGACATTGGTTGCACTCAGCCTGCAACCTCATGTCCAACCACCCAGACGTGAGGTTATCCTAGCATAACCCACACCCTCTCATGCATTATTGCTTAAATAATTACTCAGGTGGTTAGCAGTAAGGCAGGGAACAAGTGTGTGTGTGGGGGGGAGAGGATGAAAACCCCATATGTACACAGAGTAAGGGGCTTAATATTTACTCAGGTGGTTAGCAGTAAGGCAGGGAATGGGGGGGGGTGAGAGGATGAAAACCCCATATGGACACAGAGTAAAGGACTTACTAGTTTCTCAGGTGGTTAGCAGTAAGGTGGGGAACAAGGGGGTTGGGAGGAGAGGATGAATACCACCTATGGACAGAAAACCCCATACGGACACAGAGTAAAGGGCTTAATAGTTACTCAGGTGGTTAGCAGTAAGGCAAGGAATGGGGGAAGGAGAGGATGAAAACCCCATAGACGCAGAGTAAAGGACTTAATAGTTTCTCAGGTGGTTAGCAGTAAGGTGGGGAACAAGGGCATGGGGAGGAGAGGATGAAAACCCCATATGGACACAGAGTAAAAGTCTTAATAGTCACTTAGGTGGTTAGTAGTAAGGCAGGCAACAAGGTGTGGAGAAGAGGGTGAAAACCCCATATGGAAACAGAGTAAAGGGTTTAATAGTTACTCAGGTGGTTAGCAGTAAGGCAGGGAGCGGTGGGGGGATAAGAGGATGAAAACCCCATATGGACACAGAGTAAAAGGGTTATTATACAATGGCACGTAGAAATCCTGGAACCTGATTGGCTGTCTGCCATAACCAACAGTGAGGTTATCTAAGCACAACCTCACTGTATAGATTTGTTTGTGCGCTTGCATTTTTTTTCTTCTTCTTCTCTTAAGAAAAAAATGTATATTGTCACACTAAAAATCTGCTAAAAACATTAACTTTTTATTATTTTTATAACAATGAGCCATTGAATAATAGCAATAATGCACTCCAGGGTGTGGGTTGTGTTGGGATAACCTTACTTCTGGGACAGTGGATGCACTCAGCCTGCAGCCTCGTGCCCAACCACCCAGGCACGAGGTTATCCCAGCACAACCTACACCCTCTCATGCATTATTGGTCAAATAGTTACTCAGGTGGTTAGCAGGAAAGCAGGGAACAAGTGTTTGTGTGTGTGTGTGTGGGGGGGGTAGGGGGAAGAGGATGAAAACCCCAGATGGACTCAGAGTAAAGGGCTTAATAGTTACTCAGGTGCTTAGCAGTAAGGCAGGAGTGGGGTTGGGGTGCTTCTTTCAAAGCATCTGGGAGAAGTCCCTCCAAAAGCAAACACCGGACGATCTCGACAAACACTTCACCCACGGACTCAACACATCCCACTATGAGATGCATTGGGCCTGGGGCCAGTTCACAAAAAGTGGTCCATAGTTTCAAGATTACCTCAATGACCTCTGCCACCTCCACCAGCTTAAACTAATCCTAGGCAATAAGATTGCCTCTGACAATGCATGGCCCACCACTGCGGGGCTGTTCACGCCTCACTCGACAGATCCCGGTCCTAGTGGAGGACACCCTGTCAGAGAAAAACTGAGCAAACTCCTCACACTAGGTGACTGAAACTGCTCTTTTTGGCCGCAGATAGGCCGGATGAAGTAGTCTACCTACAGTCCAAAAGAGCAGAGCCAGACTGTTCCTCCCCGCGGCAGTCTTCCTGGACAGGAACTCTGCCTTCTTATGGTTGCTTGCTCTTTGATATTCACCGTAGTGAATTCTCAAAGTCAGTTTGTCCTCTTCAGACCGGGCCCTCCTCCAGCAATGCTTCAGCTTCCGAACCCTGGTCTTCTTCTCCTTGAGAGCCCCATCAAACCACAGGGATCTCAAGCAAGAAGACCTGGGTAGTGTATGGATCAGTGCAATGGCATTGATTGCCTTGGAGACAGCGCTATTATAAGTTGCCATCCCCTTGCCCACACCAGCCACACAAGCAGCACTCATACCACAAATGTCTACTACCGCCAATAGTCCCTCTAGGGACAACCCCTTCAATGGGTGGTAGCGGACCATCTCAACAGGGGAGGAACTAATTGGGGGATGGTCTCGAACAAGAACTTCACCATGCAATGATTGGCCTGAGAGACCAAACCAAGAAACCAAGAGACTGGCTGCACTAGAAAATAAAGGACGCAGTGATAAAATGGTGCGCTAAGCAGCTAAGTAACTGACAGTTAATATTCAGTGCTTGAGTTTGTTCTCTGCTCCAAACAGCTAAATATGGTGAGTAATCTGCTTTTTTTTTAATACACCACTAACGGATGAAGTCCTGAAGCCCATAGCCTGTAGCCTGTAATCCGCATTAAAGAGCTTGTGTACTGCCTAAAATTAATATTAGTTTTTAAAAGCAGTCAACCATTACTTTTTATAGCTGAAGTACTTTTTCTTTTCCCTTTGGTTAATTAGAAGAGAGTGTACCTGATGTCAGTGGATGTGCTGTGTGGAACAGAACTCTGTGTGGCAACTGACATATCTAGCTCTGTTCCACCAATTACATTATCAGCATTATGACCTCACTGACTGTGACATCACTGCTGCTTAGGAGCTGCCACTCAGTAGCTGCCAGATCAGTCACCTGTGATGTCAGTCAGTGAGATCACAATGCTGATGATGTAGTGGGGGAATAAAGATAGGTATGTCAGCTACCAGCCTGAGAGCTATTCCACACATCCAGCACAATATTATCACATAGAAAATGTTCTTTATATATATATATATATATATATATATATATATATATATATATATATATATATATATGTATGTACGTTTGTCCTCCCTGAGCGGGCAGCGGCTCCAGACCCTCCCTTGGAAGGGACTCACCTCTCCGGCCAGGCATCTTCCATACCCATCCCACCCGGCCAGCCTCCACAGGTTACCCCCTGTGACAGGGCTGGTGGTGAGAGGCTCCGGCTTTCCCCCATGACCGAAAACCAATGTCTAGGTCACTGGGGGTTGACGTGGGGCAGCTGGCCATCATGGAACCTGCCAGCTCTGTCTTTTTCCTTTGATTTTTCTCCCCGAACCCACACACCTGCAATGGGCAGGGTGACTGTTTCCACCTCCGCAGAGGCAGTCTTACGTTGGGTGTCAGTTTACAGCACAATGTTGTGTTCCCCCAACCCCAAAGAAGGAGAGCCGTTAGCAAACGCTCGATCCTTCCTCACCCATGCTGACCCCCGAGTGACCCGAGTCAATTCCCAAACCCGGGTTGCAGGTGTGGCACGAGGTGTGGCGTCCAGCACCTCAACCCTCAGTGCCGCCGGGCTGGTGGTACATAGAAAACTTTCTAATGAGTAAAAGAAAAAAGGAAAATACTTCAGAAATAAAAAGTAACAACTGACTACTTCATTAAACTTTTCATCTTTTTTCCTGTCTGCCAGTCTTGGTTCCACTGGCTCTTTAAGGATGGCAGTTAACAGATACAGCATATGGTGAAGACAGCTGGATAGCTGCACAGCAAGTTTACCATCCATTGTAGATCTACATGTATTTTTAAAAGCCACGTTCAGAAAACCAGGGTATTCAGGCAAGACATAAAAGGAGAACGGAGGTTAAAATTGAAAAACAAAGGAGAAACTACAATCTTCAAAGCAGCAGAGGGAGACAATCAATTACTTCCTGTTGCGATAAGTACAAAAAATGCATATGGTCAGCTTAACAAATGCCACTGATTAATGCAGCTGCTTTTGATAGTTTTTGGTTGCTTTTGGGAAGAGAATGACTTTGGACTAAACAAAATTAGCTGGGCAAGATACAGCCATCAAACTACTTAAGATGTTTCTTTTTTCCTCACTAAAGCACAACTATTTTACATTTGTCTGTTTCTTTGCTTTACCTAACAGAAAGGGTATATGAAACTATTTATTTATTTATTTATTTATTTACTTCAGTCTTTGATTACATTACCTCTGTGCACACATCAGCTCTTTTACAAAGGTTCGACGTCAGTGAGGAAGTGTGACAAACATACGAAGTCAACTATAATATAATACAAACAGTGGTAAAAAATATATATGAGTTAGTAAAGGAGGCATCCCAAGGGGCTTTGTCAGGTAAGGGTAGAAAGTAGTAGGAGAGACAGGATTCAGGGACAGTGAGGTTGAACAGAAAACGTGGAGGGATAGGTGGGGCAAATAGCAACGTATGGGATGGAGAGATGAGTGGGTAAAGAGTAAGGTAGATGGGTGAAAGAGGTTATTTATTAAGGATGGTGTTGGGGTACAAGGGAACTAAATGGCTGCAATGCAAGCTTATTCGTCATGTCTTAAACAACAAGCATTTGTCAATGCCGAATGTTGTCTTCCTGGCATTGGCATTGGTAGTGCAGGAGTTAGAAAGATGCATAATAGGAATGGCAGTGAAGTATTGAACTGACGACAACCCCTCCCCAACCTGCAGAGACTAACAGGCATTGGGGTGTGCCTTTGGGCCATCGGCCATAACGCTCATGCCATTTCACCTCACCCTACAGACACTAACAAGTGTCGAGGTGTGCCTTGGGGTCTTCGGGCCTTACACTCACCCATTCCATAAGGAAATATGCTGAGATGAGTGCAATATAGGAGAATGGTGTGAATTTGGCCGAAGAGTCCAAGGCACACCTCGATGCCTGTCACTGGCTGCAGGGTGGGGGTGGGGGTGGAATGGTGTGAGCATTACAGTCGACAATCCCAAGTCACACCCTGATGCCTGTCAGTCTCTACAGGGTGGGGCGTTACGATTGGAAACCCTAATGCCTCAGGCGTTTGTTGGTATTTTCACTCTAAATTTTCAACATGGGATTTTGTAACTCCACCTCATGAACAATGGCATTATCAGTTTGTTAGCCGAAAGGTAAATTTGCAGACAGCTACTGCGCCATTTGGCGCCACAGGTACGAAAACACATTTTGGGCAGGATGTGAAAATGACAGCTGTACTGTTCATGAGGAGGTGTTAAAAATGGCAATGTTGAAAATCTGGAGTAGAAAATAATAATGAAAGTCACGGTGTAGTATAGAAACTGCGAACGACAACCGTAATGCAATTATTTTGGGGATTTTTTTAACCAAGTTTTCAACACAGGCATTTTGGGACCTTCACTCATGAACAGAGTCACTGTGATTTTGTTAATCTGTCCCGAATGTTGATTTCCCACGGTGACTGCACCATTGTGCGCCACATGTGCAAAAACACATTTTGGGCAGGATGTGAAAAATGACAGCTGTACTGTTCATAAGGAGGTGTGAAAAAATGGCAGTGTTGAAAATCTGGAGTGAAAATATTAAAAATTGTCGAAGTTGCAAGCGTGCGTGGAAACTGCACAACACACACTCGTAACACAGTCATTTTTTGAAATGTTTTTCACCAAATTTGCAACATAGGCTTTTTGGGACCCCACCTCATGAACAGTGGCACTGTTGTTTCATTAATCGGTCCTGAAAGGTGATTCCGCACAGTGACCGTGAAATGACCTTTTGGGACCGAATAACGAGATGACAGTGCATGTGTTCTTGAAGTGGGGTCCCAAGAACCCACCCCATGTTGAAAACTTGAAGCTAATATTAAAAAAAAGTGGCTGAGATAGCCACCTAAATTGAAATCCCCCTGTAGATGCCATTATACAGCTTACCAACATTACTTCATTTTGCAGTTCAGCTTTGAAGAGTCCTGACGTGTTCCCGCTCCACCGAAGATCGCAGCACCAGACCTCCGGAGGTAATATGGGATGAGGAGGTATGTGGGAGGTGGTGTGTGCAGAGGGTGGGTGCAGGTTGGGGAAGGGGGCACCGAGGACAACGAGGGACCATTTACTTTTTTTCAATTACAGAAAAAAAAAGAACATCATGGGACCATTTTCTTTCTTTACAGATGAAATAAAATAAATGTTGGGCGCACTGGGGTGGGCTCCCAGTGTGCCCCATGACTTTCAGGGGGGTGATGTTGACCACACTGGGGTGGGCTCCCAATGTGCCACAAAATGGGGGTGAGGCGGGGGCAGGAACATGCCAACGCAGTCAGCTTTCTGTGAGTGGCGTCACACTGGGGTGGTCTCCCAGTGTGCTACACAATGTGGGGGTGGTGGTGGACATTCCAAAACAGGGATTGCACCCCCAAAGTTGTCTTTCGTTGGGGATTGTGTGTCAGTGGCAGGAGCCACCGCCATGTTTGTTTGAAATGTTTCACCAGAAAAGGCACGTACGGGAGGCATGTCATCTGTGCTGCTGCATGACAAGCTTGTCTCTGATTGCAGCGGCACATTTCTTTCAAGTTGGTGGCACTTTACATAATTCTTGCATCAGTGCTAGCATTCTGGCTAATTGGGGAATGAGGGACGCAACCCTCCTAAAGCGTGTCCTGCACTCGCCAACACTGACACACCTCTGCATTTCTGCTACTACCACAAGATGTTGCTTGTGCACGTGAAAGACAACATAAAAATAAATTATTATATATAGCAAAAGAGACTAGAAAATTATATTGTTGTTAATTTTCATAGCCCATACAGTTACAAGGAGATTTGGGGAATAAGGCGAGAACAAGATCACAAACTATTCAAAGTGCTACAGCCTCTCAACATAAAAAGGATGTTCTAAGCTGTTTAAAACCTCAGAAACAGAATTTGATGTAAGTGCAGAAGTGACTACCCAAAGAAAATACTAGACCTTTTAAAAACAAAAAAAGCAGTTATTTTCAAGAGAACGTTAAAGCAAACGCAATTGCCTTTTAAAGGAAAACTGAGCAAAACAGTGTCTGCAATCACCAGGGCTGCAGAAATGCCGATTAACATACCCTGTGCAGTTTACAATGACTGGGTCTAACCTTTGAGAAGTTATCTTGTTGTTTGTAAGGTGGTCCTGGATGTGCCATTGCCAAGCTGCCGCCGCACCGGAATACAGAGGGTGACCTTAGTACCTCCCGGATCATCCTGTCCTTTACCGGAATGCTCGTTCATGACGAACGAGGCACATTTACACCAAGTGAAAATAAACTAAACTGAACTCGGAGCTGGAATTTTTAACAACAAATTTAACCACCTTACACTGCTCTGTTTTTAACAGGAATCGCGTGTAGAGGTACAGCTCAAAGACCTCTACATGATGGCACATAGTTTATTTTCACTCGGTGTAAATGTGCCTCGATCATCATGAATGAGCATTCCGGTAAAGGACAGGATGATCTGGGAGGTACTAGGGTCACACCCTGTCTTCCGGTGTGGCGGCACCTTGGCAATGGCGCATCCAGGACCACTTTACAAACAAGATAACTTCTCAAAGGTTAGACCCAGTCACTGTAAACTGCACAGGGTATGTTAATCGGCATTTCTGCAGCCCTGGTGATTGCAGGCACTGTTTTGCTCAGTTTTCCTTTAAAAACTGTTGCAGCCCTTTTTTTTTTAATACTTGTTTATTGGATCAAGATCAAATTACATATATACTCTTGTAGTACACTCATGTCATACACGATAGTATTGTATCTTATACAACTTCATGACTATCCTAAAAGAAAAAGTATTACTTCTAACATATCCAGAATATTTCATATATGCTTTTCTTATGTATTTAAACAACAAATTGAAAGATAATAGTTAACTTGTTAGGAGAGTAAGCAATTAATTCAACAGGTACTGTCATGACAGTGAGGATGAGGTGTAGGGAGGGTTTTGGGTGTAGGAATGAAAAGAGGGATGTGGAAGTGGGTGGGGTAAGGGATTGGTAGGGTAGGGCGGGTGAGGGTACAGAGTATTCAAATCTACGAACTGATTATTGCACTTTATCTTTATATAGGTCCCCACCCATTCCACCTATTGCTAAACTTTTCGTTTTGTTGATTTACAGCATATGTCACCCTTTCCATATGTTGAATCTGGGCTATTACTTCCAGCCATTCCTGGATTGATGGTGGGACCTGCTGGAGCCATTGTTTTGTTATAGCTTTTAAGCAGCCACTGTGAGGATGGCCCATAGATAGTGTACATCTTTATCCTTAATTTCATCTGGATATCAGCCCAAAATACAGTGTTCTGGGGCTATCCATGATGTTAAGCTAAATATTTCAGTCAGATAGGTATTTATCTGGGTCCAGTAACTTTGAACTTTGGGGCACAGCCAAAATATATGTGCCTGGTTAGCAGAGGTGGCTCCACAGTGCCTCCAACAGATCCCCTGTGGTGGTAGTATACCTGCTTTACATAATTTTACTGGAGTGTAAAAGTACCTAATCCTGATTTTCCAGATGTATTCATGCCAATTTGTTGAAGAGGTTGTCTTCCAAACATTTCTAAATATTGTTATCCAGGTCTGGGAGCTCAATATAAGGCTCAGTTCCTCTTCTCATTTCCTGTGAGTGCTTTGTATGTTATGAGCCTTATCAGTGATTAGGTTTCCATAGAGCATGGTAATTGCACCTTTACCATGAGTTCCGACCCATATTATCTCAAAAACCAGGGGAAAGGGTCTCTCATCCTACCATCTGATGAGTCCCATTTAGCCCTGGTTTTAAGAATTTCAAAGGGTAACTTATCTTGTCCCCTAAGAACTTGCCAGGATGTGCAGAGCCCCCCCCCCCCATTCTGTTGTTTATACCATTTGTAATAAATGGCAGGGTGGAATTCCGGATCAAAACACCACCATCTGTACTTCCTTATGTTTTCGACTGTAAATCCCTCTTTAGTCCCTTGCATCCAGCCCAGTAGTTTTATGTGAACTGCATAACTTTGATGTGATTGTATATCTGTTTGGGGAGGGGGTTAAAGATTATCGCTGGAAGAGGTATTTTAGCTTTATTATTTATTTCCATCTGTTGCCAGTGGGCCTTGTACTGTGGGTGAGACCAAAGTAAAGCCATCTTCATCTGAGCTGCCAGCCAATAATCTTGTAGACTATGGCATGCCCCCTCTCTCCCTCCTGCCGAGGTAAGAATAACGTTTTTCGTGAAACTCTTGGACGATAGTGTGCCCAAAGAAAGGACATAATATTTTTCTGCTATCCCATCAGGTCCCTCTGGGGTATCCGGCAGGGTACTGCCTGAAATAGGTAGAGGAATCTAGGTAATATATTTGTTTTAAGGGTTTGCAACCTCGAGTAAAAGGGAAGAGGTAAGAGGGACCATCTTTGTAAGTCAGCCCAGACAGCCTTTAAAAGAGGTGGATAATTATCTCTGTAAAGATTGGTAGGGGACCTACCTAGCCACACTCCCAGATATTTCATGTTGACACAGTTCCACTTCATTGGGTATTTGAGCTGCAACTCAGGAGATATCTGGGCATTCATCGCCAGGACCTCTGTTTTGGACCAGTTTAGTTTATATCCGGATAAACGGGAGAAGGCTTCTATCTGCAGAAAGACCTCAGGGAAGGATTTTTCAGGGTCTGTCAAATATAGTAAAACATCATCCGCATATAATGTGATTTTGTGGGAGGTATTACCCCAAGCCACTCCCTGTATCCCCCTGTTCAGTCTTATACTCTGAGCCAAAGGCTCAATATAAAGGGCCAAAAGGAGTGGTGACAAGGGGCAGCCCTGCCGTGTACCCCTAGCAAGACCAAAGGGCTGTGATATGTAGCCATTAGCTCTCACATATACCACTGGGTTGATATAAATCCTGGCTATGATTTGGAGGAAAAGTTTGGGGAAACCGAAGCCGGCCAGGGAGCCCTGCAGAAATTCCCAGGAAACCTGGTTAAAAGCTTTCTTAGCATCTAAACTCATAATGTACGCTGGCTGGCCTGTTTCCTGTAAACGTTCAATGATGTTAATTGATCTCCGAACATTATCCACTGTCTGTTAGCCTGGAACAAAACCAACCAGGTCCCCTTGTATGAGTCCAGGAAGAATCTGCTCCACTCTCCTGGGCTAATATGCCTGCCATGATCCTGTAGTCAGTATTTAAGATGGAGATGGGGCAATAAGATGCACAATCGGTGGTGTCCCTGGCTGGCTTCGGTATTACTGATATGATTGCTTGCGTCCAGGAGGGAGGCATCTTACATTCATCCATGTGCAGATAATTATACGGCTTGCAAAGCGGGGGGTGACCCCATCCTTAAATTGCTTAAAAAATTCAACTGGTAGGCCGTCCAAGCCGGGGCACTTGCTTGTTTTAAGTCTCCTGATTTCTGCTAGGATTTCTCCTTCCATGAAGGGTTTACTCAATGCCTCCCCCTGGGCCTGTGAGAGGCACGGGAGCCTCAATGGGTTCAAAAAATCCCTGACTTCCTGTGCAATGGGGGTGGGTCCCTTACTATATAGTTTTTTCATAATACTTTTTAAAAGCATCAGCTATTTCCTCAGTTTTATATTGTAATGTATGCTTTATAGGGTCCCTGACTTTGGGAATAGTGGCTCTATTCCTAAACCGGTGTAGCCTACTAGTCAATAGCTTAAGGGCTCTAGGCCCCCCTCATAGAATCTCTGTCTCAAGTAAATTAGCCGTTGTTCTACCTGATAATCCAAGATTTTTAAAAATTCTGCTTTCAACTTTGTCAGCTGCTTCCCCTGCCCTTATCAACTTTCTGCTGTTGTCTCTCTAGATCTCTTGTTTGCTCCTATAATTCTTTTTGTCTCTGTTCCCTCCGTTTTTTTAATCTAGCCGAAATCTCTTTGAACTTTTCTCTAGTAATGGCTTTTATCGTGTCCCACAGGATCCCAGGAGAAATGTGCTAATCCAATTGTACTGCCTGCTCTATGGTCTGTGATATGATGTCTTTGTTTTCCTCCAACTGCATGAAGGAGACATTAAGTCTCCAGAAGGTAGAACGCTTCGGTGGGCCTACTGCTAACTTTAAGTAACATAGAAACATAGAATCTGATGGCACATAAGGACCACTTGACCCACCTAGTCTGCCCATTTCCCTATCTAACGGATAAGCTGCAGATCCTAGTTAACCAACAACCTACTTCCTCCTACCCCCCACTAGAATTGCCTTATGTCTGTCCCATGCATTCTTGAATTTCCCCACTGTTTTGATTCTACGACCTCCTCAGGAAGGCTGTTCCATGCATCTAAAACCCTCTCTGTGAAGAAATACTTCCTCACATTACCTCTGAGCCATCCCCCCTCTAGCTTCAAATTGTGCCCCCTTGTTCTTACACATCTCTTTTCCTGAAAGATGCTACCCTCTTGGACTTTGTTGATTCCCTTGAGGTATTTGAAAGTTTCTATCATCCCCCCCCCTTTCTTTGCGGCTATACATCTTAAGCTCCTTTAGTCTTTCTGCATATGTCTTCTGGTGCAGACCCTGCACCATTTTGGTTGCCCTCCTCTGGACAGCCTCCACCTTGTCTATATCTTCGCGGAGATGGGGTCTCCAGAACTGTACACAGTACTCCAGATGTGGTCTTATCAACTGCCTGTACAGAGGGCCAACAACTTCCTGTTTTCTACTGGTGATACCTCTCTCTGTGCATCCCAGTATCCCCCCAGCCCTCCTTACTGCCTTCTCACATTGCAGGCCCACCTTTAGGTCATCTGATATGACTACCCCCAGGTTCCTTTCCATTTTTGTTGTTGTTAGTATCTCACCCCCCATTGTGTACTCTTGCTCTGGGTTTTTGTTTCCCAGGTGCATTACTTTGCACTTCTTTGTGTTGAATCTAAGCTGCCATACATTTGACCATTCCTCCAACCTTGCCAAGTCCCTTTTCATCCTTTTCACCCCACCTTGCATATCAACCCTGTTGCAGATCTTCATGTCATCTGCAAAGAGACATACTTTTCCTTATAGTCCCTCTGCAATGTCACTTATAAAGACATTAAAAAGGACTGGCCCCAGTACTGAACCCTGCGGTACCTCACTAGTAACACCCCTTTCTTCACGGTGGACTCCATTTACTATTACCCTCTGTGTCCTGTTGTCCAGCCAGTGTTTTGCCCAGGCTACCACCCTGGGGCCCACTGCCAGGCTGGCTAATTTGTTTATTAATCTTTTGTGCGGGACTGTGTCAAATACCTTGCTAAAATCTGGGTAGGCCATGTCCACAGCCCCTCCCTGGTCTACTACTTTGGTCACCCAGTCAAATAAATTAATTAGGTTTGTCTGACATGACCTTCCTGCTATGAATCCATGCTGTCTTGGGTCCTCTGCCCCACTGGCCTCTAGGTACTCAACAATTCTTTCCTTCAGAAGTGATTCCATCATTTTCCCTACCACTGAGGTCAAACTGACAGGTCTGTAATTTCCTGCCTCTGTCTTCTCCCACTTTTGTGAAGGGGAATCACATCCACCCTCCTCCAGCCCTCAGGTACCACACCATTCTCCTATGATTTATTAAAAAGGGTAGTCAGTGGTGTTACTAGTTCTTCCCTTAGTTCTTTTAGAATTCTGGGGTGAAGCTCATCAGGCCCCATTGCTTTATCCACCTTCAGTTTTAAGAGTTCTTTCAGAACCCTTTCTTCTGTGAAAGGACTAATATCAACCCACCTATCCAGAGTGCTTCTATTGACTGGATTAGGTATCTCCCCCTGCTCTTCCATTGTGAACACTGAGAAGATGTATTCGTTCAGTATCTATGCTTTTTCACTGTCGCTCTCTGCCCATCCACCTTCCTCTTTATTCAGCCTCAGTATCCCTGCCTTAGTCTTTCTTTGCTCCTTAATGTACCTATAAAAGGTTTTATCCCCTTTCTTAACTAAGTTGGCTATCTTTTCCTCAGTTTGGGCCTTTGCTATTCTGACTGCCTTTCCCGCTTCCTTCTACTTTAACTGGTACAGTTCTCTGTCCTGCTCCTTCTGTTTTTTCTTATACTTCCTGAATGCTATCTTTTTCTCCTTAACTTTCCCTGCCACTTCTTTTGAGAACCATAGTGGTTTTTCTTTCATTTTGATTTGTTTATTTGCTTCACACAAAGGCTTGTTGCCTCTGTGATGGTGGTTTTGATGTTTCCCCATTGTTGCTCCATCCCACCTTCTTGCCTGTTTGCTAGTGCTTTTCTTAGGCATTCTCCCATTTTGACAAAATCAGCCCTCCTGAAATCCAGTACCTTCACTTTTGTATGGCTTGACTCTACAGCTAAGTTTATCGTGAACCATACTGTTTCATGTTCGCTTGTTCCCAGATGGCTACTCACTTCAATATCAGAGATCCTCTCTCCAACCCCATTTGAGAGTACCAGGTCTAAGATTGCTCCCTCCCGATTTGGTTCCAAAACTAGCTGTCTGAGGCATGCCCCCAGTAGGGCATCGAGAATGATCCTGCTCTTGGATGTGGCTGCAGCAAAGGTGCTCCGGTTAACATCTGGCATATTCAGGTCCCCCATCAGCAATATCTCCCCTTTCTCTGCCATCCTAAGAATGCTTTCTATCATTTCCTTGTCCATTTCCTTCCCCTGAATAGGGGTCTGTATACAACCCCTGTGCGGATTGTGGTGCCATGTCCAGTCTCCAGGGTGACCAACAGTGCCTCCTCTCCTCCCTGTTTACCCTTTAGTTCTGTTGCTTTGATCCCTTCCCTTACATAGAGAGCTACTCTTCCTCCTCCTCCTCTTTTCCCTCCCTGTCCCTCCTATAGATTGTGTACCCAGGTATGTTGACCTCCCAGTCATGGTTCTCTATGTACCAAGTTTCTGTGACTGCTACAATATCCAGCCATCCTTCTTCCATCAAGGCCACCATTTCGGGGAGCTTTTTATCTAGACTACGGGCATTGGTACTCATTACCCTCTATTTTTTTATGGCTTTATTGCTTTTTGCCCCATCCCTGTCCTTACTGCCTTTGTCTTTTTCTCCATTTACCCCTGCCCTTCTCCCTATCGACTGCTCTGTCTTGGTGTTTACCTCACTAACTACCCTGATTTCTGGGGGGCTAGAATTTCACTTCTCC
Source organism: Neoceratodus forsteri (assembly GCA_016271365.2). NCBI lineage: Eukaryota > Metazoa > Chordata > Ceratodontiformes > Ceratodontidae > Neoceratodus > Neoceratodus forsteri. Next base: position 1,039,683,091 of record CM057452.1, read on the forward strand.
TTTTCAGTGCCTCCCCCCTTGGCTAGTTTAAATGCTTGCCAATGAAGCATTTAAACCCTTCACCTAGGATCTTGGTTCCCCTCCTGGATAGATGCAGACCATTGCACCAGTATAGGCCATCATCCCTCCAGGTGGAGCCCCAGTCCCCAATGAAGCCAAATCCCTGAGCTCTGCACCAGTTTTTCAACCAGTCATTGAATCCCATGGTGTGGAGTACCCTAGCCTCATCCATGCCATAGACAGGTAGCACTTCTGAGAAAGTTACCGTGTGTGCTCCTTGTCTAAGGCCCCTTCCTAACCCCACAAACTCCTGTTGCACTGCCATGATTCCCTTCTCAGTCAGGCCATTTGTCCCTAGGTGGATAATGACATCACTCCTCCTTGCAGCTGCTCCCGCAATCCTGAGGATTTGTTTCCTGTCCCTCCAAGCCATGGCACCGGGCAGACATCTTACCTCCCTTTCCCTCCCCCCAGCTCTACCCCTAACAATTGAGTCCCCACCAGGAGTTGTTTCCTTCCAATGTGGGGTCCTGTGCCATCCTCCTGTGGGTCTCCATTGTGGAGGCTCCCAGCATCCTCCTTGGTCTCCACTGCAGGTGCCTCCATAGAGGAACCATGCTCTGCCAGAGTGGTGAATGAATTGTGGAGAGGCACAAGTGGAGGGATGTGCCTCTGTTCCACCACCCTCACCCTCCCTGAGCCCACCGTGGTCCAACCACTCCTCTTTCTTGGCAACCTGTGAGGTAGTGGCAGGGGTCTGGGTGGTCTCTGGGTGGGGGAGCAGGTTTCCCGAATCCTTGCCAGGTCAGCATGGAGACAAACAACCTCCTCCCTCAGACCAGAGAGGTGCCTGCAAATAGGGCAGCAATGCAGTCTCCAGAATGTCTCCCAGAAGACTGCTGCTTCACAGCCAGTGCATTGCACCACTCCCCACATGTCTGTGTCCCTTCCTTTTACAGATGCTTTTTTTTTGTTGTAGTTGTTTTAGTGTGTGCAAGCTTGTGAGTGTCTCTACCCTCTATTCAGTGTGCTGTACCTTTAAGGATATGAACAGGTATATTTTGTTAGCAGTTTGGGAAGTGATGTCAGAACCCTGCTATAAAGGAAGTTATGTGCTTGGGGTGGGTGGGGTGAGGGGCAGGCTGGGTGGGAGTAAACCTGTGCCCTCCAGAAACAATCAACTACAACTCTGACCCTCCACCCCGGGGAGTGCATTCCTTCCTTTCAGACACCTATTTCAAAGAGGTTAAGTAACAGGTCTAGTCACAAATTACTGCAAATATCTCCCAGCTGCAGTTCCTCCCTGGCAAATAAAAGTTAAACTACGAAAAGTCAACCCCAAAAACAGAGAATCTATACTAGTTACTTACACAGTTCCAAAAAGTAATAATTCAATTCAGTGTAGTCTATTAAATAACCTCCTTGATTTAAGGAAGCTTTGGCTGCTTTGTCTCTCTCACTGTCTCTCTCTTTCTCTCAGCAGACAACTAGTATATAGGGGAATGGTCCGAAATAAGCCCAGCTCTAATTTTGGAAGATTTACAAATCCCGAGTGACTCCCTAGGGTAAGAAAATAATCTAATCTAGAAAAGGTCTGGTGATGGTGTGAAAAATAAGTATATTGTCTGTTGTTGTTCATAGAACTCCAGACATCAACTAAGCCAAGTTCCTCTAGTAGCTTAGTTACCTTCTTAGAAACTCCCCTTCCCCCCTTAGTAATCTGCACAGAAGAATCAACTGTAGGGTTTAATTTTAAATTTAAATCTCCCCCTATCACTAGGTGTCCTTCCATCCAGGCCATGATCTTAAGAAAAAGTCTCAAAAGAATGGGAAATCTGTGCCCAGAGGGGCATATAAACAGACCATAGTAAGCATAGAACCATTATAGCAACCCTTAATAGCTGTAAATCTTCCCTGCTTGTCCACCAAAGTATCTTTGGGTTCAAAGTGAGTGGTGTGGGGAAATAATATGGCAGTTCCCTTCCTACGATCTTTGCCATATTCAGATGAGATTTTTTTTTATAACCAAATTTCAAAAGCTTTCCATGTTCTATTTTACTTGTGAGTTTCTTGGAGCAAAATAAAGGCTGCTCCTGAATTTCATAGGAAAGACATAGTTCGAGCCCTTTTGATAGGGTGGGCTTATCTCTTTACATTGTAGGATAAAACTAATAAATCTAACTTAGCCATGATTACTAACTGTAGACCTCATAGTGCATATTACTCTAAGCCCTCTAATGCACTCCCTGTTTCTAGAAATTTCCTCAAGTTCATATTCCAACATTACAGTAAAGCTCTCTCCCTTTTAAAACATATAACAATGAACAACATTTTGTTTAAAATTCTGTAACTTTGCAATGATAGTAAACAACATTCGGCTTCCAAAGTGAAGATCTACCAAATCTCGAGGAGATCTCTTCGTCCAGCAAACCACCCTGTACAAAGTGTAGGGCACCAAGCGAGGGAGATGAAGTGAAAGCTCCTTGCTACTGGGCCTGTAGCTCTCCCAGTGAGCCTTTGGTGGTTAAAGATGGCTTTCTCGACTGAAAATCAGCTTTTGTGTGACGTCAATAATTGGGCTAGGCTGAACAGTTCAACCACCGTATAGGTGCAGCTATAATCAGAACACTAGCACTGCAGTTTCTATCAGTGATCAAACTGGTTTATCAAAACCACCCCCGGCCCGATTAATATTGAAAAGCTTAAACACCAGAAGACCATATTTAAACTGGTCAAACAATTTAAGAACCAGCATACAGCAATGTAGAAGTCTTGCTTAGATTTTGCCTCTTAGTGGAGACTGATCAGAGTTAATGGTATGTATAAACAGCTTTGAATGTCCCTTGGTTTCAAATCTCCGAGCTCCGCCAGTCTTGCACATGTTTTAGGCAAAATGAGTGGTGAAAGTCCAGGGCACCGGTAGATAAGATTTCAAATCAAAGTCAGACACAATTTCTAAGAATGCATGCTCTGGCTCACCACTAACAGCTAAGGCAGATAGGCAAAAACTGTTTCCAGCTCAATCTTGTGTGTCTGCAGTGCAAGATCTCTTGTTTTCTTGAGCTGTCAGGAGTGCTGATCGGATCACTGCTAAGGGCACCAGTGATGATGTCTGGGGGCTGCAACCATGTCTCTTATTGCTGAGTGCGATGAGCCAATCAGATGGGGCCCATGTGTCTTGCTGGGAATCTGAGTCCTGAGGGGTGCTAACTGGTGCCTCCAGTAGGCCTTTTTCAACCAGGGCCTTTCCCGCTTCTTCAGATAACTCATATACTTTATTTCCCTCTGGCCAGAAGATCAGTAAGTGAGCAGAGTAAGGGGTGTTGAATCAGATGGTTTTAGCTCGAAGAACCTTTAAGATAGGAGCGTATTGTAGCCTCTGTTTTTGTACCTTGGGAAGATAATCGTGGACAAAGTATAGCCTACTTGTGAAGTATTTTACTTTTTTCTGCTGCCATGCCTTCATTAAAATGTCCTCCTTTACCATGTAGCTATTGAACTTTATAATTATGTAGAGGGTTTGGAGTTGGGGGGTAGTTGAAGGGCTCGGTGAGTGCATTTGATGCCAAGTTGGCATCCCGGAGGTTATTGCAGTACATTCGCTAGTAGATCTGTGATAAATTCTGGCATGCGGCTGGTCTCCTATCCCTCCGGTAGCCCGTGTATTCGGATGTTGTCCCATCTAGAGCGGCCCTCCAAGTCGAAGCATTTGTGTTGTAACTACTCAGTGTGTTGTAGGAGGACTTATATTGCCAGTACCATTTTTGTGGCATCATCTTCTGTAGTACTGACTCGATCCTCAACCTCCCTGACTCTTTTTTCAAAACTTGTTAAATGTTGGTTCAATTGCTTGAATTCAGCTCTATTCTCTCAGCCTGCATTTCTTTTAATTCCTGAAACAGCTTCTCAAATCGTGAACCTGTAAGCTGGTTGTGTTCTTCATCCGTATCTGGCAAGCTCACTGGAGAAGGACTCTGGCTATTTTCTTAGAGTGGTGGTTTTAATCCAGGTGCATCAGACCTTCGAGAGACCCCTTTCATCTTAGATCTGCCCCAACTGTCTTTTGCAGGTTTTGTATTCACCATTTGAGGGCTTTTGGTGCTGTTTTTCCTCTGTTTTTAGTAGTTTTAAGAGCTTTCAGGAGGGGAACTCTCTCTAGTGTGCTGCTGCTTGCTCCGTGACATCACCAGAAGTCCCGCTGCAGCCCTTTAGGTCCTCTTGAGGCTAAATTGGGGCCAAAATTACAATCAGAAATGGAAAGGGAAAAGAAAAAAGACAGAAAGTAACAGCTAGTCACGATAAGGACATCCCTACACCACCAATACCCAACTCAAATGCAAATGAGAATGGGATTGAAAAGTCAAATAAAACAATCAGAGCAGAAACAACATGCTGTGGAAGAAGAGAATGCAAGTACATCTAGAAAACATATTAATGAGGATGAGAGTGAACAAGAATCAAGCAGCAGTCAGAGGTAAAAATCAAACGACCAACCATCTGGATGGGCATTGCAACTGATTACCAACATAAATATTTTACAAGAGAATATTGAAAAACTTCAAAAGTTATCAGAGAGCATTAAAGACTTAAACACAGCAATGAGCAGTAAAAGGAAGACTGGGCAAGTATTATATGTCCGGCCATTGTGAGACTAGTACTTCAGAGCAGAAAAACAGAATAACGCAAGCTTATTACAAATCTAAAATTATCAAATGTAAATGTAACCCACAGCCCATACCCGGCCATTTCTCTGGAAAACTAAAACTTCTGAATGTAGATTAAATGGTAGATGAACTGTCGCATCCCCTCTACAATTTACTTGAAATCACACAGCACTCTAGCATTTGACACTACTCCATTTGTTTAAACTAGTCCAATAGGCTTCCCAAATTGTAGCTCAATTCCTAGATTTCCTCACATGTCCCAGGCTAAGAAACACATTTTTTGTCCTCTCATGTTAGAGCAAACACTCACCCTTTAGTTGCAGGTGCCCCACAGGTGAATCACAAATCTTCCAACTTTTCAAAACAAAGACTGACCTGAAATGGCAGCTTTTCTTTCTCCTGGCAGAATTAAGGGGATTGCCCCAGGGATCTGCATGGAGATCTTTACATCCCCCCCCCGAGGGAGGGACACTGAGACGCAAACAGCGGTCTCCACCACTTGACACTGACTCCTTCCTACTTGAAGGCAAAACTGGAACTGCTCCTTCTTACTTGAAGGCAAACTGGAGACTGAACTCTTCCCTTTGAAAACTCCCAACATTCTATCTAACTCCCTCTGCTGCAGATTCCGATGTGGCTTATGCAGCTACAAAAGTTCTATTGGTGATGTCATCCCTCAGTCTCAGCTGAGACTGAGAACAGAGTGAGAAAGTGTGAAACCCATTTAACTGGAGTTTCACAAGCTGCCTTCCCTGCCTACCACTAGGTCTTACTGGGATTCTAGTAACCCCGGGTAACAAGGGGTTATACTCACCCTTGACCAGGAAAATGACTGTCCGCAGTCATTATTTACCCGGGTCTTAGGCCATCCCACCCTATGCTACCCAAGCAGGGGGTAATCAGGCCCCTCCTACCATGTGCGCAACAGGCGGTAACACTAAGGGCCTAGAGGCCTATAGCTGACATATCAGCCTCTACACTATCCACTTACTATGGACACCCAGTGGCTCTGGTAGAACCATCCAGAGCATAGCCCTGATAGATCAGCACTGCAGTCCCTACGGCCGCTCAGGACCACAGCCTGTCTATCCCCCCTAACCCTCTAGGGAAAACCTGTCTGCCTCTAACATAATATTCCAAAATAAAAAACAACCTGGGGACCTCCCCGACCTTGGGCAATCTGCAACCACACACCATTAAACTACCAATTACTGCCTCCTCCCTACCCCCACAACCACACCTGTGGAAGGAAAGGGTTAATACAGCAATAACCATAACAATAACACCACAGTACTTTAAATTTCTACACAATAAAGCACTGATGCGGAACTCCGATGAGCCCCTCCTCCTTTTCTTGTCTTCTCTTCTGTCTTCTCAGGAACACCTGTAAGAAAAAGAAAGACAAAACACACTCCTAATCTGCATGCACAGTCTACCTAAACCCCTACCATCAAAACACTGCAAAATCCCAAAAAGATTTTTTAGAAAAAAAGGTAGAAAAACAGTATTTATATTAGAATATAACAATGACATTATTTACAATACACATTTGGGGGGGATGGAGTGCCCTAAAAGTCCCAACTAGTGACCACAAGGCCCGAAGGCTAGTCCAATAAAGAGTGTCTCCTGGGCCGGAGCCCGGTGAAGCACAGTTCTAACAGGCCAAAGTCCCGAAGGGGAGAGACTTTGCGGACAGTTCACACATTTTTGAAGTCCATAGTGTAGGGTGTGTACTGCAATGCCATAAAGGTAGAAAAGTTCGGACTTACCAGCCACTTGTAGTACAAGACTAGGCACCGACCTGCACCGCAGCCGAAGACTCTCCCTGGCAGCATTTCTTCTGATACAGCTGGGCGGACATCTTCCAGGAACCACAGGAAGGCACATCTGGAAACAGCTGGGCTGATGTCATCTCTGGAGATGGAACCTTAGAACAGGAACAAAAAGAAAACAGCTGGTCCAACATCATCCGATTACCAGGTGATGAACAGGAAACAGCTGGGCTGGTGTCCTCTCTGGATCTGAAGTCATCTGGTGGGCCAGTGGATGGTTGCTGGACAGGACAGTACATTGTAGACTGATGAATGTGGAGCACCTGAGTCCTGGATATTCATATTGGCGGATCAATAAGGGCACTTCACAGTCTGGTGTGGCAGTATTGACCACCACTGCTCAGCTCTCCATTTTGTAGGCACGGGCACATTTGCTGAGATGTCCTTACACTGAGGCCAATAGTACCGGGGGTCAGGGGCTTGAATTATTACCCCGTCTGGGTGCACATAATTCACACAGTGGGAGATTTCACGTCCCTCTCTGTCCACCACTCTCACTCTATGAACAGTGTCCTGCCTCTCTTCCACTGGGTATACTTTTCGGGGAACAGTCTATTCTTTACATGCTGGTTGGCCCCAGGATGCACACTTTCATGGCTTCATCCCAGATCCAGGATTTCCTGCAGTTCTCAATCTCCTCCCAGACTTTCCGAGGAAAGGTAGGAAAGGTCATACCATAGATCTCATTTGCCTTTCATGAACCAGTCTCTCCTCTTTACTTGCTTTGGTCAATCTGAGACCACTGGCCTGGCTTGGGGTGGCCAGTCCTGGTTCTGCCAGCTTTGCATCCTTAAGGAAATTAGAAACGGATCCCTGACTTCTTCCTCCTGTAAAGCCAGGCAGTGGCATCACCACCTTCTTCAACATTCCTCCGAGGCAAGATCTTGAGGCTGTGTACCCATTCCTTTCACAAGGCCACATAGGTTCCCCTCATCTTCCTCTTCACTGAGGATCTGAGCCCAGGAGTGAGCAGTCGTTCTCACCCCTGAGACTATCCACTCATCACTTGGCGCAGAGGTCAACACCTCCCATTCAAAGGCCTCCCTCATCTCATCTTCACCTAAGAGACTTTGGCTAGGCTCCCCCACCCAGGGGTCTATTGATGCTTTATCCGAACTTTCTTTCTGGGATCCAGCATCCAAAACTTCAACTTCTGGTTTTGTCTCTAACTCTGCACCCTCTAGCTGTGTGCCACACTCCCCCGAGGGGCCTTCCTCCACAGGCTCCGCCTGGTGCTGTGTGCTGCCAACTGCAGATTCCTGAATTTTTGTCCATGTGGGGGCCAAATGATTTGGAGGTGCTTTATACAAGCCATATTTTTGTAGGCATCCAGCACAGTGAGGAATCATGAAGACATCCCTTCCAGCACTCAAGCATATTTAGCATACTCGCACTGGATAATTAGGAATCGCCACATCAGGAGGCAGTTGCCTCCACAGCACCACTTTTCAATATCTCTCAGTCTATTTACTGCTGTTGTTACTGCAACCCGGCATGATCCGGTAACGAGCTGGTCCTGAGGCCATAACTGTAGAAAATAAATAAAAGTTCACTGTAACTGAAAGTCCCACTTTATTGAACACACTTTAACTGTAAAATGGCCTCTGTTGCTGTGTTTACTTTACTACCCCACCCTGTAATGGCAGCGCAGCACTCCTATGCATCAACATTTAGAATTCAATAAGCCACTCAAGACCCGGGATTTACACAAGCTACTGATAACTTTTACTCAAACTGCACAACTTGCTCTGATCTGGCTTAACACACATTTACAGGATTTTCCTTGGACTTTTCACAAGCTGGTAACATTTATTTTATTCACAGTCCCTTAAAAGCTTCAGGTTTTTAGCACAGGATTGCCTGCTTTTACTAGTGCTGCATTTTGCTACAACCCACAGTCTCTCTCTGGCTGCAGACTTTAAACTGAGGCTAAATTCACTTACTATGCACACATTCAATGGCTTAACAGACTTGCACTTGCTGGCAGGACTTCACACAGTCGTTACTTGCAAAGCGACTACACTGCTGCACACACATTTTATATGGCATAGACTGAAAATCACTGAGCAGTTTTTTGAATGTTTACTTACTGTCATCAGTAGCAATTTGCTGCGATGGGGAAAAACCGCCTGCAGCCAGTTCTTGAAGGCCTCAGTATACAAACGGGTGGGCAGTCCTAGCGATCGTTGTTTTAAACACCAAACTTTTAATTTCCACGATCGATTAGCGGGTTGAGCCCGATTTTAAGCAAAAAAGTCAATTTTTAAACTGTTTACAATGCTTTGAACTCTCCGCGATGCTCCTCCACTGCCAGTACATGCACTGCACTCTCACTTCCTCTCGAATGCTGGGGCAGTCTCTGTAGAGCTGGCTGAGGGGCCGGACTGATTGCAGCCTGACCAACCACACGACGCCATGCAAATGAGCCTCTTCTTCCTCACGAGGGCTCTTCTCCTCACGGCGATCGTCGAGCAGGCAAATTTAAACTGCAGAATGCAACTTTTTTTTTTCTCAACTGACTCCATGGCAAGAGCCCATTTCAGCCATATAACATAGCCATTTACTCTGCAGTCTCTCAATTCACTCAGAAAGCATTTCCAACGTCCAGGGCATAATTTTCCTTTGCTACCCCATGTCTTCCACACTTTCCTTCACAACAATTTATTTTAAAAGCATTTCAAACGTCCAGGGCACAATTTTCCTGTTGCTACCCCTAGTCTTCCACACTTTTATTTACCACAGTTCATTTTTAAAGCAGGCAAAAACGCTGTAAACAATTTTGATGATGCAGGACAAGGGCACACTCTTTGGCTTTACAGCTCCTTGGTAAACAGTTGGCATTTTTAAACAGCAGCACAAGATTCACAGCACACAGCAACACACTAGGGAAATTGCTTCAGCTTTTGGGCTACCCACTGCCAGATAGCCAGAACGCTAGCCCCCTTGCCCGAGCACTCCTTCCTGAACAAAATCCAAAGCTGTGCCTCCATTTTTGTAACCCCTCACCCCTGCCTTTTTACCAAAATGACAGGTGGCATGCTGTTGAAGCTGACAGCAGTAACTGGTGGGGACCTGAGTTCGGGGAGGATGAGGTTACTCGGCACAGGGGGACCTAGGTTTGGCTCCTCTGCACAGGGGCACCCAAGTAAATCCGAACTCAGGAAGCAATAACTGTAATGTCCAGAACCAGAAATGGGATTCTACAGTGTGGCTTTTATTCACAAACTAGCTGAACACAGCAAAGCATAGACGGAGCATGGGGCTACATTTACTGGTAATGCAGATTAGAGACTACAACGCGGTCCACTGGAAGAATGAACCAATTATACTGTTTTTCAGGCTCTGGACCCACCAGGCACACAGCCCGGACTTGCACGCGCTTTGGGTACACAGCCCGACTGGCCCGGCTCCCCCGCCGGCCACTTGATCCACGGTCCATTTGAAGAATGAACCACTATCCTGTCGTGGTCCCCACACCACTTAGAGTCTGCGACTCCCAGAGAGATTTCCTCCTTACTTTTATGACTCCCATCTCACAAAGAGAATTCTTCTTTACACTTGTTGTGGCTCCTCACACCACTTAGAGTCTGCGACTCCTAGAGAGATTTTCCCTTTTGCAACCCACGTCTGGGTACTTCCCTCATCACTGGCCAAGTGCATGAGGCAAAGTAGCAACCACAGCAGAAATCAGTAGAGGTGGACCTGGTTACTAAAGATGGGGGGTGTGCCCACCTCCAGCTCCCACAGCCCATACCTGGCCATTTCTCTGGAAAACTGAAACTTCTGAATGTAGATTAAATGGTAGATGAACTGTCGCATCCCCTCTACAATTTACTTGAAATCACACAGCACTCTAACATTTGACACTACTCCATTTGTTTGACCTAGTCCTATAGGCTTCCCAAATTGTAGCTCAATTCCTAGATTTCCTCACTTGTCCCAGGCTGAAGAAACACATTTTTTGCCCTCTCATGTTAGAGCAAACACTCACCCTTTAGTTGCAGGTGTCCCACAGGCGAATCACAAATCTTCCAACTTTTAAAAAACAAAGACTGAACTGAAATGGCAGCTTTTCTTTCTCCTGGCAGACTTAAGGGGATTGCCCCAGGGATCTGCATGGGGATCTTTACATCCCCCCCCCAGAGGGAGGGGCACTGAGACCCGAACAGCGGACTCCACCACTTGACACTTACTCCTTCCTACTTGAAGGCAAACCTGGAACTGCTCCTTCTTACTTGAAGGCAAACTGGAGACTGAACTCTTCCCTTTGAAAACTCCTAACGTTCTATCTAACTCCCTCTGCTGCAGGTTCCAATGTGGCTTATGCAGCTGCGAAAGTTCTATTGATGATGTCATCCCTCAGTCTCAGCTGAGACTGAGAACAGAGTGAGACAGTGTGAAACCCATTTAACTGGAGTTTCACAAGCTGCCTTCCCTGCCTACCACTAGGTCTTACTGGGATTCTAGTAACCCCGGGTAACAAGGGGCTACATAAAGATCAGTCAATATATTTAAAACAAGACTTTTCCAAAGATCTCTGGGTCCTCAGAAAGCAATATGCTCCTGTACAACAACTATTATGGGAAGAGGGGTGAAAGCATTCATTATCTATCCAGCAAAACTTAAGATTCTACTAACAATCAGAACTTATTAGATAATAATGTTGCAGAAGCAACCCAAGAACTTACAACTTGATTACCAAACCTATTTTCTACATTCTGATAAAATAGTTTGCTGCTCTTCCAAGGATCAGTTTTCATCATTCAGCACTAGCGGGTGCCAGCCAGAGGCGCAGGACTCCATGGGAGTGATAGCTTTAAGATTAAGGGGGGGAAGAGGGCTGACGTTGGAGATGGAGCCACCCATGGGGCTGACGTATGATGTGGTATTGTGAACTGGCCAGTCTCCGACGCCGGCTCCCTCTCCCCCTCAGTTCTGTTTTTCTTGCTGTCAACACAGCATTGCTTCATAGGAACAGCACGGAAGAAACTGCATCAGTTCTGGTTGGCCTTTTTGCTTGACGCTGTCCATGAGAATTCAATGCCATTAGTTATTCAGCACTGTTTTCGGTACTGTATACTACCTTTCCTCTTCAGTGTGACGTTGAGTGCTTTTGTTTTTTTTCATTTTGCATTCTGCCAGTTGATCATGTTTGGTTTGGGGCCTAAGAAGTCTTGGAAGACCAAGGTGGGGATTGCCCCTATGAGTCGGTGCCCCGTGGCAATGCCATGACAGTAATGGACCATCATGATTGTTGTTTCACCTGTCTTGGCCCACACCATGATATGGACACACACAACACCTGCTTTTCTATGGATTTCTGCACCTTTCAGATCCATGCGATGAAGTTGGGCCAGGACTCCCCAACATTTGGAGGGTGGCGTTGCACCCGAGCCGCCAGAGGCAGGTCCCTGGGTTCTTCCCTGAGTCCCTTCCCAGTTCTTTATGGACTGAGGGAGAGCAGGCCTCCTCTGTTACTAGTCTCGCTGAGACAGGAGGCCTGTGCAATGGGTCTGTAGGACAGCTGGCTTCCTCTGGGATGTCATTTGAGCATCCCTCACAGTCCGATGCCCCCTTGGGGGCTCGGATGACCCCAGGAGTGATGTCGCAGGTATATGCTGGGCCTGCACTGGCGGGTCCCATAGCAGCACAGCCTGGTGCTGCCTTGGCTCCTGACACTGATCCTGATGAGCTGGGCAGTGCTGACTATGCAGCTGGATCCCCTTCTGATGCCGCTCGTGGTGCCAGGAGAGGGGGTGTCTGTGAGGTTGCCAGTTTGAAAATCTCCCTGATCTTGTTCTCCAGGTAAGAGGATGATGATCAGGATGATCCTGACTGGCTCCCTGTCTCTGGTGACTCCCAGAACTCTCCTAGACCCAGCCAGAGGCCTTCTGTTGATGTGGAGCCAGGGGATCCCCTTCTCAGTCCCATCTGCAGTACCACCTCCTCTGTGTCCCTCAGTGCCACTCGCAGTGCCAGGGACACTTCCAGTGTCAACCCCAGCACTTAGGGGATGCTGGAGCCAGGGCAGGTGCCAGGTTGGCAGACAGCGCCATCTCTGGTGCTGGACCTGTTTCGGTTGCCCTACAGCAGTACTAGTGTCGCAGTGGGTTCTGGGGCCACTCGCAATGTCGAGCCTGCCTCTTCCCTTCTTTTGGGCCCTGCCTCTAACTCTTGGTCACTTCCAAGTGGCAGATCCCATTCTGGTGAGGCGGGCGGTGGAAGGCTAGAGTGGGCACTGCAGCCCTCTTCTAGAGCCCCTAGGGGCTCTGGGAGGAGCTGTAGTGCTGACTCTTGGCCCCATCATCCCTGGAACCGGCGAGGTCTGTGGTTGGTGGGGACAGGAGCCACCTGTTGGGCTTTTTTACAGTTTCTATCTCCTTACACAGGGGTTTCCCCTCAAGGGCACCACCCCATTCGCCCATCTGGTGTTAGGCATCCCATGGTGGCTGGGTTGCACAGCCCCCTCCCTCAGGAGGGGTCCCCTGACCACTCCTGCAGCCCCAGCAGAGGACCTGCCTTGGTCTGCCAGGATGCTCTTCCCCCTCCTCCTCTGCCTCCTGTTCCCCTTCTTCCTGGTTTCTCCAGCCCTTCGGGGCCTATGACCTGGGAAGAGTTCAGGGCCATGGCTGGTGCATTTCCCATATAACTTAGAACCATGGATGAGGTAATTTTCCGACCTGCAGCCCCTGCACCTCTACTCCCTGAATCCAGCTCCTCAGCATCTTCGACTTCCTCCTCTGAGGAAGAGGATTTTAATTTCACATCCAATGCTGATTTCACTGCCTATCAGCACTTCCTTTCACAGATGCTGGAGGTCCTGCATCTCTCTAGGTTTGGAGGACACAGTCATGTGCATGCAACGCTGTCACTCTTGGGCAAATACAACACTGACACTTTTGTCATTCTTCCCTGGCCCCAGCAATTCACAGAAGCTTCACACAGTGTCTGGCACCATCCCTCTTCCCCTGCTTCAGCCCCGAGGGACTGTCAGCAGAGGTACTGTGCACTTGTTGGGTCTCCAGGAACTATGCCCCACTCCACTTCACGTGTGGAGCTCCTAGACACCCTTCTGGGCATCATCGCCCATCGCATGACCACCTTCCGTAGTCTGACTCAGCTGAGTTCAACTGCTGGTGTAGAAGGGTGTTCTCGGTGGTGCACTTCCTTTTGTGCATTGTGGTGCACCAGAGACACCAGGTTGCCCATGCTAGTCACCTGTGGTCAATACTAGGACAGATCCTGTCATCAGTGCCTACTGCGAGGCAACCAGGTGAGCCATCAGCCTTTCCATGCATGATCTGGAACTGGTGAGATACCAAGCCAGGGTGTCTTATGACAGCAATGAGGTAGCCCCCAGGCTTGTTGTAACCATAGTCTGCATCAGGCAGATAGCTTGGCTTCACCTTTTATGGTTATCATCCTTGACCCAATGTAGGGTGACTGCCTCACCTTATCAGGGGACCCACTTTTTTCCCCCAGGGTCAAGCATGAATTACAGGGGTAGCTTCCTTCTCCCAGGTCACAGGAACATCCACCTGCCCCTGACCAGCCTTAGGTCTTGCCAGACCTGTAAGGGGCCCCAGCTTTTCTGTGTGTCCCCCACAGGAGGCTGAGGGAGCTTTGGTTTTCCCTCAGGGTTACCAGCACCACCAAGGGTGGTGTCTTCGTACTCCCTACCAGTGCTGAATGGTGAAGATTGATCCTTGGAAGATATGAAAATGACATGCTCACCATAATTCTTGATCTTCCAGGATATCTTCACCATTCAGCACTGCTACACACCCACCTTCCCCTCATGACCAGAATTCTGGGTAGAGTCTCCCTCTTTTGCCTTCCCCCTTTCCTAAACAAAAAAAAAGGGAAAAGGGGCTGCTGACTATTGGCAACTGAGGGAAATATTTTTCCTTCACAAAAGAAAAAAAAACTGCTCCTTGGGATCTCTTGTCTGTCCTCCTTTAGGGGTAAGGCAACTGCTTTTAGGGCACTTGCCAGTACCTTCCTCTTAATCTTCTCCTGCTGTCAGAAGAAGAGGTTTCTTTTCCTTCCTTCTGCAGGAACATGGACATGTACTTTTAAGTATATTTATGACTGTAGTTTCTGGACCCATTGGTCCTCGAAAAAAAAAAGTGAAAAGGGAGAGTCAGATGGGAGACAGACTTAGTGGCCCTCATATTTTTCTATCCCCACCTCCACTTCTGGTCAGTTGGACTCTAACTGAAAAATGTTTGCCACAATTTCAATTTCTCGGAGTGTTCAGTGGACCCCCGGGAGGGTGGTCGCAGACCCCCTGTGGGCTGTGGACCTCCGGTTGAAAACCTCTGAGTTAGAGGATCTCTGTTGCTGTTGGACTGTGTTCTGCCCCCTCCTGGGACGGGGCTTGCAACATCTCGGTTGTGGGTCTGCCAGTGTTTAGCAGTGACCCACCTCTGACTCAGTTGATCTATTGATCCACTGGTCCTTAGTATACTGCTGCAGACTTGTTTTTAAGGGGAAGGCAACCTTCCTGACATTCTGTACTCCTAGTCTGACAGGATACAGGTTCTCAGTCTAATTTTTTGAAGTACTTCTCCCTCTGTTTTTCCAGCCTATAATCAGTGTTTACAAATCTGTGCTTTGTCTGTCTTCAGGATTCAGGCTTGTAGCATAGTGCTTCAATATTTCTTGCTCATATAGGGCACTAGTAGCAGACCTTTGCCTTGGAGGGCCTCCTACAAGCAAGCTATGCCCCCTCAATGCTCAAAACACTCAGATTAATATGGCCTCAGAGAAATACTTCTTTTGTTGCAAACCATTCCTATGTGTGCCTATTTATGGCTCAGTTTTCCTACCCTGAGTTGCTCAACTAGGGTATTTTACCATGGTCTGGTGTGAGACCAAGACAGCTCTTCAGTACACTCTGTTTGACCGGGATCCTGGGATCTCTCTCTCTCTCTCTCTCTCTCTCTCTCTCTCTCTCTCTCTCTCTCTCTCTCTCTCTCTCCCCCTCACTCCCTCTTTCTTTCTCTCTCTCTCTCTCTCTCTGTTTCCTCATTTGGGGCGTTCATCACCTTACAGCAGGTAATTCTGTTTCCCTCAGGCTACAGCTGACTAAAACACTTAATGTATTTATTCGAAGTACTTGTGTTAAAAAAGAGAGAGATTGGTTTATCAGTTTATTTAAATCCATTATAGTCCTCTATTTGCTGCTGTGTGGGGATGTTCACCCAAATTCAGGGCCAGACTCAGCAGTTCAAATTGATACAGAGATATTTCAGAAAGGGGAATTTAGTGTTGTCCACTTTAATTCTAGGAGTTTAAGGAATAAGTTTGAACTAATTAAAGATTGGGTTGGTAGTTATCGTCCAGAGGTCATTATTATTACAGTGACCTGGCTATGCAAAAGAATGCCCGATTCTTCCTTGGAATTAGAAAACTACCAATGTTTTAGAAAAGATAGAAGAAAAAGGGGTGGTGGGATTCTGCTTTATGTCAATTCAGAACATCTGAAATTGCCAGCACCTTACCAGAGGGAGGACTGGAAATTGTGACTGTTGTCACTAAATTACCCTTCATTAAACCACTTCTTATTATTGGTGTGTACAAACCGCCTAAAATAAATAAGTGTTTTTCATGATTTACAAGACTTTTTGACAGCATTTAGAAACACACATGAACTTCTATTAATGGGTGACTTTAATGTTAATTGGCTTCACATTGATCCCACTAACAGCCTTCTTAATCTACAAGAAAGTTTGGGTCTCACTCAATTAATTAATTGTAAAAATATAAATAATTCCACACTATTAGATCTTATTTTCATTAACTGTCCATGTGCTTACTCTATAAGCGGAGTACTACAAGACACATTTTCTGACCACCGAGTAACCTTTGCTATACGAAGACAACCACAAATAATAAAACAGAATCAAATGGTCAACTGGGGAAACTACAAACATTTTGATTATGTCAATGTTACTGCAATGGGACAGATTAGAAATGACTCCCACTGCCTCAGAGGCATGGTCATATTTTCAGCAAGAGTTTATGCATATTTGTGATCGACATGCCCCACTGAAGCAGAGGAAGGTTAAAATCTCCATTTTCAGTTGGTATAGTGCAGCCTTGCATAAACTCAGGATAGACAGAAATAAGAAATGGCATAAAGCCAAGAGTACAGGATTAACTGGGGACTGGAACCGCTACAGGTAGGCCCACAATAAATACACCGGTGAAATAAGAGTAGCTAAGCAGAAATACTTTAAGGCAGAATTGGATATAAATAGTAAGCAAAATCCAAGACTTTTTTGGAATACTGTGGCGAATTTGATGGGCAAAACCAAGAATACACAAATAAATAGAATTGATAGTACAATCAGTATCTTTTAGCAATATGGTTGCAAATGCCTTTAACAATTATTTCATAGAAGCAGGAACCCAAACTTTAGGATCCAAGTGCCCTTTTACATCTAGTCCTGTTGGGATCGAAGTTCATGACAAGGAGGGTAAACAGGGTCCAGCCATGTCAGGAGTTTTCAAATTCAAGATTATTCACTCATATGAAGTAAGGGATGAGTTGTTGAAACTTGACATTTCCAAAGCAAGAGGTTTAGACAACATTCCCTCAAAGTTATTGAAATACGCCACCCCCTGTATAGCTCTCCCATTAACATATATTTTTAATTTCTCCCTCTTAACTGGCAAATTCCCTATGGGTTGGAAGACTGAAAAGATTATACCCATTTTTAAAGGAGGATCTAAACAAGATATTATAATTACCAACCTATTTCCCTGCCTCCCCAGGTCTCTAAAATTTTTGAAAAACTAGTCGCTGGACAATTAAAGAGTTGCTTAGAAATAAATAACATGATGGAGTATTAGTCAGGTTTTAGGACAACACACAGTACTCAATCTGCATTAATAAAGGTTATAGGTGACACAGCAAAGTGTGGACAGGAGAATGTCAGTTGGTACCTTATTTGTAGATTTATCCAAGGCCTTGGATACCTTGAACCATGGCATTCTCCTGGCCAGATTTGGAGCAGTGGGGTGCAGGGAAATGAACTAGGTTGGTTCAAAACATACTTAACAGGATGGGAACAGATGGTGGAATTGGGCCCTTTTAATTCTATAACAGCCCATATTAAATCGGGCATTCCCCAGGGTCAGTACTGGGCCATTTCCTTTTCAACATTTATGTTAGTAACCTGCATTTTGATAACCCAGAGACTAAGTGTCATATATAAGCAGATGCTATGTTAATCTATTTATTTGTTTTTTTATTTATTTCATTTTGGTAACTGGGTAAGCCCACTGGGACCAAAGTTTCCTTTTTCAGGGGCCCGGAATTATTTATTTATTTATTCGTTTGCTTTTGTTAACCAGGTAAGCACTATAGACAACCAAGTGCCTATTTTCAAGTGCGACCTGGAAGAGTTACAGAGTAAACGGGAAACATAATACAGAGTCGAGTTAACATACAGGAGCCACAGGCTCTGACAAGTGGGTGGTACAGCTTATGGAACAACAGGCTTTAAAATGGTCAGGTAAGCAGTCTAGCAACAAGTTACATAACAGCATTGAGAGGTAGATTAATGACAGATAATACAATTAATCAAGCAGACATTTACAGTAAGCATTTCTACATAGTAGAGGTGAGAAACAATTGACTCAGGTTGTAGAAGGAAAATCATCTGAGAATATCTCAAGTTACAAGAAGCATTTCTGAAGCTTCAAACTTTCTTGGGAAACATATGCTGATCCTGAATGTTAAGAAGCAGACAGACCTTTTTCAAAGTGGTAGTAAAAATAATCCCCCTTTACAAATCCAAACATTGAACTGTGTACAGATACAGCAAGACACAAATTGTAAGTGTTTAGGAGTCTGGCTGGATAACAAATTAAAATGGGATGTACACCTTGATAAGTTAATGAAAAGCTTAAAGGGAAACTGCATGTTAAAAACAGAAAAATATATGTATTAGTACCAGTTCTGAGTTCTCACTTCATCCCAGTGTTTTGTTTTTACCTAGGCTGTAAGAGGAGTTTTTTTCTAATTTTCCCTTGGTGTTTTATGACATCTGGGGGCTGCCATTCAGGTTTGTTTTATTGCATCTTCTCCAAGTTAGTCTTCCCAGATTGCCCTTTGGTTTGATGTCTAATAGCCCCTACAGCAGGCCAGTGTCTTGTTACAGTGTCTTGCTTAGCCACAGCAGAGAAAGAACACTGCAGCCAGGATTCACACTGCTATACTATATACTATAGAAAGTTACATGTTTAAACACATACCGCCCCCCCCCAAGCAGAACACAGCTGGATAAGGCACCAATATTTAGGAAACTTGTCATACTTACCCAGAGTCTAGCAATGTGAATCCTGGCTGCAGTGTTCTTTCTCTGCTGTGGCTATAAGACACCGTAACAAGACATTGGCCTGCTGTAGGGGCTATTAGACATCAAACCAAAGGGCACTCTGGGAAGACTATCCTGGACAAGTTGCAATAAAATAAACCTAAATGGCAGCCCCCAGAGGTCATTAAAATACCCAGGGAATGCAGGGAAATTTAGAAAAATCTCCTCTCATAGCCAAGGTAGAAACAAAACACGGGGATAAAGTAAGAACTCAAACTGGTAGTAATACATATATTTTCCTGTTTTTAACATGCTGTTTTCCTTTAAGTCAAAAATTGGGAACACTTTACAGGTTGAAACATTTGATGTCCACTGAAGTTTGTAATAGACTTATTAATTAATTTATTTATTAAATTTCTGTTGACCCGGTAAGCCCACTGGGCCTCAAGCCCCTTTTTCAGGGGGCAGGGGATACAGATGGTAACCAACTGAAATTGAACCAGATTAAGCTGTTGGTGGTATTTTTAGTGAATGGGGAAAATTTGGCCAGGACACCGGGGAAATTCCCCTACTCTTTTTCGAGAAGTGCCATGGGAGCTTTGACATCAGACTGAACTATCACCAATCCAGGCAGATGGGACCTTGGTTTAACGTCTCATCTGAAAGATAGCACCTCAGAAGTGCAGCACCCCCCTCATGCTGCACTACAGTGTCACTATTGGGATATTAACTCAAGTGCCAGATATGGGAACCGAACTCACAGCCCTCTGATCGCCCGGCCTCAAAGGCGAGTGTGCTTTTAATGTTATGGTTGTTCCAGTCTTAGATTATGATAACATTGTATATGCTGGGGCCTTGAGGATGGAGCTGGCCAAGCTTGATGTGATGAAGAATAGGCTTGGCCACTTTGTCCTTGATGCTCCCAGGAGAAACACCACTGTGACCTGTATAGAGCCTGTAACAGGGAGAGGCTCTAGGATAGGAGAAATTGGCATCTCTTGTCCTTCATGATCAAAATAAAGAAGGAAGAATTACCCATATATATTCTGCATACTTAAGCAAAAGACAGGTAACCTCCACTCCTTACACCTGCAGTAATGCCAGCACCAAATCTAGGAGGCAAATTTCTTTAATATATTTAATCATTATTCTGGAGAAAATGAATTTATATTTCCTTGTAAAAAAGGTCAAAAGTTCTCATCTTGGTTCAAGTAAAAACATGTTGTTCTCATTTGTTAGAGGGCACACATGTATAAAGTGAAAATATAATGCAAAGAGAATCCAAGTTCAGTAATAAGACACACTGATACCCTTTATGTGCAAACTTCGTTCAGAGAAGCAACCACTTTCTTCCCTTTCACTGAATAAAAAACACACATATAGAAGGTGTGGTGAGCTAGCTGCTGCCAGTCATCATTTCCAGATATACTTGTGTTATATTTTTTTAATGTGATTTTTTTGTATGTTATAATGGACAAGAAAATGCCAGTGTTAAAAGGAGTACATAGTTTTACTGAAAGATCACAGGGAACCGAGATCTTGCAAAATATTTGACATTCCTCTGTGACCTAAGAAAACAAGAGTCAATTTTCTGAGGGAATTTCCCTGGTTAACTAATCAAGGAAGAGGGTCATAAAACTCAGGAGATGAGAGACTCTGTCCCCTGTTATAAAATTAAGATCAAAGGCAGGATATCTGGGTACCAGGGTCTGGGAAATAACTATTTCTGACAGGGTGGTGTGAATTGTCTTACAAGTGTTATCTTGTAGGGAAGGGGGACTTCAAAGGCACTAATTCTGAAATGTCATTAATGTGCCAGGAAGTGATGATATGAGAACTTAAATAAGGAAATAATCATGATTCATGATTCCCTCAAAGTCTTGGACAGAGCAAGAGAGACCCCTGCTGGCCTAAAATGGTAATGCCAACAACTATCCACAGACTGGGATGGCCATGCATATATAAGCCCTCAGATCAGGACAATCTGACACACTTTTCCAAAGGACACAATTCCTGACAAAGACACAGCACAAACTGCCAGCAGACACTGAAAGCCAGTGGCTGAAAAGAAGGAAAGGATTTTTCAGACTTCACTGATTCTGCTGGACTACAATGCACTACGAACATAAGGTAGAATTTAGAAAACAGTTTATTAGTGCATTTTCTTATACGTCAACTTTTATTTGTGTTATTCTGTGATCATATTTTCTAAATCTTTTAGTTGTAACTGTATAATAATTAATTAACCTTTGCAGGGCTCGAGACTGGTATTGCACCCTTATCCAGAGTAAAGAGGGAGCCCTGGGACCTCATGGCAGATGTTCAGTTGTGAACACAGTGAGTACTCTGGGAGGACACAAGGAGGTATTCCTGTATCCCCCTTCCTGTCTCGCATTGCATTTAGGAGTGGGCACTGTGAGCTCAATGAACCTGAGCCACAGGAGAGGGTTCATAACAGATTTGGTGCTGTGCAGTGGTGGGATCTGAGAGAGCTGGTGACAAAGTGTTGTGATTTGAGGGATACTGGTAGCACAGGCATAACATCTGGATTTGAGGCCAGTGTATCAGATTGATAAACTGAAAACAATACACACACAAACAGGGCAGAGATTTGGAAAAAAATATTTGGTAACAGTATAAAGTTCCGTACCCTGTTTTCTTTTTTATCAGTGTAGCAGTAATTAGGGAAGAAGATGGCTTCCAACTACAGTGAATACACTGCAGACCACCTAAGGAAGTTGCATCAGGGTAGAGGGGTCCAGTATGAGGGTAAACCAAAAAGAACCTCATGGAGGTTCTCATGGCAGCTGATGAGGGGGACATATCCCATGCTTTGGGAAATGTGAAGATTTTGCAGCTTCTCAGAGAACTGACCCTAGTCTGGAGAGGCTGAGGGCTTGTGCAGAATCTGATGGGACACACGGAGGTGACATGAGACATAGGGTGTTTTGGAATAACAGACTGTTGTATAACCAGGATGTGAGGACAGAGGGAGGGGTGATGGGAAGGCAGCTTGTCAGTCCCCAGGGGTATCATGAGCAATTGCACATGGTCGCTCATGACATCCCTGTGTCTGGCCATCTGGGCATCATGCACACCATGCAGCAATTGGCCCAGAATTTCTACTGGCCCAACTTCACCCAGCAGGTGAAGGAATATTGCAGGTCTTGTCACTGGTGCCAACAAATAGGGAAGGCAGGTGGTAAAACCAAAGCTGCCCTAATTCTCTTGCCCATTCTGGAGGAGCCATTCCAGAGGATAGGAATGGATATTGTGGGACCTTTGAGTAACCCAAGCTCCTCCAGGAAAAAGTTTATCCTGACAGTGGTCAATTATGCCACTCGATACCCAGAGGTGGTCACCCTTTCCTCACTTAGGGCAGACAAAGTGGCAGATGATTTGCTAAGGATTTTCTCCCATGTCAGGTTTTTGCAGGAGGTTATTACTGATCAAGGGGGTACCTTCATGTCAGACCTGATGAAGTGTTTATGGGAGAAGTGTGAGGTGGTGCAGAGATGCACAACACCTATCACCGACAAGCCAATGGGCTTCTGGAAAATTTTAACGGTACCCTAAAATCGATGATCCAAGAATTCTTTTTTTTTTCATTTATTTAGTTTTTGTTGACCGGGTAAGTGCACTAGACAAATTCTGCCTATTTTCAGGCACGATCTTGGGGAGGGGAATACAGATGAATGCCAACTGACCTTGAACCAGATTAAGCTGTTGGTAGTATTTTTAGTGAATGGGAGGAAATTTGGCCAGGGCACCAGGGAAATTCCCCTACTCTTTTTCGAGAAGTGCCATGGGATCTTTAACATCCACCTGAACTATCACCAGAACAGGCACATGGGATCTCGGTTTAACGTCTCATCTGAAAGATGGCACCTCAGGAGTGCAGCACCCAACTCATGCTGCACTACAGTGTCAGTATTAGGATATTGACCCAAGTGCCTGGTGTGGGACTAGAACTCACAGCCTTCTGATCTCCTGGCCTCAGAGGTAAGTGTGCTACCTGCTGAGCCACTGACATTGCAATTTGTTGAATAGCTTGCGAAGGACTGGGAGAAATACCTTTCCCACCTGTTGTTCGCATACAGGGAGGTGCCCCAAGAGTCGACTGGGTTATCCCCCTTTGAACTGTTACAGTATATGGACTTAGGGTGCTGGGCCCGTAGACTTGATCTGGGAAGTCTGGGAATGCAAGCATGCCACCCTGGAAACTCCCACAGTGGAGTATGTCCTTAAGTTTAGGGAGAAACTGAAGGAGCTGATGGGAGTGGCCCAAAGCAACCTGTCAACTGTCCAGCAGAAGCAAAAAGTCTGGTATGACCATGGAGCCAGACCTTGCTCGTACTCTGCAGGTCAGGGAGTAATTGTCCTAATTCCAGTCCAGAAGAACAAGCCGCAGGCTGAGTGGGCAGGACCACATAAGGTAGTCCATCAGGTCAATGACGTAAATTATATTGTGGAACTGCCTGATAGGAGACATACCCATAGGATGTACCATGTCAACATGATGAAGCCATATGCAAATAAGGCTGACATGGTATTTGTAGGGTGTAGTCCTGGGGAGGAGACGGATGAAAAAGACCCCCTCCTGAACTTGCTAGAAGAAAGCAAGTGGGAGTCATCTGTGGAGGCAATCAAACTGTCACCCCAGTTAACCCTGGAACAGTCCCAGGAAGTGAGAGAGGATTTAGAGGACTTTGCCCCTTTGTTTATGGCCAAGTCTGGACGTACCCCCTTAGCGCCACACGATGTAGACACTGGGATGCAAGTGCCCATATGGCAGACAGCCTACTGAGTGTCTGAGGCTGTCCTAAAGAACATCAGGAAGGAGGTGGAGCAAATGTTGGATTTAAGAGTAATCCAGAAATCCCACAGTCCCTGGACCTCACTCATAGTCCTCATTTCCAAGCCGGATGACTCTACTCACTTTTGTGTGGACTGTGATGGATTCCACTCAGTCACGAACTTTGACACCCACCCAGTGCCATGGATGGATGAAACTACTGGATAAGTTGGGGGGGGTGACATACCTTACCACAACTAATGTGACAAAAGGGCATTAGCAGATGAAGTTAACTGCTAGAGCTAGGGAGAGATCAGCCTTCATCACTCCAATAGGGTTATTCAAATTCCAGGTAATGCCTTTTGGAATGAAGAATGCCCCTACCACCTTCCAAAGGTTGGTCAACCAGGTGTTACATGGCACTGAAGAGTATGCAGTGGCTTATCTGGATGATATTGTCATCTTCAGTACCAGATGGAAAGGACACCTGTCCCATCTGAAGGAAGTGTTGGGAAGAATACAGAGGGCAGGGCTCACTGTTAAAGCTTAAAAGTGCCAGGTGGCTATGGCGGAGGTGGCATACCTAGGTCATGTAGTGGGATGGGGGCAGCTTCACCCTAATCAAGTAAAAATTGAGGCAGCAGAGGTGTGGCCCATGCCAGAAACCCAGAAGCAGGTTAGGAGCTTCCTAGGGACCTCAGGGTACTACTTAAAGTTTGAGCCCCATTACAGTATCCTGGCAGCCCCTCTATCCAGCTTGCTGAAGAAAAGACAGCCAAAAGGGGTAAGATGGGGCCAGCCTTGGAACAAGCCTTTGAACAGCTAAAAGAGGCACTGTGCAGTGCTCCTGTGTTGGCCAGTCCAGATTACACTAAGTAATTTGAAGTCCAGACATATGCCTCGGATGTGAGGATTGGAGCAGTCCTCAGCCAGATATCTAATCAGGGAAAATCATGTAGCTGAGCAAAAAGTTACTTCCCCGGGAGCAGGCATACTCCATGGTAGAAAAGGAGTGCCTTGCACTGGTATGGGCCTGAAGAATTTAGAGCCATACCTATTTGGGAGGCACTTTGAGGTACAGACTGATCATACCCCCTTGATGTGGCTAAATCAAATAGCTAAAACAAATGGTCATCTCTTAAGGTGGAGTATTGCCCTACAGGTCTATGGCATGACCATTATGGACCAGGCAGGGTCAGCCAATGCAAATGCAGATAGTCTGTCTCACCAGTTAGAATAGTAACAGAATTTGTGGAAACCTTACCATGCAGTAGGGGGCGTGTTCCCACAAATTCAGTCTAGAAGGGGGGGATGTGGCGAGCTAGCCACTGTCAGTCATTATTTGCTGATATATTTCTGTTATATTTTTTTAATGTGATTTTGTGTATGTTATATGCCACAAGAAAATGCCAGTCTTAAAAGGGGTACACAGTTTTACTGAAAGGTCACAGGGAAGAGAGAAGGTCTTGCAAAATATTTGACATTCTTCTGTGACCTAGGAAACCAAGAGTCCATTTTCAAAGGGGATTTCTCTAGTTAACTAATCAAGAAAGAGGGTCATAAAACTCAGGAGATGAGAGACTCTGCCCCTGTTAAAAAATTAAGATCAAAGGCAGGATTGCCTGAGAACCATGGTCTGGGAAATAACCATTCCTGACAGGCTGGTGTGAATTGTCTTATAAGTGATATCTTGAAGGGAAGGGGGACTTCAAAAGCACTAATTCTGAAATGTTATTAATGTGCCAGGAAGTGATGATATGAGAACCTAAATAAGGAAATAATAATAATTCCCTCAAAATCTTGGACAGAGAAAGAGAGACACCTGCTGGCATAAAATGATAAGACCAACAGCTATCCACAGACTGGGACAGCCATGCCTATATAAGCCCTCGGATCAGGGCATACTGACACACTTTTTCAAAGGACACACTTCCTGACAAAGACACAGTACAAACTGCCAGCTGACGCTGTTTGAATGCTACATTGCAATGGACAGACAGATAAGTACACCTTATGGTGGTTGAATACCTTTATGCTGTATGATCAATGTCAAGCTCGGAGAAAAGTGGCTGTGCTTAAACTGAAAAAGGTAATTTTATAAGCGAGCAGTCCATTCTACTTCTAATTTTCTGTGACACTATGGTAAAGTGAAGTCTGACCTTTATAGCTTTTTAGTGGAGGGGACTTTAAATAGCTGACCTACTTGTATGTGGACCATTTTTACAGTTTGGAAATTATGCTCAAATTAAGCACTACTCTGCCAATTTCACTTTGCTGAAGTTTCCAAACAAATTTCGCTTTGGTCTATGGAAGTACTTACAAGCAATGCAATATATGGAACACCTCAAAAAGGACATTAACCTGCTAGAGAAGGTCCAGAGGAGGGCTACAAAGATGATAGTGGGTCAGCAGGGTAAAGCATCTGAGGAGGAGGTTGGGGCACTGAACGCCTTGCTCCCTGGAGGCGGTATGATTGGGACTTTCAAGTGCTTGAAGGGATAAATAAGGTTGATAAGGAGGCTCTCTTTAAGTTGAGTGAGAACCATAACATGAGGGGGCATAGTAGTCTTAAGCTGGAGAGTGGGAGGTTTAGGAGGGAGGTCGGGAAACACTTCTTCACAGAAATGGTGGTGGACACTTGGAATGTGTTGCCGGAAGAGGGCATCTCATTAAAGACAGTGGGCAGCTTTAAGAGAGGCTGGGATAGACATGGGGGAAGATAAGGATCATGGGTGGGGAGGATGGGAGGAGTGGAGAGGGAGGGCAGGGATATTAGCTCAAGCTGTGGACCCTGCAATACGAGCAGAGTTGATAGGCCAAATGGCCTTCTTCTGCTGGCTTCTTCATATGTTCATGTGTAACTTTAAGCAAAATTTCGCTATCTACCAGCCCAGTAGTTTTCCCTCTCACAAAATAACTTTTTCTGCATTTAAGGGGAATCTGGTTGGTTCGATCTCTCTGCACTTTATCTGTACGTGTGTGCTTTTTATTCAGTGAAAGGGAAGAAAGTGGTTGCTTCTCTGAACGAAGTTTGCGCATAAAGGGCATTAGTGTGTCTTATTACTGAACTTGGATTCTCTTTGCACTATATTTGCACTTTACACATGAGTGCCCTCTAACAAATGAAAACAACAAGATGTTTTTACTTGAACCAAGATCAGAACTTTTGACCTTTTTTACAATACATTTTCTCCAGAATGAAAAATAAATATATTAATTAAAGAAATTTGTCTCCTAGACTTGGTGCTGGCATTACTGCGGGTATAAAGAGTGGAGGTTACCTGTTTTTTTTTTTCTGTATTGTTTATGCTTTTTCAACACAATTGTGCACTTACTAAAAGGGCTAGGGAGCTGGGAGAACTGATTGCTATATTCTGGACACTTTCAGGATCAGAGAAATGAGGGAGAGCTTGAGATCTACATAGGGTTTGGAATTATAAAGAAACATAGAAACATAGACTTTGACGGCAGATAAGGACCACTTGGCCCACCTAGTCTGCCCATTTCCCTACCTAGAGGATAAGCTGCAGATCCTATTTAACCAACAGCCTATTTCTTCCTACCCCCACAAAAATTGCCTTATGTCGGTCCCATGCATTCTTGAATTCTCCCACAGTTTTATACCCCACAACCTCCTCAGGAAGGCTGTTCCATGCATCCACCACCCTCTCTGTGAAAAAATACTTCCTCACATTGCCCCTGAGCCGTCCCCCTCTGTCTTTAAATTGTGTCCCCTTGTTCTTGCACATCTCTTTTTCTGAAAGATGCTACCCTCTTGAACTTTGTTGATTCCACTGAGGTATTTAAACATTTCTATCCTGTCCCCCCTCTCCCTCCTTTCCTCAAGGGTATACATATTAAGCTCCTTTAGTCTCTCCTCGTGATGGCTTCTCTTGCAGACCCTGCACCATTTAGTTGCCCTCCTCTGAACTGCCTCCATCCTGTCTAATCCCTTGCGGGAGATGGGGTCTCCAGAACTGGGCGCAGTACTCCAGATGGGGTCTCACCAACTGTCTGTACAGGGATAACAACTTCCTGTTTTTCTGCTGGTGATACCTCTCCCTATACATCCCAGTATCCCCAGCCCTCCCTACTGCCTTCTCATTATTTAGCGCCCAACCTTAAGGTCATCTGATATTATTACCCCGGTCCCTTTCCATTTTGTTGTTGTTACTACCTCCCCATTGTGTAATCTTCCCTGGGTTTTTGTTTCCAGGTGCATTATTTTGCACTTCTTTGCATTGAATCCAAGCTGCCATACTTCTGACCATTCCTCCAACCTTGCCAAGTCCCTTCTCATCCTTTCCATGCCTCCTTGTGTATCAACCCTGTTGCAGATCTTTGTGTCATCTGCAAGGAGGCATACTTTTCCTTCCAGTCCCTCTGCAATGTCACTTATAAAGACATTAAAAAGGACTGGACCCAGTACTGAACCCTGCGGTACCCCACTAGTAACTCCTCTTTCTTCAGAGTGGACTCCATTTACAATTACCATCTGTGTCCTGTTCTTCAGCCAGTGTTTTACCCAGGCTACCACCCTGGGACCCACTCCCAGGCTGGTTAATTTGACTACTAATCTTTTGTGTGGGACTGTGTCAAATGCCTTGCTAAAGTCTAGGTAGGCCATGTCCATAGCCCCTCCCTGGTCTACTACTTTGGTCACCCAGTCAAAGAAATCAAATAGATTCATCTGACATGACCTTCCCGCTGTGAACCCATGCTGCCTTGGGTCCTGTGCCCCACTGGCCTCTAGGTACTCAACAATTCTTTCCTTCAGAAGTGATTCCATCACTTTCCCTACCACAGAGGTCAAACTGACTGGTCTGTAGTTTCCTGCCTCTGTCTTGGTCCTACTTTTGGGAAGGGGAATCACATCCGCCTTCTTCCAGTCCTTAGGTACCACAACATCCTCCCAAGATTTGTTAAAAAGGGTAGTCAGTGGTGTCACTAGTTCTCTGTTTAATTCTTTTAGAACTCTGGGGTGAATTCCATCTGGCCCCATTGCTTTGTCCACCTTCAGTTTTAGGAGTTCTTTCAGAACCCTTTCTTCTGTGAAAGGACTGGGATTAACCCCCCTCTCTAGAGTGCTTCTGTTAATTGGATTAGGTACCTCCCCCACTTCCTCTTTTGTGAATACTGAACAGAAGTATTCATTCAGTATCCCTGCTTTTTCACTGTCACTCTCTGCCCACCCACCATCCATTCTATTCAGCCTCACTATCCCTTCCTTTGTCTTTCTATGCTCCTGATATACCTATAAAAGGTTTTATCCCCCTTCTTAATCGAGTTAGCTATCTTTTCCTCAGTTTTTGCCTTTGCTATTCTGACTACCCTCCCTGCTTCCTTCTGCCTTAACTGGTACAGTTCTCTGTCCTGCTCCTTCTGTGTTTCCTTATACTTCCTAACTGCTATCTTTTTCTCCCTAACCTTCACCACCACCTCTTTTGAGAACCATAGTGGCTTTTTATTTCATTTTGATTTGTTTATTTGCTTCACACAAAGGCTTGTTGCCTCTGTGATGGCAGTTTTGATATTTCCCCATTGTTGCTCCACCCCTCCTTCTAGCCTGTTTGCTAGTGCTTTTCTAAGGCACTCTCCCATCTTGCCAAAGTCAGCCCTCCTGAAGTCCAGAACCCTCACTTTTGTATGGCTTGACTCTGTAGCTGAGTTTATCGTGAACCACACTGTTTGGTGGTCACTTGTTCCCAAATGGCTACCCACTTCTAGATCTAAGATCCTCTCACTGTCCCCATTTGAGAGACGAGGTCTAAAGATTGCTCCCTCATGAGTAGGTTCCAAAACCTAGCTGCTTGAGGGCATGCCACCTGAAGGGCATCAAGAATGTCCCTGCTTTTGGATGTGGCTGCTGCAAAGGTGCTCCAGTTAACACCTGGCATGTTAAGGTCCCCCATCAACAGTATCCTCCCTTTCTCTGCCATCCTAAGTATGCCTTCTATCATATCCTTGTCCATTCCCTCCCCAGACATGGGGGTCTATATACAACCCCTGTGCAGATTGTGGTGCCATTTCCAGTCTCTAAGGTGACCCACAGTGCCTCCTCTCCTCCCTGTTTACTCTTTTGTTCAGTTGCTTTTATCCCTTCCCTTACATAGAGAGCTACTCCCCCCCTTCTGCCCTCCCTGTCTCTCCTGTAGGTTGTTTACCCTGATATGTTAATATCCCAGTCATGGTTCTCTGTGTACCATGTTTCTGTGACTGCTACAATATCCAGGCATCCCTCTTCCATCAAGGCCACCAGTTCAGGGAGCTTGTTGCCCAGACTATGGCTGTTGGTACTCATTACCCTCCATTTCTTGATGGCCTTATCCCTTTTTGCCCCATCCCTGTCCTTATTGCATTTGTCACTTTCTCCATTTACACCTGCGCTTCTCCCTATTGACATCTCAATGTTGGTGTCTACCTCACTTAGTACCCTGATATTTTTTGGGGGGCTAGAATTTCCCTGCTCCTTTCCAGTGCCTCCCCCCTTGGCTAGTTAAAATGCTTGTCAATGAAGTATTTATACCTATCACCTAAGATCCTGGTTCCCCTCCTGGACAGCTGCAGACCATCATACCAGTATAGGCTTGCATCCCTCCAGGTGGACCCCCAGTCCCCAGTGAGGCCAAATCCCTGAGCTCTGCACCAGTTTTTCAACCACTGATTGAATCTCATGGTGTGGAGCACCCTAGCCTCACCCATGCCATAGACAGGCAGCACCTCTGAGAAGGTTACCGTGTGTGCTATTTGTCTAAGACCCCTCCCTATCTCCACAAATGCTTCTTGCACTGCTCTGATCCCTTTCTTAGCCAGGTCATTTGTCCCTAGGTGGACAATGACATCCAGCTCCATCCCCTGTGCAGCTGCTCCTGTGATCCTGAGGATTCGCTCCCTGTTCCTCCAAGCCATGGCACAGGCAGGCACCTTACCTCCCTCTCCCCTTCCTTCCCAGTTCTACCTTTCTAACAATGGAGTCCCCCACCAGGAGTTGTTTCCTTCCCCTGTGGGGTCCCATGCCACCCTCCTGTGGGTCTCCTTTGTGGAGGTTCCCAGCATCCTCCTTGGTCTCTACTGTGGGTGCCTCCATAGAGGAATCACACTTTTCCAGAATGGCATAGAAATTGTGGAGAGGTACAACTGGAGGGATGCACCTCTGTTCCACCACCCTCACCCTCCCTGAGCCACTGTGGTCCAACCACTCCTCTTTCTTGGCAACCTCTGAGGCAATGGCAGTGACCCTGGTGGTCCCTGGGTGGGGAAGGAGGTCCCACAAATCCTGGCCAACTCAGCCTGGAGATGAGCAACCTCCTCCCTCAGCCCAGAGAGGTGTCTGCAGATGGGACAACATTGCATCCTCCAGATCAGAATCAGATTAGAATTTGTAGTCCCAAAATGTAATCTGGGAATTGGGAGGTCTTCAGTACCACACAGAGGACTTGCTTTATGGAACACAATGCCCACTCATCTTCGGGGGTAAATTCAGTTACTTGCCTGGTCCCCCTAAAAAAATGGTTCTCTGATGAGGCTGCGGTACCTATGCAATGTTGTTTATAAGGTTCAACTTGATGTGACAACCTGTTATGTAATTTGTTTTAAGTGATTGCATTAATTATTAGATTTAACCCTCTGCTGTATAATTACATGTATGTATCTGCATAATTTATACGTATTGTATGTGTATCTATTAGACAGCGAAAAAGGGACCTCTTTTGAAATGAATTGCTCGATACAATTGCTCAATAGATCTCTCATCCCTGTTCATAATTTTAATGAATAAAATGTTATCGATATTACTACTACTACTTCTCTATCCATCTCTCATCATCTCCCTGGCCTACCCAGTGGTCCTGGTCATCCCTGGCCTTTTTAATTATCTCTGCCCAGAGTTTCTTTTTACCTGTTCTTCTCTGGTTGGGTTTTATTATTTTGTTATATCCTTTCCTTTTCTCTATCCCTTGTGCTCCCTTGCCGTACCTTTTTTAGTTTCTCTTATTCTTTTTCCTCTTCCTCACCTGTGGACAGAACTGAGGGGGAGAGGGAATCGGTGTCGGTTACTGGTCAGTCCATGAGTGCCACGTCATATGTCAGCCTTGTTTACAGCGCTGTCTCTGACATCAGCTCCCTTCCCCCAAAACTCTTAAAGCTAGTGCTCCCACAGAGTTCTGCACCTCTAGCTGGCACCCACCAGTGCTAAATGGTGAAAATATCCTGGAAGATCAAGAATTACGGTGAGTACAACATTATGATTTTTTGATGATGAAATGTTCAAGGTTTTTCTTCTCATATTGGTATGTAATTTAATAATTTAGAGTAGGACAAGCTAGATAGGAAATATATACTGTTTATAGACATGAGGATATCTCAGAAAGGATATCAGATCTACCAGACTGGGTAGAAACTAAAAATCCCTGGAGTTAATGATAAAGACAACAAGTTTAGGAATTATGTCTCTTTAAAGGGAGTGGACAGACTAGCATGTAGCTATGTAACTGCTCCTAAGTGTAATCAAGTGGATGTCAGACTTTCAGTCCTTGGCACTAAAGGTAGAGACGGGAAGAGAGGAGTAGGGGTTATAAAGAGATCACTGTTCAGATTTTTTTGTTATAAAGATATTGTTTTTGTCATGCGGGTGTGGTCAAAAGATGAATGTTGAGGTATTCCTGCTAAGAGGTTATCAGATATACAGCTTTTGTTATGATTTCATCTATAATTTGAACCTCATAGAATGTGAATGGAATATATTCCCCTATTAAAAGGTGTAGAATCCTAGCTAGAATTAAAAAACTGAATTTAGATGTGGTCATGCTACAGGAGACCTTTTTCAATTATAAAGACGTTCAAAGATTATAAAAAGATGGGTAGGCAGCGTCTGTCACTCACAATGCCAAACTAAAAATAAAGTACAAGGGTAGCAATCCTGCAAAGTAAGAAACTCAAAGGAAAGGTAATTGATACAGCTTCAGACAGACAAGGTAGAACTGTACTGATTAAAGCTTTGCTTGATAAAGAATCATTGTATTATGTTTAATATATGCTCCTTTTACAGGTTTTGGAAATTTTCTGACTGAAGTAAGTTAGAAAATAACTGGAACTGTCCCAACATTACTTTAGTAGGGGATTTTAATTGTATTTTTAACTCTATGACAGACAAATCATCTCATCCATCCAGTTGGGACAAATATAGATCATATTTGTTTGGCAATTTCTTAACTTCAAATAACATGCCAGATGTTTGGAGAGACTCATGAGAAAGATATAGAATATACACAATACTTGGTGAGACGTATGTTCTCTAGGTTAGACTACATACTGATGTCTAAAGAACTATTAATTCAGTATTTAATGTAATGTCAAATATAGAACCACTGATTATCTTGGGACTGCAATACTGTGTTTTTTCAACCAGACCAGATATTCAGATGAAGAAAAATAATTACTGGGAGAATAACAGTAATCTTTTATCAGATAAGAAATTTATACAGAAAATAATAACAGCTATTCAGCATTTTTGTGTAGATAATCTGATAGATGAAGACAACATAATAAATCCATGGGATGCCCTGAAGTCCACCATTAGGGGCATTATCATCTCTGAAGCATCTTGGAGGAACAGAAAGAATAAAAATGATAGAGAAAGTTAATGAGAAACCTGAAACATTAGAATTAGCTGTAAGAGGAGATGATACCAAAGCCCAAGAATATTTGGAACTTCAAAAAACTCATAGACCCACTGGAATTTACCAAATAAACTGTAATTTGCTCAAAAGCAAAAAACAAATGGCAACTGGAAAGTTTTTAGCCACATGGATTATAGCCTCAGCGCAAAAAACAGAAATTACATTTATTTATTTCAAAAGTTTCATCAGGAAAGATATACTGAGCTGATAACAACTCATTTACAGATGCATCCTGGGGGAAAGGGGATGTGGAAGGTCATAAACAAACCAATAAAACAGATGTAAAATTAGCATTAAAAAAAGATATGCAAATCAAATATAAATGGAGTCTTTGTGGCTAGAGAATACATTTCAAGTAAGGAACAGGCTAATAGAACAATGGTAAACTAATGAGGGAAGGGAGAACAATATGTGAATTAGAGTAACAGGGTCAAAGGCAGTTACAAGTAAGGAACAGGTTAATAGAACAATGGTAAGCTAATGAGGGAGAGAGACAATATGTGAATTAGTGTAACAGGGTCAAAGGCAGTTACAAGTAAGGAACAGGTTAATAGAACAATGGTAAACTAATGAGGGAGGAGAGAACAATATGTGAATTAGAGTAACAGGGTCAAAGGCAGTTACAAGTAAGGAACAGGCTAATAGAACAATGGTAAACTAATGAGGGAGGAGAGAACAATATGTGAATTAGAGTAACAGGGTCAAAGGCAGTTACAAGTAAGGAACAGGTTAATAGAACAATGGTAAACTAATGAGGGAGGAGAGAACAATATGTGAATTAGAGTAACAGGGTCAAAGGCAGTTACAGAAGGAACAGGCTAATAGAACAATGGTAAACTAATGAGGGAGGAGAGAACAATATGTGAATTAGAGTAACAGGGTCAAAGCAGTTCAAGTAAGGAACAGGTTAATAGAACAATGGTAAACTAATGAGGAGGAGAGAACAATATGTGAATTAGAGTAACAGGGTCAAAGGCAGTTACAAGTAAGGAACAGGTTAATAGAACAATGGTAAACTAATGAGGGAGGAGAGAACAATATGTGAATTAGAGTAACAGGGTCAAAGGCAGTTACAAGTAAGGAACAGGCTAATAGAACAATGGTAAACTAATGAGGAGGAGAGAACAATATGTGAATTAGAGTAACAGGGTCAAAGGCAGTTACAAGTAAGAACAGTTAATAGAACAATGGTAAACCAATGGGAGGAGAGAACAATATGTGAATTAGAGTAACAGGGTCAAAGGCAGTTACAAGTAAGGAAACAGGCTAATAGAACAATGGTAAACTAATGAGGGAGGAGAGAACAATATGTGAATTAGAGTAACAGGGTCAAAGGCAGTTACAAGTAAGGAACAGGTTAATAGAACAATGGTAAACTAATGAGGGAGGAGAGAACAATATGTGAATTAGAGTAACAGGGTCAAAGGCAGTTACAAGTAAGGAACAGGTTAATAGAACAATGGTAAACTAATGAGGGAGGAGAGAACAATATGTGAATTAGAGTAACAGGGTCAAAAGCAGTTACAAGTAAGGAACAGGTTAATAGAACAATGGTAAACTAATGAGGAGGAGAGAACAATATGTGAATTAGAGTAACAGGGTCAAAGGCAGTTACAAGTAAGGAACAGGCTAATAGAACAATGGTAAACTAATGAGGGAGGAGAGAACAATATGTGAATTAGAGTAACAGGGTCAAAGGCAGTTACAAGTAAGGAACAGGTTAATAGAACAATGGTAAGCTAATGAGGGAGGAGAGAACAATATGTGAATTAGAGTAACAGGGTCAAATGCAGTTACAAGAGGGAGAGCAAAAGTCACAGAGAAGAGACTTTAAGGAGAAAGCAGAAGAAGCAGAGCGAATAGATAGCAGGAGAGAGGACCAGAGCTTAGGGAAACAAAAAGAGAAAGCAGATTGACCAGCAGTAGTTTTTCTAGAAGGAATAAGGAGGGGAAGCATCACAGGTTGCCGACAGCAACATTACCGACAGCCCCCACAGCGACACCCAGAAACCGCTGGAATTGACCCCGATACACTCCACACTGATCGCTGTCAACCTGACACTGTAGCTGCAATGAAGGCACCAATGGAATCGAGAGGTGCATGGCCACTGCAATGACGCACTGGCAATGACCACCACTGCGGCGATGGACCCGACAGTGTGCCCCCCAACATGGAGGACTGAATAGACAGTAGAGTGACAGTTCAGGATGTGGGCAGGGGTCACCAGTAGGCACAGCATAGGCAGGGGATGGCGTGCATACACCACAGGGGTTAGGGTGGCCCAGCCAGTGCACCCAGGTCTGCAGCTGCGACAATCGACCTTGTAGTCAGCACCGGTGCACTTGCTGCCACTGTTGGGGGTATCAGCTGCTTAGCAGGTTGCTGTTGTGGTATTTGGGTGCATGGCCATCGCTATGCCGGTGTCGGGATTGTGGTGTTGCTCTGACACCATGCTTCCATTAGGAGGGAATGTGAAGTACTACTGCAGAGAGGGTAGGTGGAAACAGGGGAAAAGGTTAAAAGGGATGTTAGGTAGGAGAGGAGAGCACCAAACCAGAATTTAGAAATAAAGAAAGCACAATCAGAAAGACACCTGGCATCAAGGGAAGGGAGAGAAAGGGCAGAGTAGAGAGAACAGTGGTGGGTACGAGGGGAACAGTCCAGTGCAAAATGATGAAAAGAGTGAAAAAGGGGGTCCAGTCTGGTAAGGGAGGATTTAGGTACACCACGATAAACGAAATCACCATAGTCAAAGATAGGGAGGATCATCTTTAAGATAATCTCATGGCAGACAGGAAGCAGGATACCTGCTTCATTCCTGTACAGAGCACCAAGTCTGGTGTGGAGTTTTTGATGAATGGCTTCAATATGAATGGAAAAATCCAGATGACTGTCAAGCCAAACTCCAAGGTACTTAAAAGAGGATACATCCTGGCCCAGTGGCACTGAGGGTTGAGGTGCTGGACGCCACACCTCATGCTACGCCAGTGACGTGGGTTCAGGAATGAGCCCAGGTTGTCGGGTGGTCGGCGGGGGTGGGGTGGAAGGCGAGGAGCAGGATTGAGCTGCCATGAGGTAGCTCTCCTCTCCCAGGGAGGGATGAGGGGTTTCCCCAGCCCTTGGCTGCCACCCAGTGGAGGACAGATGACAGTTCAGGCTACAGAAGAGCCCAGCGATAGCCAGGGGTGGGGTGGAAGGGGCTGAGCTGGCGCCCGGAGTGCGTGTGTGCCTTCACGTGCATACACTGCCATGTTTGCAGGAGTTCCGAGACCTAATCGGAGAAAAACAGGGGAAATGTACAATATATATATATATATATATATATGAGGATACATCCTCAATCAAAGCACCATCCAGTGTGTGAAAGACAGGGAGAGGGGAGAGTCTGGAAAGCCTCTGACAGGTGCCAAAAGTCTTTAAAAAAAACAGTTTTTTGGGCACTGAGGTTTAACTGGTTAGGCTGGAACTAGTGCTGATTATTGTCAAAATCCAGCTGTAATTGTGTCGTAAGATCACAAGAACAGGAGCAGATGCATAAAGTACTATATCATTAACATACATATGAATGCATGCATAAGAACAGGTGAAGGGGAGGTCATTTAAGAAAATGGAAAACAGAGTCACCTATCTGGACAGCTAGAAACCTTCCCTCAAGGTAAGGATGGAACCAGCTAACTAGCGTCAGAAAGAGCCACTGCTTTAAACTTGCCCAGAAGGGGAGGGTGTGCCACTGCGTCAAACACTTCAGCAAGATCAACAAAAATGGCAGACGTGCTCAGACCCTGAGCCAGTGGCGGAACCAGGATTTTACAATGGGGGGATGCTGAAGTGGTGTGCATATGTGACCTGTAGTTTTTGTAAATTTTTTTATCCTTTATATTGACTGCAATTGTCATTTTCATTGTATTTTTGACAGAAAATACAAATGTAGTCCATAGTTTTAAATATAAACTTTTGTACAATCAATAAATCAGACTTCTTCAACAAAGTGAAGTGCAGCAGCAAGCAACTTACAATGGGGGGAGCAGCTGCACCCATTGCCATCCCATGAATCCGCTACTGCACCTGAGCCATACCTGACAGAATGTAGTCAATGAGTCAAAGGAGGGACGTAGAAGTGTAGTGAGACTTCCTAAGACGAGACTGAAAGGGGGTAAAGAAGAGGAGGAGTCAAGGAAGAGAGTTTGGACAGAACAACGTGTTCCTGTAACATAGGACAGGAAGGAGAGATATAATATGGAAGTTACCAGGAGAAAGAGAGATCACCACCTTTAGGAAGAGGAATGACAGTAGCCTGTTTCCAGGCATCAAGTACAGTAGCAGAAGAAAAGGAAAGGTTGAGGAGAAGAGTGATAGTCAGAGCAATAGAACTGGCTGAGAGAAGAATAAGCGTGGGACCAAGGCCATCAGGGCTACCATCTTTATGTGGATTATGGGCAAGCAAGGACTTAAGGGTATCAGGTGGTGATAGAAGAGAATGAAAAATAGAGATTTAAAGGGGGAGGAGACAGTGAGGAGAGAGTAGAAGAAGAGGAGGAGGAAGAGATGAGAGAAAGGGTACAGGTAGTGATATAGGAGTTAAAGGAAGAAGCAACAGTAGAAGGATCAGAGATGAGAGAGTCACCCACCTTAAGAAATGGGGATGGAAACTGGGTTGGAGTGGAGAAAAGGGAGTAGATAGCCTTCCAAAATGTGGAGGGATGATTTAAGTTGTTCTACAGTGTGAATGCAAAATACTCAGACTTAGCAAATCATTTAGCTCTGGTGTAGGCATTACAAAGAAAGCAGTAGCATGCTAAAGCAGTTGGGGAGCCAGTGATCTTAAAAGAATGCCAGTCAGGATCTCTAGAACGGAGACAAGTCATCACTTCACCTGTAATCCAAGGAAGATGACAGCCCCATACTCTGGATTTTCGGAGGGGAGGGGGGCACGACAATACCATACAGCCATAAATTTGAAATTAACATAATGTGGGGCAGAAATAATATTATTAGCTGCTGAGATCAGAATCCAGTCAGTAGCCATAAGATCCCCTAGGAGGAAGGATAAGTCCAGAGCCCTAAAGGACCTGTGATGAATACATTTGGGGGGGCCTTTAGGACAATGAATCTTGTGCCCACAGTAAACCATATGAGGGTCACTGAGGGCATCAGGAAGGATATTCTGCATCCACAACACAGTGAGGATGAGATGAGAGAACCCAGTCAATCAGAGAATGATTTAATGATTTAAAATTTGGATGAGTGGGATCCAAATTTAACTGAGTCAACTGAAGTGACTTTACATTTTGAACAATTTTATTTGAGCCAGGGGAGAGCCAATTGTTATTAAAGTCACCAAGAATATAAAGTTCACCTCTGGAAGAATTAGAACAAATAGTCGAAAGAAAATCGGCAAGTAAGTCAGGGGAAATACCAGGGCAACAGTATACCCCAGCAATAAAGATGGTGACAGAAAAAAGAAGAGAAAGTTTAAGAAGCAGCAACTCATAGGCAGAGGGGAAAGAAACAGCAAGAGCAGTCACAAATTGGATTCCAGTCGAAATATAGATTGCAACGCCACTGCCCCTTTTTGAGTGATCTTGCCTGGCTATGGTGTAGCCAAGAATAGTCACAGCAGAAACCCGTATCTTGGAGGAGAGCCAGGATTCGGATATAAGTAAAACATCCCGTCATAAATTAAGCATGATAGGCTGTAGGTGGTCAGTTTTTGGGAGAAGGCTATGGATGTTTAAATGAGCTACTTTCAGAACTTTGGGAAGCTGTATAGATGAAGTAGCGAAGGGGCCAGGATTAAGTTCAATCTCATCTGCCAGCAGAAGTAACAAGGAGAACAAGAGCTTAAAAGAACTAGGATGATGTTTGGAGGAGGAGAGCAGGAGGGAAAAAGAGGAGCGAGAACAAGGGGAAAGAAGAGATAGAACGCACCAGAGAGATTCAAGGTGGAGCCAAGGAGCAAGGAGAAATCGACACCAAGGATGCCAAGGGAAATGGAGGAGAGTAGGAAGTGAGGAAGAGGGGAAGGCAGGGGATGAAGAGGTGGGATAGCTGAAAGAGGAAAAGGAGGAGGAGGGAGCGGAGGATTGTGGAAAAGAGAAATACGGAGGGAAGAGGGAGAAAAACACCATTGAAGTTAACAGCATAGTAGAGAAAACAAAGCAGGAGATAGAAAGCACAAAAACAGCAAAAAAGTAAAGTACAAAGA
Source organism: Neoceratodus forsteri (assembly GCA_016271365.2). Classification (NCBI taxonomy): domain Eukaryota; kingdom Metazoa; phylum Chordata; order Ceratodontiformes; family Ceratodontidae; genus Neoceratodus; species Neoceratodus forsteri. The sequence goes on from CM057452.1 coordinate 1,039,722,594, forward strand.
AAGACAGAAACCAGAACAAATGAGGGCAAATATTAGGGGAAAAATAGATAACAGGGAACACAGGCGGGGTACAAATAGATAGGTTCAAAACGTGAGTATTAATTCAAACTATGAGTACTACAGTAAAAGTCAATAGGTAAAACTGCAAGTAAATACCAGTAGCAAGAATAACTTAGGAACTGATACAAAATTGGAACTAGTTAGGAAATAAAATAAAAAGCAGGTAAGTATATCAAGCTATTACTACTAGCAAAAATACAGGAACAACCACTAAGAAAAGTAAGAGCAGTTTTTTTTTTTATTGAAACGTTTGATAACTGGGAAAAACACACTGAGCCCTGGCTCATTTCCAGGAGCAACCTGGGGGTGAGGGGGAGGGAGTTACGTACAGTATATATACATACATAGAATAGATACATGAGAATATTACAAGTGTAACCCCCCCTACAAATTGTGCACGTGCTGTTTCTTCCTAAAAAGGCCCCCAACAACAACTGTAATGCCGGCCACCCCGGGCAATGCTTCAGGCTAGCCTGCATAAGATCTGGGTACCCAGCATTGCAGGACTAATCATCAGGGACTTACAGTGCATGCTGAATCAGCCTCAAGTGAATCAGAGTGTCTATCAATTGACTAAATTCATGCCCCTTCCTTCTTCACTTCCCCTGAACAAACCTGAATTTTTGTTTCATGTTTAACCTGGCTAATGTGTATGTTCTTAGTTGGGCCACATTGAAAGGTTTTGCATTGTGTATTGCTGATCTTAGTTTCCAGGGGGTCTCCAGGGCAATTGCAGCAGATCCAACCCTGGTGGTAAGTGCAAGGGGCGTGAGCATATTCTTACTGTTATCCAGTGTATGCAGAGTGTTCTATGGTATTACTGTTTAGGCCACTAGAAGGGGTGGTGGGTGGTTATAGCATCCCGGAGGGCCATACCAAAGCAGTCAAGCTACCCCAATACCATTCCTCCGGGTGGAGGCACCCATTCACAGAACTCAGGCCCCTCAACCTGTGCCTATTCCCACAGACAGGGGTAGTAGTCCATAGGATAGCACCAGCTAGGGGTTACACATACAATCACATAATTTTGTATAAAGAAGTTATTTACATTCAGTTGCATATATTATATACAGTTATTTACAATCAGTTACATGAATACAATAATATGCAGTACAGAGGTTTTGTAGATGAAACCTTGTTCATTTGGCAAAAGGCAGAGAGTTGCAGTTACAGGTGGGGAAGGGGAGTTGACAAAATTGAGATTTAATGGAATTGTGTGAGTGTGAGTTTCTAAGGGGCTGTGGACGTTGGTTCCATAGGTAGGGGAGATGGTAGGAGAAGGCAGATTTGCAAGCTGATAAGGATGGTTTGGGGAGGGAGAAGGAGCGGGAGTCCCTAGAGTGCTGCGAGAAAGGAGAAAAGGCTGCAGGGGTTAGTTTCTCTGTCAGGTAGGGGGGCAGTAAGTCAAACCAAAATTTGGAAATAAAAGAAACGGAGTGGCAAAAATGGCAATGGGAGAGGGGTGCTAACATGAGGGAGAAAAGGAGCATGCAGTGGTGTGTTCTGAAAGGGGAATTTATTGCAAAATGGCAAACAGGGTGGAATAGGAGTCCAGCCTGGATAGCAAGGTGGAGGGGATGGTGTTGTACACAATGTCCGCATATTCAAATATGGGAGTGATCATTTTTGTTAGCAGTGTATGTCTAACAGGTAGTGGGAGGGAGCCACGGTTTCTGTAAAGAAGGTCAAGCTTCAGGTGGAGCTTTGAAGTGATGGCATCTATGTGGGTTGAGTAGTTTAGCAGGGGATCTAGCCATATTCCTAGGTATTTATAGGAAGAGACGGTGTTTAGTGTGTTTCCATCCAGAGTGATGATTATGGGGGGGGGCTGGGTGTTCTTGCCAGTTTTTGGGCTGACCCTAAGGTCATGGGAAACAGTTTTGGAGGTATTTATTTTGAGATTGTTTGCACGAAACCAAGACTGCATGTTGTAGTCGTGTTGTAGTAGAGAGTGGACGTCACTTAGAACAGGGCCGGATACGAAAACTATAGTGTCATCTGCATGCATATGTATATGGGACCTTGTGTAGACTCCGGGGAGATTGTTGATGAAAAGGGAGAATAAAATTGGGCCTAGGATTGACCCTTGGGGAACACCAGCGAGGATGGGGGGGAGTTGTGGAGGTTGTGATCCTGACTGACTGTTGCCTATTTTTGAGGTAGGATTCGAATCACTGTACTGCAAGTGGGGGAAGTTTAGCTCCTATGAGTTTGTCAAGAAGCAGGGGATGGGAGATAGAGTCGAAGGCCTTAGTCAAATCGGCAAAAATAGCAGCTGTTAGTTGGCCTTGGTCAGAGGCAGATTGGATATGTCCAGTGACACGGAGGAGGGAAGATAGTGTTGAGTGGTGCTTCCTGAACCCAGATTGGTATGGGGAGAGGTAATTTGTGGACCTGAGAAAATCAGTTAGTCTGGTCTGGGCAAGAGACTCTTGCAGCTTGGCAAGGGAGAGGAGGAGGAGGAAGATGGGACGGTAGTTTCCAGGGACTGAGGGGTCATCACCCTTGTGGAGAGGGATGGCACAGGCTGATTTCCATGCTAGGGGAACCTTACCAGACTTGAAGGATAAATTTATTAGGTATGTGAGAGGAATTGCTATAGCTGGTGCTGAACTGTGTAGAAGCTTGGGGTGGATGCCGTCTGGCCTGAATTTGGTGATGTTTAAAGAGTAGAGGGCATTTAGTATTTCTTCAGGTGATGTGGGAGTAAGGATGAAAGTGTTTTGGGCAGAGAATTGGGGGAGCGAGCAGTGACCTTGAGGTGAGGGAGAGGACTGATCAGGAAGGGCACATGTGGTGAAAAAGTTGGTTAGATTTTCTGCTACTTTGACGGGGTCAGAGATACTTTGGTCATTTAGCTTGAGAATAGGGGTGGAGGTCTGAGAGGGGGGTCTATAAGGGAGTGGACCACCTTCCAGAAGAAGGAAGGTAGGGCAGTATTTAGGCGTGACTTAAAGTAATTTGCCTTGGCTCATCTTATTGCTTTGGTGTAGGCATTTCTTGCCATGTTGTAAGCCTGTCTGGTTTGGGGGGGTCAGTGTGGATTTATAGAGGGACCAGGCCCTACACAGGCTTTGCAGAGGACAATTAGGGTGCTGGAGAGCCATGGGTGGTGGCACTTTTTTGATCCTGGCTTTAACCAGGGGGGGCATGGGAGTCCCAGACCTCTTTAAACATCTGCAGGAAATTGGACAGGGCTGAATCAATATCGGGTGCAGTGTAGACAAGGTCCCAGTCTGCAAATTGTAGGTCATTAAGGAAGGAGCTGGTGTTCAGTGAGTTTAGTGGGTGGGTATTAATATATTTTGGGGTAGATTTCGGAAGCTGAACTTTTCTGGTACAGTGGGTAATGCAGTGATCACTTAGGGCAGCATCCATTACACCAGCGGTGGATATTCTGTGTGGATGGGAGGTGAGGATCCAGTCTATTAGAGAATGATTAGATGAGCATTGATCATAACGAGTGGGCTCTGTAATTAGTTGCGTAAGATTGAGAAACTCAATTTTGGATGTTGCTGCTTTTGCGGAGGGGGAAAGCCAATCCCGGTTGTAATCCCCTAGGAGTAGTTCACCAGATGCTGCAAGGGGAGGGAGGGAGAGAGGACACGTAGGAGATAAGGGTGTCCTGGGCTAGGCACAGGGAAGCGTAGATCACCCCAATGTAGATAGACAGGGAAGAAGAGAAGTTGAGTCGGGAGAGTAACAATTCATGTGAGCAAGGGCAGGATTCTCTCTCTTGATAATTGAGCCCTGGAGAGGCTGCTTGACATAAATTGCAGCTCCTCCACCCTTTTGCCATGGCCCCAGCAGAGGAGGGCATATTCGAAGGCATAAAATAAGTGGAGTCATATCACAATTTGCAACCCAAGAACCAGGAAACGTGAGTCAAGTGTGGCAATGATTAGCAGTCATTGCTAATCATTGCCAACTGTCCCTGGGTTCTTTAAAAAGCCCTTTGGGGCCTTTTTGGGCACATGTTGCTTTACATTTTTGTTTGTTTTCCCCCTCCTCCTCCCCCGCACTATGTCCCATCTCTCCTGATTGGCCAGCTGCTCCTGCTCCCACTCCACCTAGTGTATGAGCAGGAGAAACGTGAGAGCGTCCTCTTGGAGCCAGTCACCCCAGCAAGCAAGTCCAGGAGTTCCAACCGGAGGAGAAAAGGTAAGTTCCAGGTTACTTTTTTCCGTTTACTAGACTTATTTGTTTTTTTAGGTGGCTTCCGATATTTAATGTTGTTTTTTTTTGTTTTGCAGGGAGGAGCATCGCCAGGTCATGGGCCTCATGAGAGGAACCACAGGGCAGCAAGGAGCAGAGGAGGCTGGGCAAGAGGGGACCCGACCGGGAACAGACAGGGCAGGCATCACGGCGTGACACAGATTCAGTGCCGAAGCAACTGGCTCGGCAGCAGCAGACCTGATGATTGGGAATCTCCAAAAAAGTAAAAACTTTTCAATTTATATTGTTGGGGAGCCTGGAGGAGGAGTGAACTACGGGAGGGCACGGACTAGGCAATGGCACGACTCTGGGGGGATGGGCGGGCACTGGTGGGCATGTCGTGGATTCTGGCCTGCAGCTGGGAGGGAGCTGCTGCAGATGATCGGGGGATGCTGAACTGAACAAGCAGATTGGTAGGAAAAGACATGAAGTGTTGTGCCTTGCAAGTTGCAGTGATGGGAAAGTTGTCTAAAAGTAATGTGCCCTGCTTTTGCATAGGTCATTCAAAGACCTAAGTAAACCACAAAGAAGTTATTGTGCCCTTCAGTCAGTGATGGGAATGACATTTAAAAGTAATCTGTGCCCTGCCTTGCAGAGATGTGAAACGATAAACTAAGTGTTGTGCTCCTGTAGTTTTTGCAGTGATTGGAAAAGACATTTAAAAGTAACTTGTGCCCTGTGTTTGCAGATGGGAAAGTCATTTAAAAGTAATCTGTGCCCTGCCTTGCAGAGATGTGAAACAGTAACTAAGTGTTGTGCCCTGTAGCTTTTGCTGTGATTGGAAAAGACATTTAAAAGTAATCTGTGCCCTGCCTTGCAGAGATGTGAAACGATAACTAAGTGTTGTGCCCTGTAATTTTTGCAGCGATTGTAAAAGACATTTTAAAAGTTTAATGTGCCCTGCTTTGCAGAGATAGGAATTAAGACACTAACAAACAAGCAGACCTGTTGGGAAAGGACTGCTCTGCAACAAATTGCAGAGGGGACATTCAATAACTAAAACGACAAAGTGTGTCCAGTTCAGGGAAGGACAATTTTTAATAACAAGTGTTCGTGCCCTGCTTGCAGGTAATGGGAAAGACATAAGACCCTTACAACAACTACTGTGTGCCCATATGGGAAAGGACATTTAAAAATGTTGTGCCCTGCTTAGTTTGCAGAGATATGTGCCCTGCTGTGTATTTGCTGATCCATGGGGAAAAAAGAGAACTGTGCCCTGCTTTATTGGAGAGTTTCACTCTGTGGACTGTCATGTCTTAAGGTCATTGGCAGCCCACAGAGTGTGAAAATTTAAGTAAATACTGACATCCCTGCTGTTGCTTGATCCATGCGGGAAAGAACTGTGCTGCTATATTCACTGATGTTATTAAGTTTGGCAGCCACAGCCGGGGGAGTGGGGCTGAGGGTCAGAAGCAAATCTGCTGAGCTGCCCATTGTTCTTTAATACTAAGCCACTGAAATGTGTTAGTTCACACCCAGGGACAGCACCCTTGTTTTGCTAACTTCAAACGTTTTAATAATTGCAGTCTGCAACGTGGCTTGAGTAAATTTTAGCATATGCAGAAGGATGGCGCAAAAAATATGATACAGAAAAAAACTGGCTACAGCTAAGAAGTGAGGGAGGCTTTGCAATGTGTGTTAGCTGCAAATTGTGCTGTGAGTACAGAGATGAGCTACGTGGGTTGAGGAACTTCAGTGAGGCATTAATTGGAGGGATTACAGGCCCCCAGCTAAAAGCTGACACCATCCAGAAACATCTTCTGACAGAGCAGCACAAGAAAGCTGTTAAAATTTTGAAATTTGGTAGAACAAGGTCATCACTTGATATACAGTATATCGCAATGTCACAATTGGTAAGTTTAAAATAGTGAGGGGGGGTAGGGATTTGGACCAGACTTAAAACAGTTTAAATTTATTTGCAGGGAGTGCTTTTAGTAATGCAGAGGAACAGCATAGAATGATTCTAGGCAGGCTGATGGAGATCCTGTATATGATGGCCAAAGTTTACATCCCAATTAAAAAGTTTGAAGCGATAGCAGAACGAGAAGCACCATGGAGTTCGTTTGGGCAATAAATACATTAATGCTGTTAGTGGCAAAGAACTCACAATGTGTATTGGCAAGAACCTAGAAGAAAACCTGCTGGCAACTGTCAAAAATGCAAATTATTTTTCAGTGCTTATGGACGGTAGTACTGACAGTGGTGTAATTGAAAAGGAACTGGTTTACATAATTTATGTAAATCCCATCAATGGTCAAGTGAAGACTAAGGCCCAGATATTCAAATTGCGCCAGAAAGTAGTGCAATAGCAGGAGCAGGTGCAGGTCCACTGCATCCATGCGCAATACGCGCGATATTCAAACACTGCACAGGTCAAGATGTGCCTGCGGCACACAACTGAATATCACGCCAGCTGCACCATAGCGCAACCAGGGATGTGCAGTGGTGCAGGTCAGATGTGCAATAGCACAACCAGGGATGTGCAGTGGCGCAGGTCAGATGTGAAATAGCACAACCAGGGATGCTTGATGGTGCAGGTCAGATGCGCAATAGAACAACCAGGGATGCTCAGTGGAGCAGGGCAGCAGCACAACAGCACAACCAGGGATGCTCAGGGACAGGATGCAGGGGTCCACCACCCATGGTAGAGATGGGCAGAGGAGCACACAGCAGAACAGACATCGCCCCCCACACCCCATGCACTGCACAATCTGAGGAGAGCTGGAAGAACCACCGGCCCATGGACACCAGCAACAATCCCACAGCTGGGGCATGGTGCCCCAGTACACCCCCTGGCAAGCTGTGACTGGCACACAAGGATGTCTGGCCACCCCGTGCTACACCATCCCACCAATGCAGAGCACACCCTGCACCACGATCCCCAGACACCCTGCCCAGGAGTAACTCCCAACAGTGCAGGACACCCCATGCATGCCACCACCCCCACTGTGACAATGCAACCCTGTGCACCACAGAGCCATGCAAGGCAGCCCCACCATGAGCACCCTGCAGTGGGTGCTAGCAGACACCGATGCAACAACTGCATACACAGTGCCACCCTGCACATCCCCCCCGAAGTACAGCTGAGAGACCGATCATGCATTGGCACACGAGGTACCCCACATCCGACAGGGCCTGCCCCGAACCCCACCACCAGTGGTACAGCACCCTGCACACCCTCCCAAGGACACACCCCATCCCAGCACTTGCCACAACAGCCAGCACAGAGACCCACAGTGGTGCATGGAAGCATGCGCCACACAGGATGCAACTCAGTGCATGGACAAACACCCACCCATACCCAAGGGCACACCAACACAGGGACACAGTAGTGGGTCAACAAAGACACTGGCATGTGGCCATGGCAGCCGCGTACACATGGCCAGCACCCCTCCATGGCACAGGTGTACCAGCCACCCTGTGCAGGCACCATGAAGCCGTATGCCACCAGCATGCATCCGGAGCACAAGTGACAGACAGTGGAGCACATCCCCTGCAACAGACACAAGCGACAGCATGGAGGTGGGACAACAACAGCGGAGGTCACAGTGCCACCCGAGGCAGACGTGCACCATACCGGTGACAGGAGGCAACCCGGCATTGTGCTGGGTACAGTGGTTGTCCAGCATGGATAGCCACCACTGACATGCCAGCAGACCATGCAGATCACAGACATGCAAGGGTGTCAGCTGCACAGGCCACGGATGGTCTAACAGGGGCGCCATGGACACAGTGCATGCACCATGGACCACTGCACACAGGTATCCAGTGCACAGGGAACAACACACAAACCACAGACAGTGACTGATTCCCACGCCCACCCCATAGGCGGTTCCCCTCTGGACACACACACACACACGCCCATGCCTGCACCACCCCTGATGCCATGCACACCACTGCAGCTGAGCACCTTTAGCCCAGTGCAAATCAGAGACCACCACAGTAGGCATAACAAAACAAATGTATTATTGAAAGGTAAACTACACTATTTACAATTATGTACATAATGGGAGGGGGAGGGCCACATACCAGGTGGGGGTGGGTAAGGGGCAGGGGTGAACAAATGGGAGAGGGAAGAAGGGGTGTGAGGGTGGGTCCAGGGGGGTAGGGTGAATCCGGGGGCATGGAGGGCCTAGCGTCCACCCCGCTCTCCACCCCTGTGGTGCCTCCTTGACCTCCACCTCCGTACTCCATGCTACTCCATGTGCTGGAATATCTCCAAGGATGCCCGTGCGATTTGCAGGAGCTCCTGCATGGCCCTCTCAAGCTGCATCATCCACTGCCACCTAGGACAAGGGAGCAGAGTCAATTTTTGTGAATGTCCATCCCCCTGCAGCCCACCCGTTGTGCATGGCATACAGCCATGGGCCATGCCCCGTGATGGTGTGCGACCACCCACAGTGATCATGTCCACAAGACATGCCTACCCAGGTGCACACAGCCATGTGGACCGCTGCACACATCCACCGCCCAAGTCCCGCACAGCACCACTGTGGCTGTACAGTGACATGGCCATGCAGTACGAAGGCAGTAGCACAGCCATGTACCCAGTGCACGCATGGACCACCAGCGATGCACACCCACACATGCAGTGCCACAGGACAGTGCTGAGTATACCATGTGGCGTGCACATCAGTGGTGTCAATGGATGGTGGCCATGCCCCTCCGCCCACCCCGCAACACAGCATGCACAGAATATCCTGGAAGAAAGGCACTCACCTGCATCGGCTGGATCTGGGCGCTGATGCTGGATGGGCCCGACAGCCCGTGCCTGTCACCCTGCATCCACTGCCTCTCAGCGTTCCCATGCCTCTCTTGCTCATCTCCACTCCTTAGGGCCTAGGGTGTAAACATGGAGAGGGGAGCATCAATACAAACCAATAGCAAGGCCCCGGGTGTGCGCGATCCCCCACAGCCCAGCCATGCCGCAACCCCACCACCACCACCACCGCCCACACTGGACGGCCCCCCCCATGTGGTGGACACATACCCACCATGATACCAGTACGGATGCTACCAGTGTATGGATGGAGCACCTACCTGGATGTGGCACTGCGCCTCGCCTGGTGCGTGCCTGTAGATGGGCAGGCCTGTCTGGGTCCCTCCACCGGAGGTCCCCGTAGCAGTGGCGACACTGCTCAGCTGTTCATCCGATCCCTGTGGCCTCCTCATGTGCTACTGCCACCTTCTCCCAAACTGCACTCCTTGCCCTGTCCAGGGGGTCATCCCCAAACAGGGCCCCAGCATGGAGCTCCACAATGGCCACCAAATTGGCCAGCTCCAGTGGGCTCCATAAAGCAGCTCTCCTCCTTGCCATCACTGCTTCAGGTAGGATCACAAAATGGTGCTCTGTAGAACACGTCCGCCATGTGCAGTTGCTGCGCGGTACAGCACTGCCATTCCCCATCATGCTGTCACCAAACAGCACGATAGGGGTGCACCCATGTGGATGCATGGCGCCTAGGGGGCAAAGGTTGACCACAGGGTCAAGGGTCTGTCGTGCATGGATTGCCACAGCGTGATTGGGACTCCCTGCGTGTAGCGCGGTTGGGTGCCTGTGTGAGATGCCCTGCAGTGGCCTGCCATGCTGTGGCACCATGGCGTTTACTGCACTCCAGGGCATGAGCTCCATACATGTGAACAGTGCACTAGTGCCACTGGCACAGTGGTAGCCGAGCCCTGCTCTGCCTCCCGTGCTCAGCATGTCAGCAGCGCAGCAGACGTTGGCGTCAGCACCCCAGGCATGTGCCATGCGGTGCCTACTGCGCATGTCACTGAGCTGCGCCATTGCCTGAGCATGCTCAACATAATTGCTCAAGGCGCAACAGTGTGATATTCAGCCAGCATATGCAAATCAGCTCATCAGCAACTCCATGGTGCAGCTACTGCATTAGCATCCACTTAAAGTTGCGCCTCGCCTCATTTGCATGTGTTGTGCTATATAAATGAGACATGGGGCTGCAGAGGCCGTAGTCTGGTATTGCAGTCTATTGTGGTGGATAGCATGCTGTTTGCCAGTGTGGACTGTGGTGTGTGGGAGATGCATGGGACTGCACATTCAGAGGTAACACCTGTCATTCCCACAGGATCAATAATGACCGAACATGAGGAGGAGGAGGAGGAGGAACAGAGACGTGGGAGATGGAGGAGGCCCAACTTCACCCGGGCAGAATCAGATGCCCTGTTTGTGGCCTACCTTGATCAGGAACTGCTGTTCAGCAGACAGCAGGGAACACCACAGGCCCGTGCTGCGGCATGGGATGAAGTGGCGCGTGCCATCAACCAGCATGGCAGCCACCAGCGGTCCATGCAGGAGTGCAAGGAGAAGGTGGGCAGAGACAGAAGGAGGATAAAAGATAAGGTGTCTGCCATCAGGGTAGCATGTGCTGCGACTGGTGGTGGACAGCCTGACATGCCATGCCTGACGCCACAGGAAGAGTGGGTGGCTGGCAGCATGCGGCGTTGTGCCCTAGAGGGTGTTCCAGGTGGTGGCTTCCAGTAGGTCCTGATCTGTCACTGTGTGGGGGGTCAGCATAATGCCACAGGGTAGGGCAGAGACATTAATGCTACTGTGTTCCCTTACAGCTCCTGAGCATCTACATGGGTCAGCGGTGGTAGGTTCGTCCACTGCGGGCGATACCCTGGACACAGAGGAGCGCCCATCCACCTCCACAGGTGTCCAAGGGTCAGGACAACAGTGTACCCACCTGTCTGTCCGGACTGAAGTTGGTGGTACTGGTGCAGAAGAGGCCCTGCCCATGTCTCAGCATGACAGCATCCATGGATGCCAGCATGCTGAGACTCAGACTGGTGCCAGATCCATCACTGATGATGATAGAGCTAACTTCATGGACAGTGATATGTGTGGGCCGCAGGATGGCCCCACAGTAGGTAACAGCACGGGCATAGCCATGGGTGGTGCTGCCGTTGAGGTCTGTGTGACATCACAGTCCCAGCCTGTGCCTGTCTGCACCAGTGGGGCAGCACTGGTGTGCGTCCAGGCCGGTGGGGCCATTGCGGCTGCTGTGGTGGCACCGTTGAGCCCTGGTGAGTGGCGGCCCGGAGGGGCAGTGTCAGCAGTTGGCCAATGGTGATGAGGGGACAGTGTCGGGGGGGTGGTGTCAGTGCACCACATGTGGCCATTCCCCGGCATGGCTCTGGTGTGCAGCACCCATCATCAAGGGGTGATGCCCAGCAGGGCCAGGAACACCATGAGGGACATCATGCCAATCCGGCGGATGACCTCTTTGATGAGCACAGCCGACTGCTCCAGGCTTCCGTGGATCAGCAGTCGCAGCTTGTCAGGGTGGTGGACTCACTCAGTGTGGTTCTGCACCAGGCAGAGGAGCGGTGCAGCAGAGACCACGCTCTGCTCCTGGCAGAGATGGCCCGTCAGCGGGAGGATGTGACTGCTGCCATTGACAGGCACACACGTGCATTCACAGCTGTCATGGCCACATTGGGAACACAGTTTGTTGCCCATGCGCCGCAGACACTGCACAGTGTCATGTCCACCCCCCATTCCCGGTGTTGTGCGACACCATCCACTGGGTTCAGCTGTGGGCATCCCAGGCATGCCTGGCGCAGGCATGTTCAGTGAGCTGCAGACCCCTGCTCAAACACGGTCGCATTCCCGCAGTGTCACCCCTTGGGGACCGTCGGTGCCACCCCATGAGGCCAAAGGTCAGCCTGTCACGGCTGGCAGGTCTCGACGGGGCCGCCCACGCATCCATGGTGGCCGTGGCACTGTGCTGCATGACTGACCTGTCTCCCACCATGGCTACTGTCTGACGCTGCCCTGTGTGCAGTGTGTTGTTCAACATGCGATGCACGGGTGGGGTACCCAGCCCTGCACACACACACACGGTCCATGGGCACACCCTCCCGGCTGCTGGCCACTGTGGCATGTGCAAGATGATGCCTGCATTGTGCTGTTCACCACTGTGCAATGGTGCCCAGCATCTGAGACATGCACAATGATGGGCACTGGGCGTGGTCATCTGTGGACCTGTGTGTAGCTAGAGGTAGTGGTCAGGGTCGGCGTGCCTCCTACCCCTTGTGCATGTCTTGTGCGGTGTATATGTGTATGTGTGTGTGTGTGTGTGCGTGTGTGTGTGACCGCGTGTCATGTAAGGCCTTGCCCATCCCTGATGGCGTGTGCGGTTCCAAGCTCAGCCTATTCCTTTGCCACCATGCACCCATGGGGTTCGTCCATGCAAGTTTGTGTGTTGTGCTCTTTCCATTGGTGGTTGCACATGGCCCCATGACTTACCTGGGTTGGTTGAAATGCTCCTCTGTGATGGTGTCCCGGTGCAGCTGTGACATCCGGATCAGGCGGGGGTCCCTTCGCCCAAGGGGGGGCTGCCCATCACCGTCTGCACCGGTGTTCTCATCGTCCCCCTTGCTGTCCCCCTCTTCAACCTCTACAGCTATCCCACAGTCGTTGGCCATGTTGTGCAGGATGCAACAGGCCAGGAATAGCCTGCAGGCCTTCGAGGGGCTGTACTGTAGGGCACTGCCAGACGTGTCCAGGCAATGGAAATGTGCCTTAAGCATCCCAAACACCCGCTGTATGACATTGCGTGTGGTGGCATGTGCCTCATTGTACCTTTGCTGCGATGGGGTTGTGGGCCGCCGGTATGGTGTGAGCAGCCAGGGACGGAGTGGGTAGCCACTGTCACCTGTGCGTAGAAGGTGGACATTAGTATGGTGGTCAGCGTTGTTCTGCCATGGGCTGTCAAGGCCAGTACCCATGGCACCTCTGACTATCCCCTCCCCGGAATCCATGTCATCCTGCGTGTTTGCATACTTACCCACTAGGTGGCCAGTGGGGATGTCCCCACTCTCGAACCTGTGGCACAGTGCAGACTGGTGCCAGATGAAGGCATCATGTGCTCCCCAGGGTGCATGGCACAGACATTGATTATGCGCCCCCTAGCATCGCACACCACCTGGCAGTTGATACTGGCATAGCCCTTTCGGTTGATGTAAGTGGCACCTTCCGGGCCAGGTGGCGTGTGGATGGCCACATGGGTGCAGTCAATGGCCCCGAGCATGCCAGGCATTCTTGCTACCCTGTGGAACTCTTGTATGTGTGCTGTGCTCTCCGCCAGTGTGCTGGGGAAACAGATGTACTCCGCAGTATGTGGCAGCAGTGCGCTGAGGAATTGTGTGAGTAGGAGTGACGCAGCCGACTGGGTTATGCCTGTTGTGTCCCCTGTTGGTCTCTGGAAGGTGCCTGTGGTGAGCAGGCACATGACAGCTGTCACCTTTGTCTCCACTGACAGAGCATGGCTCTGTCATGTGGGTGCCTGCATCTCATCACTGCACAGCTCACAGAGCCGCCTCAGGATTGCCCGGTTCAGGCGGTACCAACCCAAAATCTCTGTGTCACTGTAGTGCTCGAAGCTGGTGTGGGATTGGTACCACCTGTTGGGGCCATACTGACAACTGGGCCCTTCCACGGCTGTGCCCCCCTGCTGCCTGCCTTCTCACACTCTTCATTATTGCCTCCATCTGGAAGGTGGCACTGGCCATGTCCCTGGATGGTGTTCCCCTCCGGCAGCTGTTATCTCGTTCCCCCCACTGTCCTTTGTGATGCTTCCCCTGCACCGGGTACACCTCCAACCTTTGGCTGTCCTGCCCACTGCCACTGCCCTCAGTCTACTGTGGCACTTCCCCTGTCTCTCCTGCATAGTGGCACAGGCTCCCTACTCCTGTCCTGTTTCTGGTTGTTCCCAGGTGTGCCCTGTCCTGCTCCTTTCCAGTCCCACTCACTGCTACCCTCTTTTCTGTTGCTGTCACCTTGCTCCCACATCTGGCTTCCCTATAGAGTTCTTGCACCTCTCTCTTGTACCTTTTTATTTTGGATCATTTCCGCTATCGCGCTACTTCTGCTTGCTCCCTATTGTGCATGGTGCATGCTGTTGAATATCGCACTGCGCCATTTATTCATAGTTCCTCCCCCTACGGTTGCGCATGCATTCATTACCATTGTGCTCTTGCGCATTGCAATTTGGGCGGCGCAGCTGCCTCCTGTTGAATATCGCAGAATGGCGCATTTTCAGACTTGCGCAGGCGCAACTCTGTTGCACATGCTAAACCCTTTGAATATCTGGGCCTTAGTTTTTACGAATGAAAGCTGTATCAGATGGCACAAGTCAGGGATTGAAAATCTCCTTTTAGACATTTTTACGGAGTGTGGCCTTAATATAAAAAACATGGATTTGGGGCTGATGGGGCATCTATCAACATGGGTGTAAGATGGGGTCTTGCTGCTCTTTTGAGGGAAGACACAGTGGGTAGTTGGTGTTCATTGTTTCTCACACAAATTAGAAATGGCCATAAAAGACGCTTTGAATGACACCTATTTCAATGATGTTTCAAACTTTCTGACCTAACTGTTTTATCTCTATCAGAAAAATCCTAAGAGACTCAGAGAGTTACAGTCCCTTGCCCAGGCCATGGAGATGTCAGTTGAAAAGCCCAAGAAGGCCCATGGCACACGTTGGATGCAGCATAAACTTCTTGCCACCCATGCTGTTACCAAATCATTCCCCGTGATTTGTGCCCATTTAGAATCTATGGCTGGGGAGCATGGCTTGGCAGCAGAGTGGAGCAGACATTTTTCTACAGAGCTCCCAGGGAATAGAGCCAAAATACTAATAAAAATGCTTTCATTTTCATAATCCTGGTTGCCTGACAAGATCTCAACCTGTCTGTGTTGAGTCAGCTGCAAATATGGGCAAACAAAAAAGCGCAACGTCCTCAGCCGACTTTTTTAAGCCAAAGACAACGACGACATGGGGAGGTGGGATGCAGCAGTCAGAAGAAGCCTGTGGTGGTAGTGGCTCTGGGACCAAGGAGGTGTCCTTGGACGCTGTTAACTCTGCTTTGGCCCAATTGGTGAAAACTGTGAGGGACATGGACAAAAAATTAGACGTCATTACTCCCCAAGTAAATGCTCTTGAAACCTGGGTGGACGAATGTGAAAGAATGGTACAGCGTGCCGAGGGAGCTTCTCTCAAATCAATTGATGTAACCACTAAATTTGTAAAGGAGAACTCAATACTTCTACAGCACCTGGAGAATGTCGAGAACCTAGCAAGGGAGCGCAACATATGAATCACTGGGCTGCTGGAGCGGTCTGAAGGAGAGGATCCCTTTTCTTTGCCTTAACCATGCTACCACAAATACTGGGCCTATCGGATGATGATCTCCCTTGGCTCTAGAAAAAGCTCACAGAATCACTCCCCGGTGCACGGGGCCTAATGTTACTGGACCCCACACCTTCCTAGTGGTTTGCACTGGGGTAAAAGTTCAGGATCGGATCCTAGCAGTCACAAGACACAACTGACACCTGCGTTAGGGGTATGTGGATTTGTCTCTGTTCCCTGATCTCTCTTATTCAACTGGGCAATGCAGGGAAGCCTTTGATTGGGTGTGAAGTAAGTTGAGGTCCCTGGAGGTACTGCACCAACTTCTCCTGCCTGCTAAACTAAAAGTACACTGAAAAGGACACACATACCTCTTTAACAACCCATCGGAGGCATGTAAGCTTCAGGAGAAGATCGAGGGGGAGCAGACGGAGAACGAGGACAATTCGTTGGATCATGGGGCCCTGCTATGTGACTGAACAATAGAGGGACTTTGAGTACTGTGCGGCGATTCCAACGGGGTGCCCACGGAACTCTAATTAAGCCCTTTAAACTTGATTTTTGTGGCTCTGATGTTAGCTGACTATCTTTATATTGGATCCTGTCATTGTGGACCTAACAGACTTTTTGTGATGTAATGCCTATAATCACTTTTCTTTTGCAGGTCTGATGCTAGTGAGGCTTTCCTGACAGCACTTACTTGCTCTCCTAAATGTTTAAAATGGGCTGATCCTTAGGAGCTAAAATTACTGTTTGGATACTTGTGTATTAAGAATGTGGGATATTATGGGCTGGTTGCCTAAGTGTTAAAAGATAGCTTTACTTTTGCTTATATCCTAGATATAATCGCTGACATTGCTCTAGGCTGTTATAAAATAGAAACATAGAAGTTGACAGCAGATAAGGACCGCAAGGCCCATCCAATCTGCCCATTTCTTTTTCTACCTTATGAATGTGCCACTGGCCTTTACTCTGTCAATGGCCTATCTACTTATACTCATCTGTATTGCTCCCTTCTGCCTGTCCCATGCCTGTTTGAAGCCCTGAACTGTATTCATATCCACCACTTCCTGAGGTAGGCAGTTCCACGCATCCACCACCCTTTCTGTGAAAAAGAACTTCTTCACATTACCCCTTAATCGGCCTCCCTCTAATCTCATGCTGTGTCCTCTTGTCCTGCTATTTTTCTCATATTGAAACATGTTAGACTCTTTCACTTTGTTAATGCCCTTAAGGTGTTTGAATGTTTAGATCATAGCACCTCTCTCCCTCCTTTGCTCTAGGGTATACATATTGAGCTCAGTTAATCTGTCCTCATATGTTTTCTGATGCAGACCCTGCACCATTTTGGTTACCTTTCTCTGGACTGCCTCAATTTGGTTAATGTCCTTGTGAAGGTGTGGCCTCCAGTACTGAGCGCAGTACTCCAGATGGGGCCTAACCAGTGTCTTGTAAAGAGGGATTATTACCTCCCTCTTCTGACTTGTGATACCCCTACTAATACACCCCAATGTCTCTCTAGCCTTACCTACTGCTTTAGTGGTCTGCTTGGATGATTTCTGGTCATCGGTGATGTCGCCCAAGTCTCTTTCTTCCCTTGTGACTGCCAGCAACTCCCCTCCCAGCCTATAGGTGGTTTCAGGGTTTCTCTTCCCTATGTGCAAGATCTTGCACTTCTTTGCATTAAACCCCAGTTGCCACTCTTCCGACCATTTTGCTAGTTTATCCAGATCTCTTCTCATTCTGCCCACCCCATCTGGATCATCTGCTCTGTTGCAGATCTTGGTGTCATCTGCAAACAGACAAACCTTACTCTCCAGTCCATCTGCAATGTCACTGATGAAGATATTGAAGAGGACTGGTCCCAGAACTGATCCCTGAGGTACCCCACTTGTGACTTGCATCTCTTCTGACTGTATACCATTTACTACCACTCTCTCTTTTCTGACCGTCAACCAGTTTGCCACCCAGTTGACCAACGTCTGACCCACCCCGAGCCTACCCAGCTTATTAATCAATCTTCTATGTGGAACAGTATCGAAAGCTTTGCTGAAGTCAAGGTAGGCGACATCAACTGCTCCCCCTTGGTCCACCACTCTGGTTACCCAGTCAAAGAAATCGATGAGATTAGTTTGACAGGACCTTCTTTTTGTAAACCCATGCTGTCTTGGATCCTGTGCTCCTATGGATTCCAGGTGTTGCACTATCCTTTCCTTAAGGAGTGTCTCCACAGTCTTGCCCACTACTGAGGTAAGACTGACTGGTCTGTAGTTCTCTGCCTCCTCCCTGCTACCACTCTTGTGGAGCGGGATCACATGAGCCCTTCTCCAGTCTTCTGGGACCTCTCCTGTGCTCAGAGACTCACTAAACAGTTCTGATAATGGCTCCGCTAGTTCCACCCTTAGCTCCTTTAGTACCCTAGGATGTGTGTCATCAGGTCCTATTGCCTTGTCCACCCTGAGCTTATTGAGCTCTTGTAGTACCCTTTCTTTTGTGAAGGGACTAGTGCACACCTCCCCCCCGTGTCCATGGTGCTGAGCTGTGGGCCCTGCCCTACCTTCTCTTCAGTAAATACTGAGCAGAAGTATCTATTTAGGATAGATGCTTTTACATGGTCCTCCTCCTCCTCACACACCCTCTTATCCCCTTTCATCTTAGCAATACCCCCTCTGGACTTTCTCCTTTCAATAATGTATCTGTAGAAAGTCTTGTCACCTTCTTTTACTGTTTGTGCTAGTGTTTCCTCAGTTTGGGCCTTTACCTGCCTTACTGCCTTCCCTGTTTCCCTTAGAGAAGTTTGGTATGCCTCCCTATCTTCATCCTGCTCCGTTCCCTTATATTTCTTGAAGGCCAGTCTTTTGGCTCTGACCTTTTCTGCTACTGTTTTTGAGAACCAAAGTAGTTTCCTTCTTCTTTTGCACTTCCTTTTCTCACTAACACAATGGGATGTTGCTTCAAGTATTGCATCTTTAATGCTTGCCCACTTTGCCTGTACCCCCTCACCTGTATTTCTTTTTGCCAGGGCTAGCTTAACTCTGTTGGCCACCTTATCAAAGTCAGCTCCTCTGAAGTCCTATATTTTTGCCTTGGAATGGGATGATTTAGTTTTAGTGGCCAAATTGAACCATACCATGTGATGGTCACTGGCCCCCAGGTGACCTTCTACCTGGAGATCTGTGATCCTTTCCCTGTTAGTCAGTACTAGATCTAGGATAGCCCTGCCTCTTCTGGGTTGTTGTACTAGTTGTTTGAGGCCCTCCCCTGCAGGGAATCCACCATGTGTCTAGTTCTGGCAGATGTCCCTGCTGGTATTGACCAATCTGTATCTGGTATGTTGAAGTCTCCCATTATCAGAACCTCTCCTTTAGCTGTCATATTTTGTATATCTTCTAATAGTAGTGTGTCTATGTCCTCCCCCTGGTCTGGAGGCCTGTACACAACCCCAATTCATATGGCTGTCATATTTCCTGTTTCCAGGGTGACCCACAGTTCTGGCTCCATATGTGTATTCTGAATTTCTGTAGCTTTGATATTTTCATTGACATAAAAGACCACTCCACCCCCCCCTTTTTGCACATCGGTCTCTTCTGAACAGTACATAGCCAGGTACTGAAGTCTCCCAAGTGTGGTTATTGGTAAGCCATGTCTCTCTAATGGCTACTATGTCCAGTTTGGCCTCTGTCATTATTGCCTGCAGGTCTGGAATCTTGTTTCCCAGACTGTGAGCATTTGTGTACATGATTTTCCATTGGCCAGATTTCGGTGTGTTAGTTGTTGAGCGAGGTCCAGTGTTTCCCCTGTGCGTCATATGGGGAGCCAGACCTTTTTCCTTACCTGGTAAGCTGTTCTACACATGTGTTTTTTCCTAATAAGCACATTATGGTATTTCCCTGAATGCTGTAACTTTGGGGAGGATGTCTTGTGATGCCTTAGTAAGTGGATGTTCATGGAAAATCTCATCCTGAATTCCTCTGTGGAAACTTTGTATAATAAATCATAAAAAAAAAAAAAGAATCTATGGCCGCAGACCCAACTCATGACTAGGCCAAAGCCAAGGAAGTGTTGCGAATTATGACTAAATTCTAAATGGTGGCACACCTTTTGTATTTTGAACATCTGCTTTAGCCACTTGCCAGGTTCTCACTGGCACTTCAAAAAGAAGTAGTTGAAATGCCAGAGCTACTTAGCTCTGTTGAAACTTTGAGAAACACTCTTGACCATGCTTAGCAGAGTGGTCCCATAGGTGGCAGTGATCTTGACGTTCTCTTAAACAATGGGTCTGATGTTCTTTCAGGTGCATGTGCTCAAGTCACAAACAAGGGTGTGAAATTAACACATTTTAGTGGCCAAGTTGTTAAAACTTTTAAACAGCAAACTAAGAAGTACTTTACAAACATTGAGAACTGTTATGAAGAAAGGTTTGGTTTGACTCATGAAAGTAATATCTATAACCGTGCAAAAGTGTTAAATACCAGACTTTGGCCAGCTGCAGACAGAAAGGAACTGGAGCTGTATGGTAGCAGTGACAGTACTGCAGCAGCTGACCACTTTTCAGCACTTTTGCAGCCTGACTGTGACAGCACTCTGCTACCTCCAGAATGGCAAGAGTTTAAGATTTTTGCCCAAACCAATTTCATCAATCTTTCTGCCTCTGCTATCTGGTCAAAGCTGGCATTTGATTTCCAAAATTCTTATCCAAATCTGTTGAAGCTTGTCAATGTGTTGAAAGTATTTCCTGTGTCTAATGCAATTGTAGAAAGGTGTTTTTCAACCATGGAACAAGGTAAAAACTGACTGGAGAGCAAGTCTGGCAGAGGATACTGTAGAAACATTGATTCACATTAAAAAGCTGGGCCCCCCTCCAGCTGAATTCAACCCAGACAGGGCTGTAGACATATTTTTTAGTGCAAAACCAAGACGTCCTGGTGATTTGGCAACTGCGGATGGTGGACCACCCCCAGGTCCCTTCCCCCCAAAACAGGGCCAGAATTACTGGCTACATGCCTGGTGGAGAAGAGTAACAAATCGATTGCACCCAGTCCTTGTTGGTTACTGTGTGGTCAATCACAGTAGTCATAGGTGGAGTTTTTATGATGGGGCAGGGGGGTTCATTTTAAATTTATGTTTAATTTGTCACGACTCACGATCATGCTAACGAATTCACGGTCTGCTTTGGCAGACTTCTCGGCTCTTAAAATGTATGTGCTGCTGCACAATTGCTGTATTTCTCTGGAAATGGCTAAATAAAACAGATATCAGTCTCAGAAACTTGTGTAAATGTGTATTTTATCAATATAGAGCAAGATAAGTACATTTTATGGGGTTTTGAGTAAAAATATCAATTTTTGGTTATTGCTAATCAACTTCGGCCAATTGCTAATCATTTTTTACTTTGGTTAGCGAAGGCTGCTAATTAAGTCTCTGACACTAATTTATGCCTTGTAATCAGGGATAGATAGGGAAGAGTCAGGGATGTTGACGGAGAGCCAAGTTTCCATTCAGTATATTACCAGCTAGGGTCTTATTATTGTATCAGGAATGCCTAACTAACAAATAGAGCAGACAAATTGGAAATAACCTACATGGTACTAAACAAGTAAATTAAATAAACCTTAGATACAGGTAATAGTTACATTTGTAAGTAACAAGCAGATGTAGCAAACTTAACGTGGACTAAATAAAAGAAGGTGTAAGGCCCACAGACACCACCTACATAGGACTCAGTAACACTTACATGCCAACGTATAGAGTAGGCCTTATAGCTTGCAGGCATACACTGTTATATGGGAGTCCCGTACAGTACTAGAAAAGGGAAGGCTAATCTGGAGAGACTGTGTGGGCCAAGAGGACTTTCTTTCTTTCTTTCTTTCTTTCTTTCGGTAAGCACAACTGGACATTGCATCCTTTTGCAGGTGTGACCCACACAGACAAAACATAATAAATACATTCGAAGCAACAGATAGACGATATAGGGATAACATTCCACATCAAAAATTCATATCACATGTAAAATCAATTAAAACAATTACATTCACATAATGATTTCTATTGCAAAAATAAAGATTGTGAAAAAGCAGCATACATAAACAGACCCCTAATGACAATTGGAATATGATTCCAGATAATAGGTGCTATATAAGAAAATGCCCTCTGATCACTAACATTTTTCCAAAAAGGAAACATCAGAGCAGACCCACCCTCCCTAGCCATAGTTAATCTACCCAGATTCAAACACTGCAAAAATGTGTAAAGACTAAGTGGCTCTCTTGACTGTAATATTCTATACACAAACATAGCCATAAGATAATTATGATTAGCATGGATCGGAAGCCACTCCATTCTATCCAAGTCTGTACAATGATGGGTGGCACGAGGAAGAGACAATGTGAATTTACCTAATGTTTGCAATAAGACAGATTTTTTGGACACAAAATTCACAGAGGCGTTATCAGTGATCAAGGAGGCATAAGTAACAATGGGTAATAGGTACTGTTTGACAATAGCCATTTTAGTTTCATCCGTCATAAAAGACCTTAACCTATACAACATACCTAACTTACAATGAATTTTAGAATGAACACTACTCAAATGAGAATCATAACTTAACAAAGAGTCTAATACAACACCTAAATATTTAAATGTGGCCATGTTCTTAAATACGTTACCATCTAATGCTTCAAGATGAAGACACGCCCCCAAGGTTTTTAATCTAGGAGATGTTCCAAAAACCATAGTTTTTGTTTTTCTTGTATTTGAAACCAACTGATTTACATCTAACCAATGCTGAAGACTACCCATTTCTCTGGACAGAATATAATTTAACTCAAAGATTGTTTTACTGTGTACATATACCACAGCATCGTCAGCATAAAGCATAAGGCCGACATCTTTCAGTGCAGTTGAGATCCCATCAAAATACAAAGAAAATAAAATTGGACCCAATATGGAGCCCTGCGGTACTCCATATTTAACGGTGTCGGTAAGCAGGGTAGTGCCAGCTGTGACATTGGGTCCTTCCTGGTACCTTTCACGGTATCGGTAGAGGGACCTGCACTGGGGCTGTGTGGCATCCGTTCAGTGAAGTTGAGGTGGTGATCTCTGCCCTAAGCAGCCCTTGTGCTCTGGGGAGGAGGTTGACACAGCCCCTGATGACAGACACAGCACATCTCCTGGTATCAGTTCTGGGCCTGACACCAGGAGTGGTGCTGGTGATTGCATTGGCCCTAGGTCTGTCCTCATTTCTGGTGCCTCTCATGGCACTGGGCCAGCTCCTGACTCCACTTGTGGTGTCGCGATGGGATGGACCTGGTGATGATGTCTGAACTTGCACCAGGCCTGGCACCAAGGGTGGTGCCGGCCGCAGAACTGGAGGAGAGCCTGTGTCTAGACCGGTCTCTGGCCCCAAGTCTTGGGTCAGAGGTAGCACCAGCTTGGGCTCAAAGGACAGCTGGGGCATAAAGTTCTTGCCAGACCTGCAGGCAGAGCCTGCCACAGGTGAGGACTGGAGCTTCCCTGAGGGGACTGTATGACTCTGCTGTCCTCACTTAGGGTCTCCCTCCCTTGGGCACTGACCTGGTCATTCCTTTTCTGTAGGTCAACCTTATTTGGGTGGTCTTGCCAGGCCCTTCCCTTGGTCGAGGTCTTTCAAACATCCCCACAGCCCAGGTATGGTTCTGGAGTGTGTGGCTCCCACTTCCATCTAGGGCCTATACCACCTCCGCCTGAAATTCCAGGGGTCATGGGTCCTCTCAGGTTAGTCATTTGGAATCAGCATGGAAGTGCTCAATCAAAAAAGAGAAGACGGCACACTTGAGCTGATTTTGTAAATGTTTATTTATTTCATGCAAAAAATATGCAAAGGTACAAGTGCGTATTTTAATTATACGGTTGTAATCAAGACCCTCAGTTTACCACAAGGAAGGCCTCAGCTGTGGTCCGGTCAGCACAGCAACTTGGGCTCTTGAGGTGGAACCAGTGGCTGCTGTGGCAGGCACCTCCTCAGTCTCATAGCTGTTCCCTAGGCCAGCGCTGGAGGATATTTTACCTGGGAATTCCATGAAATGAATTTGGCCCTTAAGACCTAGGAGGAGAGCCCTGTCCACCATTGTGTGCAAAGCAAATGCTGCTGACCCTGTTCATGGGACCTGGAGTGATCGAGGTCCTCCCAGTCCCTTGACTCATCTGACTGCTCAGTGGTTGTTGAGCACCCATTGGCTGGAGGGGCAGGTTGGGTAGGTTGAGGACTCCTTGGTTCTCCATTGAGCCAGCCAACTTCAACTCCAAGTAGAGCAGGCCACCGAGATATTTCTTGAGCCTGTCAACCAGTTGCTGGATGAGGTCGAGGAGTCAATCTTGCAAACCCCGGTGCTCCTGGTCCTTACACAGGAGGACATGGCTCGGTCAGTGTCCCCAACCAGTCCACTGCAGGATCAGCCTCCACCTGGCGTTGGGTCTTAAGTACTTGTGCTGCTTAATGTCAGTCAGCATGTGGTATACAGACACCTACAGGAAGACCCCTATCACCACTGTATGTCCAGCCAAAGATCGAGGTCATGGCCAAAGTGCTCACACTCTTGATCTTGCTTGATTGGGAGGCACTGCTGGTGACATTCTTCATTCTCCTCTTCCTCAGTTGAAAAGAGTCGCCGACACAAGATGCACCAGTGCTGTGAGGATTCTTCTGGAAACAGTGGTCCATCACAGGGCAGGGTAGGGCCCTACCCCATGGACCTCTGGTTCCCTGGCAACTGCCAGTGGTACCCCCGCCACTCCACACTATGCAGGTGCTCCTTGCATCTACATCTCCATTTATTAGGGTGGCGCCACCACCACTGCAACCAAGGGTCGGTGCTCTATACAAGGAGACTGTCGTTGAGCCACTGGCTTGCCAGGCCAGTTGTCAGTGAGGATCACCCTGCATGAAGACTCCCAGGAGCTCTGTGGTGAGAAGCATCCAAGGGCCAGTTCTGAGGAGTCAGCAGATGACTTGGATTAGGAGTCCATGGCCTCCTCGGGGACTCAACTCTTCAACCATAGCTCAGTCGAGGAGCTTTCCATTGATCATGGCCCAGTTTCTTTCAGAGGGCTTCTCTGACTTATTTTGGAATCCATGTCAATCCCGCTTGAGCTAGTCCAGAATAGGGCCAAGTACCCTCTTGCAGACCTTTTTGACTGGGATAAATTTTATTTTTATTTTTATTTTGTTGTTTAACCAGGTATAGCACACTAAGCTGAAAGCTTTTTTACAGGAGCGACCTGGGAGCACAAGGAGGTTAAGTGACTTGCTCAGGGTCACACAGAATGCAAGTGGAAGCTGTGGGATTCAAACCCAGGTCTGGTCTGCTGGATGTCACCAAATTTGCAGCTCAGAGCCTTAGACCACTGCGCTATACTGCCTCCAAATTCTCTAAATTCTCTAAATTCCCAGGGATTGCCTTCCTTGTAGCTGAAGCCATTCTGGGACCATCTCTGAAGGTCTGGCAGCATCCAACATCCTGCCTGACACCCTCAGCCTGTATGGTCTGTAAGTATGCAGTCCCCATGGACTCCCTTTTGAGTTTCCCGGACCATCTTTCTGTGCAAGGTTGAGTCACAGATTTGGTGTTCTGTAAATCTGGATACCAGGGGGACAAGGAGCCTCACAAGATTGGCCACAACACTAATAAGGCATATGATGCAGCCTAAGAAACAGAAGAAAATCAGCAAGAAGATGGATTCTCCCCCCCCCCATGCATCAGTGTCCATGTGGGAGAAATATGTCTGTTCAGGACCAACATGATCATTGCCTAACCTGTCTCAGAGTAGACAATGACATGGACCACTGCAACGCCTGCTTCTCAATGGACCTTTGCACCTTGGAAATCCACACAGTGAGGTGCAGACGGGACCCCCCGAACCTTCGGAGGCAGGGACAGGACCCCCCCACACACACACCTTTGGAGGCAGGTGCTGCACCCGGGACTCGAAGGTAAGGCCCTTGGACTCTTCCTCTGAGACCCTCCCCGACTCCTGAATACTTCCTCTGGGCATAGGTGTCCATGTGCAACCGTCCTCCAGAGTCGGACTCAGCTGAGTTTGACATTTGGGGTCATAGGGTTTTCTCGGCGGTATACACCACGTTGTGCATTGCTGCACATAAGGCATATCAGGCGTCCTATGGCAAGCACATGTGGGTGACAGTGGGTCAGCTCTTTGCATCTTTGCTGGATTGTGAGGCAGTCAGACTGGCCATATGCCTTTCTGTTCAGGGTCTGGAGCTGGCAAGACACCAGGCAAGGACATCCCACAATGTCAACGAGGTAACCTCCAGACTAGTGGGAACTGCAGTCTACATTAGGTGGGCAGTGTGGCTGCATCACTCATAGTTGTCGCCCTTGGCCCAACATAGGATGCTTGTCTCACATTACCAGGGGGCCCACTTCTTCTCTCATAGGGCCAGGCGTGAGCTTGCGGGATGCATTCCTGCTCCCAGGCCTCAGGAGCCTTGCCTGACCCTGACTAGTCTTGGGCCTCGTCAGGCCCATGAGGGACCCCGGGCTCTGTGTCTTCCTCCACAGGAGGTTGAGGGAACAGCCAATTCCCTCAGGGTTTGCCAAGACCACCATATGGTCATGGCTTGGTGCTCAAACATACCAGTAATGAATGGTGAAGACTGATTCTTGGAAGATATGAAAATGACATACTCACCGTAATTCTTGATCTTCCAGAATATCTTCACCATTCATCGCTGCAACCCACCCACCTTTCCCTGCAATGGCCAGGCTTCTGGGAAGTCTTCCTCCTTCCTTTTCCTTTCAGCCTTACCCTCTTTTCCATACAAAAAAAGAGGGTGGGCAGACATCAAGAAGCAAACTCCTTCTGAGACTTGTTCCCTCTACACGCCCCTATGTGGCCCCTCAGAAAAAAAAAGGCAAGGAACTTTTGTCTTTAGGTTGATCTCGCCCAACCCCTTTTCTTAGCTTTCCCTTTATGTTTTGAAAAAAAAAATGCTTTTGGAAGAACTCATACTGGTCCTTGTTTTTCCCCTTTTTCCATTCCAAAAAAAGAGGAAGAAAAGAGGAGAGAGAGTTAAGAGAGAGAGTTTCTGTTGGATACCCTTTTCGTGTCCCCCTTGGGACAAGGCCATTGCAGGAGGAGCTGGCGCTCTAGGGGCTAAGAATTTTGGAATTGTAGCCCACTTCCTTTACCAGTTCAGCTTCTCCCCTTGCAGTCCACCTCCTCTATTGTTTCAGTGGCCAGTTGTTACACCTCTCTTTCTCTTAATCTCCCATTTCTAACCTCAGGAATCACACATATGATTAAACTAATGCAGTCAGCCTTCAGAGTTGAACTGCATGGAGAGATGGAATTTATGCTAATTATGGAATTCTCATTGGCTCATGACAATTTTGAACTGCTGCCCTTAGTAACTGCTGCACTTTGAGTGCTCAGATTCTTTACTCTGCCTGCCAGTTAAGACGCCTCGGAGAGCTCTCCTTCAACTTTCTTACTGAATAGTATTTTGGTGATAAGTACTGCTTAATTTACTTTTTAGTATAATTGCTGCCTGCAGAGTTTAGTTTTAGTAAGTTTTAGTGTTATTTTGTTGTGTTTTACGGTTCCGTCATGGTTCTGTGGAACCACGGGGATCCACAGTTCTGAGAGGTTTTTACCTCAGAATTTAGTTAAATTTCTTTTTATTCGATGGCTCCCTTTGGGTTCCATGTTTAGAACTATATTTTAATTACATTTGGTGTATTTGCAGTTCCCGTTTCTCTCAGGGAACCGGTTAGCACTCAGTTCCTTTTTGTTTTAGGAACTGGCCACTTGCTTTGTATATGCTTTTTATTAGTTTTTAGGAACTGATTTCTAGTTCATAGCAGTGGCTTTAGAATTTACTCAATGTCAGAGGTCCCTAGTGTAAAACCTAAAAAACACACAGGACCCACGGGTTTTAAGTATTGTGAAAGTTATGGTAGGTACAAGTCATATCTTCTCTAACTGTGAAATCTGTAAGACTGCCCCAAAACTCTCAGAAAGAGGCCAAAAAATTAGAGGAGATGGCCACTGCTTCTTCTCATGCAGAGGATGTACCCTCCATCTCTGCTTCTAAAAAAAAAGATAAAGACAGGCCAAAAGACTCTGTGGGACCTAAACCCTCAGAAAAAAACAGACTCTTATAAGTCTAAAAGACCTGTGGAACCAGCTACTGAACCGGTTCCATCAAAGAAAAAATATAAAGAGAAGCAGACAAACCTAGCATGCCCTCAGCTGAGAACATTGCCAAAGCATTAAAGATTTTGCAGGCACTGCAGGCTGCAGTCCTTGCTCCGGCACCAGTTCCGCCGGTTTCTGCCCAGATCCCAGAGGCTCAGGAACCACAGTCTGTATGGAAATCCAGAGGAGGAGGAGGAGGAAGAGGATGAAGAAGGGGAACCCATAGGCCCAGAGGTATCCTCTGAACAGGATTTTGGTACCCGACCTAGGGGCCCAGACAATTATACATCCCACTATGCTTTTGTAAAAATATCTTGGAAACCCTCAATCTACCCATGCAGGAGACTGAGGAGGATGAGGAGGAAGCTGACTTTCTTGAGATGATGGGCTTGGCTCCCACAAAGCACTTGATGCTCCCCATGCACAAGTCTCTCAAAAAAGCAGTACTGCACATCTTGAAAACCCCCACTTCAGTGCCAGGAGTGGACGAGAAAGTGGACAAAAAAATATCAGTTGGATAGATCCACTACTGCATTTCTTTTTAACCACCCAGACCATGAAGGGGTGGTTCAAGCAGCAGCTTGTGATAAAGCAAGAATCCCCTTAGCTCCTCATCCACCTGACAAAGATTCAAGAAAGGTGGATGAGATGGGAAAAAAGGGGTATGTGGCTGCTTCCCTCCTTGTAATATAGCCTATGCAGTGCAGTATCAGAAGGCCTTGTGGAACATCGTGATAGCCTTGGCTGATAAGATGCCAGGCCAGGTGACAGTGGACCTCCAGGAAACTGCAAGGACAGTTCTGGATGCCACAAAATACCAGTTCCACATGGCTGTGGATGCAAATGACACTGCAGCTAGACTTATGGCCCTTTCCATCTCCCTCAGGAGGTTTGCTTGGCTTAGAGCAACCAACCTGAATCAGGACACCCAGACAAAGGCAATGGACTTCCCCTGTGAGGGAGATTACCTCTTTGGGAACAAGACCAAAGCCTATATGAAAAAGGTGGAAGAGTACAAGGCCACCTATAGGGGTAACTCCAAGGATAGGCCAACATCTTGATACAGGTCTCAGTACGGGGTGGGTAGGGTTAGGGGCTCCTATTCTCAGTCCTTCTTCCAGGCACAAGCCATGCAAGACTACTAGCAGCCCAGGGGTGCTTCAGGGGTGGGGCAGGAGATCCACGAGAAGGCCTGCCCAGGCAACCCAGGTACAGACCCAGCCCAAACAGAATCCCTGACACACTGGCACAGGTTGCCTCCCCATTGCCAGTAGAGGGCAGATTGACTCACTACCTCCAGGTTTGGCATACCATCACCACATACAAGTGAGTCCTGGAGGTAGTGAGTCAAGAACTGTCCCTAAGTTTCAAGTCATTACGCAGGTTAAGAGCCAGAAACTTTGCCCCAGTCATATCTGCAGACAGGATACTGCTGGAAGCAGAGGTGAAAATCTCCTGGCAATCAAAGCAATATAAACTATCCCCCTATCCCAGAGGGGAACGGGGTTCTACTCAAGATACTTTCTCACTCTAAAGAAAAATGGGGATTGGTGACCCATTCTAGACCTGAGACCTCTAAAGAAACACATCCTGAAACCAAAATTCAAAATGGTGACTCTGGCCATGATCATCCCCACACTACAAAAAGGGGATTGGCTAGCATCTCTAGATTTAAAGGATGCATACTTTCATATTCCAGTCAGACCAAGCCACAGAAATTACCTGAGGTTCAGGTTACCTTCAGGTCACTACCAATTCACAGCAATGTCATTCGGGCTAACCTCAGCACCTAGGGCATTCACAAAGTGTCTGGCAGTGGTGGTGGTGGTACACTTAAGGAGAAAGGGAGTAACAGTGTTCCTTTACCTAGATGACTGGCTAGTCATAGGTCGGTCTCCGCAGCACACCAGAGAGTCCTTGGCCCTTACCGGGAGCACATTGGAGTCTTTGGGATTCCACATAAATGAGCAAAAGTTTCAGCAGGAACCTACTCAGGTTCTGGATTTCACTGGAGCAGAACTGGACACCAGCCTGGGCAGAGCATTTCTCCTCCAAGCTAGGATGAACAATATCCTGTGGGTAGCAGGATCAATCCAGTTAAACAGACCCAGGCCAGCCATGGAGTTCTTGTGCCTACTGGGCCACATGGCAGCTGCCACAGTAGTGGTCTCAGGATTCAGATTTCAGATAAGAGCCATACAGTTCTATCTAACAGCCCATTGGTCTCAGAAAAAGGACTCACTGGCCAAGTTAGTTCCTGTCACAGACACACTACTGCAGGCTCTACAGTGGTGGTTGGACAGGGATAACCTCAGAGAGGGGGTACCTTTTTTAAAAGAATACCCCTCAGTAGTGCTTGCAATGTATGCCTCACTGCTAGAATTGGTGGCTCACATGCTGGACCTAACAGCCAGTAGGATGTGGCCTCCCCCAAGAGTCTCTTCTGCACATCAGTCTTTTAGAGCACAGGGCAGTATACCTGGCTCTACTAGCTTTTGCTCCTCACTTGCAAAACAAGGTGGTTCAGGTCAGAACAGACAATACCACCTCCATATACTACATCAACAAGCAAGGAGGAAACAGGTCCACACCATTATGCACAGAGGCAATGAAGCTATGGAACCTAGCATACTCAATGCAGATGTCACTGTCAGCTATCCACCTTAAACAAATCAAAACAAAAGAAAAAGCCAATATGGTTCTCAAAAGAGGTGGCAGGGAAGGTTAGCGAGAAAAAGATAGCTTTTAAGAAGTATAAGGAAACACAGAAGGAGCAGGACAGAGAACTGTACCAGTTAAGGCAGAAGGAAGCAGGGAAGGAAGTCAGAATTGCAAAGGCCCAAACTGAGGAAAAGATAGCCAACTCAGTTAAGAAGGGGAATAAAACCTTTTATAGGTACATTGGGGAGCGTAGAAAGACAAAGGGAGAGATAGTGAGGCTGAATAGAATGGACAGTGGGTGGGCAGAGAGGGACAGTGAAAATGCAGGGATACCGAATGAATACTTCTGCTCAGTATTCAAAAAAGAGGAGATGGGGGGGTGCCTAATCCAATTAACGGAAGCACTCTGGATAGGGGGGTCGGACCCAGTCCTTTCACAGAAGAAAGGGTTCTGAAAGAACTCCTAAAACTGAAAGTGGACAAAGCAATGGGACCTGACGAAATTCACCCCAGAATTCTAAAAGAATTAAGGGGAGAACTAGTAACACCACTGACTACCCTTTTTAACAAATCATGGGAGGATGACATGGTACCTGAGGACTGGAGGAAGGCGGATGTGATTCCCCTTCACAAAAGTGGGAGCAAGACAGAGGCAGGAAATTACAGACCTGTCAGTTTGACCTCTGTGTAGGGAAAGTGATGGAATCACTTCTGAAGGAAAGAACTGTTGAGTACCTAGAGGACAGTGAGACACAGGACCCAAGGCAGCATGGATTCACAGCGGAAAGGTCTTGTCAGACTAATCTAATCGATTTCTTTGACTGGGTGACCAAAGTAGTAGACCAGAGAGGGGCTGTGGACATGGACTACCTAGACTTTAGCAAGGCATTTGACACAGTCCCACACAAAAGATTAATAATCAAATTAACCAGCATGGGAGTGGATCCTAGGGTGGTATCCTGGGTAAAACATTGGCTAGACAACAGAACACAGAAGGTAATTATAAATGGAGTCCACTCTGAAGAAAGAGGGGTTACTAGTGGGGTACCGCAGGGTTCAGTACTGGGTCCAGTCCTTTTTAATATCTTTATTAGTGACATTGCAGAGGGACTGGAAGCAAAAGTATGCCTCTTTACAGATGACACAAAGATCTACAACAGGGTTGATACACAAGAAGGTGTAGAAAGTATGAGAAGGGACTTGGCAAGGTTGGAGGAATGGTCAGAAGTATGGCAGCTTGGATTCAATGCAAAGAAGTGCAAAATAATGCACCTGGGAAACAAAAACCCAGGGGAAGGTTACACAATGGGGGGAGGTAGTAACAACAGCAAAAATGGAAAGGGACCTAGGGGTAATCATATCGGATGACCTTAAGGTTAGCAAGCAATGTGAGAAGGCAGTAGGGAAGGCTGGGGGATACTGGGATGTATAGGGAGAGGCATCACCAGCAGAAAACAGGAAGTTGTTGTCTCTCTGTACAGACAGCTGGTGAGACCCCATCTGGAGTACTGCATCCAGTTCTGGAGACCCCATCTCTGCAAGGACATAGACAGGATGGAGGCAGTCCAGAGGAGGGCAACTAAAATGTTGCAGGGTCTACAAAAGAAGCCATATGAGGAGAGACTAAAGGAGCTTAATATGTATACCCTTGAGGAAAGGAGGGAGAGGGGGGACATGATAGAAACTTTTAAGTACCTCAGTGGAATCAACAAAGTTCAAGAGGGTAGCATTTTTTAGAAAAAGAGATATGCAAGAACTAGGGACCACAATTTGAAGATAGAAGGGGGACGGCTCATGGGCAATGTGAGAAAGTACTTTTTCACAGAGAGGGTGGTGGATGCATGGAACAGCCTTCCTGAGGAGGTTGTGGGGTCTAAAACTGTGGGAGAATTCAAGAATGCATGGGACAGACATAAGTCAATTCTTGTGGGGGGTAGGAAGAAATAGGCTGTTAGTTAACTAGGATCTGCAGCTTATCCTGTAAGTAGGGAAATGGGCAGACTTGGTGGGCCAAGTGGTCCTTATTTGCTGTCAAAGTCTATGTTTCTATGTTTCCCAGGAAGGACAAGATCCTGGCAGATTCCCCCAGCAGGATAAGCCAGGATCATCACAAGTGGGCACTCAACCCACAGGTGCTACAAGCAGTGTTCAGAAGGTGGGGCACACCAGAAATAGACCTCTTTGCCTCCACAGAAAGCCATCAGACAACCATCAGCTGCCACATTTCTGTTGTAGGCCTCCATGCAAGGGCACAGTCCCTCTGGATGCACTGGCACTGGACTGGATGGGAAGGTTTCTGTATGCCTTCCCACCCTTCCCTATGCTGCTCAGGACTCTGGTGAAGCTCAGGTCACAGCCAGCAACCATGATACTAGTAGCACCAGACTGGGCCAGGCAGCCATGGTATTCACTCCTGCTGACCCTGTCATATCTTCTCCAATACACCTGCACCAGAGACACAACCTCTTGACAGCATCTCAGGGCAGGATACTGTACCCCAGCCTCAGATCACTTCAGCTCAGGGCCTGGCTCTTGAGGACCTAGAGTTTACTGGCCCGAACCTTTCAGAAGAAGTTCTGACAGTGCTCAGAGGGTCAAGGAAGCCATCCATTAAGAAGACATATTCAGCAAAGTGGAAAAGGTTTTCCATTTGGTGTTCAGGCAAGGGCATTGTCCCTGCAAAGGCTGGACTTTCTATTCTTTTGTGGTACCTGACACATCTGCACACTTTGGGCCTTCGGCCCTCAACTCTAAAGGTGTACATAGCTGCAGTCTCAGCATATGTGTCAGCTGGCAAGGAGAGGTCTATGGCCTCTTACCCAGTTTTTTGAAAATACTTCAAAGGTCTTAACCACCTTCACCCTCCCCTCAGGGAGCCAATTTCAGCCTGGAACCTGAATATCTGTATTGCCAGGCTCATGGAACCACCATTTGAGCCTATGGCAACTGTAGACATGAAGTATGTCACCTGGAAAATGGTTTTCCTGGTTGCCATTACTTCAGCTAGAAGAATAAGTGATTTGCAAGCCCTGTGTACAGATCTGGACTACATCTCTTTCCACAGGGACAAGGTGGTGCTTAGGACTAATAGGAAATTTCTTCCCAAGGTGGTCTCAGACTTCCATTTGTTTTTTTCCCAGGGCTCATAATGTTTTTCTTCTGTTTCTGAGCTTCAGAGAGGTATTCCTTTCTTTGCAATCCTCTCCTCTAGCTGGTCCTTGACATTTGCATGGACCATGCTCCTGTTAGGTGTCAACTAACCTCAGTGGGCATCAGATATGTCTTTACTACAGCTGAGAGCAAGCCAGCTCTTCTGACACTCTTGGTTTTTGACCAAGAATTCTGGGTCCCCACTGTTTTTGATCCCCCCCTTTTCGCTCTCTTTATGCTGCCCGGTTGCTTTGGTAATTTTTGGCCACTTTTAAGACCCTCCTCCCAGAATTATCTTCTTCTTTGTCAGTTTTTATTCATTTTTTCCTTTTATATCCTATATCCATTTGTCTGTCTCTTGGGCTCTGTCA
This sequence comes from Neoceratodus forsteri, assembly GCA_016271365.2. Lineage (NCBI taxonomy): Eukaryota > Metazoa > Chordata > Ceratodontiformes > Ceratodontidae > Neoceratodus > Neoceratodus forsteri. Next base: position 1,039,756,402 of record CM057452.1, read on the forward strand.
GGGTGTCAAGCCTGTTTAGATTCTTGGTGGTAGTAAATCAGCAAAAGAAACAACAGACAATCGGCACATTCAGTAATAAACTTGTTTATTACACAACAGTAGACAGATGCCCTAAAACAGGTCTTACCAATTGACACTGGGAGCCAAAGTTTCCCAATGCCCCTAGGGATGGTCTTAGTGGGAAAATGATGGACAGGGGCTTATATACCTAGATAATTACTATAGCGACTATTACATTCATAATATGTTAGACATACAAAACAAGCCCTATTACCTAAAAGTTATGTGGCTTCCCAGTGTTATCTAAAGATATACAAAATATGTAAAATCAGCTAAAAATGAGAACAAAGACGCATACATAAAGTAGGAAATAATTGCTGTGTTTACATAAATCCACATGATGGCAGTGTTGGTTACACAATGATTTCTCAGAAGAATGACAGAGAGCACATAAGTGTATCTCGGGCACAGTACTTGCAATACATTTTTTAGCAATAGTATATGGATAATCATAATATGTCCCTGGTTACATACACTTGTACGGTAAGTACCAATGCCCTAAATATTTGTAATGATTAGGTATAACATAGCATATATGTATTATTCACGGTGCACAGAGGGTTGCCAATAAGAGTGTGGGGACCAAGCATAACACCCCCCCTTGTTGCCTTACCAAAAATGCAACAACACTATGGGAAAGCAGTGGGAACAATCACCATCATTTATAGACCTGATGCACGAGCCTTGTAAAGGAACTTGAGTTGGTCACAGTGTTGTTTGAGAGTGCACCATAGACAGCAAAGAGTTAGTATCAGAAATATAATCAAAAATAATTGTATAATCACAAAACCTTTGAAAGTTAATTCTAACCAGGTACTGGAAAGTGCAGTGCTTAAATCACCATCATGAATAAGGGTGTTAAGGGCCTCTCTCCAGCCTTGAAGATATCATTGCTGATCTAGATGAGATGGCTAGCCTTTCTATCTAAAAGTATTTTCAGAGATAATGTCAATGGGTCTATGTGAATGTTAATGACAGGCAAAATTGAGACAGAGCAAGCAAATATTCAGGGTCACTGTCAATAACATCTGGTTCCACGATGGGAACAGGAGTAATCACGGTATGAACAATAACAGTGGTTTGATGAGGAACAAAACAAAAATTAGGAAACTTGACTTTACATGTTTTCGAACCATAGGAAAAAGATTTATAGTTAATGACTACGTAATACTGCCCAGCAGAATTATATGACATTTTCACAGTAGGAACTCTCCATTTTTGCAGTTGAATTGGGCAGGTAAAAGATTGATTCGTAAGTCTTGTAGTTAATTGATGAACCTCTTCAGCATAGTTCTGGTAAAGGTGTTCAGTATGGCCCATTGGTGATGATGTAGTTGGAGATGAAGACGTTGTTGCCCTGGGAATAACAATTTCATTAGAATTAATGGCCAAGTCCAAAGTAAATGACCAGTCAATGCTGTCCGGAGAGTAGCCACACACCGGCTTGATGATGTCGAATACGTCACAGTGACACAAGTAGTGGTATCCCTTTTTGGCACAACAATCTATATGAGGCACCACCCAGGCTTCCAGGGTGGGATGAAAGACCAGAAGAGGTGGAAGGTTGATTCTCTCTCAGTAGATGTCCTTGTCAAGATGCCCAATGGAATGAGTGGAGGCCAGTCTATTAAAAATAGCAGTCTCTGGATCAAAGCATGGTAAAAACATAGTGAATGTAACAAACATAGTGGTGCAGTGATGAGCAGTGTAACATGGGCCCCTGTTGGGATGGTGTGTGACATGACCCAAATTTCTGGCAGTACACAGTAGTATGGTGATGGATCTAGACATGCACACTGTAATACAAGCAGTAGACGTGCAATCTGGACAATACCATTTAGCAAGTCTCCTATCATGAATAATGTCTGGAATTCGTCCAGATTCCAGATCACGGAAGAGATTGACAGTGGTTATGACATAAAAGCCATAAGTAGAGCACAACAGTTCCTTGGCAATATATTGCTTGTCTGCCTCCCTGTTATTCTGTAAAACAAGTTCATTGATTTTATTCTTTGTATCATTAAAACGCTTGCCAATATCGTGCATGTTGTAAACAGTGTAGCACTCTTCCTGACTGAGCCCATCTACACCATGCAAAAAGGGTGATAAAACGTCATTTTTCATGCCAGTCTGGAATTTAACTGTTTGGCTTTTAATGGCAGCAAAGTCTGCCCTGTTCGAGATGGACATGCCGGATCTGAGTCCGGATATGGTGCCAGTTGCACCAGTAACATCAGCAGTGGCACGCCTCTTGCGTGATTAGGAAGTTTTCTTGTTAGTAAGGTTGGGTCTAGATCTGAATAAACCTAAATGTTCAGTGGTATGTGAACCAGCCACAGGATCTTGTGTGCATGTCTGGTATGCAGCAAGACTATCTAATAACATAGTGCTGAAAAACTTGAAAGTGTTAGTTTTATAACACGTACCAAATTCAGCCATATTCCAATGGGTGGGATTAAGGATAACTGGAATGTGCATGAATTGTGCATTGTTCACAAATGTGCCTAGGAGGGAGGTGGCAGTAAGACCACTGGGTGGACCAGGTTCCTGTGAAGGACAATCAGTAAGTTCTGCTTCAGTAGGGGGTACTACAGGCAGAAACGTACTTTCTATAGCCATGCAGTTGAGAACACAAAAGTCTCTTGCCGAGTATTTTGGATATTTTTCACAAAAGGAAGGATTAATCAAAGCAGTGAGGTTATATAGACCAGAATGTCTGTGATTAGCTTGGCGAATGGACAGAGTACCATTTGGGGGTGATTCTAGTGTTGGGCCAACCTTGGAAAGTGCCTTTGGAGAGGCGGGCAACGGGGAGTGTCTGTCCATTACTGTCAGTCTGCCATTCAATTTGGAGGTATGATTTGTCAGGTGCCACAACCTTGGCAGTCAGGTAGGCATCCCTGACTTCCTGAACAGTGATTGATTTGCTGGGAACATCTTTGCTAACTCCTTCAGGGAAGGTGGTTGGTTTGGATTGTGGGGTCATATATCTTCCCTCAGGATGATCAAGAAAGTGGAAGGAGCTGCCTTAGACATTGATTGTTTTTGGATATAGTTTTTATATCCTTGCCATGGACAAAGGCGAGTGCTCCTAAAAGAAGAAGGATCAGATGCAAGATAGCCATCTTGCGCAAATACCTGTAAGAAAAAAGAAAAGGTCAGTAGGTACAATTCTGCCCAATGGAGTTAGGAAAAGTAATTATTCTCCTTTATATAACTTGAGCTGATTAGCATGCAGCCACTTACTAAGTTTCTTCTGCTGAATGAGTCTAACTTGGTAGACTGCGGGACTGAGTTTGTTAATGATGTGGTAAGGTTCTTCCCATTTATTGGAGAAGGGATGTGTAGGGTGTGCAAATCTGAGTACCATTACCTGATCTCCGACTTGCCAATCCACCTGTTTTGCGTGTTTGTCAAAGTGAGTCTTGGACTGTTGTTGAGCCTTGTTCATATGGTGTGCAGCATACAAGTGGGTTTTGCTGATGTTATCTCTGAGTTTTGTGACATATTGGTCTACAGACACTCTGTCTGCAGTGGGTATGTTTAAGTCAATCAACAGGTGTTTAGGTAATCTCATGGTTCTACCAGTCATCACCTCGAAGGGTTGAGCACTGGGTGGTGGCTGAAGGAGTACCCCTAATTGCCAAAAGGAGTAAAGGCAAAAAGGGAATCCCAATCCTTGGGATTGTCCTCAATAAATTTGGATAGCATTTGCTTTATCCGTCTGTTGGTTCTTTCTACATGACCTGAAGATTGTGGGTGGTAAGGTATGTGGACCTTCTGATATACACCAAGAAGTTGGATTGTTTATTGCATTAACTCACCTGTAAAGCTGGTTCCTTGATCAGAGTTTACCTTAAGAGGTAGGCCCCACCTTGAAAACAATTGTTCTACCAGGACGTTTGCAGTTGCCTTTGCTGTGCATTTCCGAGTGGGGAAGGCCTCAACCCACTTGGAGAATAGATCAGCAACTACAAGAGCATACTTGTTGTTTCTGCTGGTGTTGGTCAAAGGACCAATAAAATCAATTTGGATTGCATGCCAAGCACCAGATTGTCTCTGGGGAAGTAGTTTGGCATTTCGTTTGGTTGCGGCCGGATTATTCTGCGCACAAATTAGACAATTTTGGATGTAATGTTTGACATCCCTGATGATGCCAGGCCACCAACCTACAGAATTCAGTCTCTGGACTGTTTTCTCCACCCCAGGTATCCACCAGTTGGGGTATCATGGACCTGATGAATGAACTCAGATCTCAGTGCTCCGGGAACTACCCACAATTTGTAGTTTAAGTCATCAGGCTGATACCATATCAGTTTGTTGTCTTGTGAAAGATGCACTTTGTCTGCATGTCTTTTGTAAGGGCTGTGGGTAGGAAATTCTTGTTCACTCCCTTTGTCTAGGAGTCTGAATACTTCTTTCAGATGAGGATTAGATTTCTGTGCTGTGGACAAGTCCAGTGGCACAAAAGGTTTGGGTTTCTTCTTTGTGGCAGCTATTTGTACTACTGCCCGAGCCACAGGGTGATCCATATCCCATATCTCCCCCACCTTGAGCACCCTCTTTTGCAAGAGTGTCTGCTCGGTCATTGAAAGTATGGTATGGGTCAAATTTGAAGTGGGCCTTCACCTTGTGGATAAACAATTTATGTTCAAACTGTTGAGTCAAGTTGCAAATGTATACAAAGTGTGCTTTGTATTTCACAGGGGTGGCATCAGAATACGCGAAGGAGTTCTTCTTCCAGAATAGTAAGAATTCAGTTAGAGTGCAACAGACCCAGTTAGAGTCTATGAAAATTATGGTATTGTCTGTACCATGTTGGATCAGTTCAAGAGCACAGGCCACAGCTGTCCCATTGGCACAGTGGTTGGATTTCCATTTGCAATGCTAGTGACCCGGGTTTGAGAGTGGATCCTGGAGTCAGAGGGCCAGCTGGGTGAAGGATGTTTGAGAGTCCGATGCACCGCTTGGCTCCTCTGGATGGAGAGGGGCACACTGGCTCGTGGTGGCCTGACTGCTGGTGACGGCTGGAGGCATCACAGCCCTGATGCCCGCAACAGATGGGGAGAGCATGAAGGACACCAGCTTAAGCCTTGGCATTGTGGCACATCACGCTCTGGGAGGGCATACATGAAAAACGCCTCTCCCAGTGCAACACCGACGTGAGGGCCTGATAGTGGTTCCTCACCTGCCTGCGACTGCAGTACTGCCTGGATCCTCCATGAAGACTTAATTCCTCTGGGAAGGGGGTTTGGGGCACCCCCCCACCATGTCATCGCCTGGGGATTAAGCCAGGGTTCCATGGGGGGAGTCCAGATGGGAAGAGGCAGTGCCAAGTAAGGTGGTCGGGTGACAGTGCAGGGTTGGGGCGGAGGTAAAAATAGAAAATAAATTAAAAAAGAGCACAGGCCACATCTGCCAGTTCAGCGTACCGAGAGGATGCAACACTGCAGCGTTTGGAAGCATGAACAGTGTTACCATTAGGGTGCATGATGAGCACTCCAAATCCTGCTATCTGTTCTCCTAGATAATACAAGGCACAGCCATCAGTAAAAACATGGCACAGAAAAGTGTCACCAGGAAGTTTTGGGGTTACAGGAAGAAAAGGTCCTGGATCAGGCAGATAAGGAGGTTGGAGTAAGCAGTCATGTGAGTACAGAAGACTGTGGGCTAAAATGGAGGGTATTTTAGCAGTGTGAACCTTTATGTCATGGTTCTGGAGAAGGAGAGACCAGTGAGTCAGTCTGGTATTGGACACGGTACCATCCTTCACTCTATCTGATAGCAGAAAATTTGTGGGAGTGTGGTTGGTATGCAAAATGATAGGTGAGTACCCAATGATGTACAGAAAATGCTTGACAGCCCAGTAGGTAGCTAGAAGGTTTCTTTCACAAAGACTGTACTTCTGTTTCACTGAGGACAGCATCTGGAAAGCATAGGGAATTGGTCTTATAGTGCCATTAACCTTTTGAGCAAGTACTGCAGATATGGCTAAGTCTGAAGTAGCAGATTCCAAATGGAAGGGTAAAGATGGATTGGGGCTGACTAATGCTGGAGCAGAGGCCAAAGCCTGTTTCAGAAGGGTCACAGCATTAGTGTGAATGGGACCCCAAGTCCAGGGGACATCCTTTTTCAGGAGCTCATATAGAGGGGCAGTCTTTTGTGCAAAGTAACAAATGAAATCCCTGGAATAGCTGACCATTCCTATGAAATGTCTGAGTGTTGCCACACTGGTAGGTAATGGCAAGTCTTGTAGGCCTTGAATCTTCTTCCAGTCTGGGCTTCTGCCTTGTTCTGTGATACACAGTCCAAGAAAGATTACCTCTTTCTGGCATAATTGTGTTTTTGCAGGATTGCACTTGAGGCCTGCTCTCTGTAAGAGAGTCAGTAGTTCATCAAGGTGGTTGGGATGTTGCTCCTTGGTGGCAGTTGCCAACAGTAAGTCATCCACATACTGCAGAAGGCATTTTGGGGCACAGAAACCCTGCAAGGCGTCCATCATGTGTAGATGGAAAAGAGGAGGACTGTTGTGAAAACCCTGATGTAGGCAGGTCCAAGTGTACTGTCAACCCTCAAAAGTAAAGGCAAATTTATATTGACTTTCCTGAGCAAAGGGCAGTGACTAAAACCCATTGGAGATGTCAAAGGCACTGAACCACCTATGATCCGGAGTTAGCAGTTTGAGCACATCTGGTGCTGATGCTACAGTAGGGGAGCAGCTAGGAGTGACTTGATTAAGTCTCCTGTAATTAATAGTGAGTCTCCAAGATGCATGTAACATCATTTTAGCCTGTCTAATATATCGTTGAGTCCTGTTCAGGCTGAACGGGAAGAGGGACATTATTGTTCAAATTTGATTTTAAACCAGCCAGTATCAGCATTATTGTGGTGCTTTGCACCTTCGTTTTAGAACCACTTTGGTGGTGTTATATTTTATTTCTATTCATTGTATTGGGCAGTTTGTGGGGCTAGAGCTCCATGACCCATTGGCAGCACTTCTGGATCAGGGCTGCTATTTAATCCAGACCTGCAGTGAGCAGGGCATTGTGCACGCAAGGATGACCGCAAAGACACGCACGTCCCTGCGCATGTTTCACTTGTTTAGCATGGCAGTATGACAGATTGGGCCAAGTAGAACAGCTCAAGACCATTTGCTTCTCTCACTACATTTTGGTCTATCACTACTCTGCAGCATTCGTCTCGTCTGCCAGTTGGCAGCTCTATGTGTAGGTAATATAAAAGTCTAGAGACACCTATATCCATTGGGGTATATTTGACCACTCTGTGTGAGTTAGTTTTGGGGAGTATTATACTTTGATACTATTTGGTAGTTTAGAGTGTTTCTTTAACTAAGGGAGCAGAAACCCAGCGTTATATTCTCATCACCTAACATACATACTAACATACTAAAATGCCAGCAGAATAGGCCTAACGGTCTTTTGTGTCTGCTCGTTTGGTCAGCCCCCACCCTGGGTGCTGACCTTGCTGTCCCCCTCGCCTTCTCTGGCTTCTCCCTTCCCAGTTCTGGATATTCTTGCTGCATTGGATTTTGCTTCCTGAACCCTTCCCCTGTACCTGTCCCACCCCCTCTTGAACCCCTCCACTGTCTCTGCCTCCAACAGCCCCCTAGGTAGTGCATTCCATGGCTCCACCACCCTCTCAGTGAAGTAGCACCTCCTCCTTTCTCCCCTGAATCTTCCCCCCTCCAGCTTCCACCCATGCCCTCTAGTGGCCCCTTCCTTCTTCCTTTGAAGCACCCTGACTGTTCCTCCCCTATTTACCCTCTTCATGTACCTGAAGACCTCTATCATGTCCCCGGTCCCTTCTCTCTTCCAATGTGTACATATTTAGCTCTTCGAGCCTCTCCTCATAGGTTCTGTCCCCCAAGCCCCAAATCATTTTGGTTGCCCTCCTCTGGACCCTCTCCAGGAGGTTAATGTCCCTCTTTAAGTGTGGCCTCCAAAACTGCACAGAGTACTCCAGGTGCGGCCTCACCAAGCAGTTATACAGAGGGAGTATCACTTCCCTCCTTCTGGAGGTGATCCCCCTAGTGATGCATCCCAGCATCCTGTTGGCCTTGGCTGCTGCCCTCCTACAAGTCTCAGAGTTGTTCATCTTGACATCCACCACCACCCCCAGGTCCCTCTCAGCCATTGAGACTTGTAGTATTCCCCCAGGGTGTACACTTGGCCTGGGTTTCTGGCCCCAGGTGGAGTACCTTGCATTTCCCTGCATTGAACCTCAGCTTCCACTTTCTAGACCATCTTTCCAGAGCCTCCAGGTCCCCCTGTAGGGCCACCCTCCCCTCCTCCCCATCCACCACCGCCCCCAGTTTCGAGTCATCTGCAAAGAGACTCATCTCACTCCTGATTCCTGTCCTTATGTCAGATACGTAGGCATTGAACAGAAGGGGCCCAAGGACTGATCCCTGTGGGACCCCACTAATGATCCTCCTTGGGGATGAGACTATCCCACCAACTACGACCCTCTGGGTGCAGTCCTGGAGCCAATTGCCTATCCATCTGATCATCTGGTTTCCCACCCCCATTTCTCCTAGCTTATCCAACAGGCCCACATGAGGAACAGAGTCAAATGCCTTGCTTAAGTCTAGAAAGAGGACATCCACTGGTCTACCCAGGTCCAAGGCACTTGTCACCCAGTCATAGAACTCCACCAGGTTTGTCTGACATGATTTCCCTGGGATGAATCCATGCTGTCTATTGTCCAGGCACCCTGACTTAACCTGTGACACTAATTGCTTGCCCCTGTTTACAAGCTCATCAAATTGATCTATAATATCATCTCTATCTGACCGCGTTGAGAGACACTCTTCTGAGACTGTGATACAGTTAAGGAGTCTGAAGTCTCTCGCCTGACAGGAGCAACTGATTAGTAACCTAGCAGTCCGTGTTGCAGCTGTTCCTGGTAGCTATTGGCAGCTCCTGTATCAGATTTACTAGATAGTCGAGAGGAACAACGTTCATCTATGTCTTAGTGCATCTAGTCGTTTCAAAGTTTTCTAGGGCAAGACAAGAAATATGTTTTGTATGGTTAGGCCCTGTTTGGTTTTGTAATTCTGTGGGTAAGCTAAGCCGTGACTAACTGAACATTTGTTTAAATACTTCTACGTTGTGTCACTTCTGGTAATTTGTTTTATAATAGCTGCATGCAGTGTTTTCACTATTCAAACAACATCTGGACTTATTGGTATACAATGCATTGATTGCAATATGTTCACACTAATTACAGGTGATTTGTCTGACCAGCCTTATACGTACAGCAAATGTCTGGAAATTGTTGAATTACAAAATATGATTAGGTGTTTCAAGTTGCGTTTAATAGCACTTGAAAATAGCCAATCTAATATGCACAAACATCTCAATGCAACTGCTGTATCACCATTTTTAGAAGTTAACCATGGCACAGAATGTGGGACTGTTATCACACCAATTATAACCCATCTTCCTGTGGTCCCCACTCAGACAGTTACTGACAGTCTCCAGCTACATACTGTAACAACAACAGAGAAATTAAGAAAATGAGCTAGGGAGGATGATTGTTTTACTGACAACAATAAAAATGATGAGGATAACTGGTTCAACGTACAAGGTACCAGAGTCATTAAAAGGGCAGGAAGGTTCAACATTTTAGCATTGAGCTATTTAATAGATTTGATCCTTTATCTACCCCTTCTTCTATCACCACAGATGTAACTACAGATGCCCCTATGGGGTCAACTGATTGTTGTATTTTATCTCAAACCAACACTCTTGGTTTGTCCCCTGCCCATCCTCTTATTAACAAAATGCAAACTAATGAAGCTCCACTTATTGACTTTTCTGCTGACCTAACTTCTCATTCATTGCTTGGCAACTATCATGATCTTAGTGACCCCTGTAAGCAACAAATTTATGTTTTAGGTGACTCCCTAACTAAACACTTAGGACAATTTGTAACCCTGATAAAGTAAACAGAACTAGTTCCAGCTTCAGCGGCATTAAGCTATCTGATCTCACTATAATGCTGTCTGAGATTATGAAGAACTGTGGTGATAACTCTATAGCACTTATACATGTAGGTGCTAACAATATTTATAGGGACTCTGTTCAAACAATAAAAGAAGATTTTGTTGCATTGACTAATAAACTGGTTGATATTGGTTGTATAATTTGTCTTTCCGAGATTTTACCTATACTTCGCTTCTCACCATTCCTTAACAATACAATTAAAGTCATAAATGAATGGCTTAGGAAATGGTGTCTGCAACAGAATTCGATATGCTTAACCCATTGGGAAGAATTTGAATATCACCCTGAACTGTACTGCATTGACAGTTTACATTTAAGCAGATGTGGTAATGCTGTCCTGGGAAAACAGTTCTTGTTATCCATCAATAACCTTTTAAACTGAATTCAGGGGGTGAGATGGTGGGGAGGTCACCATCTCTAAAACCATCAGCCAGCATATCAATACTTCCATTGCTTAAGTTTTAATGTCAGGTGTCTAAATCAAGAACTGGATGAATTAAAATGTTGAATTAGTCAAGATGATATTGATATCATCTCAATCAGTGAAACTTGGGGTGATGATAAATCATCTTGGGAAACAAATATTCCAGGCTACACTATGTATACATGCAATAGGACTAATGGAAAGGGAGGGGGAGTTGTGTTATTTGTTAAAAACCAACTAAACTCAATTAATATTACTAAGAGAATCAAAAAACATGACAAACAAACTGAGACTATCTGGGTCAAGTTATTCTCGTCCACATCTGATTTTCTTATTTTGGGCTCCTGCTATCATCCTCCTAATTCTCCAGTTGACATATTAGAAGCAATTCTATGTGAAGTTGAACAGGCAAAAGCGATAGGCAAAATAGTAGTCTCTGGCGATTTCAACCTAGGTGAAATAGATTGACAGAATCTAAGTGCAAATACCAGCCAGGGCAAGAGGCTATTGAATACATGCACTCAGTTAGGCCTCAAGCAGAATATACTCATCCCAACAAGAGGTAATAATTTCCTGGACCTCGTACTTTGTGATGATGATCTAATATTAGATAATATTCAGGTTAGTGATCCCATAGGGAATAGTGACCATTATACTGTCACTTTTAATATTATACTAAATTATGTTTATAACTCCAACCCCACCAAAATGTATTTGTATGACAGAGCAGAGTTGGCAATGATGAAGCATATCATTGGGAAAATTAATTGGGAGTCTATTCTTGCAGGTTCTTCTCCTGCACACTGTTGGGAAATCTTCAAGAATATCATCTACCATTTAAGAGATTTATACATTCCATCTAAGATTAAAAATGCTAATCAAAACAAATTCTCTAAATGGATGAATAATTCAATTAAAATAATTATTAAAGTGCAAAAAGTATGTCAGATATCAAAAAAATAAATCTACCTCGAATTGGGATTCATATGTTCATACACAAACAAATTTAAAATTATTATTAAAAGGGCAAAATCTAGGTGGGAACACAACTTGACATTGAATGCTAATAAAACAAATAGCAAGCACTTTTATTCTTATATTAATTCATTGAAGAAACCCACATGTCAAGTAGGTCCATTACTTGAAAATGAAATCTTGATCCATGATCCTACAAAAATGGCTGAATTATTTAATAATATTTTTTGTAAAAGTTTCACTAGTATATCCAAACAAACTAATGATGATGTTTCACTTGAAACTGTTGCTGCTCCACCCATCTGTTTCTCTACAGACATTATCAAAAAGAAATTATTAACACTCAAAGGAAAATATAATCCAGGTCCAGGCAGTATAGCTGGTCACTTGCTATTTTTGTTAGCAGATTTTATCACCACCCTCTTAAAAATAATGTTCGAGTATTTTTTGGCCAAAAATTATGTCCCACACGATTGGAGAGAAGCAGATGTAATCCCAATTCATAAAAAAGGCCCAAAAAACAATTGGGAAAATTATCGATCTATCAGTTTGACCTCCTCTATCTGTAAATTATTAGAAAGTCTAATCAAACACTTGATATCTCCCATCCTTGATTCTTATGATTTAGAGCAATACGGTTTAAAAAAGGTAGAAGTTGTTTAACCAACCTAATATGCTTTTATGAACATATTAGTTCTTCCCTTGATAAGAGTTTGCCTTGTGATGTCATTTTTACTGACTTCAGCAAGGCTTTTGATATCATGCCACATTGGGCTCTAACTATTAAACTTTGCAAGTTAAATATTAACAGTTTCATCGTGAATCGGATAAATAATTGGCTGCACAATCACTCTCAATAAGTAGTTATCAATGGGAAAAAATCAGCTAAGGGTATAGTGACAAGCGGGGTGCCAAAGGGTTCAGTTTTGGGCCCCTGTGTTTTTCAAGCCTTCTTCGCTGATCTAACTTTAGGTTGTTCCTCTTTTACAACAAAATATACAGATGACGTTAAAATAGGTGGCCCTTGTGCCTCTGTCTCCCAGGCTAACATCATCCAAAATGATCTTGATTATATTACCTCATGGGTAAAAAATTGGGGTATGACCTTAAATATCTCAAAATGTAAAGTAATGCATTTGGGCATTAAAATTTTGCATTTTCCTTATTCATTGGATGGCTCACCTACTTGAAACAACATTGGATGAAAGAGATTTGGGCATTATAATTTCAGATAATTTATCTTACAATAAACACGTACATGGTATTATCAACAAAACCAACAGAGTAGTATGGTCTATCTTACGTAACATCAGATCTAGGGAATGTGAGGTGCTATTAGCATTGTATTGAGCATACGCTAGACCACATTTAGAATACGCCTCCTAGCTCTGGTGCCCGTATAAAAAATCGGAAGGTCTTTTACTGGAAACAGTTCAGATAAAATTTACAAAAAAAATCTCTGGGCTACATAGTGTCTCATATGAGGATAGGTTGGACACTTTAAAACTTATGCCCTTCTCCACACGTCATCTTTGAAGCGATCTCATGTTATTATACAACATTGTCCAAGATCCTTATCTTTTATGTGAACTACAGTAGCAGCCACAGACACTGCTAGCTATTTACCGAAATTTCTGTGATATTTCCAGAAATATCTGATGCTTTCTGCATTGAAACAGTAGGAGCAGCAGAGAGAAACTCTTCAGAAATGTTGTGAAATATCTGAAAATAGCTGGCAATGTCTGTGGCTACCACTGTAGGATTAGCATTTAAAAACTACAATCATAATACCAGGGGACATCCCTTGCAATTAGTAAGAAAACCATTCCCGTGTTCTAGGCGAAAATACCTTTTTACTCTTAGAGTCATTGGCCCATGGAACAGATTACCACTTCAAGTCATTACTGAAACTAAAAGTATTTTTAAACATCGTCTAGATGTTTTGATAGGTAGTGGATATGATCTTTCCTACTACATATTGGATTAGTATAAGAGCATTATGGACTTCTGTCTTCTCACTCTTGCATTTACCTTAGTATGAACCATTGGGCTTTTTTACTGGCCAAATGGGTGAGTTGGCAGTTGAGACACAAGGCCTGATCACACCTTGCTTAAGGAGTGACTGAATGGTTTCTCTGAGTGATGGTAGGCCAGAATTCAAGTCTCGGAGGTAGAGCTGGTAAGCATGCTATGTCCTTGTGAGAATCTCTGAAAATTTGTCAGTTCTGGGGAAAACTGCAGGCTCAACCTTGTCACGTACAGCCAGAATCATGTTCCGAATGAACAAGGACTTGTATTCAATTTGGTCAATGTCCATGTCCTCCTGCAAGAGTGCCTTACCAGTACAGTAGGCTAACCATAATCTCTGGTGGTATGTCATTGGACTTTCCTTAGAAACATAGAAACATAGAATTTGACGACAGATAAGGACTGCTTGGCCCACCTAGTCTGCCCATTTTCCCACCTAACAGATAAGCTTCAGATCCTAGTTAATCAACAGCTTACTTCCTCCTACCCAAAGGACTGCCTTATGTCTGTCCCATGCATTCTTGAATTCCCCCACTGTTCTTGACTCCACAACCTCCTCAGGGAGGCTGTTTCATGCATCCACAACCCTCTCCATGAAAAAATACTTCCTCACATTACCTCTGAGCCGTCCCCCCTCTATCTTCAAATTGTGCCCCCTTGTTCTTGCACATCTCTTTTTCTGAAAGATACTACCCTCTTGGACTTTGTTGATTCCCTTGAGGTACTTGAAAATTTCTATCATGTTCCCTCTCTCCCTTCTTTCCTCAAGGGTAAGCTCTTTTAGTCTTTCTTCATATGTCTTCTGGTGCAGACCCTGCACCATTTTGGTTGCCCTCCTCTGGACAGCCTCCACTCTGTCTATGACTTTGCAGAGATGGGGTCTCCAGAACTGCACACAGTACTCCAGATGGGGTCTCATCAACTTTCTGTACAGAGGGATAACAACTTCCTATTTTCTACTATTGATGCCTCTCCCTATGTGTCCCAGTATCCCCCCAGCCTTCTTTACTGCCTTCTCACATTGCTTGCCCACCTTTAGGTCATCTGATATAATTACCCCCAGGTCCCTTTCCATTTTTACTGTTGTCAGTATCTCACCCCCCATTGTGTACTCTTCCCCTGGGTTTTCATTTACCAGGTGCATTATCTTGCACTTCTTTGCATTGAATCTGAGCTGCTATACATTTGACCTCCAACCTTGCCAAGTCCCTTCTCATCCTTTCCGCTCCATCTTGTGTATCAACCCAGTACTGAACCCTACGGTACCCCACTAGTAACCCTCCTTTCTTCACTGTGGACTCCGTTTACTACTACCCTTTGTGTCCTGTTGTCTTGCCAATTTTTTATCCAGGCTACCACCTTGGGACCCACTCCAAGGCTGGCTAACTTGTGTATTAATCTTTTTGTGTGGGACTGTATCAAATGCCTTGCTAACATCTAGGTAGGCCATGTCCACAGCCCCTCCCTGGTCCACTACTTTGGTCACCCAGTCAAAGAAATCTATTAGATTCATCTGACATGACCTTCCCATCCTGAATCCATGCTGTCTTGGGTCCTGTGCCCCACTGGCCTCTAGGTACTCAACAATTCTTGCCTTCAGAAGTGATTCCATCATTTTCCCTACCACTAAGGTCAAACTAACTGGTCTGTAGTTTCCTGCTTCTGTCCTGCTCCCACTTTTGTGAAGAGGAATCACATCTGCCCTCCTCCAGTCCTCAGGTACCACCCCATCCTCCCATGATTTGTTAAAGAGAGTAGTCAGCGGTGTCACTAGTTCTACCCTTAGTGCTTTTAGAATTCTTGGGTGAATCCCATCAGGCCCCATTGCTTTGTCCACCTTCAATTTCATTAGTTCTTTCAGAACCCTTTCTTCTGTAAATGGACTGGTATCAACCCCCGTCTTCAGAGTGTTTCTCTTGTTTGGTTTAGGTACCTCCCCCTCCTCTTCTTTATGAATACTGAGCAGAAATATTCATTCAGTATCCCTGCTTTTTCACTGTCGCCCTCTGCCCACATTCCCTCCCCTTTGTTAAGCCTCAGTATCCCTCCTTTGGTCTTTCTTTGCTCCCTAATGTACCTATAAAAGGTCTTATTCCCCTTCTTAACAGAGTTGGATATCCTTTCCTCGGTTTTGGCCTTTGCTATTCTGACTGCCTTTCCTGCTTCTTTCTGCTTTAACTGATAAAGTTCTCTGTCCTGCTCCGTCTGTGTTTCCTTATATTTCCTGAATGCTATCCTTTTCTCCTTAACCTCCCCTGCTACCTCTTTTGAGAACCGTAATGTTTTTTTCCTTCATTGTGTTTTGTTGATTTGCTTTACACAAAGGCTTGTTGCCTCTGTGATGGCTGTTTTGATTACTCCCCATTGTTCCTCCACCCCTCCTTCTTGCCTGTTTGCTAATGCTTTTCTGAGGCACTCTCTCATTTTCCCAAAGTCAGCCCTCCTAAAGTGCAATACTCTTGCTTTTGTATGGCTTGTTTGTATGGCTGTGTTTATCGTGAACCACACTGTTTGGTGGTCGCTTACTTGGCATACTGCTTGACAGGCTGGGCCAACAGAATGGCAACCATGCCTGGGGAGTGTGTGGCAATGAGTTCCACTGCGATGTCATCAAAAAGATGCATCTGTGGCTTGACGGATGGCCTCTGGGAGTTTCAACCAGAGGTGAGGATCTACAGTCTGCCAGAGGACTTGTACTTGGTAGCCTGCTGGTAAACTGAACATCTCGCACTTGGAACAAACTTTTTCCAAATGACAGCTGAGATTGTCATTGGGAGTCATGCGGCCTATACTGTCAGTGATCTGCTGTACAGAGTGAGCTGCCTGAAGGGGGATTGGTCTAAATCACAGGATGGCGATCATGAAAAGGGCTTTGGGAGTGTGCACCATGAAGGGCAGCCTCAGCTGCAGTGTCAGCCACAATGTGAATGAGCGACTGCTGAGCAGTGGCCTCCCTCAACATGGTTTTCATGCAGGCTCAGTGGCGTTGAGGGTTGAGGTGCTGGATGCCACACCTCATGCCACACCGGTGACCCAGGTTTGGGAACGGACTTGGGGTGCTGGGGGTCGGCATGGAAGAAATGGGACTGAGCATCATGAGAACTGCTCTCTCCTTTCCCAGGGAAGGATTTGGGCACAGCGCCACTCCTGTGTGGCTCCTGGCAGTGGCTGGGGGCAGTACCAGACCATGCGGTGCAAGTGGAAGTTGGGGGTGGGGCGATGGCGGGCATCAGTGCATCGGCACCATGGATGCCACTGCACGGTCACACTCTGAGGAGAGAAAAACAAGCAAAATACCCCAGAGGGCTGGGGGAGGCAATGAGGACCCCAGTGGTCTAAGCCCCACATCCCCAACACAGGATTCTTCCTCTATCAGTCCCAGGTGCCAATCACAGGATGGACTCTCTAATCTGCAGAAAGAGCCATCAGGTAGGTGGGGCAGGTCCTCCCCTGGGGAGGTGATCCAGGGGGCTGGGAAGTCCTGTGGGGGGACACAGAGGAGGATCTCAGTGGGAAGTAGAGGGCTGACCGAGGGGGTACCTCCGAGAGATGCCCCAGTCCAAAGGAGATAAAAGAAAGTGTAAAAAAAAAACATGTTTTCCATGTTTTCCCAGAATCCCAGAAGACCTGTTTCTGCTTCTCAGTCATCTCGGTGCTAGTGAGGGCAGCCTCAACCATCTGATCTATCTCTTGCTTATCCTCTTTCTTCAGGATAGCAATTGGAGGGGCTAGGCCTCAACCGCTCCCCCCTCCATCATGGGGGTTGCCATCTTGGTGGAAAACGTGATAGTCGGCATACATCTGATGACATAGGGTCATGCTGTTACAGCATGGGGATCCACCATCTTGTGGGTGGTGGTTGGACACTGGGCCACATTGAGGGTGTGGCTGGGCACCATCTTGGCAGTTGTCATCACCAGAATCGTCATCTCCAGATGACGTAATGTCAGTGGGTGTGTAGTGAAACCTGCCCATCGCTTTGACGTGACCAGCCAACACCTCTTGCATGATGGTGCAGTTTGGCCATCTTAACTCTACACTTTTTGTAACTAGCTTTTGCAATGTTCTGTTCAACATCTTTTGCAATCTCTTTCTGTAACACTCTATACGTGGTGCTCAATTCGCAGTTGTCCCTAAGTTCCCTACCCTGCTCTTCACTTACCATTTCAGGTCCTCTCTCATCTCCTCAAGCTCCTCACGCAAAGTCTCATTCACATCATTCAACAAATAATTTGTCTGTAACACCTGTTTCTTATTCTACTTCAACCTATCACAATTTTCTCTCAACATGCATAACTCTCAATCATTACTCTGTACAGAACAGTGCAAAAGAGTCTTGTTCTTAATGCACAGTGATTGAAGTTCTGCTTCCAGCCGCTGCTCATTCTTTAAACTCTCAGATGCCTGCAAGCCCATCTCTTTCTTAAGAGCTGAGATTTGCAATTTGAGGGAATGAAAACCTCACTTTGGAGGCTTCTAGAGCAGTATAAAGAGCCATGAACAACAGCCCTTTAGCATCACGCTTTTTGGCTGTTTGTCTCACCTCAGAGTACTGGGTTGAGATCCCCAGTACGGGGTTATTGGAATGAGTTGTGTCCAGCGTGAAATCATTCCAGCCTCCACGGGAGGTGAGAAAGTTAGACACATCGAGTCTCAGATCTGCACAGATATTGGACATGACGGTACCAAAAAAAAGTTTTTGGGAAACTCACAAATGGACCTGTCAGTGGGTACCCTGCTGTGTATGGATCTAAAGTGGTTGAACCAACAGATGATCGGACATCTGCACTCTCACAATCCCATAATTCGAAACTGCCGTTGAACATGGTGAGACAGCATCAACCTTGCCCAGTAAGCAGCCAGACTTTACAAGATGCTACGGAGTGAAGAGCATGGGCGAGGTGATATGGGTGTGTACACCTACTTACTACCCACAAGGGAAGGCTAAGCCAGCAAACTGTGAAACTTTGCTAATTTAGAGCACCTGCACATGGTCGCCAATAATGTCAAGGTGTCAACCCTGTACAGATTCTTGGTGGTAGTAAATCAGCAAAAGAAACAACAGACAAGTGGCACATTCGGTAATAAACTTGTTTATTACTCAAAAGTAGACAGATGCCTTAAAACAGGTCTTACCAATAGACACTGGGAGCTAAAGTTTTCCAATACCCCTAAGGATGAAGATGGTCTCAGTGGGAAAATAGTTGACAGGGGCTTATATACCTAGATAATTACTATAGCAACTATTGCATTCGTAATATGTTAGATATACAAAACAAGTCCTATTGGCTAAAAGTTATGTGGCTCCACAGTGTTATCTAAAGATACACAAAATGCGTAAAATCAGCTAAAAATTAGAACACAGACGCATACGTAAAACAGGAAATAATTGCAGTGTTACATATATTTGCATGATGGCAGTGTTGGCTATACAATGATTTCTCAGAAGAATGACAGAGAGCACATACAGTGGCATCCCCCCAGGAAGAAACCCAATTCTGCAGCATTTTGCAACACTCTGCAGAATGCTGCAGCAGACCTACTGAATAAAGCAATGTAATTTCAATGGCAGTTAGTCCCTTTTGTCATTCACGAAAATGTGACACTGCCAGGATGAAGGGAATGCCACAGTTTCCTGCATGACAAAAGGGACTAATTGCCATTGAAATTACATTGCTTTATTCAGTAGGTCTGCTGCAGCATACTTCAGAGTGCTTTAAGAGTGGGTTTCATCCTGGGGCACGCCACTGTAAGTATATCTCGGCACAATATTTGCAATAAGTTTCTTAGCAATAGTATATGTATAATTATAATATGTCCCTGGTTACCTACACTTGTACGGTAAGTACCAATGCCCTAAATATTAGTAATGATTAGGTATAACATAGCATATATGTATTATCCATGATGCACAGAGGGTTGCCAATAAGAGTATGGGGACCAAGCATAACAGCTCCCTTGCCCCAACCATTCTATTTTCATACCCTTTCTTCCTCTCCTAGGCAAACAGAACTGAGGAGGTAAGGGGGCCAGCATCAGTTACTGCCCAGGCCACAAGCACCATGTCATACGTCTGTCTCATGGGTCATGCCATCTCTGACGTCAGTTCCCTACCTTCAAAACTTTAAAAGCATATGCTCCCGCAGTGTCCTGGTGCCTCTGGCACAGACTCACCAGTGATGAGTGGTGAAGAGATTCTGGAAGATCAAGAATTACAGTGACTATGTAATTTTCATTTGTTAGTTCCTGTCTCTAATTTTTTTGGGGGCAGGAAAACTAATGTAGTCCATATACCGGGCTTTTACTTTAAAATGCATGGAGCAACCCAGCAGTCAGTTGTTCAAAATTCATATGGCTAAAAATCTTCGTTTCACGGTCTACGTGAGATTTGGAGATTGTGTCCGAACTCCACTTGTGATTTCCAGACCCCAACAGATGCATTTATTGCATATAAAAACATCACTCTTACAATTACTACTACAGTAGTGCCAAGTCATCACCATGAAAACAATAAGCCAGTCATTGTTATGAAACCTCAAACTTTATTAAAAATATTCTGTTCTCTAAATGAAGTTTAGCTGCCTGCTGCTCCTGCAGGGATGGTGGGGAGCAAGCGAGCGACTGGCTGCCTGGAAGATCCTATAATCCTTTACTCCCTGTCTGCTTATTTCCTTCATCTGAGGTGGGCCTTCTCTGCGTCCCCAGGTCCAACTTGAAATCTTCTAGAGATTGTGCTTTCAGTATGGCTGCACCATTGCTGTGGAGCACACTTCCCACTGATGTAAGAAGGGTAACCTCCGTGGACATTTCTATGGCTCATCTGAAAACGTATTTTTTAAATTTTATCTATGGGGCTGTATTATAATAAAATAAAAAAAAATGTTTATGTGATATTATTGATAAAATCAGTTTCGAAACAGTATGCAGTAGATGCACAGGTCACTTTACCAGAACTTACCCACTGTTGCAGAACTTCAGAATACCGGTCACAGAAGTTAGGTCTACTGTGCTGCAGAGAACTGATGGTCTTGTTTTTAATTTAAAAACAAACAAACTGAATACCCAGCACTGTATGAACCTATGGAGGACAGTTAACTCACTCCCATATATTTTGTGATGTTCTGACTCTTCTGACTTCAACAGCATGGAAGTGTGGCCAGTGCCTTATATCAGTACCACAGACATGCTGACTGGGTTCATTTCCAACCCAGCCCCATGGCACCACCCATTTCCATGTCCAGTGCTTCTTGTCCATCAGTGTCCTCCTCTGAGGGCATGGAATCCTCCCTTCACTTGTCCTCAGCCTCTGAGTACCAGAAATTCCTGGTGAACATTCTGCAGGGGCTGGACATTGGCATGAGTACCTCCTTTCAAATGAGCTTTGCTCAATGGAGCTTCTCCTGGTAAAACAAAGAAATGAAATGAAAGGATTGCCACCTGCAATGAGAAACATTCAAGGACAGTTTGGAGATGTCCCTTCACACTCCCTCCAATCCCAAGGGACATCCAACAGTGGTATTGCACACTCGTAGGCTCTGCGGGTACACAGCCTCACCTCACCTTGGGGACTGAGGTAATGCAGACCCTGGTAGAGCCTTGTTCCCTGATGTGTGACTCATCTCCCAAAGCTGGCTCTGGTTAGGCAGCTGCTTGGGGCAGGAAGGTGTTTACCTCAGCTCATACCATGATGTGTATTGAGGCACATCAGATACATCACACAACTTAAAACAAGCACCTGTGGGCACAGTTAGGTCACCTCCTTTTTTTGTATTATTGTTTTTATTGAAAATTAAAAGAACAGAACAGGATACAATAGATACATATCCTAAGAACATGCAGAAAATACCTATAACTATGTACAAACAGGGTACAAGAAAGTATCTGAAACAAAGTACAGAATGTAATATAAACTTAAATATCAGATAAATCAGATAACTAAATTAATAAAAATAAACTATACATAACAATATACATTTTAGACATTAGGATTAAAGTCAAAAACAAAACATCATAAATATATTCTATAATGCTATCATGTAATTTTTGCACATTTAAGGAAGGGATTCCAGATCTTATAAAACAACTCTAATTTGTCTAGTATGCTGTAACTAATACATTCATTAGTAGCACAAGAGGTCATGCAGGACCACCACTCCTCTACTAGTGTATCAGAATCAGATTTCTGATATTTAAAAATAATCTTTTTTAAGTTAAGTGCTAGTCGTAGCCATTTCCATTGATAAGAATTAAGTTGGGAGGCCACAGAGTAATCACAAAGTAGTTAAATTTCAGGAAGCAAAGAGATATTCATCTTAGTGATATTTTGATATATAGACCTTATCATTTCCCAGGCTTTAAAAATCTTTGGGCAATGCCAGACCATATGAACAGTAGAAGCATGAGGCTGGCTGCATCTCCAACATGAACCATTCTCATGAAGGCCCATTTGCTCCAGTTTTGCAGGGCTATGATGATAATAATGCAATAATTTGAATTGGATAAGCTTTCCGTGTATACCTTAATAGCTTTAAAAGCATTACTCCAGAGCCCTTCCCAGGTATCTTCAGATATAGTAATAATATTAAGATACAATTCCAATGTGTTCTCACATCTGTAGTTAGAGAGAAAAGAGGATCAATTAGGGATTTATAGATTAATTTAACCTCTTTTTTGACTGAGACCAATGAATAAAATTCATCCCATTTATCATCAATCTGAATACTGTTAACAACCAAAAGGATAGATTTTTGTAAAACAGATACAATTTGCAGGTAATTATAAAATTGGAACCTGTGACTACCACACCTGCCTTTAATTAATTCAAAGGGTAAGAGGATGCCCATAGTAGGGTCCACCAGGTCTAACAAAGTCAATATTTGTGCTTTTTTCCAGACATGAACATCAAAATCTAAGTGTTCTAAATTAAAAAATGGGTTATTCCTAAGAGGCATAAATTACATCAGAAATTAATCCCAGTGCAGTGAAGCTTTTCGGGATTAATAGCTGAGAGGGTGGTTGAAATAGCTGGATGAGACAATAAGGAATGGGAACGGCCAATAAATAAGAAGTCTGAAAATCTACTGTATTTGGAGAGATAACATTACATTCTAATGAAGCCCATAAGGGGTGGAAGCATCAGTGGGAGGGGAAAACCAGAACTGAGATTGTTTAATTAAGAAAGCTTGATGGCACTTAACACCAGAGAAGATTAAACCCTCTGTGAGCCCATGAAGCGCTAAGTTTAGAAATACTAATTATCTGTGTTTTTTGGCCCCAGAGAAATACTTTTATGAGTTTTTCTAATTTAGTAAACCACTTCTGAGTAATCTGAATAGGAAGATTATTCAAGAGGTAAAAGACCTTGGGGACAATCATCATTTTAATTGAATTAATCTTCCCCCACAGGGATAGGGAAAGTTTACTGTCATCAGGTCAGTTTCAATCTCTGGTAATAAGGGATCAAAATTTAAGGTGGCCCATTTTGCAAGATCAGGAGAGTTCCTGAGTCCCAAATATTTAATATAGTATTTAGACCAAGAGACTTTGAATTGCCCCTATAGATTGATAGAGATCTTAGAGAGCAGATTAAGACTTAAGGTTTCTGATTTGGTCCATTCGAACTGAAGGCCAGATAAAGACCCAACGCTGTTTAACTCCCTTATAAGGGCAGAGAAAGAAGCAGGAGAGGATTCCATGGTGATTAAAATATCATCCGCATAGGCAAAGGTTTTATTTTTGGAATTGCCAACTTTAATGCAAACAATGTTTTTGTTCTTTTCAATAGATTGAATTAAAGGCTTAGTAGATAGAAGAAAAAAGAGAGGGGACAGGGGACAACCTTGTCTGGTACCTCTACAGAGAGGGAATTTAGGGGAGATGAAGCCATTGGTAATAACGGAAGCTCTTCCTTTCGTATACATAGTAGTTACCCAGCCACAAAAACTGTTGTCAATTCCGTGAGCTTTCAATGTTTGCATAAGAAAGGGCCATTCTAAAGAGTCAAAACTCATATCTAGTGAGAGTTCCATGGCATTATGTTTGTTATATTTTGCAGCCCATATGGTAGATATAAGTCTCCTGACATTGTCAACTATCCATCTACCTGAAAGGAAGCCTACCTGCTCCTTACCATTGAGGCTATTCAATACCAGGGACAATCTGTTTGCGAGTCATTTGGCCAACATCTTGTAATCACTGTTAAGAAGTGAAATGGGTCAATAATTACCACAATAAGAGGGGTCTTTGTCCTTTTTATGGATTAGAGAAATATTGGCATCATTCATAGAGGCAGGGAAAAAATGACTAATGGAGGCTTCAGAAAATGTATTAACACTACTAGCTGCCATGCTTCATTCAGCCTTAGTTGGGCAAGACATCTGCCTTTCTGCCAAGGGTCTGGAGTTGGTAAGGAACTAGACAAGGGCATCATGCAATGCCAATAAGGGAGCCTCCAGGCTGGTGTGATTCAGAGTCTGCATTCAGAGAACAGTGTGGCTTTGCATCTCATGACTGGTACCTATGGTCTGATGAAAGCTGCTTAACTTCCAGTTTCAAGAGGCTCACATTTCTCCTGTAGGGTCAGGCAGGAGCTATCAGGATGCCCTGCCACTTATCAGTCTGACCCAGACTGATCTCAGGTCTCGTCAGACCCCTAAGGAGCCCCTGCTTTTAGGAGTTCTCCCCCACACAGAGGTCTGAGGGCATTTGTTACCCTCAAGGTAAGCCAGTTCCTCCCTTTTTTGGTTTTTTGGTACTCAGAACCATACGTATGAATCAGTGGTGAAGATTGATTCTTGGAAGATATGAAAATTATGTACTCAGCATAATTGTTGATCTTTTAGAATATCGTCACCATTGATTCAGACACCTGCCCACCACCTTCTGTTCAGTTGAGAGCCAGGGCTTCTGGTAGCTCACCCTCTGGGCACTGGCCACAGATCACCCTGCATGTCTTCTCTGACATGGTCCTGTGGTGGCTTCTCCTGTTGTTTTTATTAAAAGAAAAGAGGACTGGTCACTTAGTTGCCACCCTCACTGGGGAAAAAAACAACAACAAAAGAGAGTGGGGGGTTCTGGTGATTTCACCATGCAATGGAGGCCTAGGTGCTTTGAGCTCCCACAAACCCAGAATTAATCTTTCATAATCCGCTCTCACAGTGGTGAAAGAACTGAGAGCCAAGGGCTGAAAGACAGAATTAATTACCCTGCAAAACTCAAAATATTTTCAGACTCTGGGTGAAAATGTTTGAATCATTGTTGGAAGTGAAGACATAATTAAATAGATTGGGAATAAATATAGATGAGGACCTGAGCACTCAAAAATTAAAAGAGATGGAAAAAAGAAGATGGCTCACTCCAAATGGTGGGAAATCAGGGACCAAAGGTACAGGAGGGTCACTGAATGGCAACAGCCCTTGGGGTGAAAATGGCAGCTAAATGGAAAAGTCCTCAGCCTGCAACCTCCAAGCAGACATCCCTGGAGGATAACAGCACAGAGAAACAAACTGGGGAGGAAAAGAGAGACAAGGAGACCACCAACCAACATTGCTGATGGCTACATGGTGCAGAGGAGAGAAGATTGGTGCCTCGGACTGGCTCATGAACTAAAACTTTAGCTAGTAAGCTGGGGACACTGAATAGACCTTTCAAATGCAGCAACTTGTATATAACTGGGAGAGGGAAACAAAAGAACAGGTAGGAGACTTTTATGTTTTGAAAGTCAGACTCTCCTAAACCCCTTCCCGATATTGACTGACCCACTTGGCCACAATTCTGGGAGCTAGAGACACCAGGACTATTGGCACATATCAACATGAACTGAAATGTAATACTAATCCCTGCTGGGGATTTTCTTTTCTTCATATGTTTATGTGGTTTGATTTCTCTTAAGGGGACCAAGGCACGTATTAGGAAGAAGTAATGCACAATGCTGAGAAGTTGCTGGCAGTATAGCCCAGAGGTTAGAGGAACGAGGTGTGAATGAGCTTGATACATCCAGCAGACCAGACCTGTGTTTGATTCTCACAACCTCCACTTGCATACTGTGTGACTCTGAGCAAGTCACTTAACTGCCCAGTGCTCCCAGATCACCCCAGAAAACAGGCACTTGTGACTAGTGGGCCTTACCCGGTTACCAAAGACTAAAAAAAAAAAAAAAAAATAGGGGAGAGGAGAGGAGAAAGGAAGGAGGAGGGGAGGATAAAGCATGATGTCAGAGATAAAATGGGGCAGAAAGTTTACATATGGTATCCCCTCATTATCAGCCTCAAAGGTATTCCAACTGCAAACCTAATAGATGGTCGACAGCATGAGGTCAGTGCAGATTATCAGAGGAAAACTGCATCAGGAAAAGTGAAGTGGTGAGCTACCACCACATAAGGGTATATATATATATATATATATTAAATATCTCATGGCTATCTGAAGAATTTGGGTTGGGGAAGGGTACAAGACAGGGGTACCCACTATCACTGCTATTTTTGCATTGGTGATTGAAACTTTGGCAGAATATATAAGGCAGCAACCTGACATTCGGGGGGTACAGGGAGGTGGGGGCTTAGTGCATAAGATCTCACTATACATGGACAACATATTCATGTTTGTCACAAAACCAGTTAGCACACTTCCCAAGATAGAAGAGGCTCTAAGTAGATTTTTTAGATTCTCTGGTTATAAAATAAATGATAAATAGGAGATAATGCAGGTGGGAGGGCAGGGTCCCAATGTAGAGCTGAGAGATTGTCCTTTCAGGAGGGTCTCGACAAGCATAACTTATTTGATGATTAAGGTTAGCCCAAGGTTGGCAGAACTATATAGGTTACATTATCTCAGACTGCTCAAGACTCTGGAAGAAGAAATGAAAAGGTAGAAAGATCTTCCAGTATCATGGATGGGTAGATTGAACCTCCTTAAGATGAATGTGCTGCCTAGTGTACGATATCCTCTGCAAATGTTACCAATGAGACTGCCTAGTAAGGACATTAAAAGCCTGGAGGCACAATGTTCCACATTTCTGTGGCAAGGGAAGAGACCTAGGATGGCCTTACGAAGACTGAAGGGAAATATACAAGAAAGAGGGTTAACATTTCCAGACTTAAGGCACTATCATGTGGCAGCACAGTTAAGGATAATGAGAGAATGAGTAATGGATGATAAAGGGGCTAGCTGGGTGGCATTAGAGAATAGGGCACATGAAGTGTGCTCCCCTTATATATTTAGATGAAGGGAGACTAAAAAGATACAGAGCGGGAAACTGGCCTACCCACTAGTGTTATATACACTACAGACTTGGAAACTAGCAACTAAATTAGTAGGAGGTGAGGGGGCCAAAACTATATTAGGGCCGATCAGTGGAAACCCGGAATTTCTTCCAGGTCTGCATGAGCAGGGCTTCCTTCAGTGGAAAAATAAAGGAATACAGTGTTTTGGAGACCTGGTGGGGCCCAGGGGCATGAGATGTTTAGAAGAATTAAGGGGAGCCAGTAAATTAGAGGGGAGGCAGACCTTCAGATATCTGCAGGCTAGGGCACATACATGGAAAATACATAGAATGCAGATAGAGCAGGCCAAGATTTTCAGATTAGAAAGGGAAATCCTGAACTCCAGAACCAATCCCAAGGGAATAATGACAAGGATATATTTCTTTCTGAGGGAAACCATACATCTCAATCAGGGAAAGTGAAAGAGAGATGGGAAAGAGATCTGGGGGTGGCCATATCTGACAAGAATTGGGAGACCATTTGTGAGTCACACATGGGCTTACTCTGGTGTAACAAATACAAGGAAGCCCAATATAAATTCATACACAGGTTATATCTCCCGCCTGCATTGATCCACAAGTTTTCGCCAGGAGTGTTGCCCATGTGTGGCAGACATAAGCATGCAGTTGGGACATACATATACTACTATTGGGAATGCCCAGTGCTGCAGGGTTATTAGAAAGAAATTAGGCAGCAGATAGAGTGGAGAATGGGGACTCAGCAGAGACACCAATAACAATGCTCCTTGGGATGGACCACATGGGGGAGGAGGAATGGGAACCATACCCCAGGATTATACGTGTTTTATTAACCTTGGCTAGGAAGTGTCTACAGAATACCTGGGTGGCAAGTGTGCAACCCACAATAAACATGTGGCTAGAACTGGAGGCTAATACGCTACCACTAGAAAGGGTAACATATGAATTAAAAGAAAGGGGAGAGCTCTTTGGGAGAATATGGGGAACATATATGAATTCCTTTCCCTCGGGTGAGGCAGCATTACTGAGACTTAATAATGAATTGTAGCCCTATTGAAGAATGAGATGTACCAGGAATATGTTGAAAGCTGATGTTGGGTGACAGACAATGATACTGATTGATTATAAGCTACCACTGAAAAGAAGAGGACTGAACTAGATGAAATCGAGCCAATCACTGTTAGTTAAGTTTAGAATTGCTAATTAGATTTAAGTTATTTCCTTTCTGTTTGATGGACTATGATTAAAACAAAGGGGAGTTAAATATCTCACAAACCCAGATCAGTTATTAATCCCTTATGTTGACACAGTTTGGACAGCTAGCTGGGTGTAGTCTAAATGCCCCTAAAACTTAGGTCTTACAGATTAATTATGAGCCATCCATAGCTGTGAAAGCCAATTTTTATTTTCAGTGGAACATGACCCATTTTAAATATTAAGAATATAGTTGGGGCTCGCAGCCAAAGAAGTGGGTGCTTTCAGTTATGATGCTCTTACACGGGCATTCCAAAAAGATGCCATGAACTGAGCTAATCTTCCCCTTCCCCTGACAGAAGCATAGAAACATAGAAGTTGTAGGCAGATAAAGACCCCTTTGGCCCATCTAGTCTGCCCATTTAGCTAGAGAGAGTAGACAGTGTTCATGTGAGTTTGTTACCCAGTTGACTGTATCTGGCCCAAACTATTCCATTCACTCCATTACAGTCTACTTTGAGACAATGGTCCAAACTAATACCTCAACATTTATGGCAAGTTAAACGTCCTCAAGCCTGCCTCACAGTTTTGCAACTCTCTGAGGACTAGGGTAGCTTATCACTTCCTAAACTTCTATTATACCACCAAGTGGCACAAATACGAACAGTTTTTTGTTGGCTGCTTAACAGCTATGAGGCTCATTGAAAGAAGCTTGAATTAATAGAAGAGTGTTTATTACAGTTCTCGCAGGTGTTGTTCACAAAAATATCTCCTGACTTAGGCCTCCCTGAAAAAAAATGATTCATTCTTGATATTTCGTACACTACACAAAAATAAACAAGCATTTGTTAATGCCGAATGTTTGCTTGCTGGTATTGGCATTGGTACTGCATTGGTACTGCATGAGTTAGAGAGATGCATAATAGGAATGGCAGTGTAATATTGAACTAACGCTAGCCTTAGCCCCACCCTGCACAGACTGACGGGGCGTTGGGTGTGCCTCTTATCATCAGACAACGCCACACCATCTCCACTCACTTCCCACCCTGCAGACACTGAGAGGTATCACAGTGTGCCTTGGGGTCTTTGGTCTTATGCTCACCCCATTCCATAAGGAAATATGCTGAGATGGATGAAGTATAGGAGATGGGGTGAACATTAGAGCCAAAGACCACAAGGCACACCTCAATGCCTGTCAGTGGCTGCAGGGTGGGGCTGGGGTTGAATGGTGCGAGCATTATGGCTGACAACCCCAGGCCATACCACCAACGCCTGTCAGTCTGTACAGGGTGAGGCATTATGGTTGGAAACCCTAATGCCCTGGGCGTTTGTAGTAGGGCACAAGCAACTGGTTCCAGCTAACAGAGTTTCTATGCTTTGTTTAAGTATTGCCTGTGTGTGGCTCATCAGAACATAACTATTTTACACTCACACACATACACGCATACACATGAGATTAAGCAGACAGATACTTAATTAGAAGTAGAAGGGGTCTTATTTAGGGTTAAAAAAAGAAAAGAAAGAAAGTCAGTGTGTGGTCTGTGCTGGGAAGGGTACTGTATCAACTTACTTTGCTAAACCAGTAGGAGGAGAGACAGTTTAATTGGGGGTGTGGCTTAGACAACATAAAAGCAGGTGACTCCAAATACAACTTCCTGTTGCTAGCCTTTGGAAGACAGAAGAGCAGAAAGCAGTTAACTAAAATAAACTACCATTTTCTTACTAATTTAACACTTATATCTCAGCAGGAGTCAGTGTCTGTTGAGATTAAGCAGACAGATATTTTATTAGAAGTAGAAGGGGTCTTATTTAAGGTTAAGGAAAAAGAAAAGAAAGAAAGTCAGTGTGTGTTCTATGCTGGGAAGGGTATTGTATCAACTTACTTTGCTAAACCAGTAGGAGGAGAGACAGCTTAATTGGGGGTGTGGTTTAGACAATATAAAAGCAGGTGGCTCCAATTACAACTTCCTGTTGCTAGCCTTTTTTCTTACTAATTGCCCTCCATCCCACCCACCCTAAGCCAGTTCTACTTTTATAGCCACTGGATTTGACTGACAACAGGAACTTCCTGTTTGGCAGTAGGAAGGGAAGGATCATAGAGAAACATTCATTTTGTCAACCCTAAAGGAAAAAAGTAGCTCGGTCTCCCCCCCCCCAGCTGCTGGTGGTCTGACACTGAGCAAGGAAGAAGGAGGATACTGAAGAATATAGGAAGTTGCTGTCCCAGAACAGGAAGGATGAGAGTTGTAAGGAGAGGAGAGAGTAAGCATACAGAAAAACAGGAGAGGGGACACAAAATAAGACATGATAGGAGTGGTGCAGTGCAATGGCTGTGGGGTGGCATGTTCCGGGAGACATTCTGGAGGCTGTGATGCTGCCCTATTTTCAGGCACCTCTCTGGTCTGAGGGAGGAGGTTGCCTGTCTCCAGGCTGACCTGGCTAGGATTCGTGAAACCTCCTCTCCCACCCAGGGACCCAAGGGCCAATGCCACTACCTCAGAGGTTGCCAAGAAAGAGGAGAGGCTGGACAAGAGTGGGCTCAGGGAGGGAGAGGGTGGTGGAACAGAGTTGCATCCCTCCAGCTGTACCTCTCCACAATTCATACACTCTTCTGGTGGATAGTGGTTCCTCTATGGAGGCACCTGCAGTGGAGACCAAGGAGGATGCTGGGAACCTTCACAAAGGAGACCCACAGGAGGGTGGCATGGGATCCCACAGAGGAAGGAAACAACTCCTGGTGGGGGACTCAGTCATTAGGGGGGTAGAAGTGGGGGAGGAAGGGGAGAGGGAGGTCAGGTGCCTGCCTGGCGCCACGGCTTGGAGGGACAGGAAGTGAATCCTCAGGATCATGGGAGCAGCTGCACGAGGGAAGGAGCTGGATGTCATTGTCCACCTAGGAACAAATGACCTGGCTAGGAATGGGATCAGAGCAGTGCAAGTGGAGTTTGTAGAGTTGGAGAGGGGCCTTAGACAAGTAGCACATATGGTAACCTTCTCAGAGGTGCTGCCTGTCTATGGCAAGGGTGATGCTAGGGTACTCCTCAGCAGGGAATTCAATGAATGGTTGAAAAACTGGTGTAGAACTCAGGGTTTTGGCTTCACTGGGGACTGGGGAGCCACCTGGAGGGATGCAGACCAATACTGGAGCAATGAGCTGCATCTGTCCAGGGGGAACCAGGATCCTAGGTGAGAGGTTTAAATGCTTCATTGGCAAGCATTTAAACTAACCAAGGGGGGAGGCACTGAAAAGGAGCAGGGAAATCCCAGCCTCCCCCACAAAACACGGTAATTAGTGAGGTAAACACCAAGGTAGAGAAGTCATTAGGGAGCAGGACAGAGGTAAATGTAAAAAAAGGCAAAGGCAGTAAGGACAGGGATGGGGCTAAAAGGGGTAAAGCCATCAAAAAGTGGAGGGTGATGAGTACCAATGCCCGTAGTCTGTGTAACAAGCTCCCTGAACTAGTGGCCTTGATGGAAGAGGGTTGCCTGGATATTGTGGCAGTCACAGAAACATGGTACACATAGAACCAAGACTTGGATGTCAACATACCAGGATGCACAATCTACAGGAGGGACAGGGAGGATAAAAGAGGAGGAGGAGTAACTCTCTATGTAAAGGAAAGGATCAAAGCAATAGAACTAAAGAGTAAACAGGGAGCAGATGAGGCACTCTGAGTCACCCTGGAGACAGGAAATGACACCACAATCCGCATGGAGGTTGTATACAGACCCCCATCTCAGGGGGAGGAAATGGACAAGGAAATGATAGAAGGCATCCTTAGAATGGCAGAAAAAGGGGAGATATTGTTGATGGGGGACCTGAATATGCCAGATGTTAACTGTAGCACCTTTGCTGCAGGCACATCCAAGAGCAGGGTCATTCTTGATGCCCTACAAGGGGCATGTCTCAGACAGCTAGTATTGGAACCCACTTGGGAGGAAGCAATCTTAGACCTGGTACTCTCAAATGGGGACGGAGAAAGAATCTCAGATTTAGAAGTGGGTAGCCATCTGGGAACAAGCGACCACCAAACTGTGTGGTTCACGATAAACACAGCCATACAATCAAGCCATACAAAGGCAAGAGTATTGGACTTTAGGATGGCTGACTTTGGGAAAATGAGAGAGTGCCTCAGAAAAGCACTAGCAAACAGGCAAGAAGGAGGGGTGGAGGAACAATGGGGAGTAATCAAAACAGCCGTCACAGAGGCAACAAGCCTTTATGTAAAGTAAATCAACAAAACACAATGAGGAGTCATGTGATGCTTTCCATGTAGACGGATGCCTCTGTAACCCGCTCTCACCTCACGGCTATTAAACTCAAAGACAACCCACAATTTGTGTTCATTAATCTACAAAGAACGACTAGATCATCTGCTGAAATCTCCAAGAATTCTACGGAGTTATAATCAGTATTTAAAAAAGGGAGCAACTCAGAAGAATGGACGCCGAGATGAAGCAGACCCTCCCTACGACTCCCGACAAGCAAGTTAAGAGGCCTAAGACCCAAACTGTGGCATCAAACAAGTCCTCACAGGGTCTGAGTGCTGTTATTCCACTGTCTGAAGACACATTTTTAGCGGAATTGGCCCCGCTAAAGACAGCCTTTCAAGAATTCACCTCTGACTTAAAAACCATTAAGGAAGAGTTAAAAGATACTAACCATGCAGTAGCAGATGTTTCAGCACGTACATCCTCCCTCGAAAACTGGCAATCCAGAATGGAAGCTGACTTGGCCTCCATGCGGCCAAAAATGAGTAAATTGGAGCTGAAACTAGAGGATCTGGAAGGCCTAAACAGGTGTAACAGCCTGGTTGTTTTTGGCCTTCCAGAAGATGCGGAGGGTCACTCGCCTGTAATTTTTGCTCAGAAGTTACTTTTGAAGATAGCTGGCCCCCTGCCTCACTCGGCCACATACCTTGTAGAAAGAGCCCACAGATCCCTTCGACCAAAACCTTCTCCCGGATCTAAGCCCAGGCCATTCATTATGCGTCTACTAAGTTATCTGGATTGCCAGCATGTACTGGCCAAAACCAAGGAATTACAAGAGATCAAATGGGATCATGCTGATTTACGAGTTCCACAAGATCTCCCAGTAGCTACTAGCCAGAAACGAGCCGAATACCACCCCAGTATCACTAAATTGCTTGCGGCCAGTATTAAATTCCGGATGTTATACCCGGATAGGCTCTCTGTTCTACATCAAGGTACATGGAAAACCTTTGATAACGCCGAGAAAGCAGCCCGAGAATTAGTTATCCTGTATCCGGATTTATTCATTCAGCATTGATCCTGATATCTGATGGGTAAGAGGATTTGACTTCAATGTGGATCTGCAGTAATTTTTGGATGGGTTTCACAGGTTGAATGCCTGGACTGGTGAGAACTGACCTAAAATTATAACGTGCCTTGTATGGGAGGGAATTTCAACAGAATTAACCCCTGAGTTAATTGTGGTGCCCAAACGAGTGTTCACGTTCTATTTTTTCTCCAGTGGAAGTGATCCCCGGACAGTCTCTAATTTTGTTTCAGTCTTTTGATCCTGGGGAGATGGCTAGGATGCCGGTAAGACTATTGGTCCTGAGGAGCTCCCCTGATTTTCAAATGCGCCTCTGTAAATACATCTGCGGAAGAGTAGTTCGAGGGTGCGCACAATCGCATTTCTGAAATCATTACCTGAACCTTCGGGTTAAACTCACCACACAAGGAAATAACTGGCCAGCCAATTGCTATCCCAGTACCACTAAATTGCTTGTGGCAAGTAGCTAATTCCGAGTGTTATGCCTGGCTAAGCTCTCAGTATTACAGCATCGTTCATGAAAATCCTTTGATAAAGCCTAGCAAGCCACCTAAGATCTAGCAATATTGTATCAGGTTGTGGTGTTCAACGAGGTTCCCGATATTTTACTGGTAAGAAGAAACGACTTCAATATGGATCTGCGGCAATCTGTGGTCGGGTTACTTGCTGATGGTCGGGGCCGGTGAGATCTGTTTTTAAATCAAAGTTCACCTTGTTTGGGATGGAACCACTACAGAATCACTCCTTGAGTTATTCAGGGTGCCCAAATGAGTGATCATGTTCCCTTTTTTTCCTTTTTTCCTTTTTTTTTTTCAGTGGAGGCGAGCTCCGGTTAGTGTATACTCTGGTTTCACCCTGATGATGCGGGGGAGATGGCTTGGAGGCCGTTAAGATTGTTTTTCCTGAGGAGCTCACCTGACTTTCAGCAAGCGCCTTTTGTAAATATTTCAGAGGAGGATTCGCTCGAGGGTGCGAATGATCGCAATTCTGTGATCAATATCTGGACTTCCTGGCTAAATTCACCAAGCGCGTCAATAAATGGTCACCCATTTCCTTTGTTTTTTTTAGTTAACTATAATCAAGGCCAGTACAATAGTTCTCTGGCTGTAATGCCAGGGTTTTTTTCCTCTTTTTTTTCTTCTCCTTTTTTTTTTTTTTTTTTTTTAAATATATATACAGCCTAACCATGTAAATCAGTCCTGCTATAGCCGGACTCATTTCCAAAACAAAGTGCTGGACAATATTTTTATTTTTTCTCGTTTTCGGTTTGAATTACAGTTGGACTAATAAGAGGGTGTCTCTGATTAACATTCCAGTTTCTTACAGTCAAGGGACTACTGTTTATAGTTAAAGCAGATTCTAATGCCTTTTTGATACATTGTCAGGGTATATTAGTTAAGCTACAGTAAAGGCCAAGTTCTATTACTGCATATATTTGTTTCTAGGGGTTTAATTCTTTAGATTAGTGGGAACTATACTAATATTTGAGTGTAATGACATGTTATAGGGATAACAGTCACATAATTATTCAGTTCAACTTTGTTTGTTGGGAACTACATACAGTTACCACAATTGTTCTTGGAATGTAATAAGGTTTATTCTTGTATAAGTCCTTTTGTTATCATAGTCGGGGGGGCGGGGAAGGAGTGGGATTGTCTGTACCTTGGAAGCAGTCATGAACCATAGATTGGGTTTTGATCTTCCCATACCAGTTTCCCAGATTGGGCTTCTTATAATATTAATGTTTAAAAGTATAGTGGGAAGACCAAGGGAGTACTTCCAGAGAATTGGAAGTCAGGGTTCAAGTAAACAGGGATGGGGGAGGGGGGAGATAGAGGGACAATACAGGGGATGTCTGCCACTGGTCTGAGAGTAATTGTTATTAAAACAGATGTTCTGAACTGGCTTTTTTCTGGTAGCACATACTTCACCTTGCTAGGTTTTAGTCTCAGTCATGATGGGTCTTAATTATTGTTCTTGGAATATAAAAGGAGCGTAGACCCCAGCCAAGAGAACCAAAGTTCTACTTCATCTTAAAAGCCTGCAAATAGACATAGCTTTTCTGCAGGAGACACACTTGTTACCTAATGAAATAAATTACTTAAGGAGAAACTGGGTGGGTCAGGTATTTGGCTCTGGTATTGATTCTTATAAAAGAGGGACAGCTATTCTTATATCTAAGAGAATCCCATTCCGACTCATTCACCAAACTGCTGACCCAGGAGGTCGCTACGTGATTCTTAGGGCCATATTAGGTCATTCAGAATTAATACTAGGATCCATATACGGACCCAACACTGATGACCCAGAATTTTTTGCTGGACTTATGACCACCCTTGCCCCATGGGCTACAATTCCAATACTTTTGGGGGGAGACTGGAATCTGGTCTTGTCTAATCAGCTAGATAGAATGACCCAGACAAAGCAAAAATCAACCCAAGGACAAAAAGCCTTACATGAGCTAATGAACTCCATGGGTCTTACAGAACCCTGGAGGCTTTTGCACCTAGACAGTAAAGAATTTTCATTCCATTCCCTTCCTCATCACTCCTTTTCCCGACTGGATTACATTCTTTTGTCAACAGACCTCTTGCCGGGTGTTTCATTGGCATACTACTCCTCCAAAGTAATTTCTGACCATCATATTGCCCATCTTCTTCTTGATGTTTCACCTAACATACAAAGGGATAAAATCTGGAAACTAAACAGTCAACTTTTGAAATCAGATGACCAAATACAACTCCTTCAGGCTTTCATATCTAATTTTATGGATATTAACGCCCCTACAATGCCTAAAAAAGATTTTTTGTGGGGATCCTTGAAATGTGAACTGAGGGGTGAATTTATTCGCTTGGCAACTAAAGGAAAAAAGCAGAGAGCGGTAGCCCTAACCACAATCCTGGCCCAAATAGAGGAACAAGAAGGCCACCTTTCACGATTTGCCGCAATAGAAGACTGGGTAAAAGTAGAATCTCTTCGTGCACAATAGAATCAGTTATTAGCTAAGAAGGCTGAATATCTTACGCTCCGATCCAGAATATCTTACTTTGATCAGGGAGAAAGGGCTGGGAGGCTTATGGCCCTCCGTCTCCGTACTCAAATGGTCGACAAGATAGTCACCTCTATTCATTCGGCTTTGGGGGGTTTTATTAACCTCCTCTTCAGATATTTGTGAATGCATTCCCTATTGCCTACGGGCTTGTTATCTATGGATCTGCTACTGATACTGCACTCCAGCGCATAGCTGTAGCCCTTAATAAGGCATGTAGACTCCTTATTTCAGCTGCCCGCCTTTCTCACATGTGTGACATTTACAAGCAGGCTAACTGGCTCCAGCTATCCGGCAGGCTAAAGTACCAGACCTGCATCCTAGCTAAGAAGACATCACTGGGCCTTATGCCCCCTGGAGTCCAATCAATATTGACCCCGCAGCATGTCCACCACCTAACTAGAAGATCGGACAGTCTAACCTTTACAATACCTCGCTGTCAGACCTGTCAAGCTCAGTGTTCTTACCTTGTCAGAGCCTCCACCTGGTTTAACTTGCTACCTACAGAAATCTCCAACATTGCCATGATTGGTGCTTTTAAGTGTAAACTACGTCAACACCTTGTGGCTAGTGCCTTCTGTGATTTCTTATAATCCCCTCCAGGCATACTACCCTTAAGCATCCCTTCTCACTGCCTCAGCTCCTCCTCCTCCTCTTCTACCCCCCTATTACTGGGTATAGGATGAATCTGTCTCCTTTTCTTTTTCATCCCCCCCTTTCCTCCTCCCTTGCTGTTTCCCATCTACCACATACCCAATGCAATGCCCTCCCCATTTCTCCCCTCCTCTCTTTCTCTGTCTCCCATACCACCCCCTCACCACCACTCTTCTTTCTCTTTTCCCACTAACCCACTCCTAACAAAGCTTCACTGAGCCGCCTATGACTTGTACTGTATAATTAACTCGCAACACAATTCCTTGACAATGCCTTTGGCTGCTATTACTGTAACCTTATTTGTCTTTTTTTTGTAAGTTCCATTGTAATGATCATGTTATGTTTTGTACCTTATTGTCCTTATTGCCCTGACATGGAACCTTTGTAAAAGAGCCCTCAGCTCAAAGGTGTCATCTGAAATACAAATAAATAAATAAATTCCAAGAATACTATCGACATCTTTACTCAGCCCCAGTCCATTCTTCCTTGCCTCAACAAATTGATAATTTTCTCCAAGATATTGCTCTACCAGTGTTATCAGAGTCTCAGAGTAAAATCCTGAAAACCCCTATTACTCTATTGGAAGTCCATAGAGCAATAGATTCCTTATCACAGCATAAATCGCCTAGTCCGGAAGGAATCACTACAAATTTTTATCAAACATTTAAAGAAACGATTGCTCCCATTCTCCTTGATACTTTTCAATACATTTTAACAAAGGTATCTCTGACACCTCCCTGAATCAGACCTTTATAATTGTCATTCCTAAACCAGATAAAGATCCTCTCCTTATTCCAAATTATAGACCAATCTCCCTAATTAATGTGGATCTCAAGATTTTAGCTAAAATACTCTCAACTAGATTAGGTCAGGTCTGGGAATCTCTTGTCAGCATAGAACAGGCTGGATTTGTTAAAGGGAGACTATCATCTGACCACCTTAGAAAAGTAGCATATCTCTCATCTGCATCCAGGGATCTCACTTCTTCTGCAGCTGTTGTATCCCTGGATGCAGAAAAGGCCTTTGATAGGGTCTCTTCAGACTATCTCTTTTTGTTACTGGCCAAATACCATATACCACAGGAATTTATACAATGAATTAAAATATTATATACACTACCAAAAGCTCAAATTTATTGCAATGGTATTCTCTCCATGTCTTTTACTTTATCCCAGGGTACCCGAGAGGGTTGTCCTCTTTCCCCATACCTTTTTAATTTGTACTTGGAACCACTTATTAGGAAAATTAAAAATTCTGTGATGGTATCCAGGACACTAATTGGCCATACGGAATACAAAATATTGGCTTATGCAGATGACTTACTCCTGCATATCACATAACCTATCTCTCGGCAGCCTTTTACATCCGCAGCCTTTTACATCATATCGCAGTTTGGGACCATTTCAACTATAAGCTGAGCATCGGAAAAACGGAAGTTTTTTCCCTTAATAAATTTACTCTCAAGAATAAAATTGATTATTTGGGCCTAAGATGGAATACTGAAAAATTCAAATACCTTGGAATCCTACTGCACCTCCTACCACATGTAATGAAAAAACGTAATCTAGATGTTCTAATCAAGACCCTATCAGAGGACTTCAAGCGATGGTCAAAATTACCCATTTCTTTATGGGGCCGTTTGAGCATAATAAAAATGAATGTGCTACCTTGAATCTTATACCCTTTGCAAATGTTTAATAGGGTCCTCCCGTTGTCATGGTTTTCACAGATACACAGAATCCTTGGTACCTTTATCTGGCAGGGGAAAAAAGTTAGACGCAACTATCTCTAACTTACTCGTCAGAAAATTGACGGTGGTCTTCAAGCCCCTAATTTTTATATATATTATTTAGCTATACATTTGGCAAGGATTAGATTCTGGTTACACTCCTCAGAAGCCATTTTAGAATCCTCCAATTGTCCCTCCTGGGTCAGAATTGAACAGGCTCTATGTTTGGTGAATGGTATTGATCCTAAGACTCTTCCTTTTATTACTAAGAAGAATCTCCCTAAATCCTTACAGGATATGCCATTATTTGGCCTAATTTACACTCAGCATCAGTTAAATAATTTCCTTAAAGTAGACGCAAATAGAGATATAGCTCAGCCCCTGTTCTCTAACCCTAACCTCTTAATATCGGGTAAGACAGTTAAACAACACCTTTTTTGGCCACATATGGGAGTGAAAAGTGTAGACCAGTTGGTCCAAAATCAAAAACTGCTCTCTTTTATAGAAGCAAGATCAATTTTTAAATGGCCTGTGAATCAAGTATTTAAATTCTTTCAAATATCACACCTATTAACATCTCATTTTAGCAAGGGGGTATGGAATAGCCCCCAATGTCTACCTTACTCCCATATTTAGAATCCATCCCTACATCTCACATTATTTCCTACTCATATAAATTTTTCCTTAAGAAAACTGCTACCCTCGAAGGTCAACGGTTCTATGGGTGGGACAATATTCTATCACTGAACCCCCCTCATAGGAATTGGCCCAGCATCTGGAAACAGCTATAAAAATACATCAAGTGGGATAGATACAGACTCATGCAGTACTATATTAACTACAACTTATATTATACACCATCTAAACTGCACCAAATAGGGGCTTTATCATCCAGTCAATGTCCAAAATGTCAACAAGCACCTGCTGATTTATTCCACATGTTATGGGCCTGTGATAATATCCACTCTTTCTGGATGGATATACAAAATCATCTTAATCCCTTACTTATGCTTGCTGACAACTTCAATCCTGAAGTATGCATTTTGGGTGATTTCAGGCAGGTTCAATGGTTGCAGCACAGAGCCCATATTGCTTCAATTACTACTTGTGCTAAAAGAGTAATACTAAGGCACTGGTTAGACTCATTTACTTCCCTCTATTTAGAATGGTTCAAGGAAATCATGTTTGCTCTACAAGCAGAACACGCAATCGCTGGAACCAAAAATAGACTGGGAGGATAGAAGCATGGATGGAAAGCACTACACACTCTTATATTGGTACAATAGATTCTACCAATACCAAATTTTTACCAGTGTGTTTTATGAAGGTTCTATCCATCGGGTATAATCCTGAAGCCAGTATTTTCATATCTATATTCTTTACATTAGTTCTTAACAAGAATAAGTGGGAGACAGGGAGTGGATGGAAGGGGAGGTGGGGGGGGTGGCAGGCAACTTAACTGTAATTCATATAATTGTCTACTACCAGTTGTTTTTTCTCTAACAGCAATGTTAAGTTGTCTGCACTGAATGTTGAAAAAAAATATATAAAATGAATAAAGTATATTAAATGAAAAAAAACACAACAAAGGAAAAAAATGCTATGGTTCTCAAAAGAGGTGGCAGGGAAGGTTAAGGAGAAAATGATAGCATTCAGGAAATATAAGGAAACACAGAAGGAGTAGGACAGAGAACTGTATCAGTTAAAGCAGAAAGAGGCAGGGAAGGCAGTCAGAATAGCAAAGGCCCAAACTGAGGAAAGAATAGCCAACTCTGTTGAGAAGGGGGATAAGACCTTTTATAGGTACATTAGGGAGCAAAGAAAGACCAAAGGAGGGATACTGAGGCTTAATAAAGGGGAAGGAATGTGGGAAGAGGGTGACAGTGAAAAAGCAGGGATACTGAACAAATATTTCTGCTCAGTATTCACAAAGGAAAGAGGAGGAGGTACCTAAACCAAACAAGAGAAACACTCTGAAGGCGGGTCGATACCAGTCCATTTACAGAAGAAAGGGTTCTGAAAGAACTAATAAAATTGAAGGTGGACAAAGCAATGGGGCCTGATGGGATTCACCCAAGAATTCTAAAATAACTAAGGGTAGAACTAGTGACACCGCTGACTACTCTCTTTAACAAAGCATGGAAGGATGGGGTGGTACCTGAGGACTGGAGGAGGGTGGATGTGATTCCCCTTCACAAAAGTGGGAGCAGGACAGAAGCAGGAAACTACGGATCAGTTAGTTTGACCTCAGTGGTAGGGAAAATGATGGAATCACTTCTGAAGGAAAGAATTGTTGAGTACCTAGAGGCCAGTGGGGCACAGGACCCAAGCAAGGCAGCATGGATTCATGATGGGAAGGTCGTGCCAGATGAATTAATAGATTTCTTTGATGGGGTGACCCAAGTAGAAGACCAGGGAGGAGCTGTGGACATGGCCTGCCTAGATGTTAGCAAGGCATTTGATACAGTCCCACACAAAAGATTAATACACAAGTTAGCCAGCCTTGGAGTGGGTCCCAAGGTGGTAGCCTGGATAAAAAATTGGCTAGACAACAGGACGCAAAGGGTAGTAGTAAACGGAGTCCACAGTGAAGAAAGGAGGGTTATTAGCAGGGTACTGCAGGGTTCAGTACTGGGACTGGTCCTTTTTAATGTCTTTATAAATGACATTACTGAGGAACTGGAAGGAAAAGTATGTCTCTTTGCAGACGACACAAAGATCTGCAACAGGGTTGATACACAAGATGGAGTGGAAAGGATGAGAAGGGACTTGGCAAGATTGGAGGAATGGTCAAATGTATGGCAGCTCAGATTCAATGCAAAGAAGTGCAAGGTAATGCACCTGGGAAACAAAAACCCAGGGGAAGAGTACACAATGGGGGGTGAGATACTGACAACAGTAAAAATGGAAAGGGACCTGGGGGTAATTATATCAGATGACCTAAAGGTGGGCAAGCAATGTGAGAAGGCAGTAAGGAAGGCTTGGGGGATACTGGGATGCATAGGGCGAGGCATCAATAGTAGAAAACAGGAAGTTGTTATCCCTCTGTACAGACAGTTGGTGAGACCCCATCTGGAGTACTGTGTGCAGTTCTGGAGACTCCATCTCCCAAAGACATAGACAGAGTGGAGGCTGTCCAGAGGAGGGCAACCAAAATGGTGCAGGGTCTGCACCAGAAGACATATGAAGAAAGACTAAAGGAGCTTAATATGTATACCCATGAGGAAAGAAGGGAGAGAGGGGACATGATAGAAACTTTCAAGTACCTCAAGGGAATCAACAAAGTCCAAGAGGGTAGCATCTTTCAGAAAAAGAGATGTGCAAGAACAAGGGGGCACAATTTGAAGATAGAGGGATGGCTCAGAGGTAATGTGAGGAAGTATTTTTTCACGGAGAGGGTTGTGGATGCATGGAACAGCCTCCCTGAGGAGGTCATGGAGTCAAGAACAGTGGGGGAATTCAAGAATGCATGGGACAGACATAAGGCAGTCCTAGTGGGGGGTAGGAGGAAGTGAGCTGTTGGTTAACTAGGATCTGCAGCTTATCTGTTGGGTAGAAGAATGGGCAGACTGGGTGGGCCAGGTGGTCCTTATCTTCCATCAGAGCCTATGTTTCTATACACACACACACACACACACACACACACACACATGCACAACACTGTGGGAATTCAGCACTACGGTCCCAATCTCAGTCGCAGTGTGTGGCACTCTCACTGTCTGTCATCACTGTTGGCCACGTCGAACACACCCACAAACCACCACACCTCTGACAGACACTCAAGGGGCACTGCTGTCACTTGTTCTGTCTGCCTCTGAATGTCTCACTTACCCATGCTGTGCGGGTGTTCGGTCACACTCTCCCAGCTGTAGGTCTACCTGCGCCCAATCAACAGTGTGCAACATGCTTCAGGGATACACAGCACTCAGTGGCTATGTCACCTCTCACAACGTTTGCTTCCTCAACTTCACCCCACTACTCGCTCTCTCTATAAATATACTGAGCTCGCCCACTCCAACACAGAATACTGCTCCAGTTGCAGGCCTTTGCTGTCCCTGTTTCTCCTGCTAATCTCTCTCGCTGTAACATCTGCGTGTATCTCTTACGACACTACTTGCACTGTCTCAGGGTGGCAGAGACATCAATTCACTGTCTGCCTTGCCGGGGGTGAGGGCAATGAGAAATCAAGCGCAGACACCACACCAAATACACCACCCCCAGCAACTCTGCATTTGAGAGCTACAGTCATGCACCATTCACTTTTCACTGCCGCTCATGGTCAGGGGATATCGGGGTAGCAGGAGACAGGGACAACAACAAAGGAGGACAGGGTATGGGGAGGGGGTTGGGGTTACTCTCTCTCTCACTCTGCCTCTCCCTCACTTGTGTGACTGCTGACAAAGCTGTGCTGCCCTCCTCTCACTACATTCCCACTGCTGGTTGCTCACTTACGCTGATGTGCTTGCCTTGTCTCTCTTGTAGAGGGGTACACTGTGTAGAAAGGGGTGCTGCTGTCACCCATGCTGACAGAGA
This sequence comes from Neoceratodus forsteri, assembly GCA_016271365.2. Taxonomy (NCBI): domain Eukaryota; kingdom Metazoa; phylum Chordata; order Ceratodontiformes; family Ceratodontidae; genus Neoceratodus; species Neoceratodus forsteri. Next base: position 1,039,799,612 of record CM057452.1, read on the forward strand.
CAGAGCGCGATCACATCTTGGCCATCCAGGACAGTACAGAACCTAAGTGGCACACTGTTCTGAGGTGTCTGCTGGTGGAGGCGGGGGCGGGGTGCACAACAAACACACAGTGAGAGATGGTGAAGTGCAGACATTTGCTACTGACACTGCCATGCCTGGGTTGACGGATGACCGCTGTGCCACTCTGTGTGACTCACTCATTCACTCATTCTCTCTCTCCCTCTCTCTCTCACTCACTCTCATCACACACAGCAAAAACAGAACTACAACAGTCACTGTGTGTGCCGCCGACCAGCTTCACTATTCTCTGCCTGTCTCGCTCAGTTTTCTCTCCATGTGGTGAGCTGTACTTACTACATGCGAGTGATCGCCCTGCTGCACTCTGTCGCAGCCCAATATTGACTGCATGACCCTGAGACAGGATGCAGCACACAAAGTTCTCTGTGTGCGGGGGAGGAGGGGCAACACGCAGTGCAAAACACAACAGGTAATCCACAAGGCCCTCAGGATCAGTGAAGGTTTTTTAATGCTATCATTCTGTTTTCATAGGTGTAAAACAGCATCCAGCCGCTGTGTTTTTTTAAGTTTACTGAAACCATCATATCTCGTGTTGGAGAAATATTGTTCAGTGTTACCTTCCCCTTGCGATCAGTGTGTTGCCACTGATATGCTTACCGTGACCAGGGAGCATGCAGCTGCCGAGTGGATACGCAAAATCCACGGGTGTCTAGTCTCACGATCAGTGATTTTTTTTTTTTATTATTGTAATTTGCTTACGTCCCCGTAACAGAGCATCCCTCTGCTGCTAGTTTGGTAAGTTATTTAAAACTATCTGATCTCATGCAGAAATAATTGTAATAATTAGTTGTTTTACTGTTATCGTCTCCCTGCAAGGTCCTGGAGTAAGCAGCAGGTCTCATCCTCCATACCTGAACTGCATCACTTCCAAGTAGCACAAAGCACTTCTTACTGGGAAAGACACGGAAGAGAAACATACTGCCACAAAAGGTACAATTTGCCGCAACAATCAGGGACCACCCCAGCATCGCAGCGTCAGCTTCTCTCGGCAAACTGCATATGCGAACATCTCCACATCTATCTGCATGCAGACTGTTCAGGATGGAATGAGAAGCTGAAGCTGCAATGATGAGGCACTCCCTGATCGCAGCAGCAAATTTCTTTCAAGTTGGTAGCATGCTTGAAAACTACTGTCATAGCCAACGTGCTCGTTCATTGGTGACACAGAGACAAGCTCCAAAAAGCAGTGGCGGCTTTGGCCACAACAGTGCTGCACCTCCACATCCTGCTACTCCAGCAAGCTGCCACAAAATGTTTCTTGTACATGTGCGCAAGCAAACATAAAAATGAGTGAGTAGATCACTTGTCTCCATCTCTGATGTAGAGTTTGGCTGAGGTTACTTGGAGCCAGATCCTTCCCAGTAGTGTTATTTCTGTTTTAGGTGCCAGCAGGGCAACACTGCCTAAGTGTGTGTGTGTTGAACTTCCTACAAATAACCCATACACAATTAAAGTGTTAGGGATGAGCTAGTTGGCTCCCTATCTATTTTTGGTGTTCTCTCTCCCCCCATACCCCTGCCTTTGCACCAGCCCAGGTGGATCATAGCTTTAGGAATTGGGAACATTTTGGTCTTCAGTTCATTGTTTCAACTCCTACAAGATGGGGAATTTCAGACTTTTGAGTATTTGGTTACCACATATGCTATCCCCAAAACACATTTTCTCACTATCTACAGGTCCGAGATGATGTGAAGTCACTTCTTAGGATGATAGCAGATCAACCAAACACACTCCTATAAATAGATTCAATTATCCAGACCCTTAAGGGGCAAAGATCCGAAAGACACCTGAGGCTGGATTTTACAAAGTATAAGATTGCTGCAAGGCCTGGGTAGGCCAAAAGATATGGCACAGCGATCTTGCAGCAGCGAATAAAGGGATCATCTATTCTGTGCAGCAAAAGAATGCTCACCAGATCATCTTTATCTGGTCTAGCTTGTGTCAGTACCCAGGGACTTTTACACTGTGCTTGCACCTGGGATTTAGCACAAGCCGACATAAATCAGATCGATTGTTGCAACTGCACCCAAGATTATAAAATTGGGTACAGTTGTGGCCATTGGCAGTGACACAGCTGCAGTGGTACAAGGGTTTGAAGCAGGGCTGGGCACAAGCCTTGCAACACCCTTCTAAATTCTGGCCCCGGATCTCTAGAATTCATCAGGACTTATTGCAAACTCAGGGTACTTCCCTTTTGTATGCTAGGCAGGCATGGGAAAGAGATGTAGGAGTAGAACTCCCTGACAAAACCTGGAAATATTATTTGAAACACCTGCATAATGTTACTAAATCTTACATCTGGAAGGAATGCTCCTGTAAAATGTTGGTTAGATATTTCATAACACCAGATAGGTCAAATATCACCCAACTCTGGGGGCAGCTTGCTGGAGAAAATGTGGTATACCGAAAGCATCCCACTACCATATCATCTGGGATTGCCCAGTATTAGCACCCTTTTATCGGGACTTACAGGTGGCCCTTAGGGAATTCAAGGGGGGATCGAACTAACAGCCCATGCCATTCTATTCATAGATGCTCTGGAGAAGGAAGTAGGCTGTTGATTAACTAGGATCTGCATATCCAATAGGCAGGGAACTGGGCAGACTGGGTGGGCCAAGCGGTCCGTATCAGCCGTCAAAGTCTATGTTTCTATGTATCTATGGAGGGATATCATTTTCCAGATGCCAGGAAGCTTTTTAACATTGCTATGCTACTTGTTAAGAAAATAGTTCTGAAACTACGGTTGGCTACAACTGTCCCTCAAATAATTGTGGAGGGACTTTATGAATAAAATATATGTAATGGAAAAAATGACAGCTAATTTAAACCTCAACTATCCCACTTTTGAAATTCACTGGAGGTGTTGGGTCATGTATATTCAAACCCCAGGAATCACTCAGTATGCTTCAGCTAATGCAATCAGCCATCAATGCTGAACTGCCATGGAGAGAATGGAATATATGTAAATGATGGAACTCTCATTGGCTCATGCTAGTTTCAAACTGCTGTCCCCTAGTAACTGCTGCATTCTGATCAACGCTCAGATTCATTTCTCCGCCTGTCAGTTTAGATGCCTTGGAGAGCTCTCCTCAACTTTCTGGTGTAACCCTGCAGCCATTACGCCAAGGGGTACTACCCCTGCCTGCTTGCCTAAGTGCAGGTTGAGGGGCCTGGGGTCAGGATTAGCAGACACTGTTGCTTCTCCACCAACAGTACAACTACGATAATGGTGCCTGCACCCAGAGTGATTATATGGGGGTTAGAGCCCAAACTAGTACAACCCTCTGGGAAGCTGTGTCCACCCACTATCCCTGCTAGTAGCCTTATACACCAAGTTTCACAATCATGGCTTATGGTCTTCATTGTCCGGTATTTGCAAACACTAATGAAATGCACATAGGCACGACACTTACCAACAGGGTCTGGTCTCCTGGCATATGCCCTGTGTCGCCTGCAAGGAAACAGTTTAGCAACAATAATTTACTTTCACAGTACCTTTAAAATGACTCATCAACCCAGAAGCCAAGTAATGACATGCTCATAGCCTCAGTTAACATTTAACAACAAATCTAGTTTATTGAGGGGACTTGAACAAGGAAGGGGTGTGAATCTAGGTTAATTATTATAGTACTGTAAGTAAGCAGGCAGTAATTAATATTGATCAACTTAATTTTCAAATTTATCAATCTATCATACAGCTGAGTACCCAGGGTGGAATTGGGAGCAGGCCTGAAGCGTTGCCGCAGGTAGGCCAGCATTGCAGCTGGTTGGGACCCTTGATAGAAGATGTTATTATTTTTTTAAACTCTTTATTTTCAGGTATTATATAAAAAAGTTTACAACCAGGAATACAACATTAAAAACAGACATTGAGTACACATATAATATATAACATAAATTAAGAACATAGTACAACAGAGTAAATTACAGTACAACCTGACGCTTAGTTCATAATCTCAGTAAATTTATTCTTTTCATGTGGGCTAGTTCATTTATTCCCTAGGTAAATGGTCTTCTACATCTTATCTCAACTATGGGATAAACTCTGGTCTGCATGGGGATACATATATTACCCATCTTCTCCAGATCACCTCGAAGTGGTCTTGCCCTTTGTTGGCTAAAGCAGTCAGATGTTCCATTTTGTATACCCGAATCATTAAATCACGCCACTGGTTTAAAGTTAATGGGGCAGGAGAAAGCTAATTTTGGTTATCACCTTCTCAGTTAGAATGCATATGGATAGCTGGCCTGGTGGCACTGAGGGTTGAGGTGCTGAATACCCCACCTCGTGCCACGCTGGCGACCCGGGTTCAGGAACGGACTCAATCTTCGGGAGTTAGCAGGGGAGGAGCAGGATCAAGCATCCCTAGGACAGCTCTCCTCTCCTGGGGTGAGTGGGTGGTGCATGCCATAGTTCTAGCGGCTCCCAGTGGAGACCGCGAGCATCGCAACTAGTGGCAGCACATACATGGGGAAGGGGGGGTGTAGGCAGATGTCCTGCATACCTGTTGCACGCTGGACATCACTGCACATCCGCACCCCCAGGAACACCAGAACACAGAAAAGCCCTGGCACCCAGGTAGGCGGCGGTGGGTCCAGCGGACAGCCCTCATGCTCAACACCGGGTCACTCCCAGCTGATCTCCGTCTCTTCTCCACACTCCAATCACTCCTGCTAGATTCTAGATAGAGCGCCAGAGGAGTAGGCAGTCCCACCTCGGGGGCTCAGAGCCAGGGGGTTGGGGGTTGGTAGTTGTGGAGAAGAGGTCTCCAGATGGAGACCAAGCAGGGAGAGGACCTCAGGCAGAGCAGGAGACGGCTGGTACAAGCGACCACACCTGAGAGAGACCTAAGGGGCCAGTGAAGGAGGATAAAGAAAGCTGAAAAACAAAAAAAAGAATGCACACAGATAATAATTTTCTTGTGTTAAGGTCTCGATAATTTTTTGGGTAAGAGGCAAAAAGGAAGCTATAAGGTGTAATCTGTGGGAATGATGGAAACATAGCCCTAAAGATAGTTCATCCATAAAGGGCTGTAGGTGCTTGCAATGTCAGAAAATATGTCCATGTGTGGCCAAGGGGCTGCCACGTCCCCTCCAGCATGAGGCGTTTCTGTGCTCAGAGTACTTTGCCTGAATGAGGGGGTCCTGAAATATCTATGTGTAACTTTCCAGGAAAACTCCTTCCAATTTGGGGACACTGTTCCAAAGTGGAGGAACTTCAGGTGCATGCCCCAAGTCCCTTCATCTATAGTGATGCCCAAATCCCATTCCCAAGTCACCCTAAGCTTCTGGAGTGTGCCTCTCTCATAGTAAAATCAGTGTCTGATATATATATATATATATATGATATTGTGTGTTAGAGGGATGCTGTGCTCTCTAATGCAAGCTGAAACAGCTCCAGGATTCTGGGTGGCGATGGATTCTCACCATCGGTCCCCCCTAGCATGGATCTGATAAAGTTATTTGCTTGTAATACTCTGAATTGATCATGTGGTCTGATGCCATAGGTCGCACTCAATTTTGCAAATGAGTGCAGCCTACCCCTCCCAATGTAGTGGCTCACCAAGTATAAACCTTATCGCTCCTACCGCTGGAAGCCATGGTTCACGCAAGCAAGTAAAAAAGGCTGATGACATGGGAGCGAGAAAAGAAGGTATCTATGACTAGCTAGATGTCCTGAGTCCAAAATGGGCCTCCAGGTTCGTAAGGTGTTAACAGTGCGGGGATTATCAGCTATCTTTATGAAGGGTATGGCTGGTCTTTGTGATAACACTTTATTCAACTTACGTAGATCCTCCTCCCTTGTTTCCAGATCCCTCCATTTGGCTTGTGGTTGAGGGTGAAGCCAACAGATCACCACTCTGAGTTGAGAAGCTTGGCAGTAAAGCTTTAAGGTCTGGTAGTGCCAAGCCCCCCATTCTCTTTGGCAAGTGTAATACCGAGTATTTTATTCTAGACCTTTGTGAGTCCCAGATGTATCTGGAATTTTTTGAATTTAAATCTCTGATCATATTAGCCGGTATAGAAATAGGGAGTGTCTGGGCCGGGTCTAAAAAGCGAGGTAGGAGAGTCATCCTGACTGCATCCACCTGCTGAATCAGCGGAAGAGATCAAGAGTGATCTGACGAAGTAATGGAAGGTAATTAAGATTATAGAGTCGAGTGTGGTCTCTTGATAGGTGTACTCCTAGGTATTTTAAACTTGTGAGGTCCCACCTGAAGAAGAATGATTGCTGTGTTAGAGGTGATGGGGAATAGGCCTGGTGGCGCTGAGGGTTGAGGTGCTGGATGGCACACTTTGTGCCACGCCGGCAACCCGGGTTCAGAAATGGACTTGGGTCATTCGGGGGTCAGTCAGGGGCTGTAAGGATTGAGTGTCCGGAGGACTGTTCTCCTTCCTCGGGGAGGGGAGTTTGTGCTGCGCATATCGGCACAACAAGAGGGATTCGGCCCCTGCCCAGGGTGCTTGGCTGTCTCCAAGAAGGTGGAGACAGCTGCTGTGCCCATTGCATGGGCGTGGGCGTGAGGGAGAAAAAAACCAGAGGAAAATACCAGGTCCCAGCAGGACCCATGATGGCCTCCGATGGGTCCGAGGACGTACCCCTCCGGGGAGGGGTCATAGCCCCTGCCAGGTCCAGCCGAGGTGGGGATAAATAATGTTGTGATAAAAAAAAAAAAGAGGTGATGGGGAATAGTTAATCCTTAGTGCCTCTGTTTTTGCAGTATTGATTCTATATCCCACTAGATCACTGAACTCTGTCAGTAGTTGCCAAAGTGGTGGGAGAGAGGCCTCAGGGTCCAAGACATAAAGTAGTAAATCATCAGCATGTACAGCAAGCTTATGCTGCTCCCCTCCTGCAACAACTCCTTGTATGGCAGGATCCTGTCAGATCGCTTGAGCGAGTGGCTCCAAATATATGGCAAATAGCTGCGACAACAGTGAGCACCCCTGCCTGGAGCCATGCAACAGGTATATGGGCTCCGAGATAGACCCATTAATTTTAATATAGGCTCTTGATCTGTCATATAGTGACAAAATAAGTTGTATAAAGTCCCCTGAGGATCCCATTCTCTGAAGCGAAACGGTCAGGAAGGGCCACGCCACCCGGTCAAAGGCCTTCTCCGCATCGAAGCTTAGGAGCAAAAAGGGGAGTTCGACTGAGTGGCATGGTGTAAGAGGTGTAGGGTCCTCTTGATGTTGTCTTGGGCCTGCCTGGTGGAAACAAATCTGCATTGATCCGTAATAATCAGGAGAGGAAGCAAGGTCTCCAGTCTCCTGGCCATCACAGCTGTAAAAATCTTGTAGTCTATATTAAGTACAGAGATTGGCCTATAGGAGGCACAGGAGAGGTGATCTTTACCAGGATTCAGTATGCTGGATATTGTAGCATATCTCCAGGAATCCGGAGCTCCCTCCCCCCCAACACCCCCTGACAGGCCAATTAAAGTGTTGGGATCAACTGTTTCCGGAACTGCTTATAAAACTCACTCATATATCCATCTGGGCCTGGGCTCTTATTTTATTTAAGTTTCGATAACATTCCCCAGCTCCACCAGAGTGACCGGAGAGTCCAACGCCTCTGTCTGTGTCTGAGAGAGGCTTGGGAGAGCAAGGCGTGTTAAGAAGTCCTGCACTCTCTGAGGATCTACCAACTGCTCTGGTGTGTATAAGGCCTGATAAAATTGTTTAAAAGCTTGCATGATTTGAAGAGGCTTTTTCTCTATCTTCCCTGATACTGGTGATTTGATTTGAGTTATCAGTGACTGGGTAGTTTTCTGATGAAGTTGGTGGGCCAGCAAGCGGGTAGCATGAAGATCTCCCTCATAACATTAAGTATTGGAGGGCTTGCTCCATTTTTATAGCTAACAAATATTGAATTCTTTACTTGGTATCCTCTAGGAGGGGGCAAACTACCTTGTCTCCCGCTGCATGTTGGCCTTGTAGATCTTTTAATTGATTTTGTAAGATATTTAACTGAGAGGCTTGTTTCTGTTTATAGTGTGTGGCATATTTTATAATGTCTCCCCGTAGCACAACTTTAAAGAAAAGGCATTATTAAACAGATGAAGCAACTTGGTATTTAGCACACAGTTGTAATCCCTGGCCGGATGCCCTGCAATCACAGTTAAACTGAAACAAGAACTTGCTAATGTAACCCCCATTACCCTCCTCTAGGGGTATAGCTTATTATCGAAGGTGGTTCAGGGGGCATTGGAGAGGACTACACAAGCACACCACTCCAAGCCAGTGCATCGCCAATAAAGATAGGAAAAAATGGCTATCCTGCTTCTTGACGGCTTCAACCCCATGTGCACTGTCGATCTCACCTCCAAAACTTGGATTCATCCTGAACTCTGACCACTGGGCACAGGATCTCCAATCTGCAGTCTCCTGTCTCTTCTGAGCCTCCAAGCCCCTCAATCTCGATGCAGCATGATCGACACCTTCTGGAATTACAACTTAAGAAATAAATTAGACACAAGGGGGATTTCCATTTCATTTATCCCCCTTCCAACAGAAAGAAAGAAAGAAAGAAAGAAAGAAAGAAAGAAAGAAAAAGAATCACTACCAAGTTTCTTCCTGACCAGCTTTTTTATTTTAGCTCCTGCACCCCAAATTATTTCAGGAGTGCAGGGGTCCCATCTTTCACTGGATAAATTAAGCAGCTCCATGGGGCTATTTGAACATTTTACAATTTACCCAGGCTGGACATTTTGAGCAGCATAAATGGTTTATAGGCAGTGCAAGCAGGGTATCTTCACTCTGACTTCTTGGATGATTTACCCAAGGAACCTCCTGAATTGAAAAACCCACAGGCTCTTGACTCCCTGGTGCTGATAAGCCAAACTTTTCTTCCTCTTACTTCTATAGGTTACCCTTTTCTCAATCTCTGTCTGGTCTGGCACTGGTCGGCTGCCCTATCTCCGGTGTGGAGAAGTGTGCTGCCTCCCCCACCTGGCCCTTGGACTTCGGCCCAAATCTCGAGGAGTACCAGGATTTTTCCTCTCCATCCCAGGCCCTGTAACCCAATCTCTCTCACTTTACATGGAGCCTAAACCTGCCAGTGCTCCCAGCCTCTTGGCACCAGTCCCCAATGCCATGACTCAGCTCTTTCTCTTCTCTCTACTGGTGCAGCGGCCCTTAAGCCCAGCCCTGCTCCAGTGCCTGAGCTACCTTCTTTGGCTTACCCAGCTATGGGAGGGCCCTGAGCCCTGACACCACCCCAGGCCCCCCGTGTAGCCTACTCCTCCACAGATGGCATCCAAAACTTCTCTCTGTGCTCCCAGATTACCAGTTGTGAGGGTACCCAGTCTCTGGCCCACATCCCAGCTAACACATCCTGGGCTTGCAGTAAGCTTCTGCCAGAGGCACCCCCCCAAGGCCTGTCCAAAGACCTGTGACCTGCCTGACCCTTTAATGCCAGTGCTCCAGGACCTGACCCTTGGACGCAGGTCCCCTGAAATGGGTGAAGGGTCCCCTGGCTCCCTCTACTCTCAGGCCACCCTGCCACTCCAGGTGTGGGGAGAACCACTGCCACAGGCCTCCCCACTGTGGGGGCCCTACCACTGCCCCCACAGCCCTGGCGGCCCAAGCCACTACTCCACGGGATCACATGGGCTCCTGCCTATCCTGGCATTCTCCTATCACCAGCACCTCCCTTCTCCCGACAATGCAGGCACCTGGCTGACCATCCTCCCCATGGAGCTTCCTTCCTGGCTCTTGATGCCACATCACTGCAGAGGCCATCGCTATCTGCCACTGTTGGGGGGGGGTTCCCTACACAGGCCCACCCAGACCGCCAAGCTACCTTCCTGCCTGCCTACCTACTGTGCTCCTCCAGCCGCCCCCCTCCAGCCCTAGGCCTAGTGCCAGACTGAAAAAAGGCCCCGAAATTTTCTGTCTCCAGCCTTATATATCTTCCCTCACCTTCCCATTGCTGCCACCTTGAGGCATCCAGCAGGGATTAACCCCCCAGAGTGCTAATAAATTCCCTAACTCTCAAGGAGGGTAAGAGGAGGAAAGGGGTTCTAATGGGAGCATAAGCCCCTCCTGCAGGGGGGCTTACGCTAAGTAAATTAGATAGTATCAGTGCTCATTTAGATTTTGCTGGGGGTTGCCCTGATTGTACTCACTGCACCCAAACAGATGGAAAGAACGTCTGGTGACACCATGGACCTTCTGGCCTTCCAAGATTTGCATGGGGACCGGGCCGACATGACTCACTTCCACTTCATGACTTTTCCCTGTAGGTGGCTGCACATCTGGTTCTCTGCAGGGGCTGATTCCCCAAGGCTGGTCTCTCGCCAGGCAGATGGTAGAGCTGGTACAGGAACAGTATTTTTGGCCACATGAGTTTCACTTTGGTGATCAGATTGGAAAAGTCACTTAACTGGTAGCTAATAGCTGCAGGAACTGTCCATCTTCCTGGTTTCCAATTTTGTTTTCTTGGATGGAACTGACTGTTTGTTGGTATTTTACCCTGTTTGGTCTTTGGTTTGGGAACCGATTGTTTTTCTGTGCCTTTGTGCTTTTGTGTCTGACATCCATGTCAGAGGCCCCAAAACAAAAGAAAAAGATAGGACCTATTGGGTTTAAACACTGTATTAGCTCTCGGAAAATTGTGGCTAAGGCTGATCGGCATGATTTGTGTATTGTTTGCTTGGGACCCAGTCATATATTCACAAATTGCAAAATCTGTAAAACCTTCTGCTTTAAAACTTTAAAAAAAAGAGAGCTAAAAAATGAAGGAAATGGCCATTCCTGCTTCTCGCTCGAAAACTACAGAAGATGCTTCCTCTTCAAAAAAAGAAAAAACTAAAAAGTCACTGGACCCAAAAAACATGGATAAACCTGACTCTTCTAAGGCTATAGCGCAGTATAGGCAGTATAGTGCAGTGGTTTAAGGCTCTGAGCTGCAAATCTGGTGACATCCAGCAGACCAGACCTGGGTTTGAATCCCACAGCTTCCACTTACATACTGTGTGACCCTGAGCAAGTCACTTAACTTCCCTGTGCTCCCAGGTTGCACCTGTAAAAAAGCTTTCAGCTTAGTGTGCTACTCTTGGTTAAACAGCTACAAGGCCAGTGGAATCAGCTGCAGAACTGGTTCCAGCAAAAAAGAAAGTGTAAAGAAAAACATGTCACTTCACCGCCTGCTGAAAGAGCAAAGGAGCTCTCTGTGGACAGACCAGCAATGCCCTTGGCAGAAGATATTGCCAAGGCCCTGCAAGCCCTCCAGGCAGATTTATTCATTTAATTTTTGTTGACCGGGTAAGTGCAGTAGACAAATCCTGCCTATTTTCAGGCATGACCTGGGGGAAGGGGATACAGATGAATGCCAATTGACCTTGAACCAGATTAAGCTGTTGGTGGTATTTTTAGTGAATGAGGGAAATTTGGCCAGGACACCGGGGAAATTCCCCTACTCTTTTCGATAAGTGCCATGGGATCTTTAACATCCACCTGAACTACCACCAATCCAGGCAGATGGGACCTCGGTTTAATGTCTCATCCAAAAGACGACACCTCAGAAGTGCAGCACCCCTCTCATGCTAAACTACAGTGTCAATACTGGGATATTAATCCAAGTGCCAGATGTGAGAACTGAACCCACAGCCGTCTGATCTCCTGGCCTCAGAGGTGAGTGTGCTACCTACTGAGCCACTGACACTGACGATGGTCCTTTGGTCCCTCTATCGGTTCCACCAGTTCCTTCCTCGGTTCCTTCCACCCAAGAACTGGCATACTTGTATGAGGAGCCGGAAGTGGAGGAAGGGGAACCCATTGAACGCGAGGTCTTCCTGGAGCAGGACTTCAGTTCCCCTTCCCGGGGACCAGAGGACTACTCATCTCACAATTCTTTTGTGAGACAGATTGTAGACACTCTGAATCTCTCCATCCAGGAGATGGTGGAGGATGAAGAGGAGGCCGATTTTCTAGACATGATGGGCCTTGCCCCTAGCAAGAGGCTTTTATTACCCATACACAAGTCTCTCAGAAAGGCTTTACTAAAGATTCTACAAGCCCCCACCTTTGTGCCAGGAGTAGACAGGAAAACTGACAAAAAAATATCAGCTAGACAGGTCTAATGCTGATCGCCTCTTCATCCACCCTGACCACGGGGGATGGTATAGGCTGCTGCATGTGACAAAGTCAAAGTATCATTGGCATCCCACCCTTCTGATGAGGACTCCAGGTAAATTGATGTCATGGGCAAAAAGGGGTACCTGGCAGCATCACTTTTGGTGCAACAAGCCTAATATATGGCTTATGCGGCTCAGTACCAGAGCGCTTTGTGGTCTACAGTCCTGACCATGGCAGATAAACTGTCTGAGGAATTGGCAGTGGATCTGGCCGAAACAGCCAGAACAGCACTGGAGGCCACCAAATACCAGTTTCATATGGCTGTGGATGCTAACAACACTGCAGCCAAACTGATGGCCCTTACTGTTTATATGAGGTGTGTGCATGGCTCAGAGCTACAAACCTCTTTCAAGACACCCAGACTAAGGCCATGGATTTCCCCTGTAAGAACAACTCACTATCTGGGGACAAGACAGAGGCCTACATGAAATAAGTGGAGGAGTACAAAACCACTTACAGAAGCAATTCTGCAAGGGATAGGCCTTCCACTTCCTACAGGTCCCAGTACAGGGGAGGTAGGGAATCCTACTCCAGGCCTTTTTTCCAGGCTCAAGCTACTACAGACTACCAGCAGACCAGGGGGTACTTCAGAGATAGAGGTAGAAGGACCATGAGAAGGTCTCAACCTGCTCCTCAGGCAATGGCCCAGCCAAGCAGAACCTGATGCATTTGTACAGGTCATCTCCCTCCCTTTCTAGTAGGAGGCAGGTTGGCTCATTACCTCCAGGCATTGCTTGACATCACCAACAGGTGGGTTCTGGAGGTTGTGAGCCAAGGGCTGTCTCTAAGTTTCAAATCACTTCCCCAGCTGAGAAGCAGAAGTTTTTTCCTGCAATTGCAGCAGAAAGGACTCTTCTGGAGTCAGAGGTAGCCAACCTCTTGCTCATCAGAGCAGGAGGTTGGCTACCTGGTCATCAGAGCAGTGGAGCCTGTCCCCCTACCACAAAGTGGCAAGGGCTTCTATTACAGGTATTTCCTCACCCAGAAGAAAAATGGGGATTGGCGACCCATCCTGGATCTCAGACTCCTGAACAAACATTTGTTAAATCTAAAGTTCAGAATGGTCATTCTGACCATGATAATCCCAACTTTACAGCAAGGGGACTGGCTGGCATCTTTTGATCTCAAAGATGCCTATTTTCACATCCCAATATGACCAGGTCGAAGAAAGTACCTGAGGTTCAGGCTCCTCTCAGGTCACTATTAGTTCACAGCCATGCCCTTCAGTCTAGCTTTAGCCCCCCAGAGCATTCACAAAGTGTCTGGCAGTGGTAGTGGCCCACTTGAGAAGGCAAGAGGTTCAGTATTCCCCTACCTAGATGACTGGCTAGTCATAGAACAGTCTCCTCAGCATAACAGAGACTCCTTGACTCTCACTTAGAGCACATTGGAAGTCTCTGGGATTTCTGATAAATGCCCAGAAGTCCCAGGTAGAACCTGTACAGGTCTTGGACTTCATAGGGGCAGAGTTGGACACCTTGCAGGGAAGAGCATTTCTTCCCAAAGACAGGGTAAACAGCATTCTGGAACTGGCAGGGTCTTTCAAGTTAAACAGATCCAGGCCAGCAAGACATTTTCTACAGTTACTGGGCCACATGGCAGCAGCTACGGCAGTGGTCTAAGGCTCAAGGTTCCAAATTAGGGACATCCAGTTCCACCTAAGGGCTTATTGGTCCCAAAGGAGGGACCCTCTAACCAAGTTGGTATCTGTCCCAAGGACACTGTTATAGGTCTTACAGTGGTGGCTAGACAGAGAACCTCAGGATGAAATTCCCTTCCAGAAAGAGGATCCATCAGTTGTACTTACCACAGATGCCTCTCTCCTGGGTTGGGGGGGCACATATGCTAGACCACACGGCCAGTGGTACATAGTCCCCCCAAAGAATCACTTCTACATATCAACTTGTTAGCTCTCAGGGAGGTTTACCTGCCTCTTCAATCATTCACACCTCAGCTCAAGGACAAGGTAGTGTAGGTCAGAACAGACAACACTACCACCATGTGTTACATCAACAAACAAGGAGGCACCAGGTCACCCTTACTGTGCACAGAGGCCATGAAGGTATGGAATCTGGCTTATTCCATGCAGGTATTACTGTCGGCCAGCCACATACCAGGAAAGAACAATATCCTGGCAGATTCTCTCAACAGAATCAGCCAGAATCATCACGAGTGGTCCCTCAATGCACAAGTGCTCCAATCAGTTTTCAGGAGATGTGGCACTCCAGAGATAGACCTCTTTGCCTCCACAATCAGCAGTTGCCACACTTCTGTTGCAGGCCCACAGCAAGGGGAACTGTGCCAGTGGATGCCCTGACACTGAATTGGTCAGGCAGATTCCTGTATGCCTTCCCTCCATTTCCCCTGTTGCTCAGAACCCTGATAAAACTCAGGTCTTAAGCAGCAACAGTGATTCTGGTGGTGCCAGATTGGGCAAGACAGCCTTGGTACTCCCTTCTGCTAGCCTTATCCATGTCACAACTGATTCACCTCCCTCAGAGGCACAATCTGCTGACATCCTCTCAGGGCAGGATCCTGTATCCCAACCACATGTCCCTCCGCCTGAAGGCTTGGCTCTTGAAGACTTAAAATTTGCTAACCTGGAGCCAGCCTGGTGGTGCTGAGGGTTCAAGCACTGGATGCCACACCTCGTACCATGCTGGTGACCAGAGTTCAGGGATGGACTCAGGTTGCTCGGGGGTCGGCCGGGGTGAGGAAGGATTGAGCGACGGTAGACAGCTCTCCTTCCCTGGGGAGCGGTCATTGGCACTCTGTGCTATAGACTGACACCCAGCAGTGGCTGGGTCTCAGCACATGAGCACAGCCACACACAGGGAGGGCTGACATGCTTAGAGGGGGCATTCGCTCCGCCCATTGCACGCACATGGGCTCAGGGTAAAAACAGAAGGAAAAAAGCTGGGAGTTGACAGGACCCATGATGGCCCAGTGTGTCCCTCCACTTTGCCACCCCCAACTTCTGGATTTGTGCTTGGGGGGGTAAGCTGGTGATCCTCACCCTGTTGGAGGCGATCCCCAGAGGAATCATGGGGGTTGGTGAAGTGGAAGACAACTGGAGCCGGAGGAAGGAGCCCTCTAAAGGAGTGCTGGAGCCACCTGTCGGCTCTGCAAAGGAGCAGAGAAATTGTAAATAAAAAAAAAAAAAAGAATCTGCCAATCTGCACCTCTCTGAGGAGGTTCTGAGTGTCCTGAGGGGCTCCCGGAAACCTTCAACAAGGAAGACTTATGCTTCCAAATGGAAGAGGTTTTCCATTTGGTGTGCAGAAAAAAGAAATAATCCTTCTGGAGCTGTGCTGTCAGTCCTTTTGGACTACCTAACCCACCTGCATTCCTTAGACCTTAAGCCTTCTACCCCGAAAGTGCACCTGACTGCGATCTCAGCTTACATTTCAGCAGGTAAAGACAGGTATATGGCATCTCATTCTTTCTTCAGGAAATTTTTTAAAGGTCTCAACCACCCTCACCCTCCCCTTAGGGAGCCGGTACCAGTCTGGGACCTTAAGATTTGTATTGCCAGGCTCACGGAACCTCCCTTTCAACCTATGGCAACTACAGATTTGAAGTATGTTACATGGAAGGCTGTTTTCCTGGTAGCCATTACTTCAGCTAGGCAAATAAGTGAACTACAGGCATTGTGCACAGATCTGAACTATATCTCATTCCACAGGGATAAGGACCAATAGAAAAAATTCCTCCCCAAGGTAGTTTCAGATTTATACTTGAACCAGTCTATCACATTGCCTGTTTTCTTCACTGCCAGCTCCAGCTCAGGTGAACGGAAACTGTACATCTTGGATGTCAAATGGGTACTTAGCCATTAGCTTGACAGAACCAAGATTCACAGGCCAGAGGTTACCCAGTTGTTTCTCACTTATGGAGAAGTGGGTAAGGAAAGACCAGCTTCTAGGAGAACCATTGTACGCTGGGTAGTAGCCTGTATCCAGTTTTGCTACTCTATGATTAGGAAGCAGCCTCCCCTGGGCCTTAGGGCATATTCTACCAGGGGTACAGCTGCATCAGTGGCTGCAGCAAGGGATGTCCCACTGCTGGAAATTTGTAAAGCAGCCACATGGAAAACTGTCCACACTTTCACCAAGCACTACTGCTTGGACATACAGTCCAGAAATGATGCCAGATTTGGCACAGCTGTTCTGCAGAACCTTTTTCCAGAGTAGGTTCTGTACCCAACCTCCAAAGGTACTGCTTGGTAGTCTTCATTAGTTTAAGCATACCGAGTGATTCCCGGGGTTTGAAGAAAAAAATACTTACCATAGTAATCTTGTTTCTTCCAGGGGATCACTCAGTATGCTTAAAGCTCCCACCTGCCTTCCCTACCAGAACCAGGAAAAGGGGATATGGTGTTTCTGCATCCCTGCTGGTCACTGGCTATTTTTTTTTTTTAACCAGGAGAGACAAACTAAGCTGAAGCTTGTTTACAGGTGTGACCTGGGAGCACAAGGAAGTTAAGTGACTTGCTCAGAGTCACTGTAACAGGGTCCTGTTATGCAGAAAATAAAAAAGTTTCAAAAAGAAGAGAAGAGAAATTCAAGATGTCCCCCTACCCCCTTTTTTCATGGTTTTATTAAACCGATTCACTAGTCTGTCTGTCTGGGGATGATATGGGGAAGTTCTAAGGGCTGTAACCCCTAGTAGTCTATACAATTCTTGCAACAGGGATGATGTAAAATTACTGCCACGGTCTGTTAATATTTCCCGGGATATTCCCATTCTACTAAAAACTTTGGCCAGTTCTTTGGCTACTCGAGGAGCTGTTAACATCCTCAGAAAAAGAGATGTGCAAAAAACAAGGGGACACAATTTGAAGATAGAGGTGGGGACGACTCAGGGGCAATGTGAGGAAGTATTTTTTCCACAGAGAGGGTGGTGGATGCATGGAACAGCCTTCCTGAGGAGGTTGTGGGGTCTAAAACTGTGGGAGAATTCAAGAATGCATGGGACAGACATAAGGCAATTTTTGTGGGGGGGGTAGGAAGAAATAGGCTATTGGTTATATAGGATCCTCTAGGTAGGGAAATGGGTAGACTAGGTGGGCCAAGCGGTCCTTATCTGCCGTCAAAGTCTGTGTTTCTATGTTACTGATTGGCATAGTCACAGATTATAAGAATATACTGATTCCCTTTAGAACTTTTAAGTAGGGGTCCCACCACATCCATAGCTACCCGATCAAAAGGGGTGGTAACATAAGGGATAGGCTGTAGGGGTACCTAATCTTTTCTCCCTCCTTGTGCTACTAGCTGGCATTTAGCACAGGCTCTATAATAAGCAGCCACGTCCTGATGAATCTCTGGCCAACAAAATCTGGACAGGATTCTCTGAACGGTTTTATCCCTCCCTTCATGGCCAGCCATTGGGATGTCATGGGCAAGAAACATCACCTGTTCTCTGTACTTCTGGGGCACCATCAACTGCTCAGTTTCTAAATCATTTTTTTGGTCAACAGATATTCTATATAGTATTTTATTTCTCTGTATGAAATAAGATTGTCCCGGTTGTTTCTCTTTGGACACCTGTGAAAATAAAGGTTTCAAAGAATCATCTGCCATTTGATCTTCATAAATATAGTTACAAGACAACCCTGGTACCATATACTCTGTCCCTTTTTGGTGTTGTTCTTTCCAAGCCTTCTTCTCCCTTCCTCATTCTTTTTGGGACTTCCTATCTTTGCCCCCAATTTCAAAATAATATTCTTCGAAGAGAAAAACAGAGTCTAATTGGGCTTTAGTTTGAGATCTGGTAACCACTTTAACAGTCTCCTTAAAAGTCTGGTGATTACTCATCAGTGTTGAAAAAATGAGGAAATCTTGTCCAATAATGACAGGTACTGGTAACGGTACTAGACCAACTAGTACTTTACAAGAGTCATTATTTATTTTAATATCAAGATGGGCAGTTTTATACTGGTGAATGCCCCCATGCACACATCTGACAGTAGTATCCTGCTGGTTCATGGCACAATCAGGGGCAAGATCAGTTCGCACTAATGTTTGCCTGCTCCCAGAATCCAATAATCCCAGGGTTTGTAGGTCTCCAATCCCCACTGTCTCTAGATGGCCAATACTGGCCAGAGCCAAATGAACAGGCTCTTGTCTTTTATTAGTACAATTCCTCACAATGTGACCCTTCCCAAGGCAACCATGGCATATCAGTTCAGGATATGGAATTCTAGCACCTCTATCCCTGTTATACTGTGATTGTCTCTGATTCTGCAAATTTTGGGAATATAAGGGTCTAACCGGAGGTGCAGGTGGTCCTTGGTTACCTGGTTGTCCTCTGGGTCTGGTTGTTCTAGCTGCTAGGTAATCCTCAGCTAGCTTAATGGTTTCTTCTGCAGTTTCAGGTTTGTGCTCCTTCACTCATACTTGCACATCAGGAACCAAAACCTGGATAAATTGTTCGATGGTAATAAATTCCATAATCTGGTCAATAGACTTTGTGGTGGGTTGTAGCCATTTTATACAGTAATCCTTAAGTCGGGCATAGGTCTCCCTTAGCGTGTCGTAATGGAACATCTTCTGTGACCTAAAGCGCTGACGGTAAGTCTCTGTGCTGATATTATATCTTCTTGAAATCTCTTCCTTAACTTTAGCATAAATGGCAGCATAAGTCACACTTAGTTGACTATATACAAGCTGAGCCCTCCCGGACAAGTAGGGTACCAATCTTATCACCCACTGATCTTGGGGTCAGTTGCAAGTCTGGGCTATTAGCTCGAAAGTCATCAGATAAGCTTTTATATCATCACTTTCAGTTAATTTAGTCAACTTAATATCTCTTGGCACCGTTTGTTCTACTTGCCTTTGTGACATCTCCTGTATCGCCTTCAGGGTGTCAGTCCATTTTTGGTCCTGTCTTCTCCTTTCTTCAGCTTGCAGTCTTTGGTCCTCATCCCTCAGTCACCGATCTTCATCCCCCTGGTTCTCCATCTCGATCTGCTGCATGCATAGCCACTTTTAACAATTCACTAGGATCATCAGCAGCTGGTGGTACCTGTCGTACTTGTGGCTTTGCTGCTGCAGCTAGTACCTCTTCTTCTTCTTCCTCTGCCTTCTTCATTTTGGGTCTGGTTCCAGGGTTTAGCCCAGGCAACAAAGGCTCCCCAGTCCTTTCTCTCACTGACCTGGTGAGATGCAATGCACTTTTGTCTGACTGTTCCCCTTTGTGCATCTGTTAGGGTGTTTTTGCTGCAACACTCCCGGTACGCCTTCCAGGCAGCCTCGACACACCAGGTTGAACCCCACTGCTGACACCAATGTAAGCATGTGGGTTCAATAACAGACACCAGTCACAAAAATGAAGTGCATAAAAAATGCTGGCATAGCGTTTATCATTTTATGTCCAGAAAAAATAAATAATTATTTACAGAAAAGAAATAGGTTAACTTTCACCAAAACAAAAGTAAACAAAAACCCAGACAAGTCTTGCAGTCAGACTCCTTGCTCTTCTCAGTATCCAATACTTCCAAGCTAGTGTGTAGGCATTCACACTTCCATTCCTTCACCTTATTAGATGATACTGACCACTCTCCTTCCTCTCCCTATCTGACAAGGTCTTCTGGTGGAGGCCTTATATAGTACTCAGAAGGGGCAGAGTTTGAAATTGGCTCCACCTACTCTCTGACATCACCTCTATTTGGTTGCTATAAAGGCAGCCATTTCGTGGGCTGCCAACTTTATGAGAAGGGCTTCCCAGATGACTTTACCCAGGTAAGTAAGCCATAATAGAGAAAAGAGAAGTAACCTAAATATTAAATATAAAGAATCTAGAATCTTTAACCAAGGGCAACAGATGAGGGGCGCGCTCCCTATCTTATTTCCTTGTAAGGTTCTAGATTCTTTAATAAATAGCCAGTTTGATGTTCTAGTGCAAAACCCAGAGGAAAAAAAAAACAGTTTTTATTTATAAAACACATTGATCTCCTATTTACATACTGTAATTCTAGCTAACAGAGTTTTTACTGTGTTTAGTTAACAAATATTGGGATTCCGCGATGGCTGCAATTCTCAGCCAACAGCTGTTTATTTTTCAGCCTTTTAACAGAAAGGCAGCACCTTCTTTAAACATTCAGCTCCTTTTTATTTCCTTGGAGTGAGCACCAGAACAGGACTTCAGAGTTACTTGCTAGGGCGTACTGCTCCTTAGCAACCTTTTCTTTACTGGTACAAACCCCCTGCATAGAAAGCGGAGAACTCCTTTAGCAACATACTTTTGCTTTGTCTGAATTTTCTAACAAATGCTTTTAAGGGCAATTACACTTTATATTAAAGCCCATTACCATAACTACTATCAAGATGTACAAACTAGAATTGGATAACAGGGATAGTAAAGCTTTAAGAATTGCCAGGTTGGCCACCCTGACAAGAAAATTAGTATAGATAGGAAGTTAGAAGAGTAGACAGGAGAGAGTGAAAATGAAAACAAAAAGGGGAGACATCTTGAATTTCTCTTCTTTTTGAAACTTTTTTTATTTTCTGCATAACAGGACCCTGTTACAGTCACACAGTATGCAAGTGGGGGCTGTGGGATTCAAACCCAGGTCTCTAGGTTTGCAGCTCAGAGCCTTAAACCACTGTGCTATACTGCCTCCTAAATTTATATTTGTTCCAGTTAATGGTTAAGTTTTGAGACAGTCGGTGCTTGTTGTTGTCCCTTCTTTCAGGGACTGTGCTTTTAGGGTATTATTAAGGTGGGGTTACAGTTAATAGTATGGCTAGTTAGAGGGTCTTCACTCTGTTAGGCTCCATAATGAATCTGAGTGTTGGATCAGAACGCAGCAGTCACTAGGGGGCAGCAGTTTTCAATTGGCACGAGCCAATGGGAGTGCCATCATTTGCATACATTCCATTCTCTCCAAGGCAGTTCAACACTGAAGGCTGACTGCATTAGTTTAAACATAATGAGGGATCCCCTGGAAGACACAAGATTACGATGGTAATTTTTTCTCATGGATAATCAGCCGGACTCTGTGCCATAAATGTAACACAGACAGAGTTCATGTAAATGGGATCTTACTGTTGTTTCCAAATGTTCTACTTCTTCTTCCTTCCTGTTATGCTCTAAGCAGTCATGTGGAGTGGACCCATGTGTGAAAGGAAACAAAGTAAGATGATGAGAGCCTTTTATTGTCTTGTAAGCCATATCTTATCAGTTCATCATGTAATGGTTTGCAACAGTGTGCATTGTACTGTTGTGCTGCTTATTCTGCCCTACGCACTTATACTCTCTTTTATTCACTCCCCCACTGTGAATTTTCTCCCCCTTCCCTTCAACTCCCCTCCCCCTTCAACTCCCTCCCCTTCTCACCTAGCCTCCCTCCCGCAACTCATTCACCCTTACTCCCTCCTTTCCCTTCCCCCTTCCTGCTCTCCTAGTTCCCCCCTTCCACTAGCCTGCTACATCTCCCTTTAGCCCAATTTCCGCTACTTATACTCATGCTATGCTACATTACCCCTGTTATGTACCTGCACTTATATACCGTACACTGCCTCAATGTGTACCTTGCCTTGTTTTCCAAACCCTACTGTTAATGTTCAGCTCTGTCCTAACGAGCTGCGCAACCATGTCCCTGCTTACTTGTAACTGTTTGATATGTAGCATATTTATCTGTTCTCCTTATGTATATGCTCTCTTGTATGCTAAATTGTAATCCCTTCCACCCATGCTCTGTTGTACTATTGCTAAGCTCAACCTGTATATGTTTACTTGCCTCCTCTGTAACCCCCCCTCCCCAGGTCACACCGTGAGATGAGCATCTGTTTGCTCAGTGTGCCTTTCCTGGTAAAACATTTTCAATAAATAAATAAATTATTGTAACTTCAAAACCTCAAATAAACAGAAATTTACAAAAACAAGCATTTGTCAATGCCGAATGTTTGCTTGCTGGCATTGGCATTGGTAGTGAAGAAGTTACAGAGCTGCATAATAGGAATGGTAGTGAAATATTGAACTGAAGCCAACCCCACCACCACTCTGCAGAGAGTGACAGGTATTGGGGTGTGCATTTCGGTCGTCAGGCATAACGGCCACGCCATTTCACCACACCCTACCCTGCAGACACTGACAAGTGTCACGGTGTGCCTTGGGGTCTTTGGCCCTTATGCACACCCAATTCGATCAGGAAATACAGTGAGATGGGTGCGGTATAGGAGAATGGGGTGAACTTTGGGGCAAAGAGTCCAAGGCATACCTCGATGCCTCTCACTGGCTGCAGGGTGTGGAATGATATGAGCATTACAGGCAAGAATCCCAAGTCACACCCCTGGTGCCTGTCATTCTCTACAGGGTGGGGCGTTATGGTTGGAAACCCTAACACCTCAGGCATTCGTTGGTATTTTCCTCCAAATTTTCAACATGGTTTTTGTGACCCCCTCCTCATGAACAGTGGCAATATCAGTTTGTTGGCAGCTGCTTATGCACAGCAACTTCGGCATTTAGCACCACAGGTGCAAAAACACATTCGGACAGGATGTAAAAATGACAGCTGTACTATTCATGGGGAGGTGTAAAAATGGCAATGTTGCAAATCTACAGTAAAATATTAAAAAACTGGTGAAGTCACGAGCGTGCATAGAAACTGTGCAACGCACACCCATAATGTAATTAGTTTGGGGATTTTTTACAGCAGATTGTCAACACAGGCATTTTGGGACCTCCGATCATGAACAGTGTCATTGTGATTTTCTTTATCTGTCCCGAACAATGATTTCCCACAGCGACCACGCATCTCTGCGCTGAAAGTGTGAAAACACATTTCAGCCATGTTGTGAAAAATGACAGCTGTACTGTTCATAAGGAAGTGTGGAAAAATGTCACTGGTAAAAATCTGGACTGAAAATATTACAAATTCATGAACTTACGAGGGTGCGTGGAAACTGCGCAATGCTCACTCGTAACACAGTCATTTTATGGACTTTTGTCACCAAATTTTCAACATAGCCATTTTAAGACCTCTGCTCATGAACAGTATAACTGTGATTTTCTTAATCTGTCCCAAACATTGCTTTCGCACACTGACTGCACCATTGTGCGCTACATGTGTGGAAACACATTTTGGGTGACATGTGAAAAATGGCAGCTGTACTGTTCATAAGGAGTTGTAATAAAATGGCAATGTTGAAAATCTGGAGTGAAAATATTAAAAATTCGCAAACTTACGAGCATGCGTAGGAACTGCGCAACACACGCTCGTAAAACAGTCATTTTAGGAATTTTTCCACCAGATTTTCAACATAGCCATTTTAAGACCTCTGCTCATGAACAGTGTCACTGTGATTTTCTTAATGTGTCCCATACATTGATTTTGCACACCAACTGTGCCATTGTGCGCTACATAGGCGGAAACACGTTTTGGGCAAGATGTGAAAAATGACAGCTGTACTGCTCATAAGGAAGCATAATAAAATGGCAATGTTGAAAATCTGGAAATTAATATTGAAAATTCGCGAACTTATAGTGATGTAAGAACTAACGCAACCTGCAGCTAAATAAAACAGTCATTTTAGGAATTTTCCACCAAATTTTCAAGATAGGCTTTTGAGCCCACCTTATGAACAGTGGCAGTGTCGTTTCATTACTCGGTCCCAAAGGTGATTTCATGCAGTGACTGCGAAATCACCCTTGAGCCGATTAACCTCACGACAGTGAGAGCATTCATGAGAAGGGTCCCAAAACCCCATGTTGACAGGTGCAAAAATTCAAATACCTGAGATATGCAGCAAAGTTGAAAAAACCTATCTATCCCATTATACAGCTTACGGCATTTCCTCAGTTCATGGTGGCTTTGAAGAGTGCAGGCGTGTTTCCCAGTCCACGAAGATCATCGTGCGGAGTCTGGAGGTAAGTATGGGGTGTGGGGGTGTGGGGAGGCAGTGTGCACAGTGGGTGGGCGCGGGTGGGCTGGGTGAATGCCAAGGAACATTTTCTTGTTTACAGTTTTTTTTAACAGGAAGGCGATGCGGGACATTTGCCACACTGGGGTGGGCTCCCAGCGTGGCAGCTAGAAGACTGTTTGGGGTGCTGGAGCCGGACAGAGTTGGGCACCCCGTCAGCCTCTGGGACTTGTGCCATGCTGGGGTGGGCTCCCAGCGTGGCAGCTGTGGAACTGTTTGAGGGGTCTGGAGCTCACGAGTTGGGCACCCCGTCGCCCATACAGATGTGTTGCCATGCTGGGGTGGGCACCCGTGGCATCTGGAACTCTGTTTAGGGAAGCGCAGCACAGCCGATGGGGTGGCATCTCCATCGGCTATACAGTGTGTGCATGGAGTGAGCACACAGTATGCCTGCGATGTGTGTAAGGGGAACACGCGCGGGCAGGCGATATCTTATCGCTGCTCACAGAAGCATAACTCCTCCTTCAACTGTATGCCACTGCATTTTCAACTGCTGTCATAGACAGCTCCAGCAGTGATTGGAGAACTGCGACCGCGCCTGCAAACACACTTACTGAATTGGAAGACACTGACACACCTCCAAAAAACTCAGATGATGGCACTATGTTTCTTGCACATGCGTGCAAGCAAACATAAAAATGTGGTTGGTTATGCAGACAACTGTATTGTTTCATTATGATGGAATGGCTGATTGTGGGGAAAGGCGTGCATCTATCAGACAGTGGATATGCATAACTATAAAACACCATGGCTAATCTAACACTGATATCTTATAATATCAGAGGGCTTAACAGTCCAGTATAGAGGGCTCAGGTGCTGCAGGAAATAAAACTGGGGCTACCATAACCTTACTGCAAGAGACCCACCTTACCTCATCAGAACATGAAACATTGCACTGAAAATGGGAGGGGAGGTATATGTCACTTTGTGGAAGGAACATCCACATTGCAGGGGACCACAATGCTCATTAGGAGGTATAGCCCACTCCAAATTGGAGGAACATAATTAGACCCAGAGGGCAGATTTGTCCGGTTGTGCAGTGTATACAGGGATGTTAGACATACTGTTTTGAACATTTGTGCAGCAAATGATGACACGGAAAATACGGAGATCTTCCAAGAATCTAGTCTTCACCATTCGTTCCCACTGATGGGTCTTAGCCGCAGGCACTAGGACCCTGATGAAGCAAAGTCTTTTGCAGCTAGGAGGGGAATGATATTGGCCTGTGACACCGCCCACTAGGCCGACATACGGACACTGTGCACGTAAGCCAGCCAGTAACAGACGCTGGCAACCTCCCTTCCTCAGTTCTGTTTTTTTCCACCATAGAGAGTGCACTGTAGGAGCATCTGAAATCTAATCCTATGTCAGCAACTGAAACCTCAGTTCACCACAGCTGTTTCTTTACTATTTTCGATGCCAAATACTTTTTGATGCCAAATTCAGTTCCTTACCATTTTGGCTCCATTTTTAAAGTTCAGCATTTTAGTACTTTCACATCTCACTTTATTATTTTGTCTGCCACAATGCTGAGTTCATCAGAGGGGCAAAAGAAGAAAGGCTGCAACCCGCCCCCAGTGCTTCAGTGCTCCTGTGGGGGCCCTAAGCGCAACATCAAGTGCAATCAAAATGTCACTCCTGCCATGGCCCTGACCATGACATGGACTGTTGCAACACCTGTTTTTCCATGGACAAATGCATCCTAGAACACTGTATCCTGAAGTGGGGTCATTTGCCCACCCCCACCCACTTTTGGAGGAAGGTGTCACACCCATGATGCCAAGGTCAGGAGTCTGGGCCTTTCCCCTGGGTCTCTTCCCAGTACCTCTTGTGCTGAGGAAGATCAGAGTCCTTCTCACACTTGCCTTGCTGAGACACTGGAGGCCCAGCTGGGGCTTGGTAGACAGATAATTCCTTCCAGGGGGTCATCTGACCACCCCCCAGTCCCTCTGTCCTGGACAGTGGACATCCCTGGTGGTGAGGCTGAAGCTATACAGTTGGTCTACACCGGTGGACAACTCAGGGTCACAGCCTGCTGCAGCCCCAGCTCCCGGTACTGCCCACGGTACCAGTGAGCAGGGTGGTGCTGGTCATGAGGTTGGGTCTCATTCTGATACCGTTAGTGGTGCTGGAAGAGGGGTGAGTACCAGAGCTGCCCCTGACCCCTAGTCCAAGGTGGTTGCCATTTCCTCTCCCGAGCACCCTTGTGGTCTTGATCAGGATGAGGATGCTGACCTTGGGCACAGGAATGGGGGCAGCAATGATGGGGCTGACCCTGGGTCCAGTTCTGATTGCAGCACTGGTCACATTGTCACCCTTGTTGTCCTCCCTGGGCCTGGTGCTGGGAACAGTGCCAGGACACATTCTGGTGCCGCTCAAGGCACTGGTTCAGACCTCTGTATCGTTGTCAGTGTCAGGTCCGGACCCTGTGCTGTTTGCTGTGCTGGGCTGATTCCTGGTGCCATTCGTGATGCCAGGGAAGGGGACAGCTCCGGGGGCGTTCTGGCACTGGTGACCTACTCGGTTCCATGGAAGGCATTGGCCCTAGTGAAGGAATGGAAGCCACTGCTGAGCCTGGTGCAGATCCTGAAACTGGTGCTGAAGACAGTACTGGCCAGGGTTCTGGCAATGACCCAGTGATCATGCATAACTCAATAAATACCAAAGAGGCAGTGGGCCTCGAGGCACTAGGAGCTTTTGTGGTCCATCTGTGTGTATGCACTTTAGTAAATGGCACTTATATTTTCCAGTTTATGTTTTGTGCTGGTTTTTCCCTGAACATTCCCACAGCCCTGGCTGAGAGCCTGGAGCCTCTGGCTTCTTTATCCTTCCTGGGACTCTGCCACCCTCACTGAGTTGTCAGGTATCATGGGTCCCCTTGGTTCTCTCACCTGACCTAAGTATCGGATGACGGCTGGTGCCCGCTACCATTCCATCTACAGTCCAGCCGGATCCAGTTCAAACCCATGCCCCAAGCACCACTTCTTCCAGAGTCCAGCTCCTCCTCTGAGGATGAGGACTTCTCCCTTCATCTGTCCATGGATGTTGAGTTCTCTGCATACCAGTGGTTCCTCATGGAGATGCTGAAGGAGCTGAATGTAGGATCCTTCATAAGCCACAATCCTGTGCATTTGCCCCTTAGATTCCTTGAGGATTTCAGTGATAACAGCTTTGTCATCCCTTCTTTGCCTCAAGCCTTAGAGGAGGCATCCAGGACTGTCTAGCTTCATCCCTTTCCCCTGCTCCAGCACCAAAGGATGTCCATCACAGGTATTGTTTTCCCACAGAGTCTGCAGGAGCCATACCTCATCCCATTTCAAGGACTGGTGCTGCAGACCCAGACTGGGCTAAATGCATGACTGACCTCCTGAGTCTGATTCTGCAGAGGTAGATGCCTGGGGAGGAGGGTTTTCACCTTGGCATGCACCATCATGTACACTGCTGCATACCAGGCCCATCAGACAGTTCATAAAAAGCGGCTATGGGTGCAGCTAGGTCAGGTCCTAGCAGCAGTGCTTGAGTGAAAATTAACCCGGCAAGGCATTCGCCTTTCTGCCTAGGGTCTGGAGCTGACAAGGCACCAATCAAGAGCATCATACGATGCCAGTGAGGTAGCTTCCAGGTTGGTAGTAACAGCAGCCTGCATTCGGCAAATGGCATGGCTTTGCCCTTCCAGGTTGGCGCCTCTGGTCTTACGTAAAGTGCTTAAGTCGCATTTCCAGGAGGATTCACTTCTTTTCCCACAGGGTCAGGCATGAGCTGTTGGGGCACCCTCATGCTCCAGGGCCACAAGAGCCTCTGCCTGCCCTTCACCACTCTCAAGTCCCGCTGGACCAGTAAGGAGTCCCTGCCCTCAGGTGATATTCCCCCATGCAGATGGCTGAGGGATATCTTCCCTTAAGATGAGCCAACTCCTCCCTGTTTGGGAAAGCTTGGTACTCTGACCAATTAATGGAAATAAATGGTGAAGACTAGTTCTTGGAAGATATAAAAATGATGTACTCACCGTAATTGTTGATCTTCCAGAATATTGCCACCATTCATTCACGCACCCACCCATCCATCATCCCCCTCACAGGTAAGAGCCAGGGTCTCTGGGCAACTCATCCTGTTGTGTCTCAGCACACTGGCATACTTCTTGCCACTCTCTGACAGGAGGTGTTTTCCCCTCCTCTTCTGAGGGTGATGTCTATTTTTTCTGTTCTGTAAAGACAAAACTTGGATGCAGGTCCCCTTCCCTCTTCCCCTCAAATAAATAAATAAAAAGTCCTTGGAGTATTTTCTCCTCATTACCTTAATAATTTCCTCCCTCTCCTTACTAGGGATACCTCTTAGGGAATATCCTATTGTTGCTGTTGCAACATTGGCTCCACTTTGCCCACACCTCTGAGCCGCTGCCATGTAGCAGTAACTGGCATTGGGGATAAGGTGCAAATCTTACTCTTTTTCTGTGTTGCAGGGAGAGGCTGGTGCAGCAGAATTTTCTGCATTATACTCCTCAGTCTGTTGGGTTGAGTTCTTCTGTGCTATATTCCTCAACTGTTTTTCATGTTGATGCTTTTCATGTCAATCATTTCCATTTTTTCTTCACTCCTTTTTGGAGTTGCAAGAAGATAATATTGTGTTCCCTGGTTTCTGTCCAGTTACACTGGTCATCTTCCCCCCAGAGGGGAGCTTCTGTTTTTTCCCCCTGCTAATTGTGTCTGGCCCCTTGGAGCACCAAGGTGTTTTTCTTTCAAGCTGGTATTTTTTAATTTTTTTGTATTATTTATTTAAAATTTTTGCAGTACAGAAACAACAAAATCATACAGCATAGGAGGAGAACAACAAATTTCACATAAATGGCAATGACATACAGCACATATAAGCTCCTCCCAGATAGTTACCACATAGGGGGAAGAACCCCACATCTCTTTACAATATCCATTCCCCTAGCATACAGCTTAAGAAGCATAAGAGGGAACCAGCAATAAAATATTTATCATAACATCAAGTTTAAACGCACCAGCTTAATCTACTGGATAGTATAGTTCCCCGAGTAGTTATACCCCTTTATTTTTCAGCCAATAGTCTCCCATCCTCCCGGAACCTTCCCATCAAAACATAAAAAAGAATAGCTTATAAACTTACAACATCAAAGCACAAGATGAACACTTAGAGCGTCCCCAACACAACATTAACAAAGATTGTGCAGCAACTGGCTGTTTCTTTTAATTTATCCCAGGTGTGGGTCAGGTCTGTGCCTGAGCCATAGCCCATCCGTTCAAATCCAAAGTCAGCGATTTATGGTCCTTGTGTAGCAGGCTAAACAGGGCAATTTAACATAGGAACAGACTTGCTTATATTCCCCGGCTAGATTAAAGCTCCCCAAATAAAATTATTCACTTAGCACTAAAAATAGCCCCTAACTAGCCAGAGTTATGCCCCAACCCAGTCTCACAGACCTCGTGTATATTCTCAACCATAGTGAATTCAGGGCACCTCTTCATCCGATGAAGCGACCTCTCCCTCTCCTGCCTCCAAGTCTCGCTCAATGGTCTTCACCATCTTTTCAGCATCCTTCGGGTCCTGGAATTGATACTGTCACCCTTGCCAGGTGATTCTCAGCTGAGCAGGGAAAATAAGTTGATGTTATATTTTATATTGTCTCAGCCGGCTGCGGATTCCATCAAAACCTTTCCTCCTTATGCGGGTGCCATACACGAGGTCTGGAAAAATTTGAATTGCCTTGTCCCCATAATACAAAGAGCGCTTCTGTCTAGCAAGGGCAAGTACCCGATCTCGGTCTCCAACTCCAGTGCACACCACCAGGAAAGTCCGTGGCGACCCCTCCTCCGATAGTTCCTGTCTTGGTGTGATTCTATACACCTTTTCCACTGCTAAAGGAGGATTCTGTTCCAAAAGTCCAAGAATCTTTGGGAGCATGTGTCTGGCAAAACTCAGAGGGTCGTCTCCTTCTGCCGACTCAGCTAGGCCCAGTATGCGCAGGTTTCGTTCGCAGGCTTGATTCTCCACCAGCTCAAGTCGCTGCCGAAGCAATGTGTTCTCTTTAATAAGTTTTGTGGTGGCGTCGCAGGCCTTCGTTATAAGAGTTTCTGATTTCTTGACAGTCGTCTCACAGCTGTCCATTCTGGCCTCCAGGTCTGTAACTCGTGGTATCAGAGAGTACAGTTTTTCATCCATCACCTGTACAGATTTGACCAGTTGGCTTAGGGTCGTTTGTATAGAGTCCAGAGAGGTGCCTGTCAGCACCGCTTTGCTCGTTGGTGTAGCTTCCACAAGTTCTGGGGGCCTCTCCTCCCTCTGTTGTTGGGTTTTCTTTGGGGCAAAAAATCCAAGGAGGAAGCAGCAGCCCCTTGATTCTTCCCCATGATCGCTGACTCTGAGGCACCACCAAGCACCCCCAATGCCCTGTGTTCAGCAAATTAATCTAAAAAATGTATTTTAAAATTGATATAAAGATAGAGGCCCAGGAGCTCAGGAGATATGCTGCTTCTTGTAAGCTGCTCAGCAGCGCCCCCCCTCAAACTGGTATTTGATATCTCTTTCAGAGATCATTTTTTCTAGATCCCTGTTTATACCCAAGAACTATATGCCAGAGCTGCTGCCCATTTCTTATCTCTATCTTCCTGTCCAGGTAACTGATGCTAGGTTCTACCTCTCATGCCCACTACCTTGTGCCACCCAGTAAGCCCAGCCCTTAGTCATTCTAAGTTGGTAGTTGGGCTTTATTTTGTTGTTATTTTTTATATCCTTTATTATTTTTTTATCTCTTTGGGCTAGGAGTCTATAGCCTTCTCTCACTTTTTCTCTCCCTCTTGTTTTCTTCTACTGGCAAACAGAATTGAGGAAGGGAGGGGGCCCCCATCTGTTATTGTCTGACTCATGTGCATGATGTCGGTATATCGGTCTTGTGGACATCGCCAGCACCACTGTTGATCCCCTCCTATCTGCAAAAGACTTTACTCTCGCAAGGTCCTGGTGCTTCTGGGTAAGATCCATTGGTGTGTGAATGAATGGTGAAGGTATTCTGGAAGATCAGCAATTATGGTGAGTACGTAATTTTCCTTTTTGGTGTGCAATGCATGGCAATTGCTGTTATATGTTATGTGAATCTTAAGCTGATCTCCCAAGCTGAATCTTGATGGCCTGAAGAATTTTCATATATCGGTGGCTGTGCACCGTTTGCATTTAATATGGTTTGTATTCGGATATCTCCACAACAGTTTTATTGTTTATTTTTTTCTGTTTAAATCATGGTTCTAATGATATTACCAGCTATGCTCTGTTTTTCCTATTAATGAAGTACAGTAATTGCCTAATAATGTTTGGATTTTGTGGATACAGAGACACTTAGAAATCACTTCTATCATGGTTTGCCTATATATTCTGCCTTATCCACAGGTCATATCTTGGTTAACAAATTCTAAAGGATTACTTTTACTTTGATTAACCAATGCAGTTTCCCCTAATTCTGTACTGTCATTAAGGGGCTAAGCATAGCGAGAAACTGAGGGATCTGGTGAGACCCCACCTAGAGTACTGTGTCCTGTTTCAGAGTCCTCATCTCTGAAAGCACATAGACAGAGTTGAGGCAGTCCAGAGGAGGGCAATTAAAATGGTGCAGGATCTGAATCAAAAGCCCTATGAGGAGAGACTGAAGGACCTCAGTATGTACAGACTGGGGGAAAGGAGGGAGAGGGGGGATATGATAGAAACTTTCAAATACCTCAAAGGTATAAATAAGGTTCAAGATGGAAGCCTTTTTCAGAGAAAAGGATGCACAAGAACAAGTGGCCATGCAATGAAGCTGGAGGGGGTAGAATCAGGAGAAATGTAAGGAAACACTTCTTCACATAAAGGGTGGCGGATGCCTGGAACAGCCTCCCTGAGGAGGTGGTGGGAGCAAACACTGTAACAGGATTTAAGAAGGCATAAGATAGGTATAAGGGAACATTAGAAGCAAGAAGGGGGGTAAAGAGAGAGAGATCAAGTAGGATCTATGGTGTGACAGTAGTAGGGAACATGGGCAGACTAGGTGAGCCTTGCAGTCCTTATCTGCTGTCAAATTCTATGTTTCTATGTTTCTATGATCTCAACGTGTACACCCTGGAGGAGAGGAGAGCATAAGGTGACATGATAGAGTCCTACAAGTACCTCACAGGGGTGAACAGGGTGCAGAAGGGGAGTCTCTTTTAAATGAGCAAGAGCACCAGGACCAGGGGCATGCAATGAAGCTGAAAGGGGGGGATGTTAAGAGAGATGTGAGAAAATATTCTTCACTGAAAGGGTGGTAGACACCTGGAACTGACTGACAGCAGAAGTGGTTAAGGTGAAAACGGGGGATTTCACACATGCATGGGATAGACATAGGGGTGTATTAGAAAACAGGCAGGGAGGAAGGAGGACTGTTGGGGACCAATTAGGGTCTGCAGAGACAGAGTAGGCAGGAAACATCTGGGCAGACTGGGTGCACCAAGCAATCATTTTCTACTAACAAATTTTGTTTCTCTGTTTCTAAAAATACTGATGTTAACATATGTAGATATTCAATCTTTCTTGCTGTAACTGCATTGTACTTTTGTTGTGTGCCTATTAACCCTATCTGCTATATGCCAGCTTTCATATAAAATGAATAAGATAAAAGTTAAAAAACTGGAAAAATTAGGGAAATGGAGTTACCTCATTCCTTTCTGATAGAAGGGAAACTCAAAGAATCAGCAGGGAAATCAGCTAACAAATTAGTTAACTAATTGTTTGACACTTATCAGTCTCTTTCAGGAAAGTAACCCCTGGGGTGACATCTTAGAGAGAGTGTACATGGATTATACATAATTTAAACAGACATGTTGGTTTTAAATTTCAACACATCAAGGCATCTGAGGTTGCTAAAGGTTTATTATTGCTGAACGCCATGAAGGCAGTTGGGAATGGATGAGATCCCGGGTAAACCTTTACATTATGCTGCCCCCTGTAATATGCAAACCCCTGGTAGTGTTATTTAATTTGCCCTTGAACACAAGTGTCTTCCCTGCTAGCTGTAAAGATGCACTCATGGTTCCAGTTATTAATCAATGTACCAATGGTACTAAAGGGGCCAAATAAGGTCTGTAAAGTGTGAAATCATTATGTATTGAAATACAATATATTGTGTGAGTGCCTGGACTCAAATCACTGATCCTTTACCTGCAAAGCTAATACACATTCAGTGTGCCACTGAGCTACAGGTAAGTGACTTAAAAGTGCCTATGGTGTAGCGGTATGTCACAACCTGCAAAACAGGCAACTAGGAATCTAATCCTAGCAAGTGATAAGCCTTTACAGATTGTTGTTCTTACTTCTCATGCCAATTCACCATTCCAACTCCACGCCACCATGAATTGCCACTCAAGTGAGTTCCCATCTTATAAAAAAATTTAAACAAATGTATAATCCAAGCCCCAGGAATCTCCTAGTAGTATTAGTCAATTTGCAGTCAGTCCAGAATCTCTGACTACCCCCAGAACTTTGAGTGGGGATGTATGCAAATTAGAGAATTTGCATGCAACATTCAAAACTGCTGCCTCTAGGTGGACTGTGTTCCATCTCACTGCCAGATTCAATTTTTCCATTCAGACAACAAGAAGTACCCCCAAGAGCTGCACAGCAACTTCACTGCAAGACTGTTTATTTTATTCAAAAAGTGGTATTTTTATGCTATTTTATACATACTCTGCCTCTAGTAGTTTATTTACTTAAGTTTAGTTAGTGGAATATTATTTAGTCATTTTTAGCGGTTCCCTTGCAGTTCCCAGGAACCGAGTTCTCAAGATTAAACTGGGATTTGTAGCAGTTCTTACCGCTAGCGCTTTAGTTTAAAATTTTTATATATTTAGAAATTTAAACAACTTTATACTCCTGATCAGTTCCCATTCTTAGCAAGGAATCGATCATGTTTTTGTGTTTAAACATACTTTTTAAGTATTAAGTTGGTTTGTGATTGGTTCCCATTTCTGTTTAGGAACTGATCGTATTTGGTTTAAACAAAGAAATCTGTTCTAAATTGAGGTTCCCTTTTAACATAGGAACCAACCGGGATTTGCTTAAAACCCATTCTGAGGAAGGTTTTTTACAGTCTACTGACAGGTTGACATGTCAGACAGACCTCAAAAGAGGGTGGGACCCACAGGCTTTAAAAATTCTATCAAGTGCTTCCAGATTTTTGCCAAGGCTGATCGCTATGATTGTGTATATAGTGCTGTGGTCCCGGTCATATTTTCTATAACTGCAAAGTGTGCAGTACTTTTTGTTCAAAAAACTATTAAAAAGAGAGCCAAACAATTTGAGCAAATGGCTTCTGCTACCACCTCAGTGTCACCAAAGCAAACTGAAGAGGGTCCTTCTGCATACCACTCCAAAACAAAAGAGAGACCCTCTAAAGACTACTCAGACCCAACATTCCTGAAAAAGGGTCTGAGTATACTAGGCACAAAAGAACAACCAAGCAGGCTCCTGAGTCTGTGCCTGCCAAAAAGAAATATAAAGAAAAACATGTCATTGTGCCTCCTGCTGAAAAAGCAAAGGAGCACCCGACAGACAAAGATAAAATACCCTCTGCAGAGGAAATTGCCAGAGCCCTGCAAGCCTTCAGGCCTTACAGACTGCAGGTTCCTTACTGGGGTTCACTGGTTCAAATCTTTCCCAGTGGCCATGGACAGGAATTGTACATTGAGGAGGAAGAGGAGGAACCAGATCTAGGGGAACCTATTAAACCAGAGGTATCCCCAGACCAGGATTTCGGTTCCCCTCCTTGCAGGCATGATGATTTTTCCATCCCACTTTTCATTTGTCAGGCAAATGGCTGACACCCTGGGCCTCACCTCACAAGAATCTATAGATGATGAGGAAGAGGCAGAGATCTTCCTGGACTTAAAGTCTTCACCATTTATTCATACTTCTGGATTCAAGCCAGAGGCGCTAGGACCCTGCGGGAGCCAAAAATCTTCAGGAAGACTGGCGCTGTAGTAGGACCACACATGCGCAGCACCACGAGATTAGCTTGCACCTGTGTAGGCTACCTTGGCATTGATCCTCCAACCACTTCAGTTCCTTTTTTCCTGCCATCGAATGCACTTCAGTGACCACATCGCTCACCCGCCAAGAGTAAATCTTCACGTCTATAGGACAGCAACATATAGTCATTCAGTTCATTTTAGTATTATTATTATTCTTCGTTATTTAAAAAAAATTGTAATAATAATAAGAAGTTTTCTCTCAGCCCTGCCATTGACAGAGTCGACCATTGATAGTCTCGGTGATGGTAGGGAGACTTCGCTGGAAAACTGTTCTGGCAGTGGGGCTGTGTCCGGTCTGCCACCCTTTTCTGAGGGGGGGTCCGACCACAGACAGTCCATTGCTTGGGAGGAAGGACAGTCCTCCTGTAAGCACAAAAAGAAGTGGGCCCATTCCTGATCTCGGTCTGGGACCCGGCACCACTCAACCTCAAGTTCTTCTTCTTTCTGTCAGAAGAAGAAATGGCACAACATTTGAGGTCGCCCCATGATACATCTGCTGGGGAGTGTCTGGTAGTGGAGAGTGGTAGGCCCACCCTTACCCTGACACCACCTGTGTCCCTGATGGCCTCCACTCTTAACAGCTGGGACTCTTGACACTGGAGCCCCTCTCTGTCCTCCTGCGGGGTTTCTGGTGAGCAGTTTCACTGGGCCAGTGTTATGAAGCATGGGGTACAGCATCTGTCACGTTTGCCTTTGCTGGTGGACCTGGTTTCAGGACTCTCAGGTCTCGTAGCCTCTGGAAGGTGGTCAGAGTCTTCGGGATGGGATGTGTATTCAGTGCCAGCAGTGGATATTCCACCCTTGCCTGTACTGGCACCATTGATGCCCATTCCATGTGCCTTTCTCCTCACACTGATTCCTCACAGGGGCTAGCACAGGTACCACTTCCCTTCCCCTCTTTTTCCAGGTCTGACAGTGGTTCTCAAACTTTGGTTCCACAAACGACGCCGGGGTCCTCGGTGCTGCGCGCGGTGCAGCGGCCTTCGGTGTCATGTGCGATACCAGGGCCTTCGGTACTGAGGTCTTCAACACTTGTGGCAGTTCCGTTGTCTCCTGTCTACCCTTTGCCAGGCTAGGCTTTGACCTTGCAGGGCCTGATTTCTCCGGGGTAGAGGTGGAGCATGATGAGTCTGACCCTGACCTTATTTTATCTGACAAAGTCAAGGATGACTCATCCTTTGGCTTGGGTGAGAAGCCCTCTGCCATAGCCAAACCCCTAGCTGAATATTTTACCTTCCAGTCTCTTCTCAAAAACATGGGGACAACCCTGGCTCCACAGACCTCCTCTGTAGACCCAGGCAGACTTTTGTGTCTTGGGTTCCTTCATATTCCTAACATTCCTATGAGTCTTATGCCTCCTGTCCCCATCTTTTGGGATGTTATCACAGGCAGTGTGTGAGAGGATAGCTCTGATTCCTTCTGTGGCCAAGTCCATAGACAGGAAGTATGCCCCTCCCAAAGACAGACCTTTCTTAGCATCGCAACCTATTCCAGATGCTTTGGATGTCCTTGCAGAAAACGACAAGGCTGTCCTCCCTCAGGAGACATCAGCACATCCTATCAATAAGGAATTTCATAAAATTGACACCTTGGGGAAACGAGCTTTCGCAGCCACAACCCTGGGTATGCATATTGCCAGTTATCATGGACACTTCTCCCAATTAGAATATGTGCTTTAGAACTCTCTTAAATCAATGGTTGAGAATCTCCCATAGTCTGACTCTACCTTGGAGCTTCTACAGACTATTACCAGGAGCATAGAATCCAACAGTCATCAGCTGAAAGCTTCTATGGATGCCTATGACACTGCCACTAGAGCTGCCACTGCTGGGATTTGTATCAGGTGGTACTCTTGGCTCAGAACATCAGGATTTTTTTCTGATGCTCAACAAGAGGTCATAAATGTCCCTTTTGATGGTGCTTATCTGTTTGGCTCTCAAATTGAGCAAGCACTGGAGGCTGCTCAGAAAACAAGGACTGCCATTAAAACAGCCAGGCTGGTTCCTTCAGCTCCCCAGAGGGGCAGGAACCTTCACTTTTTTCAGAACAGGCAGTCCTTTCGAGGAAGAGGCTGAGGAGCACCTAACAGGAACTAGCCTCCTCAGCTGCAAAAAGAAAATGGCATGAGGCACAGGGCTTGAAAGCACCCAGTACGATACTCTGAAAACCTGGCCCCGGTCTCACCTCAACTGCCCATGGTGGATATTTCTGGGGTACTGGGAGGCCATCTGACTCAGTTTTACAACCAGTGGAAGTCCATCACCTTGGACAAATGGGTCCTCAGGGTTGTTTGAGAGGGTTTCTCCGGATCTTCCACCCAAGCGACAGCACAGTCTGTCTGCCGCTCAGTCAGACCTTCTCACTTCCGAAATACAGGGCCTTCTCAGAAAC
The DNA here is from genome assembly GCA_016271365.2 of Neoceratodus forsteri. NCBI lineage: Eukaryota > Metazoa > Chordata > Ceratodontiformes > Ceratodontidae > Neoceratodus > Neoceratodus forsteri. The sequence continues at coordinate 1,039,837,203 of CM057452.1, forward strand.
TAGGCAATAAAAGTTGTTCCCTTGGCAGAAAGAAACATAGGTTTCTACTCCCATTACTTTCTGGTTCCAAAGAAGACAGACAGCATGCGCCCAATTCTCGACCTCAGAAAGTTAAACAAGTTCTTATTCAGGGAGAAGTTAAAGATGGTCTCCCTAGGAACATACTACCACTCCTTCATCAGTACAACTGGCTGGCATCCCTGGATATGCAAGATGCCTAGCAGCACGTTCCAGTGCAACCAACTCATCACAAGCACCTCCATTTCATGGTCTTGCATCAACATTACCAATCCAGAGTCCTGCCTTTTGGGCTCTCCTCGGCGCCTCAGGTCTTTACAAAGTGTTTCGCAGTTCTCGCTGCACACCTCCAGAAGCTCAGTGTTCAAGTCTTTCCCTACCTGGATGACTGGCTTTTGGCAAGCCAATCAAGGCAGGAGACACAGGAGGCAGTCTCCAGGTCATCTCAGTTCCTCTCCTCCATGGGGGTTCTGCTAAACCGGGAGAAGTCACAGCTTCAAGCCTCTCAGCAGCTCCTCCTCATAGAGGCACTCCTTAATACTTCCAAGGTGATGGCATTCCTCCCAAGAGGACAGAAGGATCAACATTCTCCAGATGTCTTGCTTCATCAGAGAAAACAACCCTGTGTGAGCCCACTCCATGCAATGGATGTTGGGCCTCATGGCTTCTTCCGTCTTCACAGTGCCTCTGGCTTGATTGCACATGAGGACCACTCAGTGGATGCTCAGTATGCAGTGGTCCCCAACAACACACCCGTAATCTTACCCCAACAAAGTAACAGATCCTCTGAGGAGGTAACTTGCTTGGTAGATTCAGGAGGACAACCTTTGTCAAGGTTTGCCCTTTTCCTCTCCAGAGTCTGAGATCACCATCACCACGGATGCATCTCTGATTGGTGGGGGGGGGCTCACTGACAAGAGTTCCACGCTCAGGGACTGTGGACCCAGGAGGAGTCTCATCTACACATAAATGTTCTGGAGATGAGAGCAGAGAGCGGTACTGTAAGCTATTCAAGCCCTGAAGGATGTCCTCTGTCACAAAGCAATTCTTCTTCAGATGGACAACAAGGCAGTGATGTATTACATCAACAAACAGGGGGCAGCCCACTTCTACCCCTTGTGCAGAGAAGCCATGAGGGTATAGGAATGGTGCCTCAAACACAACACTCTGATTCAGGCAGTCTGTCTGACAGGAATTCAGAACAATCTGGCAGATCACCTCAGCAGAACAGAGGTGGATTCTTACGAGTGGTTGCTTGCACCAGATATCGTGCAATTGCTCTTTCATGAGTGGGGCAGTCCAGACATGGACCTTTTTGCATCCACACTCAATGCAAAACTGCCTCTGTTCTGCTCAAGAAATCCAGAACCAGGCATTTTCCATCAGGATGCATTCAGACCGCAGTGGACAAGATGATTTCTGTACACATTTCCCCCACAACCCCTAGTTCAGAGGGTGCTCTCAAACTAGAGGTGCAGGGGGGCAAAATTATTCTAATTTCACCATACTGGCCTTGACAGATCTGGTTTCCATTAATCAACAAATTGTAGAAGGGCCCTCCGAGGCAACTGCCTTTACAAATGGACCTCCTGACACAGGGATCCCTGGTTCATCCCAATCTGCACTCCCTTCATCTCCATGCCTGGCTCCTGAGGAGATAGAAGTGGGCAGGTTTAAAGTTTCTCAGAGAATCTCAAAGATGCTTTTGGCAGCATGTAAGCCTGCCACCAGGAAGACTTACACCACTAAATGGAAGTGTTTTTCGCTATGGTGTGCTAAGATCCCTCTTGATCCATTCCGATGCTCACCAAATAAAGTGTTGGAGTCCCTGTTAGACCTTTCAGATGCAGGACCACAGTAGTCAACAGTCAAGGTACACCTCTGTGCGCTTTCTGCCCATTACGAGCCAATCTAAAATATGTCTCTGGCTCAGCTGCCTTTGTTCAAGAGATTCCTTAAAGGCCTTCTGCACACAAGGCCTCCAGTCAGGAAGCCACTTGCCACCTGGGCTATTAATCCCATGCTGGATATGCTCACTTGCAAACCTTTTGAGCCTCTAGCCATGTGTGAGTTGAATTTCCTGACTTGGAAGACCGCCTTTCTGGTAGCCATCACTTCTGCTGTCAGGGTCTTTGAGATACATGCCCTAGGCACCGACCCTCCGTATACCATCTTTCACAAAGACAAGGCTGTTCTCCATACTCACCCTAACTTTCTACCCAGGATGGTTTCGGAGTTCCACCTCAACCAGGCCTTGGTTCTGCCTACTTACTTCGCTAACTTCCAAAATGAAGGGGAACATACCCTTCATTCCCTGGATGTTAAGAGAGCCTTATGATTCTACATAGACAGGACTGGGGGACATCCGTAAAGCAAAACATCTCTTTGTGTCTTTCAATATGGCCCAGCTGGGTCAGCCAGTATCCATCAGATGCATTTCTGCCTGGATAGTGGCATGCCTTCATCACTGGTATTCTATGGCACAGGTCAAGTTGGAAAGCCAGCTCAATTAGAGTGGTTGCTGCATCCCTGGTGGAGATACATTCGGTTCCCAATACTGAGATTTGCAAAGCGGCTACTTGGAGTTCAGTGCACACCTTTGTGAAGCACTACGCTCTGGATGTTCATGCCAGACAGCATGCTTCCTTTGGCAGGACAGTCCTTAATGGAATTCTGTCCTGAGTGATCTCTATCTCCTGCTGCCCTGCTCAGGGGATTGGTATAGCTTAGTACTCTAACGGAGAAGTATAACTAAATGGTGAAGACTTTAAGTCCAGGAAGATATGAAAATTACGTACCTACCATAATTCTTGGTCTTCTTGGGAAAGTCTTCACTGTTTATTCATACACCCACCCATCACTCCCTGGGCTCACTCATTCTGTTCCTGGTCTTCACAGTTCCTTGTTGGTTTGGCTGTGAAGACATTAACCCTTTGACTCTTCTTATATTGGTCATAAAGGGCTATCTTATGCCCTTGTTGGGTTAGATGTCTCCTAGTTTTATTGCTTTGCACCTCCTCAGTAAAAAAAGGTTCTGAGGCAGTTGGAGGGTCGATGCTGAGGTAGCCTACACAGGCGCGAGCTAATTTCACAGTGCCTCGCATGCGCAGTACTACCGCGATCCCAGACCTCCTAAAGATTTTTGCCTCCCGCAGAGTCCTAGTGCCTCTGGCTTGAATCCAGAAGTATTTATTTATTGAAAATTTCGGAATTACAACCTTTGAGTCAAGGACTCCTTTGTAAAGGCTCCACGTCAGTCACGACAAGACATTACAACAAGACAGAGTGTACAAAGTTCTCAAAACAGAGATATTACATTTCGACAAAAGATTAAATCATAGCATAAGTAAAGGCTACACGTCAGTTGTAATACAAGATTACACAGAGAACAGGTTGTACAGAAGTTTCCAAAACAGGACATTACAAGGGTTCAACAATCACAGTATAAGGTATAAGTATAAATAAATAGTGAAGATGTGTCCAAGAAGATCAAGAATTACGGTAGGTACATAAGTCATTTTCATTTTTTGGATATGATAGATTTGGCTCCCATGAAAAGGTGGTCCTTCCTAAACATAATTCCCTTAAAAAGCCTACTTTTAAAATCCTGCAAACATCTTCCTTCATCTCCGGAGTGGACAAGAAGGTGGAGAAAAAATACCAGCTGTATAGGGCTTCTGCTGATTACTTGTATATCCATCCAGACCATGAGGGTGTGATACAGGCTGCAGCCTGTGATAAAGCAAAAATACCCCAACATCTCATCCACCAGACAAAGATTCCAGAAAAATTGACACTATGGGGAAGAAAGGTTATTTGGGCTCTTACCTTCTCCTCAAACAGGCAGCTTACATGGCTTATGCTGCACAGTACCAGAAAGTCCTATGGAATTCTGTGCTGGCTTTAATTGATAGAGTTCCAGGAGATGTGGCACACGATATGGCAGATATTGCCAGAACGGCTTTGGATGCCACAAAGTACCAGTTTCAAATGTCTGTGGATGTAAATGACTCTGTATTCAGAATGTTGGCCTTGTACGTCTCTTTAAGAAGGTTTGCTTGGCTCAGAGCAACCAACCTTACACCAGACACTCAGTTAAAGGCTATGGATTTCCCTAGCGAAAACAATTCCCTTTTTCGTGACAAAACTGAGGCATACATGAAAAAGGTGGAGGAATACAAAACCACCTACAGGAGTAGCTCCTGGAGAGAGAGGGCCTCCTCTTCTTTTAGATCCACAGGAAGGGGAGGTGGGGTAGTGGGTACTACCCCAGGTCATATGCCCCATACTCTATGCTTGTAGAGTACACACAGGTCAGAGGGTATCACAGGGGCAGGGGCAGAAGGTCTGATAGGCGAGTCAGCCCAGCTCCTAGACCACAATCCGGACAGAACCCCTAACTGCACAGATCAGGTGCCCACCCAGTAGGGGGCAGGTTGGCTCACTATTTCCAACACTGGGGAAATATTACCACAGACAATTGGGTACTGGAGGTAGTGAGTCAGGGTCTCTGTCTACAGTTCAAACAGTTTCCAAAACTTCAGAGCCACAGGGTTTTCCAGCCTTCAACTCCAGCAGAGACTATTCTGCTGGAGTTAGAGGTAAAAAAGCTCCAGCAAGCCAGGGCAATAGAGCTAATCCCTCTTACCCAAAGGGGAAGGGGCATGTACTCAAGATACTTTCTGACCAAAAAAGAAAGATGGAGATAGGCAGTCAATCCTGGATCTCAGATACCTAAACAAACACTTGGTAAAGCCCGGCTTCAAAACGGTAACACTTGCCATAGTTATCCCTTCTCTAAGGAAAGGAAATTGGCTGGCATCTCTGGATCTGAAAGACTCTTACTTTCACATTCCAATCAGACCTTGCCACAGAAAGTACCTACGGTTCTCTCTTCCTTCAGGTCATTACCAGGTCTCAGCACTTCCCTTTGGGCTCACTTCTGCCCCACAGGTACTCACAAAGTGTCTGTCAGTGGTGGTAGCTTACCTCAGAAGGCAGGGAATCAGTGTATTTCCTTACCTGGACAACTGGCTAGTCATAGGGAATTCATACCAACAGGTAAAGGATTCCATCAGGGTGATCCAAAGTACCCTGAAATCACTGGGTTTCCTTATCAATGCTCAAAAGTCTTAGATGGAGCCAGTTCAGTCACTGGAGTTCACTGGAGCAGAACTGGATACTGTTCAGGGAAAAGCTTTTCTCCCACAGGAGAGGGTGTAAAATCTACTGACTCAAGCAAATTCCTTTGCCTTGGGTCAGCCCAGAACTGCATGACAGTTCCTAGCATTACTAGGACACATGGCCTCAAGTACTGCAGTAGTGTCAGGCTCCAGGTTTCAGATGAGGGATATTCAGTATCACCTCAGATCCCATTGGTCCCAAAGAAGGGATCCCATTTCAAAGCTTGTGCCACTTACAAGAACTTTGATCTTCCCGGACTTAAAGTCCTCACCACTCATTCATACTGCTGGGTACTACGCTGGGGGCTCTAGGTCCCAGCAGGAGCCAAAAATCCTCATAGGGATCAGTGCCAAGGTAGGACTGCACATGCACGGCACTGCTAGACTGACTTGTGCCTGTGTGGGCTATCTCAGTGTTGACCCCCCCAACTGCCTCAGTTTCTTTTTTCGGTCGGTCAAGTGCACTTCAATGATGACATCATTCTCCCACAGAGAGTCAAAACTTCACATTTATACCACAGTAGCTTATACAGTTGTTCAGTTTTGCTTAGTTATTTAGTTTTGTTTGTTGAGTGGTAAAAAATTAAAGAAGAAAATTTTTATTTTCTGAAGAAAAGATGATCTCTCAGCCTGCCATCGACTGAGTCAGCCATGGACAGTATTGGTGATAGTAGGGAGATTTTGCTGGACTGTTGTTTTGGCAGTGGGGCTGTGTTCAGTCCACCACCCTTTTCAGAGGGGTGGGTTCCAACCACAGGCAGTCCGGTGCTTGGGATGGGAGACAGCCCTTCTGAAAGCACAAAAAGAAACAGGCCCGATCCTGATCGGGGACCCAGTACCGTTCAACCTCTAGTTCTTCTTCTTCCCACCGGAAGAAGAGAAGAAGAGACAGTACCATTTGAGGTCACCCTCTGGTAGGTCTGCGAGGGAGTCTTCTGTAGTAAGGAGCAATAGAGCCACCCTGACCCCCCATGGGGTCCCCAGTGGTTTCCATTCTTCGAAGCCGGAATTCCCTACATTGGAGCACCTCTCTGTCCTCTGATGGGGTTTCTGGTGAGCAGTTTCACTACTGGGATGCTCTTATGGAGCAGTGGATTCAGTGTCTGTCTCAGTTGCCCTTGCCTGTGGATCTGATTCTGGGGCCTTCAGGTCTTGAGCCACATGGTCGTGGCTCAGGCATTTAGGGCAGGATGTACGTTCGGTGCTGCAAATGGAGATTTTTCCCTCCTCTGTACCGGTGCCTCCAACACCAGGTCCACGTGCCTTACCGTCTCACCAGGTTTCCATGCAGGGGTTGGCACAGGTGCCATTTTCCTCCCCCTTTTACTTCTAAGTCTGACAGAGGTCTTGGTATATTGGTGCCGTGTGCGCATTGAGTTCTTCAGTGCTGCACTCAGCCTTGGTGCTGCATGCGGCTTCGGGTTCTTCAGTGCTGTGTATGGCACTGGCTTCAGTGCCACGTGCGGCATCGAGTTCTTTGATGCCACGTGTGGTGTTGAGCTCTTTGGTGCCACACACGGCATCTGGGGTTTCAGTGCTGAGTTCCTCAACGCCGATGCAACCTCCGATGCTTCCTGCATTCCTTTCACCTGCTCCAAGCTTCGATCTAGCAGAACTAACTCTTGACCTTTCTGGGATCAAAATAGAACTTGATGAGTCTGATCCCGAACTGTTTTTGTCTTACAGTGTCAAGGATGACTCACTTTATGACTTGGAAAGTAAACCTTCTGTTTCAGCTGAACCTTTGATCAAGGACCTTTCCTTTCAGTCCCTCCCTAGGAATATGGATTCCATGATAGCTCTTCAAACCTCTGCTGTGGACCCAGGGAGACTCATGCCCCTTGAGTTTCTTCGTGTTCCTAATATTCCTATGAATCTTACACCCCCATGTCTCTTTTGAGACTCTGTCTCAAGTAGTGTGGGCCAGACTGGTGCATTTTCTATCTGTGGCTAAGGCCATAGTCAGGAAATATTCTCCCCCCAAGGAAGACCCTACCTGGCATCACAGCCTGTTGCGGATGCTCTAGTAGTGCTTGCAGAGAACGATAAAGCCGTCCTCCTTCAGGAGTCAATAGCGCAGCCTATAAATAAGAAACCTCACAAGACTGACACTTTGGGGAAATGAACATTTGCAGCCACAGCCTTGGGCATGCATATTGCTAGTTACCAGGGCCATCACTCTCAGTACGAGTACACCACGTGGAACACTCTTAAATCAATAGTCGAGAATCTGCCAGAGTCTGACGCTAACATGGAACTTCCTCAGACAATTACCAGGGGCATATAGTCCAATAATCATCAGCTAAAGGCTTCTATGAATGCCTATGACACTGCGGTGAGGGTGGCTGCTGCTGGGATCTGTATCAGGCAGCACTCCTGCCTCAGAATGTCAGGCTTCTCACCCGATACTCAACAGCAGGTGATGAATGTCCCCTTTGAGGGTGCTTACCTGTTCAGCCCCCAAGCTGAGCAAGCACTGGAGGCCACTCAGAAAACCAGGACTGCCATTAAAACAGCCAGGCCAGCTCCTGCAGCCCCTCAAAGGGGCGGGAACAGTCGACAATTTTGTAACAGGCAGTCCTTTCGAGGTAAGGGCCAAGGAGCCTTTAATAGAAACCAGACTCCTACGCCACAAAAGAAAATGCAGCAAAAGGCACAGGGCCTGAAAGCACCCAGTGCCATCCTCTGAAAATCTGGCCCCGGTCCCACCTCAGCTACCCGAGTTGGACACCCCCACGGCAGTGGGGGGACATCTGACTCTGTTTTATGACCAGTGGAAGTCTATCACTACAGGCAAATGGGTCCTCCAGATTATTCAGGAGAGGTACTCCCTCAATTTTGCAGAGCCCCCCCCCCCGGACCTTCCACCCAAATGACAGCTCAGTCTGTCCTCTACTCAGTCAGACCTTCTCACTACCAAGATTCAGGGTCTTCTCAGAAGCGGTTCCCTGAGTGGAATGAAACACAGGTTTCTACTCCCATTACTTTCTAGTTCCAAAGAAATCAGGCGGCATGCGCCCAATTCTAGACCTCAGAAAACTAAACAAGTATTTGTTCAGAGAGAAATTCAGGGTGCTCTCCATGGGAACCTTGCCTCCTGTCCTCCACTAGTGTGACTGGTTGGCATCCCTAGACATGCAGGATGCCTACCAGCATGTTCCAGTTCACCCAAATCACCACAAGTATCTCTGCTTTGTGGCACTGGGTCAACACTACCAGTTCAGAGTCCTGCCCTTTGGGCTCTCCTCGGCACCTCGAGTCTTTACAAAGTGTTTCACAGTTCTCACAGTGCACCTAAGAAAACTGGGCATTCAAGTCTTTCTCTACCTGGACAACTCACTGCTAGCAAGCCCATCCAAGCAGGAGACACAGGAGACAGTGGTCACGGCCTCTCAGTTCCTCACCTCCATGGGAGTTCTCTCGAATATGGAAAAATCCCAGCTTCAGTCCTCCCAGCAGCTCCTCTTTATAGGAGCCCTCTTGGACATGTCCAAAGTGGGGGCTTTCCTTCTGGAGGACAGGAGGAGTGACATTCTGCAGATGGCTCACTACATCAGGGACAACACCTCTGTACAAGCCATCTCCATGCAGTGAATGCTAGGCCTCATGACATCATCTGTGTTCACAGTATCCTTAGCCCGGCTGCTCATGAGGACCACCCAGTGGATGCTCAGTAAGCAATGGTCTCCAACCACGCATCCGCAGTCCTACCAAATAAAAGTGACAAAACCTCTGATGAGATCACTTGCGTAGTAGATTCAGGAAGACAAGCTTCTCCAAGGTCTACCTTTTGCCCCACTGGAATCTCAGATCACCATCATCATGGATGCATCTCTGATCGGTTGGGGTGCTCGCTGCCAGGATCTCCACACTTAAGGGGTGTGGAATCAGGAGGCATCTCATCTATACATCAACATTCTAGAGATGAGAGCGGTCCTTACGCTGTTCAAGCCCTGAATGATGTCCTGTCTCACAAAGTAATCCTTCTTCAGACAGACAACAATTCAGTGATGTACTACATCAACAAACAGGGTGGAGCACACTCCTACCCTCTGTACAGAGAGGCCATGAGGATGTGGGAGTGGTGCCTCGAGAACAATGCTCTCATTCAGGCAGTCTACCTAACAGGAAATCAGAATGACCTGGCAGATGGCCTCAGCAGAACAGAGGTGGACCCACGTGAATGGTTGCTCGCACAAGACGTAATGCAATCACGTTTTGAAGAGTGGGGCAGTCCAGACCTGGACCTTTTTGCGTACTCACTCAATGCAAAACTGCCTGTATTCTGCTCCAGAAATCCAGAACCTAATGTTTTCTGTCAGGATGCATTCAGACTGCAGTGGACAAGACGCTTTCTGTAAGCATTTCCTCCTCTTCCATTGGTTCAGAGGGTACTGCTCAAATTGGAGGCACGGAGGGGGCAGGTTGATTCTAATCGCCCCATACTGGCCTCGACATACATGCTTCTCATTGATCAACAAGTTGATGGAGGTCCCCTCGAGGCAACTTCCTCTGTGAATGGACCTCTTGATGCAGGGACTGCTGATCCATCCCAACCTATGCTCCCTTCATCTCCATGCCTAGCTCCTGAGGAGATAGAAGTGAGTGGGTTTAAGGTTTCTCAACGAATCTTGGAAATACTCTTGGCAGCACATAAGCCCTCCACTATAAAGACTTACACTGCTAAATGGAAGCGCGTCTTAATTTGGTGTGCGAAGTCCTTTCTAGACCCATTCTGTTGCCCACCAAATAAAGTTTTGGAGTACCTCTTGGATCTGTCAAATGCAGGACTGCAATACTCAACAATGAAGATACACCTTTGCGTAATTTCCACCTATCATGAGCCAGTACAACATATGGCACTGGCTTAGTTACCATTAGTCAAGAGTTTCCTTAAGGGTATCCTACACATTAAGCCCCCCCCGTAAGGAGACTGGTGGCTATGTGGGACATTAACCTAGTGCTAGATATGCTCACCCGTAAACCCTTTGAGCCTCTAGCCACCTGTGATTTGAAGTTCCTGACCTGGAAGATTGCCTTCCTAGTGGCCATTACTTGTGCTTGCAGGGTCTCTTAGACCCATGCCTTGGTCACAGACCCTCAATATACAGTCTTTCACAAGGACAAGGTGGTACTTCATACTCACCCTAAGTTCCTGCCTAAGGTGGTTTTGGATTTTCACCTCAATCAGCCCTTGGTTCTCCCCACATATTTTGCTAACTTCCAGAATGAAGGGGAATGCACCCTTCACTCCCCAGATGTTCAGAGGACTTTATGATTCTACATCGACAGAATGGGGGAGATTCATAAAACCAAGTAATTCTTTGTATCGTTCATCATGGCCTGGCTGGGTCAGCCAGTTATCATTAGATACATTTCCGCTTGGATCGTGGAATGGCTTCACCATTGTTATTCAATGGCATAAGTCAAATTGGAAGGCCGAGTATACACCCACTCTACCAGAGCAGTGGCGGCATCCCTGGTGGAGATCCGTAATGTGCCCATTGCAGAGATCGGCACAGCAGCTACTTGGAGCTCAGTGCATATCTTCGTGAAGCACTACGCTCTAGATGTACATGCCAGACAACACACTTCCTTTGGTGGAACAATCCTTAATGGACTTCTGTCCTGAGTGAGCTCTGTCTCCTACCACCCTTCTCGGGGGATGGGTTTTTAGCTTGGTACTCACCCAGCAGTATGAATGAATGGTGAAGACTTCAAGTCCAGGAAGATATGAAAATTACGTACCTACCGTAATTCTTGATCTTCTTGGACAAGTCATCACCACTCATTCATACACCCATGCACCATCCCCCAAGCTCGCTCATCCTGTTTCTGGTCTTCACACCCTCGTTGGTCTTGGCTGTGAAGACACTGTTGAGTTGACCCTTCTTACACAGGTCCATCGGGGTGTCTTATGTCCAGTTTAGGTTAGGAGTTTCCTAGGTTAGTTTACCCTGCACCTCCTCAGTCAAAAAGGTACTGAGGCAGTTGACAGGCCGACGCTGAGATAGCCCACACAGGTGCAAGTCAGTCTTACCGTGCTGCACATGCACGGTCCTACCTCGGTGCTGACCCCCCTGAAGATTTTTGGCTCCCACTGGGTCCTAGAACCTCTGGCATTGTACCCAGCAGTAGAAGACCTGTCCAAGAAGATCACAAATTATGGCAGGTGTGTATGTAATCCCTAAGCGGCACTATCCCAAGGGCTACTACCCCTGCCTGCTTGGCTGGTAGCAGGTTAAGGGGCCTGAGTTCAGAAATGGGTGCCTCCACCCAGAGGTCAGGGTTGGTAGTGGTCAAGCTAACCTGGGCACAGCCCTCCGGGACACTGTAACCCCCTGCTTTCCTTACTAGTGGCTGGAACAATACACAGTAATCACTTTCACAATACCCCTGATACACTACACAAGTACCCACACTGTTTGCACTTACCACCAGGGCTTTCCTCTGGCACGTCCCTGGGGACCCCCTGTAAAACAAGATTATACACAGCAAATAACAGCAGTACAGTACTCTTACACAAACTGGAACCACAGTCAGAGTAAATGCAAAAAGAGTTAGATCTGATTTATTTAAGGGACTTAAACAAGGGAGGGGCTTAATCAGGTTAATTCGCTTAAAGGCTGTGTCAATCAAACAGTTATGCATGCACTTCAGGGTCCATAAACAGTCACACACTCTGGGTACCCAGATGGAGAATGGTGGGCTAGCCAGGAACGTTGCAGTTGGTCTGGGCCCTGTGATGGAAGAAAGCAACATGCACTACACACACTAACTGTAATCCAGAGCCTGAAGGCTCAGTTCAGAAAAGAAAACAACAAGACAGTCAGATGACACACTTTTAGATTAGGCTGCTGTTGCAGGGAGCTACCCTGATGATTACTCACAATACCCAAGACTGGACACAGGCTGGACGAAAATTGAGACTGCAGGTGGTTGATCTGGAGTGCCAGGAGAAGCAGGGCCTACACGATTTGCCGAGGTGTTAATTCCTATTCAAGCGTGAGCAGGGATGAATCCCAGGCAGGTCTCTCGTCGATGGTGTTCTCTGTGCAGCGGGTAGTCTGGCTGGGCCAGTGTGGCAAGACCCAGGCCAAATCGAGACAAATTCAGATACAGTCCATTTTAGGCTGGATACAGCTTCCAGCAAGCAGAACACAGTTCACACAGTGGGGAACCAAATCACGACCCACTAACAACTCACAGCACATTTACATGTAAGGAAATTCTATTGTACCAGGCAAACCGCTCTCTGGTCACGACTGCAAAATCTCTGCACAAACCGGGGATTCAAAAGCAGCTGGAAATCCTAACTAGCCGATCGCATTCAGCAAAATCTTTAGTCTTCTTCAGGCTGATCCTGGTCACAACTCAGTGGCTTACTTCATTCTCACAAACTCAGATTCAGTCCGAACTGATTCTCTTCTCCCTCTCAGTGGCAGCAGGCAGGCATGCAGGCCAAAACTCAGGCCTTTCCACAGGGACTGTATTGAGCTGCTGCTTCTTCAGCTCCCAACTTAGATCTGACTTAACTACCAGCAAGCCTTGGAATTTCCCCAAGATCCAAAAGGTTTGGTTGGCTGATGTGTCTGTCAAGTCACAACAGGCTCCCCTTCAGGTGCAAAAGCCCAAAAGCCCAAAACTACACATTCAGCAGATTCTGGACTCCAGACAGCTCCTGTAGTCAGGCTCCATTTTAGGTCCCACCAGTACTGATTGGTCCAATTCGTCAGTCCCGGGACAAGATAGTGGAGATAAACAAAACAGTCCTTGCTGCAAACTACATTATCATTATCATTCTAAATGATTTTCAGCAAATAGTTACATCTTTCAATGGAGCTCCCTCTCAGATTACTTATGACTGCAATTCAAGCAGCTCTTAAAGAGACAGTACACAGAGGCTATATAGGCACTCTCTGGCAATCACATTTAAACTGCTAAAACGCAGGACACCAGCCTGGCAGTGAACATTTAGACAAGCTCAAGGAATACCGGGAACTCCTCATTTAGGGGGTTACACCCTTTCCCTGCCTGGAGAAAACTTGGCATCCACGTCAAGTCTGTACCATCACAATATTGCAAATGCAAACTATACGAGACATTTATACCATTAGCATGTTATGCAAGTGACATCTAATGCATCAGCCAATGTAAACTTATACCTTTACTATATATATTCTCTACACTTCACAATACTATAGCCATTCTGACAATACATCATGCATATTTCACACAAGTCAGTTGCACATTACTATACTAAATCAGGTAATAACTTCTTGTACATTAAACACAGTAAGAGGGGGTCCTTCCCTACCAGCTAACTTATGGCTAGATCGGGCAGGGGCACCATACCTAGAAGGCAGAACAATCAACCTGGAATTGGCACTTAGGCTCAGTTTAGGCAGTGAGCTCTGAGAAACATAAACCCCTTTGTGGACCACATTGAGAGGCAAATCCACTGGCCTCCCAGGAGAATCATAACTGAAGTGTACTACTGGCTTGACAGCTCTGACAGTCTTTCTGAGGGGGACAACTACAGTCTCTGTACTCTCAGCACTGGTCTGGGGACTCTTGTCACTTGTGAGGGGTGCCTCTGCCTGGATGGGAACATCCAAACTTGGGGCACTGCCGGCTCCTTGCTCTGCAGGCTCTGTTTCTACAACATTTGACTCATTTTGAAAAGGCTCAGGCACAATCAAACTTTGAGGCACTGAAGGGGGGTTGTCAGCATTCTCATGGTGTTTTTTAAATTCTGGTATGTCACCAGAAAGACTTAAACCATCAGCCCCTCCTTCAGGAAAATCATACAGTTCCACAATACACAGAGACTCAGCATCTTCAGACGTGTTACTTTGCACTTCACTTTCTGGGAGCATTGACTACAAGGACGAAGCTGGGGGTTAAGACAGTCCAGAAGACCCAGCTTCATTCCCCACAATTAGTCATAGGGTTACCTCGAAACAGCAGATTCAATTCATAAGAGGGGTAATAGGCATTGTCACATTCACTTTCGTCTGAGGTGGATTGACAGTCACTATCATTCTGAACCTGCTGCGGGGGAAACCTTGAACTTGTAACCACTGGGGTAGGTCAACTCTGCCTCTTTCTTGCAGCAGCATGAGTCACCAGCCCAGGGGAATCAGTTTCTGAGGGTTCAGCCTCAATTATGACTTGGCCAATAGGTAGCAAGTGGATACAGTGCATGGTCTTGACAGCTTTGGAGTTATTCTCTGGGTGCACCTTGTACACAGATAAATCATCCAACTTTTCAACTACTACATGGGGGAGATGGTGCTACCGATCAGCAATTTTGTGTTTGCCATCCAGTCCCAAATTGCTTAACAACACATGGTCTCCAGATTGAAGCTTTTGAGCCTTTACTTTTTTATCATGCCTCTCTTTGTTGGCTAGATTTCTCTTGGCGGCCAGTTGATAGACATGGTTCAATTGAGTTTTCAGTTTTTGTATATATTGCAGGTAGTTTTTGGCTCGGATCCCATCTGGAGAGACCCCAAAGCAGACATCAACTGGCAGCCGGGCCTCTCTCCTGAACATGAGGCGGTAGGGGAAGAACCCGGTAGCATAATTTTTCGTGCAATTGTATCCGTGTACCAAGGTGCTAATCTGCTGACTCCATTTATGCTTGTCTTTTGGGTGAAGGGTGCCTAGCATGTCTAGCAGGGTGCGGTTAAAGCGTTCTGGTTGAGGATCCCCTGCGGTTGATAGGGGTGGTTCTTGACTTGCACCCCCCATAAAGACAGCATTTCTTTGATTAGCCAACCTCAAAGTCTCTGCCTTGATCAGAATGAACTGGGGAGCAGCTATAGTGGATGAAGAAATTTTCATCATCACCTTGGCCACGGTAGACGCCCTTTGATCTTTGGTGGGAAAAGCTTGTGCATACCATGTGAAATGATCCATAACCACTAACACATTGCCAGTGTTTTGCTGATTAGGCTCTAAACTCAAGAAGTCTATGCAGACTAGTTCCATTGGGGTGCTGGTATTAATGTTGACAAGGTGGGCTGCCCTCTGAGGCAGGGCTTTTCTCTGCAGGCAGCGACTACAAGTCCTTACATGGTGCTCAGCATTGGCCCCCATCTTGGGCCAGTAGAATCAAGATCATATCAGGTCAAGGGTTTTGTCAATACCGAGGTGCCGCATGTGATTGTGGAGGGACCTTAGTACCAAATCTTTAAAGGCCGTGGGCAGGACCAATTGTTGCTTGTCTACTTTGCCTCTACGTTCTGCTGTCACTCTATACAACAACTGATTGAGCAACTTTAATTTGGGACCTTCTTTAAACAATAAAGCAGTTTGCAAGTCAGTGTAACGTAACTTAGACACATCTTTCCCTGCACGCAGGGCATCAAGTGCTAGCTGAATCATAGGATCTTGGGACTGAGCCCACTGAATGCTGTCATTGTCAAATTTAGGTAGTGCACTAATATTTAGAGCAGAGAAGTGGCAATAAGCAGCTGGTATGCAGGTGTCAGAAGGGCCCAAGCAATCTACTAAACAGTCCACTGTGTCCGCAGACATCTGCTCATCTTTATCAAACTTTTGGCACAATGCTCAAATGCCTGGTTCAGACAGCCTGACCCAATCACTCTTGGAAGTGGGCCTTCATGACAGGGCCTCAGCATCAATAGGGTTTAGCCCCATTCTGTATTAGACAGCATAATCATAGGTTGATAATGCAGAAAGCCACCGGTGCCCAGTGGCGTCTAACTTAGCTGAAGTCTGTACATAGGTCAATGGGTTATTGTCAGTCTCCACCAATATCTTTGCCCCATAGAGGTATTCATGAAACTAATCAACAATGGCCCATTTTAGTGCAAGGAATTCCAACTTATGCACAGGGTTGTTTCGTTTGGATGGGGTCAAGCTTCTACTGGCGAAAGCTACTGGTCTCAGGCCATCCTCATGGTCTTGATACAGCACCATTCCTAGACGCGGCAGACTAGCGTCCATATGCAGCACATAGGGTTTGGTGGGGTCAGCATAGGCGAGGATGGGGGCATGGGTGAGCTGGTATATGATCTCATGGAAGGCTGCTTCACAGTTGGGCATCCAGCGGGGCCCAAAGAGTTCACCGTATACTTTTCTGATTCTTTAATGACCCCTTTTTTGTATTTACAATTGGTAGGAGGGTAACCCTGAGTAAGGCTCAAGAGTGGGCAAATCACCTTGGAATAGTCTTTTATGAACCTGCGGTAGAAGCCACAGAACCCCAGGAAACGTTGTAGTTCTTTCAGATTATGGGGCTGGGGCCAAGTAGTCAGTGCTTCAACCTTACTGGATCAGTCTCTATCCCTTTTGTAGATACTATGTGCCCCACATACTTCTCAGAGGTTTGGAAAAACTGGCACTTGTCAATGGACAGCTTGAGGCCGAAGTCTTCCAGTCGGTCTAGGACTTTAAACAGTCGGTTCTCATGCTCCTCTAAGGTGCTCCCAAACACAATGACATTGTCCAAGTACACCAGGCATTCCAGCAAATTTATATCTCCCACCGCATGTTCCATCAGTTGCTGAAAGGTGTCCGGGGCACCTGGTATTTCCTGTGGCATCCTCAGAAACTCATAGAACCCCAGTGGACAGATGAAGGCTGTTTTCTCATGGTCTTCTGGGGCCATTGGGATCTGGTAGTATCTGCTGTGAAGATCCAACACCGAGAACCATTTGCTCCCATTCAAGCAGTCCAGGGCATCTTGTATATGAGGCATAGTTTATTGGTCAGGGATGGTCCACCGGTTCAGAGTTCGATAATCAGCACACATCCACACAGACCCATTTTTCTTATGCACAACCACAATGGGAGAGGCATATGGGCTCCTGGATTCTTGTATCATGCCAGCAGCGAGCATTTCCTGCAGGTGTCTTCTCACATCATCTATGTCTGCTGGGGCTAGGCGTCGGGACCTCTCTCGAAATGGCCATTCATCTTGCAGGCGTATGTGATGCTCCGCACCCTGGACACATCCCACATCCCATTTGTTCAACGAAAATGCTTGGTCTCTTTGGGCAAGTCTTTTGCTAATTCTAGCTTTCCATTCAGCTGGCAACGGGGAGTCACCAAAGTCAAACAAGTCTGGGGTCACTCTCTCCTTCTCACCAGGGTGCTTGTTGCTGGGCAATACTGCAGTGTCTGCGCAGTGTACCCTAGCTGGGGTGCACCCTCTGTTCACCCGGATCACCTGATCTGACACATTGTGAATCTGGACCATCACTCGTCATGCATAGTCATAGGCACAAGCAGGCAAGATGCTGGACTTAACCAATAATCATTCTGGCAATTTTCCATCACCTGGCACATCCAACATCAGTAGTTTGTTCTTGACATATTTCCGGAGGCAGACCTCCCCTTGAATGGTACACTGGGCGTTAGGGGCCAGTACCATTGAATTGGGATCCTTGTTTCACACAATCCCCACCTATTCATCCTGGTCTGCTTCCTAGGGTTTCTGTTGCAAATCATAGGCCCTCTTGATCACAGCCAGAATTCTCAGGGCCCTCCCAGTCTGTCGCCCTTGTTTCTCATGATAGAGTTGTGCCAGTCTCCCAAACATATGGGCGATGGTCCCAATTAACAGGGGGACCCCATCATACAGTCTGGTGGTGGACACACTAGGGCCAGTGTCTCTACTTGCTCCTCTACGCCAGTGACAGTTGCGGGAAAAGACAACCAGAGGCGGGCATATCCTAGATATGGATAAGACTTGTCGCTCAGCCCCCACACATGTAGGCCTTCCAGGGATTGTATGGGCACATTAGAAAGTGTTTGTCATACCAGTCCTGAAACACAATGGTCACTTGCGACCCACTGTCAAGCACAGCCCGAGTAGGAATACCATTTACAGCCACATTAGTCTCCATTGAAGGGCCCACTATCTTGGACGAGTCTGGAGGGACAACAGCAGGGGCTGGGACAGACAATTAGCCACAGAGGGGTTTGAGTTAGGATGGCCAAAGCTTTTACTGGGGTCATTTCATGCACCCCTTGACCACTGACTTGTTTTCTGAAGCTCTTCTTGAAGCTGGTTCACCACTTTCTCTAAGTCCTTCTGAGACTGGCATTTTCTCTTCATATGGCCAACCTTGCTGCAATTGTGACAAATGACCAGCTCTCAGGGCATCCTTAGGGAAACATAACAGAGGATGCTGGAGCATCGATGGGAGATTGTGATCTGACTTCTGCTGGTAGTGTACCATGTCTCAAAACTTCCTTTAGGGTGGCAGTCAATTCCTTGAGCTCAGCCGAGAAGCCACCCCCAGTAGAGGATGCCTGAGGGTGCACTCCCACCCCCATAACAGTCACGTTCTGACAGGGTCCAGGGTCTCTGTCAGCAGGGGATACCTTAGCGAACGCACCCGGTTGTGCTTTTCTGACTTCCCTCAGCAACTCCTCACCCCACCGTTTAGCCCACGGCGGGACACTCTCACTGGTCTCCATTTCGGAAGGGCCTTCAGGTGCCATGATCACTTGGGCTGCACTCACCCCATAATTACAATCTCCCTCTTTACCTTCTACCTCCTGGAGTTCTTTTATCAAGTCACAGTAGTCAGGTGGGTTACCTCTCCTATCCTGGAGCCTTAACTGGATGGTCTGCAGTTTAAAATGCTTGGCATGTTGCAGTATGTGCCCCAATCTCACATGGTTCAAATCACTAGCGGCTACCCCACCTTTTCGGTAAGCTTTCTGCAGAGCTCTTTTTAGGCGAGTAACATACGCAGACAAACTTTACCCCTTTCATTGCTTGGTACCTTGGAATTTCCACATCAAAGTCTCCCCTGACTCATTGCTCCCAAAATTGCCTTCAAGTACAGATAGGTACTTCTGAGCAGATGCATCAGGGTTCGTGGACCTCAAAAATGTAATGACTTTAAGGGCGGGGCCCCTCAAACTTTCTATGATTCTTTTCCACTTCTCAGCCTCCGTACACTACCACTCGGGTACCAAGGGGGCAACACAGTCGATCCAGGTCTCCCAGTCATCCTCCCCCGGGGGGGAGGGTGCCCGTGAAGATTCTCAGCCTTCAGTAGGAGTCGTGACTACTGGCAGGTACAGATATAGGGGCCAGCATTGGCACAGGCACAGAAGGCGGGGCAGTAACAGGTGCTGGAGTGGGAGGGGGTGTTGGGAAAAGAACACCCTAGGTGGCAGGAACAGTTTCTTAAAGTACTCTATGGTTTTCCCTTCCTCCAGCAACAACTTAGCAAATATCTCCTCAAAAGTCTCAGATAATGGTGGGAGCTCATCCTCCCCATGGTCTGTACTGTCTTTTGTTATCACTTTCCAGGTGGCTGGGACCCCTTCTGAGGCAATAGTCTTTGGCACTTTAGAGCTGTCCATGAGGTCACTACACTCTACCAAGGCTATGAAAGTTTGGGCGATCAAATTAGCCTGTCGACCCACCACCACAGGGTTTTTTAAACATTTAACTTTGGAGAGTGCTCCTTCTACAGTGTCCTTACTGGTACCCAAGGGAATATCTAGTATAAGCAGAGCATTTTGAGGGTCAATCTCCTGCCCAGTACACCACCCCACCAACTGGTGTACAGCCATTTCTACTGGGGAAGCCATTAATCTTTAACAATAATTCGTAATTTTTGGCCACTAGAAGGCACAAAATCCCAGTGGTGAGCCTCCAAGAAGTAACCCCTAGGTGGCGCTATCCCAAGGGCTATTACCCCTGCCTACTTGGCTAGTAGCAGGTTAAGGAGCCTGAGTTCAGAAATGGGTGCCTCCACGCAGAGGTCAGGGTTGGTAGTGGTCAAGCTAACCTGGGCACAGCCCTCCGGGACACTGTAACCCCTCTCTTTCCTTACTAGTGGCCAGAACAATACATAATAATCACTTTCACAATACCCCTGATACACCACACAAGTACCCACGCTGTTTGCACTTACCACCAGGGCTTTCCTCTGGCTCGACCCTGGGGACCCCCTGTAAAACAAGGTTATACACAGCAAATAGCAGTACAGTAGGCTTGCACAAACTGGAACCACAGTCAGGGTAAATGCAAAAAAGAGTTAGACCTGATTTATTTAAGGGATTTAAACAAGGGAGGGGTGTAATCAGATTAATTTGCTTAAAGGCTGTATCAGTCAAACAGTTATACATGCGCTTCAGGGTCCATAAACAGTCACACACTCTGGGTACCCAGATGGAGAATGGTGGGCTAGCCAGGAACGTTGCAGCTGGTTGGGGCCCTGTGATGGAAGAAAGCAACATGCACCATACACACTAATTGTAATCCGGAGCCTGAGGGCTCAGTTCGGAAAAGAAAACAAGACGATCAGATGACACACTTTTAGATTAGGCTGTTGTTGCAGGGAGCTACCCTGATGATTACTCGCGATACCCAAGACTGGACACAGGCTGGATGAAAATTGAGACTGCAGGTGGTTGATCTGGAGTGCCAGGAGAAGCAGGGCCCACACGATTCACCGAGGCATGATTCTTGTTCAAGCGTGGAGCAGGGGGCTGATCCCCAGGCAGGTCTCTCATCGATGGCTTTCTCTGTGCAGAGGATAGTCTGGCTGGGCCAGTGTGGCAAGACCCAGGCCGAATGGAGACAAATTCGGATACAGTCCATTTTAGGCTGGATACAGCTTCCAGCAAGCAGAACACAGTTCACAAAGTGGGGAACCAAATCACGACCCACTAACAACTCACAGCACATTTACATGTAAGAAAATTCTACTGTACCAGGCAAACCGCTCTCCAGTCATGATAGCAAAGTCTCTGCACAAACCGGAAATTCAAAAGCAGCTGGAAATCCTGACAGGCCGATCGCATTCAGCAAAATCTTTGGTCTTCTTCAGGTTGATCCTGGTCACAACTCAGTGGCTTACTTCGTTCTCACAAACTCGGATACAGTCTGAACTGATTCTCTTCTCCCTTTCAGGGGCAGCAGGTAGGCATGCAGGCCAAAACTCAGGCCTTTCCACAGAGACTGTATTGAGCTGCTGCTTCTTCAGATCCCAGCTTAGATCTGGTTCAACTGCCAGCAAGCCTTGGAATTTCCCCAAGATCCAAAAGGTTTGGTTGGCTGAAATGTCTGTCAGTCACAACAAAGTCTCCCCCTTCAGGTGCAAAAAGGCACCAAAAGCCCAAAACTACAATTCCTACAGATTCTGACTCCAGACAGGTCCTGTAGTTAGGCTCCATTTTAGGTCCCACCAGTACTGATTGGTTCAATTCAGCAGTCCCAGGCCAAAATAGTGGAGATAAACAAAACAGTCCTTGCTGCAAAGAAGGCAGGTTAGACAAACTACATTATCATTATCACTCTAAATGATTTTCAGCAAATAGTTACATCTTTCAACAGCGCTCCCTCTCAGATTACTTATGACTGCAATCCAGGCAGCTCTTAAAGAGACAGTACACAGCGGCTATACAGGCACTCTCTGGCAATCACATTTAAACTGCTAAAACGCAGGACACCAGCCTGGCACTAAGCATTTAGGCAAGCTCAAGGAAGACTTTTTGGGAACCCCCATTTGTAGCGGGGTTACACGTAATTTCCATTCACTGGCCCTGCAATGCTGGAAAGAAAAGGACAGCTCTGACAGGGCATCCCTTTTCAGCAACAGCACCACACTGTGGTCCTAACAATAGATGCCTCCCTCCTAGGGTGGGGGACACACACAGGCAACCTCAAAATCAGTGGAATTTGGTCACCTCAGGAATCCAAGCTGCACATCAACCTTTTAAAGTTGAGAGCAGTCCTTCTTGCCCTAAAGGCCTTTGCCCCTCAATTGAGGGGTCAGTCAATCCAGGTCAGGACAGACAACACAACCACCATGTGGTATATCAACAAGCAAGGGGGTATCAGATAAACAAGGCTGTGCACAGATGCCATGAAAGTTTAGTCCCTAGCATATTCCCTGGAGGTGCATCTGTCTACCATTCATATTCCAGGGAAGGACAATACACTGGCAAATTCACTCAGCAGAATCTGCCAGGATCATCATGAATGGGTAAGTGTTGGACACAATTTTCAGGCATTGGGGCACTCCAAAAATAGATCTGCTTGCCTCAAAAGAAAATCACTAGCTTCCACTTTATTGCTGCAAGCCACCCTCCGTGGGCACAGTACCTATGGGGGCACTAGCCCTGAATTGGATGGGAAAATTTCTTTATGTCTTCCCTCCAACTCTACTGGTGTCAAGAGTCCTTCTCAAGCTGAGGAGTCAATCTTCAACCATGATACTGGTTGCCCCAGACTGGGCCAGGCAGCCATGGTACCCTTTGTTGCTCATCCTGTCCACCAAGCAACCCATTTGTCTGCCCCAGAGATACAGTCTTCTAATAGCTGTTCAGGGGCAGCTAGTTTTTCTGAATCTCGAGAGCCTTCACCTGAAGGCTTGGTTTTGAAGACTTAGAATTTTCTGAGTTTAACCTGTCAGAAGAGGTACTTAAAGTACTGAAAGTTTCTTGGAAAACTTCCGCAAGAAAGACTTATGCTTCAGAATGGAAAAGATTTTCCATCTGGTGCAGGCCTAAGCAAATCAAACCCCTTAACACAGGTTTGTCTGCATTGCTTGATTATCTGGTGTACTCGCAGTCTCTAGGCCTCAGGCCTGCGTCCCCTTTTTTTTTTTTTAGTAAATATACTTTATTCATTAAGGATAAAACATGTACAATACATCAAATATCCAAAAGCCAACCAACTGTAATAAGTATAGTCCACATCAGTGCCCACAGTTAATTGGGCTGCACCCCTCCCCCTTCCAATTTTTAAACATAAATAACATATATTATAGCACATTCACTGTCCTGTTGCAGAAAAAATATACCTGAAGATGGGTGATAAAAAAATATTAAGGAGAAAGGTTGGGCAACCAAGTTTCTAACTTTGACTATCTATTTACATATTTTTCAAATCTACCTTGAGTAGAAGCTAGCATACGCATGATACGTAGTACTTGGGAAATTTGTTTATACCATTCATTTAAAGTTGGACTATGTTGATCCATCAAATGCCTTAAAATAATTTTTTTTGTAACTGATATGATTAATCCAAAATAATGATGATTGTTATTATTTAGGTCTTGGATGTCCAACCTTAGAATACAATTTTCAGGTGTAAACTCTTTAGACAGACCTAGTATAGGTTCTGATTTTGGTCTTATAAGATTCCAAAAGAAGATGGGTTTTGGGGCATTCCCCATAAAATGTGTAATAAGGTTCCTTTTACAGAGTTGCATCTAGTGCCTGTAGGAGCATTCAAAATTCCCCATTTGTGTA
This sequence comes from Neoceratodus forsteri, assembly GCA_016271365.2. Lineage (NCBI taxonomy): Eukaryota > Metazoa > Chordata > Ceratodontiformes > Ceratodontidae > Neoceratodus > Neoceratodus forsteri. The sequence goes on from CM057452.1 coordinate 1,039,860,665, forward strand.
TGTTTTCAGGAGTGTTATAAATTGCATGTAGAATTTTAAATTGCGTGTATTTATGCCCATCAAACGGGATATAACAGTGAGTATTCTGCCAGATTTGTTTACATTGGCCATCTGAAATTGTAATATTAAAAGCTTTCATCCAATATTTTACTGCTAATGTCTGTGATTGTGCCCATTTTTGTTGAATTTTATAATTAATTTTGGATATGGTCTTATGTTCGATACACACTTCTCGTAAGCTTTTAAAAAAAAATTAACTGGGCCAAATCTGTGATTGGGTTCCCTGATCTTGACCTAATTATCTGTTTAATATAACAATATGTCAAGCAGTCATATTTCTGTAAATTATAAGTCTGGTGAAAAGCCTGAAAAGGGATCCACTTGTTATGTTGAATAAATTGAAGCAGTGTTTCAATCCCTTTATTCACCCATGTATGGTTGTAAATTACTTTTCCTTGAGCTTTAAAATTTGGGTTAAACCAGATTGGCTGTTCCCATGGATTGAGTAAAACAATGGGCCCAGTTCTCAAAGGTGCAGTTATGCCAGACATAAGTTACACAAATGCATAAAATGCACCACTAAATTTGTGGCATGCGACGTGCGCCATATTCTAGAACAAATGAAACTTGCGCCAAAGGGGAACGCGCATGTTGTACACTGCAACTTGTGTCATATAAAAGTGTGCATGTCACAGAAAGGACGGTGCAACTGCACAGTTGGCAAATGTGCAAGTTGGAGTGCAAGGCATACGGAGGGAATGGCACAAACCGCAACTGGGAGGCAAAGGCGATAAAAAACTTTAGCTATGAGGAAATAGACATCCTCATCAATGAAACTGATGCCAAAGCTGACCTATTGCTCAGCAGAGGTGGTGAGAAGTCCAGGTGTGACAAAAAGAAGAATGCAGAGGAGAAGGTGGCCAGGAAGGTCAATGCTGTGACCTCACAAAAGCGCACCGTAAGAGACTTGCAAAAGAAATACAACGACATGAAAAGGCGGTGCAAGCAGAAGCTAGCACATAACAGGCACTGTGCCCAGGCCACTGGGGGAGGTACCAGCCAGCAACAGACCCTGGCCACCCATGAACAGAGGATAGCAGCACACCTCAACCACCACACCATAAGTGGGGACACCGATATTGACACCTTCAGGCCACAGAGCATCATAGGTGCACAGACAGGGTGGGGACATCACCACAAACATGTCTGTGTGTGGTGATGTGTGTGTGTGTGTGTGTGTGTGTGTGTGTGAATATCCACTGGACTGAGTGTGAGACAAGTGTGTGTGACTGCATGTGTGTGTGTGTGTCCATGCAGCAGACAACCCACAGGCATGAGCAACAGGGCCACAGTGCAATGTCAGCATGGCAATCATGGTGGTGGGGCCTGTGACACAATGAACATGCACACTGCCATACACAGTCATAGCTGTGACCCTGTATGGCTACCACACTCAGGCATGTGCAGTGTGGGAGAATGCAACTGTGGATTGGCAGTCCCATGACAGTGATGCATAGGGTGTGGGAGTAAGTGGTGCATAGCCCCACAGTACACCACTGAAAAGGGGGGGATCATGTACCTGAAGGTGCCCATGGCAGGTACTGGATGACACTGAATAGAAATGTGTCCCTACAGCAGCCATCCACATAGACGGCATGTGTACAGTCCTTGAAGTATCCGTCACACCGCAGGCCGGCAGACATGGTGGCCATGAAACACTGAGCCTGGAGCCACAAAGTTGTACATGTATGTATCACGGGCAGATTAGCATGGGTAAAAGGTGGACAGGACCAGTAACTGATGATTCCCTATCTCACACACAGAGTCCACAGCAGCGCCGGGGGACAGAAGACAAGGTGACCCAGAAGGTAGAGGTGGACAGCAGGCCAGCCAGGAGGACTTGGACAGTGATGGGGACAGCAGCACGGCCACATCAACAGGCACAACAGATGACCATGGTGAGTCCGAGGATGAGGAAGATGAGCCAGAGGAGGAGGGGGAATGATGCTGAGGAGGAGGTGGAGGGGGAGGAGGACAAAGAGACAACACAAGGGGATGCCAACAGAACCATGGATGCCACCTGACAGATATCAACCAAAGAGGACCAGCCCCTGGAAGAACACAGTGTAGGGGACACAGTATGCACACCCTTGTTGATGAGCTAAGTCTCTGCATTGTGACAAAGCTTGAGGCCTGCCTGGATAAGGCCACCAGGAACCTCCAGGAGCAGGACACAACACCACCGTACATAGGGAACTATTGCCAGTCTGTGGTTGTGGGGTAGGAGGAACTGACACAGCAGATCTGCGCATTGAGGACCAGCATGGAGGAACACCACTAGCGCATGGAGGGACAGCTGACAGAAATCTCACTTGCAATACAGGTGGGCACATGGGACACAAATGTAGTCCTGTCTGATATTATGGTGGTACTGCATGGTCTGCGCAACTGTTCCCAGGGGCAGCTGGAGGCCCTGCAGCGATGCACCATGATAATGGAGCAGTTGACAGCACTCCAACTATGGCACACAGACGCAATGACATGGGCACTGCTGGCCATAGCTGATGCACTGCAAGTCAGACAACAGCACCCCGCCATTCCACCCTGGGATGCGACACACACCCAGCCAACACTACACCCGCAGACCTGTGCAACATGTGCACACATGCAACATGCCCCAGCGACAACGACCGCAGCAGCACTCCACACCATGCCCCGACAGGAGGTGTCTCTGCACACACATGGCACCCATGTGTCAGAAAGTGGCACTGAAGTGCCCATCAGGGCAGACAATGTGATGTCCCCCAGGGAAGCCACAGCGGCACCCCCAACCATGGCCACTGCCACCCCCACCCAAGGGCCAAGCCCCGTGCAGGCACAGGCCTCAATATCAAGTGGACACCAGCCAAGTGTCACAGTATTGCCTTCTGTGCAAGGGCAACAGGATGGGACCATACAGGACACAGGGGTGCAACAACCAGCGCAAGGCAGTGGCACACGACCCAGGAAGCATGGCCGTAAGCGGCGGACAATGACCAGCAAGGACACAGACACAGAAACAACAGCCAGTGGCCCTGTGGAGGCTGGGGGAGGGGACAACAGGTGCAGCAGCAGGGATAGGCACCAAAAGGAAAAAACACCTGCCCAGCAGGGTGGTATATGTACCCAGTGCCGCCTCGCCAACACATACTGTCCTGTGTGACATGGCACTGTATGGTGTCACCACACATGAGTGGAGGTAAAGACCCTTGTGCACAATATTGTCCACACAGGGTGGACACACATGTAGGTGTGTATATGGGTATGGGGAAACCAGTGTGTACACCACAGGGGAGTGTGAACAGGGGGTGGGCATTCACATGTAGGTGGTGTGCAATGGGCGCATACCATGACACACATAGTGGTCTGTATGTTGATGCACAAACACTGTCACTGAATAAAACATTGAATGACACACATTGTTGCTGGTGATTTCTTTTCCCAGTTGTTCCTATGTAGCTAGCAATAGCACAGTTTCACCACATGGGCTTGCAGTCAGTGAGGGGTGGGCATTATGCCATGGGGGGAGCTGTACATGTGCAGTGGTAGTATGTTGTGACACAACACAGTGAGCAGACACAGCCCAGAGGCATACACTGAGCTGTACATATGTGCCACACTACTACATGTGCAAATGCTGCAAACAGGAACATAAGGATGACAGTGTGTATGTGTGTGTGTGTGTGTGGAACCAAGGCATCCTGACACCTCTGCACTACACTGCATTGACACAGGTGGCTTAAGCCGGCATAGGAAAGATGTGTTCACTATTGCATGTTACCCATGCTGTGGCATGCGATATCATCAATATTGTGTATCACTGTGCCGAGGTGGGGGGAGGGGACACTGCTGCAATACAGAAAACATGCAATGCACCGTTCCAGCCACTGCAGATCCCCCTGCCCACAGCATTTGTCCTGTGGACACAACGTCCCAATCCAGGACACCTCTGATGGTTGCCATGGTCATCAGGCAGCACTCACCAGCCATGGCCACCAGATGATGTGTACAGTGTTGCCATGATAGGTGGGCAGCACCGAGCAGCGCTTCACTGCTATAGGATGGTGTAATGATTGACCGTGGCCTAGTGCTATTGGTGCCACCTGTAGGGTGCTGTAGTCCCTCAGGTGCTCAAGTGGAGTGGTGTTGTACAAGCCCACATCTGGCTCACTGGGCTGGCTGACACAGTGTACAGCGTAGTGTGTCCAGTGCATGTGCATGCATATGCATGTAGAGTGGAATGTACACACCACACCACAACATCTGAATGCTGGTGCCATGTCACATGATAACATGTTTCATGCCACACAATGTTGCTGTTGTTGCGGGCTGCAGCCAGACATAGGACAGGCAGGCAAGTACAGCCTGCAGAGTGCATAGTGGGGAGACGTGGTTGACATCATGAATGGTGTTGGGAACCGGTACAGTGGTGTATGTATGCGACATAGCATGTTAGCATGACACATCCCATAAGTCACCGTGTGATGCCCTATGACCCCCTCAGTTACATGTGCCCATGCAGAACACAGCACCACAGTGCCAACTTTATGTGTTCACAAGCCTACCATGGCAACTAAACCATGTTGGTGGACACTGAGACACCCATGCACAAACAACACTGTGACATGGTGTTTCTGGAAAAATAAACAACAGTTTATTTCGGAACATAACGGCACCTAAACAGCTAAGTAACCAGGATTACAGTACCCACCCCAACCCCTAAAACAACAACCATGGAAACATCACTAAAACATTAGAACCACCCCCCACAACACAGCCATAGAAACATTAGTAAAACATTAGACCCATCCCCCACAGCAACAGTCATATACACAATATTAAAACCTTATGACCACCTTCCACAACAACGGCCATAGAAACATTAGTAAAACATCAGAACCACCCCCAACCCCACAACAACAGCCATAGAAATGTTAGTAAAACATTAGAACCACCCCCCACACAACAGTCCCGTAAACAGTTTTAAAACACAAGAACCAACCCCCGGCCCCCACAACAACAGCCATATGAGCAGTGTTAAAATAGTAAAACCAACGCCCAACACCCACAACAATGACATCAATACACACAGTCATGTCAACGGAGAGGCCAACCCCGCCCCACGAGACCTCACCGCTGCTGCAGTGCAGACAGTAGGGCATGTAAGGACACATACAGGCATCCCACATCCTGCAGGATGGCCTCCACTAGTCCTGTAAGCAACTGGTCCCTGTCCCTGAATGGGACAGGGGCATGTTTTCATCACCATGGGTCGTGGCCTGCTGTACCAGCCTATGTTCATCGCTCACAGTGGGCACCAAGTCAGGGTCCTGGGCCTATGCGTCCATGTCTTCCTGGCCCCCAGAACTTCCAGCCTCCTCCGGGTGAGCTGCCACCTGTCCTGCATTCTGCAACATGTCCTCCTCTGTAGGCTGTGTCTGGGACTTCCTCCATCCTCCCCCATGGCTGTGCCAACAGCATGGTCACTGTCAACAGTGTCCACAGTGTCCAGTGGTGCACCACTCTAATTGTCATGGCCCTACTCAGCAGGGGCCTGTTGTTGACTGCCCTTGCCCACAGTGTCCGATGGCCTGGCGGATGTTGAATTGCCCTGGTCATCACTGGCCTCCTTGCTGCTGTCCAGTGGCAGTGACCAGGCCCTCCTCACACGGTGTCTGGTCCAGATCACATATGCCCATGCATCCATCTCCTTCTGCTTATGCATGGCTCTCAATAGGGCTCTGTGGTGGGGGCTCTCCATCCATGGTCCAATACAGTGTGTGGCACCTGTGACATGGGAAAGGAACACATGTCAGTAAGCTGTACAGGCATTGGCCATGCAACAGTCCAAAGAGGATGGCATGGGGAAGGCAGTTGACATCATCCCCATACACTAGCTGTGCAGTACAGGATACACTGCCCCTCCCATTGTGGCCGTGCTGCCACATGCCAACCTCTGTGCTGCCCCCAACATCATGATGCAATGCCCCCTTGTACCCCTACTGCCCATCTGGGCCCATGCCCCCTTGTGCCACATGTACATACATACACGTCTCATGTGTGCCACACAACATGTGCACCCATTACCGTCGGGTTCATGGCTGATACCGGTGGTGGGCCACACCACAACATGCACATATGCAGCCACACACCGGTGCTGTACTCTGGAGGGCTGCCACTTACTTTGCTGTACCCAGATGGGTGCTGCCACATGGTCTGCAGCCTTATCCTCCTGGCAACCATCTCTACTCCCCTGCACTCCCTGGACTTTACAGGTCCGACCTGTGGAGACATGATCGGTACACATGTATGAGTGTCATGGTCACATGGACATGCACTGATTGCCATAGAGATTTGCCAGAGTGATAGTATGTGTGTCCTACCAGCCTTCTGCAGGTCACTGCCCAGACCTCGTGGCCACATCATTACTGGAGACCATGTCCATCAGGTGCTGCAGGATCATGGGGTCATGCCTGGTTAGATCCTGCCAGCGGTGTTTAAGCTTGCAGGGGATTTGTTTCATGCCAGAACTTCTCTCCAGACGTGTCCCTATTTGCCTCCATACTGTGTCCCTCTCTGTGGGGGTGTGCCTCCTGGAGCCTGGTGGCAGCAGTGTTCTTCTCCACTGCTACACCAGGATGACTAACTGAGCAGTCTCCTCAGGTGTGAAGCTGGGGGAATCTGCCACTTAGTGTAGTCATTTTCACAACTTTGTGTTGTTATACAGGCCTTAAAGTGCTGCTCTGTCGCACTCATTGTTTGCTCTGCAGACACGTTTCCGCATGTGGCATGTGCATGGCAGCACAGGCAGCATGTGTGACATTTTTCCAATGCACGCCGCATGTATGTGCACTTTCCGCCACAAAACGCATGTGCGTCTTACTCTACATGTGTGAGGGGCATGCAGTTACAGCGTGATCAACATACTGTCCCAGGAAGGAGGACTGTCTACCCACTGCCACACACCAGACATGTCATCACTGTATGACAACCAGTGACTGTGGCTGGTGGCCAGCACCTGGCTGACCTAGCCCCCAGCTGTGACTGGTCAACAATTTATGGTATGATGGCATGGGACACATGCAGCACACATGTAACACATATGCATTTTGTGAATGTATTGGAGGGTGCATGCGCAACAAATCACAAGTGCCGCCTGAAGCAAACACAAATGCAGCCTGCGTGATGAGGGGGGCATGGTAGTAATACCACCAGACATGTCTTGTGTCAGGGTGCTTTCACTCACAGCATTAATTGTGGTACACAGCATTGTGCATGTCCATCATATGTTGTAACACACTTCACAGTGTACCATACCCATCACACAGTCACACCGACCCCCCACACATGACACCTCTGTAGGTGTGTTCACCAACCCCATCCCCCTTCCCCACCCTTTGCATATCTCATCGTATTGTGTCATGCTGTCTCCTGTTTGTCATGTTACCTTGTCTGCCTTGAATTCTTCACACACCACTGCAGGTTGCTACGGCCACCAGGTACTGACCACCTGACATGACCACTGGCTGCTGTGTACAGTGCCACCTTGTTGGGTGCCTAGCACCGGGCAGCATGTCTGTGTGGTGGTATGTTGTCTGTAGGCAGCTCGCCTACTGCTGTTGGTGCCATCTGTTGGCAGTTGGTGTCCCTCAGGTTAAGTGGTGGGCTAGCAGGTCACGTCTGGCGCATTGCCCTGCCTGGCACAATGCAGCATGGGCCTGTGGCTGTCTTGCATGATCATCACGATGATCATGATAGAAACTTTTAAGTACCTCAAGGGAATCAACAAAGTTCAAGAGGGTAGCATCTTTCAGAAAAAGAGATGTGCAAGAACAAACGGACACAGTTTGAAGATAGAGGGAGGACGGCTCAGGGGCAATGTGAGGAAGTATTTTTTCACAGAGAGGGTGGTGGATGCATGGAACAGCCTTCCTGAGGAGGTTGTGGGATCAAAAACAGTGAGAAAATTCAAGAATGCATGGGACAGACATAAGGTAATTCCTGTGGGGGGTAGGAAGAAATAGGCTGTTGGTTAACTAGGATCTGCTGCTTATCCAGTAGGTAGGGTAATGGGTAGACTAGGTGGGCCAAGCGGTTCTTATCTACTGTCAAAGTCTATGTTTCTATGTTTTGTCCCCCTCATCCTCCTCCCCATCCAGGTCTGGTAGTGACACCCAGTTCCAGCGTGCCAGATTGTGCAGTATGCAGCACACAATGAAGATTTGCAGACCATCTCAGGGCTGTACTGCAAGATTCCTCCTGAACAGTCCAGGCACCAGAAACATGCCTTCAGAATGCTAAATGTTCATTCAGTCACTGCTCTGGTGGAAGCATGGGCCTCATTATAGCACACCTCAGCCACAGTGTGTGGGTACCGCAGTGGCATCATGACCCATGGCAGCTGTGTGTATTCACTGTCACCTGTGGGGTATAAGTGACACATCATGAATGTACAAGGCACATGCCACACACACACCGGCATGTTGCATCTGCTAGATCAGGGGTGCTCCTTTGCATGCTAGTAGCACCTACCAATGAGCCATCCACCTGTGATCTGTCCCCTCTCAAATGCCTCATGTAGGCTACAGTTGCGTAGGATGTAGGAGTCATGGCAGGAACCAGGGTACTGGGCTACCATGTCCAGTATGCAGCACTGGCTATCACATATCATCTGCATATTCATGAAGTGGAAGCCCTTTCGATTGATGTACACACATCTGCCTCATCTGGTGGTGCCCTGATTGCCATGTGTGTACAGTCAATTGCTCCTAGCACACGGGGGAACTGTGCAACATCATCAAACGCCTGCTTTACCACCTGCTGCTGTGCATCCCTCAGAAATGCGATGTACCTGTCCATCCGGTCCATCCAGGACCTGTCAGAGGGACTAAGACATGGCTGGCTGTGAGATACCCACAGTGTCACCTGTGGGGGTTTGGAATGTCCCGGTGGCAAGGAAACACAATGCTGCGCTTACCTTCACCTCCACAAGTACAGGATTCCTCATACAGGTGACACTCTGTAGTTCTTCCTGCAGCTCATCACACAGCTCAGCTATGGTGGCCTTCAGCAGGCAGTAGTGTGCGATGCACTGCTGCTCCATGAGATCCAGGTATGACTTCCTGGCTCTGTACACACATGGCGCATGGTGTCTGGCTGGTATGTGCTGCGCTGGTTGCTGCCTATTCCCCTGGTTCCTGCCATCATGCTACCTGCAGTACCTAAACCACTACTCAGCCACTAGCATTATGACCAGTAAATCTACTGTTGCTGCCATCACACTGTCACTCTCAGCGGGAGTGTCTGCATACTGCTTGCTCCACAGTAACTCTGCTGTGTCTGTCTCACTGGGCCCCCTTTTATACTCTGCTGCAGTTACACCTGCTCCCCCATGCTGTAACTGTGCCTTTTGCAAGTGGTGTATCTTTCCCTTCTGTTGCTTCTAGAATCCCAAAAAAGGGGATACTGCTACTTTTTTCTGGCACAAGTCGAATTACTCCAATGCGCATCTCAGGGTTTGGTGCAAGTGCAGTTTAAGTCAACTTTGGCATATCGGGTTTGCGACTTGATGCAAGCCACTTTTGAAAATCGTGCATGTTACAGTTTTTGGCGCAACTCACAATTTGCACCATTCACCATTGGCACAACTGAGATACGCCCGACGTATACTTTTTAGAGTAGGGCGCATTATCTATATAATTGTAAAGTTGCTTGCTTATCAGTGAGGAGGTTCCTATTGATGTATATTTGAGAGAAATAGTGAGTGTTTTAAAATTAAGATATAAAAGGGTTCTAAGTGAAATTTTGTTCATAGTGCAAAGATCGTATTCAATAGCTAGTCGGGATGGTATATAAGACCAAAACTGATTTGTTAGTTCATATGAGAGCCAATTAAAATATTTGGCCACATTTGTAGCATGGTAATGAGCCAACCAATCTGGCTCTCCTAGACCCCTTCAGATTTCGAAGCCATCAAGCGAGAGTAGCATATTAGAGGTCTATGCCCTCTCCAAATGGAATTTGAAAGAATCTTGGGCAAGTTTTTAAACCATTTAACAGGAAGTGAAATCGACAGCATCTGCAGTGGGTGTAATATACTTGGTAGTAGACTCATCTTTATTAAATGTATTCTTCCCCAAGGAGAACGAGGTAGATTAAGCCATCTATTTATTTATTTATTGAATCTTGGAATTAAGACCTTTGAGCCAGGGGCTCTTTTACAAAGGCTCCATTGCAAAACAATTGGGAATAATATTCAGGGAAGAGCAGCAGAACAAAGTACAAAGGGTACAAATTAAACAGGCATGGATAGATACAACAGGCAGGATGAACAGCATAAAATCAATAACATACTAATAACAATGATTAAATGGTAGAAATACGAGTGATACAGGGGTTGTTAGGGGACCCTAGATGCAGAGACAGCCAGAAGAGAGATAGACTAGTATAGGGATGAGAGAATTGGAGAAAAGTGCTATAGATGGAGGAGGAAAAGAGGAAGTAGGGTAGGGGTGGTGGACCACTGCAGATGGGGAATAATATTGGGGAAGCCCTGAAAGAAGTAAGGCATAGTTATGGAGGTTCGAAGATTCTGAGGTCACACTGAGTAGCTACCCAGGAGGGCAGTGTCAACAAATGGCTGGGTGGAACTAAGCATCAGGCCGCCACGATTAAGCGTGGCCGTCACAGCTGCTGAGGTTAGTTAAGTGTTATCGAAGACAGATTTTAAACAGACCTAAGCTGGGAGAGGATTGGATTTGTGGTGGGAGATTGTTAAACCAGCTAGGGGCTCTATACATAAAAGCTCTTTGCCCTTAGGATGTCCAGCATAAATGGTACCTGGATGGCTTGGTTAGGCGTGCTTCTTCTGCAGCGTGAGTTTTCAGGGGCCTTCTTAAAGAGTAGCTGGATAGAGGGGGGGCTTGCCCTAGGGAGATCTTTTTGGCTGCAAGGCAGGTATGATAAGAGAATCGTTTTTGGAGGGTGAGCCAAATGGTTTGCGAGTAAAGGTCACAGGTATGTGTGTCACTGCTAGCACCAGTAAGTAATCTGCAAGCTTTGTTAAGGGTAATCCCAAGCCTTCTAAGGGCAGTGGCAGAGGCAGAGCCATAGTCTATTTTGCCATAGTCAATGATAGGCAAGATGGAACTGGTCACAGCGAGACATACAGCCTCTTGGGTCATACAGTGCCAGTGTCTACAGAGGAGGCCTAGTCTGATATTAGCAGTTTTAGAAATGTTACAGATGTGTTCATGGTAGGACAGCATGCTGTCCAAGGTGATGCCCAGGTACTTAAAACTAGTAACTGTTCAAGTGGTGAGCCAGCATTGTTAGAGATAGTTAGACGAGTTGCTTTAAACTTGCTATGCGGTCCAGCAAAGACCATGGATTTGGTCTTTTATGGTTCATAATTAGTCCCTGTTTAAAGAACCAAGTGTCAATGGAGGTAAAACTCTGTTGCAGATCATAGGTAAGGGCTGTAGGGTCAGGCTGGTTTGAGTAAATCACAGCATCATCTGCATACAGGAGAAGGTTGTTAGGGCAGGCTAAGGGGGGGGGGGTGTTGAGGTAAAGGCTAAATAGGAGGGGGCCCAGGATTGATCCCTGAGGAACACTGGATAGTACAGGGCAGCTCGTAGAGAGTGAGTCGGAGATTTTTACACACTGAGTTCTGCCACCTAAATAGCTTCTCAACCAGGTAATAACTTCATTAGAGAGTCCTAGTGAGGGTAGGGTCTGGAGCAGTAGGGAGTGATTGACCATGTCAAAGGCCTTTGCAAGGTCTATATAGATAGACCCTACAAGGTGACCACAGTCGAGGGCCTTGTGGATAAAGTCCATATACGAAAGCAGGGCAGTGGCAGTACTATGATCCTTTCTAAACCTGTGTTGCTGAGGGCATTGGATAACATGAGAGGAGAGATATGCTTTCAAGAAAGGAGGAGGTAAAATTGAGATGGGGCGGTAGCTGACTTGGTTTGTTTGGTCAGCACTCTTGTGCATAGGTGTCACCACAGCCGCTTTCCAGACAGATGGAAACTGACCAAGGCGTAGGGACAGATTCAGGATCCAGGTGGGAGGGGCCAGGACAGCACCAATGGAGAGGAGAAGCAGCTTGACGTCGCGGGTGTCAGAGCCGTGCCTTGACTTACCGAGCACCTTCAAGAGGTGTTTCCTGGCAGTTGACAGGGATATTGACCTAAAGTAGAATTGTGGGATGTTTGGAGGGGAGGTCCTGTGGTGGGCAATGTCAGCATTGGATGGTTCATCAAAGACGTTGGGGGGGAGGACTCCACTCAGATCAGTGAAAGAATTATTGAGAATGTTAGCAAGCTCTCTTGGGTCTTGAACAGTGCGGTCATTGTAGTTGAGTGGGGTGCGGGGGATTGACTGAGTTTTCCCATGAGGTTTTTTAATAGAACTTTTTACTATTATCCCAGGAGCTAGCAAACAGGCTTTGGTAGTATGAGGCCTTTGCACGCCGAATGGCCCAGGTGCAATTGCTTCTGGCAGCCCAATAACATTGCTAGTCCCTCGGTTTACCAGTGGCATGTGCCACTTTCCAGAGGTGGTCACGAGTGGCCACAAGACGCAGGAGAGAGGGTGTAAGCCATGAGTTAGAGACCCCTTTCACCTTACGCTTCCTGAGGGGGGCAAATATATTACAGGCTGAATTGAACTGTGTGATAAAGTGGCTTAGAACCTCATCAACATTATCTATGACAGGGGACCAGTCACACTTGTGGAGGTATTCTTGAAAATGCTTCTGATTCCCTTTCCTGAGGACCCACAGATAGGTTATTTTGCAGGGTCGTTTAGGGGTCTTATTGGTTCAATAGCACGTAATTGAGGAGTGGTCACTCAGATAGCACTGTAGTGTCCGTGATCCTCTCAGGGTGGTTAGAAAATAACAGGCTGATAAGGGTACTAGTGCCAGTCCTATAATTTATTCTCTTGGGAGAAGAGACTAGTTGAGAGGTCGATGGCTGCTGCTGCATCCTTACAGTGGTTAGAGTCAGGAGACAGCCTGTTGGTATTAAAGCCACCCAGTGCAATGATTTCGGTGCCAGTAGGCAGGTTGGCAATGAGGTCAAGGAATGTTTGGAAGCCTTTGCAATTTTCCATGGGTGAAATGCATACAGAGATGATGTAAGTTGACTTCTCTTTATTAACAATGTGATAGAGGACGTGGGATTTTAGACACAGAAACAGGCAGACAAGACCTTTTGGTGCATAAAAAATGCTAGGAAGCGTTTACCATTTTATTTTCTTAAAATTCAGCAAAAAAAATAGATACAGAAAATAAAGATCATTTATTTCATCAAAATAAACAGAACCACTGCTTTGTCCAGCAGGGTCACCAGGCGTTTCCCTCAGCCTGCTCAACTAGTTTGTGTGAGCCCACACTCTCAAGAGGTCCTTTGTCCTCCACAGTCAGTTCTCTACTGACTCTCTATCTGACTATAGCATGCTACGGTAAGCTTTTTATACCCTCCTACCGAAGTCATGTGACTAAGGAGTCATCAACTTATCAAACGTTTTGTTTAAGCCCTTATATTAAATTATATAGTACTGGAAGGCCTTCTAAATGTAATTATTAACTACTGAAACTTTCATACAACAAAAAGTCCTGCAAGAAAAGATAATAAAAGTAAGAGGAAGTGGAAAACTTTCCACTGAGCTGTGATTGACAGCATCATTAGTATAAAAAGAGGACACTAGGGGCCGCTGTCATCCTGTAGTGCACCTCATTTGCACCCTGAATTTAACCTGCAAGGGCTCTGGGCTTACTCTCCTCTATGAGCCCCTGCCATTACCAGAAGTTTTCTTACATTGTCCCAATGGCTGAAATGTCAAGCCGTCGGGTCATATTTCATTTGGGCCTATTTCTGGCCCTTTATATCCCGAGCCCATTTATTTCTTAGGCAGACCCAGTTACAACATCTCTGGGCTGCCAAAAATGTCTTTGTATTATTTTCTTTATTTATGGGACACTACGAGGCTTATTTCCTCCTGCCGTAGTGTCCCTCCAGTCCACAAATACTTTATGATTATCCCTGAATTATTTACAGTATATATTATGGAAGCACCTGTTAAATCCCAAAGGTGCACGTTTTCTTTATTTTAAGGCTTGCTGGCACTTTATTTTATATTTTTGGCAAAAGGTGAACAAGGAAACAAGGGACACCTATCCCATCACTGGGCACCTTCCCCTGACAGAGGTCATTCTGCCACAACCAATTGTAATTTTTACCACACGTGTTTGGGCACCATCCCTAGGAGACAGCATTGGGAAGGCCTGGCATCCTAGTGAGTCTGAGATGTAAAGGGCGCGGCCATCACCATGTCTGCCAACCCTTTCTGACCTGTATACTGTATATCCATTGAGGGAGACTGCTGAGTCTGGTACAGCAGGGGAGAGCCAAGCTTCAACTATAGAGAGGACGTCTGGCCCGTGTTGTTGCACCCAGACTTGTAGTTGATCTAATTTTGGCAGAAGGATTCGGATTTTAATAGAGGTGATTTTTATACCCACAGGGCTAGTAATTATACAGGACTGATTCTTGGGTGGGAAGGGGCAGGGTTTGGGTGCACATTGCCTGACAACAGTAGTAGTAGCAGGAGTTGCCAGGCCAGGAAGTATTTGAGGAGTTTACATTTAGGCTTGGGCGGATGCTTGGAAGCATTGGGGGGCCCATGGGGGTCATTATAGAGGAGAGATGGAGGGATAGATAGTATGCCTGGAGGGATGGCAGGTACTTATTGTGGGAGGTGAACATGGCTGGCTTATGTGTCAAATTAGGAAGACTGGATATGGTGCCAACAGCTGTGTGGCTTGCGAGAATGAAAGACACGGCTAAAGTAGGTATATAATTATTGTCTGATGAGAGTGATAAGAGTGACCAGGGTGTTGTTAGCAGGGCACTGAGGAGGATATAGCAGTAAAGTGCCATAATCAAGCAGTGCAGGGCGTGCCCAGACTAAGGACTTACTAGTGGCGGTGGTGGGGGAATATGTCAGTGTGTAATAACATGATACAGTTGCACCAGGTAGGAACCTTTCTAACAGCATTATTCCCAGTGTAGTGTCCCTGACTAAGGACTTAACGGTGATGGGGGAGGGGGGTATAAGACTGACTGTAATAAAGGTGCTGATTCAAGTATCACCAGATAAGGAATAGTAAGAGCTGTGCTAGCAGCAGTATTCCTAGTATAGCATAGTGATCAGAGTGCTTGCCCCTGGTGTAAAGGATTATATGTCCAAAATCAGGCAGGCCAGAAATTTGGAGTAGAAAGGAATACAGTCAGAAGTAGTGTTTGCTGGGAAGGCGAGAGGCCAAGCAGGGCTAAAGAAGTGGCAGGATGGGGAGTCTTAGACTTCAGTGGTATCAGTTGGATCAGTATGCTCAGGTGCAACTCCTAGGGATGCTGTAGTATAAAAAAACTAGTGGGGAAGTGGGGACTTAGTTTCTGTAGGATATCAAGTCATGTGATCAGTCACCCAACTCTAGTGATGTATGAATCAAATGCCGAGCTAGGGTGGTTGGGGCAGTTGACGTGAAGCGTCGATGGGCCAACACAGGTAGAAACTGAGCTCCAGCTGAGAAGAATGATTTTCAGTACCTTGCTGTTCAACGTTGCAGGCTGCTCCTGTGTGGGGATGCTGTTCACTCCATTTGGAGTGCTAAAATGGAGGAGACTGTTGGAAAGTAAAAAGGAATACTTCGAGAAAACAAAAACACAAGGCAGGAGACTGAAAGTGGGATGGGAGCTAGAGCTGCACATGCAGTAGCCCAAGTGAGCCGGGGGCAGAGTCCAAATTACAAGAAAGAACACAGAAAACTGAGGAAAAGTGGCCGATGAGATACTTAAATCAGGAACAATGCAACAAACAGGTACAGTGCAGTCAGCAAAAAATATGCAGGCTGACTAAGTAGTCGCTAAACAAAGTAATCCCTACACAGTGGTGAAAGAAACGGGGAGATAACTTAGCAATAAGCACTAATTAAAGTAACATCAGCTAAACGATCAAATGTACTGCAGGCAACAGGATTCTCATTGGTTCAGAACTTCTGCTGACTGTAATTGCTTTAAGGATACAAGTAGAAACTGAGCTCCAGCTGGGGAGAATGATTTTCAGTACCTTACTGTTCAACGTTGCAGGCTGCTCCTGTGTGTGGATGTTGTTCACACCATTTGGAGTGCTAAAATGGAGGTGCCTTGCTGTTAAATGTTGCAGGCTGCTCCTGTGTGTGGATGTTGTTCACTCCATTTGGAGTGTTAAAATGGAGGTGCCTTGCTGTTAAATGTTGCAGGCTGCTCCTGTGTGTGGATGTTGTTCACTCCGTTTGGAGTGCTAAAATGGAGGTGCCTTGCTGTTAAATGTTGCAGGCTGCTCCTGTGTGTGGATGTTGTTCACTCCGTTTGGAGTGCTAAAATGGAGGAGCCTTGCTGTTAAATGTTGCAGGCTGCTCCTGTGTGTGGATGTTGTTCACTCCGTTTGGAGTGCTAAAATGGAGGAGCCTTGCTGTTAAATGTTGCAGGCTGCTCCTGTGTGTGGATGTTGTTCACTCCGTTTGGAGTGCTAAAATGGAGGAGCCTTGCTGTTAAATGTTGCAGGCTGCTCCTGTGTGTGGATGTTGTTCACTCTGTTTGAGTGCTAAAATGGAGGTGCCTTTGCTGTTAAATGTTGCAGGCTGCTCCTGTGTGGATGTTGTTCACCCGCTTGAGTGCTAAAATGGAGGTGCCTTGCTGTTAAATGTTGCAGGCTGCTCCTGTGTGTGGATGTTGTTCACTCCGTTTGAGTGCTAAAATGGAGGAGCTCTTGTTAAATGTTGCAGGCTGCTCCTGTGTGTGGATGTTGTTCACCCGCTTGAGTGCTAAAATGGAGGTCTTTCTGTTAAATGTTGCAGGCTGCTCCTGTGTGTGGATGTTGTTCATCCGCTTGAGTGCTAAAATGGAGGTGCCTTGCTGTTAAATGTCGCAGGCTGCTCCTGTGTGTGGATGTTGTTCACTCCGTTTGGAGTGCTAAAATGGAGGTGCCTTGCTGTTAAATGTCGCAGGCTGCTCCTGTGTGTGGATGTTGTTCACTCCGTTTGGAGTGCTAAAATGGAGGTGCCTTGCTGTTAAATGTCGCAGGCTGCTCCTGTGTGTGGATGTTGTTCACTCCGTTTGGAGTGCTAAAATGGAGGTGCCTTTGTTGTTAAATGTCGCAGGCTGCTCCTGTGTGTGGATGTTGTTCACCCGCTTGGAGTGCTAAAATGGAGGTGCCTTTGTTGTTAAATGTCGCAGGCTGCTCCTGTGTGTGGATGTTGTTCACCTGCTTGGAGTGCTAAAATGGAGGTGCCTTTGTTGTTAAATGTCGCAGGCTGCTCCTGTGTGTGGATGTTGTTCACCCGCTTGGAGTGCTAAATGGAGGTGCCTTGTTGTTAAATGTCGCAGGCTGCTCCTGTGTGTGGATGTTGTTCACCCGCTTGAGTGCTAAAATGGAGGTGCCTTTGTTGTTAAATGTCGCAGGCTGCTCCTGTGTGTGGATGTTGTTCACCCGTTTGGAGTGCTAAAATGGAGGTGCCTTGCTGTTAAATGTTGCAGGCTGCTCCTGTGTGTGGATGTTGTTCACTCTGCTTGAGTGCTAAAATGGAGGAGCCTTTGTTGTTAAATGTTGCAGGCTGCTCCTGTGTGTGGATGTTGTTCACTCTGTTTGAGTGCTAAAATGGAGGAGCCTTGTTGTTAAATGTTGCAGGCTGCTCCTGTGTGTGGATGTTGTTCACTCCGTTTGGAGTGCTAAAATGGAGGTGCCTTGCTGTTAAATGTTGCAGGCTGCTCCTGTGTGTGGATGTTGTTCACTCCATTTGGAGTGCTAAAATGGAGGTGCCTTGCTGTTAAATGTTGCAGGCTGCTCCTGTGTGTGGATGTTGTTCACTCCGTTTGGAGTGCTAAAATCTAAGTCCATTTTTACATTTCTTATTAAATCTGAGAAATTGCTCTGAATAATTTTTTGATGTGAGATATATATACAATATAACATAAAGATAATTCAGTTCTTTGGTTATGCATGTAAGTCCCATACTTAAGAAGTCATACCTTTTAGCTAGACGGTTTAGAGGTAAGATTTGTGTTTTCTCTATGTTGCATTTATAATGTGAGATTTGCCAGAATTTCTTAATAATAGTAAAGGCTGACTGTAAGGAAATAAAAGGGTTGGCTAGATGAAGAAGAATGTTGTCAGCGTTCGCCGATATTTTAAATTGCTGACTACCTAATAATATATCATTAATCTGAGGATGAGTTTTAAAATTCCTTATTAAATGTTCTAAATAAAGATTAAATAAAAGCAAGGAAAGTGGGCAGTCTTGATGTGTTCCATTAAGAGGAGTACAGGGAGATGAAAGCACCTTATTACATTTAACCCGAACTGTGGGATGCAAATATAATAGACATATCCAATTAATAAATTCTTGTGGGAAATCAAATTTTTCTAATGCTTTAAACAAATATAACCATAAAATACAATCAAATGCTTTTTCTGCACCCAGGGAGGCCAACACAGTTGGGTGTCTAGCCTCTCTGGATGCAGAAATAATGTGTTGTAATTTCCTTAGGTAATATGCCGAATGTCTGCCTGACATAAATCCAACTTGTTTGGAACCGATAAAACTTGACCATACTTCTTGTAACCTGTTAGCTAAAGATCTAGATAGTAATTTTAAATCGATGTTTAATAATGATATGGGTCTATAATTAACCTCTTTTGTTGGGCCTGCAACCCTTAGGGTTCACTTACAGCAGTATCTGCTTATTTATCTGCTGGTGGTCACAGAACAATAGCGTCACCTACCAAGTCAATATGTCGTATTCTGTACAGTGCACGGCATGACCGTATAGTAGGAATAGCGGGGTAAGGTAGAGCAAGAGGGTGCAAAACCACGAAAGGATGTATGCGTGGTAGTGCACTCTCTCTCACTCTTCCCTGTACAGGATAAGGATTCTGCTGGGACAAAGGTCTGCCAAGCAGCTGCTGTGGCTTGACAGGATGAGCCACTGGCAGCAAAGGAGGCAGGCAGTGTGTTTGGGACTGGGTTTCAATTCCCGGTCCCAGACACATGGATTTTTAAATTTTTTTGCACTTTGTGCAATATTCACTATTAACCCCCGCCCCCCGAGTTAGATATTTTAGTTGGGGGGTGTTCAGAAGCACAGCCTCCCGTAATGGGGGGTGCAGAGGGCGGTACCCCCTGCAAGAAAAAAGACATGCCGTTGACAATATATTGCGCTGTATTGTCACTATTTAAGGACTAATGAAGTTACTGTTTGTACTGCCTCCGATGATGTGCTAGATGGCACGAAACCGGTTGGGGACTTGTATGTTCAGAGTTTGGTGCTTGGTATGAAGCGGCATCTTTTTAAACTGCTTGATTGCACAATAAAAAGCTTTTTGTAAGTTCAGTGGTGAGTGTGGTTTTGCTGTCTTCTGCTTGGCTAGTAGCGGGTTAAGGGGCCTGGGTACTGAAACAGGTGCCTCCACCCGGAGGACAGGGTGGTTAGTAACAAGGCTAACCTGGGCACAGCCCTCTGGGACACTGTAACCCCCCTCTTTCCCCTCTAGTGGCCTAGACAATATGCAACAAACACTTTCAAAATCACCCCTATTCAGCATACAAATCCCCACACTGTTTGCACTTACCACCAGGGCTGGTTCTACCAGTTCGATCCTGGAGACCCCCTGTAAAACAAGGTTAGGCACAGCAAATAACAACAGTGCAGTGCTTTTGGTACAAACTAGAACCACAGTCAAATTAGATGCAAAAAGAGTTAGATCCAATTTATTCAGAGGACTTGAACAAGGGAGGGGCGTAATCAGGTTGATTGATTCTATAACTGATCTAGTCAGGCAATTATGCATGCACTTTTTAGTGCCTTAACACAGTCACACACACGCGCTGGGTACCCAGTTGCTGAGATAGGCTAGCCTGATGCTTTGCCTGGGGTAGGCCGGCATTGCAGCTGGTTGGTGCCCTGTGATGAAAAGAAAAGGCATGCACAACCACACACAATTTGTAATCTGGAGCCAGGAGGCTCAGTTCGTGAATATTAGACAAAACAATTAAATCAGATGACACACTTTGATTGAGCTCTTGTTGTAGGGAGCTACCCTGGTGTTTACTCATGCTACCCAGTACAGGACACAGGGTGGATGAAATGGAAACTGCAGGATGACTTGCTGGTTTGCCAGGAGAAGCAGGGCCCACACGATTCACCATGGTGTTGTTCCTATTTGTGATGTTGAGCAGGGGGTTTATCCCCAGGCAGGTCTCTTGTCGATGGTGTTCTCTGCACCTGAAGTAGCTGGCTGGGCCAGCATGGCAGGGCCCAGGCCAGGTAAGACAGTTCGGATATCAGTCCAGGAAGGCTAGATGCAGCTTCCAGCAAGCGTGGCACAATTAAACAGTGGGGAACCAAATCTCGACCCACTAGCAGGTTACAGCTCATTTATAGTAAAGCATTCACCATGCCACCAAACGGATAGCAGTCCGGTCACAATACCAGTGTCTCTGAGCAAAACCGGGAGTTCTATGGTGACTGGATGTCCTGACAGGCCGATTGCGTACAGCAAATCTTCGATCTTCTTCAGGTTTAAATCTGGTCACTCTTCAGTGGCTTTGTCACACTCCGATTCGGATACAGTCCGATTACTAAGCCTTTTCAAAGGATTCCCTCTCGAGGGACAGCAGGCAGGCAGACAGGCCAAACTCAGCCTTTCCACCAATCTCCCGTGTGAACTATGCAGAAGCAGCTGCTCGAATCACTCGAGCTGTTCACTCCCCAAACTCTACCTCCTGACTGACTCACTGCAAAAGGCAGCTTGGGAATTTCCCTTCAGTCCAAAAGGTTCAACTCATTGATTCATCTGTCTGTCAAAAGCAAGGGCTTCCCCTCCATGTGCATTTAGGCGCTAAAGTCTCAGAACAATTCCTATAGAAATTCACTCCCACAAGACCCCTGGCAACAGACTCCATTTTAGGGTCCCCAAAGGTACTGATTGACCCATTCTAGCAGTCCAGGACCAAGATGGTGGTGATAAACAGAACTGTCCATGCTGCAAAGAAGGCAGGTTAGACAAACTACAATATCATTACTATTCTAATAGATAATCAGTAAATAAGTATAGCTTCTAATAGAGCTCCCTCTGCGCAAATAGCAATGGCAGAACAGAGAGATTATCTGGCAGCCTGGGTGGGGCTCGAGCATAGAAACCCTCAGCCCCCCTCCCAGATTAAATAAGCAAAACATTATAGGCAGCTCTTAAAGAGACAGAGCACAGAGGCATTGAGGCACTCTTATACAACACTTTTAAAATGCTAAGACACAGGATACCAGCCTGGCAGTGGGCATTTAGACACACCCAAGGAAGACTTTCAGGAACCCTCATTTGTAGGTGGGTTACACTGGTATTCGTGTGGCCCTGGGCCGGGGGCGGACTGGCAGGGGTGCTTGGGATGCTATTTGCATCCTGGCCTGTCCCTGGCCTTTCAGCATGTTGCCTGTGTGAGCTGCCTTGCTTTTTTTTTTTTTCATATTTTTTTTCTATGCTTAACACCAGTTGCCATTGCCGTGATTGCCAGACTCAAGTTCATTTTTTTCTGGGGGTGGGTCTGTCATAGACGTCAGGGTCGGAACGGAAGTCCAAAAATAGATCAAAGGCCCTGCGCCCACCAATGCAGCGCTGAGCCGATTAACTATTCACATGCTTCTATTCCCAGCCCCAGCCACAATGCAGCCAATAACATGAGCTGTGGGGGTGGAGGATGCTAGCTGCGCATGCTGCTCACTGTCCCATCATGCCCGGATCCTAATGTGCTCTGCTCTGGCTGCGAAGAGGGGAGAAGGAGAAAGTGTTATTTCGATTGGCGCCAAGCACCATTTTTCGAGTGGAGCTGGAAAGAGGCGGTCCGGATTGAGTGTTTGTACTCATTATCACTACACTGCAATCTGCACCTGGAGTCAAAGAATGTGTGTTGGCTGCGGTTTCCTTCTATGATCGTTACTTGGTGCTAGTTATTATTGGTGGGGTCACGGGCTGCACCAGTCAACCGTCCATTGACTTCAGCAAATATTAAATAATCTTTCATCGAGTATGCAGGTGGGTGGGTCAGGTTAGTGCATTCGACGGTACACTGAGTTGCTGGCATTCTTGAAATAAGACCATCATTCGTCGAGGAGGACTGGAGTGTGCTAAGTCTGTGCGTGCGTGCCTGCCCTGATGTAGGTAAAGTAAATTAATTTATTTTGAAATGTGTATTTATTGAATTCCTCTGATGACCTTGCCTTAAAGGCTTTTCCAGTTCTGATGATGATTATTTGGACATGGAGGTGATATGATGGGACCACACAGGTCGGCCAATAGTTAAAATGGTACTAGCTGGAGTGCTATGGAATGGGCCTGCCTGGAGGGGGTAATCATATGAAATGGGGGGGAGGATGCCACCAGCACGGGCTGTGGCCCAGTCCTACTGGACTCCATGAGAGTGAATGTAAATGAATTTTAATGTAGTATTTATTATGCCCCAGACCTTGCCCTCTTCTGTATCTTCCTCCTGGTGTTCAACCTCCATGATTGTGGAGGGGATGGTGGCTTGGTGGGAATCAGTTCAGTAGCCCAACTCGGAGATGAGCAATCTATGCATTGAGGCGAGAAAAGATCACTGCTAGCAGGTAGGAGTCTGGACTCAAGAGCTGATGGGGCTGGGGCCTGGGGGTCAGTTGGGGGACGCTGTACAAGCTGTGGGACCAAGCAGGCAGGGCTTCCTAGATCATCTACAAACACTATTACCGCGTGCCTGCAAATACGGCTGATGCTGCTCAGTATAGGAGATGGTTAATCTCTGCAAAGTAACAAAACTCAGCAAAATATGGTGCACAAAGAAGAGCAAGGCAAAGAAGTTTGAAGACTTGTAGAGGAGTTGAGGCGCTAGAGTTACTGATTACCTGGAAACTGTGTTTTGTGGCAATAAGTAAAAAAACACACTTGCGTTTAATATTCAAACTTCTTTGCCTTGCTCTTCATTTGCACACCATATTTTGCTGAGTTTTGTTTCCTAGATCATCACAGTTTATTGGTAGGCTGCCTGTGGAATATACTGGTATGAGCAGCTTTACGTTACAGCACCAATGTTGGGACTTGGTTTAAATGTCATTATACCATGTGTGTGCTGACATGAGCAACAAGTCACTGAAATTTTCCAGAATCCAGCATGTCAGTCCACCCAGCTACAAAAATGGCTAGGAATCAAGGTGTTACATGTCAGCTGGGCTACCCTAGGTTAATAAACTATATTTTTGCTAAAGGATACAGCAGTTTTGCTTTAGCTTTCCCCCATCCCAACTCATGCCTTATAGAAATAAAAAATGGTCACATCATATCAAAATGCAAAATAAAATGGATCAGTGCTCATAAATAGAGACCCTGCTTTGTGGTGTGTGTGGGGGTGCAGGGACTTGGACATGATCTGAAGGACGATCAACTGGCACAGATGTTTTGGTACAGGAGCCCAAGTCGACATGTCAGTCACACAGTATGCAAATGGAGGTTGTGGGAATAAAACCTAGGTTTTCTGTATGTACAAGCTCCCTCACAGCTCATTACTCCAACTTCATAGCTATACTGCCAGCCCTGATTTAATACCGTATACTGCACAGTTGAGTCCCAAGGACAAAACAACATTAATATCAATAAATCATCTTTCTTTACCAGGCAGAATACCATTGAGGTAAACCCATTTACCTCAATAGTGTTCTGCCTGGTAAAATACAGAATTGATTGATTGATTGCTTTTGATTGATTGATCTTAATGTTTGTTTTGTACTTGGGACCCAACTGTGTAGTATATTAAATCAGGGCTGGCAGTACAGCTGAAGTGGAGTAATGAGCTTGGCACAGATAATGTCCACAGTCTGAGTCCCTGCACCCCCCAAGCAGGGCCTATGTTTATGACCACTGACTCATTTTATTTTAGATGTCACATGAGTGTACAATTTTTAACGATATGTAATTGTACTGTCAACTGCAAATTGTTCATTACGTATGCATTCTAAATGCAACATTGTAATGGAGTATCAGCTCAATGGGTTTCCTTTTCAATGGTTACATTACTGATTGATTCCTACATTAGGATTCAATATTCGGCTGGGTATTATGAGATATGACTTCTGGGTCAGGTCAAGACCTTTATATGTAACGTGTGAGCCAGTGCCAAGAAAATCAATTATGTTGACCCTCTTCCCTTTGAGCACCAGCACACATCATTTAGCAGCTGGTCTAGCAGGTGATCACTGACATGTTGGTCAGAAAATAGTGATGGGAGGAGAGGGCCACTTTGGTGATCAGGATGGAAGGGGAGCTAGACAAAAGGATAAAGGAAGTACAGAGGTAAGAAAAGAAATGGCAAAAGGTGTGAGGTTGTTCTTAAAACAGTATTGAGAGGAGGGATCTGTGGGTCTGTGGCAGGGAGAGATATGTATATTCTAAAGAGAGACAGAGGGAGAAGTGCCCAGATTCATGGATACTGATTATGTGCTTCAAGCAAATATGTGATACATTCTGCATCCAGTCATGCCATTCTGTATGCTCTCTCCATTAGCAACATAGCAGCATAACTCTTGATATGCAGACATAGAAATGGGGTTGAGTGCCACGCAATTAGGAATCAGAATTATTAAATTTTTAGGATGTGGACTTCTGGTTGGGAAATGGCGCTGTGAAGACGTAGTGGGTCTGAGCTGTCACCCCACTATCGCCATTACAGACGAAGTCCCCCCTTACAATAGCGATTTTTTTATTAAAAGAAGATCTACATGATCAGAAGACAACTAGGGTAGGAAAATCAAATCAAATTAAGCAATTGTTGCAGTATACCTGAAGGAAATGTCACGTGCAGACCACAACCGTTTCCAACCACTTAGAGATCTGCCTGAGGATGAAGAAAACAGCCCACAGAGTTCAGACTCCAATCTACCAGCTCTTCCACAATCTGAAACAAAAAGGGGGAACAGAGATAGCGATAAGAAGAGACAGACGTCTGAATTGTCACACTCGGAGGCTATTCTTGCAGCCATTTTGGAGTTTCACTCCGAAATGAGAGAAGCATTGCAAGATATTCACATGGACCTTCCTGAATTGCAATCGAGGACCGCAGAGGCAGAAGTACAGATATCAGACAACTCAAATAAACTTTTGATCCTAGAAAGAGCAGTATTTGAACTAGCAGAGGAACAATTACACACATCATTGAGATTAGAAGATATGGAGAATAGAGGAAGATGAAAAAACATAAAGGTATATGGATTACCAGAGGGAGAGGAGGGGAGTGACCCAGTAGCTTTTGCTGATCTGTTACTGCACCAAACCCTGGATTTGGACCCAGACTTCCACTAGACATTGGGAGGGCACATTGAGCACTGGGCCCCACCCTTCCAAACCAGATGCCTGCCCTAGATCTTTGTTATGCGTTTGTTAGTTTCTACCAAAGGATCAATTGCTAGTCAAAGCAAACAGACAGTGCAATGGGGAGAACAACGTATTCTATTTGATAATGATTATGTCCTGGCTACTCAGCGCATGAGAAGGAAGTATTCCCACTTCTTTCCATCTCTCAGAGTAAAACATTCAAAGTCTCACACATCCTATCCAGCTAAACTGGTGGTCCAGTTTTCTAATGGACCCATAACTTATTCTTCTGCTTCAGAGGCCTGATTGGATCTTCTCCAGTGTGGGATTTTAAATACAAAAGAGGATCCCAAGATGGCAGCAAAGGAATCAAACATATCTTCCAGAACAGGCTCTCAGGGAAAATCTCGTGTAGAGATCGGTGACCAAAATTTACAGAAGATTTTGTATAGAGTGTGACTACTAAGGAATCCTATTCTGCAGCCTTAATAAGATGTTAATCTCCTTCAGGTACTGTTGGGCTGTTGGGGGGGACAATGGGGAGGTGGAAGCAAAGGCGGTCCATGGCAGGGATTTTAGAGGAGTTGAGGGAGGGCTATTGCTCTGCTAAAGGTTGAGCCATACCAGATTATGCCTCTAAAACATGTGGCAGTTGGTGATTTCCTGGCAAGCACCTTTCTCTCCCCCTCCATCTCTGCGACCTGGATTACAGGCCCCCCCATGCCCTCTAATTATGTGAGCGATGGGCTCTAACATTGGAACCTGTTTCTTGGAGGACTGATGTATGAGCCTTATGTGTAGTTCTTTAACTTCTTTCGGAGTTGGGGGGGGTCGAGGGTTGGAGGAGGGATGTCGATTGTCCAGTCAAGGAGTGGGAAGTGGGGTCAAGGGAGGGTTATTGCTCTTCTATAGGCAATGCCTGTTTAAACTTATTAACAAACTGCCCTCTAACTTGGGCTAGGCAGATTGCTGAAACTTGAGATTGCCTTCTCTCCCCTCACTGCCTCGGCTTGGATGGAGGTCCCTGTCCCCCATTCTCTCTCTGAGTGATGATAGTCGCTGAACATATTCTGAATCAAGAACTTTGCTTCTTCAGGAAGCCTGCGGATCCCTTATCAATGAAGCCGGAACTGAATTTAACTGTTTGAATTTCTTAAATACGAGACTCAGGATTGGCTCAGTTCCTTATGGACAGTTGCGAGTTTGGAACCTCTAATAACTACGGTGAACACAAACTACATTTAAATTGTGTCTATATATTTGGGACAATTTATGGAGGGTCATATGAGACATGTTGTGAAATTGGAGACAGAGATATATCCTCGCCCCCCTTTTTTCCTTTTCTCTTTTTCTCTTTCTTCCCGTCAAGTTGGGTGAACACAGGGAATGGTTTATTGGAGTTTGGGGATTGAGGATCAAGTTGGGTGAGGCAAGGGCAATAATATTCAATTCCACTGGATGGCGTCATAGATAATAAGTAAAGATTTAGGGTCTTACTTTACTTCTTAACCTTAATTTCTTGTTAGAGGTTCTTGGGAGTGAAAGGACTCGGGATTAGATTTTTTACAGACATCGGGCGGGATATTCAGAAGTGTTGCACATGGCACAACACAGTGATGCGCCCCAGTGCAATATTCAAAGGGTGATTGAGACTGGCACAAATTCCAATGCGCCGGAGCGCATCAGTAATGTATGCGGCGCATGTGGGGGGCGTGCCCATGCATACTCTGCACATCCCAATATTCAGTCCAGGATGTACTGAGCCCATGCATGCGCAACCCCTACCTGTGCTGCACACAGGTGAGCCAAAAAAAAAAGGAGCAACAGCTGGCCACCCACAGGTGAACTGCCGTACTGCAGGGCGCAACATGGCAGCTGCCACCTGTGGGTGGCCACCCGATCTCTGGTGGAACCTACGTGGTGACACCCCCCCATGCCTGATCGCGGGCAAATGTAGAATAATCAATAGTCCTACATCCCTGGTATCCAGTGGACCACTCGCAGCCCGATCGCGGGCCTATGTAGAAAACATATTAGTCCTATATCCCTGGTGGTCCAGTGGACCACTCGCAGCCCGATCGCGGACATTTGTGATATGTAATAGTCCTATATCCCTGGTGATCCAGTGGACCGCTCACAGCCTGATCGAGGGTGTCAGTAATTAATAATGACACTCCAATCCAGCCCTGGTGGTCCAGCGGTACCCCCTCCCACCCGCCAACTAGACCCCACCACCTCCCCCACCCAGTCAGCGGCAGGTGGCAGCACCCTCGCCCCGCCTCCACCGACTGACTCCGTATGGTAGGGCTGTATGCCCATTTGGTCCACAGCATGAGCAATGGGCATGCACAGCACCGTACCGATCCAGATATGTGACTGGATCCATTCATATATCTGGACTGTGGTGATGCAGATACGGCTGCACGCCCATTGGCTCATGCTGTGGACCAATGGGCGTACAGCCCTACTGTACAGTGAGTCAGTGGTGGCGGGCGGCAGGTGGGAGGCTGCCACCCGCCGCTGACCGGGGCCCAGTGGGCAGGTGGGGAGGGGGTACCGCTGGACCACCAGAGTTGGATTGAGTGTCATTATTAATTACTGATGCCTGCAATTGGGCTGCGAGCAGTCCACTGGACCACCAGGGATATAGGACTAATATGTATTCTACATATGCCCATGATCGGGCTGCAAACGGTCCACTGGACCACCAGGAATATTGGACATGTTCTTACATTTACACATTCCCGCAATCGGGCATTGGGGCATTTTGCTGTAATGTGCAGGAGGCATCGATCCCCGAAGGCTGCAGCCTGGCAGGGCGCCAGGCACATATCACCGTAGATCAGTGCACCTGCATGCAAATGGGACTATAATGACATGCAAATGGCCCCATTTGTGCCTTGCATACATTATGGCCCCATTTGCATGTGCGCGTTTGAATATAGCAGTGGTTGCACCTATCGCAAAGGCTCTTGCGCTTGCGCATCCCCCTGCTCCACTCTGGCCACTTGCGCTGATGCAGTGCCACTGCGCCATGTGCACTACGGGTGGCCAAGGAGCGATATTCAACTGTGCTGTGCCATGGCACAGCTCCGTTGAATATCACCCTGTCAACGCCTCTGCGCATCCAAGTTGTGCTGAGCCCAGGCTTGCGCCACAGCCTGGTGCAAGTCTTAATATCCCACCCTAGGGGTATAATAATTAATCTCCCTCCAGCTAACCCAAAATAAGCTGGGACTGTAGAAGATGGGTAGTTCAGCTAATTTCTGATTTCCAGAGGGGATGAATACTAGTAACAAGCTAGTCAGCTCTCTAAGGAAGTGAGTAGTGCCCTTTCTTACCCCTCTTTCCTTTTCCCCTTCTCCCCTCTCCTCTAAGGGCAAATACAAGAAATTTTTAAATGTATTTAAGTTGCTGCTCCAAAATTACTTTGTTATTGGCAACATTTTATAAGGGGGATATGCATTAATTTAGATTTAGCTACTAGGCGAAGTGGGGTGAGGAAGTTTTCCTTTAAAACAAAGGTACTTGATATTATTTTGCTGCTGGAGTCTAATTCCCAACCACCACAGGAACAGTTTTGGTAGTTCCGTACCTGTTTCAGAGGGGGTGCCCCCCCCCGGACAGGTCTTTGCCCACCTACCGTAGGGTGCTGCCTTGTCTCCCCAGGATACTGGAATCTATGGTCCTGGGACAAAGGTGGGAGATGTTGTTCTCTCCCCCACTATTGGAAGACCATTTGTACATAGTTTCCTTTGTTGTAAAACAAAGGTTTATTCAACAGTTGTTCAGTTTAGTTCATTGTTTATGCCTAACAACTTGGTTAATTTCGAAAAAGGATGGTGACACAAATTCAGGTTTTATTTTCTTGACCCCTGAAAAGGTTGGACATGTCGTATCCTGCAGGGTACTAGATAGAGATATCTCTCTTCTCTCTGGAGATGCTGTGCTTGGTCTGATGAGACCACCAGGGATTAGAGGGGAGATTAATTTATTTATAACCAGTAATGTGCTATTACCTCTGGACACTGGACAATGCCCTACCCAAATCATATTAATAATTTCTCCTGGTACCAATGACTAATGCCCCGGTTAAAATATTCTCTTTGAATGTGAATGGGTTACATTCCCCAATTAAACGTTACAAGATAATGCAACATTTGAGTAAACAGAAAGCAGATTTATACTTTTTACAGGAGTCCCACCTCTCTTCATTTGGACATTCTAAATTACACTGGGGGGGTAGATATAAAGTATTTGCTTCCTCTCACCCAAGAAAACATAAGAGGGGAACAGCAATTTTAATACCTTCCACCAGTCCATTTGAAGTTCTGGATTTCAGATCCACAGGGCAGATATGTAGTCCTATCAGGTACGTTCTATTCTCAGACAATAACTTTAGTCAATGCTTATCTACCCCCATAGACTCCTCTACCGGTGGTGCGGTCATTCCTACATAGGATGATGGAAAAATATAAAGAGGATTTTAATCATGGGAGGTGAGTTCAACTTGGCATTAAATCCTCATTTTGACCTTATTTTGACTTTTCTAATTCAAACCCAATAGACTGTACAAAGCAAGAAAATATTTAAAGAGAAATTTGGCTTTTTGGGCTTTGAGGATGTTTGGAGGAGAACATTTCCATCAGTACCAGGGTATAGCTTTTCTCAGCTGCACATGGAACGCATTTCAGGTTAGATTGTTTTTTGTTACCAGGAACATCTTACTTAATTCAGGATATTTTAATTGAACCAAGAATTTTATCCGATCATAACCCCTTAATTCTCAAAATAAACCTGGGTAAGCAACGAAAATCCAAATCTTGGAGATTTAATGTGTCCTTTTAAAGACCAGGAATTCCTGGACTCCATGAGAAACATATCTCTTAGGCAATTCAGGATAATCTGACCTCAGAAGTATCCCGTCCAATTCAATGGGATGTACTGAAGGCTATATTAAGAGGGGAGATTTTGGAATATGCTTCTCGGAAGCAGAGAAAACAAAATGCCAGATTTAAATTCCTAGAGGACCTCCTGTCTTTTTATCAGCTTTTTTGCAGGGAGGAAGATGTTACCCTCCAAAGTCAGATTAGGGGCTTAAAACAAGAGATACGAAAAATACTAGATTATAGAACTCTTCAAAATTTGGCTTATCTGTGACAATATAATTATGAGGGAGGGGCAAAGGAGGCACGAGCATTGGCCCAGAAGTTGAGGGCCAATAAAAGGGCTTCAACAATTTTAAAAATAAGATCCACTATGACAGGCACCTCAACCTAAAAGGAGGATCAAATTAAACAGATTTTCACACAATTTTATGAATCCCTATATACAGCCCTGCTCCCCCCTCAAGAACAAAATAAACAAATACAGGATTTTTTAAATAAGCTCACTTTACCTAAATTGTCTGGTACACAGATTACCCAGTTGAAAGTTCCATTAGACCTGAAGAGATCCCATCAGGTCAAACAGATTAAATCATTGAAATGTCCAAGCCCGGATGGATTTGGTCGGAAGGTATAAAGCTTTTATCCCCCAGTTATTACCTAGCCTTTTGCCGGCTTGTGTTGCAGTGTTTGAGGGGTAACTCCTCCTCCCTCCTGGAGTTATGGTATTCTAGCTCCTCTGCTTAAACTGGATAAGGACCCCACCCTCCCTTCATCTTATTGCCCAATTTCAATTTTAAATGTGGACTATAAAATATGTATGGCCATATGGGCCAAAAGATTAGAACCCTTACTACTTCAGGTAATACATAAAGATCGGGCTGGCTTTGTGAAATTGAGAAGTACTTCAGATAATCTTTGACGATTGTTTTTAATAATGGAACACCTACAGGCCATAAAGATTCCCTCCATTATAATAAGCTTAGATGTGATAAAGCATTTGATAAGGTGGGGTGGGATTTCTTATGGGCTACTTTATCTATATCTGCATTCCCGATTTCTTTTCTAACTTGCCTTAAAAATGTTTACTCATCCCCTACAGCGTTTATTCCAATTAATGGGTCTTTATCTCAGCCAATAACTATGCAAAGGGGAATGAGACAGGGATGTTCCCTGTCCCCACTATTATTTGAACTTTATATTGAACCTCTAGCAGAGGCAATTTGGAGAAATTCTGGGGTGGAGGGGGTTCCCTTGGGTCAGAGGGAATATAAGGTGGCTTTATTTGCTGACAATATTTTGATATCAGTCCTTTCACCTGAGACTTCCCTCCCAGCCCTGTGGGATTCCCTGACACTTTTTATGGAGATCTTGGGGTTTGTATTAAACATAGCTAAAACAGATCTGCTTACTTTAAATTTTAACCCATCCCAACCCCTTAAAAATAAATATCCAATAAAATGGCACAGAACACAGTTCAAGTACTTGGGTATAGTTATCCCTAAGAATTTAGATAATGTGGTATTGAATTATGAACCATTGTCAATGCAAAATCAGTTTGATTTATCAACTTGGTCCAACCTACCTTTAAGCTTTTTCCAGAGGATAGAGTCCATTTGAATGATAATCTTACTAAGATTGTTATACCTATTTCAAAATACCTACTTTTCCTCTAACTTTTACTTTAAATCCTGGGAGAAAATTCTTTCTAATTTTATTTGGCATGGCAGAAACCTCAATAAGGATGTCTCTTACATAGCTCCCGCTCATGAGGAAGGAGCTAATTTACCCAATTTAAAGTTATATGCTGGCAGCCTTTTAAGATTTTATTTCTGTGGCTATCTCTGTCTTTTGAAGTGGCTTGGAAGGATTTGGAATTTGCTATAAACGATATATATGATATATTAAAAATAAATCTAGCTTCAGTAATGAAAGTCCCTTGTTTAAGGAATTTTACACCCTTCGCTGCTCAAGTTTTAATACAATGGTACCGACTGAAGAAACACAAGGGTTTTAGAGAATTATTTTTTCTATTTACCTTAATTTCAGAAGATGGAACTTTTTTCCGTGCATCACTAGACCATACATTTATAAAGTGGAGTAGGGTGGGACTCCAATTTTAGACAATTTATTTCTCATGAGGACATTGTCCAGTTTGAAACACTTCAGAAGAATCATGATCTACCAGATGGGGATTTTACAGATATACTCAGGTCAAAAATGATCTAAGACAAACAGAAGTGACGTCTAAACAACCTGAACCTATTCCAATACTTTGGAGATTCCTTGAGGATGCTGTAGCTGGGCCACCATGGGGGCACCAGGTGGGATATGTATATCGAATCCTCAGGGAGGGAATGAGGGATTCATCACTTTCCATTTTGAGGGACTGGTGTAGAGATCTTGAGATGGAAATACCCGAACAAGATTGGCTCCAGGCCTACCCTATGGCTTGTAAGATAACTCATTCTAACATATGGCGGGAATTTGCATGGAAACGCAGAGTTCGGTATTTCCACTCTCTGGCAGTTCTCATTAAATACCTTCCCTCCTCCTATGGTAAATGCTGGCAGTCTTGTGGGTGCCTGAAAGCTGACCTTGCCCATATTTTTTGGTTATGCCCTCTTCTAATGCCATATTGGTGTACCCACAACAAGCAGTGTCAGAGTGCTGGAGAGAGGGTAGAATTGACTGCAGAGACGATTTTATTGGCTATATTTCCCCCCATAAACCAGCTTGGCATAAAACGTTGTTACCCATCTATATTGTAGCTGCTAGAAAGTTATAACAAGACATTGATGTCTGTGGATGCTCCACCATCGGAATTGGAGTGGTTGGTATCAAATATCCATTACATGGAATCTCTTACGGCCAAATTGCATAACAAAACTTCAAAGGCTGAGGTATTATGGAGGGTATGGGTATTCTACATGTCCAGTAGAGATCTTGATTTTGTTCCTTAGCGTAAGAAGCTGTGGAAGAATTTGGTTACCAGGGGAACGGTGTTTTTAAATAAGGATATGGAGATATTCTCCATAGGGGTACTGAGAGTAAACGTTATAAGAAAAAATGAATTTATACTCATTTCAGAGAGGACACGAATGATGGTGAAATAATACACTCAGTCAAATTGTATAAATGTATTTTTATTTAAAACACAATGGTTTATGTCTACAAATATTGCTTATACATATAAGTCTTGTAATGATATTGTAAATGATAAACCAACAGATTAATAGACTGTACTAGAATGTGATCACATCCACTATAATAAAAAGAATAAAAAAAAAAAATTGTTTAGTATGTATGCTTGTCTTAGTTGCAATCCTATGTTAACAGGCCCACTGTCCAAGAAGCTCTGTGGCAATGGGAGTAACAGTATAATAGCACAGGTCTTCTGCGTTCTGCATTTTTCCCTGCTTGTAATGCACACATTTACATTCTCCTGTTGCCGGTTAGTTTTTATTACATTTTACAACTTTGGTTAAAATGAGAAGAGATGTCTAACATGGATGTAATTTTTACCACATCAAGGTCAAGTTTTCTTATATGTACTTAACTATTCATGCAAAACATTACATCAGTAAGCATAGAATGCACTTAGGGATATGTTTATATATAGAATAAAGTATAGGTCAAAGTGTCAGGGGTCAAAATTAAGTTTTTCAGCCACTAGCCAGCAGGGCTACTGACTGGTAAAATCCACTAGCCTCACAGACTTTTCCACCGGTTCAGCTGGTGTGCTTATTGGGGGCAGCATAGTGCAGTGGGTTAAGGCTCTGAGCTGCAGATCTGGAGACCTGGGTTTGAATCTCACAGCCACCTAGGTGCATACTGTGTGATCCTGAGCAAGTCACTTAACTTCCTTGTGCTCCCAGGTTGCATCTGGAAACAAGCTTCGGCTTAGTGTGCTGCACTTGGTTAAACAATGTTCTCTTATTGAAATGTAACCTTGTCCAATACAAGCCTGCAGGACTAGTTAAAGGATCTATCAACATTTGGCTCATTGGCTGGTGCTAATTTTGACCCCTGGGGTGAGTAATGAGAAGTTTACACACACCCTTGGGGTTAGATGCTATGTAGCATCTAACCCATCAAGTGTGTGTAAACTTTGAGAGGCTTTCAGCCTCAAATATATATTTGGCTAACATTTATAACAGCAACTCCGACATCTTCAGCTGTAAGGTAAAGGAGACGAGAGCAGCACGCATCATTTGACCTGATTGATGCAAGTCCATGATGCAGCTCCACACTGCGGAGTGTGGAGCCACACCAAGCTGGTCAAATGATGCGGCGCAGCGTCGGACTACTTCACCTTATAGCCAAAGACATCGGAGTTGATGTTATTAAATGTTGGTAACAAAATATATTGTTTTTGAGGCTGAAAAGCTCTCTGGGTTTCTGATTTGGTGACCGGAGTTGTTGGGAGGAGTAGAACACAGGCATGTACAATGTTCTGGCACCGACTCCAACAATCATGCACAACACTGTTGGGGTGAGGTAACAGTGTTGTGTTTTTTCCCCCCACTCTTCCCAGACAGCTGAGACAGACACTTGAAGCCTATCCTTTTTAAGTTTTTTTTTTATTTAGCAATACTGCAAACAGACTTAAAATCACATGCTTCTTACGACAGTAACAGCATGGTATACCAAAAATTGGGTTTGTATACCAGTTTTCAAGACAGAATACCTAATTTTTGGCAATGGCATTCCATGTCGAACACCACTTTTTAAAATTAATTTCTAGTCCTGATAAGGATGATCTCTTTAAGCTGAGTGGCAACCATGACAAGAAGGGTCACAGCCGGGTTGGGGGAGGGCTGGTTTTAAGAGAGAGGCCAGTAAGTACTTTTTCAAGGAGAGGGTAGTGGTAACTTGGAGTGCCACTGCTGGAAGTAAGATGTCTCATTGAAGACAGTGGGCAGCTTCAAGAGAGGCTTGTACAGGCATAGAGGGAAGCAGTGTATTAAATAGTCTGCATTGCATCGCACATTGCGATGCGATCCCACTGCTCAGACAATCAATCTTCACAATGGAGTGGAAAGAAATGCAATCCATTTTACAGTGACTTGGTTTGTATGCTGTCTCTGCTACCTCTCCACTTCTCCCAATCATAAAATCCATCAAAAATGTGTGTCACTTTCCTTCTTTGTGTCTCTGCTGTAGCTCTGCCCAAATAAAGTGTTGTCTGGCCCGCATCTTGCACTTCGATAATTATGCATTTTCATGTACCGGTAGGAAGGCATCTGACAGTTCAGGTGAAGGTGGCCTGTCCTCCTTAGGTAGCACCCTGGCCTGTGACCCAGCCAGTCCGCCCCTGCCCTGGGCCCCAATGGTTGGAAATGGAAAGGGAAATATTACCCTTTTCGGTTATAATTAGAGACAGGTTTGGGGAGGGGGCTGGTGGACCAGTAGATGAGATGTCAAATCCCTGGATAATCTGAGTCAGGGAGGTGTGGAAGAAGATGCTGTTAGACATGGGGTTACAGTTCTTGACACCATGGATATGCCCTCTTGCATACCTTCCTGATTTTGCCCCAGCTAGAAGGGATACCACATTCTGAGATTGGTAGAAAACAAAAAACATATACTACCTGATCCAATTGTGTGCTGGGGCAGTCATGAAGACTTTCACAGAATTACAACAGCA
The DNA here is from genome assembly GCA_016271365.2 of Neoceratodus forsteri. Classification (NCBI taxonomy): domain Eukaryota; kingdom Metazoa; phylum Chordata; order Ceratodontiformes; family Ceratodontidae; genus Neoceratodus; species Neoceratodus forsteri. The sequence continues at coordinate 1,039,896,683 of CM057452.1, forward strand.
GTTTGGCCTTGAATGCAGGGATTTCTACCACTATGTCCAGATCTGGCACTACCATGCCACCTTATCTGAGGAGGCACAGGATTCCAATGAGCAAGCAGCCCTGATTACTGCCTTGATCAGGGACATACATAGGCAGAACCCCACACATCTTATCTCCACCGTTTATAAAGCCTTGCAGAATACATATAGTTACAGCACCAGATACATTGCAGTGAATGGAAAGAGGAATTAGATATACAAATAGAGACAGAAGAATGGGAGAAGGGGTGTTACAAAGCAGGGAGGGTCACCTCTTCACACGTCTGGTGGGAATATGCATGGAAACATCTTAGCAGATGTTTTCGAACCCAGCAATCACTGCCAAATACAATGCACAGGGGAGCTCTGAATGTTGGAGGGGATGTGGTGAAGTCAGAGCAACTCATACACATATCATGTGGTCTTGTCCTGTACTGGTACCCTTCTAACAGGAGCTGCAGGAAGCTCTTATGGAGGTCCTACACATTCCAGTGCAATTGACCCCACAAGTTTACATATTACACCTGTACACTCGAGACTTCACAGAAAGACATATTAAATACCTTTTAGGAGTCATGTTGGTTGCAGCCAAGGAATGCATCACAAGAAAATGGTTGACAAATCAAGCTGCCACTTTAGCCCAGTGGAGAACCACTGTTAATGACATGTAATAACTGGTGATCCCCGATATCAATCCATTTCTGAGACCTGTAAAAAGGTGTATCAACCTGCAAGTTGATACGGCAAAGTCATATCAACCCATGAGTTGATACGGCTTTTACTGTCTCACACCAGGTTATGTGTACCACACTTGCCATGAAAGACTCTGAACTTTGTTTACTTAACACCAGTTATTATAAAAAATAACACATATGAAGGTGTGTGATCTGCAGTTTTTTTATGCACCCTTGGTGTGTGACAATATATAAACCTCTCAAGCTTCACTCTCGAAGTTTAAATACTGTCACACACCTTGTGTGTGTAAAACACCTGCATATCACACACCTACATATGCATTATTCTCTATATATAAAATGGAAAAAAAATCACATTTAGCTTGAATGACAGAACTGAAGATCTTCACTTCTAGATGGACTTCTTAGGTACTTTATGTTATGCAGCATGACTCCACCTTTGTTCCCTAACAGACTAACCACCAGTTCACACAGCCATAAAATAGTTGAAAGTGATCTCTGGAATGGTGGACCAGGCAGATGAGAATCAAGTGGGGGCAGGGGTGATGCTGGATGGTGTGAGGGGAAGATATGTATAACTACTGTGACTTGAATGGAGTCTCCTTGGGTGCTCTCATGCCCCTCCCCTTCCCCCTTCTATAGCAACTCCATCCTCTTATTATGTCTCCTACCATGGATGAGGTTTGCAGATAAATATATAAATGAATAATTGAACTAAGAACTGCAATGCAAACATGACAAGGCCCGCATACTGTGTCGGGTGGCACACCTTGTACATCCATCACTATGTTTTAAGTGTTTTTTCTGATGCAATCCGGGAGGATGACTGACCTGCCAGATGACAGTGTATGTATTGTATGTGCATAAAGTTAAATACCTTTTAGGATAAAAAGATATTTACAAAAAAAATATGGGGAGTGATGCAACAATACTTAGAGGATGCTAATGCCTTTAGCCCCCTGCTTGACCTTATGCATACTTTGGAAAGTGCTTGTCCCTTTTCAGACACGTGATTCAGATGATGGGAAGTGGAAGGAATAACACCCCTGAAACATCTGCTCAGCCCAGACATGTCTGCCCTTAAATCTTTTCCACACCTTCAAGTGGAGTTTGGTTTAGGTGGAGCTGAACACTTCAGCTATTTACAAAGGCAGCATTTTCTTCTGCAGTCAGTGATTAAGCCCCAGATTCTGCGTCCTTTGACACCTTAAGAGAGTTTATAGATCCCACTTGATATTTAGGAATACTCCTGAAGTCGGTCATGAGACTGACAGCTTTGCTCCATAATTCGGGCACTTGGCACTCATGGGGGGATTAGGCTGCCTGGGAGAGGGTGAGCCAGAAAACAACAATTTCCGCTGGATAGATGGAATTTAAATGGAAAACCCTGATCTGATTCTTTCTTACACATTATATCCTTAATGGGTCAGATAGGTGTTGGAGGGGCTGCGATCAGGGGAACACACCATACCATATTTTGGGGATTTGTCCCAACTTGGAGATGTTTTGGACAGAGGTGCATGCCATGCTGAGTCAGGTTCTCCTGGTCCATATCCCAAAGACTTTTCAAGCCATTTTTTTAGGAATATATACACACAAATATATACAGAAAATGGAAGCATACCTACATAAAGTTATTACTGTAGTAGCCCTTAAGTCAAGCACATCTAAACGGCTTAACAATATGCCACTCACTATAAGAACTGTGTTTAATAGATTGAAAGATAGTAGGCAATTGGAATTGCTAACTAGCTGGAATTCCACACAGGAGATTGGTCAGCAGACTAGAACACATGGGAGTTGGGCATAAAATAACATGCTGGGTTAAAAACTGGCTGAATGGGAACTATCAGAGGGTATTAGTGAATGGTACGCAGTCAAGAGAGGGTATGGTGACTAGTGGAGTACCACAGGGATTGGTGCTTGGACTGATCCTCTTCAATATATTCATCAGTGACATTGCAGACAGTCTAGAGGGGAAGGTGTGCCTATTTGTGGATGACAAAAAGATCTGCAACAGGGTGGATACACCTGAGGGGGCACAAAGAGGGGGCACGGAATATGGAGTCTGACCTGAGAAAGCTAGAGGAGTGGTGAAGAAACTGGCAGTTAAAATTCAACGTGAAAAAATATAAGGTCATGCACCTGGGAAAGCGTAATCTAGGGACAATAAACTCTTTTTTTTGGCCCAGCCCCCGAAAGGAGCTCAGCCTTGCTCTGCCCACCATCCCCCTATGCCTAGACTGGAGCCACTGGGAGAGCACCCTCAATGGACACTGGTAGGGCAGACCGGCTTACCCCTGCTGGGGGGCATGGAGCGGACCCCCACCGTGAGACACTGGTAGGCAGCGGGACAGTGGTGTAGCCAGTATCATACTCAGGGGCTGGCTTTTCCTGGTGCTGGTACCCCAGAGGAGGTGCAATGACGCATGCGCCTGCCCCATCCCCATATGTGATGGTGCCAGGCGCTAGGCAGCCCTGGCCTCCACCAGGAGTCTGTTGCGACTGGACACTCAATCCCCCCCCCAGAGAAGAAAAGCAGTCCCCTGGATGCTCAATCCCTCTCCCCCTGGCTGGCACTCTGACTCCCGAGTTCGTCCCCGAACCCAGGATGTCGGTGCTGCAGACGGATGCCTTGCCACTGTGCCTGTGGGCCGGCTACCCAGGGACAATATACTTAATGGTAGAGAAACAGCTAATAGCCACTAAACATGAGCACAACCTAGAGGTTATCATTTCAGATGATTCAAAGGTGCACAAACAATGTGAAATCCATTGAAGGCTAGTGGCATCCTGGAATGCATAGGGAAGGCATCACTAGTCAGAAAAAAGAGGTGATTATGCCACTGTATAGGTCACTGATGAGGCCTCACCTGGAGTACTGTGTCCAGTTCTGGAGGCCTCACCTCAAGAAGGACATAGATCATTTAGAGACAGTGCACAGAAGGGTGAAGAAGGGTTTGCATCAAGAGCCGTACGAAGCAAGGCTGACGAAACCTAACTTATACTCCCTGGAGCAGCGTAGGGATCAAGGTGATATGATAGTGACATTCAAATACCTGAAGGGTGTCAACAAGGTTCAGTCATAGAACCTTTTTCAGTTGAACAGCTACATCAGGGACTTCCAGTGACGTCATGAGCAAGGCTGCAGCCTAAGACAAGTGGCTCCCCTAACGATCCCCTAAATAGCCTCCTCAGCAAAGCTTTTCACAAATGTTTTGCTCAGACAGACTCAGGAGGCAGCAAAAATGCCAAAGAAGTGAGGGGAATCAAAATATAGCCCACTGGAGCACCAGGATGGAGAGCAATCACAGGACGAGGGGTCGGAGAGTGGGGATTCCCGGGCCTCATCGGCCTCGCGGCGAATCAGTGCGGCGCCCGACCAGGCCCCCTATACAATCCACCAGAAGCAGATGACACAAATGCTAGCAGAGATTAGAGATTTCCAAAGGGAAATTAAATCTATGGTGACCGCACTCCGTACCGACATCAGTAAGCTGGAGAGGCGCCAGGACAGTAGCGAGGCCCAGGCCACAGAAACAGAGGGACGGCTTCAGGCAGTGGAGTGCGCCATCATACAGCTGCATGGTGATATCAAGACCCTACAAAACCGAGCTGAGGGCGCCGAAAGCAGAAGTCGCTGGAACAACATCAGGCTCTCTGGTATCCCCGAGGGTGCTGAAGGCGCGGAGTTGATTTCATTCATTCAGAAGACCCTAAAAGAGCTGCTTCACTTACCCGACTCCATGTCTCTAGAAATTGAGTGGGCGCACCACACTCTAGGCCCCAGACCACCTCCGGAAGCACGTCCCCGCACGATCCTGGTAAAGTTTTTGCGACACCAGGAGAAAGAGACAGTACTACACACGGCCTGAAAGTGTGGTAAGGTCCATTACGAATCCCAAAGGCTGTTTTTCGAGAATGATTATGCCCCCAAAATCATGGCATGAAGACGAGCGTACATCCCAGCGATGAGGGCCCTCAAAGTCACATGCATAAAATTCCAGACGCCCTACCCTTCCAAGATGACAGTGTTCTTCGTAGATGGCCCACGTACATTTGACAGCGCAGCAGATGCAATTTCAGAGCCCCAGAAAAGGAAAATCGAAGTAACTCAGCTACATGCCAACCCGGAACTCTCAATAGCCTCAAAACTCTCCCAGAGTGTGTGGAGTAGAGGAGCGCCAGGCATCGGCAGGGCATTGAAGCACTTCAGAAGAATGTTGGAACATTAAAAGCGATCCAGCCTAACCCGAAGGGATCGGAGAAAGAAGTCCCAGAACCCGAAACATGAGGGGTTGCAAGTATACTCCTTGGACTCTAGTTAAATGTTGTGCCTGATTACCTAGTAGCATAGTAGCTGTAATTAATGTGTTAAAGTAACGTTGAGTCTTCCCAGGGTGGGGGTTGGGGGTGGAGGGGGGAGCGGATGGGATGGGACTGCAGCTGGCTCCTCTCTTCCTCGCAGCTGATGACTATGCGGCGCTGGAGAGCAGGACCCACCTGGATTTAACAGAAGGCCGGTTCACTGGGGCTTCAAGCAGAGGAACAGGCCCGATAATGAGGACTATGAGGGAGTTCCAGATGGGCCCATCTCCCTTTCGCTCTGGAGGGGGACGGGGGAGGGAATTCGGGATCTGATGATGCTTGGGGGGAGTTCCGGTTCCTGGATTAGACCTTGGAGGGCAGCATCGTGAGGCTGGGACCCTGCGTAAACCTGGACCTACGTGATGCTGGACTCACCTCGCGATGCACATTGGGGTGGGAGGCGGAGTTCCCAGCTCACCGACTCCCGGGCCATAGGGATGGCTAGACCGAAGTTCTTGGGCTGTGGGGTTGGGTGAAAAAGGAAAAAAGGGTGGATGTGGGTTGGAGAGGGGGTTGGAGTGAACCAGGAGGCCCCGTGTGGGCAAGTCATGCGCTGCCTGGCTGAGCTGACTTGAGCTACTTAGCCTGGATGAGGGAGGGAAACAGCACTCAAATTGGCACAGGATGATATGGGGGGCCCTCCCTAGGCTTGCTCTACCCGGATCACCTTCCCATGGGACTGCTTGGTGTGGGGTGGGGGGAGGGAAGTTGCAGGCAACCACTGGCAGCTGAACGCCTAACTGGGGTTCATCTTCAGCTAGTAATAGCCTGCAATGTAGGACCCCCGAGTTGTCCTGGAACTGCTAGCCATGAACAATCACTACAGGGGGCATGGATGCACATGGCACAAGAGATCAGTGTCCGGCAAGCGGGCCAAGGAAGACTAGGTGGGCTGGGGAGGAGGAAGAGCAAATAGGGAGGGGGGTGGGAAGAAAACATCACTATGAATCAAGTTGCATGCTGCTGGCAGACCAGGCCGATCCACCCCCTGAGGACGGCCGGGGGGGGTGTTGGGGAAGTGACCTAAGGCCACACCATAGACACATGTAGCCTAGAGTTTAGACTCACAAGGCCCCAGTCAGACAACACCCGAGCTGGAGACCAACTCCTTTGTCTGCATGATAGTGGGCCTAGGATTTGACCTGAAAGCCCCCAACTTCTGATTTTTAACAGCGGACCTATATATATATATATATATATATAAAAAATAAGATAAAAGATCAAAATAACTATGGACTTCTGCCGGGGAGGGATGGGGTGATGTTTCCCTGCCAGACGTGAGGTTGGGTGGGATGCCTCCTGCGGTTGTGTTTCTACATGGCTGTAGGGCATCCTACCCGGCCTAATCTACTGGACCGAGAGGCAGGCGTTTAGAGGCCTTGTCTGGCTCCTGCAACAGAGGGCCAGGTGCCCGCTCTCCCTCTCCCCCCTCCCTCAACCTGCTTATGTTTGGACGGGGCGGGGGATGGGAGGTGGGACTCCGGACCGCGAGCTGATGTCTCTCCCAGCCCGGAGGGATGCAGTCTTCACCTCAGACCATTAGCTCCCCCTCAAGAACACCCAGGATCCTAGGGGACCGCGTAGGGCAGCTACATGCATCACCTACTCCTGATTCCTTTCCCCTACTAGGCACTAAAGGTGCCAAAAGCCCAGGATATCCAGGGCATCGTAGGTAAGGGTTTCCCCTTACCACTAGATCAGGACCCTCCTGATCTGTGGAAGTACCAGTTCACTGTTTCCTATTAAAGGGACCATGTTGGTCTTGTCATTAATTTGTTTCTGTTTGTGCGTTGGTGAATCTAGTTGTCAAAGTCTACCATTATGCTGTTATTATTGTTGTATAACTGTCATCAGATCCATGCAAAAAGCTCAGCAAGTGTATATCTTAAAAGTGATAACCGTGAAACTCTTGATGTATGGGGAAGGGTTAGATAAAGCAAAAACACCGATTTATAAGAATGTACATCCCTAAGGTGAAGCTATTGTTCCTTAATGTCAACGGCCTAGCCTTGCCTATTAAAAGATCTAAGACCCTAGCCTATGTTAGACGCTCTAAGTCGGACTTAGTATACCTCCAAGAAATGCATATGAATGCCACCGAACATGCAAAACTTGCTAAGCTAAGCAGGGGGCAGGTCTATTACTCCTCTGCCAAATTAGGGAGGCGAAGAGGTGTGGCCATAATAATATCCCCACATACCCCATTTAAAGCCAAATCCACCTGGGCAGACCCGGAGGGCCGATTAGTTATTGTACAGGGAACGCTTAATGACAAACAGGTAACCCTAGCAAACATTTATCTCCCACCGGGCATTTTGGTCTTGCACATGAAGCCCTTACTGGACAAGATTATACAAAAGACTAGAGGGATTCTCATGATGGCAGGCAATTTCAGTTTAATTGCAGACCCTACCATGGACACCTCCAACCTGAGACCCCCCCAAACAAACAACTACCCAAAAGTATTTTAAAAAATTCATGGCTGAGATGGGATGGTGTGACGCTTGGCGGAGGTTGCATCCTCAGTCGAGGAATTACACCTACTATTCTCCAGTACACCATACCTACTCACGCATAGACCAGGTGTATACCCAGGTGGAGAACTTGGGATATCTGCAGGATGTCCAATTGGGAGATATTTCTATCTCAGATCATGCCCCCCAGACCTCCATGTGGGATTTTGGCCTCCAGCCTAAGAAGACATAATGGAGATTAAACCCATACTATCTGCGTTCCAAACAATTCTGTGAATTTCTCACAGAAAAAATCCTAGAAATAAAAACAGATAACCCAGCGGCAGATGTCACTCCTGCAATACATTGGGACACGACATATGGTGTTCGGGGTCACATAAAGTATGCTTGGAACAAGAAAGGCAGCGAAAGCGTAAAGACTTAAGCAGGAGGATACCCTCCATTTTTTACAAATGCCCCACAAACAGGGAGACGTGTCAATACTTTCCCAACTACAGCAGACTAGATCTGAGTTGGACCGTCTAATTCAGCAACAAACTGAGATAGCTCTGACCTTCTTACAACAGAGGTTCTATGAGGTGGGCCCGAGAGCCACGCGGCTGCTGGCATATCAAATTCGTAAACAAAAAAAGGCAGCTACGATTTTATCCGTTCGTCACCCGATGGGAGGCCAACCCCTTACCAAAACACATGACATTGCTGAGGCATTTACCTCATACCATAAGACACTATATACCACCGAGCACACAACATACCCGCAACAAATAGCAGAGTATCTGCAAACAATTGCCCTCCCATGGCTTGCGGAGGACCACAGAGAATCACTAGTTGCCCCGATCACGGAACTGGAGGTGTCCAATGCCATTGCGAGTGCCAAATCTCTGAAATCACCAAGACCAGACAACTACGGGGCTGAGTTCTATAAAGCTGCCAGGGTGCAGGTCTCTCTTAATCTCCTCAATGTGTTCAATTCAGTACTGGAGGGGAATTCCTCCCCACCATCCTGGTCATACACAACTATTTCTGTAATCCCCAAACCAGACAAGAATACACAGTTATGTGCCTCATACAGATCCATCTCTGTACTAAACCAGGACTATAAACTATTTATGAGCATATTGACCCATCGTGTGGACCAAGTGCTCCCTTTACTAATACACAAAGACCAAACTGGATTTGTCAGATCTCGTACCACTACTGATAGTATCAGACGCACCCTACATGTGGTTCACCATATGCAAACTAGCAAAACCCCAACCATATTAGTTAGCCTAGACACTGAAAAAGCATTTGATAGAGTGGCCTGGCCCTTTCTTTACTCAAAGCTACATAAGTTTGGATTCCCCCCTGCCCTAATCACAGCCCTCTAGAATATATACTCTGCCCCCCAAGCCTGCGTAAAAGTGAATGGACACCATTCCAACTACTTTCCTTTACACAGGGGAACCAGGCAGGGATGCCCTTTCTCCCCTCTTTTATTTGCAGCATTTATCGAGCCTCTGGCACAACAGATCAGAGAAGCTCGGGCAATAGAGGGAGTAAAGATAGGCGAGTGCGAGCACCGTATCGCCCTTTATGCAGATGATATCCTTCTGTACCTTCGGAACCCCGAACAATCTCTTCCCATAGTAAAACAGATCCTTGACTCCTTTGGCTCTGTGTCAGGGTACAAGATGAACTTTGCCAAAACAGAACTACTCACTTTTTGTTACTCCCCCTCGCTTAACATACAGAAAAGCATCCCAGGCCAGCGGAATCTACAAAAACTTAAATACCTAGGTGTATACATTCCCCAAACGCCTACAGAGTATTGCAAATATAACTATACCCCCTTTATCTCGCAGTTGAAGTCTGACCTAAGTTCATGGGCAACACTCCTCTTGGGCTTAACATGAGAATAGACCTTGTCAGAATGGTAACACTCCTGAGAACCCTATACTTATTTCAAAATATCCCCATATATCTCCCACTAAAGACTTTTTGAGAATTGAACCATCTCATCACAAAATTCATTTGGGCCAAACAAAAACCCCAAGTCCGCTTAAAGATCCTCACCCTCCCCCATCAAGAAGGAGGACTGGCACTCCCAGATCTAAGATACTACCAACAAGTGGCAATACTGACTCATTTAATGTCCCAGCAAATTAGAAAATCCAACTCACACTGGTTGGACATAGAGCGAACCCTGCTGAATGACCACGTTTACCACTGAATCTTATACCAACAAGAGGATAACAGGGAGGTACCTCAGCATACAAACCCTTGGCTTACGGACTCGTTCCATAGCTGGCAGGCCATCAAAAAAACACATCAGCTGACACCCTTCCTACCATTTATATACCCAATCTCTAGCTTGGGCAATTTTTCTCCAAACAAATTAGACAACAGCTTTCAGCAGTGGGAAAAGCACGGCCTGAAGTACATGGGGCAGATAATGTCCCAAGGTACAATGTGGTCATATGCAGAGATCCAAAGGAAATATAACCTGCCACACCGGGATTTCTAACGCTATCTGTAACTTTGGCATTGTGTTGATAGTCTCCCACAGATAATCTGGGAACATGAGCAATGCCCACCTTTAATCCACAGCCAAATCAACCTCAATAAAACCCTGAAACAGGGCCATCTAATATCGTTATATTATCAAGCACTGAATGTACAGAGTTATCCCCTTATTTACAACATCCGCTCACAATGGATTCAGGAATCAGGCTATCGAATAACGCCCGAGGATTGGCGCCAAGCCTGTGGCTATTCGGCCAGAGTGACTAGCTCGCACCAGTGGCGTGAGTTTGCATGGAAGAATCTGGTTCGGTACTTCAGAACCCTGCAATTACCAGCCACTTTTCCCCAACCCGCTCAGCAATATGCTGGTGCTTGTGCGGAGAACTCAAGGCAAATCATACCCACATCATGTGGAACTGCCCGTCCCTGGGACCATTTCTCACTTTTCTCCAGACCCACCTGCAAGAAATATTGGATCCACAACTCCACCTGACATTAGAGATGTTTTTGGTTTTTATTTTCCCTAAAACCCTACGAGGTCCTAATACTAGATATTTACTTCTCCTTCTCCTATCCATGGCTAAGAAAGCAATTACGAAACTATGGTTGACTTCTAAAATCCCCACGATTCAAGACTGGTGGAATATAACAAGACAGATATATACCATGGAAAAAATAACACACAGTCTAAATAATCAAGAAGAAAAGTTCACCACTAGATGGGCCAGATGGCAAATATACTACATGCTAAAAGACCCTATGTTCACCCCCTAGGGGAACAAAACCTAAACACACTGAACGTCCCTCTACACAGACGCAAAGGAGACTTCCGACACGGGGCTCTCCCCTCCCCCTCCCCCCCATCAGGCCACCACTTACCCGGTGGTAAGGGGAAAATTCCCATAGAGCTGAGTGAAGACAGTTGAAGAGTGACCCGGGGAGTGGGTGAAGGGAGTTTTTAAGCTGTGAATTGCCCAGAAGCACTCAGTTTCATCACCTGAGATTGTAACCTAAAATGGGAGCTGAGGACCGAAAATATATTGACTGTAAAATGCTACAACTACTCTACAGATTGGCCAGGGGCGTAACACATGGTGTAACTCGAACCACAATCTGACCCTCTTTCCCAGGTGCTACCCGATAGGACTCTAGGTCCGGGGGAATAACCTCTGTTTTCTTTGCCTTACAGCCAGGATGGATAATGTTGCTAGTCACCTAACCCCCATAAATACAACCAGAATTTTCTGTACTATTTTCCTCCTTATAGAGCTATAGTCTTTTGTAATTAAGCTGAGACTTTATGAACCGTATAAATGAAATAAGCTGTCTGGATCTGGATGACATGTCTGTATATATGTTGTAAAATCTAAATAAAGAAGATATTTACAAAAAAAAAAAAGAACAGCTACATCAGAACTAGAGGACACGACATGTGCCTAAAACAAGGTAGATTCAGGAGCAACATGAGAAAATACTTCTTCACTGAGAGTGTGGTGGAACCATGGAATGACCTTCCCGCAGGGGGTCATGGGAGCAAAGACACTAAGGGAATTTAAACTAGCATGGGACAGGCAAAAGGGGATCCTCAATAGTACAACATAATGGGGGGGTTTGAAGAGATGGGCAGACTAGAAGGATCATGTGGTCCCCTTCTACCAACACATTCTATATTTCTATGTAACGGCAACTCTTAACTTTCATGAAGAGACCTTTAAAAACCAATGAATGCCCTTGGATGGAATCCTAGAACTTATGGACTCAACCACTCAATGGATTGTTCTAAAACCAGGGACCGAGTTACCTGAAAGATCTCCTTTGTCCCTACTGTCCCTCCCGCCCTCTCTGATCCACCGATGAGGGATTGCTAGAGGTGCCCAGGGTATGTCTGCAGACATCGGGAGCAAGGGCATTTAGCTTTGATGCTCTGTCCCTGTGGAACTCTCTACCTCATTGGGTACGAGATTGCCTAACCGTCCAGAGTTTCAAAACTGCATTAAAAACCTACCTTTTTGACCTGGCTTTTGGTAATTGAAGGGTTTATTCTGCTATGTGGTTTTATACTGTTTTGTTGGAATTTATATAACGTATGAAATTTTATTTTATGAATTTTATTGTACATTTATAAATAAAAAATTGATTGTGTGTTTGTGTGTCTGTATACAAGTGTATATATATACACAAGTGTGTGTGTGTATGTGTGTATATATATATATATATATATATATATATATGAGTAAATATACCTGTTGATTAACTATCTCATACCCTAGAATGTCCTCTCCAGTTGTGACACTAGCCAGATGGTTGCTGATACTAATGCTCCTTCCTCCCTCTGACCTCCCTCTTGCCGTTGGGACCTCCTCAGACCTCCCCACCATGGCATATTGCTGCCTTCACACCTATAGTTCTACCAACTCCATGCATAACTATAATTCTCCTCAGTCTCAATGGCTCCAGCCCCGTACCCCTACTGTAACACTAGTAGGAATGCCCCTGGCTGGCTGCCTCCGCTGGCACTTTTTCCTCATTTCTTCCCTTTAAATAAAACCCCCTCCTCCCACCTACCTCTGGGAAGGAAATCAAAACACAGCCTCAAGCAACTAAGACAGTACCTCTGGAGGTTTACACTGTTGCTCCTGCTGCTTTCTGGGAATATCCATCTCAACCCTGGCCCACAGACAGGTGCCACATCTCCAAGCAGAACAGGGTCTCTCAGGATCTCCTCAATAAATATCTGTAGCCTCCTCCATAAACTCGATATCCTTAATGCCTGGATCCAGCAGCACAACCTGAAAATCCACTCAGTGGTCGAGACATGGCTCTCACCCAAAATAGAAGATGCCTGTGTCTTGCTCCCAGGCTACATGGTCTACAGAAAAGATTGCTTAACAAAGCATGGAGGTGGGTGTGCTATCTACCTTAGAAACAATCTCCAGGGACTAGTCCTGCCACTGCCCACCTTGGGTGACCAAATACAAGCACTTGCCTTAAAAGTTCTCCTTGGCTCTCATAATAAAACCCTCACAGTCACTTCAGTCTATATTCCTCCAAAGCATAAGGCTACTGGCTTTGAAGGACTCATGAAGTGCCTAAATTCAATGAGCCTCAACAATGAAATTATACTCCTCGGGGACTTTAATATCAACTGGCTCTCCCCGGAGGCCAAAGTCTTTAAAGATGCTCTCATGGCTACTCACCTCTCGCAGCTGGTCACCACTCCGACTAGGGTCAACTACTCCACTGGCACCAGCACCTTACTTGACTGGGTACTGTCTAACCGCCCCAGTCACGTATCAGAGATCACCATCCTCCCCGACGCTCATAGTGACCACTCTCCCATCATGTTCAAATGGTCCAGTATTTACACCAAGCCCCCAGTGAGAATAATTACCAACAGGGTTCTCTTAAGGGGCCACCTAGAAGCATTAAAGGTGGATCTTCGTCATCATGACTGGTCTCCGGTCTATAATACACACAATGTTGGCACTGCCCTAGATTACTTCATTCGCCACTTTAATGAAATTTGTGATCGGTATGCCCCTATGAAAACTAGGAAAGTCAAGGGCCACTGCAACCCTTGGTTCTCCCCTGGCCTACTTGACTTGCTGAATTCAAGGGACTGCCTATGGCAGAGGGCACATGCTTCTAGCAAGCAGAAAGACCTGCAAAACTATAAGAAAGCACGCAATGATTGCACTCAGGCTATACGGGCTGCTAAAAATCAATACTACAAGAAAGCCCTCACCAAAACCTTGCGTGATGGCAGAAAGTTTTGGTACAACTTAAAGGGTCTAACTGGTAAAGACTGCAGAACTGACCCCATTATGCTTAACATAGAAGGCAGTCCCACTCTTGATCCTAGAATAATTGCCAACTCTTTCAATAATGCCTTCTCAGACCTGAGTGGGGTACTCCCCCCTGACTTCAACCCACCCAGCTCTTCTGATGCTCGAATACTTAGTCCCTCTACCCCCTCCCACCCTCCTTTTTACTTCAAAACAATCACAACCAGGGAAGCTCGAAAACACATCCTAAAGGTTCTGGGCAAAACTAGATTCAGCCATGAAACATTGGATCTGAAATTCGTAGCATTGTCCTTGGACAAAATTCTTACCCCACTGACACACATACTGAACACCTCTCTCAGGTATTCACAATTCCCAGTAAAGTGGAAGTCTGCAATAGTCACTCCAGTCTTCAAGAGTGGAGACCGGGCACTTGCTGGGAACTATCGCCCTATCTCTATCTTACCGCCACTCTCGAAAGCACTCGAGAGAATAGTTGCGGACCAGCTTGGCGAATACCTTGAAAAATACCAGCTGCTATGTCCTGAGCAACATGGCTTTAGAAAACACCACAGCACCACAACTGCGCTGCTTGAACTAACGGGCTATGTAAACTACTCCCTCAACCGAGGTCTCCTAGTTGGTGCAGCCTTCATCGACTTATCGAAGCATTTGATACTGTCAGCCATGCTCTCCTGATCAAACAACTTGATAGCATTGGTCTCTCCCCTGACACTGTCTCTTGGTTTTCAAGCTACCTGTTGGAGAGGTCTCAACAGGTCAAGATTGCTAATACCTTATCTGATAGCCATCAAGTCTGCTCAGTGTACCTCAAGGGTCTATTTTGGGCCCGCTCTTGTTCAGCCTCTTTCTTAACCAACTCTCCTCTGCCTGCAACTGTCATCTACTTGTAACCCCCAGGTGGTGCTATCCCAAGGGCTACTACCCCTGCCTGACTGACTACTGACAGGTTGAGGGGTCTAGGTACAAAGGCGAGTGCCTCCACCCAGAGGTCAGGGTTTGCAGTAGTTAAACTAACTTGGTCACAGCCCTCTGGGACACTGTAACCCCCCTTTCTTCCCACTAGTGGCCCACACAATGCATCAGGAATATCTTCACAATGTACACTTACCCCCAGGACTGGCTCTGTCGACTGGACGATGGGGACCCCCTGTAAAACAAGATAATACAATGCAAACGCCACAGTACAATACTTTAACATAAACAAATACCTCAGACAGTGTAACTTTGCTGAAACAAACAGATCTGATTTATTTAAGGAGCTGTAACA
The DNA here is from genome assembly GCA_016271365.2 of Neoceratodus forsteri. NCBI lineage: Eukaryota > Metazoa > Chordata > Ceratodontiformes > Ceratodontidae > Neoceratodus > Neoceratodus forsteri. The sequence goes on from CM057452.1 coordinate 1,039,911,819, forward strand.
AGGAAGGGGGAAATCAGGTTAATTAGGTTAAACACATTAATAATCACAGTACTGTGTGCATATTCAGAGTCCCAAATTGTCACTTTCACTTGGTACCCAGGATGGGGGGGGGGCTAGCCAGGATTGGTGCAGCTGGTTGGGGCCCTGTGATGGAAAAAACACTGGCACAATACCCAAATTGTAATCCGGAGCCGGTTGGCTCAGTTCGTGAAGAAATGAAAAAAAAAAACAACAATTAGATGATACACTTGCAATTCGATAAACAGATGGCAGGGAGCTACCCTGCTTTGTACTCACAAATTCAGTGCTGGGAACTGGATGGAAGGCAGATTGTCCTGGATTGCCAGGAGGAGCAGACTATGTGGACAAGGTCCTTGTGACTGGACCCCACTGCAGTTTAGAGCAAATGGATGTAGTCCGGATTAAGCTGGGGTTTACTTCCAGCTTCATTCACTCAATTCACTGTACAGGGGATTTGAAACACGATTCTCCACAAGCACTACACACATTTATATGTAAAAGGAAAGTACTATACCAGGCAGGCTGCTTCTCTATCCCGATTGCAATTACTGCACAATACCCGGGAGAAAACACAGCAGATTCAGTTCCTGACAGACCGAGCATGATTCAGCAATTTCTCCAGTCTTCTACAGGGTGAGCCTGGTTTCTACTCTTCAGATCTCCTTGTTTCTCTTCACAGGTCAGATTCAGTCCGAACAGGTGCTTGCACAAGCTGCAGACCGAAACTTAGGGCCTTACACATGATTCCCGCGCTAAAACTACACACCGAAGAAGCACACAGCTCCCTGTCTCTTCACTGCCCAAACTGATCTGATCTTTCCAGAAGACAGAACCGGGCATTTTCTTTGAGTTCCTCCCAGTTCAGTTGGCTGGTTTGGCTGTCACTCACAGTAAACTCCCCCTGTTGGTGGAAAAAAAGCCCAAAGTCCAAACTACAATTCCCAGAAGCATTGGCCATACAGTACATAGGTGGCTGGCTCCACAATGAGAGTCCAAGTTCTGATTTGCCAGCAGCAGGCTCCATTTCAAAGGTCCCCCCACACTGATTGGTCAAGTTCAGCAGTTCAAAACTAGAATGGGGGACTAGGCAAACACAGTTCTGACTGCAAAGAAAAGCAGGTTAGACAAACAGTATTTTCGTTATTACTCTAAATGATGTCTGGCAAACAGTTACATCTTTGAAAAGTGCTCACTCTGCCTGCTTAGTGACGGCAGAAATGGAGCGATTTGGCAGCAGCTCGAGTGGGACTCAAGCAGGAAAACACACAGACCCCCATCCAAATGAATTATGTCTGCAGGCAGACTGCTCTTAAAGAGACAGTACCAGAGACTCTAAAAGCACTCACAGATAAACGGCTTAGACGCGGAACACCATCCAGGCTTGGAGCATTCAAGCAAGCTCCTGAAATGCTTTTGGGAACCCCCATTTGCAGGGGGGTTACATACTCCTTTATGCAGATGATGCCGTACTGTTTACCAGCGACTCTAACCCCGTCGCTCTCGAAGGCAAACTCCAGACCAACTTTTCAGCAGTGGAAAGATGGTTTAAAGATCATAAACTGGTGATGAGCTACACAAACACTAAAACTATGTTGTTTTCCACTGCCCAAAATCGGAACAGAGCCCACCCTCTTCTGATCACCAAAAAGGTGGGTACTCCCCTTGAACTTGTACAGAATTTCAAATACCTGGGGATCATGCTGGACAGCACAATGACTTTCGACCGCCACACTGATATAGTCACTAAGGCTGTAAATACTCACATCGGTCTGTTGCACAGGCACAAGCATAGCCTCACCCCTGAGGCTCTTAAACCAGCAGTGTAAAGTTCTCTCAGTACCCTAATTGACTATGGGCTGCTAAAATATGAGTCGTACACAGAAACTGCCCTACGCCGTATTAAAGTTTCTTTAAACAAAGCCTGCCGACTTGCCACAGGAGCCGCACACTTGACGCACACGTGTGACTTGTATGCCCAGGCTAACTGGCTTCAGTTCCCTGAAAGATTTCTCTACCAGTCCTGCTTACTAGTGAAAAAAGCTAGTCTCGGTCTGGTCCCTGCAGGGGTTCAGAATCTTCTCTCCTCCAATACTAACCTTCACAACACTAGAAGTGCAGACTGTCACCTATTTAAAATTCCCCACTGTCGCACCTCCTTAGGCCAAAGGTGCTCCGCTTTCTGTGCCCCTGGGTGGCTAAACTCTCTACCGTCTGACATCTCCTCACAAAGCTCGACTGGTCCCTATAAAAGACTGCTGCGTCAGCAGCTACTAGAGAATGCCAGCTGTACCTTCTTCCAATAATATCTTACGCATGTTCTCCAGACTTCCGCTGACCTTCGCTAACCCACTCCTGAAGTGCCTTCTATTCCTGTCCCCCCAGCCTCTTATTATCTCACCTCTGCTCTCAGCCCACTCCATCCACCCCACCACCCTCCTACTCACCCTCTTCACTCCCTCCTACCCAAATCCATTTCCTGCCCACCCTCCCTCCCCCAATTGTCCTATACCCTATTCTCCTCCCAACTTCCTCCCTGAGTCTGCTTCCTTCTCTCCTCACTCCTTCACCTGTATAATCAGCTGTCATCTCTCCTCCCAAGGTACTGCCTCTCTCCTATTCTCCTCACTCCTCTTCTCTCCTCTCCCCCCTCCTCTTCCTATAACCTTGTAACAATACCTAACTTATTGTACTTGACTCTGGTTACCAACATAGCCTCTGTAAAAATGCCTAACTACTGTAACTTAACAGACTCTGGCTACTGTGATCAGCCTACACCTTGTACATGTTGTGCTTGCTCTACTCTGTCACTAAAGCACAATTGTGTTGTAGTTTACTTATGTTTTATGTTACTTATATCCTTGTCTAGATGCGGAACCTATTTAATGAGCTTGTACTCAAAGGTATTATCCAAGATCTCAATAAATAAAAAAATAAATAAATAATATGCATAAATGCATAGTCAATGGTGCACACATAGATCTGCCTACATGTATTCTTTTTTTTATTTTACTTTTTATTTATAAATTTTATGATATACAAAGTATGACATAAGATATCACAGGAGGTGCGCAGACCTCTGATCTGGCTGTTCAGGATACATTACAATAAAATAAGAAGTGATTCTAGAGTCACTAGTACAGTCAGTTCAGAGGGTCTAACAATAGTTCTAAAAGGAGTAAAGTCTGATCAGATTATATGGTAGTGCATTTTTACCCGCACCTCATCTGTATTTAAAAAACAAGTACACCCAAAATATCTGATCACACGTAGAATTAGGGCATTGGAGGGACTTAAACCTGAGTACAAGTGGTATGTATGACTACAGAAGGCCTGGGCTCAATTATGTTATGAGATCTGCCCACAACCCTAAGCAAAACATGGCAACCTGCCCTGTGGGTTCTAGAAGCTAACAAAGAATTGAATGTAATGTCCGCAAACTGAGACGGTGATAATTCACCATAGTTTAAACCACAACCAATTCTCTCCAGCATATTCCTTAAATTAGTTAACTAGAGCAGCATAATGGCTACCCAAAACGATAGAAAACTTACATTGTGTGCAGCAATAGCCCCCTAAACAAGACTAGACATCTAAGGTAGTACCCCTATCCAGATCTTTCATTTATGTGCCAATAGCACAACAGAATAGCAGAAATATGTCACTATGAGGTACAAAAGCTCACCAGCCCCTCCTACCCCTGACTTTGCCATTCTAGGGGAACAACGCCTGGGACTCCGCATCCCCACAAGCCTTGGGTACTGCAAAGGAGAGGTGCCCCCGGAAAACTCGGCTACTCCTCTGAACAGACCCTCCAGGGACTCAGCGTCCATAAAGCAAGGGTACAGCGCATAGCGTTGCCCCCCAGACACAAGGTAGCTATTAACCAGGGGCACTACCACCCCCTTTGCCCAGCCATCCCTCCCCTCCACCCTACCTCCCTGACCAGCATGAGGCCCCCCAAGCTTGGTCCTCCCTATCCTAGCTGCCCAAACAGAGGGCTCCTCCTGGCCGTCCTGTGCCTACTATCCCTCCTCTGGGCCAACATGACCATTTGCATAGAAGAACAGGACACTAGACGTCTCCTCCTTCTGGTCCTCCCCCCCGTCACTCCTGGCTCTGCCACCCCCTTCCCTTCAACAACACTGAGGCACTCCTGGCTGCCCATGTATTCTGCAGAAGAGGTATCTTATACTCAACACTACTCACCACCAAGCGGACCTTCTGGGCCAAGTTCCTACCCCTTAGAAGGATCCCATTTCTCTGCCTCCTTGCAACCCTCCTGCTCATGGCTGGTGATGTCCAGCCTAATCCTGGATCCCCCCAAACAACCGCCTGGTCTCCGCCCCACTGGACCCTCACTGGGAGTCCTCCAAGGGCCTGCGGATCGTGCATATGAACATATCCAACCTAAGACCAAAGGTGCAGGAACTTCAATCCTGGCTTGACCGGTACAACCCGGACATCCTGGCAGTATCAGAAACCTGGCTCAAACCTCACATTCTCCCACATGAGGTAGCAGCCCTTGGTTACATCTCCCATAGAAGAGACAGACTGAGCAAAAGGGGGGGCGGGGTGTTAATCTATACAAAAGACACCCTTAATGCAGTACAGATAAACCTGAATCAGGCCACCTGTACGGAAGGTGAATTGATCTTTGTGCACATCACCCTTGGCCCTTGTAAGCACCTCAATATAGGATGCATATACAACCCCCCAACAAATGCTCGGTCATCTCTTGAGGCGGTCCTAAGGGATATCTCCGAGGAGGTATCCTCTGAGCTACTCATATTGGGGGACTTTAACCTAAATTGGGCCCCCCAAGACAACCACTCCTTAACAGGACTGGTTCAGGAAGCTAACCTTGAACAGGTCATCGCTGGGCCCACCCGAATGAACTACAAGACGGGAAACCATTCCACACTCGATTGGGTACTCACGAGCAAACTCTCCAATGTACAGGCAGCAGGCACCCTAGCGATGCCCTGAGCGACCACTCTCCAATCTTCTGTACTTAGAAAAATAGGGCCCCTAGAGTCCACCCACGAATCCTGGTGGCAAGGGATTTCTCTAACCTCCTACCCGAGCACCTGTTAGGGTGCCTCAACAGTATTGATTGGAGTCCCATCAAACTACTCCCCTCACTGGATGAAGCTGCTGCCTTCTTCCAGGGAGCCATCACCATGGTGGCCAATCAACTGGCCCCTATGAAGAAATTCCGCACCAAGGGGAGCTGTTACAAGTGGATCGCCCCCCCATGTGAAATCTCTCATGAAATACCGGGACACAGCATGGAAGAAATACAAGCTCTCCTCCCTACTAGCTGACCTCACCAGCTATAAGGAGCTTAGAAACAGGTGCAAATTGGCCATAAAAGTGGCAAAATGAGAGTATGTCACTAATCTACAGAAAAAGAACCTAGGTAACCCTAGACTCTTTTGGGCTCACATAAACAGACTAATAAAGGGGAGCGGAAAGACCGTACATGGCCCCATAGAGGTGAATGGTCAACTGACGAGCAATGACACAATCATTGCTATGGCACTCAACCACCAGCTCACAAACCTGGACCAGATCAAAGCGGGATTGCCTATCCACCCCCAGGCCCTTATGACCTCCCCCCCATTTATCGGACCACCCCTCCTTCCACCTTAGGCTAGTAAGACCTAAGGAAGTCCTCCCTCTATTAAAATCCCTCAAAACAACGGGATTCATGGGACCAGATGGCATTCCCCCCCCGAATACTAAAGGAAGGGGCCCTAGCACTCGCCAGGCCCCTAATCTGGCTCCTCAATCGTTCCCTCACTGAAGGCGCCATCCCTGAAAAATGGAAACTGGTTCATGTAGTCCCTGTCCACAAGGGAGGTTCGAGGGAATCCACCAACAATTACAGGCCAATCTCCCTACTCTGTAGCCTTGGTAAGATCCAAGAGTGATTGATATATGGACAACTCCGTGACTACCTAGAGATCAACCAATTACTATCCCCCTCCCAGCATGGATTCAGAACCAATCATGGGACTGACTCCACGCTCATCAAGTTCTCCACAGATATTCTCAGAGAACTGGATAAGGGAACCCCCACTGGGGCTGTCTTCATAGACTTATCCAAGACATTTGACCTCGTCGACCACAAACTGCTGCTCTCCAAACTGAGCCATGTTGGGCTAGACAGCCACTCCCTGTCGTGGTTCACCAGCTACCTCACCGGGAGGTCATAGAGGGTAAAATGGAAAGACTCCCTGTCAGAGCCTCTCCCATTAACAGAGGGGGTGCCCCAAGGGTCAATACTTGGCCCTCTTCTCTTCTCGATCTTCACCAATGATCTCTGTAACCACTGTGGGGGGAGCTCAGTGGTACAGTATGCGGACGATGCTGTCATCTACCGCCTCCACCAATCTGGGGGAACTCTGCTCCGGGCTCCAAGATGACCTGAGATCCTTAGAGGAATGGCTTGTCACCAATAGAATGGTCATTAATCTGAACAAGACTAAGGCCATTTTGTTTGGCCCAAGAACCCTCAGTCGTGACAGAAGCCAACTCCTCCAACTGACGTCCACCTTAGGCAAGAGGCCTGAGGTGGTCGAATCAATAAAATACCTTGGCCTCACCCTGGACCAGGGCTTCACCCTCAAGGAACATGTAGACCAGGTAACCAAAAATATTCACTCCAAACTCGGGACCCTGTACAGGTTGAATGACCAGCTGATACCAGAGGCCCGGGCCCTCATTGCCACTAGCGTTCTGCTCCCCACCATTACCTATGCGGCCCCTGTGGTCCTGGGAGCAGCTAGACAAGAGTTAAACAAACTACAAGTTCTCTATCATAAGGTGGCATGCTTCACCACACTATCTGGCCCTAGGACCCACCATTGTGACACTTTGTCCCAATTAAACTGGCCCTCCTGGGACGCCAGGCTCCAGTACCCCCTACGCTGCCTCACCTATAAACTACTCAGCTCCTCCCCTCCTCCCAGCCTCTCTGGGCTCATTGCCCACAAGAGCAACCCTAGACACCTCCGTACAACCGACCAGACTCTCCTCGCTGTGCCCAGGGTTAGAACAAAGGCGGGTGGCAAGTCGTTCTCCATTACTGCCCCCACCCTATGGAACTCCCTGCCCCCACGTCTTCAGGAAGCTACCTCCTCCAACACCTTCCGCACTAGGCTCAAGGCTCATATGATGGCCTCCACAAAGTGCAGCTGCTAAAGGTAAGGGACTCCCAAGCGTAAGCCGAACACTCCGTGCTTTCTACGCACCTTGGGCTCCCCCTCATCACCCCCCACTCCCTCCCCATCAGGGAAAGTCCAACACTGACCACACACCATTTGTTATCTGATGAATTGCTTCTATGCATTACCCCATGTTATGTGACTATGTGACTTACGTAATGTACGTTGCTGTATACAATCCTTTGTAAAAATCTATGTAACCCCCGGTCGCCCCTGAAAAAGGGACTTTCGGGGCCCAGTGGGCTCACCTGGTTATCAAAATTTAATAAATAAATAAAATTAATGTCCCTTAACCTGGAGTCAGATAACAAAATCAAACTACAAATTAATGTCAAATGTCTCCCCTCGTCCTCGTCTGAGTCGGCATGCTCAGGGTGATTTTTAGGTATGTGCTTCTCGGCGAAAGCAGCCGCTAAGTCCAGATCGATGAAAACGTGGACCTTAGAGTCATTTTGGATTTGTAAGCAGGCCAGAAAGTTTAATTGCACCTCTACCCCATTCCGTAAGAGATCTTTCTTTATTTTCTGGAGTTATTTTTTTCTGGCTCGAGTCTGCTGCCCTCCCAAACTATGTCCCCTCAGTTACAGGCAACCTGTAGTAAAGGAATCCTGGCTTCTGGGGGAGATAGCGAAACAATCACCGTGAGTGGTCTACTTGATGGGTCTCCTCGAGCCTTAGATCTTTGTGGGATAGCAAACACTTTGGAAATACTGACTGAAGAATCAGCAGGGAGGAGTTTTAAATCCTGAAAGATTAGTCTATTTATTTCCGCAAGCAGCATTGATTTAGCCCTGAAACGTGGTGGAAAACCCACGACTCGAACATTGGCCTGCAGCTGTTGATTTTCAAGACTTTCAGCTTTGTTTTTTAGGAAGGCCAAATCCTGCATGTAGGCAGCGCTATGCACAGGCTGCCGTGAGTGCCCTGCCTGGAGGTCCAGAATAGCAGAAGAATTTTAGGCAATTTTAGCATCCATTTCTGTAAGTCTGGCTTCCACAGTAGCTAATTGTTTGTTGGTTTCATCTCCTGTGTCTTGTAACTTGATCAGCATGGCCAAGATTTGGGCTGTCGGTAATTCTGGAGCTGTAGCACCGCCCAATATTGTAGGCCCCGAACTCTTTGAGGAGTGAGCTGGCGCTAGGAAGACGTCCAAGCTCTGGGTTGCATGCCTAGCATCTTTTTGGGGGTTTATCTTGCTCAGTGGGTCTTCCGATATCAAATATGATCATTTTGCTAAGTGTTGCCCTGAAAATATTGGTAGATAGGACCAATTTCTATCTTGTCTCACAGAGCTATTGTGAGATTGCTGCCGCCATGTTGCTGCTTCACAGCACTCCCCTATTCTTGTTTTTTGATTGCCTGTATGAGTACTCAGCACAGATGTTTTGTGTTTGTGTGTTTGTGGAAAAACTGAATAAAAAGAAAGTTAAAAAAAAAGAACTTATAGTGCCAGGCACTAGGCTCACATGAAAACTTTTGCAAGCAGTCTGCCAGAAGCTGCCCACGACGACATTAGACATCAGCATATACATAAACGTGGGTGGTCCCTCCTCTCCTCAGTTCTTTTCCTGCTGTTATTCTGAACTCATTGACTACTATGGAAACGTTGCTGCTAAATGCCACTACTATAGCCACTGTTTTCTTTTATTCCTAATCACTTTTAGAGTGATTTTCAGCAACTTATATGTCGTTAAAAAAACCACTGAGCCAGCCCGGTGGCGCAGAGGGCTGAGGCATTCTGCCTTACCTCATGTCACGCCGATGATTCAGGTTCTGGAATGACCTCGGGTCGTTGGGGAGCCGGCATGAGGGAGGATGAGGAGGGAGGGAGCAGGATTGAGCAGCCTAACAGCAGTTCTCCTCTCCCGGGAGGTTGTCACCCTCCCCCCGTGGTTCGCCGCCACCAGGTGGAGGTCCAGTGGTAGTGTAGGCAGAGCATCTTGCAGCGCAGTGTGCGTATGCCTCCACATGCGCGCAGACGCACCCGAGATGGGGGGGCAGGTAAAAACAGGGGTAAAAACCTACAAATTATAAATGAAAAAAATGAACAATTGAAACTTTTCCAGTACTGTGAGTGCAGAGAGGAAATCTACACCAGCGACTCCCACGACATCTGTGTCTGCTGCCTAGGCCTAAGACACAACATGAAAACTTGCAAAATCTGCCAGGGGTTTAACTCTGCACCCAGATGATGCTGAAAGGGGGGCTTTAGAGAAATTTTTGCTCTAAAAGACCGTAGAGAGAATGGAGAAGGAACTCCCAGCAGAAATCCACGTCACCAGCTCTGTCAATCAAATCACAGTCATCTAAATCATGGGAGAAAACATCAAAGAGTTGCAAACACAAGCGCTGGGACAAGGAGAAAGCTTCCCCAACATGTTCCAGGTTGCCCTTCCACCCTACAGGTATGACCTTCACTTTGATGCCAACCGCCCCCCCAACCATCGAAACGACACCAAGGTTGGGACTTGGCGTAGGCACTACCGGGCCCACTACAGCCAGTACATCACCGCAGACATTGGGGACTCAGCCTCCCCTGTCGACTCCTCCAGTCGTGCCCATCGACCAAAAAGGGGTACCAATGTTCAGGCAGTCCTCATGTCTTTTTCAGACATGATAAGACATCTACTGCCTGGCCTCTCTGTTCTAAGGAGCCCGTCGATTGGGTCTCCTGCCAATCCCCAATTCACACCACAAGGAACTCCCTTGCCATAGCCCACTCCTATGCCGCTGTCAACTGTGCCAACATGGTCTCTCACTCCTGTCGACCTAGTCAATGTCGAATATGAGTACAATCCTGATCTAATGATGCAGGAAGAGGAGGATGAAGCTGAAGACTGTTGAGAGCCAGTATGAACGTGGCACCAGCTCTACAGTCTCCTCATGCAGTGAGGACTCTGTGGTGAACACACAAGGTCCCCCCAAGAGGACTCTACATTTTTCATCATGATATAGCAAATGCAAGCCGCCATGGGATTTGCATTAGAAGAGTAGGATACCAGTAAAAAGAACTAGTTGGAATTCCTGTAGCTCCCAGAGTCTCCTGCCATTGTGGTGCCTTCCTTGCTATCAGCCTTAGAGGATACCACCTATGTAGCTTGGTACAGACCACACAATATGTCCCCAGGAAAGCAGATAAAATGTGTTCTTCCCCTTCTGGGAAACATTTTTATGTCACACAACCTGAGACTGAGTCAGTGATGATTAATGCTGCCCATGACAGGTCTAGGGCACCTAAACATCTGAGTTCCCTTCCTCCTGATAGGGAATCTAGGAGGCTGGATGTCCTAGGTAAGAGGACATTTTTTTTTCTTCTTTTTTATTTTAATTGTTTAACCAGGAGTGGCACACTAAGCTGAAAGCTTGTTTACAGGTGCGACCTGGGGAGCACAGGGAAGTTAAGTGACTTGCTCAGAGTCACACAGTATGCAAGTGGGGGCTGAGGGATTCAAACCCAGGTCTACAGATTTGCAGCTCAGAGCCTTAAACCACTGCGCTATACTGCTTCCCAAATATATGCCTCTGTATTCTTTGACCTTCGTGTTGCTAATTACCAGGTCCACATGATAAAGTATCAGAACACCCTCTGGATGAGGGCTAAGGCTGCTGCACAGACCTTGCCTGAGGACACCTCAAAGCAAGAGCTACTGAAAGCTTTGACAGCTCAGGCTGATGTGGGCAAGCATTTTCTCCACACAGCCTATGCTATTTCTGATGCTTCTGCCAGGGCTGCAGCCTCTGGCATCTCTCTCGGGAGATATTTGTGGCTCAGAGTGTCAGACTTTGTCACAGTTGTGCAACAAACAATTCTTAATGCCCCATTTAGAGGCAAGAGTTGTTTGGTTGTGAGGTACAAGAGATTCTTAAAGATCTCCAAACCTCAGACAGGACTTTGAAGTCTGTACACTCCCTCTACCATACTCAACCTAGGGGTAGGCGCAGGGGTGCCTTTCACCCAGCTGGTGTTAGGGGACAGTGCACAGCCCCCAGACAGCAGGGCAGGGGCAAAGAAGCAGGGGCCTTGCCAGTCCCCTCCACTACCCCAGGCGCCCATTCAAAAGCACCTAGAGGCAGGGCCGGCCTTTGGGTATGTGGCACCCTTAGGTGAACTTGCAAATCATGCCTCCCCAATAAATAAATAAATAAAACATCCTTCTGTCACCCATAAAAAATCCTAGAGACTCCTCTTGCCCCCACAAGGCACCCACTCCCTTCCAAATGGAGACACATTTTATTTCTCTTCTGGGGTTCTCTACTACAAAACATGCAGCAGTGTGATCGAAGCCTGTAGCAGCAGCAGTCCCACATTCTCCCTCCAGATGAGTTCTCTCTGGCTCTATGTGGCTAGCCTGTCTCTTAATGTGAGCAGCACTTAGTGATGTTGACTCTCAGTCTGCATCCAGCAGGCCACAACCCCTGATGGCAGTGACTGTTGTGATCCTTCTCTCCTCTTCAGTCCAGCATATCCTCCTTACCACTTCAGGGCAAAGGCCTTTCTTGCTAAAAGCAAGGCAGCAACACTGTGGCACCTGGATTGAATCCCCCTTACCTGCTGAGGACTCCTCTCATCCCACTTAAGCCACCTACTCCCTCCCGACCAGGAACACATATTAATATTTTTCTCTTCTGGGATTCCAATATCTACAAAAAAACATGCAGGCAGCAGTGCTAATCAGGTGATACGAATCCCGCAGCCAGTAGCAGCCCCACATCATCCCTCTAGCCACAGCCAACCATGATCTTTCTGGCTCCAGCCTCTCTGACCACTATCAGCACTCAGCAACCCCAACCCTAAGCCTGAGTCGAGGCAGGCTGCACCACCTGATGATGTTGACTATTGTGATCCTCCCCTTCCCTTCAGTCCAGTATACACTCCTTATCTTCACCTTAGGATACTGTTGACTTCTTTTCATCTCTCCACTTACCGAACACCAGATCACTGGTTCTCCTCCTACCTGGCCTGATGGGCCAACTCACCCTCTCCGTCCTCCTGATGCCAACAGTTGGGCTGATCTGCCTTGTTGCTCTGCTGTGTCTGGCCTGGCAGCAACCTCTAGCTGTTGTCATGCAGTTCCGCAAGCCACCACTGAGAGTCACTGTTTGCCATTGCCCCGTGTGGGGTCCATTGATGGTCAACCACCCTGGGCACTGTAGGTGCCCCAGTTCAGTTCTCTTTCTGTCCTTGAGGCTTGCAGCACTGTTGTATACTTAACTGGTTCGAGATCATGGTGTAGGTAACAACCGAGTAACAGTCTAAACCCACTTCACTTGTTCTCCCCGTCCTGCTGCTGCGTGTGTCTGCTGTGGTTTACATGATGCCAGATGGCTGCCAAAATGGAGTGCCTGCCTCTTTGGAGCTACACTGTCTGCATCTGCATGCTTCAGCTTCTTGGTGCCAAAATCTGTCAAGCACTGGGGGCAGTCTGCACAGTGAGATGCCATGGTACACCCTGTGCTGTGCTGTGATGCTACTGGCTGCTGGATCAGGATGTTCAACATTCAGATAAGCATCCAACAAGGTCAGGTGGTTTAGTTTTTTTCTGAAAACAAACAAAAAAAAAAGCAGTGCAGCATGGGACCTTGGGTACGTATTACGTTTTCAGTACACTCACAGTGGAAAAAAAGTTTTAGTTTTTTTTAAATCATAATGTATTTTCAGCATCCCCAATTGATGGGCAATGTAGGCAGCCACCTAGTTCACTTATCCTTAAGGCCGGCCCTGCCTAGAGATGGTGGAGTCAGTTGAACCACCCCCACTGACTCAGCCTGACTCCATGTACACCCCCCAACTACCTTTACCTCCAGGGGTGGTCATCGGGGGCTGCCTCTCCCTCCACGTAGACCAATGGTGGAAGTAATGCTGAAGGGTGGTTGCTATATCGGAGGTGCATTTGCCAGAGGAGAACAGGACGGTGTCATCGGCATACATATGGATAGAGGAGGAGGGGGAGTATACTGAGGGCAAGTCATTAAGGAAGATGGAGAAGAGAATGGGGCCAAGCATTGAGCCCTGTGGGACTCCTGTGGAAATGGGGAGGGGGAAGAGATTGCATCCTGAACCTTGACTGATTGTGTTCTGCCTGAGAGGTAATCCCTAAACCAGTTATGGGCAGGAGCAAACAAACCAGCAGCCGTAAGGGAGTCAAGGAGAGGGCATGAGAGACTGTGTCGAAGGCCTTGGCAAGGTCAACAAAGATGGCAGAGGTAATGAGGCCATTGTCCATCCCTGTGAGGATGGAGTCAGTGAGCCTGAGAATGGATGTGGTGGTGGAGTGGTTCTTCCAAAAGCCAGATTGGAATGGGGTGAAAAGGAAGAGTCAGCGAGAAAGGAGGTTAGCTGTGAGAGGATCAGGTGTTCTTGGAGCTTGGCAAGGATGGGGAGGAAGGAGATTGGGTGAAAGTTAGCAGGGGAGGAGGGGTCACCACCCTTTGGGAGAGGGAGGACCACCGCATGTTTACAGGATGAAGAGACTGTTGAGGACAAAAAGGAGAGGTTTAGGATTAGGGAGAGAGGGTAGATTATAGCAAAAGCTGAAAGGTAGAGGAGTTTAGGGTCAAGGTTGTCTGGTGAGGAGCCTTTGGAAGGATTAAGAGAGAGACAGAAGGGCAGTTAGTGCTTCCTCAGGGGAGAGAGGAGAAAAAGAGAAGGAAGGGAGGGCACAGAGGGTTTGAGTGCTGGTTATGGGAGGTTGAGGGAGGGGAGGTTTTTGGGAGGGACTTTAGAAGGGCTGTGGCACAGGAGGTATAATAGGAGTTAAACTCATGAGCCACTGAGCTAGGTTCGAGATCGATGTGTTATTTATTTTAAGCACTGGGTGTGGCAGATGCGAAGTGGGGGGGGGGGAGAATAGGACGTGAACCACTTTCCAGAGTTTGGAAATTCTATCAGTTCACCACCATAATGTTTGGTTTACATGATGCACCAACTACATTTCAGAGGTACATTGATGTAATTCTAGCCCCTCACACTGGTTATTGTGTTGCTTACCTGGATGATGTTGTGTTGTACAGTCCAGACTGGAACAGCCACCTGGAACACCTATGAGCAGTTATCCAATCTATCTAAAATGCAGATCTGACCATTAATCCTGCCAAGTGCACATTAGGCATGCAGGAAACCAGATATTTGGGTTACGTTTTGGGAAATGGAGAAGTAAACACACAGATATCCAAGATAGAAGCTGTAACCCTAAAACAAAGAAACCTATAAGGTCATGTTTAGGTCTGCCTGGTTACTACAGATTTGTTCTCCAACTTTGCCCAGTTAGCTACTCCCCCCACTGAACTCACAAAACAAAATGGTACCCAAATGTTGTGAAATGGTCCCCAGAGTGTGATGAAGCTTTTCGGGCCATCAAGGCTGCATTATGTTCAACTCTTGTTTTTTTTTTTTTTTTCCTCCATATACTGTTTATTTCTTTTTTACGTTTTCTCCCCTTTCCTGTGGTCACAGCGTACATGTGCGTGTGCACACATGGAGGCACACACGCCAGGATCCGGTGACCCCTTCCACCCTACCCCAGACTTGCGTCACCACTCCTACCACCTGCACACCCATCGAGCCTCCACCCGATGGGTGTAGGACTATGGAGGAGCGGGCGTCCACCCCTGGAGGGGAAATCCCACTACAACCCCCCCTGCCAGCTCCCCAGTGACCCAAGGTCATTCCCAAACCCAGGTCACCGGCATGGCACGAGGTGTGGCATCTAGTGCCTCAACCCTTAGTGTCACCGGGCCAGCACATTCAACCCTTATTTTAAAAAAAAGAAGTCCAGACTTTGAAAAACAATTTATGTTACAGACAGATGCATCAGAGGTAGGCTTAGGTGCAGTCCTGAGCCAGATTATAGAGAGAAGAGAAAATCACAATCTGTATATCAGTAGTAAATTGCACAACAGAAAGAAAAAGTACTCCACTACTGAAAAAGACTGAAATGTTTGCTGTACTAGATGTGGTGAAAAGGGTATATTGTATATGCAAAGAACTGTAAATGGTATAAGGTAATGTTGAAAGAATAGTAAGAGAAGGTTTTGGAAACCTGTTAAAAGAACTGGTTCCCTCTTAAAGGAGGGGGGTATGCGACAGGGTTGGGGTAAGACTCTGTCTTATTTGTTATGCAGACAGCATTAAATGCAAAGATCTATTTTATCCTCTTTTATTCTGCCACTTGTCTCTCTTGTCTGTCTGATTACACAATCAAATTTTCCTTGTGGCACCTTGGAATTGGCCACTCTGATGGTCCCACAATTTCCCCCGTTATCATTTTTCTTTCTTTCTTTCTTTCTTTCTTTCTTTCTTTCTTTCTTTCTTTCTTTCTTTCTTTCTTTCTTTCTCTCCCGTTGTTTCTCTGTGGGTAACAGATATATATTTGACTCTATGTGAAACTGAGATCCCTTGGTTTGCAAATGTATACAGTTATGTTATTGAATGGATTACAGACAATTGGGTTTGTTAGAGAAGTTGGCAGCTTGGAACACAAGGGGTTGACCTTGAGAGATCTTTTTTATATTTCACAAGCTTATTAACAGAATTTTCAGCAGGAAATCAGCCCTGGGCCAAGATGTCTTAATTGGTTGTACCTGTTAAGAAGAATAATGTGCTCTTCAGGCTGGTCATAGTAAGGTCAATGAAAACAAGTTTTTTTGCATTTTGTGAAAAACAAAAGCTGAAACAAGAACAGGATGCAGAAGTTAGATTGCTAGCCAAAGACATCTTATAAAAAGAGAGAAATGTTTTGTTTGGTTATGTAGGTAGGGAAATGGGCAGACTAGGTTGGCCAGGTGGGCCTTATCCGCCATCAGATTCTATGTTTCTATGTTTTGAGAGCCTGAAAATTGAAAAGAGACTCTCAGATGAAAGACTTTGTTTCTTTGAACTGCCTTTGTGAAGTTATTCTGTATATCTTTATTTTTTAATTTTATTGGTGTTAACAATAATAAAATGCCACTTGCAAATTTTATAACTTCTGTTTTGCCTCTGCTTTCTGACATATCCTTCTACAACAGTTTTCAGTTGGTATTCTCCCCCTTCTTTCCTTTGTATTTTATGAAGGCCTGTTTTTTGGCATGCACAGCTACTCTGACGCTTTCCAGGAACCACATTGGCCATTTGTACCTGTTTCTCTAAGTTATTGTCTTCAGGCATATCTTTGATGCTTCGAGAATGGCCCCCTTAATTGCCCTCCCATCACTCCTCCACTCCTCCTATGCTGCCTATGATGACTAACTTGTCCCGAACCAACTTCCTCATCCTGTGACGTCTACCCTTCTAAAACTGAAGGCCTCAGCTTTCGATTGGGGTTTACCGGTACCCAGGGCTAGCTCAAACCAGACAGAGTTGTGGTCACTGTTCCCTAATGGTTCTAACCCCAGGAATTCTTTGATTTTCTTAACTCTTGCAGTCAGCCTGAACAGTAGAGCTGCCCAGAGAATGGCATGTATGTAAATGATGGAACCCATCATTGGCTGGTGCCACTTATTCAGATGCTGCCCTTATCAGCTGCTGCAGTCTAAAAGGGTCAGATTTCATTCTCCGCCTGCTAAGTCAAGATGCCTCCGAGATCTCTCCTCACAGTCATGATATTTCATAGTTGTTTTACGTTGTTTACCTCAGAAAACAAGTAACATTTTATTTTATTTTCATCTGCTATCTTTATCTCCTGGTTTTTTTTTTTTTTTTGTTATCTCTTTATTCTCCTTCTGTCCCCGGTGTCCCCCTCCTTCCGACTGCACATACCCTGAAGCCCCCTTTCAGGATCTGCCCCTAGAGTGCCCTTACCTTATCCTTTCTCCTTGCACAGCGGGGTCTGTCCTAGGTGGGCTCGGGATGGGGCAGTCTTCATCTAGGGACACCGAGGACTGCCATTTTCCGCTGTTCTCCCCATTTCCCCCTGCCCCCTGGGACGCCGGCACACAAGGACGTACGTCCTAGAGGGGCAACGTGCTGATGCACGCCTCCCTCAGCATCTAACAGTCCCCTCCCAGACTCCGGTGGCCAGACCTCAACCCAGGCGCGGTGCTCCCACCTGGCATACTCGGGTTGAAATCCCTCTGAGGGAGGGAGAGCATCCTTTGGGACGCTCGATCCTCCCTCCCGCCGACCCTCGATGACCCGAGTCCGCTCTCGAACTCGGGTCGCCGGCGTGGTACGAGGTGTGGCGTCTAGCACCTCAACCCTCAGCGCCACTGGGCCGGCTATCTCCTGTTTTAATAGTTTATGCTAAGTTAGTTAAGTTGTTATGCTCTTATTTAGCGGTTCCCCCGGTTCCTTGTAACCATCGAGGAACCAACGCTTCCGTCGGGGTTTTTCTACTCCTTTTACTTCAGTTTTAGTTTAGTTTAGTATTTATTTCTATTTTGGGGCAGAACTGATGCTTTCCGGTTCTTTTTCTATTTAACTCGGTTTCTAACAGGAACCACATTACAACCGCAAAAAAAAAAAGTGGGGGTTTCTGTTGTGTCTTACTTTTGGTTTTTGCCATTTAAACGTAATGTCATATAAACTGAAGAAGAAAACTGGTCCTACTGGGTTTAAGAACTGTGTTCAGTATGGAGAGGTTTTTGTCAAGGCAGACAAACATGATGAATGTGTTGCCTGTCTTGATGAATCCCACTTCACAGTTGAATGTGAAAATTGCAAAACCTTCCCAGAAAAAATCAATAGAGAAAATATGGGAAAGGTTAAAGAAAAAGTTGGCTCCAGATACAGAAATGTGAGGTAACGGCTCTGACCAGCCTACTCCCTTAAAACATATAGGTGAAACTGTTGAGCCATCTACCCTGGATAAGGGTGAATCTTCTAGGATCAAGCAAACCGGTGAACCAGTTGAGAAACCGGAACCAGCTAAAAAGACAAAGACAAAGCACTTAGAACCCCCAATTGGAAAGCAAAAAAAAATTGAGTTGCATTCATCTGAGTCTATTGCTCAGGCTCTCAAAGTAATTCAGGCATTGCAAGGATTGATATCGGTTCCGGTTCTGACGGTACCAGTCAATCCTCTGGTTCAGCCACCGGTTCAGTAACCAGTAACTCTGGTTGCATCCTCGGTTCCTGAGACCCAGGAATATGAGGATGAGGAAGATGGGGAACCCATAGAGCCTGAAGTTTCCCCAGACAAAGAGTTTGAGTCTCCACCTAGGTTGCCTGAGGATTTTTCCTCACACTTCACTTATGTGAAGAAGATGGTAGAGGCTTTAGATATCACTACCGGTAAGCTGGTAAAAGATGAGGAGGAAGTGGAATAATTCGACCTCATGGGGCATGGGGCTGACACCTACCAAAAAACTTTTATTGCCTATAAATAAGTTCTTCAAGAAATATGCCTTGAAGATACTCTAGACAACAAATTCTGTACCTCCCTTGGACAAAAGGGCTGACAGAAAATATCAACTGGACAGGGAAGGAACAGAATTTTTATTCTCTCACCCTGATCATAAAGATGTGGTGCAGACTGTAGCCTGTGACAGGGCAAGGGTGCCTTTGGCATCCTACCCACCAGAAGAGCCTTCAAGAAATATTTATAACATGGCAAAAAAAAGGCTATCAGCTTCACTCTCGGTTAGGCAGGCTAATTACATGGCCTACGCTGCCCAGAATCAAAAATCATTGGCATTCAATCTTAGCAATGGCAGATAAGGCCCCCTCTGGTCTGGCAGCTGACTTGGCAGAGACTGCAAGGTTAGGCTTAGAAGCCTCCAAGTATCAGTTCCAGATGGCAGCAAATGCCAATGACACTGCTGCCAGATAGATGGCCAATACAGTGGCTCTCAGAAGATTTGCTTGGCACAGAGCCACTAATTTGTCACAGAATGCCCAAAGGCCATGGACTTCTCTGCAAGAACAACTCTTTGTTTGGAGACAAAACAGAGGCTTACATGGAGAAGGTGGATGCATACAAAACCACCTACAAGAGCAACTCAGCCAGGGAAAAGCCTTCGGCTCCTATAGGCCTTATGGAAGGGGGGCAGGGGTAGGTCTTCCTATGGTAGATCCTTCTTTCCAGCTCAGGCTGCTCAGCAGTACCAGCAGTATCCCCAACAAACAGGATATTTCAGAGGTAGGGGAAGAAGGGATTCTAGGCATGAGGCTCAGTCTGGCCAGGCCCAGTCCCAGCCTAAGCAGAATCCCTGATGTGGTTGCCAAGGTCACCTCCCCGTTCCAGTAGGGGGCAGACTGGCTCACTACTTCCAGACTTCGGAGACCATCACCACTGACAAGTGGGTCCTGAAGGTAGTGAGTCAGGGTTTGTCTCTCAGTTTCAAATCCTTCCCACCTTTAAGAACAAGAGTATTCAGACCAGCTTCAAACTCAGAGAGGAAGCTGCTAGAGGAGGAAGTGACAAATCTGTTACTGTCAAGGGCAGTAGAACCAGTCCCATCGCAGCAAAGGGGAAAATGATTTTACTTAAGGTACTTTCTCACCACAAAGAAAAATGGGGAGTGGTGACCTATTCTCAACCTAAGGTTGCTAAACAGACACTTGGCAAAGCCAAAATTCAAGATGGTAACTTTAGTCATGATTCTACCAACCCTCCAGAAAGGAGATTGGTTGCGTCCCTGGATTTAAAAGATGCTTACTTCCACATCCCCATAAGAGAGTCTCACAGAAAATACCTCAGGTTCAGACTCCCATCAAGACATTACCAGTTCTCAGCACTACCATTCGGACTCACTTCAGCACCGAGTGTTCACAAAGTGCCTGGCAGTGGTAGTGGCACATCTCAGAAGGCAGGGAATCACAGTATTCCCTTCCCTGGATGATTGGTTAGTGGTGGGAAAGTCACCACAACAGGTGAAGAATCACCTAAGGACATCTCGGAACCTCCTAGAATCCCTGGGGTTCCTACTAAACTTTAAAAAATTTGTCCTGCGACCAGTGCAGGTTCTGCATTTTATAGGAGCAGAGCTGGACACACTGAGAGGAAGGGCTTACCTGCCTCAGGACAGGGTAAGCAACATCATCCAGACTGCCAGGTCTTTCAGACTGAACAAGCCAAAACCAGCAAGACAGTTTCTACAGCTCCTAGGGCATATGGCTGCAGCAATAGGTACAGTCATAGGAGCCCGGTTCCAAATGAGGGACATAAAGTTTCACCTTAGAGCACATTGGTGCCAAAGGAGGGATGCACTATCAAAACTGGTTCCAGTAACAGGGATCTTACTGCAAGCCCTTCAATGCTGGCTGGTAAGAGAAAACCTAAGGGAAGGATTTCCCTTCCACCAGGACGCCCCATCAGTAGTTCTCACAACAGATGCATCCCTTCTGGGCTGGGGAGCTCATTTGGGTACCCATACAATCCACGGCACTTGGTCAAGTGCAGAGTCTCTCCAACACATAAACCTGCTGGAGCTCAGAGCAGTATTTCTGGCCCTGCAGGCCTTTGTACCCATGATTCAAAGCAAGGTGGTACAGGTCAGGACAGACAATACCACCATAATGTATTATATAAACAAGAAGAGAGGAACAAGGTCCAACCCATTGTGTACAGAAGCAATGAAGGTGTGGAGTCTGGTCTACTCACTCCAAGCCTCTGTAGTAGCCATTCATCTGCCAGGGAAAGACAGTATCTTGGCAGATGCTCTAAGTCAAATCAACCAGGATCACCACGAATGGACTCTCAACAGACAAGTGCTGGAGGTGGTGTTCAGAAGATGAGGCTCCCCAGAGATAGATCTCTTTGTGTCCCAAGAAAACCACCAGTTACCACAGTTTTGTTGCAGGCCACCAGCCAGAGGCACAGTACCACTGGATTGATCAGGGAAACAGCTGTATGCCTTCCCTCCCTTTCCTTTGCATCTCAGGATCCTAATCAAGCTCAGATCTCAACCAGCGACAATGATCATGATAGCTCCAGACTGGGCCAGGCAGCCATGGTACTCGCTGCTGCTCTGCATGTCTGTGGCTCCACTAATACACCTCCCACAGAGGCACAATCTGCTAACCTCCTCTCAGGGGAGAATACTGTACCTGAACCTCAGATCCCTCAGGCTCAATGCATGGCTCTTGAGGACTTAGACTATGCAGACTTGCAACACCCTGAAAGTGTTCTAAATGCTCTGAGTGGGTCCAGGAAATCCTCTACCAAGAAGACGTATGCTTCTAAGTGGAAGTGGTCCTTTATCTGGTGTTCTGCCATTGATGTAGTACCTTTCCAGACAGGGGTACCAGCCTTGCTGGATTACCTCACCCATTTACATTCTCTGGGTTTGCAACCCACTACTCTGAAGGTGCACCTGGCTTCAGTTTCAGCTTATATTTCAGCTGGTAAGGGTGGCTCCATAGCATCCAACCCTATTTCCAAGAAGTATTTCAAAGGATTATGTCATCTGCACCCGCCTCACAGGGAACCGGTGCCAGCATGGGACCTTAATGTATGCATAGCCAAGCTCATGCAACCTACATTTGAGCCTATGACCTCATCTCACCTAAAATATGTTACCTGGAAAACAGTGTTGCTGGTTGCCATCCCTTCAGCTAGAAGGATTAGTGAACTTCAGGCCTTGTGCATTGAGCAGAACTATATTTCCTTCCACAAAGACAAAGTAGTGCTTAGAACTAAAATGAAATTCCTTCCTAAAGTAGTTTCTGATTCCCACTTGAACCAGTCCATAACTTTGCCAGTATTTTTAACTGAGCATTCTACCTCAGGTGAACATAGGCCTCACAGTCTGGATGTCAAGAGAGCTTTGAACTACTACATAACATACTAGGGACCATAGACAGGACAAGCAACAGCTGTTCCTGACTTATGGGGATGTGGGAAAAGGAAAACCAGCAGCTAAAAGAACTATCTCTCAATGCATAGTCCAATGTATCCAATTCTGCTACTCAAAGGCATGTAAGGAGCCCCCAGTAGGCCTCAGGGCCCATTCCATAAGGGGCACTGCTGCTGGCCTAGGAGCTGCCAGGGATGTTTCCCTATTGGAAATCTGCAAAGCAGCTACATGAAGAACAGTACATACCTTCATAAAACACTATTTTCTGGACACTCAATCCAAAAGTGATGCCAGGTTTGGCACAGCAGTTATGCAGAGTCTGTTCCCAAAATAGGTTTTGTGCCCACCTCCAAAGGTACTGCTTCATAGTCTGCAAGAGTTAATAATATTGAAGAATTCCTGGGGTTAGAAGAAAAAATTACTCACCATAGTAATCTTGTCTCTTCCAAGGTATTCTTCAGTATTCTTAACCCTCCCACCATGCCTCCCCTTCCAGAACCAGTGGTCTCTGCATCTCATGCTGGGTATCGAAATGAAAGGGGTAATTCACCCTTGTTGTGTGTCATAATTTTGAACCCCGTTGGGTGTTGTTTTTCCCTCTTCAGGTCATATCTGACAGCCCTGGGGGGTTACCTCTAACAAAAGGTTTTTTATTGTTTTGGTTATTACTAGAAATAGTTTTATCATTTTATCTTTATTATCTAAAGGTTGTTAGCATAATCTTTAATAGGTTAGCTTAGGATAAGCTTTTCCTTGCAGGCTCCAACGAATCTGACCATTTTAGAATGCAGCAGTTGATAAGGGCAGCATTTGAATGTCACATGAGCCAATGATAAGTTCCATCATTTACATACATTCCATTCTCCATGCAGTTCTATTATTCAGGCTGACTGCAAGAGTTAAGAATATTGAAGAATACCTTGGAAGAATCAAGATTACTATGGTGAGTAATTTTTTCTTCCCTTACCCACAACGCTCCTACCATCTCCAAGTTGGTGAGCACCACACTGAGGATAGCAACATGTCTGATGGGTTCTCTAACTAGCTGTGTCAGCAGACAGTCCTAGACTGTATCCAGCAAGACCTGACTTCTGGCACTTTTGGTAACCAGAACCTCCCAGTCGATGTTCAGCAGGTTCAAGTCACTCACTACCACCACATCCCCTTTTGCCACTCCCCTGACAAGTTCTTCCCCAAGCTCCCTATCCCTCTCCTGCACCTTTCCTGGCAGTATAAAGATCACCCCACCCATATTTTCTTGCCCGACTCCACTGTGAGCTGCTCCCACAGTGACTCTCTCTGCCCATTTGTCCCCCTGATGTGGCCATCCTCCACAGTTTCGGTGTCATCCCTAACATAGAGGACTACATCTCCCCCTCTACCTTTTTCTCTATCCCTCCTCCACATGATGTAGCCTGGTATGTTAGGTCCCAGATGTTATTTTCCATGGCTATGAGGTCTACCTCAGTGTCAGCCATTATCGCCTGAACTCACTGATTTTATTACCTAGACTCCTGGCATTGAGGTGGATCCCCCTTCCATGTAATCTTTGACCCCTTTGGCTATTTACTTGTCCTTTTTCTTTTTTCCTTCCTTATTTCCTTCCCTTCTTGTTGACAGCAGGCTCTGTGGTCCCCCCTACTTGGTCCCTTCCCCCCAGCCCAGTTTGGACCTCAACCCCATTTTTACATGCTGTATCACTACAAGCCCGAAGGTTAGTGGGACTACTAGCTATATTCCTCTTTGTCTTCTACCATCTTGATTCCCCTAGACTCAGTCTCCCCCCTCCATCAGTTTAACTCATACTAAGACTCATACTAAGACAATATCAGAGGCACAAAAGCAAAGAACTGCCAATATAGGCCTCTCCATTACAATTGACTTTTTGAATTCTTGTTCTCATTTCTCAAAGCATCAAGTCTATTTTTAAAAGTTAATTTATTATCACTAATTACAATTTTAGTTGGAAGTTTATTCCAAGATGATACTACCCTTTGAGAAAAAAAAATTTGCTCTTTTATTAGTAAAACATTTATTACTGGAAAGTTGAAGCGGATGACCTCTAGTTTCTATCTTGATTTGTTTATGATCAAGACCACTATGCATGAAATGATGTTCATCATTATGTAAATCCCATACAAGTAATAAATCCCCTCTCACTCTTCTTTCCTCAAGAGACATTAAATCAAATTTTGTCAATCTATCCTCATATGAAATTTCTTTACGTGACACTAGATGTTTAGTGATTCTTCTCTGAACTTTCTCCAGTCTGGCTACATCCTTCTTTTTATATGGATTCCATAACTGGGAACCAAAATCCAAATGAGGTCTTACGTAAGCACGATATAGAGGTAAAAGTACCTCTGGATTTTTTAGGTACATATTATGGCGAATGGCCCACCAAATCTTATTTGCTTTATTAATTATGTAGGTGATATGAGAATCAAAGGTCAGTTTGACATCAACAATTATTCCAAGATCCCTTTCACTATCTTTACTAGTTAGTAACTTGTCATATAAATGGTACTGATATCTCAGATTTTTAACTGTCTGATAAAGACATCAACTTCTGCCCCAGCGCACTAGCCCCCTCTTTTTTCAGGTGAAGGCTGTCACCCTTGAAAAGCCTTCTGTCCCAGAAGTTCCCCCAGTTCCCCACAAAGTGGTACCCCTTCTCCTGACACCAATCTGTCAGCCACCCATTAAACTCCCCTATCACCTACTTCCTTACTCTTTCACCACTTCTCCCTCAGCTCCTCACAGGGAGGATCTCAAAGAAGGTCAGAGAGAGACCGAGTGTTCCTTCAATCTGTCCATCAGACTACGAAACTTCTACTTCACCATTTCTATAGTGTGGTTAGCCAGATCATTGGTACCCAAGTGTACCAGCACCCCCAGCTCCCTCCTCCTCCTCCACCATCCTCCCTATCCTATCTACATCCCAGATGGCTGTTGCCCCAGGAAGGCATCTAATCATCCTCCTCCTCCTCCCATCCAACCCTCCTTCCACCACCCTCTCTACTCCCCTGATCATTGAATCCCTGACCACCAAGACTCCCTTAATTGATTTCTTTCTGTTTTTTTCCCCAACTTCCATCAAGTTGTCCTGCGCCTTACCACTAACTGACTCAGAGTCTTCCCCTCTGGAGTCATGTACCTGAGGCTTCTCCAGGGGTGCAAAGCAGATTGCCATCTGGATTGTGTGGGCTGGACAACTTCCCTGTGGCTAGCCATGGCTCCCTTCCCCCTCCCTCTCCCCACTACACTACACTCCCCCTGGATCAGAAGGCCTCTGGGGGAGTGGGGGGGTGATGTGCTGGCTCCAGCTGAGCTGGCGGCGCAGCAGAGATGATCTCATCTCACGATGATGCCAGCTAAGTTTGGAGCACTGCAGAAGTTCTGCAGATGGGGCAGAGCCTCCTTCCCCCTCCAGAGCATGCCCCTGGAGAAAAGTGCCCCACAGACACCACAACTATCTCCCCACTGTACTCCCTTCTTATTCTGAATCTAGGAATAGGGCTCCACCTAGAGAGAGTATTGCTTACTTATGTTAACCTAACTAGTTGTAGAAGCGGCTTGGCATATTGTAGAAGCAAGAGTAACAAACAACAATTCAGATGTGATACTTAGCCATTTATTATAATCAATATACAGCAAATATAACAGGTAGCATGGGTTAGAGGCTAACTTGCATGAAGGGTAATGTTTTGAAACCGGACTACTGGTGTACCCAGATAGGGAGTTACTGGGTACCTTACAAATTTAGCTAAAAGTTAGGCAGAGTGGGTCGGAGACCAACTGGCAACACAAATTAGGCAACACACATGGTCATTTTCAAAATTATAAGGGTATATACTGAATTGAACTGTAGGTATACCTAGATTGGTTGTTACTTTGGTACTCAAAAATGTAGCAAAACAGATACCAAGGCAGCCTTTATTGGGCAGAGGTTAATATGCACACAAATTACTGTTAGCAGTTCGCTAGTATAGTCCCTCTCTGGTGCCATCCTGGAGAGGACCACAACCCCTGCCTTGCGGGCATGACCAAGGGCAAGGGGCCTGGGTTACCACAGCTGACCTATGGGGGTCCTTTCCCAAAAGTAAAATAAAATGGTGGTGCCTCCACCCAGAGTCCATATTAGTGGGTCTGATTACCAGCAGTACAACCCCCTGGGATGTCGTATCAACCCACCTCCCCAACAGTTACCCCAGACATGGACTCACCAAGTTCGAACCTCCCCACATTCACTTACCATTTACCTCTTCCATCTCAGACAATAGACAGGCTCACTAAAATCAGGCTCTGGATCCATTTTCTGCTGCAAAACAATAACTCCATGGTTTATTTAATGGGGGAGGGTTTAGGAATGGGCAAAGTGGAATAGAGGTCAAGTAAGTATTTTGATTCTGCATTTCCCCAAATTTACATTTCCTTTTGATTCAAACCCAGATTTCAATCAATGCAGCCATCCAATCTGTCTAACTAGCTAACTGCTGCAGGTGCCCAAACCCAGACCCACAGGTCCCAGTCCGTTTAACCCCATAATCCTTCACTGGGTACCCAGATTCTAGTTGCAGGCCTGAGGTACAGCTGGTAGCCAGTGTTGGCACGCTTACTTGAATTAAGTAACTTTTTACATTCCAACACTTTGCTCTGTCTCCAGCCCCGGCGTGAGTGCTTAAACTATTTACTGTCCCCAGGTGCAGGGCAATTTCTGCTTTTTTACTCATGGTTCTGCAGACTCAATCCTTGGATGGCACAGTTCACTGAAGTCCTGGGGATTGTTGGCAACACAGGCAGAAATGGGCAAAATACGTGAACAGGGGGCACAGAGGTTGCAGCTTGCTGTCTCTTTATCTTGCTTGCAGATCTTGCAGCTTATCCCCTTTGGTCCATTACAGGCCCCATTGCAGGGCAAGTGCACAAGGCAATTCTCTAATTGAAGAGGATTGTTCTTCTTTTTCTCTTTCTCAGCACATTAATATTCTCTTGTTCCCCATCTTCTGCATCCTGGCTTTCTGCAGACTTAGACCCAACCTTTGTCCTTTTATTCAGGCTCAGAACACAACCTCTCTCTCTTGCAATCTGCAGCTTTTCCTTCAAGCTGCGCTTCTCTCACCACTGTGGTGCAATTTCAGAACAACGCAGAAAATTCAGCAACCAGCACAAGGGTGCCAGAAGATGGTAAAAGCTGAGGGGGCTGAGAATCAAAATGGCACTTCTTAGGGTACAAAGGGCACTTTTTCTACACTAGTTTTTGCCATACAGAAATAAAAAGTGCAGTGGCTACCTCCCCTTTTGCCCCCCCGGTTCCGGCACCTATGCACCTGCAGCTTTCCCTGTTTTCTCTTTGCAGGGGTGCTCCTTCATTCCTTCTGCTTCCATTGCCCTGATGGGGCTGGCACTCCCTGCCCTGGGGGACAAATTGCTGGCAGCCCCCAGGCAGGCCCATCTCGTAGCCCCACTTTCTCCAGGTGCAGGAGCCCCCGTCCCTCTGGAGGAGCTCCCACTGACTGACCCAAACTCCATCTGTCCTTGCTTTATTGGGAGCCCTTTCCTCACTCCCCATTGACTGGAGTCACTATCCTTAAGCAAACATTAATATGTATGAGGCTCCCTTGATGCCTCATTGGTGCAGAAAAAGGTGCCTAAACATTCCCCAGTACTTCCCCCAAAGGTCCTTTCAATCAGTCCCAGAGTCCCTGGCAAGAATCCTGCCTCGGTGGTTGGCTAGCTGGTGTCACATGGCTTCAAAACATGGTGGCTGTTGTACAGTGCCCACAGAGTTTTACAGTGTCCAAAGATCAAAGTGTCCTTGCAGCCAAACCCTGTACTTTTATTTGTTCATTGCCCCACACATGTGTAGCCACCCCTGTGCCCTGCAAAGCAACTGCATTCCTTAACTCATTTATTCATCCCCTTTCTAGTCGCTGCTGCCATTTCTCAGAGTCTCTAGGCAGCTCATATATCCCCATTACAGTTTGTACAGTGTGCCAACTCTGTTTTCTGGCTACAGTCTGTGTAAACGTTTTATTTATCCCCTTTCTCACAGACTGACAGCCTTTCCTTTTCCTTTGCACACCATTGCTTTATTCATTCCTTGTCCCTCTCGCTAGTGCTATTCTGTCTTCCCCAGCACTAGACAGGCTCATGACTTATCTTTATTCATGCCACCTCATGAATATTAATGAAGTGGCATTCTCGAGTGTGATTGGCGCTCACAAATTCAGTTCCTCCTCCTCCTTCCCGGCTGCCTTTCCAGTTCTGCCACCAATCCCGGTCCCTCTCTTGCTTGTCCATGAGACCAGGACCACTGGAAAGGACAGCTAAAATGGTCGCTAACGGCCAAAACGAAAATGTGTTTCTCGCGCATGTACAGAGCTCACCCCGGCACCAGAATGCTACAGAAACAGGCGGCGGCTCCACAAATCAGCTCCACTGGCCCTGCTACTCTCTAAAATCCATGCGGGGGCCAGCAGGAGAGAAGAAAAAACAGAGGCCATCCACGAAACCAGGTCCCAGGGAAAAAAAAGAATGGGAGGGGTGGAAGTAAAATCCCAGGGAAATTAACCTTTTTCAGAGGCTCACAGGTAAGCTCCCGACAGGGAGGGTTACACTAGTCCCATGAAGCAGGTGGGAACTTTACAGTTTCAGTAGCAGTCCTTCAGTTTGTAGAAGGCAGCAACAGACAAACAGACTATATAGGCAGTATGTACAATCTAAACTCACAAATGTGCACAGTCTAGCAAAAATTAAGGTTCAGTAGTAATGCAGCTCTTTCGTAGAAGGGGTATCTCCCTACGAAAAGTGTTGCTTGATTTCAATCCGGAAGCATGACCTGCCCTGTTCCCTCTGCTCCAGCTGACTCCAGCAGACTCAGTCCTTCCACTCCTACTGTCCCATCCACACTGACCCACGCACCCTGACCCACAGGGGGGAGGTGAGACATGTTGAGCTTCCCAGGGTTCCACCTGGGATGATTGTGATTGGTTCCCGAAGTCCTGAGGAAGCCTCCTGATTGGCGGGGATTGCCTGTGCTCTGATTAGTTCAGAGCAGTACAGCTTCAAGCACGATTGACTGAAGTTTGAAGGTTGCAAGGTCCAAGGCGGCAAACAGGAAAGAGGAACCTTGGATTTCATGCTGGCAGCTCAGCAATTTCAGTTCCAGTGACTCAGCATTTGCAGCTCCAGTGGCTCTCAGCTCCAGGTATGACGCTCCTATGGGAGAGCAGATGGGTGGCCCAATTGATGGGGAGGGGGTCTATGGCTGAGGTGAAAGGCTGGCCATGTTTTAGGCTTCCCAGACTCTGCCTGGGATGCACTTGATTGGTCCCTGAAGTCCAGTGGGAGCCTCCTGATTGGCGGGGGCTCCTTGATTACTACAAAGCAGTACAGCATCCAAGCCTGATTGGCTGCGGCTTGAAGGCTGTAAAGTTTTAGGAGGCAGGTTAGAAATGGGACCTTAGAGTTCACATGTGCAGCTTGGAGGTTTCAGCTCCAGCAGCCCTTGACTCCAGATGCGGTGCTCCTTTGCGAGAGCGGGCAGGCAGGTGGCTCAATTGATGACAGCTGTCTGTGGCTACGGTGAAAGTCTGGCTTTCTTTTCATCTTTTGAGCGTTCCGGGTTCCATCTGGCATGATTGTGATTGGTCCCCAAAAACCTGAGGGAGTCCCCTGATTGGTGAGGGCTCCCTGTGCCCTGATTATTTTAGAATAGTACAGCTTCCAAGCCTGAGTGGCTGAGGCTTGAAGGCTGCAAAGTACAAGGTGGCAGGCTGGAAATGGGACCTTGGATCTCATGCTGGCAGCCCAGTGATTTCAGTTCTGGCAGCTCGACGACTGCCACTCCAGCAGCTCTCAGCTTCAGATGCTGCATTTCTGTGGGAGAGTGTGCAGGCAGCCCGATCGATGGCAGAAATCTGTGGGTACAGTGAAAGGCTGGCTGTCTCTTGGGCTCCCAGCTGGGATGCTCGCAATTGGTTCCCGAAGTCCTGGGAGAGCCTGCTGATTGGCAGGGTCTCCCTGTGCTCTGATTATTTCAGAACAGTACAGCTTGCAAGTCTGATTGGTGGAGGCTTAAAGGCTGCAAGGTTGAGATGGAAGGCTAGAAATGGGACATGGGATTTCACGCTGGCGGCTCTGTGATTTTTAGTTCTGGTAGCTTGGTGATTACAGCTCCAGTAACTCCCAGGTCCAGATACATTACTCCTGTGGGACAGCAGGTGGGCAGCTGATTGATAGCTGGTGCAAGAATGGCCATTTTTGAGCTTCCCAGGCTCACCCTGGGATGCTTGCAATTGGTCAAAAAAGTCCTGAGGGTGCTTCCTATTCGGTGGGGGCTCCCTGTGCTCTGATTAGTTCAGAGCAGTTCAGCTTCCAAGCCTAATTGGCTGAGGCTTGAAGGACGCAAGGTCCAAGATGGCAGACTGCAAATGGGACCTTGGATTTCACGCTGGTGGCTCTGTGATTTCATTTCTGGTGGCTCAGCAATTGCAGCTCCAGCTGCTCTCAGCTCCAGATGTGGTACTCCTGCAGGAGAGTGGGGGACATCCTGATCAATGGCAGTGATCTGTATCTACAGCAAAAGGTTGGCTATCTTTTGAGATTCCCCCACTCTGACTGGGATGTTTGCAGTTGGTCCCTGAAGTTCTGGGGAAGCCTCCTGATTGGCGGGGGCTCCCTGTGCTCTGATTAGTTCAAAGTAGTAACTAATAGGCAGAGGCTTGAAGGCTGCAAGGTCTGCTGTGGCAAGCTGGATACAGAACCTTGGATTTCACACTGGTGGCTTGACAATTTCAGTTCTGGCAGCTCAACGATTTCAGCTCCAGCAGCTCTCAGCTCCAGATGTGGCACTCCCACTGGAAAGCAGATGGGTGGCCTGATCGATGGACGTGGTCTGCATGTAATATTTTACCCTTGAAAGTTGCCTGTATGTAATATTTTACCCTTGCAAATGATTACATTTTGCATGTACTATTATGAAATGCATAAAGTTTAAAAAAGTATCTGATTAATTTCTAGTTGCAATTGTAAAAGATTTGATAACTGGAGCAGTGTTTGTCAATCTCTCCAGGGCCTTCAACACCATAAAACCATGATATTATGGTAAAAAAGTTAAAATGCTTGGACTTGTCTGAAGAGGCCCAAAACTGGTTTGCAAGTTATTTTGCAAACATTAGACAGTAGATTATGATGAGAAGGGTAAGGTCTGAATGGGACACAGTTATGTAACCCCCCCCTACAAATTGGGGTTCCCGAAAAGTCTTCCTTGAGCTTGCCTAAATGCTCACTGCCAGGCTGGTGTCCAGCGTTTTAGCAGTTTAAATGTGATTGCCAGAGAGTGCCTGTATAGCCTCTGTGTACTGTCTCTTTAAGAGCCGCCTGGATTGCAGTCATAAGTAATCTAAGAGGGAGCTCTGTTTTTAAGATGTAACTATTTGCTGAAAATCATTTAGAGTGATAATGCAGTTTGTCTAACCTGCCTTCTTTGCAGCAAGAACTGTTTTGTTTATCTCCACTATCCTGGTCCTGGACTGTCGAATTGGACCAATCAGTACTGGTGGGACCTAAAATGGAGCCTGAAGTCAAAATCTGCAGGAATTATAGTTTGGGGCTTTTGGCGCCTGTTTGCACCTGAAGGGGGAGCCTTTGTTGCGACTGACAAGACAGATCAGCCAACCGAACCTTTTGGATTCTGGAAAAAGTCCCAGGCTTGCTGGCAGTTGAATCAGATCTAAGTTGGGAGCTGAAGAAGCAACAGCTTGAAACAGTCAAGCAGCCATCTGAGTAGTTTCGCGCGTGAGAACTGTGGAAAGGCCTGAGTTGTGGCCTGCATGTCTGCCTGCTGCCCCTGAGAGGGAGAGAAGAGAATTATTTCAGACTAAATCCAAGTTTGTCAGAGCAAAGTAAGCAACAACAGCCTAATCTAAAAGTGTGTCATCTGATTGTCTTGTTTTCTTTTCACGAACTGAGCTCTCCGGCTCCGGATTACAAATAGTGTGTGTTGTGCATGTTTTTTTTCTTCCATCACAGGGCCCCAACAAGCTGCAATGATCCTGGCTAGCCCACCGTTCTCCATCTGGGTACCCAGGGTGTGTGACTGTTTATGGACCCTGAAGTGCATGCATAACTGTTTGACTGATACAGCCTTTAAGCAAATTAACCTGATTACGCCCCTTCCTTGTTCAAGTCCCTTAAATAAATCAGATCTAACTCTTTTTTGCATTTATCCTGACTGTGCTTCCAGTTTGTGCAAGAGTACTGTACTGCTGTTATTTGCTGTGTGTAACCTTGTTTTACAGGGGGTCCCCAGGGCCAAGCCAGAGGAAAGCCCTGGTGGTAAGTGCGAACAGTGTGGGTACTTGTGTGGTGTATCAGGGGTATTGTGAAAGTGATTATTGTGTATTGTTCCAGTCACTAGTAAGGAAAGGGGGGGCTACAGTGTCCCGGAGGGCTGTGCCTAGGTTAGCTTGACCACTACCAACCCTGACCTCCGGGTGAAGGCACCCATTTCAGATCTCAGGCCCCTTAACCTGCTACTAGCCAAGCCTGCAGGGGTAATAGCCCTTGGGATAGCGCCACCTAGGGGTTACATTTTGGAGGCTCACCGCTGGGATTTTGTGCCTTCTAGTGGCCAAAAATTACGAATTATTGTTAAAGATTAATGGCTACCTCAGTAGAAATGGCTGTACACCACTTGGTGGGGTGGTGTCCTGGGCAGGAGATCGACCCCCAAAATGCTCTACTTATACTGGATATTCCCCTGGGTACCAGTAAAGACACTGTAGGGGGAGCACTCTCCAAAGTTGAATGTTTAAAAAATTCTGTGGTGGTGGGTCGACAGGCTGATTTGATCACCCAAACTTTCATAGCCTTGGTAGAGTGTTGTGACCTCATGGACAGCTATAAAGTGCCACCGACTATTGCCCCAGAAGGGGTTCCAGCTGCCTGGAGAGTGATAACAAAAGACAGTAAAGACCCCAGGGAAGAGGAGCTCCCACCATTATCTGAGACTTTTGAGGAGAAATTTGCTAAGTTGTTGCTGGAGGAAGGGAAACCATAGAGGACTTTAAGAAACTATTCCTGCCACCTGGGGGTGTTCCTTCCCCAACACCCCCTCCCACTCCAGCACTTGTTACTGCCCTGCCTTCTGTGCCAGCGCTGGCCCCTATATCTGTACCTGCCATTGGTCACGACTCCTACTGAAGGTTGAGAATCTTCTTGGGCACCCTCCCCACCCCCCCAGAGGGAGGATGACTGGGAGACCTGGATAGACTATGTTGCCCCTCTAGTACTTGAATGGCAATGCTCAGAAGCAGAGAAACGAAAGAGGTTGAGTGAGAGTCTCCGAGGTCCTGCCCTGGCTACCATCCATGCCAAGCGGGCCAATAACCCTGAAGCAACTGCACAGGACTATCTTGATGCATTGGAGAATGTGTATGGGAGCCAGGATCCAGATGAGGATCTGTGGTGGAGAGTAAGAAATGCTCAGCAGTACCCAGGAGAGCCATTGTCTGTGTATGTGCCTCGGCTTGAAAAGCTGCTACAAGAGTGCCTCAGAAAGGGTAGTTTGCCATCAAATGAATTAGATCAAACTAGGCTGGACCAGATCCTTAAGTCTGCTCCATTTTCAAAATTGTTACTGCTTCAGTTGCGCCTTGCCACCCGACTTGGAATCGCCCCCCTCTTATGACGAGCTATTGAAAGAAAGTTGGGGGGTTGAGCAAAGGTGACCCCATGGGGGAATTGCACCCATATCTGATGCTGCTGTGCAAGTGACCGAGAGTGACCAGCCAAGTGAGGCTCAGGGGCAAAAGTTGGCACTTAACGAGCACTTTGAGAATGCAAAGGAGTTCCCGCCCTGGGCCCAGCGTTGGAAAGACGAGCTACTAAAGGAAGTCCGAGAGTTGAAGACAAGTGCCTCTGCAGGGGTATCCCCCATGGAACAAGATTGTGGTCCCTTTCACGACGTGACTGCCATGGGGGTGGGGGTGCACCCCCAGGCATCTGCTACCGAGGGTGGCTCCAAGGCTGAGATCACTGGATTGACTGCCACTCTAAAGGAACTGTTAAGACACATTGCACCACTCTCACCACTGCAAGCAGATACTAGACCCCAATCTCTTACTACTGCTTCAGTTCCTCATACGATGTTCTCCCCCAGGATGACCCAGGAGTCTATCATTTGTCACAACTGTGGAAAGGATGGCCATATGAAAAGAGAATACCAGTCTCAGAAGGACTTAGAAAGAGTAGTAAACAGACTCCAAGGGGAGCTCCGTAAAGCAAATCAGTGGCCAAGGGGTGCCCAAAATGACCGCAGTGAGGGTTCAAGAAACCCTAACTCAAATTTCTTTGTGACTAAATCGTCTGTCCAGGCCTCTGCTACTGCCTCTCCAGACTGGTCCAAAATAGTGGGCCCTTCAATGGAGATTACGGTGACTGTGAATGGTATTCATGCTTGGGCTGTGCTTGACAGTGGGTCGCAAGTGATCGTTGTATTCCAGGACTGGTATGACTAACACTTATCTGATGTGCCTTTGCAATCCTTGGAAGGCCTACATGTGTGGGGCCTGAGCGACAAGTCTTATCCCTACCTAGGGTATGTGCGCCTCTGGTTGTCTTTTCCTGCAACTGTAACTGGTGTAGAGGAGCGAGTAGAGACATTGGCCCTAGTGTGTTCCCCCACCGGACTGTATGATAGGATCCCTCTCTTAATTGGGACAAACGCCCATATGTTTGGGGGACTGGTGCAACTATGTCATGAGAAACAAGAGTGATGGACTGAGAGAGCCCTGAGAATTCTGGCTCTGATCAAGAGGGCCTATGATTTGCAACAGAAACCCAAGGAAGTAGACCAGGATGGATTGGTGGGGATCGTGTGGAAGAAGGATCCCGATTCAATGGTACTGGCCCCTAACACCCAATGTACCATTCAAGGTGAGGTCCGCCTCTGGAAAGATGTCAAGAACAAAATAGTGATGTTGGATGCGCCAGGCAATGGAAGATTGCCAGAAGGTTATTGGTCAAGCCCAGCATCTTGCCTGCTCATGCCCATGCCTATGCACAACGAGTGATGGTCCAGATTCACAATGTGTCAGATCGGGAGATCCAGGTGAACAAAGGGTGCACCCTAGCTAGGGTACACTGCACAGACACTGCAGTATTACCCAGCAACAAGCACCCTGGTGAGAAGGCAAGAGTGACCCCAGACTTGTTTGACTTTGGTGACTCCCCGTTGCCAGCTGAATGGAAGGCTAGAATTTGCAAGAGACTTGCCTAGAGAGACCAAGTGTTTTTGTTAAAGGAATGGAATGCGGGATGTGTCTAGGGTGTGGAGCATCACATACACCTGCACGATGAACGGCCATTTTGAGAGAGGTCCCGATGCCTAGCCCCAACAAACATAGATCATGTGAGAAGACACCTGTAGGAAATGCTCGCTGCTGGTGTGATACAAGAATCTAGGAGCCTATACTCCTCTCCCATTGTGATTGTGTATCAGAAGAATGGGTCTGTGAGGATGTGTGTTGATTATTGAACCCTGAACCGGCAGTTCATCCCAGACCAATACACTATGTCTCGTATACAAGATGCCCTGGATTGCTTGAATGGGAGCAAATGGTTCTCGGTGTTGGATCTTCACAGCGGATACTACCAGATCCTGATGGCTTCGGAAGACCGTGAGAAAACAGCCTTCATCTGTCCGTTGGGGTTCTATGAGTTTCTGAGGATGCCACAGGGGATATCGAGCACCCCGGCCACCTTTCAGCGACTGATGGAACGTCCGGTGGGAGATATAATTTGCTGGAATGCCTGGTGTACTTGGACGATGTCACTGTGTTTGGGAGCACCTTAGAGGAGCATGAAAATCAACTGTTTAAAGTCCTAGACTGACTGGAGGACTTCGGCCTCGAGCTGTCCATTGACAAGACCAGTTTTTCCAAACCTCTGTGAAGTATGTGGGGCACATAGTATCTACAAAAGGGATAGAGACTGATCCCAGTAAGGTTGGAGCACTGACTACTTGGCTCCAGCCCCATAATCTGAAAGAACTACATTTCCTGGGGTTCTATGGCTACTACCGCAGGTTCATAAAAGTCTATTCCAAGGTGATTTTCCCACTCTTGAACCTTACCTAGGCTTACCCTCCTACCAATCGTAAATACAAAAAAGGGGCCATTAAAGAACCAGAAAAAGTATACTTCTGCCCAGGTGAACACTTTGGGCCCCACTGGATGCCCGACTGTGAAGCAGCCTTCCATGAGATCATATACCAGCTCACCCACGCCCCCATCCTTGCCTATGCTGACCCCACCAAACCTTATGTGCTGCATACAGACGCTAGTCTGCAGGGTCTAGGAGTGGTGTTGTATCAAGACCATGAGGATGGCCTGAGACCAGTAGCTTTCACCAGTAGGAGCTTGACCCCATCTGAACAAAACTACCCTGTGCATAAATTGGAGTTCCTTGCATTAAAATGGGCCATTATTGACCAGTTTCATGAATACCTCTATGGGGCAAAGATATTGGTGAAGACTGACAATAACCCATTGACCTATGTACAGACTTCAGCTAAGTTAGACGCCACTGGGCACCGGTGGCTTTCTGCATTATCAACCTATGATTATGCTGTTGAATACAGACCGGGCCTGAAGCATATTGATGCTGACACCCTATTACGAAGGCCAACTTCCAAGAGTGATTGGGTCAGGCTGTCTGAACCTGACATTTGAGCATTATGTCACAAGTTTGATAGAGATGAACAGATGTCTGCGGACACTGTGGACTGTTTAGTAGATTGCTTGGGCCCTTCTGACACCTGTGTACCAGCTGCTTATTGCCTCTTCTCTGCTGTAGATATTAGTGCACTACCTCAATTTGACAATGACAGCATTCAGTGGGCTAAATCCCAAGATCCTATGATTCAGCCAGCACTTAGTGCCCTGCGTGTGGGGAAAGATGTGTCTAAGTTACGTTCCACTGACTTGCAAACTGCTTTATTGTTTAAAGAAGGCCCCAGATTGAAGTAGCTCAATCAGTTGTTGTATAGAGAGACAGTAGATCATAGTGGCAAAGTAGACAAGCTACAATTGGACCTGCCCACGGCCTTTAAAGATTTGGTACTAAGGTCCCTCCACAATCACATGGGGCACCTCAGTATTGACAGAACCTTTGACCTGGTACGATCTCGCTTCTACTGGCCCAAAATGGGGGCGGATGTTGAGCACCATGTAAAGACTTGTAGTCGCTGCCTGAAAAGAAAAGCCCTGCCTCAGAGGGCTGTCCCCTTGTTAATATTACTACCAGCACCCCCATGGAACTAGTCTGCATAGAATTCTTGTGTTTAGAACCTGATCAGCAGAACATTGGCAGTGTGTTAGTGGTTACAGATCATTTCACACAGTATGCATGAGCTTTTCCCACCAAAGATCAAAAGGCATCTACCGTGGCCAGGGTGCTAGTGGAAAATTTCTTCGCCCACTATGGTGCCCCCCCAGTGGATCCA
Source organism: Neoceratodus forsteri (assembly GCA_016271365.2). Lineage (NCBI taxonomy): Eukaryota > Metazoa > Chordata > Ceratodontiformes > Ceratodontidae > Neoceratodus > Neoceratodus forsteri. Next base: position 1,039,949,295 of record CM057452.1, read on the forward strand.
CTCTGACCAGGGCAGAGACTTTGAGAGTCAACTAATCAAAGAAATGCTCTCTCTATGGGGGGGTGCGAAAGACAAGAACCATCCCCTATCACCTGCAGGGAGACCCTCAACCAAAACATTTTAACCACACCCTTCTAGACATGCTGGGCACCCTCCACCGTAAAGACAAGCACAAATGGATCCAGCAGATTAGCATCTGGGTACATGCATAAAATTGCATGAAAAATGATGCTACTGGGTTCTCCCCTTGCTGCCTCATGTTCGGGAGAGAGGCCCGGCTGCCAGTTGATGTCCGTTTTGGGGTCTCTCCAGATGGGGTCCGAGCTGAAAACTACTCGCAATATGGACAAAAACTGAAAGCTCAATTGAACCATGCCTATCAAATAGCCAAGACAATGGCTGCCAAGAGAAATCTAGCCAAAAAAGAGAGGCATGATAAAAAAGTAAGGGCTCAAGAGCTTCGGCCTGGAGACCATGTGCTGTTACGCAATTTGGGACAGCATGGTAAACACAAAACTGCTGATCGGTGGCATCATCTTCCCCATGTAGTAGTTGGAAAGTTGGATGATTTACCTGTGTACAAGGTGTGCTCAGAGAACAACTCCAGAGCTGTCAAGACCATGCACCATAAGCACTTGCTACCTATTGGCCAAGTCATAATTAAGGCTGAACAATCAGAGATTGATTCTCCTGGGCTGGTGACTCATGCTGCTGCAAGAAGAGACAGAGTCAACCTACTCCAGTGGATACAGATTTAAGGGTTTCCCCCCAGTAGGTCCAGACTGATGGTGATTGTCAGTCAGATTCTGATGATAGTGAGTGTGACAATGCCTATTACCCCTCCTATGAATTGAGTCAGTTGTTTTGAGGAAATTCTATGACTAATTGCGGGGATGAAGCTGGGCCTTCTGGACTGTCTAACCCCCCCAGCTTCATCCTTGGAGCCAATGGTCCCTGAAATTGAAGTGCAAAGTATCATGTCTGAAGATGCTGATTCCCTATGTATTGTGGAACTGTATGATTTGCCTGAAGGAGGGGCTGATGGTTTGAGTCTTTCTGGTGACATACCAGAACTTGAAGAACACTATGAGAGTGCTGACAACCCCCCTTCCGTGCCTCAAAGTTTGATTGTGCCTTAGCCTATGCAAAATGAGTCAAGTGTTATAGACACAGAGCCTGCAGAGCAAGGAGCCGACAATGCCCCAAGTTTGGACATTCCCCTCCAGGCAGAGGCACCCCTCACAAGTGATGAAAACCCCAAGACTGTTGCTGAAAGTACAGAGACTGTAGTTGTTCCCCCCAGAAAGACTGGCCAAGCTGTCAAGCCAGTATTACGTTTCAGCTATGATTCTCCGGGGAGGCCTGTGGACTTGCCTCGCCATGTAGTTCACAAAGGTGTTTATGTTTCACCAAGCTTACTGCCCAAATTAAGCTTGATGGCCCATTCCAGGTTTCTTGTTCTGCCCTCTCACCATGGTGTCCCTGCCCCATCCAGCCCCAAGTTAGCTGATAGGAAAGGGCCCCCTCTTGCATTGTTCAAGGTACAAGAAGTTATTACCTGATTTAGTATAGTAATGTTCAACTGACTTGTGTGAAATATGCCTAATGTATTGTCTGAATGGACAAAGTATTGGGAAATGTAGTGAATATGTATAGTAAAGTAATAAGTTTATGTTAACTGATGCATGATGGTACAGACTTGATGCGGATGCCAAGTTTTCTTCAAGCAGGGAAGGGTGTAACCCCCCCTACAAATGGTGGTTCTCGAAAAGTCTTCCTTGAGCTTGCATAAATGCTCACTGCCAGGCTGGTGTCCTGCATTTTAACAGTTTAAATGTGATTGCCAGACAGTGTCTGTATAGCCTCTGTGTACTGTCTCTTTAAGTGCTGCCTGGATTGCAGTCATAAGTAATCTGAGTAATCTGAGAGGGAGCTCTGCTGAAAAATGTATCTATTTGCTGAAAATCATTTAGAGTGATAATGATAAAGTAGTTTTTCTAACCTGCCTTTTTTGCAGCAAGGACTGTTTTGTTTATCTCCACTATCTTGGTCCTGGACTGCCGAATTGGACCAATCAGTACTGGTGGGACCTAAAATGGAGCTGGACTACAGGAGCTGTCTTGAGTCAAAATCTGTAGGAATTGTAGTTTGGGGCTTTTGGCACCTGTTTGCACCTGAAGGGGGAGCCTTTGTTGTGACTGACAGACAGATTAGCCAACTGAACCTTTTGGATTCTGGGAAAAGTCCCAGGCTTCCTGGCAGTTGAGTCAGATCTATGTTGGGAGCTGAAGAAGCAACAGCTTGAGACAGTCAAGCAGTCATCTGAGTAATTTCGCGTGGGAGAACTGTGGAAAGGCCTGAGTTGTAGCCTGCATGTCTGCCTGCTGCCCCTGAGAGGGAGAGAAGAGAATTATTTCGGACTAAATCCAAGTTTGTCAGAATGAAGTAAGCCACTGATTTTTTTCACCAGGCTCATACCTGAAGAAGATCAAAGATTTTTCTGAATGTGATCAACCTGTCAGGATTTCCAGCTGCTTTTGAATCCCCAGTTTGTGCAGAGACTCTGCGATCATGACTGGATAGCGGTTTGCCTGGTACAGTAGAATTTTCTTACATGTAAACGTGCTGTGAGTTGTTAGTGGGTCGTGATTTGGTTCCCCCACTGTGTGAACTGTGTTCTGCTTGCTGGAAGCTGTATTCAGCCCAAAATGGACTGTATCCGAATTTGTCTCCATTTGGCCGGGGCCTTGCCACACTGGCCCAGCCAGACTATCCGCTGCACAGAGAAAGCCATGAACAAGAGACCTGCCTGGGGATCAGCCCCTGCTCCATGCTTGAACAGGAATGATGCCTCAGTGAATCGTGTAGCCCTGCTTTTCCTGGCACTTCAGATCAACCACCTGCAGTCTCAATTTTCATCCAGCCTGTGTTCAGTCCTGGGTATCGTGAGTAATCATCAGGGTAGCTCCCTGCAACAACAGCCTAATCTAAAAGTGTGTCGCCTGATTGTCTTGTTGTTTTCTTTTCACGAAATGAGCCCCTCCGGCTCCGGATTACAATTACTGTGTGTGGTGCATGTTGTTTTCTTCCATCACAGGGTCCCAACCAGCTGCAACGTTCCTGGCTAGCCCACCGTTCTCCATCTGGGTACCCAGAGTGCGTAACTGTTTATGGACCCTGAAGTACTTGCATAACTGTTTGATTGATACAGTCTTTAAGCAAATTAACCTGATTACACCCCTCCTTTGTTCAAGTCCCTTAAATAAATCAGATCTAACTCTTTTTTGCAGTTACCCTGACTGTGGTTCCAGTTTGTGCAAGAGTACTGTACTGCTGTTATTTGCTGTGTATAACCTTGTTTTACTGGGGTCCCCAGGGCCGCGCCAGAGGAAAGCCCTGGTGGTAAGTACAAACAGTGTGGGTACTTGTGTGGTGTATCAGGGGTATTGTGAAAGTGATTATTGTGTATTTTTCCAGCCACTAGTAAGAAAAGAGGGGGTTACAGTGTCCCGGAGGGCTGTGCCCAGGTTAGCTTGACCACTACCAACCCTGACCTCCGGGTGTAGGCACCCATTTCAGAACTCAGGCCCCTTAACCAGCTACTAGCCAAGCAGGCAAGGGTAGTAGCCCTTGGGATAGCACCACCTAGGGGTTATACCAGCAGGGGTAGTAGCCCTTGAGATAGCGCCACCTAGGGGTTACAGTTAAAATGTAAGTCCCCCCCGGGCTCTATCTTGGGCCCATTACTATTTACACCATACAGGAATGATCTGCATCACTGGCTACATGGTACAGATTTGCATCTATATGCTGGTGATACAGTAATGCTCGGTACATGCAGAACAATGAAAGAGGTGCATGGGAGATTACTGAAATGTTTTGGTAGTATAATGTTTTTAACGAATTAGTCCTAACTGCAAGTAAAACCCAGGTGTTACTATTCAGAACCAAAAAAAGGATCAGTGCAATGTCTGAAAAACTAGAGATAGTTACTCAGTGAGGGGGAAGGAAAGGGAATTCCCTTCAGACAGTTAAAATATATATCTAGGTGTAGCCGTTGGACAGCAACATGAAGTGAGAACAGCACTTAGGTGCCTATGCATGACTGTGGGCAAGATACGCACAACAGGCATGTACCCAGCCCGTGCGCTTCCACATCTGCAGAGAGGCATGCGGGGAACAACATTCATGACTGCTGGCCACTGCAGGGTGCCTGTCTGCGGCTCTGCTGCCTGGCATGTTGGGGCACAGGGGGCAGATTGGTGGGCAGTTGGATGCACATCCTGGTCTGGAAGTGGATCCCCTGTGCCACATGGAGCAGGGAATTGTGGAATACTGCATGTCCCAGGATTATAAAATGAAAAGGGCGATTGCTCCAACAGCTAACCCCAACCCTCTTTGTCTGATCAGAGTGCTGGGGCAGCATGTGGGGGGAGGGGTTGGTCCCACCGCAGCTGGCAGATGTCCTTTGTGGGTGGCACACAGTGGCTATGACAGGGTACCTGCTTATGTAGCCTGTGCCTTTCCTTGCCCAGCACTCTGCACATTAGTAAATGGCACAGAGTGTAGGCATGCACCCTGGCCACTCCCTCACACTGTCCATGTGAGTGGCTGCATGAACGACCAGGGGATCAGGTGCACGAGGGACGTGTGCCTTTTTTGTGCATGCCAGGGTGGGGGGGGGTCCACAGGACTCCCAATGTGTGATTCTCAGTCACAGGAAAGCCTACGCATCACAAATATGTAGCATGTAGGCTTTCCACAATATAGTGCATAAGGCTCATAGACTATATAGCCATAAGAGTGGGACCCAGACGTGGGTTCTTGTGTAGGCATTGGCAGTCTCTTATAAGGGAATCTAAGCTAAACATGATAAATACAATGATAATTTCCTTAATCAAATTTAGTAATCTGGTATATGGTCAGGCCATGGCCACTGACCTGCACAGGTTGGAAATTCTTCTAAATACACTGGGGGTACTGTATTGGATTCACCTAGAGAGTGCTGCCACAGTGTGGCCTTTGCTGATCTTGGCTAAATTCCGCTTGAGGGAGCAGATGTGAGCTGCATTGGCTGCAATTTATACTTATAGATGTTAAATATAATAAAAATAAGTAGGACGTTTTATCTGGGCAGACTGGATGGGCCCTTGGTTTTTATCTGCCATCTATGTTTCTGTGTAAATATGCCACTCACTGACATGAGCAATTTACTGGAAGTAAAGCAGATTCATTCAAGTGTACCTTCAACAAGTGGAAGGGAACTTATTGTTCTAGGTTTCAAGACTTTACAAGCCAGGCAATCTTTGCCCTATACTCATCCCATGTTTTGGAATAGGATCCTAGTTAGTATGAGACTTAGAAATGGACCCTTTCCCAACTTGTGATTGGTTACAGAAATGTGTTTGGGCAAAGTGGATTTTGTAAAGGAACTGCTGATCAAATGCTTCAGATACCTGAAATGTTATAAAATGTAAAATTATTTACTGTTAAATATATTTGCATGATCTTGTAAAATGTGTTTCTTTAACGTGACTTACTGTCAATATACACTGTTGGACGTAGTTTTATGGGACACCATTGAAAATGAGTTTTATTTATTTATTAGCTTTTGGTAATCAGGTAAGTGCACTGGACAAAAAACCTGCCTATTTTCAGGCATGACCCAGGAGAGTACAAGTTGACAAATACAGTAGTGAACAACAATCAGGTACATAACGTCGGTTAACTGTCAAGGCAACATTTACAACAGCAGAAGCAGATTACAGGACGTAACAGCACAGAGATAACTTCAGGAACAGGTTGAATTCAACTAGCATAATCCCACAGTGATAACATATTGGCACACAAACAGTTATATTGCTTAGCTAGGGGAGGAAAGACAGGAAGCACTAGTACACATAAGGCTTACATAAACAAAGGGTATGTATATAGCTGATTGGACAGAGATGAGAGACACTCAGCAGTTAAGTGCATTCGCAGGTTCCAAGAGCATAAAGGTGAGAGAACAGAGCATGTTTAAATGTAAGGTGAGATGAGGAGATCTTAAGATGTAGAGGGAGTGAGTTCCAGAACCGAGGGGCAAAATAAGAAAAAGCTTGCTCCCCCATTTTAGTGGCGCAGGGCTGAACAATGAGCAAGGGGGAGGTGGAAGACCTAAGGGAGTGAGAGTGAGAGACAGGGTTAAGTAGGTCACCCAGAGAGGAGGGGCAGGGGGGTTCTGGATAGGGAGTCAACGAAACACCCAAGAGTGTAAGAGCATAGAGCTTTGGGTGACAGCCAGTTTAAAGCACAATAGAGCTGGCAGTGATGGGTTAAGCGAGGAGCCGATAATGCGAATCTACAAATGTTGTTGTAAGATATGTCCCATTGGTGAAGAACCCCAGCATTGGCATGAGAGAGTACAGGGAGGGCATATAACAGATGTGGGAGTAAAACACCTCTCGCTATAGAGATCCTAGCTGCTGGAGTGAGAGAGTGATGCACTCTGTAGGCCGCACCAGTCTTAGCGTTGACTAATGGGCAAATCTCACTGACGTGAGCAGCAAAGTCAAGTACCGGGTCCAGAGTAACCCAAGGTATTTGAAGGATAAGGTATTATCAACAGCAGTCCCATCCCCGAAGTGGACCAGGAGCTTGTGGGACTCAGCAGGTACCTTTCTAGAGGACCCAAAGAGCATGGCCTGGGTCTTGGATAAATTCAGGATTTGTAAGTTAGAGGTAAACCAGGCATGTAGGGTCTGAAAGGCAGATGAGAGATGTTGATTGATGTCAACAATAGACTTGGAGGCAGAATAAAGCACCAAGTCATCTGCATACATGATAATACTGCAGTTGGTAGGCAGAGTGGGGACATCATTTAGGAAAATAGAAAATAGGAGAGGACCAAAAACTGATCCTTGTGGGACACCACAGGAGATAGGAGCAGGGGAGGAGAGAACCTTACAGAAAGAGACAGCCTAAGATTGATTGTCTAGGTAGCTGCCAAACCAGGATAGTGTAGTGTCAGAGGCACCGAGCAACTGCAGTTTAACCAGAAGAAGGGGATGATGCACCAAGTCAAATGCTTTGAAGAGGTCTATGAACACCGCACCTGTAAGTAAACCCTTGTCCATGTTGCATTTGATGTCATTTGTAAACTGGGTGAGAGCAGTAGTAGTGCTGTGCCCAGCCCTAAAGCTATGTTGTACTGGAGTTTGGAGGTTGGAATTGTGGAGGTATGCAGAGAACTGTCAGTGAATCAGTTTTTCGAGCAATTTACTGAGTGCGGGCAGGAGCGATATAGGGCAGTAGTTCAGTAAGTCTTTGATGTCTTCTTTCTTAAACACTGGAATGGTTCTGGCAGCTTTCCAGACTAAGGGGACAGAGGCAGAGCAGATCAAGAGGTTGAAAAGCCTGGTCACAGGAGCCGCCAGACATGAAGCAAACTGCCTAAGGATCCTAGGATGAATACCATCAGGTCCAGCACAGCCATTTGCCGGTAATGATTTTACTAGAGTAAGGATCTCCTGACGTGTGACCAGAGTCAGCACAAGAGCAGGGGAAGCAGTGGTAGGTTTTAACTCAATGGTTACTTCAGTCTCCCTGCTAATAAAACTCAGTCTTGAACTACTACAGTCCACTGCTTATGATTTGTTTTAGTTCACAATTTATTTACCCAGGATAGTCCAGCTGAGATGCATCATCTCATTTCCAGTGGGGTCCTGCTTCTTCTCATTGTTCACAGCTGGGTAGATCGGAGTTCTGAGTAGTTAAGTGATCCGGGTGTAGGTAAATACAGTACTGGCAAGTTCAGAACAGAAATGCACACCACAGGAAAGTTCGGTACAGGAAAGTTCACAGAAAAATTAAACAGACGGAAATTTGGTCCACGTCGCCATGGATCACCACCCCAGTGAAATGCATGACCAAATTCCCAACTGTTTAATTTTTCTGTTGCAAACTTTCCTGTACCAAACTTGCCAGTGCCATATTTGCTGTGCCCTAGTTACCCACCCAAGGTCACACAGTGAGTATTTGGCTCTAGCAGAGTTCTGTTGCTGTTATTATTACAGTGTCACAAGCAAAGGACTGCGATGTCAGGTGTAGACAAGCAATCGGAGCAGATGAAGTCTAAAGGACAACAATCCTGTTTTTATGTTAATGTGCTACAGAAGGCCATCTGCAACAGGGTAGACACTCCAGAAGGGATCGAGAAAATTTGGAGGGACCTGGGAAAGCTGGCTAAATGGTCCAAAGCGTGGCAACTGAAATTTAATGCAAAGAAGTGCAAAATCATGACCTGGGGCACAGAAACCCTGAGGAGAGTTACAGGATGGGGGGGGGGGGTTGCTGACAGTCACCAGAGACGAAAGGGATTTAGGGATAATCATTTCAGACGGTGCCAGTGGCATGTTGGGGTGCATAGGAAGGGGAATCACTAGCAGAAAAAGAGAGGTGGCGATACCACTGTACAAAACACTGGTGAGACCTCATCTGGAGTACTGTGTACAGTTCTGGAGGCCGCATCTTCATAAGGACATCGACAGGGTGGAGGCGGTTCAGAGAAGGGTGACTAAGATGGTGCAGGGCTTGCACCAGAAGACATATGAGGAGAGATTAAAAGACCTCAATATGTATACACTGGAAGAGAGGCAGGAATGGGGAGATATGATAGAAATCTTCAAATATCTTAAGGGCATAAACAAAGTGCAAGTGGGTGGCATCTTACAGTATAAGAGATGTACAAGGACGAGGGGGCATGATATGAGATTGGAGGAGGGCAGAATAAAGAGGTATGTGAGGAAGTTTTTCTTCACAGAAAGGGTGGTGGATGCATGGAATAGCCTATCCCAGGAGGTGGTGGGAGCAAGCACAGTGGGGGGGATTCAAACATGCATGGGATAGGCATAAGGGAACTGTAGAGGTGGGAAGGAGAGGCTAAAGCCAATGACCAAGTAGGGTCAGCAGCCACTGATGAAGGTAGGGAATACAGGCAGACTGGATGGGCCTAGCAGTCCTTATCTGCTGTCAATTTCTATGTTTCTATATGAGAGAAGATGGAAGGTTTGATACCTTTTATTGGACCAACACGTGTCTTGTACAAAGATGGAATTATACACAAGCTTTCGGAGCCACGCAGGTCCCTTCTTCAGGTGAATAGCAAAACTGAGCAACATAAACAGTATTTATATCCACTGTGGAGCAATTAAAAATCAGGAAGTGAAGTAGGAAGGTGATAAAGGGGAGTAGAGATAAAAGTCTAAGATGCAAAATAAACACATGAGAAGAAATAGGGAGGGGGGCTAAGTAGGAACAGGTCAGTAGGAGATGAAAGGAAGCTAAAGTGAAGACAAAAGCACGCAGATAGGATCTGAGATCAGAGGCTGGCTGGAAGGGTAGAATAGACAGGAGATGCCTAAGAAATGCAAGGAAATCAAGAAATTAGGAGAAACAAAAGAACAAAGGCCTAGATAAACAGAGTGTGAGGTAGTATAAACAGAGGTGTGAAAACAAGAGGGAGTGGGTATGTTTCTATACGAATTTTAAGTAAAAAAAAAAGATGTGTTTCCACAGTTTCCCCTCTGAGGTCAGGCTTGTAAGTGTGTTTTCTAGTTCCGTAAACGAATCCACAACAACAGCCTACAATACGGTATCTTTAAAGAGTGTAATCCTAGTCAAAACAGTGTTGCTTGTCTGTGACAGTTTACTTTGGGAAGCACTCCTGAGCAACAGTTCCAAGTGGTCAATCAGCAAGAGGCAGATGTGATGCAAGAAACAGATCCTTCTTCTAACCACACAGGGAATGAACTGCCGTCGCCTGGTCCCGCTCGGCATAACATAATCATGAACTCTAGTACTGAACTATAGTTTACACAGCTGGTAATTCTAAGAATGTTTTAACCTTGTTGAAACAGCACATTGTGTGCGCTCAAACTTTTCATCTTCTAAGGGCAAGATAAAGGGGAGCTAATTAACTTGTGTGCTAAAATCCTGCTGCATTCTTTGTTTTTTAGCCTTAAGGCACAAAAGGAAATGAAACATTTCATTAATGTCTGGATTTCATTTGTTGCTCTCAGAATAACCGGGCTGATTATATTGTTGCTTTTTCTTTCCTCTTCACTGGTTCCTCAGCAGCCATAATTAAAGATGACAGGAACTCAGAGAAAAATACAATGTACTGTAACAGAGACACACAAAAGAAATGCCCCGCTGTCAACAGTTGGTGCCGCCACTCAAGGCAAAAGGACACTACTCATGCACCATAGACAGGAGTGGCGCACTCAGTCCCCAGTAAAAACTGCAAACTAAATCAGACATGCAAAAGGGTATTTTTAAGCTTATTCCAGCAGAACTCCAGCAAACATACCTCCCCCATTTTAAATATCCCACAAACACAGAGGCAATGGCTCAGATCCGTGTTAGTTGAGCCTAAATGAATACTACTTCTTAAAGCAGCAGTGCATGTCATGGTGAAAATTTTGACCTGTACCTTCTTGCCTTGTTAGTCTATGTAAGAGTGTCCTTGTTTTCCTGTCTTTTTGCTTCCCAGTTTGAGTCCGCTTTAGTACTTTTATTCTGCAAACAGCTTGGTGGAGCATGATACCCAGCTGGTTGGAGGAATTATGAGAGCAGCCAAAGTCAATGCAGTGGTGATCCCAGGGTACTTCAGTTTCCTGTGCATCGACTGGCATGTTGAGAGGGCTAACTGCAGAGTTGAGACTGAATTCCTGTTCACGTTCAAGACTGCTTCATAGAGCAGTATGTCCAACAGTGTACTTGGTCTGAAGCCACCATTAGCCTTGTTCTTAGCAGTGGGGATGTGGTTACCTCCAGTATCAAATGCCAAGGAACTGGTGGGAAGCATTGACCACAACTGGGTAACCTTTTCCCTGGGGACAAGGAAAACTAGATGAACTTCAGCCACCAGTACCAAAAAGGTAAGAAAGGCACACACTGCTATGATGAAAGACCTGGTGTCCAAGGGCCTGGAACGGCTCCTTGAGGCTGGTAATGCAGGGCACATGTGATGTTCATTGAAGCAGGTGCTCAAAGCAGCTGCAGCAGTTTGTATTCCTGTAAGCATTAAGGGAAAAGGGTTAAAAGGTGCATCCTCTGATTCAACAGGAACCTAAGGGAACTGATTCTGAACAAGAAGAAAGTCTTTGATCATTGGAAAGAGACAGGTTGCTTCCGAGCCAGAGAGGAGTACAGAGTAGCACTGAGGGACCGTAAAACTAGAATTAAGGCAGCCAAGGAAGGGCTGGAAACCAGGATAGTAGCAGATGCTGCAGACAACACATAAGTCTTGTTTCAGTACCTAAATGGAAGGAGGAAGATGAAGGAGAAGATTGGACCCTTGAAAAAAAATGGTGGAGAAGAACAGAAAAACACAAATGCCCCCCTGACAAAGCCTCCTATTCATGAGCTCAAGCATTTGGGTAGTTCTCCTGTGGCTGCTTTTCATTGTTGCTGTTTGGTCCAATAAACCCCTTTGGCTTGCTTCATCTGCACATTTCTGTTGGGTTTTTGATCGTGTGATTGTTTGTGTTTCTCTGCCGTCTTGTTTTTGGTATTGCACCTGGCTTCTTAAGTTTCAAGGCCATCTGCATTTTTCTGCCTCTCTGTCAAGAGTTACAAAGGTGATGCCTGATGTCCTTTCTATGTTCTTGCAGTACCATCATCTGAGTTTTCGGAGGTGTGGCACCCGTCTTCCAATGCAGTCAGTGTGTTTGCAGGCGCAGCCCCAGTTCCCCAATCACTGCTGCAGCTGTCTATGACAGCAGTTGAAAATGCAGTGGTCCTACAGTTGAAAGGGAAAGCTCCGCGTCGGTAAGCAGAGCTCCCCCCTCCACACACACACGCCGCTTACGCACACTGCATGCTCATCGCCTCCCCCACACTGTACAGCCGGCGAGGTGCCCAATCCCCGTCGGCTCCGGCCCCCAAAGCATCCAGGTGCCACACTGGGAGCCCACCCAGCATGGAAAAATATTTTATGGCCGGCAGGGTGCCCAATCCCCCATCGGCTGCATGCCCTCAAAGACATCCAGGTGCCACACTGGGAGCCCACCCCAGTGTGGCAAAATGATGTTATGGCCGATGGGGTGCCCAATCTCCGTCAGCTCCAGCCCCCAACAGTCTTTCAGCTGCCACGCTGGGAGCCCACCCAGCGTGGCAAACGCCCTCATCGCCTTACTAAAAAAAAACTGTAAATACAAAATTGTCCTCGGCGCTTCTCCCTGCCCCTTCCACAACCTGCACCCACTCACTGCACACCCTGCCTCCCCACATCCTCCCCTCACCCCATACTTACTCCAGAGCTTGGCGCGACGATCTTCGGTGGACCGGGAACACGTCTGCACTCTTCAAAGCCGACCGCAAACTGAGGAAATGCCGGTAAGCTGTATAACAGGATAGATAGGGTTTTTCAACTTTGTTGCACATCTCAGGCATTTTTGGGAATTTTGGGCCCAAATTTTCAACATGGGGTTTTTGGGACCCCTCCTCATGAATTCTTGCACTGTCATGGCATTAATCGGGCCTGAAGGGTGATTTCACGGTCACTGCGTGAAAACACCTTTCGGGACCGATTAACAAAATAACACTGCCAGTGTTCATAAGGTGTGCTCTCAAAAAGTCTATGTTGAAAATTTGGTGAACAAATTCCTAAAAATGACTGTTTTACGAGCGTGCGTTGCGCAGTTCCTACGCACGCTCGTAAGTCTGCGAATTTTCAATATTTTCACTCCAGATTTTCAACATTATTATTTTACCACACCTCCTTTTGAGCAGTACAGCTGTCATTTTTCACATCTCACCCAAAACGTGTTTCCGCCCATGTAGCGCACAATGGCGCAGTCGATGTGCGAAATGAATGTATGGGACACATTAAGAAAATCACAGTGACACTGTTCATGATCAGAGGTCTTAAAATGGCTATGTTGAAAACTTGATGAAAAAATTCCTAAAAATTACTGTTTCTACGGCGTGTGTTGTGCAGTTCCTACGCCTCGTAAGTTCGCAAATTTTTAATATTTGCACTCCAGATTTTCAACATTGCCATTTTACCACACCTCCTTATGAGCAGTACAGCTGTCATTTTTCACATGTCGCCCAAAATGTGTTTCCATGCATGTAGTGCACAATGGTGCATTCGGTGTGTGCAATCAATGTTTGGGACAGATTAAGAAAATCGCAGTGACACTGTTCATGAGCAGAGATCCTAAAATGGCTATGTTGAAAATCTGGTGAAAAAATTCCCTTCAGACATTCCGCAATATTACTAATGAAGACATTGAACAGAACTGGCCCCAGGACCGATCCCTGCAGCACCCCACTGGTCGCCTCCTCTCCCTAGACTGCACACCATTTACCACCACTCTCTGCCTCCTGTCTGTTAGCCAGTTTCTAACCCAGTTTACCACCCTTTCCCCCATGCCTAGCCTACCCAGCTAGTTTATCAGCCTCCTATATGGGATGGTGTCAAAGGCTTTGCTGAAATCAGGGTAAGCATTGTCCACTGCCCCACCCTGATTCACTTCCTTTGTCACCCAGTCAAAGAAATCAACCAGATTTATCTGACATGATGTCCCCACTGTGAATCCATGTTGTCTATGGTCCTGGGCTCCGATGGCATCTAGATGCACCACTATCCTTTCTTTAAGCAATGTCTCCATGATCTTCCCCACTACTGAGGTGAGGCTGAACAGCCTATTGTTTCCTGCCTCCTCCCTGCTGCCGGACTTGTGTAGAGGGACCATATGTGCCCTCCTCCAATTCACTCATGTTGAATGACTCAGTGAACATGGCTGCCAGAGGTACTGCTATCTCCCTTCGCAGTTCTGTTAATATTCTTGGGCGTATGCCATCTGGTTCCATTGCTTTGTCCACCTTCAATTTAGTGAGCTCCTGCAGGACTCTTTTGCCTTTGAATGGACTATTGTCCACCTCTTCACCCCCTTGGCAACTGCTGTACTGCTGTGGCCCTTGCCCCTCCCACTCTTCTCTGAATACTGAACGGAAAGACACAGTGGATGACTTGGGAGGAAGGCATGGAACTATCACTTCCAAATACCTAAACACCACATACAAGCAAGCAACATTCGGCATTGACAAATGCTTGTTTATTTTTGTCAGTATGATTTTTATTGAACAGATTCAGGTGATACAAGAAGTCCATACGCATGTAATTCACAAGTATTATAAGTACAGTTTGTGGGTGCAGTTCCCACGGGTACAGCTGAATAGAGTTTTGTATTATTGTATCGTGAACAAATTAAGAGCACCCCATCCCTTAAGGTAGAACTCAAATGGGGGAGCTTTGAAATAACGTAACAGGTTTCATATGTAGTATAACAACAAAGGTTAAGGGGGAGACCCAGGGTCAGCATGGTTTCTTTCAATGTGTTCTGCAGTAGCTAAGGATGAACATCTTACAGGAAGTCAGAGGTGTATTACATCTGTAAGTGTTAAAGACCTCTCAGCTTACTCAGGTGGAGCAAAGTGGTTTAAGGAACAAAGTCTCAGTCTTTACCCATGACATGCATTATCCAGTTGGTCCAGCAGGATGAACATCAGTCTACTTTATTATTTAGTAAATATGTAATTTTTTCTGTCTTAGAAATCTGACCAGCTGTCATCCTCTAGGTACCAGTCTCTGGGGGGGTCTGGGTGGGCCATAGTCTAGTAGTTACCTTTTTATGTTGTCTTGCACATGCGCAAGCAACATTTTGTGGTAGTAGGAGAAATGCAGAGATGTGTCAGTGTTGGCAAATGCAGGGCCCACTTTAGAAGGTACATCCCTCATTCTCCAATGAGCCAGCATGCTAGCACTGACACAAGTTTATGCAAAGTGCCACCAACTTGAAAGAAATGTGCCACTGCAATCCGAGACAAGCTCGTCACGCAGCGGCACAGATGACACGCCTCCTCTACGTGCCTTGCCTGGTGAAACATTTCAGATAAACATGGTGGTGGCTCCTGCTGTCCACTACACAATACCAAAAGAAAGCCAACTTCGCGGGGTGCCCAATCCACCTGTCAGCATGTCTGCCATCCCCCCACACACACACAGATTGTGTGGCACACTGGGAGCCCATCCCAGTGTGCCTCCATTTAATAGAAAGCTGACTGCATCAGCATGTTTTTGCCCCCCACCCCAACTGTGTGGCACACTGGGAGCCCACCCCAATGTGGCCAACATCACCCCCAAAAGTCATGGGGCACAGTGGGAGCCCACCCCAGTGTGCCCAACATTTGTTTTATTTAACCTGTAAAGAAAGAAAACCATCCCGCGGTGCAGTGTCCTTTTTTTTTTTCCTGAAAAAAAGAAAACTGTCAGTTGTCCATGGCACCCACCTCCCCCACCCTCTGCATACCCCCTCCACCCCATACTTACTTCTGAAGGTCGGTGCTACAATTTTCAGTGGAGCGGGAACATGTCTGCACTCTTCAAAGCCGAGCGCGAACTGAAGAAATGCCAGTAAGCTGTATAATGGCATAAATTGGGAGGGGGGGGGTCAACTTAGGTGGATATCTCAGCCATTTTTTTTAATTTTGGCTCCAAATTTTTAACATGGAGTTCTTGAGACCCCAAATCATGAACACATGCACTGTCATCTCGTTATTCGGTCCCGAAAGGTCATTTCATAGTCACTGCGCGGAATCACCTTTCGGTACCGAATAACAAAACGACAGTGCCACTGTTCATAAGGCGGGATCCGAAGTAATCTATGTTGCAAATTTGGAGAAAACATTCCAAAAAATTACTGTGTTACGAGCATGTGTTGCGCATTTGCCATGCACACTCGTAACTTCGACAATTTTTAATATTTTCACTCCAGATTTTCAACATTGCCATTTCTTCACACCTCCTTATGAACAGTGCTGCTGTCATTTTTTACGTCCTGCCCAAAATGTGTTTTCACACATGTGGCACACAATGGCTCAGTCTCTGTAGGAAACCAAAGTTCAGGACAGATTAACAAAATCACAGTGACACTGTTCATGAGCAGAGGTTCCAAAATGCCTATGTTGAAAATTTTGGTTAAAATAATCCCCAAAATAATTGCGTTACGGGCGTGCGTTGCGCAGTTTCTACGCATGCTTGTGACATCACCAATTTTTCATATTTTCACTCCAAATTTTCAACATTGCCATTTTTTACACCTCCTTATGAAAAGTATAGCTGTCATTTTTTACATCCTGCCCAAAATGTGTTTTCACACATGTGGCGCACAATGGCGCAGTCGCTGTGGGAAAGCAATGTTTGGGACAGATTAACAAAATCGCAATGACACTGTTCATGAGCGGAGGTCCCAAAATGCCAATGTTGAAAATTTGGTTAAAAAAAGTACCCAAGATAATTGCATTACGGGTGTGCATTGCGCAGTTTCTACACACGCTCCTGACATCACCAATTTTTCATATTTTCAACACTGCCATTTTTTTATATCTCCTCATGAACAGTACAGCTGTTATTTTTCACATCCTGCCCAAAATGTGTTTTTGCACCTGTGACACCAAATGGCGCAGTTCTGTGCAAAATCACCTTTTGGCTAACGAACTGATAGTGCCACTGTTCATGAGGTGGTGTCACAAAAAGCCCATGCTGAAAATTTGGAGTGAAAATACCAACAAACACCTGGGGTGTTAGGGTTTCCAACCGTAACACCCCACCCTGTAGAGACTGACAGGCGGCATGGGTGTGACTTGGGATTGTTGGCTGTAATGCTCATGCCTTTCCACCCCCACCCTGCAGCCAGTGACAGGCATCGAGGTGTGCCTTGGAATCTTCAGCCCCAAAGCTCACCTCATTCTCCGATACTGCACCCATCTCAGCGTATTTCCTTATGAAATGGGGTGAGCATAAGGACCGAAGACACCAAGGCAAACCACGACACTTTGTGTCTGCAGGGTAGGGTGAGGTGAAATAGTGTGAGCATTATAGCCGACGACCCAAAGGCACACACCAATGCCTGTCAGTCTCTGCAGGGTGGGGGTGGGGTTGGCGTCAGTTCACTGCTTCACTGCCATTCCTTTTATGCATCTCTCTAACTCCTGCATTACCAATACCAATGCCAGCAAGACAACATTCAGCATTGACAAATGCCTGTTACTGACAGTTACAAGAATGCCCAAGATATATGTTATATGTTTTTCTCGTAAGCCAAGAGGGAACTGTGGGAAGAGGTATAGTACCTTTGTGAGTTCAAAGGGGAACAGTCAGCACAAAGTGCCACACACTCAAATGTGGGGCTGGTTCCAATGTGCACTTTTTGTGCAAAACATTTTGGTTAACTAACTGTATACTGCAGTATAGTAGATTGTGTCAGACTATTTTTGCTTAGTTCTAGGCTGACATCTTCTGTTAAAACACATCCCAGAATCCCCTGTGGCTGACATCAGCAGAGAGCAGTTCTCCTTGAGGCATCCAGCAGTCAGTTTCCCCCAGAGCACTAACCCATTCCCTATCTCTGGGGAGAGGGGGTGGTAGGAGGGGAAAAAGATGCCTAACATGGCAGTATAAGCCCCTCTTTTACAGGGGGCTTACACAATGGTCCTAGAGTGTTGAATAATCCCCTCCTGTGGGTGCACCACTGTCACTCAGCAGGCCATCACCTGGTAGATGTTTTCCAGTAATGTTCTGCTGAATGCTACAACCCACACAGACACCATAAATATTATAAACCTGGTGTTGCCTACAGAGAAAAATACCGTGCTGCGCTGCAGTTCGTAATATACTGTGTAGCTGATGTGATGATATAAAGTTTTGGAATTATTGTTTTCTTTCAGCATGTCAAACTTGTACCTATAATGTGGTACACTGACTAGGAATGTGAGTATCTTCACATTCTGAGGGGTCTAGTTAGTTCTGTGTTCTGCACAGACAGAGCCAGAGGCACCGCAAATCAGTTAAAGAGCCAGTGGAAATAAAACAGATAGACAAGAAAATGATACAAATTTTAAGAAGTAGTCAGTTGTAACTTTTTATTTCTGAAGTCTTTTCACGCATTAGAAAGTTAGTTATGTGATGATACTGTGCTGGATGTGTGGAATAGCTCTCAGCCTGGCAGCTGACATATCCATCTCTAGTTCCCCCACCACATCATCAGCACTGTGAACTCATTGACAATGACATCACAGGAGGCTGATCTGGCAGCTTCTGAGTGGTTGTTTCTAAGCAGCAGCAATCTCAGTCAGTAAGGTCACAATGCAGATAATGTAATGGGTGGAACAGAGCTACTGTAGATATGTCAGCTGCTAGGTAGAGTGCTGTTCACACAGCCCACCTACTAACATCAGGTAAACAATCTTGTAATTAACCAAAGGGAAAAGGAAAAATACCTCATATATAAAAGGTAATGGTTGACTATTTTTAAAAACTAATATTAGTTTTAGGCACAGATAGCTCTTAAAGGTCACCCTGGGCTCCTCAAGAGCCCTCCTCATCATCACAGCCGCCTACATCACCAGAACCTGCCCTGCAATCTCTACTAAACTACATCTCCCATCAACCCAGCAAGATGGAACAAATGGAGTCCACTCTGAAGAAAGGGGGGTTACTAGTGGGGTACCGCAGGGTTCAGTATTAGGACTGGCCCTCTTCAATGTCTTTATAAGCGACAGTGCAGAGGGACTGGAAGGAAAAGTATGTCTCTTTGCAGATGACACAAAGATCTGCAACAGAGTTGATGCACAAGGTGGGGTGGAAAGGATGAGAAGGAACTTGGCAAGGTTAGAGGAATGGTCAAATGTATGGCAGCTTAGATTCAATGCTAAGAAGTGCAAGGTAATGCACCTGGGAAACAAAAACCCAGGGGAAGAGTACACAATGGGGGTGAGATACTAACAACAACAAAAATGGAAAGGGACCTGGGGGTAGTCATATCAGATGACCTAAAGGTGGGCAAGCAATGTGAGAGGGCAGCAAGGAGGGCTGGGGGAATATTGGGATGCATAGGGAGAGGCATCACCAGTAGAAAACAGGAAGTTATTATCCCTCTGTACAGACAGCTGGTGAGACCCCATCTGGAGTACTGCGTGCAGTTCTGGAGACCCAATCTCTGCAAAGACATAGACAGGATGGAAGCTGTCCAGAAGAGGGCAACTAAAATGGTGCAGGGTCTGCACCAGAAGACATATGAAGAGAGACTTAAGGAGCTTAATATGTATAGCCTCGAGGAAAGGAGGGAGAGGGGGACATGATAGAAACTTTCAAGTACCTCAAGGGAATCAACAAAGTCCAAGAGGGTAGCATCTTTCAAAAAAGGGTGTGCAGAACAAGGGGCACAATTTGAAGATGGGGGCACTCAGAGGTAATTTAAGGAAGTATTTTTTTCACAGAGAGGTTGTGGATGCATGGAGCGGCCTTCTGGAGGAGGTTGTGGAGTCAAAAACTGGTGGAATTCAAGCATGCATGGGACAGTCATAAGGCAATTCTAGGGGTGGGGATAGGAAGAAGTAGGCTGCTGGTTAACTAGGATCTGCAGCTTATCCAGTAGGCAGGGAAATGGGCAGACTGGGTGGGCCAAGCGGTCCTTATCCACCATCAAATTCTATGTTTCTATGTAAATTATCATAGGCGACTTAAATATTAACTGGCTCGCCAGCACTGGGAACAGTGCCATAGATGCCTTTGCTGCGCTCGGTCTCACCCAACTTGTCTCCTCTTCCACCCATCCCCATCCAACTATTGGTAGTGCCACTCTACTGGACCTAGTACTCTCAAACAGGCCTCATAAGATCACCGATTTGACAGTACTGTCAAATGCCCTCAGTGATCACTGCCCTGTCATTTTCTCCTGGTCATGTAACCTTGATAAGCCCAAGCCCGTCATCATCTCCAGGAGGCGCCTGTCCATGGGTAACCTTGCCTTACTCCGTGATCACCTTGCCAGCTGGGACTGGTCCCCAGTGAAACTGGCCCTCAATATTGACACTGCCCTCAACTACTTTATTTACTACTTTAACAGGGCCTGTGATGCATATGCACCCATTTCCAAAACCATACATAGGAAACACTACTCTCTCTGGATCACCCCTGCTTTCATAAAGCAAATGCGTCTCAGGGATGATCTCTGGCACAGAGCCCTGGAGTCCAGGAAGCCTGCCAATAGACAAGCCTACAGATTGGCATGCAACAAATGCACCTGGGCTATCTGTAGTGCAAAGGCAGCATACTACAGGAATACCCTTGCATCCACTTGGGGCTCCTCACGCAAGTTCTGGGACAACCTAAAGCAACTTAACGGCAAAACCCAGCCCCCCCCCCAACTCAATATCAATGGCGCAATCACCATTGACTCACATAGTATTGCAAATGGGCTGAATGATGCCTTCTCGGATCTCTCCAGTACTCTACCTACCAACTTCTTTGATCCTGCCCCTGATCCCCCTACCACCACCCTACAACACCCACCCTTCTACTTCCAAGCTCTCTCCCAGTCTGCTGCTAAACTCTATCTGCTCATAGCCCTAAAGGGTGCCAGACACAGTAGTGACTCACTTGATCCGTCTTCTCTATGTTACCCTGGACGTTGTTCTCACCCCCCTCACTGACCTACTCAACCTCTCCCTCTGACTTGGCCAATTCCCCCAAGCATGGAAAAGGGCTGTCATCACACACATACACAAGGGCGGTGACAGAATGACCCCAGGCAATTACAGGCCAATCTCTATCCTCCCCCCCCAAAGCCCTAGAAAAGATTGTGGCTGACCAGATAACAGACTACCTCACTGTGCACAACCTCCTCTGCAGTGAGCAGCACGGTTTTCGATATGGTTTCAGCACCACAACTGCCCTCATTGAGTTCTCCACTTTCATTCACTCTGCCCTGGACAAAGGACATCCTGCCAGGGCAGTCTTCATCAATTTGTCAAAGACCTTTGACATGGTCTGCCACCCTCTTCTCATTAACACCCTCACCCAGCTTGGTTTCACCTCAGGCCCTGTAAGCTGGGTTGCCAATTACCTCGCTGCCCATACCCAGCACGTAAAAATCAACAATATCCTCTCCACCCCATGTCAGGTCCACTCTGGTGTTCCCCAAGGCTCTATCCTCGGACCACTACTCTTTAGCTTATATTTAAACATGCTGCTCAATGTCTCCTCAAAAAACATACTGCTTTAGCAGATGATGCGGTCCTCTTCACATCCCAGCCCGACCCCACCCAACTCCAGCTTGCGCTACAATCCGCTTTTGCCCAGACTGAGCAGTGGTTCCTTGACCACAGGCTTGTGGTCAACCTTAAAAAAAACAAAAACCTTGCTGTTCACCCACAATCAGAACAAACTCAAGGGCTCTGCGCTGTCCCTTCAATCCCTCATCCCACCACCTTCTTGAGCAGGTCACCTCATACAAATACTTAGGTATCATCCTTGACTCTTCCCTACCCTTCCATGACCACATCCACACCCTCTGTTCTGCCATAAATTCCTGCATAGGCTTGCTATATCGGCACAGAGCCTGTTTTCCCCCCACAGAAGCACTAAGACTCACCATTGACTCATCAGTCCTGTCCCTAGTGGACTATGGACTCCTATTATACGGTGCAGCGGACAACACTGCTTTGGGCAAAATCAAGTTCTCAACAATTAACAAGACCTGTTGGCTACTCACTGGGGCTGACAGGCTAACACACACCTGCACACTTTATGACTTATCTAACATCCTCTCCCTTGAAGAGCGGCTACTCTACCAGACTTGTCTGCTCACCAAAAAAATCCATGTTGGCTTAACACCCCCCCCCCCGGTCTGTCTAAACTAATCAGCATGGCCACCCCTCCTAGCCACACTCATAGCTCCACTAAGACCCTGCTAGTAGTCTCTAGAGTTAGGACGACCCTAGCTCAGAGGTCCTTTTCCTGCAGGACACTCTCCTGGTTCAACACCCTCCCTCCTGGTACCTCATCTGAGCTCAGAATTGGACCGTTCAAATCATCCCTGCGTAGTCATCTTCTCAGCTCCCATCATTGCAATTGCAAATAATTGCACCACTACTGGTCCTCATCCAACCACCTGACCCACTCCACCCATCCTGTTTATATATCAGTGTGCATATCTCACAATTGCTGCTCTGCAATCATGTATAGGCCTGTATCTGCAAGTTTTGAGTTTCTGCACCGCACTCCTGCTGTCTACCTCTATTTATTTATTTATTCATTACAAATCGGGTTTACAACCTTTGAGTCAGAGACTCATTTACAAAGGCACCTCATCGCAGAAGGGGGCAGACATCAAGACAGTTATTACAGTGCAGATTAAAACAGAGGATTACATTACAGGTGCAGTAAAAGGAACATTTAACATAGATACACTTAAGTTACATAATGTAGTAGTTTGTATGTTACTTAGGTTACAAAATGTTGCAAAATTGTGAGTTACACTCATGGATATAATAGATCCTCAGAGAAGACAGCTGGTTACATCCCTGTTTGGACCTAGTAGGGAAGGAGTGGGTCTGGGGGAAGGAGAGGCTATCCAGTGGACGTTGTCAAGCCAGGGGGCAAGGTGGGCAGGTACCACAGGTTACAACAGGTGATTAGTTGCACCTACAACAGTGGGTATTAAAAATATGGTTCCGAAGGGCTGTTTTGAAGGAGCCAATTTTTGGCAAGTTGGAGATGCAGCTAGGGAGGGCGTTTAAGCAGGTGGGGGCTTGGTAGAGGAAGGATCTCTGGGCAAGAGAGGTCTTGGTTCTGGGCACCTTGAAAGTAGCCTTAACAGAGCTACGGGTGGTGACAGACGATGATGACTGCTGTAGGAAGGTGGAGACCCCGGGGGGGGGGGAGTCCTAGCAGTGATTTCTTAGCGAGAAGGCAGGTCTGGTACAGCAGTCACTACTCAAAGTTGAGCAGATTGGTGGTAGTATAGAGAAGGCAGGTGTGAGTTTGGCTGGGGGCACCGGTCAGGAGCCTACAGGCCTTATTGATGGAGAGTTGAATTTTGGAGAGGGCAGTATTGTCAGCTGCAGCATAGCTGGGCAAGCCATAGTCCACGAGGGACAAGACGGAGGAGGTGATGGCCAGCTTGAGGGCAACCTGAAGCAGGCAGTCCCTGTGCCAGTATAGCAGGCCAATCCGAGAGTTAATGGCAGCTGACAGGGTATTAATGTGGGTGTGGAAAGAGAGGGCAGTATCGAATGTGATGCCTAGGTACTTGTATTTGGTCACTTGTTCTAGCGGGTGCAGAGTGCTGGGGATAATCAAGAGGGGGGTATTTTTAGCTTTATTTTGGCGGTGGGAAAAGAGAATTGATTTGGTTTTCTTTAGGTTAATGACCAGTCTGCAGTCGCCGAACCACCTTTCGGCTTGGTTGTAAGCTTGCTGGAGGGATAATTGGAGGGAGGTGGGATTGGGATGTGAGGCAACGAGGACTGCATCATCAGCGTAGAGGAGCATTTTACCAGTACATGAGCTGGGGAGGGTGTTGAGGTAAAGAGTAAAAAGTATTGGACCCAGGATGGAGCCCTGAGGGACCCCAGAGCGAACGGGAAGAGTGCTGGAGAGGGAGCCGCTGATCTTGACACACTGGGATCTAGTAGAGAGGTAGCTAGAGAACTAGGAAATGGGACCACCAGAGAAGCCAAGTTGGAAGAGAGAGTCAAGTAGAAGGGGATGACAGACAGTGTCAAAGGCCTTGGAGAGGTCAATGAACACTGCTCCTGCAAGGCTGCCAGAATCGACAGCAGCATGCAGGTGTTGGGAGAATTCTAGGGGAGCCATGGTTGTACTGTGTCCTAGGCTGAAACCATGCTGCTCTGGGCACATAATGTCATACTTGGTTAGGTATTCAGAGAGCTGGATCAACACCACATTTTCAAGGGCTTTAGAGAGTGGGGGGAGGATGGAGATGGGCCGGTAATTGTTGGGGGTGGACCAGTCCCCACTCTTATGTATGGGTGTGATTTCAGCAGTTTTCCAAGCACTTGGGAACTGACCAAGGTGTAGAGACCGGTTTAGAAGGTCAGTCAGGGGGACTAGGACTTCGTCCAAGATCATACGGAGGATCCTGGAGTCGAGGGGGTCACTGCTGGGGTTATTGCTGCCTAAGACTTTTAGCAGGTATGAGCTGGCTTCTTGGGGGGATAGGGTGCACAGATAGAATGGTGGGTGATCCAGGACCGGAGGGAAAGAGGTGGATTGGGTCAAAGAAGCTGCTGGGGAGGACCAAGCTTAGGTCAGAGAAGGCAGTGTTAAGGCAATCGGCTATAAGGAGTGGATCTATGGTGGGGGTGCCATTGATGGAGAGCTGAGATGGTGGGGGGGAGCAGGACTTCCCATTTAGCTCTTTCATATTATCCCAGATGGTCCGGGCTGAATCCCAAATGGAAGTGAGGGTGGTCTGGTAGTGCTCTGCCTTGGCCCACCTAATGGCCCAAGTGCACTTATTGTGTTCTGCATTGTAGGCCTGTCTATCAGACACCTTTCCAGATTCTACAGCAATGTGCCAGAGATTATCTCTGTTTTTGAGTCTCTGGAGGAGGGGTGGGGTGATCCATGGGGCATTGCATTTTTTGCAGTGGATCCTGGTGAGGGGGGTGAAAAGGTCACACGCCTTACAGAAGGCATTTGTGAAGTGATCAAGAGCTGAGTCAATGTCAGGGGCATGCTGGATAGGGGACCAGTCTAGCTGGGCTAGGTATTGTTTTAGAAAGAATTTGCTGGGCTAGATTGTGAAAAAATTCAGGGGAATCAGAATTAGGGACATATACGGTGATGAACATAATGGGGCCGGAAGGAGTTTTAAAAATAGCAATGATCCATCAGCCTTCTGTGTCTGAGATGGATTTTATGAGAGACCAATTGATTTTTTTATGCATCAATATAGCCACCCCTCTTTTTTTGGAAGAGATTGAAGATTCATAGATCTGACCAACCCAGTCTTTTTTGAGTCTGGATATGTCCTCTGCTAGTAATTTGGTTTCCTGCAGGAAAGCAATATGTGCTTTATGTTTTTTAAGATGGGAGAGAATTCGCTTTCTTTTACAGGGAGAGTTAAGTCCCTTCACATTCCATGAATATAATAGTAAATCAGACATGTTATCAAAATGAGGCTGGAGTAATACTAACCTGAATATGAGGGACTTCAATATTCAAACAGGGGACATTCCAGAAGGGAAATCTAGAATACGTGTATAAATAGAGGGAGGCAGGATTCTTCAAAAGTATGCAATATCTTATGTAGGATAATAAGAATTTATGTATCTCTCTAGAAAGATTTAAGATAGTGGAGAAGAGAAAGAACGTTAACAATAACATTAATAGTATTATGTAACAATCAAAATACTACGAATAGAAAAAGCAGAAACTTCTTGAGTGCAGAGGGGTTAGAGTCAGTAAGCCAATACAGTAAGACTCTCCCACCACACAACTAAGCGTGCAAAATTAGGAAAGGGGACCAGGAGGGACCCATTAACACAGATCTAGAGCTAGGCCCTAAACCTTAATAACAGTATAGCAACAATTGAGTGAGAATAACTTCAACAGTAAACATTATACACTAACTAGGAACAAAGAATCTAAGAGAACTACCTCATCCATATTACTTAAAGACAGATGGTCAGGGAAAAAAATATGTGAATATATCAGACCTTAATGAAAGGGCTTAAGAAAATAGTATTGAAAGGTGTGTCATCTGTCATGGAGTGACCATGGTATTGAGTGTACTGAGAACCAGAGTTACCTAGAAGATCAGTATGAGGGAACTAGGTATCAGGATAGATGTGCAATACAAAAAATAGAGGCACATAAGGCAGCACACTTAACAATCTGCAAGAAAGTTTGAGAGAAAGAGAAAAGATGTTATAATATAATAATAAGAAGCTTTAGGATATATATAGAGAGAGTAGGGTAAGAAGGTATTCGATAACTGATTAAGTCGATGGTATCACTCCTTACCTACCAGGAAGGTCAAATGAAGGGTGAGGGACAAAAACAAGAAGCTGGACATGGTGAGACAGACTGGAGGCAATAGATGTTTCTATCATTCGAACAGGCAACCTTTACTCAAACATTACCTACGAGGGGAGGATTATGGAGTGGCCAGGTCTAACTAATAGTCCTGGAGAGCCCCAGAACTAAAAATCTAAGCATAGAGACTCCTTTCAATTGCAGGCTACAGACAATCTACTGCATCACAGCACCAAGAAGAAAAACCAGCAGTATACACAAAAATGTATGCAATATATTGTAGGTTCATAGTGGGCTAAGGAGTGGGCCAACAGGAGAAGGGAGTTGGATCAGATTAAGTGGCATAAATCTCGCATCGCAGTTCATAACATCAAAGTGGTTACACAAGGGGTAGTAGACAGATTACATATTTAGGTGCAGGCCTTGTATAGGGGGAAAAAAATAATGAATCTTAAAATCGCTGAGAACTGGGAAGAAAAAACAGGCATATGCAGAAATGTTGTCAAATGGAGCCTTAATCCATATCTGGTGCCAATACATAAAGAGACAAATAATATGTGAGCAAACCACTGAGTTCCCATAATACCAGGCATAAATTGGTAACTGATATAGAGAACTGTGATCATTAAAGCCAAATTCGATGTACAGCCTATTACGTTCACAACTTGCTGGAAGCAATAGGTGTTGTGAAAGGGGCACATTGAGGGGGCTCGCTGATAGAAAACTGGTTCACAGAAGTGCAGAGTCCTGGGGATAACATTACCCAAGGAGTTAGAGTAAGTGATACAGTAATGTTACTTGATACTCAGGTCACTCTGGAGCCGGAAGACTTGCTTGAGCCAGAAAAGCTCTTGTTCTTCAGTTTAGCTCTCCGTTTCTTTTTGGGAGGTTCCATATGTTTGAGGGGACAGCTAGTCACAGCTTCAGTCCAAGATGAATCGACAGAAACATTTCCTTGGAGGGCTACACGTGGAAGGGTGGATGGGATGTCAGCAGGCTGAGTTTGCAGGTCTTCCTTCGAAGACAGGAGCTCATCAGAGAGGAGTGAGAATTTGTTGTGGAGAGGAATGTCAGGGTTAACAGAATCATGAGAGACTGGAGTGAGAGATGGTTTTGGGAGTTCATTGGAGGAACAAAATGAATGGTTAAATTTGTGAGTGCTTGAAGACTTTTCCTTGATTCTGGTGGATTGTCTTGTAGTAGGTAGGCTTATTATAGTGCGAGTAGGCATAATTGAGTCCGGTGCACTTCCTCCAGTGCTCTGTGTTGTGGCGGTAATGCTCCATGTGAAATCACCCCTGCTACTAGCGTGATCCACCTCTGCAGTGCTCCTAGAGGGAGGGTCAAGAAGCGGGACATCCAGAAAAGAAGCCATGGCCTCAGGAGTACTAAAGTCACGAAATGAGGATCCCAAGAAAAGGCACATCACTGCTGGGTAACGTAGAGCAATTCTGATCCCTTTTTGATGAAGTGTAGGCTTGAAACAGTTGTAAGCTTTCCTTTTGGCCGTGAGCTCTTTGGAGAAATATCGATAGATAGATATTTTGAACTCCTGCCATGTTAAGACCCCAGTGTCTCTTGCTCGCTTTAAGATGAGTTCAGTGTGAGCATGATTTAGAAATCTGGCCATGATGGGTCTAGGCCATTGATCCTGAGTAGGCCTAGGACCCAAAGAGCAGTGCGAGCATTCAGTTGTGAGTTGCTGACTGGGGGGAAGTTTTAACATAGCTGGCAAAATATGGTTAAGCATTTCTGTTGGGTCGCCAAGCTCAGAGCCCTCCGGGAACCCAAAAAAGTGTAGATTATTCCTACGATTTCTATTTTCAAGATCATCAAGCTTAGATTGTAGTGACTTAATGATGTGGTCCTGACTTCTGATAGTAGCCTGGAGATCCTGAATGGAGTTGGAATTGGAGGCAGCATTAGATTCAGTGAGTGTAATCCATTGGTGAAATGATTCAATTTTGGCTGTATTATGCTGTGTGGAGATCTTTAAGTCATTTATATCTTCTGCTAATTTAGAAAACTTAGCTTCCACTCTGGCAAGTGGGTTGGATTGTAGATGGGGATCAGCCATGCTGAAGCAATGTAGGCCAGGCAAAGGCAGTGCTGAATATCAAAGATTTTTAGAAGCCAAGTAAGAAATGACTTACAATAGAGACACAGGAGGTTGTTAGCAGCTATTCCCCAAAAGATGACACAGCGAACTGGTCTGGTGTACGGTGGATGAGGTTAGATTCTAGTGTTCCTTTTAGAGAACCAGATTTATGCTGCCATTTGCTTCCCAGGCAGGCCCTGAGACGTCTTTCTGATTGTGTCCGATTAGTATAGTAACGTAGTATATGATGGACATCTAAAGAATGTAGTAGATGTTCCCCTTGATTGGAGTAGTCAGGATAGTAGACCAGAAACTCCAAGGACTGATTTTAAGTATGTTCAGAGATTACTTTAGGAAGGAAGGAAGGGGTGGTATGAAGGACTGCCCTGTCTTTGTGGAAAATCAAGTAAGTTTCCCTACACATGAGGGCATGAAGCTCGGAAATACATCAAGCAGAAGTGACAGCTACCAGAAATCATCATCATCATCATCATCATCATCATCATCATCAAATCTTTATTTATTCAGACGAACATCATTGAGCAAGGCTCATTTACAAGATGGACCTGATAAGGTCAAGGTTCAATAGTTGATACACAACAGATACATCATACACTTATATAAGACAGTTATACATACAGGGGAAAATAACGTTTATAAACACAGTGATGTACAGTAAATTCACATGATAAAAAACGGTTACAGGAAAGTTAGCTAATATTTACAGTATGTACAGTATATACATATCCCAGTGGGGGGCATGGCAGACACTCAACATAATGTAATACTAGGATGGTGAAGGTATTACTGGGTGCCATAAGATGGGATGTCTGTCTGGAAGGAATATGCCATATATGGTTTGGAAGGGAGATTTGTGAGATGACAATGCTAGCTCTAGTGGTAGCAATTGCATTTCTCTTTGAAGAAGACTGTACAATGCTGTTTAAAGGATGCAAATGGAATGATATTGGACAGTTTTAGGATTTTTGTAGGGTGTAGGGTTTTCCATGAAAAAAACAAAGTTCATAAGTGGCCACTGGCTCAAGGGTTCAAGAGTCAATTTTTCTATCATAAAATTGAGATCCCATGGAGGAGTGGGTCATCTAATAGGAGGTTTGATATGTAACATTCCTTTCAAAAAATATTTTGGCTAGATGATGTTGGTACAGTAGTCTGTCATCTAGTATTCCACGGAAGGCCGAGAATAGCGGCCACAAGGACTTTGATGGAGGAATAACTCAAACCGGACTCGGACAGCGAGGCCCGGAAGTCTAGAACCTTCGTCAGTGGGCAGAAATTCCGATAAGGACCCAGGTGTGCGCTCCATCCTGCCAGGGAAGCATCCGTGGTGAATGTCTGCGTGGGAGGGAGGGACCGAAAAGGCATTCCTTGTCATAAATTGTTTCAATTGACCATCAAGTCAGAGCTGACATCAGAGAGGGAGTTGACTCTGATCTTGCCTCCAGAGTTTTCTTGTTCTTTGAGATCTTTGATTCTGAATAGGTCTCATATGAAGGTGGGTGAATGCTACTGTAGGGATGGCAGTGACCATGTGACACAGAAGGCATAGCAGTTGTCTAGCTGTGACTACATACTGAGTCTGTATGCGTGATGCCAGAGACAAGGGTGTGGCCTGCCAGATGGTAAGTTCTGGCTAAGACTGTATTTAGGATGGCTCCAGTGTATTGGAGACAGAGTCGGGGTCAGGTTGGCCTTTAGCCAATTGACTGTGATCCCTAGAGTGTGAAAATGTTTGCAGGGTAGCCTCTAGGTAAGAAAGCAAAGCTGTTCCACTTTGATTGGCTAGCTGTCTAGATATGGGAAGATAAAGTGCCCTTTCCCTCTTAAAGCTGCTGCAACTACCTCTGTGTATTTGTTGAACACACTCAGGGCTGAGAAGAGGCCAAATCAGAGTGCTTGAAACTGGTAGTGTTAACCTAGCAGGTAGAAATAAAGAAACCTGCGATGAGCAGGACAGACAGGGATATGCAGGTAGCCATCCTGCATATCTAGGGCATATAGCCAATCTCCCTGTCTCAGTAATGGCATGATGGAAGTCAAGGTTATCATGCAAAACCATTTGTACTGGATGGAAAGGTTCAATTTTCTGAGGTCCAGTATCAGACTGAGGTCTCCAGTTCATTTGGGTACCTGAAATAAGTGGGAGTGGAATCCCTTTTGATGTTGTGAGGGGGCTACTGGAGAAATGGTGGATATCACCAGTAGAACCCTCAAGTCCTCTTGAAGGATAGGTCAGAGAGGACAAGGGGGTGTCTGGAGATAAATTCCAGAGTATGACCCCTCTGTATAATCTGGAGTACCCATTCATCTGAAGTGATTGTTTGCTCAGCCTCTAAATGGAGGGCATAAATGACCGCCCACAGCCTCCGAGGCTGGGTCAAGGAAGGGTGGGAAAAGAAAAACCCTAGTGGGTCACTAGGTGTCGAGCTGCCCAGCCCCCCCAGGAGGGTGGGGGCAGGAGCCATGGGCGGTGGTGGTGTTGCCTCTTGTGGGTTGAGTACGACCTCCATAGCCGCCTGTATTGGTATCTCTGTATTTTCCACCTCTTTCAAAATAGGAAGAGGATCAAGTACGGTAGGTTGTATGTGGAGTATGGGACATGCCATGAACCATACGTAGAATTCTGCCTGATGCCTGTAAATCATCCAGTAAAGTTTGAGTACCTGGCCCAAATAACTTGGACCCATTAAAAAGGGTCCTTAGCTACTTTATGTTGCACACCAGGCATAAGGCCTGAAAAGCGGAGCTAGGTGTGGCGTCGCAAAGAAATGCCAATAGCTAACAATCGGGCTGAGGTACCTGATGGCATCATATCCCGACCTAGGTAGGTGACGGGAATTAGCATTACTAGTTGACATAGTAGCCAATAAATGCTCCCTGTTCTGATGAAGGAGGGAGGTGATTGATAATCTCAATGGCAGATGACCCAAGGGTATGGTGGTATATGATCAGATGACCCATTTAATTTGGAATTCTGATATTCATGGTACTGGAGAAAAAGAGCAGTTTCTCCAGAAAGTCAGGTCTTTGGGATTCTGTATCAGGTGGTAAGGAGCTCATGTGATCATGAGTGGCAGTACAGAGTCCACTTCTGGGAAAGCTTGAAAGGAAGGGATGAACCAGAGGAGCTGGATAAATATGATCCACCTTATAAGGAACAGCTGAAATAGCGAAGGCTGCTGTGAGGCAGCCAGCATGGCATTCTGGTAAGTTTGAATTAGTGGGGAAACCACCGAAATAGGCTCCTCTGGCAGATCAAGGTATTCTGCTATATCCTTACTTTGTCACGTTTTTGTGGTAGAGAATCCCATGACTTTCTATATTTGCAACATCATTTCATAGAATGAAGGGTCATCAGGAGGGGGTGCTGCGGAGTCTAGGCAGGCCCTCATCCAAAGAAGAGATTTCTGAAAAAGGGAGACTGAGGAAGAAATTTCAGCTCCTGGAAATCGACGTGTTCAAGGTCACCAGTGAAGTTAACCGGGAACTCTTGTTCATTTGAAAAATGTTCTTCCATATAAGGAGAAAGTGACCAGGGTGGGAATGAATCCTGGTCATTATGAAAATCTTTAGGCGGAAGAGTACAAGATCATGGAGGGTCACCCTGCCCCCTTGGATCAGAGGGCTGGGAGTGCTGTATGGCATGCAAGACATGCTGTACTACAGTGGAGACATCCAGTTCCTTCTGAGAAGGAGGGAGGAGACTGTTTGAAACACAAGGGGAGTGATGGAGGGAAGTGGGCATGTAGCCTGAGCAGGTCTTGCCCCTGGGCGGCAAAGTCCAGGGTTCCGATTTCTGTCCACCTGACCCCTGAGATTATCCACCTAAGAGGGTAGAGGGGTAGAAACATGGCATAAGCCATTGCTTTTTTTTTTTTTGAAGCCCCATTTACTAAGAAAGAATATGAGGACATGCTGTTGACGGAGGGACACCTGGAGCAGTGGCTGTCGACGAGGCAGGAAGTATGGAGATTGTGGAGGATTTCTCCCACTCTGTGACTCTAATGGAACCCAGAAAGGGTTATTTATGTATTGCCTTTTTATAGTGCTGGAAGCATTGTTGATGAGGGAGTGAAAAAAGTCCCATCAATCAGTAGGCAGAATAATGATGCACTGTTAACGGGGACAGCCACTGACGAGAAATAAGGATGCATCGTTGATAGGGATATCCATCAATGGGAATAGGGATGCATCGACGACGGGTATGGACGTCAATGAGAATATGGATGCATCGTTGACAGTGGTGGCCGTCAATGATAACAGAGATGCATCATCGACGGTGGTAGCTGTCGTTGAGGATGTTGACGGTTATGGGCCTTCAATGAAATTATAGATGCATCCTTGATGGTTTGGTGGCTGTCAATGAGAATACAGATGCATCGCCAATGGTATGGTGGATGTCCATGAGAATATAGATGCATCATTGACGGTATGGTGGCCGTCAATGAGAATATAGATGCATCATTGACAGTATGGTGGCTGTCGATAAGTAAGAGGAACATAGAGGATTAGGAAGGGTACTCCTGCTCTATGTGTGTCCAGAAATGTAGATCAGTAGATGAGGGAGCTCTTGTTGAGTGAGCCCCTTGTTCATAGTATCTTCGATGTTGTCTCTTGTCGATGACTGCTGTTTTCAGAAGTTGTTCTAGCTGCTGCATGCAAGCTGAAGACAGCAAAAAAGGGAACTGAGGATACCAGGGACCGCCCACACTTACATAGGAAACAGGAAGCTGATGTCATGTGTGGGTGGTCCCTGGAAAAGACTGCTAGAAGAGCTGCCATGCACCACAGCAACCTCTGCTGGATACCCAAATGTATTACCTACTGAAAGAGACCACTCCGTGGAAGATCTATGGTTACAGGTAAGTAACCCTGATTTCTAGGGGTGTGGATATGGTGCAGTATCCACACTCTGGCAGACTCCTAGCAGTTCTCTAGGAGGAAGTGGCAAGGTGCACACCCCTACTTGGCAAACTAGGACTGGAGAACCAAGGTCCCAAAATCAGCATCCTGGCATGACTCATGGTCGATGTTGTAGTGGGAAATGAAGGTGTATGCTGACTTCCAGGTAGCAGCCCTGCAGATTTCCTGGACAGGGACATCCTTGCAAGCAGCCACCAAGGCAGCGATATGTCTGGTGGAATGAGCCCTTAGCCTTACAGGAGGCTCCCTACCAGCCAATCTATAGCAGAAGTTGATGCAGGAGACAATCCACTTAGCTGCCAGTCTGCAACATGCAACTTCAGTGTATGTCAAAAATAGCTAGCAAACCTCTCCACGAACTCCAGCCATGTGCTTCTTGTAGTAAGCACTCACTTCAGGACCAACAAGTGGAGCCTGTGCTCGGCCTCTGAGGTGGGACTGGTGAAGTATACTGGGAGGTTAATCACCTGATTAAGGTGAAACTCTGACACATCCATCAGAAGAACTTTGGATGGGGGTGGAGGACAACCTTGTCCTTGTGGAGGACAAGGTAGGGAGACTCCACCAAGACTGCCTGAAGCTCACTGAAGTTTCTGCTGGAGGTGATGGACACCAAGAAAGTGGTCTTCCATGAGAGGTGTGATAACTCACACCCCGTGCATCAGATGAAATGGCTTGCCCATGAGCACTGCCAACACCAGTGACAAGTCCCAAGGTGGTGGTGGTTCATGCATCAGTGGGGACAGGTGGTCACAGACTTTGAAGAAACACTTGACCATCTTCTCCTGTTCCACCGTCGGCACACCAGCCCATGTCTGATATGCAGAGATGGCTGCCAGGTGCACCTTGAGGGTCGTTGACCTCTGTCCTGACTGAGAAAGGGACCAAAGGTAGTCTAGAATGCTAGCCAAAGGGCAGGTCAGGGGATATAGCTTCCTGGCACCATATGGAAAACCTTTTCCATTTGAAGGCATAGCACTGATGAATCAACTCTTTCCAGGAAGCCTCCACAGCATGGAGCACATTTTCTGAAACACTCAATGCCTGTAACTCCAGTCACTCAGGAACCAGGCTGTCAGGGGCAGAGACTGATTGTCTGGATGCAGGACCTTCCCTTGCAGCAAGAGAACAGATCTGGGTGCAGAGGTAACCACCACAGAGGTCTGCTGCTGAGGCTGTGGAGAACTGGGTATCAAAACTGGTGTGACCAGTCTGGGGCTACCAGGGTCATCCATGCCTTGTCCCTCCACACCTTGACCAACACCTTGTGGATCAGAGGAAATGGAGGGAAGGTGTAGAAGAGACCTGGGGTCCAGGGCCTTATGAAGGCATCCCCCAGCAGTATCCTGCAGGGTTGAGGATGGACAAAAAACAGCCTCAGCTTGTCGTTCTCCCAGGAAGCAAAGAGGTCCACTAGAGGAGTGCCCCCACTGGGAGAACAGGTGGTTTACCACCTCCTGAGGTGGAGACCACTCATGAAACACCTCACCCACCTGGCTGAAGGTGTCCGCTAGCTGATTGGAGTCTCCTGCTACATGGATGGCCAGGAGATCTGTATCCAAGCTGCGCATGATGATACAGGTGTGGAGAGCCTCCCAACACAGAAGAAAGGAGTGTGTGCCGCCCTGCCTGCTCAGATAGTACATGGTCACTACCATTGTCCATCTGGACCTGCATGACCTGACCCCAGACAAATGGAGTGAATTCCATCAGAGCAAGGCACAGTGCATGGAGCTCCAGTAGGTTGATGTGGTGACGGGACTCCCTTGGGGTCCAGAACCCCTGGGTCCTGTGGTTTCCCAGGTGTGCTCCCCATATCACCAGAGAAGCATTAGTTGTCAGGGTGACTGTTGGCTCCGGACAGACAAATGGAACTCCTTCCTTCAGATATTCTGTGATGAGCCACCACTGGATGGCATCTCACATCAGCTGGGTCACTGTGACTGGCTGGTCCAGGTGACCTAGGCACTGAGACCACTGGTGGCCTAGCTCCCACTGCAGGTGGTGCATCCAGCAGCAGATCCATCTGACCATGCTGGTGCAGAATGCCATGTACCTCAGCAGTTGCAGGAAGTCCCGGGCAGGACAGGAGCACCCAACCTGAAATAATCGGGCAAAGAAGTTGAGAGCCGATGCCCTGTCCACAGGGAGTCAGGCCTTGGCCCAGAGGAGTCTAGCTCTGCCCCAATTAACAGGATGACCTGCGAGGGGTTTAGTCTGGACTTGGATGGGTTGACCAGAAGGCTCAAGTCTCTGCAGGTCTGGAGAGCCAAGTCTCTGGACTACTCCACGGCCTCCTTGGATGGCCTGGCTATCAATCAGTCATCCAGGCTCTGACCCCTCAGCATTTCAGGAATGCAGCCAGAACTGCCATGAACTTGATGAATTCCCTGGGCACTGATGAGAGGCCAAACGGCATGACCTGGAACTAGTATAGAATCTCTCCTGCTCAGAACCACAGGTACTGCCAGTGGGATGGAGGGACTGGAATGTAGAAGAAGGTGTTGGAGGTCCAGGAAACAGAACCATAAGCCCTGCTTCAGGGATGGTATTATCTGATTGAGTGACCATTCTGAACTTGCACTTCTTCAAGAACTGACTTAGATCATAAAGATCCAGTATGGGGCACAAGCCCCCCCTTCCCCATCCATTTCAGGATCAGGAAGTACCTGGACACAAAACCCTGCTCTGCCATGGCATCTGGGACAAGGGCTATGGCTCCTTTCTCAAGGAGTAGAGCAGCATCCTCCCTGAGGGCTGGAGGCATATCCTGTGATACCATGGACTCCTTTGGTGCATGGTATCTGTATGGTGGGAGAGCCTTGAAGTCAAGAGGCAACCCTCTTCCCACCACTTCCAGCACCAATTTGTTATAAATAGTGACCAACCAAGTGTGCCAAAAATGGTGAAGCTGACCCTTCAAGGGGAGCTGGGGCAGGTAGGTGGTGAGCAGGAGGCAAACACCCCCTGACCTGTCACTGGGTAGATTTGGTGGGGGCACTGGCACATGCTGCCGGAAGGGCACCGTCACCCCACCCCCACTCTTTTTGGGGCCCTGGCCAGCGAACTTGGGTTTGGGGTGCCAAGTCTGACAGTGCCCCTAGCTGGGGCTGCTGCTGCCTGGGCTATTGCATCTGAAAGGGCCAAAACTGAAAGGGCTTATTTTTTGACTTCTGCCCTTTCTGTTCCTTCTGTGAGGAGGTCACAGAATCCAAGGTGGTACTGAACTTCTCAATCATAGTGAGATGCCCCTCCACCCTAGGGCTGAAGAGGTCCGTGCCCAAGAAGGGGACATTGGCCAATTTATGCTGGGTGTCTGCCATGAATGTGGACATCCACAGCCAGGCCCTACAATGCATCATAATAGCCTGCAATGGAACAGGCACAAGGTCTGCCAATGTCTGAGGCCATCTAGAGCTGGTGTTTAGTCAGCAACTACCCTGGTCTCTGACCATCTTAACCACTGTCTGCAGATCAGCAGAAATGTGAGGGAGGACATGGTCAAGGACTTCCATTAGGGAGTGACCGAAGTTGGCCATTATCAAGGTGTAACTCGCCTGATGGAAACCCAGGCTTCTTTGCTGCATGGTCAAGCTTTTTGGACTCCTTGTCAGGGGGTT
Source organism: Neoceratodus forsteri (assembly GCA_016271365.2). Classification (NCBI taxonomy): domain Eukaryota; kingdom Metazoa; phylum Chordata; order Ceratodontiformes; family Ceratodontidae; genus Neoceratodus; species Neoceratodus forsteri. The sequence goes on from CM057452.1 coordinate 1,039,985,851, forward strand.
TATCCATGTCTCCAGTGCTGTCAGTCTTCCAAAAAATGGAATCGGACACCAACCCCTCAGACAAAGGGGTGGTCTGAGAAACTGGACAAAGCGCTGGTAGGGACCGCATACTTGTGGACCATAGGGGCAGAGGGTGCTGTACAGGAGCTGGATGCTGCCAAAGCACCAGAGCCGGTCCCAGCATGGCCTCAGCCATCGAGAAGGTGACCTCTGGGGATTCATTCCTATCCAAAATTTCAGTGAGAGGGTATTTAGCCCTCTTCTGAACTGGTTCCAGAGGGATTTCCATGGACTCAGAGATCAGCCTTGGCATAGCCCCAAAAGACACCGGCCCGTGGTCAGTGATTAGTTCTTCGGCCAAATCACAGTTGAAGAGAGGGGTCCTTGAGGACTGCATGAGGTCCTGTCAGAGTCATTAAGAGGACTCTTCAAACATGGCCCTTGGCTGTTTCTCATCATGCACCACTCGGGAGTCGTCTGAGTGGGAAATCTCCATGGACAACCAGCCTGGCAAGGAGGTTCTGGATGAGACTCTGGTGGGGCTTCCTGCAGCAGCTGCTGTGGCAGCAGTTCCACCTTGATCAGTGGAGAGACGGGTGTCAACACCTTTCTCAGCAGCACTGAAATAGGTTGGACCAGAGGAGACCAAGGAATCGCTGGGGTTGAGGGTAGGGCCTTACCCTGCTCAACCAAAGCCCACTGCTGCTACAGCAGGTCCTCATAGCACCATTGCAGTCTGTGATGGTGCTGCTCTTGGTCGGTCAATGAAAAGGAACGCCTCAACGGTGCTTCCCCTGATAAACGAGATCAGGAGTATGAGACCTCGATTGACAACACTGTCGCAGATGGCCAGGAGAAACAGGCAGAGTGGACATGTAGATCACAAAGACTGGTTCCTGCTGGGTTCATACAGATAAAGGAGAACGCAAAGAAAGAACTGTAAAAAAAGGCATAAGAAAAACAGTGACCCACAACAAGGCGACAGTGAACAACTCCAAAAGCAGCAATTCAATTCAATATTTATTGATCAACTTTTTTTAAAAAGTCATTACAAACAGTACAAAAGTCAAAATTCAAAACATTTTTGTCATATACATGATTACATTATATTAATTCACACAAACAATGTTAAAAATGATATAGTTATACAGATTCTTATAAATAGCCATTATAAAAAGACATATAATCATAATAATGCATAAATATGGTTGAGTTTATGGCATCTATATTCAAATAACACTCCAAACTATCCAATATTCTTATCTATTCTAAAAGATTTTATTGCACCTTCAGCCAGATTTATTGTCTGGCAAAGATTTAATATGTAATCTTTTCCTTTCCATAATATTACAAACTCTTGCAATAATCTCTAAATGTTTGGGGTTATTAGTTTTTAAAAGATAATTATACTGATTTTGAGGTTCCATATCCAGAGTTGCCAAGATGTCCCCAAGAAACATATTTCTCTCAAATTTATACAATGGACAAAGCAGCAAGAGGTGAAGTTGGGCATCTTCTTCTGTATTGCAAGCACATTTTTGTACCTTTGAGGTACTGTACCGGTATCTCAGGTAATCGCTGTCAATATACTCAAATCTAAATTTTGTGTAAGATTTTCTGTAATATTGGTTTTTAAGCTTTTTTAAATACTTCTCCAATCCAAAATACTTCTTATTTTCTGCTAGCCAATAACTTAATTTATAATTTTTTAACCCACTTAGTTCTTTCTGCATATTAACATCTCTAATTCTAATTTTAATCTTATCCTGAAGTTCCACTAATGGAATTGCATAACTTTGTGCTAAAAAAATCAAGATGGCTGTATGGTTTAATGATTTAATTCAGGATATTTATACTAGGAAAAGTAAATCCATCTTTTTGATATAGTACAGTTTCCTCAATACATGCTCTGGGTAGCCTCTTCTCTGACATTCTATGTTTTCAACCAATAAATAGATAGCCTAGAATCAACAGCACTTCTAATTGTTGTTTGGCCTAATTCTAATCTGACCAGAGTCGAGGCAGCACATTTTGGCAATCCCAGAAGTCTTTTATATACCTTATTCATGGCCAAAAGCAGCAAATGTCGCCAGCTGCATATAGCAAAACACAAGTGACTTGGTTCCATAATGTTACAGGAGGCTCTGTCTCCTGCACCCCCCATTCTATATAAAAACAACACTTTGGTCTGCTGTCTTTAGGATAACTACAAAACAGTGCAGATGCTGTGAAATCCGGGATGCCCGCAAAACAGTGCACATGCTCTAAAATCCACAGTGCTCCTATCACTTACTCCCTCATTCCAATAACCATTTTCCGATGCCCTTTTTACGGCACCCTTTTGACGGTATACCTTCATGCTGCATGACCCCGGAGGTAGGCAGCTCCTGGGAGTAGACAGCCTGATCCACCAACTGCCCCTGATCCTCCTGCAAGAAAGTCGAAAGGACTGGAGTCCTTCAGATTGAGTTGTCCTCGACCTCTTCCACCTGGTCAGCCTGTCTTGTGGCCAACAAGCCTGAGGGGGTTACCATGGAGCTAGTGACCTGGCCTTTGACCAAAACATGCCAAGCACTCAATGGTCATCGAGCAGTCAACAGAATCATAGGAGCTGGAACAGCAAGCTCATTCCCAGTCCCACGACTGATGGAAGGACTTTTTAGTTTTTTTCTTGCTCCTGTGCTGGGGGGCCCTCCCTGAAGGTCTGCAGGGACTTACACATGTCCTGGAACATTCTGAAGAATTATGCCCCAACACTGGCCCTGGTAGGGAGTAACACTGAGATGAACAAGGCCCCCACTGCAACTGGACCTCCTGTCTCTTCTATCATCACAAGCTGGATTGTAGATCCTGCGGCTGTGCAGAACATTTTATGGGCATCCTTGGAGTGAAACAGAGGGTCCCATTTGGCCAGCCAGCTGAGAAGAAGATGAAAGTAGCAGTCTTCGAGGGACAACGGCAACAAGGTATTACATAGGCCACAGGTGGTGACATGGTCTGCCCTGAGGCAGTAAATGCACGAGGTGTGCAGGTTTTGTCCTCGACATCTTCTGGTTGCATTGTTCACAATGCTTAAATCCCAGAAGTGATTTAGATTCCTCTTGGTCCCTAGCAGCATCAACAACAATGTGGAACCAAGAAGTATACTTGTGAAGTAGAGTGAAAACAAGTTTGCCAATGGTGCACTGAGAATACACCTACACCACACATGGAGCTGCGAAGGAGAAGACCTAACTCTTCCTGTGGAAAGAATGATCTGAAGCTGGTCAAGTGGCAAAGAGGACTGAGTCACCCTGTGCCATACCTTTTCCCATGCCAGCAATCGGATTCAGGAACAAGCGCAGGTCGCCGGGGCTGGCTGGGGAGGGGGGAGTAGGATTGAGAGCTCAGAGGACAGCTGTTCTCTCCTAGGGTGGGGTGGCTTACCTTCTTGGCCTTTGGCTGCCCCAAGGTGGTGGCCAGGGGGAAGCGCTGGCAGTGCAAGAGACACAAAGGGATGGGCTGTGGCACTGTAAACGTGTGTGCCTCCACAAGCACACTTATGCATGCCACAGCAGGGCTAAGGGAGAAAAGTGGAAAATGGTAGGTGTGGGATACATGAAGCCCTGCATGCCCTCCTCTGCCCTGTGCTGTTGGCCGGCGACCTGCCCAAGTCTTGATGTGTTTCACTGGGTGGGGGAAAATGGCCCTCCCACTTCTGGCCCCACCATGGGGGAATCCATGGGTGATTTCTGGGTGCATTGGTCTGGTATGGTGAGTGCCCGATGAGAGGCTGTGGGGACAGGTTTGAAAGTCTGCCTGCACCAAGAGAGAGGAGAAACAGTTGGATGGCAAGGAAAGGAAGATCTGACACCTGACATCATGGGGTGCAGGTGAGGAGTATACCTCCCAGGTGGGTGGGAGGCTCTTAGCTTGAAGACTTCTGGCAGATTTAAAGGGAAATGGAAGACTGCCAGGATGTGGATAATACACCATAGCCACACCCCCAGAAAATACAGTTTTGTCTCTGGATTATTTAGTTAAGGGAATTTGCCAGCAACTCTTTGTAAGACTGAGGGTATTAATGTACTTGACACTTCCCAGTCTGTCCACCAAATCATCTATCCTGGGCATAGGATAGCTGTCAAATATGGACACTTTATTAAGTTTCCTAAAATCAAGGCAGATTCTTACACCCCCTTCCTTTTTATTTACAGTCTCCATTTGTGATGATAAAGCACTTCTCGATTCTTCTATGATACTCAACTCTTTCATTTTTTATGTTTGCTTGCACGCATGTGCAAGAAACATAGTGCCATCATCCGAGTTTTTGGAGGTGTGGCAGCCCTCTTCCAATTCAATCGGTGTGTTTGCAGGCATGGCCACAGTTCTCCAATGACTGCTGGAGCTGTCTATGACAGCAGTCGAAAATGTAGTGGAGTACAGTTGAAAGGGGGAGCTACGCTTCAGTGAGCAGTGATAAGATATGCGTCTGCTCATGCGTCTCCCCTACACACACCAGACAGCTGCGCCATACTGTGTGCTCACCCCGCACACACTGTACTTGTAGCTGATGGGGTGCCCAATCCCCATCAGCAGTGCTGCGCCTCCCCCAAACAGAGTTCCATATGCCACACTGGGTGCCCACCCCAGCATGGCTACACATCGTAAAGCCGACGGGGGTGCCCAATCCCCCATCGGCTCCACTGGTCCCCCCTCCAGAGAGTACAGGGTGCCAAGCTGGGAGCCCACCCCAGCGTGGCAACAGAAGCTATCGCCGACGGGGGTGCCCATTCCCCCCTCGGCTCCACGCCCCCCCAAACAGCCATCCTTGTGCCACGCTGGGAGCCCACCCCAGTGTGGCACAACACGCCCTGTTGTCGTCATTTAAAAAAAACCTGAAACTCAAAATGGTCCTTCGCTGTCTCTGCCCCCCACCCGACCCCCACTGCGCACCCTGCCTCCCCACGCCCCCCTCACCCCATACTTACCTCCAGACTCTGGCACAACGATCTTCGGTGGACCGGGAACACATCTGCACTCTTCAAAGCTGACCGCGAACTAAGGAAATGCCGGTAAGCTGTATAATGGGTATGATAGGGTTTTTACGACTTTGCTGCATATCTCAGGCATTTTTGGGAATTTTTACACCAAATTTTCAACATGGGGTTTTTGGGACCCATTCTCATGAATGCTCTCACTGACTTGACGTTAATCAGGCCCGAAGGGTGATTTCGCAGTCACTGCACGAAATCACCTTTTGGGACCGAGTAAAGAAACAACACTGCTACTGTTCATAAGGTGGGCTCTCAAAAAGCCTATGTTGAAAATTTAGTGGAAAAATTCCTAAAAATGACTGTTTTATGAGCGTGCGTTGCACAGTTCCTACGCACGCTCGTAAGTTCATGAATTTTCAATATTTTCACTCCAGATTTTCAACATTGCCATTTTACCACACCTCCTTATGAGCAGTACAGCTGTCATTTTTCACATCTTGCCCAAAATGTGTTTCCACCCATGTAGCGCACAATGGCGCAGTCGGTGTACGAAATCAATGTATGGGACACATTAAGAAAAGCACAGTGACACTGTTAATGAGCAGAGGTCTTAAAATGGCTATGTTGAAATTTCGTGAAAAATTCCTAAAATTCCTGTTTTACAGCGTCGCTTGCTCAGTTCATGGCTTTCGTGGTTCTTAATTTTCAATATTTTCACTCAGATTTTCAACATTGCTATTTATTACACTTCCTCATGAGCAGTACTGCTGTCATTTTGACATCTTGCCCAAAAGCGTGTTTCCGCCCGTATGGCGCACAATGGCGCGGTCGATTGTCTTGAAATCAATATGGGACAGATTAAGAAAATCACAGTGACACTGTTCATGAGCAGAGGTCTTAAAATGGCTATGTTGCAAATTTGGTGACAAAAGTCCATAAAATGACTGTGTTACTAGTGAGCATTGCACAGTTTCCACACACCCTCGTAAGTTCATGACTTTGTAATATTTTCAGTCCAGATTTTCACCAGTGGCATTTTTCCACGCTTCCTTATGAACAGTACAGCTATCATTTTTCACAACATGGCCAAAATGTGTTTTCATACTTTCAGAGCAGAGATGTGTGGTCGCTGTGGGAAATCATTGTTCGGGACAGATAAAGAAAATCACAGTGACACTGTTCATGATCGGAGGTCCCAAAATGCCTGTGTTGACAATCTGCTATAAAAAATCCCCAAACTAATTACATTATAGGTGTGCGTTGCACAGTTTCTATGCACGCTCGTGACTTCACCAGTTTTTTTAATATTTTTACTGCAGATTTGCAACACTGCCATTTTTTACACCTCCCCATGAACAGTAGAGCTGTCATTTTTCACATCCTGTTTGGAATGTGTTTTTGCACCTGTGGTGCTAAATGCCATAGTTGCTGTGCATAAGCAGGTTTCGGCTAGCAAACTGATATTGCCACTGTTCACGAGGTGGGGGTCACAAAAAAAAAAACATGTTGAAAATTTGGAGTGAAAATACCAATGAATGCCTGAGGTGTTAAGGTTTCCAACCATAACGCCCCACCCTGTAGAGAATGACGGCCATCAGGGGTGTGACTTGGGATTCTTGCCTGTAATGTTCATACCATTCCACACCCTGCAGCCAGTGAGAGGCATTGAGGTATGCCTTGGACTCTTCAGCCCCAAAGTTCACCCCATTCTCCTACACCGCACCCATCTCACCATATTTCCTGATGGAATGGGGTGCGCATAAGGGCCAAAGACCCCCAAGGCACACCGTGACACTTGTCAGTGTCTGCAGGGTAGGGTGTGGTGAAATGGCGTGGCCATTATGCCTGACGGCCCAAAGGCACACCCCAATGCCTGTCACTCTCTGCAGGGTGGTGGTGGGATTGGCTTCAGTTCAATACTTCAGTTGCCATTCCTATTATGCAGCTCTGTAACTTCTACACTACCAATGCCAATGACCAGCAAGCAAACATTCGGCATTGACAAATGCTTGTTGTATTTCCTTAGCCATGCCTTCTCTTAACTGCTCAGTTAATCTGTATGTCTTTTGTCTGATGGGGTGAGCATTCATAGAAACATACATAGACTTTGATGGCAGATAAGGACCGCTTGGCCATCTAGTCTGCCCATTTCCCTACCTACAGGATAGGCCGCAGATCCTAGTTACACCAACAGCCTATTTCTTCCACCACAAGAATTGGGTTTTATGTCTGTCCTGCATTCTTGAATTCTCCTACAGTTTTAGACCCACAACCTCCTCAGGAAGGCTGTTCCATGCATCCACTACCCTCTCTGTGAAATAATACTTCCTCACATTGCCCTGAACACGCCCTCCTTCTATCTTTAAATTGTGTCCCTTGTTCTTGCAAGTCTCTTTTTTCACTAAGTACTACTTAAAATATTAAACGCTAAAAGCTGCTGTCATAGTCACAAAAACTTAGACTCCGGCAGACGAGCGACGTCGACATCCAAGCGCACTTGACGGTGGGAGAAAACTAACTGAGGCGGTTGGAGGTGCGATGCTGAGATAGCCTACACAGGCGCTAGTCTCAGCAGTGCGGCGCGGCCACCTGGTCCTGTCTCGAGCCTACCCTTCTGAAAATTTTAGGCTCCCGCTTGGTCCTAGCGCCTCTGGCGCTATCCCACTAGTGTGAATCAGTGATGGAGACTTAGTCCAGGAAGATCAGCCTCAGCTTTGCATTCTCCCTGGAGGCGAACAGGTCCACCTATAACTACTACGTGCTAAGCCTGGCACTGGGGTATAGGTACTTCTAAATATCTCTACCAAGTTGCGAATTTCTGTGGTATGTTCCGTGAGTAAGGAAACATTCACCTTTACAGTCTGTCATAAACTATATCAATATCTTCTTCAGCAGTTTCTGGTAATACTATCAAAGCAACCATTGGTGCTTTTTCAACCCATTTCTTCAGGAGGTTAGCATGGTGTATCTTGGTAGGATATTCCTATCGGGGTCTCATTCTCATAGTTAACTGTACCAGTACATACAACCACTTCATAAGGTCTTTGCTACATCATTAACAGTTTGTTTTCTGTAGTGGGGAACAGTAACAAGGGTCACAAACCCACTCCTGAGGGTCAGGTCCACTGAGCTCACAGTGCCCACCCCTAAGTGCAATCCGTGATAGGGATGGGGAAAACAGGGGATACCCTGTTTGTGTCCCTCTATAGTGCTTGCTGGCTTCACAGCTGAACACTCACTATGAAGTCCCAGGGTCCCCTCTTTACTCTGGATCAGGGTACAATACCAGTCTTGAGTCTTGTAGCCAAATATGAACCCTTCTTGGTTGTTACACAATGGGGAAGATCCAGGCATTACAACCTCTTCAGGGTAGCATTGTAACCCTGATTCAGCCTTCCATGCAATAACCTGGTTCAAATCCCACCAGATTCTTCCTTGGGACTTTCATATTCCCACTGTCTTATCCAGACTTTCCCTTTTTAGACCCTTTGTTCAATTTGGTAGCTTATGATGGCCCCCTTAGCAATAACAGTTTAGTCACAGATTAATAATGAATCTCTCACACTGGCACACATAATTATAAGAAAATCTCGCTCAGCCCGGTTCTCTTAAAAACAAAATGTTTTTATTAAACAATTACTAATCATACAGTTACAACTAAAAAGGTTTAAATAATCTTTTTGGTCACAGCATAACAAAAAAACTGTGGAACTGTACAAAAAAAACACACTATTATAGTTATCTAAAGTTCTACCTTAGTTTCTAGTGAATTGAAGTCTGTAAAGAGTAAGTGCAGTCTCTAGTTCTTAGCCTCTGTGCTGTGACAGTTCTGCTTCTCTTGTGGTCAGGAGAGAGTCCAGATGAAAAGTGTCCTTGAAGATGCTCCAGGAAAATGACAGAGACTCTGGTTGTCAGGCTCTTTATATATGTCAAAAAATCTCTGGTCTGTCCTAACTTTCAGACCAGTAAATGTCACTCTTGCACTTTCCCAAAATTGTCTTATTTTCCTGATAATCTTTGATGTCTCAGTGTCCCACTAGTAACACAATTGATACCAGTGTGTCAAGAATTCACACAGGTCTGCCAGAAAAGATGTTCCTGTCCTTTTGCCTCATAAGATGTATTTACTATAACAGTTTCCTGGAACAAAGTATCCTGCCTCTGAAATGCATGGTTTATGACAGGCAATGGAGTTTGGCATAGCTCTGTTAAGGGACCTGGAAATGCAATCTCAGTTTCCTGGCAGCAGCTGCCCCCTCAGGTCAGAGGAACATCAAACATTTTTAAAAGAAATCCAGTGTCTCTCATTATCCTACAGTATGTGATCCTTTCATTAATACTGGCATTTTGGTGGCATTTTAAATTTCACAAAATCACATCGCAAAAACTTATGTAACAGAATTATATATGCAAATATTAGACAGCTGGGGCCATTCTCGCCACAACAAGACTTTTTCATCTGCCTCAAAAACCTTTTCTTTTACTCTATAGTCATAATACACCTTCTGCTGTTTTGGGGCCTCTTCCTGGTTACTGTGGGCAATTTCAACCTATGTTCACTATTCTATGCAGCCAGCATAGTGCTATGCTTGTGTAACTGTGTTAGTTTGGTTTTGGCAATTCGCGCTCTCTATTCCAGAGGAATTACCACCTTGTAGGGGTACGAAAGGCAAGGAATCCTCAAAGAGGATTCCACCTCTAGAGGTGCCACGGGATGAGTCCTGTGGCTAAAGGTACCTTAGGAACCCCCCAGAGGGGAGAAGTGCTGCCACTGGAGGAGGAGGGGAGGAAGGTGGGTCAAAGAAAAAAAGCTTCACAATGAGGCTGAGAGAAACTGCTTATATAGATCAGGAAATGGGAGCAGCTGGCTGCTTGGCCACTGAACTCTAGGCAAAAGTCTTTCCAATTCATTCTCCTATGCAGCCAGTATAGTGTTATGCATGTGCAACTGTGTTAGTTTGGTTTTGGCCATTCGCACTCTCTATTCCAGAGGAATTACCACCCTGTAGGGGTATGAAAGGCAAGGAACCCTCCAAGAGGGTTCCAACCCTAGAGGTGGCATGGGATGATTCCCGTGGCTAAAGGAACCTTATGAATCCCCAAAAGAATGTAGTACAATTATATTCCAAAGAAGGAGGCAACACGAAGCATATGAGCTAGCAGTAACTGTGATGTAGTAGCAGTAATTGTGCATAGTAGTAGAGAAGAATAGACAGTTTGATAACGTAATGAGATGCTCAGTTTGATAACATAATGAAGTGCCCAGGTTTGTGTAGCATGATACTAATGATTTGCGTTGAGATTAGGGGATCCCCTAAGGAGAGAGGTAACAGCAGGACATCCTCCACCTCCATCCAACAGCGGAACCTACCTAAAGAAACTAGGGGACACTACTATGCTAACTAAGAGTTATGACCTGAGGCAACAGAGGAGAGGAAAAAAACCCTATGAGGAGGAAATCTCTGGGGATCCAAGGCCTAGGTCGCCTTCCCTCCAGGCTTGGGATAGTTTATTTAGTGATGGCTTTGCAGCTGCAATTTGGAAAACCCAATTAAAGGGAGGTGGAAAATATTCCAGTTTGGAGGAAGGCTCTCACTCAAACCCTCTAGTGGGAATGCCATGGAAGGTTGCAAGAAAACTCTGCAGCAATACATGAAACCAAGGAGCAGGAGGAAAGCAATGACTGCTGAGGCATTCACCTGGTCTACCCACCCTAAAATCAAACCAGGTGAACCAGAGGCAGTCGTAGGGAGAACACGATGAAGGTGCCTTGCTAGGGAAACCACTAAAGTCAATGGCTAATCATTATAGTGGAACACTAGAGCCAAAGGAGGAAACTTTTTCCACCCTTCACCACTAGTCTTAAATTCTACACCAGGAGCTGTTGTCACATAGCAAGCAGCTAAAGCCAAGCCCAGGGTGAGGACACACCCAGCTATGGGCCAGGTGAGAAGGATCCCACCCCCAAGTTGGACACGCTCGAGATGCGGACTAAATGCAGAGCAAGACCATTGGCTGCCAGAACCCTGCACCAAAATAGAATGGCTGGCATGACCCAGAAATTGATTGAGCTGAAAAGCTGGTGAGCTGAATGAGCACGGTGTGCTGAGATCGTAACGAGTTTTGAGTGCTGAGACCTTACAAGGTTGAATGCAGAATTGAGTGCAGCAGAATCCCAGAGGCTGAAGCTGAGGGGATGACAGTAGGTATGAAGCAATGGTTTGCATAAATAAGGAGCAACAATTGCATAAGCAAGTGTGGACCTGCACGTAGGTCAGTAAACAGAGTAGTAATAAGTGGACCTGCACGTAGGTCTGCATAACATAGGGCAATGAAACAGCACTGAATAGTGGGGCAAGCCAGCTAGCATTTAAAAGCCAAATCAAGGTGACAAATACTCTGAGGATTTTCGGCGGCGAAGGCAGGATGTAGAACAGAAATAATTAGCCACATGGGGCCATGACTCCCAAAACACTTCCTAGTCCCCACTGTAGGACAAACAAGAAAGTGATGGAAGGCCAAGAACCACATGCAGATATGAAAGCTAGTTTAATAGCCTCAGCAGGAGCCTTTTGGCTAACCTCAGAGTAGAACAGGTTGAATAAACATAGAAGCAACAATTTGTATGGAGTACACGGAGTTGTAAAACTGCAATAAAACATGGAGACGCAATGCTCTGAAAGTAGGTGTAGCCAGACAGTGCAATCAAGCTGCAAGTAGAATAAGAGCATGAATGAGCAGCATAGCTAGGGTCAGAGTAAGCCTGCGTCAGGTGGAAATAACTGAGTATGCAACACAGAGCACCTATGGTTGAGCTGAAACACACAGATAATTATTGCAGTTGCATTGCACTAGTCTGAGAGTGGTGAGCAACAGTGTAAAAAACAAGCACTGGGTGCAATAGTAATTGGAGTAAACAGTAGCTGTGGCTGCAGTTGTAAGTAACTGAAAGCAGTAGTATGAGCTCTGAGTAGCAGTATGCTAGGAGCTTAGAAACAAAGCCCCAAAAGACAAAACCAAAACACTGCAACACAGAAAACAGGGAACAAGGCCCAAAAAAAATTAAAAACAAGACACACAAAACACAAGGAAGCACACTGCCAGAGGAAAGATACAAACCAGAAGCAGGAAAACAAACACCAAAGTCCAGCAGAGACCCACAGAAACAGTAGGTGGGGGGGTAGGCCCCAGACGGCCCAGAGGACAGACCCATAGAGCCTCCGGCTGCAAAGAAAAAATGCTTCACAATGAGGCTGAGAGGAACTGCTAATATAGCTCAGGAAATGGGAGTGACTGGCTGCTTGGCCACTGAACTCCAGGCAAAAGCCTTTCCAATTGTCAGTTCCTTTCTCAGTGCACACATACAAGATATACTAAATTATTGCTGATCAGGGTTATCTTCCCATGTTTCTTTTATTACATTTTGACAACATTTCTTTTTGGAAATTAAACTTTAATTTCAACATTAACCAATAAAGTACAAACAAACATGGACAGATACAAACATAAAATGTCAGCACATACCAATTCTGTGTGTCCATAAAAAGAGAAACATAAATAAATTGAAAGATAAGAAAACATTCGTGGGGTTATGATAACCATAATCTGTGCAAGCTGCTTAAACAATCCAGAAATGGCAACTGATGGGGTGCACAGGAAGGAGTCACAAGCCAACCAGGGTGAAAACCATGAACTTGTCTGTATTCAGCTATAGGGGGCCATGGGATTTAAACTACCTGAATAGTGTGTGGCCAGAGGGCCTCAAGATAGTCTTATGCTAATGGAAAGGAGGGTTCTATTGACCTTTGCTATTCAGTCAAGATCCACTAATACATCTAGAACCATCTTCCCCTTTTGTTCTACCTGATAATGAAAGAAGGGTAGCTATTTACCGGAATGTTTTTCTTTTTGGTGTCTCAGCAGGATCATCACCATTTCCATCTCACAAAGCTTTTGGCAGTTTTTCAGCCATTGCTCTAATGATGGGGGGGGGGTCCTTCAACTATAGCTGAGTGATGGCTTTGGTGGCCACAGCCACAAAAACATTAAAGAGGTAAAGTTTAGTTTTACTGCTCAAGCTATGCAGTGAGATACCTAGTATCTGGTTCTGGAGCTTATCTGGTGGTGGCATCCCAACAATTTGCCCAGCAGTTTCCCAGTAATCCCTAAGGACAAGGCAATCCCAAAAAACATAAGTGTGTATACCCATCGTCCCACACCCTCTCCAGCACCTGTCTGATGGGTTTGCCCCATAGTGCTTAGCAATAACAGGAGTTTATCTTGTGACTGCCAGCGAAATTCTTACCAGATTGGTGAAGCTGTAGTATTATGTAGAAGTCCCCGCATCTTACCCCAGTCTTTGTTTGACAGGGTACATGAAGCCTCTCCCTCCCAGTTTCCTGTGGTATTTATGGTTTGGTCATCCTCAAAGTTTTGTATGGCTGCATATATCATAGAAATTATTTTTAGTTTGATTTTGGGCAGGTAGTGAGTGTAATTAGGTCCTCAGAGGACATACAACATTTCAAAGGGTGAAAAACCTGTTTAAACTTGCGGCACTTCTCTCTAAGCAAAAAGCAGAAAAGTATTAGTCCCAATCTTTCCCTTCACCTCTCACAAACCTTTTTAACATGAGTTTTAGTGGACACACCCACGATACCCAAGTGGATCAAAACTGTTTCTCAGACACAAAAGATGGAACGTATTACATTCTCCATACAACACAGATCGTAACAATTTGTTAACAGATGGACCAGATGGGAGATGTACATTTTAAGTATCTGACCATCTCACTATAAACTTTAATATAGGGTGTTTTACTTGTGTGACCTGGTGATTTTTCTTTCCCTTTTTTTTTGGGGTTTGCCAAATTGGGGGGAGGATTCCACGGGGAGGAAATAAAGGCCGAAAAATGGTAGAAACAGTAGTAAATAGTATCAAATTGTATGGAATCAAATAAAGCAAATGTCCTAGCTAGAAGAAAGCCAAGTTAAAGCCAGATTTAAAAACTGCCCTAGATAGCTTCTGCCAGAGAACATGCAGAGAACACCAAGAAGAAAGAGCTGCTATTATAACTATACTTCTATACTGGGAGCAAAGAACTAGAACTCTACTACTGGGACCTTCAATTTAGGGTAAAAACAAAACAAACAAAAAAAAATTAATGTGTTTGTCTGAGTTGGCTGAAGTAATTTATCTGTGCAGTTATCAAGGTGTTTGTTTCAGGAGGCTGAAGGGAATTGTTATCTGTGCAATTAACTAAGTGTAGAAAGAGCAGTGAAGTAGGGGGAGTGGCTTAGCTAGAAGAAAGCCAGGTTAAAGCCAGATTTAAAAACTGCCCTAGATAGCTTCTGCCAGAGAACAGGCAGAGAACACCAAGAAGAAGGAGCTGAGTTATAACTATACTTCCCTACTGGAACTATATTCCCCTCCATCCCCCACCCTTAGCCAGTTCTAGTTTTATAGGCACAGGATTTGACTGACAACAGAAACTTCCTGTTTGGGAGCAGGAAGTGAATGATCGCAGAGCCACAAAAGACTCACCATCCTAGAAGGAAAAGAGTAGCTGTCCGTCCACTCTAGCTGCTGGAGGTCTGACTCTGTGCAAGTAAGGAGACTACTGAGAAATACAGGAACTTTGTGTCTCAGAACAGGAAGGTCAGGAGCTTAAAGGGCAAAGAGGCAGTAAGTAAGTAGGGAGAAAAAATAAAAAATAAATAGAGGAGAGAGTAAGTATTCCAAACAACAATTAAGGGGCCAGAAATAAGATATGATGGGAGTGGTGCAGTGCAGTGGCTGTGGAGCAGCAGTCTTCCGGGAGACATTCTGGAGGATGTGGTGTCCCTTCTGCAAGCACCTCTCTGGGCTGAGGGAGGAGGTTGTTTATCTCCAGGCTGAGTTGGCCAGGATTTGGGGGACCTCCTCTCCCACCCAGGGACCAAAAGGGCCACTGCCATTGCCTCAGAGGTTGCCAAGAAACAGGAGTGGTTGGACCACAGTGGGCTCAGGGAGGGTGAGAGTGGTGGAACAGAGGTGCATCCCTCCAGTTGTACCTCTCCACAATTCCTATGCCACTCTGGCAAAGTGTGGTTCCTCTATGGAGGCACCCACAGTGGAGACTAAGGAGGATGCTGGGAACCTCCACAAAGGAGACCCACAGGAGGGTGGCATGGGACCCACAGGAAAGAAACAACTCCTGGTGGGGACTCCATTGTTGGGGGTACAGGGCAGGAGGAAGGGGAGGTAGGGTGCCTGCCTGGCGCCATGGCTTAGAGGAACAGGGAGCGAATCCTCAGGATCGCTGGAGCAGCTGCATGGGGGAGGGAGCTGGATGTCATTGTCCACCTAGCAACAAATGACCTGGCTGAGAAAGGGATCAGAGCAGTGCAGGAAGAGTTTGTGGAGTTGGGGAGGGGCCTTAGACAAGTAGCATGCATGGTAACCTTCTTGGAGGTGCTGTCTGTCTATGGCATGAATGAGGCTGGGGTGCTCCACACCATGGGATTCAATCAGTGGTTGAAACAATGGTGCAGAGCTCAGGGATTTGGCATCATTGGGGACTAGGGGTCCATCTGGAGTGATGCAGGCCTATACTGGCATGATGGTCTGCACCTGTTCAGGAGGGGAACCAGGATCCTAGGTGATAGGTTTAAATGCTTCATTGGCAAGCATTTAAACTAGCCAAAGAGGGAGGCACTGGAAAGGAGCAAGGAAATCCTAGCCCTCCCCCAAAAATCAGGGTAGTAAGTGAGGAAAACACCAAGATAGAGATGTCGATAGGGAGAAGGGCAGGGGTAAATGGAGAAAATGACAAAGGCAATAAGGACAGGGATGGGGCCAAAAACGGTAAGGCCATCAAGAAATGGAGGGTAATGAGTTCCAATGCCCATAGTCTGGGCAACAAGCTCCATGAACTTGTGGCCTTCATAGAAGAGGGATGCCTGGATATCGTAGCAGTCACAGAAACATGGTACACAGAGAACCATGACTGGGATGTTAACATACCAGGGTATACAACCTACAGGAGAGTCAGAGAGGGTAGAAGAGGAGGAGGAGTAGCTCTCTATGTAAGGGAAGGGAGAAAAGCAATGGAATAAAAGAGAAAACAGGGAGGAGAGGAGGCACTGTGGGTTACTTTAGAGGCTGGAAATGGCACCACAATCCGCACAGGGGTTGTATACAGACCCCCATGTCAGGGAGAGGAAATGGACAAGGATATGATAGAAGGCATCCTTAGGATGGCAGAGAAAGGGGAGATACTGTTGATGGGGGACCTGAAAATGCCAGATGTTAACTGGAGAACCTTTGTTGCAGCCACATTCAAGAGCAGGGCCATTCTTGATGCCCTACAGGTGGCATGCCTCAGACAGCTAGTTCTGGAACCCACTCATGAGGGGAGCAATCTTAGACCTCGTACTCTCAACTGGGGACAATGAGAGGATCTCAGATCTAGAAGTGGGTAGCCATCTGGGAACAAGTGACCACCAAACAGTGTGGTTCATGATAAACTCAGCTACAATGTCAAGCCATACAAAAGTGAGGGTACTGGACTTCAGGAAGGCTGACTTTGGCAAGATGGGAGAGTGCCTTAGAAAAGCACTAGCAAACGAGCTAGAAGGAGGGGTGGAGCAACAATGGGGAAGCATCAGAACTGCCATCACAGAGGCAACAAGCCTTTGTATGAAGCAAATCAAAATGAAATAAAAAGCCACTATGGTTCTCAAAAGAGGTGGCGGGTAAGGTTAAGGAGAAAAAGATAGCATTTAGGAAGTACAAGGAAACACAGAAGGCGCAGGACAGAGAACTGTACCAGTTAAGGCAGAAGGAAGCAGGGAGGGAAGTCAGAATAGCAAAGGCCCAAACTGAGGAAAAGATAGCCAACTCGGTTAAGAAGGGGGATAAAAACCATCAGGGAGCGTAGAAAGACAAAGGGAGGGATAGTGAGGTTGAATAGAAAGGACAGTGGGTGGGCAGAGAGGGACAGTGAAAAGGAAGAGATACTGGACGAATACTTCTGCTCAGTATTCACAAAAGAGGAGGAGGGGGAGGTGCCTAATCCAATTAACAGAAGCACTCTAGATAGGAGGGTTGATCCCAGTCCTTTCACAGAAGAAAGGGTTCTGAAATAACTCCTAAAACTGAAGATGGACAAAGCAGTGGGGCCTGACGGAATTCACCCCAGAATTCTAAAAGATTTAAGGGGAGAACTAGTGACATCACTGACTACCTTTTTTAACAAATCATGGGAGGATGGTGTGGTACCCGAGGACTGGAGGAAGGCAGATGTGATTCTCCTTCACAAAAGTGGGAGCAGGACAGAGGCAGGAAACTACAGACCTGTCAGTTTGACCTCTGTGGTAGGGAAAGTGATGGAATCACTTCTGAAGGAAAGAATTATTGAGTACCTAGAGGCCAGTGGGGCACAGGATCCAAGACAGCGTGGGTTCACAGCGGGAAGGTCATGTCAGACAAATCTAATTGATTTCTTTGACTGCTTGACCAAAGTAGTAGAGCAGGGAGGTGCTGTGGACATGGCCTACCTAGACTTTAGCAAGGCATTTGACACAGTCCCACACAAAAGATTAGTAATCAAATTAACCAGCCTGGGAGTGGGTCCCAGGGTGGTAGCATGGGTAAAACATTGGCTGGACAACAGGATACAGAAGGTAATTGTAAATGGAGTCCACTCTGAAGAAAGAAGGGTTACTAGTGGGGTACCGCAGGGTTCAGTACTGGGTCCAGTCCTTTTTAATGTCTTTATAAGTGACATTGCAGAGGGACTGGAAGGAAAAGTATGCCTCTTTGCAGATGATACAAAGATCTGCAACAGGGTTGATACACAAGGAGGCATGGAAAGGATGAGAAGAGACTTCGCAAGGTTGGAGAAATGGTCAGAAGTATTGGATTCTGTGCAAAGAAGTGCAAAATCATGGACCTGGGAAACAACAAACCAAGGGAAGATTACACAATGGGGGGGTAGTAACAACAACAAAAATGGAAAGGGACCTGGGGGTAATCATATCAGATGGCCTTAAGGTTAGCAAGCAATGTGAGAAGGCAGTAGGGAGGGCTGGGGGGATACTGGGATGTACAGGGAGAGGCATCACCAGCAGAAAACAGGAAGTTGTTATCCCTCTGTACAGAAAGTTGGTGAGACCTCTTCTGGAGTACTGCGCCCAGTTCTGGAGACCCCATCTCCGCAAGGACATAGACAGGATAGAGGCAGTCCAGAGGAGGGCAACTAAAATGGTGCAGGGTCTGCAAGAGAAGCCATATGAGGAGAAACTAAAGGAGCTTAATATGTATGCCCTTGAGGAAAGGAGGGAGAGGGGGGACATGGCAGAAACTTTTAAGTACCTCAGTGGAATCAACAAAGTTCAAGAGGGTAGCATCTTTCAGAAAAAGAGATGTGCAAGAACAGGGGGACACAATTTGAAGATGGGGGGGGGGACGGCTCAGGGGCAATGTGAGGAAGTATTTTTTCACATAGAGGGTGGTGGATGCATGGAACAACCTTCCTGAGGAGGTTGTGGGGTCTAAAACTGTGGGAGAATTCAAGAATGCATGGGACAGACATAAAGCAATTCTTGTGGGGGCATCTTATCTGCCATCAAAGTCTATGTTTCTGTGTTTCTAGCATACAGTAAACTTCAATAAGTTAGACTAAGTGATGGGTGTGGTTTAGAATAGATAAATATTGAGAACTGTAAAAATAATGGGTGGAATGGGTGGGATGGGGACCGTAGCACTATTATTTTATTTTAATTGTCATTGAATTTCTTTGTTAGCAGAGTTACATAATGTTTTAGTACCTAGACTTAAGTGTATCTTTGACACTAGACAGTCTCATATTCTCAACAACCTACATAGAAACATAGAATTTGATGGCAGATAAGGACTGCTTGGCCCACCCAGTCTGCTCATTTCCCTACCTAATGGATAAGCTGCAGATCCTAGTTAACCAGCAGCCTACTTCTTTCTACCCCCACCCCCTAGAATTGCCTTACGGCTGTCCTATGCGTGCTTGAATTCAACCATAGAAACATAGAAACATAGAAGTTGACGGCAGATAAGGACCGCAAGGCCCATCCAGTCTGCCCATTTCTTTTTCTACCTTATAAATGTGCCATCGGCCTTTGCTCTGTCAGTGACCTATCTATTCATAGTCATTTGTATTGCTCCCTTATGCCTATCCCATGCCTGTTTGAAGCCCTGCACTGTATTCATAGCCACCACTTCTGTGGTAAGCCATTCCATGCATCTACCACCCTTTCTGTGAAAAGAATTTCCTCACATTCCCCTTAATCGGCCCTCCTCTAATCTCATGCTGTGTCCTCTTGTCCTGCTATTTTCTTATATTTAAACATGTTAGACTCTTTCACCTTGTTTATGCCCTTAAGGTGTTTAAATGTCTCGATCATCATCTCTCTCCTCCTTTGCTCAAGGGTATACATATTGAGCTCCATTAATCTGTCCTCATATGTCTTCTGATGCAGTCCCTGCACCATTTGGTTGCCCTTCTCTGGACTGCCTCAATTTGGTTAATGTCCTTGTGAAGGTGTGGCCTCCAATACTGCACGCAGTACTCCAGATGGGGCCTAACTAATGTCTTGTACAGAGGGATTATTACCCCTCCACTGTGATACCTCTACTATCACACCCCAACACCCCTAGCCTTACCTACTGCTTTAGAGGTCTGCTTGGATGATTTTAGGTCATCAGTGATGATGATGCCCAAGTCTCTTTCTTCCTTTGTGACTGCTAGCAACTCCTCCCCAGCCTATAAGTGGCTTCCAGGGTTTCTCTTCCCTATGTGCATGATTTTGCACTTCTTTGCATTAAATCCCAGTTGCCACTCTTCTGACCATTCTGCTAGTTTATCCAGATCTCTTCTCATTCTGCCCACCCCATCTGGATCATCTACTCTGTTGCAGATCTTGGTGTCATCTGCAAACAGACAAGCCTTACCCTCTAGTCCATCTGCGAGGTCACTAATGAAGATGTTGAATAGGACTGCTCAGGACTGATCCCTGAGGTACCCCACTTGTGACTTGCATCTCTTCTGACTGTATACCATTTACCACCACTCTGTTTTCTGCCAGTCAACCAGTTTGCCACCCAGTTGACCAACTTCGACCCACCCGAGCCTACCTAGCTTATTTATCAATCTTCTATGTGGAACAGTGTCAAAAGCTTTGCTGAAGTCAAGGTAGGCGACATCAACTGCTCCCCTTGGTCCATCACTCTGGTTACCCAGTCAAAAGAAATCTATGAGATTAGTTTGACAGGACCTTCTTTGTAAACCCATGCTGTCTTGGATCCTGTGCCCTATGGATTCCAGGTGTTGCACTATCCTTTCCTTAAGGAGTGCCTCCATAATCTGCCCACTACTGAGGTAAGACTGACCGGTCTGTAGTTCCCGCCTCCTCCTGCTACCACTCTTGTGGAGTGGGATCACATGAGCCCTTCTCCAGTCTTCTGGGACCTCTCCTGTGCTCAGAGACTCACTAAACAATTCTGCTAATGGCTCTGCTAGTTCCTCCTTTAGCTCCTTAAGTACCCTGGGATGTATGCCATCAGGTCCCATTGCCTTATCCACCTGAGCTTAGCAAGCTCTTGTAGGACCCTTTCTTTTGTGAAGGAGTAGTGCTCACCTCCCTCCCCTGTGTCCATGATGCTGAGCTGTGGGCCCTGCCCTACCTTCTCTTCAGTAAATACTGAGCAAAAGTATCTATTTAGGATAGATGCCTTTACAGGGTCCTCCTCCTCACATGCTCCCTTTTCTCCATTAAGCTTAGCAATACCCTCTGGACTTTCTCCTTTCACTAATGTATCTATAGAAAGTCTTGTCACCTTCTTTTACTGTTCGTGCTAGTGTTTCCTCAGTTTGGGACTTTGCCTGCCTTACTGCCTTACCTGCTTCCCTTAGGGCAGTTTGGTATGCCTCCCTATCTTCATCCCGCTGTGTTCCTTATATTTTCTGAAGGCCAGCCTTTGGCTCTGACCTTTTCTGCTACTGTATTTGAGAACCAAAGTGGTTTCCTTCTTCTTTGCACTTCCTTTTCTGTCTAACACAATGGGATGTTGCTTCAAGTATTGTATCCTTAATGCTTGCCCACTTTGCCTGTACCTCCTCACCTGTGTTTCTTTTTGCAGGGCTAGCTTAACTCTGTTGGCCATCTTATCAAAGTCAGCTCTCTGAAGTCCCATATTTTTGCTTTGGAATGGGATGATTTAGATGTAGTAGCCAAATTGAACCATACCATGTGATGGTCACTGGCCCCAGGTGACCTTCTACCTGGAGATCTGTGATCCTTCTTTGTTAGTCAGTACTAGATCTATGATAGCCCTGTCTCTTGTGGGTTGCTGTACCAGTTGTTTGAGGCCCTCCCTGCAGGGAATCCACTATGAGTCTAGTTCTGGCAGATGTTCCTGCTGGTATTGACCAATCTGTATCTGGCATGTTGAAGTCTCCCATTATCAGAACCTCCCTTTAGCTGTCATGTTTGTATATCTTCTAACAGTAATGTGTCTATGTCCTCCCTCTGGTCTGGGGCCTGTAGACAACCCCAGTTCTTATGGCTGTCCCATTTCCTGTTTCCAGGGTGACCCACAGTTCTTCTGGCTCCTTATGTGTATTCTGAATTTCTGTAGCTTTGATATTTTCATTGACATACAGGGCCACCCCCCCCTTGCACCTCGGTCTCTTCTGAACAGTACATAGCCAGGTACTGAAGTCTCCCAAGTGTGGTTACTGGTAAACCACGTCTCACTAATTGCTACTATGTCCAGTTTAGCCTCTGACATAATTGCCTGCAGGTCTGGGATCTTATTTCCCAGGCTGTGAGCATTGTGTACATGATTTTCCATTGGCCAGATTTTGGTGTGTTAGTTGTTGGGTGAAGTTTGGCATTACCCTGTGCATCGTATGGGAGACAAACCTTTTTTCTTACCTGGTGATGCAAATGAATGGCAAACACGCTGAATTCCTGTTTGACCACTAGCTGAGGGGGGTGTTCTTCCCATTTGACGATGGGGTGCTGCACCCTCTCCCCATTGCTAGTTTAAATATTCTGCAAAGACGTCAAACTTCTGCCCCAATGCACTGACTCCTCTTTAGTCAGATGCAGTCCATCAAATTTAAAGAACTTTAGCTCCCAGAACTGTTGCCAGTTCCTACAAATCTGTGTCCTTTTTCCTGGCACCAGTCCTTGAGCCACGTGTTTAGCTCCCTATCTCCCTTTCTCTGACCTTCCGTCCATCTGCTCCCCTTCTCCCAGACTGGCAGGATCTCAGAGAAGGAGATGCCGACAAATAGATGATAGTTTGTCACCAGCCTAGTCAGGTGTTCCTTGGTCTCCACAACTGACCGGCTGGCGAGATCATTAGTCCCTATGTGTACTAGGACATCAATGTTTTCTCCTGCTTTGTGAACAATTTTAGAATGCGGTCAGTGTCTCTCCATGCTGATGTACCTGGGAGACATCTGACCATCACCCTGGCTGGAGATGGGTATCAACTCCCGAATCATGGAGTCTCCTATGATCAAGTTTTTGGATTTCCTTTGTGCTTGTTTAGTTTTGGTTCCTGATTTGGGTGAATATTGTTGTGCTAGCTCCTGTGCCACAGTGTCCTGCTCTGCAGTGTCTCTGCCTCTTTATTTGATTTCAGAGATAGAGGCAGATACCTGTTTGTAGTGTTTATATGGTTTTTGGAGGTAATGTGTTGGAGAGTAGAGAGTGATGGGGCACCTGATTTGCTCCTCCTAACCACCTGCCAACCTCCTGGACCAACTACCCTCTGCGGTCGAGGTTTTTCTGTTGGATGCTGGGGAAATGGCGGGTGGTTCTTATAATGTATTTCCTCTTCAATATGAGATTTGAGGCGTGCAATCTCTGCCCATGCTGCCTGGAGCTGAGACCTAAGATCTCCAAAGGCCCAGCATGTAGGACAGTGTCCTAAATCTTGTAAGACTGTCCTTCTGAAAATTGTTCCACAGTACCTGCAGTTAATGAAATCCATTCCAAATAAGTTGCTGGGTTTGTAACCTAGTCAGAGTAATTAGAAGGAAAAAAAAAAAAATGCAAGTAATGGTTTAATTGTGCTTTGTTTAACTTGTTATAACAAGTTAAATTACTATTATGCCTGTAAATGAGATCACCTTGTGGAGGCCCCACTGATCCGCCCCTTCCTGCTCTGCCACAGGAAATGTCACAACTGTGGTACCCTATAAAAGGAGTGTGCGTGGGGTGGTTGGGGATGGGGTGGGTGGCTGGGCCCTTCCTGCCTAAAAGAAGAACCACGGACGAAAGAACAAGGAGGTAAGAGCAGAAACAATCAGTCAACAACAAATGCAGTAACCCTGAAAGCTTATCCTAATGTTAGATAAAACTGTAAAACCTGTAAAGCACCACCTGTAATAATTTCAGAGAAGATATACCCTGTAAGAAACACTTTGCTCCAGAGAAAATAAAGCAGTAACAGAAGATATACCTTGCAAAAGACAATTTGACTCAGAAGATTACAGCAGTAATCTGTTAGCACACACCTGTAGGCACACCTTGTAATAATGCAGAAGAAGGTATACCAGCAACAACAATTTGAATCAGAGAAAAATAAAGCAATGAAATGTTAGCAACAAACAGTAGCAATCCCTGTGAGTAAAAATAAAAACACCACCACACAGTAAATCTGCTTAGCCAAACTAAGTCTTAATCCTTCTCCCTTGCTCTGGTAAGTTTCTCTACTCTGCCTTTCAAGCAGTCTTAGAAGGAAGAGCTCAGGTGAAGCTAGGTGCCTTGGCAAGCCAAGTCTTCTACCTCCAAGATATCAACTAACCTGACTTTTAACCCTTCTTTCTGTTGGAAATTACTGACAGTTTGCCAGCTCCACCCCACATACACACTAATCCTTTGGAAGAGCTGTGGGAGGAAAAGCAATTAGCTCCTTCAATGTGAGAAGGAGACTGAAACACCTCTGAGACAACAAACCTTTTCAACAAACAAGAATAAAATAAAACACAGTGTCAAACAGTAATTTTGCTTAGCCCAATGATAAAAAGTCACAAAATGTAAGCTCCACCTGTAATACAGTAATTTCAGAGAAGATATACCCTGTAAGAAACACTTTGCTCCAGAGAAAAATAAAGCAGTAACAGAAGATATACCTTGCAAAAGACAATTCGACTCAGAAGATTACAGCAGTAATCTGTTAGCACACACCTGTAGGCACACCTTGTAATAATGCAGAAGAAGGTATACCAGCAACAACAATTTGAATCAGAGAAAAAATAAAGCAATGAAATGTTGGCAACAAACAGTAGCAATCCCTGTGAGTAAAAAATAAAAACACCACCACACAGTAAATCTGCTTAGCCAAACTAAGTCTTAATCCTTCTCCCTTGCTCTGGTAAGTTTCTCTACTCTGCCTTTCAAGCAGTCTTAGAAGGAAAGAGCTCAGGTGAAGCTAGGTGCCTTGGCCAGCAAACCAAGTCTTCTACCTCCAAGATATCAACTAACCTGACTTTTTAACCCTTCTTTCTGTTGGAAATTACTGACAGTTTGCCAGCTCCACCCCCACATACACACCTAATCTTTGGAAGAGCTGGGAGGAAAAGCAATTAGCTCCTTCAATGTGAGAAGGAGACTGAAACACCTCTGAGACAACAAACCTTTTCAACAAACAAGAATAAAATAAAACACAGTGTCAAACAGTAATTTTGCTTAGCCCAATGATAAAAGAATCACAAAATGTAAGCTCCACCTGTAATACAGTAATTTCAGAGAGATATACCCTGTAAGAAACACTTTGCTCCAGAGAAAAATAAAGCAGTAACAGAAGATATACCTTGCAAAAGACACTGACTCAGAAGATTACAGCAGTAATCTGTTAGCACACACCTGTAGGGCACACCTTGTAATAATGCAGAAGAAGGTATACCAGCAACAACAATTTGAATCAGAGAAAAATAAAGCAATGAAATGTTAGCAACAAACAGTAGCAATCCCTGTGAGTAAAAAATAAAACACCACCACACAGTAAATCTGCTTAGCCAAACTAAGTCTTAATCCTTCTCCCTTGCTCTGGTAAGTTCTCTACTCTGCCTTTCAAGCAGTCTTAGAAGGAAAGAGCTCAGGTGAAGCTAGGTGCCTTGGCCAGCAAACCAAGTCTTCTACCTCCAAGATATCAACTAACCTGACTTTTTAACCCTTCTTTCTGTTGGAAATTACTGACAGTTTGCCAGCTCCACCCCACATACACACCTAATCCTTTGGAAGAGCTGTGGGAGGAAAAGCAATTAGCTCCTTCAATGTGAGAAGGAGACTGAAACACCTCTGAGACAACAAACCTTTTCAACAAAAACAAGAATAAAATAAAACACAGTGTCAAACAGTAATTTTGCTTAGCCCAATGATAAAAAGTCACAAAATGTAAGCTCCACCTGTAATACAGTAATTTCGAGAAGATATACCCTGTAAGAAACACTTTGCTCCAGAGAAAATAAAGCAGTAACAGAAGATATACTTGCAAAAGACAATTCGACTCAGAAGATTACAGCAGTAATCTGTTAGCACACACCTGTAGGCACACCTTGTAATAATGCAGAAGAAGGTATACCAGCAACAACAATTTGAATCAGAGAAAAATAAAGCAATGAAATGTTGGCAACAAACAGTAGCAATCCCTGTGAGTAAAAATAAAACACCACCACACAGTAAATCTGCTTAGCCAAACTAAGTCTTAATCCTTCTCCCTTGCTCTGGTAAGTTTCTCTACTCTGCCTTTCAAGCAGTCTTAGAAGGAAAGAGCTCAGGTGAAGCTAGGTGCCTTGGCCAGCAAACCAAGTCTTCTAACCACTGTTTTTGACTCCACAACCTCCTCTGGAAGGCCGTTCCATGCATCCACAACCCTCTATGTGAAAAAATGCTTCCTTACATTACCTCTGAGCCGCCCTCCCCATCTTCAGATTGTGCCCCCTTGTTCTTGCACACCTCTTTTTTTAAAAGATGCTACCCTCTTGGACTTTGTTGAGTCCCTTGAGGTACTTGAAAGTTTCTATCATGTCCCCCCTCTCCCTTCTTTCTTGAGGCTATACATATTAAGCTCCTTTAGTCTCTCTTCATATGTCTTCCGGTGCAGACCCTGCACCATTTTAGTTGCCCTCCTCTGGACAGCTTCCATCTTGTCTATGTCCTTGCGGAGATTGGGTCTCCAGAATTGCACACAGTACTCCAGATGGGGTCTCACCAGCTGTCTGTACAGAGGGATAACAACTTCCTGTTTTCTACTGGTGATGCCTCTCCCTATGCATCCCAGTATCCCCCAGCCCTCCTTACTGCCCTCTCACATTGCTTGCCCACCTTTAAGTCATCTGATATGACTACCCCAGGTCCCTTTCCATTTTTGTTGTTGTTAGTATCTCTCCCCACTGTACTCTTCCCTGGGTTTTGTTTCCAGGTGCATTACCTTGCACTTCTAGCATTAAATCTAAGCTGCCATACATTTGACCATTCTCTAACCTTGCCAAGTCCCTTCTCATCCTTTCCACCCCACCTTGTGCATCAACTCTGTTGCAGATCTTTGTGTCATCTGCAAAGAGACATACTTTCCTTCAGTCCCTTTGCAATGTCACTTATAAAGATATTGAAGAGGACCAGTCCTAATATTGAACTCTGAGGCACCCCACTAGTAACCCCCCTTTCTTCGGAATGGACTCCATTTACTATTACCCTCTGTGTCCTATTCTCCAGCCAATTTTTTACCTAGGCTATCATCTTGAGACCCAATTCCAGGCTGGCTAACTTGTATATTAATCTTTTGTGTGGGACTGAGTCAAATGGCTTGCTAAAGTCTAGGTAGGCCATGTCCACAGCCCCTCCCTGATCTACTACTTTGGTCACCCAATCAAAGAAATCTATTCGATTCATCTGGCATGACCTTCCCACTGTGAATCCATGCTGCCTTGGGTCCTGTGCCCCTCTGGCCTCTAGGTACTCGACAATTCTTTCCTTCAGAAACCTAAATCATTTTTAAGATATTGGACTGAGTCTGATTTGGGAAATGTATTATGTATCTATGCAACTGACTGTATGACGAAGTAATATTTGTCTGTGACAAAGTAATAAAGAGAAGCATAAAAAAAACATGAGTTTTAGGGTTTGATTAAAATGCTCAACAAGACTAATTGTATTCTTGTGGACCCTACTTTATTATTCTCTATTAATTATGATAAACTCTTCAGAGAGGTGCAGGAAGATCCGCGTTCCTGAAGTCACTTGCCAGTGCCCCTTATTAATAGGATTTAATCAGTGCAAATGAACCTGCTTCCTCAGCTGCTCTGCTTAATGCAGACCATCCCCATGCCTTTCACAAAAAAGGAGGAGACCAGGTGGAATAGCTTGGTTACCACATACTTGTGGCAGGGAGAGAGGTCTCGGATGGCCCTGTCCAGAATCCAGGCCCCTAAGGAGAAAGGGGTGTCTAGTCCTTCCATGCTGGTTGGGCTATGCCCTTGCGGCTCAGCTCTCACATCTGGCTACATGGCCATCAGCCACAGTACAACCACCCCAGTGGGTAGACATAGAGCACTGTCAGTCAATGCTCCCATTGGATTATACAACACTATTCCAACTATCCAATATCACCCCGTGTCTGGGGGATCTCAGTATACTAGGGGTAACTCACATTACTGGGCGACATATTTAAGACTGCCTAGAAACAAGACAAGGGTGAGATGGGTGGGGCTGCTAGCTTGGGACTCCACCTTCATACCAGCGAAGCTTGACCATGGTTTTTGGGGGTGGGTGAGGTGGGGCTTAACCCATACTTTCCAATTTTACACCCAAGGAGAATTTAAAACTTTCCAGCAACTGCAATCTGAATACTCACTTCCTCAAAGTGATTTTTATCAGTATCTACAAATTAGGCACTTCCTAGAGAATGCTCTGGGCCTACAGGTGGACGTAACATCCATTCCTCATCTTTTCCATTTGCTTAGATGTTCCTGGGAAGAGGGTGCCCCAGGACATCTGATCTCACTCCTTTATAAGGCTGAAATAAGCCTATCCAAACTATTGTGGGAGAGAGTGCAAGAAACCTGGGAGTTTGACCTAATCACTGAGCTAACACAACAGGATTGGCTCTGGATTTGGTGTAGATAACATCGTATAATGAATTTGTACATATGGTGAGAATCTGGATGGAAGGTGGTAGCGAGGTATTTTCATACCTCTCAGATCACAGCAAAATTCTTAACCAGCAATGACTCCTCTTGCTGGAGGAAATGTGGGGCAGAAGTTGCCACTCACGCACATGTTTTTTGGTACTGTCCTGCCCCGGCCCAATTCTGGAGAGAGGTAGCCCAAATGGTCACTGAATTAGTCCCAGATTTGCGTGATCTGACTCCAGAGCTAGCAATATTATTGCATTTCCCCCGAAATATCTGGGCTAAGCACCAGATATATTTAATCTCTATTCTCCTGGCAGCAGCAAAGAAGGTTATCACCCGAAACTGACTCAAGCCAGATCCTCCCTCAGTTAGACAATGGGAGGATTTGGTTTATGATATTTACAGGATGGAGTCCATGACAGCCAAGCTACAAGGGAAATCAGAAGTAATTAAGAACAGATGGATGACATGGTTTTTGAACATAGCCTCTAGTAGACTGGACATAATCACTTAATGAGAAAGCAGAAACTTTGATGGCACTTCTGATAAGCACTGCACCTAATGGGTTTGGGCTGGAGGTCTGGGGAGGGGGAGAGGAAAAAGATACATTCTTGGAAGTCCCAGTCAGGCCTTTATGTACTCCAACCATGGAATCTTAGTGGGGCAGAACATTTAAGTTAAAGAGGGGCATGATGAGCCTTCCTGGGGTTGCCCCTCCTGCCTGCCCCTCCCTCTGCTTCCCTCTAGGAGCCACCTCGGCCAGTTGACCGACCGATCTGTTCAGCTTAAGCACCTGGACAGCAGCTACTTGAATATGCTAAGAATGTAAAATCTAAGTACTGAGAGCTGACTTGGTCATTGAATACATAACATCCTGCCTGAATGATATGCTAAGTGTAACACTGATTGGAATCAGAGAACTCAGTAATGTAATTGTCTTTGTGCCTGCTCCTGAAAATCTTAATAAACACTTAAGTTTAAAAAAAAAGACTGACTGCCAGAGGGTGATAAGGGTAGATTCTTATGGCAGTGACATCTAGTAGTCAGTATAGCTCCTTCTGTAATGCAGCACCAAAATGACTACCCTGATCAGTAATGATCTCTTTAGGTATGCCCACTCTGCTGAAAATTTTGGCAAGCTCTGCTGTCACTTTTCAGGCTGTAACAGTGCACATTGGAATTGCCTCAGGGTATCGAGAAGCATAGTCACGTACTACCAAAATGAAAGATTACTCCTTTACTTGTGTCTAAGGGGACAACCACATCCATTGCACTTCTCTCAAAAGGCACATCTATTAAGGGTAGTGGCATGAGGGGCACCTTGTCTTTTTTAGTCTCTGGGGCTACTTTCTGACATTCAGCACAACAACTGTGATTTGTAGCAACATCCTCATGAATCCTATGCCAGTAAAAGCTGTACAACAATCAAGCAAGGGTGCAGTCCCTTCTCAAGTGACCAGCCATAGGACTATGATGTGCTATCTGTAACAACTGAGTTTGATGCTTCTTTGGTATGATCAATTGTTCTAGCTGTTCCAGCATCTGAGAATTAATCCAAACTCTGTATAGCAACCCATTACATTTTTTAAACGTTGGTTTACCCTGTTTTTGTTTCACCCATAGCTGCTTAAAATAATCTTGGAGAGAAACACTGTTAGTTTGCTCAGAAACAAAATCACAATTAATTATCAGTTCAGTTTCAGTATTTTCATATATCAACCCCTTATGTCCATCAGCCTTTTGTTGCCGCTGTCTTTTCAGGTGTCTTCTTCCTTTCCTGGACTTCCGGATCTTGGAGCTGGACTCAAATAAATCTGACTCAGTCGCCAAAAGGAAGAGTCCTGAACATCTGAGATTTTCTTTGCGTGTGTTAGTGTTATCACATCTGCTAAAACAGCAGGATTTACTCCCCCTGTGAATAACTTCACAAATCCTGGAAAGTCATTTCCAATAATCACAGGTACAGGTAACTTTGGTACTATCCCTACTTTCATTTGGTGTGTCACCCCATTAATGTTAGAGTCACTTGGGTAGTGGGATAGTATTGAGTGTCCCCATGGATGCAGATGACCCCAGTACCTGGTCCTTTTGCACCGTCTTTTCCCAGAACTTCAGCATGCACCAGGACCTGTTTGCTTCCCAAATCTGCAAGTCCCTTCACAGTCTTCCCTCCCACCTTCACATCTATTAAATACTTGCCCCAATTTGCAAAGGCCAAATTTGCTCCAGTGTCACCCTTCTCATATTTATGGCAGTTTCCTACAATATAGCCTGGCTTATTACAGTTATAGTAAATACTATAAAGTCTTTGGGTGAAGATTTGTTATCCCCATCAGAGTTTTTATCTGATCTGGAGTTAAATCAGAAAAAAGGTCTTACTGTTCCTTGGCTGTTACTTTGCTGCTGTAGTGTCTGTCTGGCCATCTGATAACCCTCAGCCAAAGAAACAGCCTTTTCCCCAATCTCTGGTTGGTATTCTTTTACTGAAGCTGCACACCTGTAAGAAGGATGTTGATGAATAGCTCCATTGCAGATATGTCGATCACATAAAGATTCACATGTATTTTTTTAACCACAGAGAAGCAAAGGGAGAAAGAAAGAATAGAAACAGCAAGTGAAGAAAGGGAGCTAATGGGGGAAATTGTGGGACCATTGGTGTGGCAAATTCCTAGGTGCCACAAGGAAATTTTGATTGTGTAATCAGACAGGCAAGAGATAGATATAAGCCCTCCCTCATTTCGGGGCTTACCTGTTGTGAGCTATGGTCTGTTTTGCCCCATTGCTACTGTCCTTCTCTTTTTCCTCCAGTCCACCATACTGTAGGGAGCGGAGGTCTTTCCCCAGGAGCCCCCAGCGGAAGTTGGGCCAGGGCTCCTTATGTGATTGTCACAGCACCTGCCGCACTATATTCCTGTTCCTTGGCCCCACAGAAAAGCGGGGTCAAGGTTTTAAAGAGTTTTGCATCTCAAGGAGTCAAAAGGAATTTCTACGCAGTCTGGTAGCATCTAAAACTAGATCGGGTGTAAATAGTCACAGCTGCACATGCGGAAGCTGCGCATGTGTGGCCCTAGCCTTAAAGGAGCCATGGCTCCCTCCAAATGCTGGCTGTCTAGCCATTAGTTTAAAAGCATGTCCCAGCTCCAGGCAGGAAGCTGAGCCAGGATACAAGTTTAAAAATGCCTCTGGGCATCTTTGTAGGGATTTCCTAGTCCTCAAATGAGCAGCGGGAAGAGGATCTGTACGGGTGAGGTGCGCATGCATACCAGCAACTGTACAAAGCCCTGACGGTGAAATGGGGCTCCCTCCAAGTAAGATAAGGGATTCAAAAACACACAAATTATGAAGCACTCCATACAGCCAAAAAATGAAACACGCAGGAATCATGACAGCGTAGCAAATAAGAACCACAGCACACTACCCCAGCGCTTTGTGTCCACTCTGGGACACTTTGTCAGGAGGTGGGGACCAGGTGTTTTGGATCTTCCTTTTATTCAAGATTAGATGCTGTTTAAATTCTGACGAACACAGCACTGATGGTGAGCATACTGATACTGATTTACCATTTAAAGATTTATTCCATAAATTTGAAAAGTTAAAGATCAAAGAGATAAATGTTTATTATAACAAAACATCGTTGACAACATATAAAGAGAAGATCTGGGCCCCACGGGGTCTTAGAGTTGAAAAAGAACCAGCTGGGGAATTCTATAAATTAATTTATCAAACACATTGGGAAACAGCACTTAGTACCTGCTCAAGTACTTTGGTTGATATCTTAATTGATCAAGGTGAAGAAAGCTATGAAGACCTAACTAAAGAGACTGATGAAGTAAAAGCACAGATACTTTTATTTAAAGATAATGCTTTGTTCAAAAAATATGAAAAAGTCTCGGCAAGAAGCTAGTATTACATGAAAAAGAAATTATAGAATGAAAACAATCAAAACTTATTAGAGACACAAAAGATTATGAAAATAACAAAATCTTTTCTTGGCAAAGACCAAATAAATCTCCAAATAGAAGAAGATTCAGAACACATTCTCAATCCAGAGGTAGAAGTAAAAATAGAGAAATTCAGAAGGGACAAAGAAGTAATTAGTCTACTTCTACAGATACTTCACAAAATAAACAAGTTAGATTTTTTTTGCCCCAAACAAAATCAGCAGGAGACCTGGGAAAAGCAACAAAGAAAAAGTGGAAAACAAGACGTGGTAGAAGGGGAAGAAAAAAATCTGGAGGAAAAAATTAGTCGAAAATCTCAGGAGCAGGACACTCAAGTAATTAATTTAAGTAATTCTGTTCTAACGCCAACATAGATTAAAGTCTTAAACCATGGTTTCAGCTTTGTTCCTGACCCGAAGTTCAATGAATTTAAACTTTTTTGTGATTTAAAGTTATTTTTCAGAAAACTGAACCTAAAAAGCTTCTTTTCTAAATCAGAAAGGATGGGAGGGTTCAATTTATTTGGAACTCAATCTCAAACACTGGTAAATGATTCCACTCTCATACAGACACTACTGAATTTGTCTTCTAATATTAATCAGAATGAGGACATCTTATGAATCTTCGTTTAACTCTATTTCTGGTTCCCCTTCTTTTTCTGATGATTTGTGTTCTGATAATTATTTGACTCAAGTGGCAGCATTGAATTTAGAATTCAGAAACATCGATGCCTCATTGCATCATACTGTTTGCTGCCCTAAATCTGTATTTAATCCTGTATGCATAAATTCTCCAGCTTTAATAATGTATCAAACTTTGGTGTTACAAAAATTTGAGAAAATATTCTCAAAAAAATGGAAAAGAAATAAATCAAACCTAACCAAAGAAGAAATTGATGCACTTGCAGAGCTTAAAAATACGAATAATATAGAATTTAAATGAGCAGATAAGGGGGACAATTTTATTAATGGAAAAAATAACTATGAGGCAGAAATTAACTGACAATTGGATGATCAAGAGAGCTATCGGAGACTTTCATAGGATCCAACCCTAATTATGAAAAAGAGACTTGATTTGTTTTTGGAAACTGCTTTAAAATGTGGAGAAATAACAGAGAAGGAATATCTGTATATGTGGGTTGATTTTCCCATTATTCCCACAATTTATGTGCTCCCAAAGATACACACGGACCAGACCAGCCCCCCGGTAGACCTATTATCTCAAGTAATGGGTCCCTTACAGAAAACGTATCTATTTTTGTTGATTATTTTTTAAAGCAGTTAGATATAGATCAAATGTCTTGTATAACAGACTCTATGGATATTCTCCATAAACTAGAGGGGCTGGTCTGGTCTCGTGATTTTCTTTGGCTGACTATTGATGTAGTCAGCCTCTATATTAATATCCATCATGATTTGGGAATTAATTCTATTGATTACCATCTCAACACTAGTCCAAAAGCTATGAACTTTCCAAAACATTTCATTATGGACGCTCTTTCCCTGATTTTGACTTGTAATTACTTTTGCTTTGATAAAAAATGTTATGTACAAACAAGGGGAACTGTCATGGAGAACACCATGGCTCCCTCCTATGCCAATCTTTTTTTGGCTTGGTGGGAGGGGACCATGCTGTTCGACCCTGACAGGAACCCGTTTCTTCCTAACATTAACTTATGGGGCCGTTTCCTGGATGATATTTTAGTTATTTGGAGGGGAGATTTCTCTTCTGCCTTATCATTAATTGATATTTCGAATGATAATAACTTGGGTTTGGAATTTATTTTGGATATGAACTCGTAAAGAATTTTGTTTTTAGATCTCGAATTCTCGGGACTAAATGGTCAGTGTGTTAGTTTAAAAAAAACTTCAGGAAACCAGCATCAGGAAATGCACTGATACATGCAGAAAGTGCACATCCTAACCATACAAAAAAAAGCAATTCCATATGGCCAATTTGTCCATTTAAAATGGAATTGTCCTAATGAGAAACATTTTAAGGAACAGGCTGAAGAACTAACACAACAAATTTTACAAAGGGGCTACTCTGAGAAAACATTATCAGCAGCTTTAAATAAAGTAACACAATTATCAAGAAATGATCTTCTGGTTCCTAAAACAAAAAACAATACAAAAATTGTGATGAATCAGCCACTGGCTTTTATTACAGAATACAATCCTGTGGCATCAGAAATATCAAGCACAATAAAGAATCTGTGGCCCATATTAAAAGGTGGCAAAAATCTAACAGACATAGGGGAGAATCTGTTGATAGTATATAGGAAAGGGAAAAATATAGGTGATATACTAACTCAAGAGTTTTTACTCAAAACCCATACAAAACACTCACCCTACATGGTTACCACCAGTTCCCATAGGTAATTTTTGATGTGGGAAATGCAACATTTGCCGTTATTACATGCAGGGAAATAAATTTCAACATCCAAGTTTGGAGAAAGATATTTTGATTCGAGAATTTATCATATGCACAACTAATTTTGTTGTGTATGTGGTTCAATGCACTTGGCAAAAACTCTACATCAGACCCACAAAAAGACCTTTGAAAGAGCGTATGCAGGAACACATTAGAGCGATTCTAAAAACAGAACCTAATACACCAATTGGGGTTCATTTTGCACAAAAACACCATAGTGACCCTATGGACTTTGCCTTTATGGGATTGGAACATGTGAAACCGCTAAAAAGAGGTGGTGACAGACTTACAACTCTGTTACAAAAAGAATCCAGATGGATTTATACTTTAAAAACATTAACCCCCACCAAGGTTTAAATTATTGTTTGGACATCATTCATTTTCTCTGATCTGATTTTATATTCGATTTAGATCCGTAAAAATTGTGGGCCTTATTGAAAATAAGGGATGAAATATGAAAAAGATTTTCTCTATTATGTCAAAAAATTAGGGCTATTTAGATTAAATAACTAGACCTCCATCCATTAATCAGTGGTTCTGGAGGGATTAGAACATGTTCCTTGAAAATGCTGTTTTTTACTGTTAAATTTTTTTTGTGTTATTATAGATAATATTTATTCTTTAAACTTATTTTTGATGAGATGAAATATGTCTCATACTTTATTATTGCATATTATAAAGTTGTTTTAGGTAGTGACTAGTTAGAAAACTACTTATATCCATTACCCTTCCTGAGCCATTATTAAGTGGCATAGGTGGGATTAGAACATGCATTCTGAAAATGTTGATTTTTGTTGGTTGTAGCTATCTGTAGTATTTTAGATAATATATTTGTTTTAAATGTTTGTTTGGCTATTACTCTATTATCAAGAAACTACACCCCAATCCATTATTAAGTGGCCCTGGAGGGACTAAAACATGTTTCACGAAGAATCTTAACTGTTGTTAGAGGTAGTATCCTGTCAGAAAACTATATATATATATATATATATATATATATATATTGCTCTTTAGTTATTTTTGGTTAAGTAACCATATCCTGAGCCATTATTAAGTGGTCCAGGTGGGATTAGAACATGTATTCTGTAAATGTCATTCTTTGTTGTTAATAACTATTGGTAGTACTATATATAGTCTCTAAATTCTCCCTGAATAGTTAAAATATGCCTCTCTCTATATTACAATGCTGCCTCAGTTTGAAATTTAAAATGTATATCCTAAATGGTACTGAATTATCAATGCTGCTATTTAGGGTATGGCTATATATTTTGTTTACTATGGGCAGGATATTCAGACTGCGCCAGGCTGTGGCGCAAGCCTGGGCACAGCACAACTTGGATGCATGGAGCATTGACAGGGTGATAGTCAATGGAGCTGCACCATGGCACAGCATCGTTGAATATCGCTCCTTGGCCACCTGCAGTGCGCATGGCACAGTGGCACTGCACCAGTACAAGTGGTTAGAGTGGAGCAGAAGGATGCACCAGCGCAAGTGCCGTTGCGATAGGTGCAACCACCGAGATATTCAAAAGTGCACATGCAAATTGGGCTATAATGTATGCAAGGCGTGAATGGGGCCATTTGCATGTCATTATGGCCCCATTTGCATGCAGGTGCACCGATCCCCGGCTACTTGCACCTGGCACCCTGCCAGGCTGCAGCCATCAGAGGCTGACGCCCCCTGCACATTGTGGTAAAGTGCCCCAATGCTCGA
This sequence comes from Neoceratodus forsteri, assembly GCA_016271365.2. NCBI lineage: Eukaryota > Metazoa > Chordata > Ceratodontiformes > Ceratodontidae > Neoceratodus > Neoceratodus forsteri. The sequence continues at coordinate 1,040,022,082 of CM057452.1, forward strand.
TCGTGGGCATGTGTAAATGTAAGAACACGTCCAATATCCCTGGTGGTTCAGTGGACTGCTTGCAGCCTGATCACGGGCAGTAGTATATGTACATTCATATTACACCATCCCTGGTGGTCCAGTGGACTGCTCACAGCCTGATCATGGGCATATGTAGAAAACATAACAGTCCTATATCCCTGGTGGTCCAGTGGACCACTCACAGCCCGATCGCGGGCGTCAGTAATATCGTTTGACAGACCAATCCAACCCTGGTGGTCCAGCGGTATTACTTGGTATGAAAGAACAGAAGAAGGCCAGAGCCCATCGAGACTGTTCCCCACACTATGTGGGACATTATTTATCTATTATCCCTCAACCAAACATCTAATTTGCTTTTAAAGACAGTGGCACTAGTTGCCTCTACCAATTCTTGTGGCAAGGTGTTCCATACAATGGATGCTCTTATTGGAAAAAAAGTTTCCCCTTTTGCTGGTTTTATAAGTTTTTACTTCAAGCTGTTTATTATGCAGTCTTGGAACATGTCTCCTTTAGGAGAGTGTTAGACCACATTTTTCCATTAGATCTGGCGAATTTATTAAATTAAAAACCATAAGCATATCACCTCTTGATCTTCTAGTTTGAAGAGAGAAGAGACCAGTAACTTTTAATCTGTTCTGATAATCCAAGTTTGTTAATCTTGGAATCATTCTAGTTACTCTCCTTTGAACCTGTTCAAGAATAGCTATGTCTTTTTTTTGGTCTGGATTCCAGAAAGGGGAGCCATAGTCTAGATACGGTCTACTGTATGCCCTATACAATGGAATAAGGCATTGTTCAGTGCAATTAAGAAAAGTGCATTTTATTTGCCTCAAAAGTCTGTTGGTCATGCAAGCAGTTCTAACACAGTGATCATTTGATGTAAGTTTATTATTAACATATATCCCTAAATCTTTTTCACAGTTTGAGGAGTGAAGTGGTAGTCCATTTATATAATATATCGTTTTTGGATTATTTACCACGAAATGCACTACTAAACATTTGTCTTGATTAAACTGCATATGATTTTCATTTGCCCAAAGTGTTAATTTTTCCAAATCCTTCTTTAATGCAGACATATTTTCTTGATTATTAACCTTGCCCCCCAATTTAGTATAGTCTGCACATTTAACCATGACGTTATTTGGCCCTGTATGTAAATCACCGATAAAGAGATTAAACAATGTTGGTCCCAAGACCGACCCCTGCGGTACACCACTTGTCACACTACCCGAATCAGACAAGATATCATTAATTCTGACTCTCTGAGAATGATTTGTCAACCAGTTTAAAGTCCAGTTGACAATATCAGGCGACAAACCTAGACTGTGCATTTTAGTAATGAGTTTTTCATGTGAGACTTTATCGAAAGCTCTACTAAAGTCCAAAAGAATTACATCAGTAGGGATATCCACATCTAGTAGAGTACTTATATTATTGTAAAAAGATATCAGATTGGTGGTGCAGGAATACTTGGGAGTAAACCCATGCTGATTTGAATCATAAATTCCTAATTTTTTACAATCTTGATCTATTAGAGAGTTCATTACTCGTTCTATTAATTTAACAGCCACTGAGGTCAGGCTAATTGGATGATAATTTTGCACAGAACCTCTATTGCCTTTTTTAAATATGGGAGTAACTATTGCTGAACGCCAATCATTTGGTATAGTGCTTTCTTGTAAGGATTTGTTGGAGATAATTGACAAAGGTATAGAAATATTTATAGAGGTTTCGATCAGAAACCATGGATGAATAATGTCTGGGCCTGGACTAGTATTTTTTTTTAGTTTTTTGATAGCCTGTATAATGTCAGTTGGATAGAACCTATGATAATCTACAAGGTGAACTTTAAATGTACTAATAGATGATTTTTGAGAGAAGACAGAACAAAAGTACTTATTAAAGAGATTCGAGGATTCTATATCAGATAGAGAAGAGCCATTGGTTATAATGGAACCAATGGTCCTTGATACACCTTTTTTACTATTCATATAGGAAAAAAGAGATTTGTGACAGTCTTTTGTGTGAGCTAGTTTCAATTCTAGCTTATTTTTTGCCAATTTAATAGAATTTTTTTAAGTTTTTCACAGATAGTCTGTATTTATGTACTAGAGTAGTTTTAAATGGACTAGAACTATTCTTAAGTTTCCTAAAAAGTTGAATTTTTATTTTAATCTGATTTTTAATTGTCTTGTTGAACCAAGGGGGAATTTTTCCTTTATTATTAAATTTCCTCTTAGATGGAATAAAGGTATTTTCCAAATAATGTACAATGTTTTAAACAAAGTCCCAAGCTTGTTGTGTTGTACAATTAAAAAAGATTAGATTCCCAGTTTATGTTTTATAAGTATTCATTGATTTTAGAAAATTTTGCTTTATTATAATTTTTTGTGCAGTATAACTTCCTTTGTGTAGTTTTAAACTGTTGAATTTCAAAAAGAATAGATGAATGATCACTGGTCCCAAGTGGATCCCAAACTTGTAAATTGCTAATTTGTTGCTCTATGTTAGTAAATAATAGATCCAAAATATTAGGACCTCGAGTGGGTTCAGTAACAAGTTGTTGTAATCCAGTACTAACTACCACATCTATTAGTCCTTTCTCGGCATAGGACTGTCCTGAGAATGAGTCCCAGTTAATATGAGGGAGGTTAAAATCACCAAATATTACAGTATCTTGAGATTCTGAAAAATGTGTAATTTCTTTAAACATATCAGTTGTGTAATCTGAATTTGCAGATGGAGGTCGATAGATGTTATTAATAGTTATATAGGACTACTCCTTCAATAAGATTTTAACCCATATACTTTCCAAAGGAAAGGGAGAACACGCTTCAAAAGAAGGAATATAATTTCGTATGTACATACAAACTCCACCGCCTTGCTTATCTAATCTGTTTTTATGATATAACTTATAACCTGGAATTTCTATGGACCAAATTGAGGATGCGTCCCACCAAGTTTCAGTTACTCCCACCACACCTACATTTAAAATTTTACATTTGGCTTCGAGTTCTGCTAATTTGAGTTGGTTTAAAGATCTTGCATTCAAAGCTAGGAATTTACATTTAGTTGTAGTAATATTTTGGTAACTATTCAGAGACTTGGGAATAGACTCATTCTCCCCCATTGTTTTTAGTTTAAATAATGATTTATGATTTTAGTGATACTTTTCCCCATAAGTGTACTACCCCTATGACTGAGATGTAAACTGTCCCAGCAAAACAAGGAAGAATGATCTGAAAATAATTCCCAGTGGGTAATACAGAGTATATCCTGCTTAAAACACTGCTTTCTCAGCCGTTCATTTAGGGCTTTGATTTTCTGCGTCAAGGTAGATGTTGCTCTCGGGACAGGTAGAATTTCAGATATACATACACAGCATCCCCTATCAAGTAACAGGTTACATAACGCCACATAGTCCTGTTGTAACTGATTAAATGGGGTGTTGTTTATATCATTAACACAGGCATGTATGATAACCAGTGGATTTTTCCCCACATTATGTAAAATTTTAGGCATCATGGAGGTAATGTCAGATACCCTGGCCCCATGGACGCTAGAACAAGTGTGGTTGCTCTTGTCACTATTGCATACCACCCTGTCAATGTCAATCATCAATCAATCAACTTTTATTTATAAAAAGGCGCTTTTCTCAAATCCAAAGTGCCTGCACAATATCATAAAACAATAAATAAACAGAGTTTAAAACTATTATAAATCATTAAAAGCTATACTAAAAAGGTGGGTCTTCAAGGCTCCTTTAAAGCTCAGGACAGTCGGACTATTTCGCACCTGACGAGGTAGAGAATTCCACAGGGTCGGGGCCATAAAGCTAAATGACCTAGCCCCTGAAGATTTCAAATGGACCTTGGGAATCTCCAGCAATCCCTCGTCAGTGGATCGGAGGGGGCGGGAGGGACAGTAGGGGCAAGGAGCTCTTTCAGGTAAGTTGGTCCCTGGTCATGTAGGAGCTTTATAGGTCAGCAAACCACCTTTGAAGGTGATTCGCTAAAATACTGGCAGCCAGTGCAGTCCACGGGCACAGGCATTATATGATTGGATCTAGAAGAACCAGTCAACAACCTGGCGCGCATTCTGCACTAGCTGCAGGGCGAAGCTCAACCCCCGATAGCCCTAGGTACAGGGAGTTGCAATAATGTGCTTAATTATTGAATCTCCCAGGACTAACACTTGTTTTGAGATAGTAGGGGTACAAGAATCAGAAACAGGTGATTGTTTAACATACTCTGGAGCGATTAACTTAATAGGTATTGATTTGGTAACTTGAGACTTACTAGGACAAATATTCATGGGCATTAACTCCTGATTGAAAAGTGTTTTAAACCATTATTATCAACAGAGGGTGATGCACAGGATAAATCATGTAGCACTTCATTATTTGATACAGTCAATTGCTCAAACCTATTACAAGTTTCAATAGGGGCACTATTGTGTATTTGACCGCCCATCCTTTTTTTAAGAGGCTTTGTGACAATGGTCCAGTCATCATTATCATGAGAAGAGGGCGGATAATCATCCACCTTATAAGAGGGGGCAGAGGCAGCAGGTATACTAGTACTAGTCGTTACAATTGTCTCCTCATCAGGAGGCATAGAAATGCTACCTAAATGTGAAGGAAATTGTTCATTAGAATGAAGTTGTTCATCCGTAAGATCAATGTAACTTTCCAATTCCCTAATAGCAGTAGAAACTGGTTTAATATTAAACAGAAATGCTATCTCTGCTTCAAGAGTAGTAATCAGATGGCAATTAGCACATACATACTCGCTCCCATACTTTCCCTCACTATACATCAAACATTGCATACACTCACTAAGTTCTTTTTCCATTATTAAAGGTGTATATTTACTAAGTAGAGGATATGCTAAAAGTATCTTATCCAAGTTTGTCTAATGCCAGCAGTTTCAGCGTGCCCAGCGGACACAACAGACATGCCTGTGATGTCTCTGCGGCGTCTCCCAGCGCAGTCCCGCGCACGCTCACCCGGCTCGCTAGAAGGGCAGGTTTTAAACCAAAAAACTGGAAGTAAGCGTCCATTCACTTCCGGTTTTGGCACGAAGTAAAAATAACAATGTTTACTTAAACTCAGCAAGATTCTGTGAGTTGAAGGTTTACAAGCCCTTAAAAGGCAAGAGAACCACCATGCAACAGTGCTTTTAACAGAGAGATGTTGTTTTGGGGTAGGAGGTATACTAGCCTATTGCTAGTCCTCCAGGTTCCCACAATGCTCTCCTATTCACTGAAGAGTCAGTTACAATCAAATGGTACCACACAATACAGCAACAGTTAAAACAAATATATTAATGTATATCAGAGTATATTGGTGCACTGAACCACTCCACCTCTCACCAGAGGTTCATTATATCAGTAGCAATGCCACTATTAAATGCCCCGCTCACTAGAGGGGCAGGTTTTGAGCCAAAAAAACAGAAGTAAGCATCCGTTCACTTCCAGTTTTGACGCGAATTAAAAATACCAATATTTACTTAAATTCAGCAAGATTCTGTGAGTTGAAGGTTTATAAGCCCTTAAAAGGGCAAGAGAACCACCAGGCAACAGTGCTTTTAACAGAGAGATGTTGTTTTGAGGTAGGAGGTATACTAGCCTATTGCTAGTACTCCAGGTTCCCACAATGCTTTGCTATTCACTGAAGAGTCAGTTACAAGCAATGGTACCACACAGGGTTGACAAAGCCAATGTTTCTCTATGATCCTTCCCTTCCTACTGCCAAACAGGAAGTTCCTGTTGACAGTCAAATCCAGTGGCTATAAAAGTAGAACTGGCTTAGGGTGGGTGGGATGGAGGGCAATTAGTAAGAAAAAAAGACTAGCAACAGGAAGTTGTAATTTGAGTCACCTGCTTTTATAGTGTCTAAGCCACAGCCCCAATTAAGCTCTTTCTCTCCTCCTACTGGTTTAGCAAAGTAAGTTGATACATTACCCTTCACAGCACAGAACACAAACTAACTTTCTTTCTTTTCTTTCTTTTTTTAACCCTAAATAAGACCCCTTCTACTTCTATTAAAGTATCTGTCTGCTTAATCTCAACAGACCCTGACTCCTGCTGAGCTATAAGTGTCAAATTAATAAGAAAATGTAGCTTCTTTTAGTTAGCTGCTTTCGGCTCTACAAGCAAGGCTAGCAACAGGAAGTTGTAATTTGAGTCACCTGCTTTTATAGTGTCTAACCCGCACCTCCAATTAAGCTCTCTCGCCTCCTACTGGTTTAGCAAAGTAAGTTGATACAGTACCCTTCACAGCACATAACACACACTTTCTTTTCTTTCTTTTTTTTAACCCTAAATAAGACCCCTTCTACTTCTAATAAGGTATCTGTCTGCTTAATCTCAACAGACCCTGACTCTTGCTGAGATATAAGTGTTAAATTAATAAGAAAATGTAGCTTCTTTTAGTTAGCTGTTTTCAGCTCTACAAGCAAGGCTAGCAAGGCTATCCCCTTTCCCACCTGCCCACTGAGCCCCACTGCCCCACTCCCCCCCCGGTCAGCAGTGGGTGGCAGCTCCCCAACCACTTGCCGCCCCGCCTCCTGCCGACTGACTCTGTATGGTAGGGCTATATGCCCATTGGTCCACAGCTTGAGCCAATGGGCGTGCAGCACATACCGTACTGCACAGCCCAGAAATGTGAATGGATCCATTCACATATCTGGACTGTGCAATGCGATGCAGAGCTACACCAGATAGCTCACGCTGCGGACCAATGGGTGTACAGCCCACCTATGGAGTCAGTCGGCAGGCGGGCGGGCGTGCAGAGGAGCTGCCACCCGCTGCTGGCGAGCGTGGTGGGGATCAGTGGGTGGGTGGGGAGGCTACTGCTGGACCACCAGGGTTGGATTGGTTTGTCAAAGATATTACTGATGCCCACGATCGGGCTGCGAGCGGTCCACAGGACCACCAGGGATATCAGACTATTATTTTCTACATGTGCCCGTGATCGGGCATGGGGGCACGCCACAACGACAGTGCCGCCAGAGCTTGGGTGGCCACCCACAGGTGGCAGCTGCCGTGTTGCACCCTGCAATATGGCAGCTCACCTGTGGGTGGCCACCTGTTGCTCCTTTTTTTTTTGGCTCATCTGTGTGCAGCGCAGGTAGGAGTTGCACATGCATGGGCTCAGTACATCCTGGGCTGAATATCGGGATGTGCGGAATATGAATGGGCACGCTCCCACTCCGCGCCAGATACATTACTGATGCTCCGAGCATCGGGAAATTTGTGCCAGGCTCAATTCCCCTTTGAATATCACGCTGGCGCATCAGTAGGTTGCGCATGGCGCAACCCTTCTGAATATTTTTTGATCTGATTTACCCAATATTGAAACAACTTTATGTCTCATCACCCTTGCTGTATAAATTGTCTTTCATTTAAGTATATTCTGAGTTATTTTGAAAAAAAATGTTGTTTTAAATTTCACTTAGGGTGTATATTATAAGGGGGATCTTTGGATTATTTGTTAAATATCCTATTTAAGATTAATGATTGATGTCCTGTCACTTTAATGATATAATCTTAAATAAAAGGAAGATCCAAAACACCAGGTCCTCACCTCCTGATGAAGCGTCCTGGAGGGGACACGAAGCGCTGGGGTAGTGTGCTGAGGTTCTTATTTGCTACACTGCTGTGATTCCTGCGTGTTTCATTTTTTGGCTATATGGACTGCTTCATAATTTGTGTGTTTTTGCATTCTGGTTTTTGAATGGAGCACCCACTCATTCCATGTATGCGTAAAGGTTCTTGTCTGACTAAGATAAGGGATTCCCTGGCCCCTGCTACGCTAACAGGGCCAGGGCACATAGTTTTTTAGCCTTAAAATGGGTTGTTGTTAAAAGCTATAGGCTGCCAAAGTAAGGCAACAAAGTGTAAACAAGTATGGCAAACCCCATGTAGTTCTTACTGCCACTGGAGATGCTGGGGAGGGGGAGTTAGAGGGCACCCTCCACTGCCCAGGAAAATGCTGACCAATGGGGGTGGGGGCAAAGGACTGCTACAGTATATATTGGGCTGTGCGAAAATAATGAGGTTGCTCTCACAAGAAAAAAACACCAAGCCAAAACTGCTTATTGAAAATTTAATCCAGTGGTAAAGAAGGACGCTGTTAACAGCCACAGCACTTCGACCGCACGGTTTTCGTCAGGGGGCATGTCACAGTAAGGGGTACTACCCTTTTTATACGCATTATGCATCACATGTTACACATCTTGACAAATCAACATTCACAAAGAAACTTGTTTGTGACATGAAGTGAAAAGTAAACATAATGAAAAAAATGTAAGGTACAAATTGGACATTTTTTTGATATGTACATAACATGTATTTTAAATCATTTTATATCATTTTAAGTGCAAGGATAAAGGAGGCTTCACCAGTAGAAAAAAGGACACAGTGCTAATTCATATTAAACCTTGTAAATATCGGTACTTTTTGGAAAGGAAAATATTTATTTATTAAATATGAGTCCAATTTTCTTGGTCACATATCCAACAATGATGTGAACAAGCAGGTGCTGTCATTTGACCATGTGAGTGAATGGAGTGAAGACGTGGCACTGAGTCCCGCACAATACCGGGGACAGAGTCTACTGGATGATCTGGATTTAAATGAACTTTTAGAGTTGGGTACCAGTGGCCAATATGACTACAACTTAAAGCACACCAAGTTCAAACCAAAGTTCATCTTTTATCCAAATATGCAAAATGCTGCCCTGACTAATTTTGAGAAGGTTATTAACCGAGAGATGGAAAGGATTACTAGTCAGCGGAGGTTTAGATACAACACTAATTTATCCAAAGCAGAACAGGATGCCCTGAAGGAGCTGCAGGAATTGCATGGTACGATCATTAAACCCTCTGACAAAGGAGGAAATGTAGGCCTAATGATAGAGTTCTGTGTTAGTAAGGTAAAGGAATTACTTGAGAATGAAACACATTACGAAAAGTTAAATGGTAATCCAGTTCAGAGATTCTAGAGGGAGTTATTTAATCTTGTGGATCTTGGGTGGAATGGAGAATTCATCACAACAGAAGAGGCAGCTTTCTTAAAGACTGTGTTTCCAATTATATCCACCTTTTATATCCTTCCCAAGGTCCACAAAGACCCTAATAATCCCCCAGGATGACCAATCATATCAGGGTGGGTTCTCTCACCCAGAATCTCTGCCTATACCCTGATCACTATCTACAGCCATGTGTATTTGGTTTAAAATCATACATTCGTAACACTATGGAGCTATTAGATAAGTTACAACACCAAAGATGAAATCTAGACCTGTTCCCCTGATCGGGCATCTGAAGCCCTCTGCCAGCGCGGCCGCGGCTTAAGAGCCAGCCGCACTGCCGCTCACCTCCACGCCGATGCTCAGGACCTCTCAGCTGGACCTGTGCCCCTGATCAGGTATCTGCAGCCCTCCGCCAGCGCAGCTGCGGCTTAAGAGCCAGCCGCAGTGCCACTCACCTCCAGACTGATGATCAGGACCTCTCAGCTGGGTAAAATCTGCTAGACTGCCCGGGGAAGCAGCGGTTTGCTGCCATTGGCCAAACGCTCCCCGAGTGAACCCTGATTGGACCACTGCGTTCTCTCTCAACACTCATTGGCTGCTCTTCCTCTACCTCTTCTCGACCTCTGATCCCCCCTCCCTCGCCTCGTGGCCCGAACTGCCCCACCTCTCCCTCGCTCTTCTTTCTCTCTCCTCCACAGTAAGTTAATCCTCCTGCCACCTCTAGTTTTTTTTTTCTTTTCTTTTCTCTGCCCTCCATCGGCTTTCTCCCCCCTGCCCTGTGGCGCCAGGTCAAGTTCCACTCTGCACTTGTCTCTGGTTGCTTCCACTCACCCGCCTCTGACCTCTCTGTCTACTACACCCCCGATTAAGCCTCACATCATCCTCCTTTGTCCCAGCACTACTTCACTAACACTCTCCCTCTCTTCCTTCCTCCTCGAGACCTGTGCCCCTGATCGGGCATCTGCAGCCCTCCTCCGGTGCGGCCGCGGCTAAAGAGCCAGTCGCACTGCCGCTCACCTCCAGGCCGACGCTCAGGACCTCTCAACTGGGTAACATCTGCTAGACTGTCCGAGAAAGCAGTGGTTTGCCGCCATTGGCCAAACGCTCCACGAGTGAACCCTGATTGGACCACTGCGTTCCTCTCAACACTCATTGGCAGCTCATCACACTCTCAATTTTTTCCCTGCTTTGGGCTGCTGTGCCCATTGACTTGACAGGGAAGCCGCCTGATTTTTGGCCCGCACTGAGACTGTGATTGTTTTCTGCTGATTACTAGCCTGTTGAACTATTTCTGTGGTTGCTGATTTGTTCTAAAAAGCTGAATCCGAAAACTGTGTTGTGAACTGCTTCAGTTTTAACCTTCCTCTACCTCTTCTCGACCTCTGATCCCCCTCCCTCGCCTCGTGGCCCGAACTGCCCCACCTCTCCCTCGCTCTTCTTTCTCTCTTCTCCACAGTAAGTTAATCCTCCTGCCACCTCTAGTTTTTTTTTTCTTTTCTTTTCTCTGCCCTCCATCGGCTTTCTCCCCCCTGCCCCGTGGCGCCAGGTCAAGTTCCACTCTGCACTTGTCTCTGGTTGCTTCCACTCCCCCGCCTCTGACCTCTCTGTCTACTACACCCCCCCCGATTAAGCCCTCACATCATCCTCCTTTGTCCCAGCACTACTTCATTAACACTCTCCCTCTCTTCCTTCTTCCTCGAGACCTGTGCCCCTGATCGGGCATCTGCAGCCCTCCTCCGGTGCGGCCATGGCTAAAGAGCCAGTCGCACTGCCGCTCACCTCCAGGCCGACGCTCAGGACCTCTTAACTGGGTAACATCTGCTAGACTGCCCGAGAAAGCAGTGGTTTGCCGCCATTGGCCAAACGCTCCACGAGTGAACCCTGATTGGACCACTCTGGATTCTCTCTCAACACTCATTGGCAGCTCATCACACTCTCAATTTTTTCCCTGCTTTGGGCTGCTGTGCCCATTGACTTGACAGGGAAGCCGCCTGATTTTTGGCCCGCACTGAGACTGTGATTGTTTTCTGCTGATTACTAGCCTGTTGAACTGTTTCTGTGGTAGCTTTTTTGTTCTAAAAAGCTGAGATGATGTGTTCTAAAAAGCCGAATCCGAAAACTGTGTTGTGAACTGCTTCAGTTTTACCCTTCCTCTACCTCTGACACCCCCCCCCCTCGCCTTGGGGCCTGAATCGCCCCACCTCTCCCTCGCTCTTCTTTCTCTTTCCTCCACAGTAAGTTAATCCTCCTGCCACCTCTATTTTTTTTTTTCTTTTCTTTTCTCTGCCCTCCATTGGCTTTCTCCCCCTTCCCCGTGGCGCCAGTTCAAGTTCCAGGCTGCACTTGTCTCTGGTTGCCTCCACCCCCCCTCGCCTCAGACCTTTCTGTCTACTACACGCCCCCCGATTAAGCCCTCACGTCACCCTCCTTTATCCCAGCACTACTTCACTAACACTCTCCCTCTCTTCCTTCCTGCTCTAGACCTGTGCCCCTGATCGGGTATCTGCAGCCCTCCTCTAGGACGGCCGCAGCTTAAGAGCCAGCCGCACTGCCGCTCACCTCCAGGTCGACGCTCAGGACCTCTCAACTGGGTAAGATCTGCTAGACTGCCCGAGGAAGCAGTGGTTTGCCGCCATTGGCCAAACACTCCACGAGTGAACCCTGATTGGACCACTGCGTTCTCTCTCAACACTCATTGACTGCTCATCACACTCTCAATTTTTTCCCTGCTTTGGGCCGCTGCACCCATTGACTTGACTGGGAAGCGGCCTGATTTTTGGCCTGCACTGAGACTGTGATTGTTTTCTGCTGATTACTAGCCTGTTGAACTGTTTCTGTGGTAGTTGATTTGTTCTAAAAAGCCGAGATGATGTGTTCTAAAAAGCCGAATCTGAAAACTGTGTTGTGAACTGCTTCAGTTTTACCCTTCCTCTACCTCTTCTCTACCTCTGACACCCCCCCCCGCCTCGGGACCCGAACCGCCCCACCTCTCCCTCGCTCTTCTTTCTCTCTCCTCCACAGTAAGTTAATCCTCCTGCCACCTCTAGTTTTTTTTTCTTGTCTTTTTTCGGCCCTCCATTGGCTTTCTCCCCCTTCCCCATGGTGCCAGGTCAAGTTCCACGCTGCACTTGTCTCTGGTTGCCTCCACCTCCCCTCTCCTCAGACCTCTCTGTCTACTACACCCCCCCCCGATTAAGCCCTCACGTCACCCTCCTTTATCCCAGCACTACTTCACTAACACTCTCCCTCTCTTCCTTCGTCCTCTAGACCTGTGCCCCTGATCGGGTGTCTGCAGCCCTCCGTTGGCGCGGCCGCGGCTTAAGAGCCAGCCGCACTGCCACTCACCTCCAGGCCGACGCTCAGGACCTCTCAACTGGGTAAGATCTGCTAGACTGCCCAGGGAAGCAGTGGTTTGCTGCCATTGGCCAAACGCTCCCCGAGTGAACCCTGATTGGACCACTGCGTTCTCTTTCAACACTCACTGGCTGCTCATTGCACTTTCAATTTCTTCCCTGCTTCGGGCCGTTGCACCCATTCACTTGACTGGGAAGTGGATGGATTTTTACGCTCAGTCCCCCTTCCCCACCTTGCACCTTAATTAAATAGACCATCGCCACGCCCACCCAAAGGTTCCTCCCCCTAGAAAGTACATCACTGGTCTCCTGCTTGGCCCTCCCCCCCTCTCTCCACCTATCGTTGCCTATGCATCCCTGAGTTTTACTGCCTCCAGACCCTCCCATCTCTTCCTCTGCTCTTTCTCAGCTCTATCATGCATACCTCCCTGTCACTCCTTCTCCTCATCCTCTTTACCCTCTTCCCCCTAATCCTCCCTTTTGGAGCCCCTTTCCCTTCCCTTCCCTTCCCCCTCACTAAGTTTCCAGTTAGCCATCGCATATCACAGCTCTGGCACTCTTCCACATGAGGCAAACCATACCCCCTTGGGACACTCCCTCTCAAAAATACCTCCTGCTCTCGCCTGTGGATTTTGGATCCACACACCTACCCCCCACACAACCTTACTGCTGAATTTTCACATCCTCACTACTGCACGATCCTGCCCAAAAAGTAAACGCAAGCTTTCCCTCAAGGAAGTACGTCTGGGCACCCTGAAGCTCCTGCTCCTCATCCTACTGCTATCAGGATATATCCACCCCAACCCTGGCCCAAACAAAACCAGGTCTCCACCCAGAATAGACCTTCTGGCACCCTCTTGATCATATGCCTAAACATCTGCAGTCTCCTTCCCAAGTTTGACTCACTCCAAGCCTTTGCAACATTACACAACCCTGATATCCTGGCAGTTGTTGAAACCTGGCTCACCCCCTCGGTACCAGACCATGCAATCACCCTCCCAGGCTACAATGTTTTTCAACTGGATCAGACATCAAGAAGAGGTGGAGGCTGTGCACTATACCTGAAAGACACATTCCTGGGGCACCCCATTGATACTGCCCTCCCAACCACCCGGGCACAGATTCTTCCCATTAGAATCCTTCTAGGGGCTCACAATAAGGCTCTCACAATAGTTACTGTGTATATTCCTCCTAGAGAGCAGGGACCGGGACTGCCCACGGTACTGGACCTCATCAGGTCACAACCACCTGACTCTGAAACCATCCTGCTTGGAGACTTTAATATCAACTGGCTTGCAGCCAAGGCCGGGGCTATCAGAGACTCTGTCATATCTGCCAATCTTACACAGATGCTAGACTCCCCTACCAGAAAGAACTATAAAACAGGGACCAGTTCCCTTCTGGATTGGATCCTGACCACTCACCCCACCAGAATCATGCACCACACTATCCTTCCTGACTCACTAAGTGACCATTCCCCTGTTTGCTGTACCTGGTTCAACACATTTTGTAAACCCCCCTTCAAATACCCTCTACAGCAGAGCTCTACATCTTGGTCAGTTACCACTTCTCAAATCCCATCTTCTCCATCAGGACTGGATGCCTGTTCTCTGGACAACTGACACCAACTCCACACTGGACCACTTCATACACATATTTAATGAAGTCTGTAACCTATTTGCTCCCCTAAAGAAGTGCAAAGTTAAATCTCTCTGCAACCCCTGGCTATCAGCGGACCTCCTTATGAAGTTAAAAGCTAGGGACAACTTGTGGGAACTGGCCAGATATACCGGTAGACAAACTGACACCCAGAACTATAAACGTGCACGTAACGACTGCATTAAATCCATTCTGCTACAGAAGTCCGACTACTACAAGAAAGCCCTCACTGACACCCGGGGAAATGGGAGAGAGTTCTGGAACAGCATAAAAGAAGTCACGGGGATGCAACCCAAAACGTCACCAGACATGATCAAGGTAAACGGGAGTACATTACTTGACCCAAAAATCATTGCTGACACCTTCAACAAGGCATTCACCGACCTTACCAGTGTGCTTCCCCCTGATTTCTTCAAAGATGAGGCCCCCCCCAACATCCCACAGCCACACCCTCCCTGCCGAACACCCTCCATTCTACTTTAAGGCAATAAAGGCACATGATGTTTGCAAGTACATCACCAAAGCTCTCTGCAAATCCAGAACAAGCAGCGACTCACTCGACCTCAAGCTTCTATCCCTCACACTAGAAGTTTTAGGGCCTCTCACCAGGATCTTTAACCCTCCCTCTCTCTCTCAGCCAGTTCCTGGACAAATGGAAATCAGCCACTGTCACCCCAATCCATAAAAGTAGTGACAAGACCATACACGGCAATTATCGCCCAATCTCTATCCTACCTCCTCTCTCAAAGGCATTGGAACATATAGTAGCTGACCAGCTCACTAACTATCTGAACAAATATAATATTCTCTGCCGGCAGCAACATGGCTTCAGAAAAGGCCACAGTACTGCATCCGCCCTCCTGGAATTCACAGGTGCTATCCACAGCTCCCTGGACCATGGTAAACCTACTAGAGCTAGCTATATTGACCTCACCAAAGCCTTTGATTCTGTACACCACCGCCTTTTACTTGGCCAACTTCAGTCCTCTGGTCTCTCCACTGATTCAATCACTTGGTTCAAAAGCTACCTTGAAAATCGGTCCCAATGTGTAAAAACCGCAGATGTGCTCTCCGATGCCAAACCTGTCAACTCTGGCATTCCTCAGGGCTCTATCCTTGACCCACTCCTTTTCAGCCTGTTCCTAAACACCCTCCTGGACTCCTGCACTGAACAAATGATACTTTACGCCGACGATGCAGTAATTTTTGCATCCCATCAGGAGACTAATCAGTTGTAAAAAAGTCTCTAGCAGAGTTTCAATACGGTCAAGAATTGGTTCATAAGGCATAAACTGATTTAAGTATAAGGATCACCACCTCACCATTAACACCACACAAGGTGACCCTCTGGAACAGGTCCAATCATTTAAATACCTTGGGATCACCCTTGACTCACACCGCTCCTATGTTGATCACATAAATAATGTTGCCAAAGCTGCAAACTCCAGACTGGGCATGCTTTTCCGACACAGACGACACCTTACCCCTGAAGCACTGGGTGCTGCCATCCAGAGCTCCATCATTACCATCAGTGACTATGGCCTTATAATCTATGGCTCTGCCACTGCTACTGCACTCAAATGTGTAACTACCTCTCTCAACAAGGCTTGTCGGCTCATCACAGGTGCTCAGCGCCTTACTCACACCTGTGACCTTTATACCCAAACTGGCTAGCTGCACTTAGATAATCGAATAAAATATCAAACCTGTATGGTGGCAAAGAAAATTTTGATGGGCCTTGTACCTCCTGGAGTCTGTTCCCTCCTACAACCCAGAAACAGCAGCCGCAACACCAGGGGAACTAAGCCGCAGCTTCTCCAAATTCCCCGCTGCCGTACTACACAAGGTCAAAGATCCTTTGCCTTTAGAGCTTCGAGCTGGATGAATGGACTCTCTAGTGATATTACAACCGCCACCTCGCTTGGCTCCTTCAAAGCCAGCCTCCGCAAGTCTCTCATTGCCTCGAGTGCCTGTGACTGCCTTTGATCATAACTGAATCATCTATCACATATGCCAGCCTGACCTTATGCTAACCCCTACCGGCTGGGTGATGGTCACTATCCTTAACTCTTGCTAACGTCTGGGCACCCTCTGACAATCTTTGATTCTTTGACAGTGCCTTCCTGGCAGCACCTCCCCCTTTACCCCGCCTCAGTCCTCCCCTAACTCCACCTCTGTGCCCCGCCCACACCCTCCCCTCACTTTCTCATCTCCTACCCTTCCCTTTCTACCATTGTCAACCCTAGTTCTAGCTTTGTATATGTATAGATAAGTGACTAATTGTCATAATGTCATCCTTGTTGTTTTGTTGTACCATATGACGTGGAACTTTTGTAAAAGAGCCCTGGCTCAAAGGTATTTGTAATCCTAGACAGAAATAAATAAATAAAAAAATAGAAAAATAATGGTTATAAGTGGCCAACCATAGATGTCACCAGCCTCTATACCTGCATACCCCATGTCAAAGGAATCTCTGCAGTTAGAAATGCCTTAATGGAGCAAGGACCAGTCACTGTCCCATTTATCCTAAAGGGACTGGGAATTTGCCCTAAGATGTTTTTCACTTTTGATAAGGAATTCTTTCTGCAGCGATGTGGTACAGCTGTGGGGCTGGCATTCCCCCCCCCCCATATGCCAACATCTTCATGGGACAATGAGAGAACCAATACATTTATGATAGTAACAAAAATAGATTTCATGACAAAATAGTGTGCTGGTTCAGATTTATTGATGATGTACTGTGCATAAGGGGATTGATGTGATAGACATTTCTCAGAATTTATGGAATACCTCAACTTGAATGGCTTCAGTTTGCACTTTACATCCACATTGGCAGAAACAGAGGTCAGTTTTCTCGATGTGAGTCTATTAGCACACAATGATTTTACGATCCATAGCAAAGGCTACAGAAAAACAAATGCAGCTAATAGCATCCTGCACAACCATAGTTCTCATACACAGAAACTAATGAATTCCATCCCATATGCACAGTATTTGAGAATCTGACGTAACTGTACTAGTGAAGATATTTTTGAAGAACAAGCTGGGGAATTAACCGAATGATTGTTGGCCAGAGGTTATGACATGCTTAATTTGCTAAATGCATTACAAAGAGCTAGAATGCAAAATAAGGATACCCTACTAACCCCAAAAAATAAGAACATAAATGATGACATACCCTGTACCTTCAGCATCGATTATAGTCTAGTAGCAGGAGAGATAGGTGGCATAATAGACAGGTACTGGCCATTATTATTAAGTGATAATGCACTCAGTTCAGTAATTGGAGAAAAACCACGAGTCACGTTTCAAAAAGGAAAAGATCTGGGTGACATATTAACAAATAGTCACTTCCAAAGAACAAAAATAATGAGAATACTGTTAGAAACTGGTTACCACATAGACCCAAAGGTTTCCACAAAAGCAGCAATTGCAATATTTGCAGATATGCATCTGTGGGAAATATATACATACACCCTCATGAACATAGCAAGAACACGAACATTAGACAGTTCATGACATGCAGGAGTACTCATGTGGGGCCAGATATTCAAAACTTTGCCCCGGGGCAAAATTAGCACTGCCCAGCGGGCAAACATAGCCCAGAGCACAGAGCACGCTATATTCAAAAGGAATAGCCCAGGGCAAACAGCTTCCGAATATGGCATGGTAATGAGGCCATGCAAACTGGGTTGGGAGTGCAGGGCAAAAATAGCCCTGGAATAAGACAGCACTGAATAAAGCAACCAGGAAGTGCAACCCACAACAACAACACAGTACACAGCAACATGAGGGCAGGTACAGACGAACTACGTGGCCAATGTGTGTGCCAGCAAATGCATGGACTCAGTACAGCTGCAGGAAGCAGCAGATGTGAAAGAACAGTGATCAAAACTGTATAATATTCCCCGTACCGTTAGCGCCGCGCTAACACATTAGCGGCGGCATTAGCCGCTGAGCTAAACAGTTAGCCAGACAGCACACATTTGCCGGGGCTAAAATGTGCCATATTCAAAGTGCCATGCAAATGAGCCTACTTACGTAGTCTCTGGGCAAACAACCGGATTAGTATCTCATTATACCCTGATTTGCATGCAGTTTGCCCAGCTGCTACTGCAGAGTCCCACAGAGCCACCTGTAGGTCAGTCTGGAAGTACAGCGGCTGACCAGGTCCAACCGCAGCTCCACCTGTAGGTCAGTCTGGCAGTGCATGATGATAGCTGCAGGCTACATGTAAACAGTACAGCATAGCATATTATTCCCCAGGGGACGGCACCATAGGCACAGGTGGTGGTGGTGCTACATGCAACTGTCACATTGTAGGGCATGCTGGTGCAGCAGAAACTACAGTAGCAAGGGGCCAGTAGTGCGTGGACACAGCAATGCCTATGGTGTGTAGGGGCAGTGATGATGACTGCACTATACACAGAGCGTCTAACCATGGATGTTTTCTGACACTGGAAATTACTGTTACACTGTTGTGTGACCCACAGATGCTGCACCTGTGGCATGGATGCTCACAGTGACATGTACATTCCTGGCTTTGTGTGCTATGGCAGTTGTACAGCTGTGAGGTATGTGGCCGGGGGCATATATTATCCAAAAGGCACACTGGTGTTGGGGTATTCCCAATACTGACCCATGTACACTGCATGATGTGTCCCAGCCTTGTGGCCACACCTGATCTGTGCACAGCCGCCACCCATATATGCTCCCCTCAACATCCTCCATGCCCACAGTGCTGCATGTGTGCTGGCATCTGTTGGTGTCCATGGAACTGTGGTCCACAGGTGTGTGCTGTATGGCCACACTGCCGTGCTGTTCACTGGTGGCAGGGTCACCACTTACTGCCTGGCATGGCTGGGACTGGTGACAGATGATGGCATCATTGTGATGCCATCAGTTAACTTTATGCTTCCTCTATGTTTGCTTTATCATGTGTCATATTTATTTGTTAGGGTCCGCAAAACCCGCGCTAAACCGCGCAACACGCATAAAGCCATAATGTCGCGCAAAGCTGATTGCCCAGGATTAAGACCAGCTTTCCTGGGTGGTAATGTGCACAGCGCTAAGTGTACGCGCTAAGTCGCGCCACAAAACCATAAGCGGCCTAGTTGCTGAATATAGCATTGCACCTGTATTCATGTCAGTTTGCCCCTTGCATACATTATAATTTTGCCCGGTGCTAATGCAGTTTGCCCGCGCTATTTGGCCTTTTGAATATGGCAGACCCGCGCTAATCCCACGCTAAACCTGCGTAAATGGTTTTTGCCCAGCGCAAAGTTTTGAATATCTGGCCCGTTGTCTTTATCGTATGGTGTATCTGTGGAATGCAATATGTAGGGATGACCACTAAAATGCTGGAAGTTAGAACACAGGAACATGTTAGGGAAATTGTTAATAAGAACTATGACAATGCAATAGGGGCTCACTAAGCAGTTGCACATCGCTCTAGTCCTGTGGGTTTGAAATTGATGGCACTTGAACAGGTGCCACGTATATGCAGAGGGAGTGATCACCTTAACCTGTTACAGAAGAAAGAAAGCAGATTTATATACACCCTGGGAGCTTCAAACTCCTCAAAAGGCATGATGAAGAAATAGATTATAGACCAGATCGGAAATATACGTGAAGTCGGTTAATTGAAAGGAGAATGTCTTAGAATTAAAGAGAAGTGAACATCTTGGGGAAAAAAAAGTTTCATTAGTAAATTACCATTTTCTAATTTTGTTTTCTTTCTCTTTTTAATTCGCCCTTCCCACTAAAACATTAGTACTATGTCAAGCATCTCCAAAATGTGACAATAAACTGTGCCAGTACTGTTTTGGTATCTCTCTCCCTTATCTCTTTTTCCTCTTCTCCCATTTCTACCCTATACCTCTTGACATACTTTTCTCTAACCGTCAATCTACAGCATTCTCAAATTTTTTTCTATGGATTGATGAATCTAAATGGAGTAAAAACTTATAATAAATTTGCATCTATATACAGAATACCAATTTTTATACCTCCCATTCTACCTGCTTACCTATGGACCTTCCATGCTTCGTCTGTTTTCAGCCCACAGCCATATTGCTTTAGCTTGAAAAGGAGTTTCCGTGGATCACATTTTTTAGTAGTTTTCAGTGTATCCTTCCATAACACTGCAAATCCCTGTGGCAGTTAAAAAATACTCCCTTCTTTCTTTTTAGAATGATGGACACAGAACTCCAAGCTGCTTTCCTCTGAGAGCAAATGTGCACACTTTCCAAACAAATCTAAATATCTTTAAAACTGTTCAAGGTGCACAAAAACAACCAGTGTGAAAGTTGTTCAGGGCAAAAAGACTTCTCACATGAGAGTAGTCACTAATCTGAATTCTTTTTATTTTGTAAAATATGGTCTTCCACACAACTTTGTTATTTTTCTCTCTGAGTGAACACAGTAGGAGTCATGCCAAACAAATGTAAATATCTCGGAAAGTATACAAGTTACCAATATACAACCAACATGAAAGTTGTTCAGGACAAAATTCCTTTCAAATGAGGGTAGTCACTAATCTGAATTCATTAGATTTTTTTAAATATAGCCATTCAAAAGGTGAAAATTGTGAAGAAAAATGAAAATTCAGGTAATCAGATGGCCATAGTTTAAAACATATAATTAGTGCAGCTTAATGAATAGGCTCATTCTAAAGTATTTTTGTCCTGAACAACTTTCATACTGATGGTTTATGTGTAATGCATATACTTTTAGAGATATTTACATTTGTTTGGCATAACTCCTATGAAAACTGAGATAATCAGATGGCCATAGTTTAAATGATATCATTAGTGCTGCTTATTGAATAGGCTCATTTGAAAGGTCTTTTGTCCTGAACAGTTTTCATACTGTTTTTTTTTATCTGTCTTGTAAACTTTTAGAGATATTTACATTTGTTTAGCATAACCCCTATTGCACTTCTAAACAGCCTCAGTTTGGCAAATTACTGCGCCAGTTAAGTGAAATTCTAAACCAGACCATCTTATTCATCTCATCATGCCTAACTTAAAGTGGACAGGAACTGTTTACTTATGTGCAGCTGTTTGAAATGTCTCTGTTTTCATAAATTACATTTATACCTCTAAAAGATCCCTGTGCCTGAATAAAAGCCGAAGCTGTCAATTGTGTTTTGTATTGTTCAAACAACATGAAGTGTTGCTGTATTCTGACTATTGCAGTTAGCCCCAGCACTCAAATTGCCCCAGAGAGTAGAGGGTTAATTTCTATGCACAGCATAGAATGTTGAGCTTGAGCTTGGTTCAAACCTCTGTCTGCTGCACTTTGAAGCACAACCATCAGATTCTTTACTCCACCTAACTGCAGTTCCCCCAGCTCCCCTCGAGGGTGTAAGTCGAGAGGGCAAGGTGCCCTCCCCTCAAGCAACTGACCACCGCATCTCTCACCAGCAGTTCTCCCAGCTCCCCTTGAGAGTGAAGGTCGAGAGGGCAAGGCACCCTCCCCCCAAGCAACTGACCACCGCATCTCTTGCCAGGTAACCGACTGTCTGAAGCGTGCAGCAATTTTTAGGAAACAGCAGGAACTTTTTGCCTCAAACCTCACAGTATCAGTGGACTACTAAGGACTTTAAGACTTTGTTTGTCCCCATACAAGTGGATATAGTTTTTTTTTCAGGGCTCTTTTTTCAAACTGGTGGCCATTTTTAACCTGTATAGTGTGTGCCTTAAGAGCTGTTGAGGCACCATTGCCTCACATTGAAATCAAGGACTGCATTGCACCTCTTGCCTCCAACTATGAGCCAGTGAAATATGAAAAGCACTACTGTTATTTTCTCTATCTGTTAGCCTGACTAGCTCCCAGTTTTATCACCATTTAATGCATGCCACTGTGAAACGTAGTTGTATCTCTTTACCTTGCAGTTGAACATGCCTAACATTTTAAATATGTAATGGGACTTAAAAGCCTGAATTTGAATTCCTACATATAGGTGAAAGACCTGGCAAGCTAGTAATTAATTCCTGCATCTAAACTTGCTAAAATTCACTTAAAGTAACTGTTAATTTTTGCTAATACTCATTTATAGTAAACCCTGTAACAAACTGTTTTAGACTTACTGCCCACCAGGTTCTGTAGCATTTTGGCGCCTTTTCTCACTACGTTTTTCAAAACACAGGGAACGTGAAATTGCTCCCACCCCACACTTGCCAACAGAATAGAGGGCTCAAATCTCCTTTCTCCCTCTCAGAAAACAGTACCTGCCTTAGCAATTTTAAAACAGTTTCTTCTGTTTCAAGTTAGTCACAGTTTCAGCTCAGACCTTACCCCCTTCCCCCTTACCTGCCTCACCTTTTGTCCTTGGAATGCACTAACTCCTCTCCTCTCCTCTCTCCTTCCCTGCAACAGTTCCCCCAGCTCCCCTTGAGGGTGAAGGTCGAGAGGGCAAGGTGCCCTCCCCCCAGCAACTGACCGCCACATCTGTCACTAGGTAACCGACTGTCCAAAGCGTGCAGCAATTTTTAGGAAACAGCAGGAACTTCTTACCTCAGACCTCGCAGTAGCTACCCCGATGACTCACCGCGTCAGCTCCCCACCGCCCCCACCACCACCCTTGGTCAACTCGGTGTCTTATACTGCAGATCACGTGATGTTAAAAACCAATCAGGCCATTTCTCCATCTGCAGGTTATCTGTACCCACCACTAGAGGCTGCTATAACTACTTAAACTCTCCTCTTGCTCCACCTGGTGTGTAACTCATTGATTGCTGAATATTACCTAGAATTCTTCTCCTAATTTGTTCCACTCGCTTTTCTCTGCCAGCTGGTAAACCTCTCTTTCCCTCCAAAGCACACCCATATACTGTTCTGTAATTATAGCTCTGCTCACCTCTAATCCCCCTGAATTATATGGTTGCCATTGGTTTGATCAGCTAGATTAATATACTCCCTCTCCAGCTGAAAGGACCCCTACTGATTAGGAATGCCTATAAAGCAAGGGTTACCCCACCATTATTGGCCCAACAGTGGGCTACTCCTGGCCGTCATGTATATCCTGTCCCTCCTCTGGGTTGACAGGCTTATTGGCACAGACGACCCAGGCTGCAGGGGACCCCCACACCCATCCATACTCTAATCAGATATGCCATTCCCCCCAACCAAAACAGACTCATATCACTCTTGACGGCCCATGAATTTTACAGGAAAGGCATCTGGTACCATACTTTCCTCCTCGTAAAGCGAACACTCAGAACTGAGCTACTCCCTCTCCCTCTGTGCCCCCTGACTTTGCCTCATTGCTACCCTCCTGCTCATCGCAGGAGATATTCAACCAAACCCTGGAACCCCTCCCAAAAACCTACTGATTTCCTCACCATAGGACCCTCAATGGGTGTCCTCAAAGGGCATGCGGATTGCACATATGAACATATGCAGTCTGCGACCCAAGATGCAGAAAGTAGAAGCCTGGTTGGATCTGTACAACCCAGATGTTCTGGCCGTATCAGAGACCTGGCTCAAGCCTCAAGTACTCCCACATGAAGTCGCTGCCCTTGGGTACCACTCCTTCCGCAAAGACAGAGCAAACAAAAGAGGGGGAGGGGTATTAATCTATGCAAAGGACACCCTGAACTCAATACAGGTCAACCTGCAGCACACTACCAGCACCGACAGTGAAATGGTCTTTGTATGCATCACCCTTGGTATTTGCAAGCACCACACCATTGGGTGTGTATACAACCCACCTAAGAATGCTCTCTTATCCCTTGAGTCTGTTCTAAAGGACATTGGCGAGGAGGTCTCCTCTGAGCTACTCATACTGGGGGACTTTAACCTGAATTGGACCCCGAATACAAACCAGTCACTTAAAGGAATGATACAAGAAGCAAATCTTGCACAGGTTATCTCAGGACCTACAAGACTGAACCACAAAACAGGGAATCACTCCACCCTTGACTGGGCGCTGGTGACCAACCCCTGTAATAGCCAGGCTGCAGGCACCCTAGTGGATGCCCTGAGTGACCACTCCCCCATATTCTGTATCTGGAAAAATAGGGCTCCCAGATTCCATCCAAGAATCCTGGCAGCATGGGACTACACCCACCTATCACCTGAACAACCCTCCAACTACCTTAGGAGCATAGACTGGAGCCCAATCAAACTCCTCCCCTCTCTGGACGAGGCAGTTGCATTCTTCCACAGAACACTCAATACCGCAGCCAACCTATTCATCCCCGTGAAGAAACTCCGTACTAAGGGAAGTTGCTGTAAGTGGATTCTGCCCCCCATTGAAGGCCCTAATGAAAAACCGTGATAAGGCCTGGAAAAAATACAAGCTCTTCTCCCAACCTGCTGACCTGGTGAGCTACAAAACTCTCAGAAACAGGTGTAAGCTGGCCATCAAAATGGCAAAAAGAGAATACGCCACGCAACTTCAGAAAAAGAACCTAGGGAACCCTAGATTATTTTGGGCCCACATTAATGGGTTACTAAAAGGGAGCTGCAAGTCTGAACTTGGCCCCATCGAGGTCAATGGACAGCTAATACATGACAACCCCCATATCACCATGTCACTTAACTACCACTTCACTTAGACTCTTACAAGGCTGGACTACCGCCCCTCTACTCTGACCCTAACATGAGGTCACTTCCTAACCTCGACCGCCCAACCTTCCATCTCAGACTGGTCAAACCAAAAGAAGTACTCTCACTTTTAATGACACTTAAAACATCCGGTGCGAGGGGACCCGATGGGATTCACCCCAGGCTGCTGAAGGAAGTGGTCCCGTCCCTGGTCAGACCCCTGACCTGGCTCTTTAATCGATCCCTAAAAGAGGGTGAAGTCACTGAACAGTGGAAACAGGCACATGTGGTCCCCATCCACAAGGGAGGCCAGTGGGTGTCCATCAGCAATTACAGGCCAATCTCCCTGCTCTGCATCCTGGCAAAGTTACAGGAGAGGCTGATCTATGGGCAACTCTGTGATTACCTGGAGTACCATCAACTTCTGGCACCCTCCCAGCACAGCTTCAGAACCCCAGCATGGGATGGACACTGCCCTTATCAAATTCTCGATGGATGTACTCAGAAATCTAGATAAGGGGACCCCTACTGGTGCGGTCTTTATTGACCTATCCAAGGCCTTCGACCTGGTCAATCACAATGTGCTATTGACTAAGTTGGGCAATGTAGGTCTTGACAGCCATTCTCTAAGGTGGTTTGAAAGCTACTTAACTGGTTGCACACAGAGGGTAAAATGGAAAGACTCCATTTCAGAGTCGCTCCCACTAAAAGAGGGAGTGTCGCAGGGGTCGATACTCGGTCCCCTCCTCTTTTCCCTCTTCACCAATGAACTGAGCCTCCACTGTGGGAGGAGCTCAGTGGTCCAGTATGCGGATGATGCTGTTATCTATTGACCCTCCACTAATCTGGGAGACCTCAGCCCCTTGCTCCAAGGTGACCTGTGTTCCCTCAAGAACTGGCTTGTTAACAACAGAATGGTCCTTAACACGGATAAGACCAAGGCCATGTTGTTTGGTCCAAGATCACTGGGACATGATAGAAGACAACACCTACACCTCACCTCCACGTCAGGCACTAGCCTAGAGGTAGTGGCATCATTAAAATACCTTGGCCTCACCCTGGAACAGGCTTCACCCTCAAGAACCATGTGGACCAAGTAACTAAAACCTTACATGGGAAACTGGGCACCCTCTACCAACTGAAAAACCAGTTGATACTGGAAGCAAGGTTCTACATCACCTCCAGCGTCCTCCTTCTGACAATCACCTATGCGGCCCCAGTAGTCCATGGAGTAGCAAGGACCGAGATGAATAGACTCCAAGCCCTGTACAATAAGGTGGCCCAGTTCACCACCCAGTCAAACCCCAGGAATCACCACTGTGACATGCAATCACAGCTAAATTGGCCCTCTTTGGATGCCAGTCTCCAGTACCCTCTGTTATGCCAAACCTTCAAATTAATTAGCGAAACTCCCCCTCCCAGCCTATCTGGACTCATTGCACTAAAGACTAATCCCCGGCTCCTCCGCACAACAGATCGCACTCTCCTAGCTGCCCCAGAGTAAGAACCAATGCAGGAGGCAAGTCCTTCGCTCACACTGCACCCACCCTGTGGAACTCCCTCCCTCCTGGGGTGCAGGAAGCACCATCAATCAAAAGTTTCCGCACTAGGCTTAAGGCTCACATGATTGCAACTTCCAAATGCCACTGCTAGTCTCCTGGGACCACCTCACGGTCAACTGAATCTCACAGTCCAGTATTACCCTCAGTGAGTAAATCGTATTATGTAATGTGGTTCACACCCTCCTCTCTCATTCTTCATGTCTAGTCACATACTCTGCTAAACTCCTGTACCCACCACGAATGCATGCTGTTCTTAGCACATGTAACCAGCTGACTGTATAATACTGTATAACTTGTATCATACTGTATAATTTTCATTCATACTGTGATATTTACCAATGCTATGTAATCCCGGGTCGCCCCTGAAAAAGGGACCTCCGGGGCCCAGTAGGTTTACCCAGTCACCAAAATTTAATAAATAAATAACTGAATGGTCGCCCCAGAGATTTCTCCTTTGCTCACAATTCGAAAGTCAATTAAAGTCCTCAGTTTACAAATTATTTTTTGCAAGTTTAGGTTCGGATTTCTGTCTGTGGTACAGTAAGTACTAGGTAGTGAACTAGACATAGTAAACTTGTGGAAATCGTAAAAATTGATTTTTGGCTCGTTTGGCTGAACCGGCCGTTTAGTGAATTATATATTCTGTCTTTGTTTCTAAACTTAAAGTGTGGTTACCAGTCCTTATCGGTTTTAAAAAAACTGCATTTTCTTGTAGTTTTTTCCAATACTCGTGACACGGTTAGAAACTGATAAGGGTGTCCCGTCTGGTTGTTTACCATAAAAAGGATAAGTTTGTGGTTAGGATGCCTACATCTGAGAAACCCAAAAGAAAAACTGGGCCCACTGGGTTTCAACACTGCAGTGCTTGTGGGGAGGTCTTTGCTAAGGCTGATCCCCACACCACCTGTGTTTATTGTCTGGGGTTTGACAACCTTGATTCAGACTGCCAAATCTGTAAAAATGTCCCTAAGTCTACACTGGAAAAAAGATTAGGTAGGCTTAGGGATAAAGAGGCTGTGAAGTCCGCTGACCTGGATGGCCAGCCCGGTTCGGTTCCGACCAAACCTGAGGGAGTGCCCTCTGACCAGGGCGATACTTCTTCGGGCAAGAGGAGAGCCGATCCTGAGGGATTGGTTCCTACAAACAGAAAAAGAAAAGAAAAATCGGCTGGTTCAGATCCAGAGACTCATTTTCTGACCACCGAAGAGATTGCCAAAGCGATAAGGATTGTATATTCGATTCGCCCGCTTCCATCTGATCCGGCACTTTCTGGCAGGTGCTTGGTTAGGTCGGTTCCTCCGGTTCAAGATTATGTCTCTGAAGATTTCTATGAACCGGATTTGGAGGGGGTTGAAGATAATGATGATGATGATGATGACAGTGACGATGGTGTGGAAGGTCTGGTTGAGCCCATTGAACTGGACATCTCCCTAGACAGGCCTTCTGGTGTTTCCCCTCCTAGGCTTTCTGAGTCCCCTTCCCACTACATGTTTTACAGGGAAGTGGCAGAAACCCTCCAGCTCCCTGTGGAAGAAGCTGTAGAGGAACAGGTACAGGGGAAGGGTTCAGGAAGCAAAATCCAATGCAGCAAGAATATCCGGAACTGGGAAGGGAGAAGCCAGAGAAGGTGAGGGGGACAGCAAGGTCAGCACCCAGGGTGGGGGCTGACCAAACGAGCAGAGACGAAAGACCGTTAGGCCTATTCTGCTGGCATTTTAGTATGTTAGTATGTTAGGAACAAGAAGAATCTGATTATATGGAGATGATGGACAACCCAGAGTCCACGAGACTGTCTATTCCCCTTCATAAGTCTTTTGGGAAACAGACACAAAAGATTTAAAAAACTCCAAATTCTGTACCTTCTGTCGACAGATGGATGGACAAAAAGTACACCTTATCAGGTTCAGGTACAGAGTACTTGTATCAACAATGCAGCCTTGTTGGGGTTGTGCAGGCTGCAGCCTCTGATAAGGCTAATATACCCTTGGCTTCACACACCCCAGACAAAGACTCTAGGAAGCTGGATGCCATGGCAAAGAAACAGTACATGGCATCCGCCTTGGGACTCAGGCAAGCTAGTTATATGGCCTATGCAACCTGGTACCAGAAGTCCAGGTGGGACATGTAGAAACATAGAAACATAGAAGTTGACGGCAGATAAGGACCGCAAGGCCCATCTAGTCTGCCCATTTCTTTTTCTACCTTATAAATGTGGCATTGGCCTTTGCTCTGTCACTGGCCTATCTATTCATACTCATCTGTATTGCTCCCTTATGCCTATCCCATGCCTGTTTGAAGCCCTGCACTGTATTCATAGCCATCACTTCCTGAGGTAGGCCGTTTCATGCATCCACCACCCTTTCTGTGAAAAAGAATTTCCTCACATTCCCCCTTAATCGGCCTCCCTCTAATCTCATGCTGTGTCCTCTTGTCCAGCTATTTTTCTTATATTTAAACGTGTTAGACATGCCCTTAAGGTGTTTGAATGTCTCGATCATATCATCTCTCTCCCTTCTTTGCTCAAGGGTATACATATTGAGCTCCGTTAATCTGTCCTCATATGTCTTCTGATGCAGTCCCCGCACCATTTTGGTTGCCCTTCTCTGGACTGCCTCAATTTGGTTAATGTCCTTGTGAAGGTGTGGCCTCCAGTACTGCATGCAGTACTCTAGATGGGGCCTAACCAGTGTCTTATAAAGAGGGATTATTACCTCCCTCTTATGACTTGTGATACCCCTACTAATACACCCTAACATCCCCCTAGCCTTACCTACTGCTTTAGAGGTCTGCTTGGATAATTTCAGGTCATCGGTGATGATGATGCCCAAGTCTCTTTCTTCCTTTGTGACTGACAGCAACTCCCCTCCCAGCCTATAGGTGGTTTCAGGGTTTCTCTTCCCTACATGCATGATCTTGCACTTCTTTGCTTTAAATCCCAGTTGCCACTCTTTCGACCATTTTGCTAGTTTATCCAGATCTCTTCTCATTCTGCCCACCCCATCTGGATCATCTACTCTGTTGCAGATCTTGGTGTCATCTGTAAACAGACAAGTCTTACCCTCTAGTCCATCTGCAATGTCACTAATGAAGATATCGAAGAGGACTGGCCCCAGGACTGATCCTTGAGGTACCCCACTTGTGTTTTGCATCTCTTCTGACTATACCATTTACCAACACTCTCTCTTTTCTGCCCGTCAACCAGTTTGCCACCCAGTTGACCAACTTCTGACCCACCCCGAGCCTACCCAGCTTATCTATCAATCTTCTATGTGGAACAGTGTCGAACGCTTTGCTGAAGTCAAGGTAGGCGACCTCAACTGTTCCCCCTTTGTCCACCACTGTGGTTACCCAGTCAAAGAAATCTATGAGATTAGTTTGACAGGACCTTCCTTTTGTAAACCCATGCTGTCTTGGATCCTGTGCCCCTATGGATTCCAGGTGTTGCACTATCCTTTCCTTAAGAAGTCCCTCCATAATCTTGCCCACTACTGAGGTAAGACTGACTGGTCTGTAGTTCCCTGCCTCCTCCCTGCTACCACTCTTGTGGAGCGGGATCACATGAGCCCTTCTCCAGTCTTCTGGGACCTCTCCTGTGCTCAGAGACTCACTAAACAGTTCTGCCAATGGCTCTGCTACTTCCACCCTTAGCTCTTTAAGTACCCTGGGATGTATGCCATCAGGTCCCATTGCCTTGTCCACCCTGAGCTTAGCAAGCTCTTGTAGGACCCTTTCTTTTGTGAAGGGAGTAGTGCTCACCTCCCTCCCCACTGTGTCCATGGTGCTGAGCTGTGGGCCCTGCCCTACCTTCTCTTCAGTAAATACTGAGCAGAAGTATCTGTTTAAGCACATGCCACTGTCATGGCACTTAAAGCTCCTAAGGTACTCCCCTCCTCTCCTCTCCAACTCCCATCTCCTAGCTTAACCTTCCTACTACCTGCCTTATACAGACTGCTCGCCAGAGGCCACGTGTAACCCCTGAATAAACTATATGCAAAGTACTACCAACTGCTTATATGTCATGATGATAACCATGCCTGTACCCATGCCTGCATCCACTGCTTTTCTTTTACCGTGCCTGTAAGCCATGCCTGTATCCACTGCTTTTCTTTTACCATGCCTGTAACCATGCCTGTATCCACTACTTTTCTTTACTGTAACCACCTCATGATGTAACTCACAATGCCTCAAATGTTCCTTATGTCCTTGTTCATTTTTATAACTTGTAATCTTATCCTGGGTTGCCCCTGAAAAAGGGACCTTCGGACTCAGTGGGCCTACCCGGTCACCAAAATTTAATAAATAAATAAATTTAGGATAGATGCTTTTACAGGGTCCTCCTCCTCACATGCCCCCTTTTCTCCTTTGAGCTTAGCAATACCGCCTCTGGACTTTCTCCTTTCACTAATGTATCTATAGAAAGTCTTGTCACCTTCTTTTACTGTTCGTGCTAGTGTTTCCTCAGTTTGGGACTTTGCCTGCCTTACTGCCTTCCCTGCTTCCCTTAGGGCAGTTTGGTATGCCTCCCTATCTTCATCCCGCTGTGTTCCCTTATATTTCCTGAAGGCCAGCCTTTTGTCTCTGATCTTTTCTGCTACTGTATTTGAGAACCAGAGTGGTTTCCTTCTTCTTTTGCACTTCCTTTTCTGTCTAACACAATGGGATGTTGCTTCAAGTATTGCATCCTTAATGCTTGCCCACTTTGCCTGTACCCCCTCACCTGTATCTCTTTTTGCCAGGGCTAGCTTAACTCTATTGGCCATCTTATCAAAGTCAGCTCCTCTGAAGTCCCATATTTTTGTCATGGAATGGGATGATTTAGATGTAGTGGCCAAATTGAACCATACCACGTGATGGTCACTGGCCCCCAGGTGACCATCTACCTGGAGATCTGTGACCCTGTCCCTGTTAGTCAGTACTAGATCTAGGATAGCCCTGTCTCTTGTGGGTTGTTGTACCAGTTGTTTGAGGCCCTCCCCCTGCAGGGAATCCACCATGTGTCTAGTTCTGGCAGATGTTCCTGCTGGTATTGACCAATCTGTATCCGGCATGTTGAAGTCTCCCATTATCAGAACCTCCCCTTTAGCTGTCATGTTTTGTATATCTTCTAATAGTAATGTGTCTATGTCCTCCCCCTGGTCTGGGGGCCTGTAGACAACCCCAGTTCTTATGGCTGTCCCATTTCCTGTTTCCAGGGTGACCCATAGTTCTTCTGGCTCCTTATGTGTATTCTGAATTTCTGTAGCCTTGATATTTTGCACCTCGGTCTCTCCTGAACAGTACATACCCAGGTACTGAAGTCTCCCAAGTGTGGTTACTGGTAAACCACGTCTCACTAATTGCTACTATATCCAGTTTAGCCTCTGACATTATTGCCTGCAGGTCTGGGATCTTATTTCCCAGGCTGTGAGCATTTGTGTACATGATTTTCCATTGGCCAGATTTTGGTGTGTTAGTTGTTGGGTGAGGTTTGGCATTTCCCCTGTACGTCGTATGGGGAGACGGACTTTTTTTCTTACCTGGTGATGCAAATGAACTGCAAACATGCTGAATCCCTGTTTGACCACTAGCTGAGGGGGGAAGGGTGTTCTTCCCATTCAACGTATGGGGTGCTGCACCCCTCTCCCCATTTGCTAGTTTAAATATTCTGCAAAGACGTCAGACTTCTGCCTCAATGCACTGACTCCCTCCTTAGTCATATGCAGTCCATCAAAGTTAAAGAACTTTCGCTCCCAGAACTGTTGCCAGTTCCCTACAAATCTGTGTCTTTTTTCCTGGCACCAGCCCTTGAGCCACATGTTTAGCCCCCCTATCTCCCCTTCTCTGACCTTTCATCCATCTTCCCCCCTCTTCCAGACAGGCAGAATCTCAGAGAAGAAGATGCCGGATGAAATGGATGATAGTTTGTCACCCAGCCTGGTTAGGTGTTCCTTGGTCTCCACAACTGACAACTTGGCGAGATCATTAGTCCCTATGTGTACCAGGATGTCAATGTTTTCTCCTGCTTTGTGAACAATTTTAGCAATGCGGTCAGTGTCTCTCCACGCTGATGTACCTGAGAGACATCTGACCATTACCCCTGGCTGGAGATGGGCATCAACTCCCCGAATCATGGAGTTTCCTATGATCAGAAGTTTTTTGGATTTCCTTTTTGCTCTTTTTGTTTTGGTTCCTGATTCAGGTGAGTTTTGTTGTGGTAGCTCCTGTGCTGCAGTGTTCTGCTCTGCAGTGTCCTCTGCCCCTTTGTTTGATTTCAGAGACAGAGGCAGATACCTGTTTGTAGTGTTTATATGTTTTTTGGAGGTAATATGTTGAAAAGCACAGAGTGATGGGGTACCTGATTTTCCCCTCCTAACCACCTGCCAACCTCCTGGACCAACTACCTTCTGCAGTCGAGGTTTTTCTGTTGGATGTTGGGGAAATGTCGGGTGGTTCTTATAATGTATTTCCTCTTGAATATGAAATTTGAGGTTCGCAATCTCTGCCCATGCTGCCCGGAGCTGAGCCCTAAGATCTCCAATGGCCCAGCATGGGACAGTGTCCTAAATCCTGTAAGACTGTCCTTCTGAAAAGTGTTCCACAGTACCTGCAGTTAATTATATCAATTCTAGATAAGTTGCTGGGTTTATAACCTGGTCAGAGTAATTAGAAGGAAGAAAATGCAAGTAATGGTTTGATTTTGTGTTTTGTTTTCGTATAACTTGTTATAACAAGTTAAATTACTAGTGTCCCTGTAAATGAGCTCACCTTGTGGATGCCCCACTGATCTGCCCCTTCCTGCTCTGCCACAGAAAATGTCACAACTGTGGTACCCTATAAAAGGAGTGTAGTGTGTGGTGGTTGGGGATGGGGGTGGGTGGCTGGGCCCTTCCCCTGCCCAAAAAGAAGAACCAAGGATGAAAGAACAAGGAGGTAAGAGCAGAAACAATCAGTCAACAACAAATGCAGTAACCCTGAAAGCTTATCCTAATGTTAGATAAAACTGTAAAACCTGTAAAGCACCACCTGTAATAATTTCAGAAGATATACCTGTAAGAAACACTTTACTACAGAGAAAAATAAAGCAGTAACAGAAGATATACCTTGCAAAAGACAATTTGAATCAGAAGATTACAGCAGTAATCTGTTAGCACACACCTGTAGGCATACCTTGTAATAATGCAGAAGAAGGTATACCAGCAACAACAATTTGAATCAGAGAAAAATAAGGCAATGAAATGTTAGTGACAAACAGTAGCAATCCCTGTGAGTACAAAATAAAAATAACACACAGTAAATCTGCTTAGCCAAAAGAAGTCTTAATCCTTTTTCCTTGCTCTAGTAAGGTTCTCTGCCTTTCAAGCATTCTTAGAAGGAAAGTGTTCAGGTGAAGCTAGGTGCCTTGGCCAGCAAACCAAGTCTCCTACATCGGTACTGGCACTGGCTAAGCAGGCCTTCCTCAGCTAGCCTCGGAGCTGGAGGGAGTGGCTGCTGATGGGATTGAGGCATCTAAGGTACAGTTCCATGCTGCTGTGGACTCCAATGATGTGTTATCTAGAGTCATGGCTACATCTGTGGCTCTTCAGAGAATGGCTTGGCTCAGATGTACTAGCCTCTCACAGGACACCCAGGCTAAGGCCATGGATTTTCCTGTGATGGGTAATTCTCTGTTTGGGGAGCAGACATAGAATTACATGAAAAAGATGGATGAGTATAGGACCACCTATAGGAGTGCACAGGCCAAAAAAAGGCAGGCAACTCCTCAAAGGCAGTAAGCTAGGGGCAGGCCTTTCGAGCCATTCTACCAAGCACAGAGCCTCTTCTCCCTTTTCTCAGAGGGGTTCTTCAGAGGGAGAGGCAGAAGGGGGATGAGCCGGGCTGCATCCATCCCTCAACCTAAGGCTCCTGCCAAGCAGACACCCTGATGTGTCAGCCCGGGTCGACTCCCCCATTCCTGTAGGAGGCAGCCTGGCTTACTTCGTCCAAGACTGGATGTCTGTTACCTCAGACAAGTGGGTCCTGGAGGTGGTAAGCCAGAGACTGGTTCTCAGCTTCAAGAAATTTCCAAAACTGAGGGCCAGATCTTTTCCACCTGCAAGCATCTCTGAAACTATTGCCCTAGAGGCAGAGGTTTCATCTCCACTGGCTCTAAAGTCTGTAGAGAGAGTTCCTACATTGCACGGGGCAAAGGTCTGTACTCCAGGTACTTTCTTACCCCAAAAAAGACAGGGGAGTGGTGACCCATCCTAGACTTAAGATACCTAAACAAACATCTTTTAAAACCAAAATTCAGAATGGTGACTCTGGGAATAATCCTTCCCTGTCTAAGGCCAGGGGACTGGCTAGCCTCCCTGGACTTAAAAGATGCCTACTTTTACATTCCCATCAGGTGCTCCCACAGAAAGTACCTCAGGTTCGAATTGCCTTCAGGCCATTATCAGTTCAAAGCTATGCCCTTTGGCCTGACATCAGCTCCAAGGATATTCACAAAATGCCTAGCAGTAGTAGTGGCCTTTTTAAGAAGGAAAAATATTTCCATATTTCCATACCTGGATGACTGGCTCATTGTGGGTCAGTCCCCAGACCAAGTCAAGTCAGACCTTCAAGTGACTCAGCAAGTGCTCACTTCCCTAGGATTCCTTCTCAGTCTTCCCAAGTCAGTTTTTGAGCCTGTACAGCTCCTCACCTTCATAGGGGCAGAGTTGGATACAGTCAAAGCAAGAGCTTTTCTTCCCCTGGAAAGGGCAAGGGCTATTGTAGAGCTGGCTTCTTCATTCCACCTTCTGGTCTCTCAGCCAGCAAGGCACTTTCTTCAGCTTCTGGGCCACATGGTAGCTTCTACAGCAGTGGTCCAAGGGGCTAGATTTCAGATGAGGGACATTCAGTTTCACCTGGGGGCCTTTTGGGCTCAGAAGAAAGATTCTCTAACCAAACTAATTCCAGTGACTCAGACTCTGATCCAGGCTCTGCAATGGTGGCAGAATCAGGGCAACCTCAGGCAAGGAGTCCCATTCATCACTCAGTTTCACTCTGTGGTCCTAACCACGGATGCTTCTCTATCGGGGTGTGGAGCTCATCTGGGGGCTCTCACAAGAGACTGTGGTCCCCTCAGGAATCCCTTCTTCATATTAATCTCTTGGAACTCAGGGTGGTCTTTCTGGCCCTGCAAGCTTTCTCGCAGTCAGTGCAGAACAAGGTGGTTCAGGTCAGGTTAGACAACACCACCACCACGTGGTACATCAACAAGCAGGGAGGTACTCAGTCCATGGCATTGTGCACGGAAGTCATGAAATTGCTGTCCCTACCTTATTCTCTGCAGACCTCTCTGATAGCAGTCCACCTTCCAGGGAAGGACAATGTGCTAGCAGATGCATTGAGCAGGATCTCCAGGGCCATCACGAATGGTCCCTGGACCCTCTGATGTTGAAAGTGATTTTTTCAAGGTGGGGCACTCCAGAGATAGATTTCTTTGCAGCCCCAGACAATCACCAACTTCCTCTGTTTTGTTGTAGACTCCCAGTCTTGGGCTCAGTCCCTCTGGATGCTCTGATTTTGAACTGGGAAGGGAAATTTCTATATGCCTTCCCTCCCTTTCCTCTACTGTTCAAGGTTCTGGTAAAGGTAAGGTCACAACCTTGCAAAGTGATTCTGATTGCTCCAGACTGGGCCAGGCAGCCTTGGTACCCCCTGTTGCTGTCCCTAGTAGTCCATCTTCCCCTGTCTCTTCCCAGGAATTACAACCTATTAACCTCCTCTCAGGGGAGGATTTGGCACCCCAATCTTTGGTCTTTCAATCTCAAGGCATGGCTCTTGAAGAGTTAGAGTATGCAGATTTGCATCTGTCCCAAGGGGTTCTGGATATTCTCAAAGCCTCTCGAAAGACTGCCACCAGAAAAACTTATAACTCCAAATAGAAAAGATTCAGTATTTGGTTTTTTCCAAGAAGTATATATCCCCAGACACTGCTGAATTGTCTACAGTTCAGGATTATATGGTTCATCTTAATGGCCTAGGCCTCAGACCAGCTACTCTCAAAGTACATTTGTCAGCTGTTTCTGCTTTTCTGTCAGTGGGAAAGCCTTCCTCACTGTCATCTCTCCCTGTATTCTGTAAAATTTTGAAGGAATTGCTTCATACCAATCCTCCCTTTAGGGATCCTACCCCTGCTTGGGATCTTAATGTTTGCATTGCTCAGCTAATGCAACCCCCTTTTTGAGCCTTTGTCTTCAGCAGAGCTTAAGTACTTGACTTGGAAAACTGTGTTCCTGGTAGCTATTACCTCTGCCAGGCATATCAGTGAATTGCAAGCTCTGTCAGTGGAGCCTGATTTTATCTCATTCCATAGAGATAAGGTGGACCTTAGAACTAATAGGAGGTTTTTACCTAAAGTGATTTCAGATTTTCATCTGAACCAATCTATGTCTCTCCCTGTGTTCTTCACTGATCATTCTTCTTCAGGAGAAAGAAGTTTACACAGTTTGGATGTTAAAAGAGCCCTTAGTTACTACATTGAGCGTACTAAGGCTCACAGGTTTGACTCCCTCCAGTTGTTTCTCACTTATGGGGAAGTAGGTAAGGGCAAACCTGCCACTAAGAGAACTGTTGCCAGATGGATTGTCTCTTGTATTCAATTCTGCTATGAGAAGCTAGGCAAAATACCTCCCTCAGGTCTGAGGGCTCATTCGACTAGAGGTACAGCTGCTTCCCTGGCTGTGGCCAGGGATATTCCTTTGCTAGAGATATGTAAAGTAGCCACCTGGAAAATAGTCCATACATTTACCAAGCATTACTCCCTGGACATCCAGGCTAGGAGTGATGCTCGGTCTGGTACAGCAGTACTGCAGAGTCTATTCCCAAGATAGGTTCAATCCCCTCCTCCACGGAGGTACTGCTTGGTAGTCTGCAATAGTCAGAATACAGCAAGACTTCATGTTGTTTGAAGAAAAAATTACTCATCTTAGTAATTATGTTTTTTCTAATGGAGTCTTGCTGTATTCTGACCTCTCTCCCTGCCTCCCCTCTCAGAACCTGTTTTTGGGAAGTGGGCTGGCAGGTGCAGTGTTGCACCCCAGGGGTGCATTTGGGCACTCCCTCCTTTTAGAAGAGGGAGAGTGGGTTATATTATTAATTTAACAGTTTTAAGTTGTTCACTACCTGGTTTTTGATTTTGGATTTCTTGACTTGAGTCTTTTGGGAATCCAAAATATTTGGTTGCTATTTGGCTAGTAAAAATGTTACAATTTCCACATAGTAGTTAGTTAGTATTAGCTCGTAAGAATCTGACTGGTGTGCTTCAAAGTGCAGTAGACAGAGGTTTGAACCAAGCTCAAGCTCAACATTCTATGCTCTGCATAGAAATTAACCCTCTACTCTCCGGGGCAGTTTGAGTGCTGGGGCTAACGGCAATAGTCAGAATACAGCAAGACTCCATTAGAAGAAACATAATTACTAAGGTGAGTAATTTTTTCTTTTCTTTATTTGGACAACATTCTGTGCGGTTCCTTTCATGGAACCAAGAATTTGGAGTTTTGACATGTCACTTCATGGTTCAGAACCATGGACACTGTACTGATAAGTTCCTGCTAACATTTCTGAAACCGTGAAGCCACAGAAAAACTTGTTGCTGTATTGGTCCTTGTAACACAAGATCCACAGAAACAGATGATTTGATACATTTTATTGGACCAACAGAGTTGTCACAAAAGAACACAGTCGCTTTTAACTTTTGGATTACACAGAATCCTTTGTCAGAAAACACTGGCAGTTGTTTTAGAAGAACATACTTTCTCAAAACCCAGATCATACAAACACAAGCATTTGTCAGTGCCAGATGTTTGCCGTGTGTGTGTGTGTGTGTGTGTGTGTGTGTGTGTGTGTGTGTGTGTGTGTGTGTGTACGCTTGGAGGGTGGTCCTGGCTGTCCTTTCCTGTACTGTCAACTGTGTGACCATATGTGGATGTTTCATGGACAGGGTCAAAACTGGCACCAGTCCACTAGCCAAATACTGTTAGATTTTCTTTTGGGATAGTCAAAAATCTTTTTAAGTAGCCAGGAGGGCTTGTACTGGAAAAGGTAATATTTCACTAAGTAGATTAGCTGAGCCAGTAGAAAAGTCTGTGGTGCTAGTGGATTTTGCAAGTCACTACCCTGCTGGCTAGTAGCTACAAAACTTAATCTGACCCCTGCATGGATCAGCCTGAGATGGGATTTTTTTTTATTCTATTTATTCTCCCCTAGCTGGCTATTGGTAAGGACCCAGTCTTAAAGGGAATGATTGCCAGATTTAATATTGAGCCTAGTGGGTTCAGTTATTAATTGAGATAGGTGGGCTTCAGATACTGAGGTGTGAGTGGTACCAGCTCCTGATCCCAACCAACTGATGTTGAAATCCCCACATAACACCAAGTCAGGGGGGGCTAGACCAAGAGGAAATAAGGGAGGGGGAGGGAGAGAGAGAGAGAGACAGATGGGGATTGGGGGGAGTTAGACACAGCCCACGGTTGGTTTCTTTCCTTGGCCCAGGGTGATTTGTACTTAAACAAACATATGAGGAGAGGCTGAGGTAACTGAACATGTACACCCTGGAGGACAGAAGGGAGAGGGGGGGGATATGATCAAAACTGTCAAGTACCTTAAGTGCATAAACAGGGTTGGTATAGAGGGCATCTTTAACTTAGGAAAGGAGGGTACAACAAGGGGACATAACCTTAAATTGGTGGGGGTAGATTCAAGAAGGAAATGAGGCACTTTTTCACTGAAAGGGTGGTGAAGCACTGGAATCAGCTACAGGAGGAGGTGGTGGCAGCAAAGACAGTGGCCAGTTTCAAGAGGGGGTGGGATAGGGTGATGAAGAATATGAGGACTGAAAGGGGCTCTGCGTGGAATGGGTTAGGAGAGGGGAATGGAAAGGTGAGAGATAACTCCAGGTGGAATTGAGCAGGGGGGCAGTTCCAAGGAAGTAACTGAGCTGCACACTCAAGCAGACTCAATAGACCATTATGGCTTTATTCTGCTGGCAGTTTCATATGCACGTAAGTAGATTCTGCTAATATAGCATTCACCTCACAGCAGCATAAACATTCTAGTGCTGTGTCCATGATAGCATAATGATTGCAGGAGCCCTAATATAAACAAAAAAGAGGTAATGGAAAAGAAGTAAACATGCTGTTAAAGTACACACAGAAGGAAAACCAACAGCCACAAAGAGTATGTATAACGTGATGCAACAAAAGCGACATGCATATGTCATGTCCTAATGAAACTGCTGTTTTCACAATGTGTTTTAGTACAGTCTCACCCTAATTCCACAAGCTTCTGTTTAGTCATACCCAATGGGAGTTGGGCTTTCCACACCATTAGCTCAAATCAATGTCCTCTGCTTAATCTATCTGTCTTTTATCCTGTGGATTAGGTCATATGCCCTAATATCTCCCTTCACACTACTGTCCATCATTCCTTATGTGATCTACCTATCTGATACCCACCATGCTCACCTAGCACTATAGTAAGGACGTTCATTATTTCCGTTAGTTAGTGTCCTTTCCTACCCGCCCTTGTCCCTTTCTAATAAGGATAACCCTAGTCACCACGTCCACTACTCTAAACCCTAATTCTGACAGCCTGTCACTTTCAATGATCGTTACATGTTACTACAACGTGGTTATGTATATATGTTGCTGCAATGTAAAGTTTTATGCCCTACGCTCATGTGTGTTTTTGTCTGTTATATAGAATTGTGTCACCTATTTGTATTATCTAGTCTGTTGTAGTTAAACATTTGTATCATTCCCAGTCTTCCTTTGTATGTACCCTGACTTTATCCTAACCGGGTCCATCTTGTAAATGAGCTCTGCTCGACGATGTTCGCCTGGATAAATAAAGATTTTGATTGATTGAAACATGACTGCCCCGATGGAGGTGGGGGACCTTGGTGAACACTGGCTGGCAGGTAGGTGCCATTGTATGTCAGGGCTGTCTGGTAAGGGGGAATTAAGAAAATTAACAGGAACAAAAAAAACAACAACAAACGCAGGACATCATTGTGCATACTTGGTGCACCTTGTTGAAAACAGGTAACAACAAAACATCAACTTGTCATACTGATTCCTACATCACGACATGTTGTCACCAAGATGATGGCACAGAAATGGACAGCACAACCAACATGACAGGGATTTGGAGTACACTGTTCTCTGTATACATATGTATACTCTCTCTACGACCTCTCATGATCCCCATAAGGGGGGCCCACTGTACAGGTTAAAGCTGTCTCCCATCAAGTGGTGTGGAGGGCTGATATATCTGGGGACCAGGTGGCAAAGAACTGCCAGCTAGGGGAGAATAAATAGAATAAAAAAAGAGAAATCCCATCTCAGGTTGATCCATGCAGGGGTTGAAATTAAAGATCTAGTGTACTGCCTAAAATTAATATTAGATTTTAAAAGCAACCAGCCATTACCTTTTATATCTGAGGTACTTTTCCTTTTCCCTTTGTTTAACTAGAAGATTGTTAACCTGATATTAGTAGGTGTGATATGTGGAACAGCTCTCAGCCTGTCAGCTGACATACAGTATCTAGCTCTACTGCTCCCCACTACATCATCAGCATTGTTACCTCACTGACTGTGACATCACTGTTGCTTAGGAACATCCATTCAATGACTGCCAGGTCATTCACTTGTGATGTCACTTTCAGTGAGACTACCATGCTGATGAAGTAGTGTTGGGGGGTGATATAGATAGATAAGTCAGCTGACAGGCTAAGAGCTGTTCTGCACATCCAGCACAATATTAACACATAGAAGACTTTCTAATAAGCAAAAAAAAATGCTTCAGAAATGAAAAGTTACAACTACTCCTTAAAATTTGTATAATTTTCCTATCTGTCTGCTTTGGCTCCACTAGCTCTTTAAGTTTTGCAGCCACTTGCCAACAGGGCTAGAGATTTGGAAAAATCCATTAGCCCCACAGACATTTCTGCTGGCCAGCTGATGTACTTTCTGAAATATTACCTTTTCTGGTACAAGCCCTCAGGGCTAATTAAAAATATGTTTGGCTATCCCAAAAGAAAATCTAAGAGCATGACATGTTTCAAGATGAAAAAGCACATATGAGCAGACAACTTTAAACTGCCACTGTAAAAAAAAACACGAACTTACTCCAGCACTAGTCAGAGCTACAGACAGAGAGATATGAGATCATTGCAAACACAAGGTTGCTACTAGTTACAACTTGAAGTGCATAAATGCTGTTACAAATATAAATACTGTATATAGCATGAATGTTACTGAGGTATGTAAAAACATAAAAGTTGCAGGGATAATCACCTTTACTAGTGAGTAAATACCATTTGCCAGCAGTGAGAGAAAGAGAAAGAGAGAAAGAAAAACACACATTACTTTTAACAGCTGGTGTCTGTAGATGCTTGTAATACCTAAGCCAGTCTGATAAGGAGAGGTCAGCATGCTGAGCAGCTACATCAAAGAAGACAACAAACCTATGATTGGGTTGGCTTTTTGTTTTGAAGTAGACACAGTTTCCATCCACCAAGCTAAAACTCTTGTCATATTTAGACTGGCTGATAATTGGTCTGCAACAGACTTGCCAATTAAACACTGCTCTGCATTGGAGGGACAGTATCACACCCCTCAGAAGCCACTATCATAGGAAGATGTTTGCTTGCTGCAAGCAAGTGCGCATGGCAAACATAAAAACAGATGAAAAGTTGTTAAGGACCCCATTGGTTGAAACAGCATTCAAAAAACAACATACCCATATAAAGACAGCAAAAGTTCCATCAAAAGAAAGCTATCCCAAGATCAAATGACACTGACTTGAAAGTTCACTCCCTGAGAAAAGCTATAAACCAACTGAAGCTTCATTTTAAAACCCTCTGTGTGTGTCTGTGCTAGCATTAGTAAATGACAATAATTAAAAACCACAAGGAAAAATAAGCTTAAAGAGCAGCTGACAACTTCAGGAGAACTTTAACAAAACATAATATTTAGTTAAAGTTCAGCTTGTATTTCACATTAGTTCTTGATTCCTCCTCCCCATTATTTATTGCTCGGGTCAACTGCATGAAAACAGGATTTTTGCTCCTGAAGAGGTCATCTATTTCTGTTGCTGTCTCCCTACCTGAGGTCATAATGCACTGCTCGTGCCATCACAGTTACTCTCATGGCAACAAATTGTGATGTCACAACAGAGTATTATGACTTGAAGTAGGGAGTAAGCTATAGCGGCAGATTAACTTTAAAGTAACTGTGAGGGATAAAAATCATATATTCATGCACATTTCCTCAGTAATAAATAATGGGGAGGTGAAATCTAGAATGTATATGGAATACAAGGAGAATTTTATCTACTTATCTTTTTCAAAGTTTTTTTTCAGGTATCAGTAGCTCTTTCAGCAATACATAGTAAATAATGTTACAAGTCTTATACATACTGTATGAAAATATTTATGTGTTAAGCAAAAAATAGGTTAGAAGACAACCTACCCTAGTGTAAATTAAGCATTCACCATCTGTTTCACAAAGTGGTGTCAATCAAATTTTACAGTGTACTGTTCAGATACATTTTTCTTAAACTTTTTGTACAGTAAGTCCATATTACTCATGAACAGTCAAACTTATACTATCTAAACATGCTATATCTGCAATTCTGTAACAAGTGACTAGTGCATGTGTATATTCAAAACCCAAATGTAACACGGACCCCCTTGTAACTGAGATATTGTTATCCTAATATGTCCTTGAACCAACATGTGTCCATATGTACCTAATCTGCTGTTGTATTAAATAATAGTTGTATAAATCTAAAACCAAAATAAAGCACAACTGACAACTTTAGCTTTTATTCAGGCACAGATAAATAGGGATCATTTAGAAATATGAATATAATTAATGAAAATAGAGACATTTCAAACACCTGCACATAAGTAATCAATTCCTGTCTCCTTTAATTCATTCAGATCCATTGTGTGTTTAGAACGTTGGAGACAGAACTCCAAACTGCTTTTCGTTGAGAATCTTCCTAGGCACTGTGCAGAGTTCTTAGCAAATGTGCAAACATTCCAAATAAATCTAAATATCTTTAAAACTATTTCAGGTGTACAAAAACAACCAGTCTGAAAGTTGTTCAGGACAAAAAGACCTTTCAAAGTAGGGTAGTCACTAATCTGAATTCCTTATATTTTGTAAAATATGGTCATCTTATTACTTGTATTTCCATTTTTGTTTTTACAAAATTTACATTTTTGATAGCAATTTAAAAAAAAACTATAAAGAATTTAGATTAGTAACTACCCTAATTTGAAAAGCCTTTTTGTCCTGAACACAAAAATGTAAAATAATGCACTTGGGGCACAGAAATTCAAGGGCAGAATACAAAATGGGTGGAGTGGTATTGACAACATTAAGAAAGCACAAATTCAAAAAATAACTTTTACATACAGTTGATTACTGTTTAAAAATATTATGCCTGTATGGCTGCCACTGTACATCTGATGCAAACCCATAATCACGTTCCTCACTTGAAGCAAAAAGGGATGGGGGTGGAGGCCATAACTGGCTCCGTGTTTTTGTGTTAAAGGAGTCAGTTTTTTTTTTACAGCAAAAACAAGGAAAGGGTTTGTTTCTAAAATATGCAGACAAGCATGGGGATGACTTTTTTTCAGAGCATGCCACCACCAGCAGATACCACTTCAAG
Source organism: Neoceratodus forsteri (assembly GCA_016271365.2). Lineage (NCBI taxonomy): Eukaryota > Metazoa > Chordata > Ceratodontiformes > Ceratodontidae > Neoceratodus > Neoceratodus forsteri. The sequence continues at coordinate 1,040,065,956 of CM057452.1, forward strand.
ACTGCTACTACCCCCACCTAATACAATCAGGGGAAAACCAGAACTAGTCTACCAGCACTGAGATCAATATGGTTAAGTTGGTGAGACCCCATCTGGAGTTCTGTGTGCAGTTCTTGAGACCCCATCTTCACAAGGACTTAGAAAGGATGGAGGCAGTCCAGAGGAGGGCAACTAAAATGGTGCAGGGTCTGCAACAGAAGCTATATGAAGAGAGACTAAAGGAGCTTAATATGTATACCCTTGAGGAAAGGAGGAGGGGGGACATGATAGAAACTTTCAAGTACCTCGAGGGAATCAACAAAGTCCAAGAGGGTAGCATCTTTCAGAAAAAGAGATGTGCAAGAACAAGGAGACACAGTTTGAAGATAACGCGGGGAAAGCTCAGGGGCAATGTGATTTATTGAATTCTCAGATTACAACCTTTGAGCTACAAGCTCATTTACAAAGGTTCCACGTCAGGAAAAATGGCAGGCATACAGTAGTTGTCACAGAAAAGCAAAGAATAATACTTTCAACAATGGCAAAACACAGTACAGATCATTGGGAAGGGGTAAAGACATAGTAGACAGACAAGGATAGATCAGCAGGAGCAGTAGCCAGGGAGAGTGGGGGCAGGGAGGAGGGTGGGAAGGATTAAAGTGTGAGGTGGTGGAGGAGGTGGTAGACGACATGGAGTATCCCCAGGATAGGGGGACACTGCATCTGGGAGAGGGGTAGGGGGAAGGCTGCAAGCATGGAGAGGAGTGGAGCCCAGGGGACAGGAGGCAAGATCCAGAAAGGGCAGGGGTCTGATGGCCAGGGGGAGGGAGGTGGAGGGAGGGAGAGGGGGAAAGCAAGTTAGGATCTCATGAAGTGCAAGTAGTTGGAGTAGTCAGTATATTTAAGCTGGAGGGTTGGTCAGTTAGGACAGGTGCATTTCCCATGTGAGGAAAGGTGTGACCTAAGTGCAGATTTGAACTGGTCGATTCTCCTAATTGTGGCTAGTTCTATTGGAAGAGAGGAGAGGAGAGCCATAGCAGGGTCCGGTATTCGAAGGAACGCTGACCTTGGGTAGTGCAATGGTAGGGGATCTTGACTGAGCTGTTATTGGATGTCCTTATGGTCCTAGTTGGAGCAGCCTGGTGGATGAGGGAGCTGGGCCCAGGGGCAGTAGGCCCAGGGTTGCTTTTTTGGCAAGGATGCAAGTTTGATAGTGGGCCCTATCAGACAGATTTAGCCAACCGGTTTCCTGATAGAGGTGGCAGGTATGGGTCAGGTGAGGGGCACCCAGTGCGAGTCAGCAGGCTTTGTTGTGTATAGTGGTGAGTCACCTCAGCATGCTGTCTGAGGCTGCACAGTAGATGGCAAGGCCATAATCAATGGTTGAGAAGACTGAACTAGTTATGGAGAGCTGGAGGGCTTTGAGAGTGAGGCAGCTACAGTGCTTGTATAGCAGGCCAAGCTTCCTGTTAGCTGCAGTGGCCACCTGGTCGATGTGGGCAGCATATGAGAGGGAGCTGTCAAGAGTGAGGCCTAGGTATTTGAAATTGGAGACCATTTCAATGGTGTTCTTATGTAGATTCAGAATGTTGAGGGTTGCAGCCTTATGGCGGCTGTGCACTGAGGCAAAGAGCATGGTCTTCGTCTTTTTGTGGTTGACTATGAGTATAGCTTTGTTAAACCAGTATTCAACAATGTTGAAGTCCTGTTGGAGACGTTGTTCCAGAATGGTGGGATCAGGATGACTGGAGTAGATCACCACATTATCAGCGTAGAGAAGGATTTGTTGTCGGCAGGCTAGTGGTAGGTTATTTAGAAAGAGGCTAAAGAGGAGAGGGCCAAGGATGGAGCCTTGGGGGACTCCAAGGGACACTTGAAGGGGGTCAGAGAGTATATTGCTTATTTTTACCTGCTGAACATGCCCTGAGAGGTAGCTCCGGAACCAGCACAGGGAGTCTGAGGAGAGTCCTATAGCCTCTAGTTGTGCCTGGAGAAGGTCATGTTTGACCATATCGAAGGCCTTTGGTGAGGTTGATGAAGGTTGCTCCCACCAAGTGCCACTGATCGAAGGCACTACGAATGTAGCCCACGAACTCAAGAAGTGCAGTGGGGAAGTATTTTTTCACAGAGAGGGTGGTGGACACATGGAACAGCCTTCCTGAGAAGGTTGTGGGGTCAAAAACAGTGGGGGAAATCAAGAATGCATGGGATAGACATAAGGTGATTCTTGTGAGGGGGTAGGAAGAAGCAGGCTGTTGGTTAACTAGGATCTGCAGCTTATCCAATAGGTAGGGAAATGGGCAGACTAGGTGGACCAAGTGGTCCTTATCTGCCGTCAAAGTCTATGTTTCTATTTACCAGAAAATACTGCTTAGAAAAGAATGAGAACGTGACTGTGATGATGAGCAAATCCCAGACCAGATCTCTAGTTTGTTAATAGTCTCCTCCTGAATCTGATTTTTACGGCTGTGTGGGCCAAGCTTTACAGATGTTATGCCATCATCAGATTTGTATAAGGACACTGTGGAAGCACGTAAATGGACCGCTGTCTGATGTTCTGCCACAGTGCCCCAGCATAGTTTCCAGTGTTTCTGTTTATGCAACCCTTCCCCTCTGCTTGCCGCATAAACATACCCACTTCCTGGCACAGTACTTTTCCTTTCCACAACTGTGGAAGTGACGGCTGCCGTGTGCAACATGGTGGCGCTGACTTAAAGTGTGCATGCACGAGTATCGTGCATATGTATATAACCCCCATGCCACCTTTGGCTATCTGGCACTCCCTTAAAAGAACTACTGCCAACTACATGGCATACAATTTTCTTTTGGCAGAACTACACTCATGGTATCACCCCTAGCATTGGAGTGTATACCAGGCTCATTATCTAGAGGATGGGGGGGGGGTACATACTAAAATGAACCTTTTTATTTACAACCAGGTCCAGGGGAGAGGATGTTAGGCATATGCTAGACCTAACTGCTGAGGGGCCCCAATAACGTTCACACTAGAAGCAACAAGCGGAATGTCCAAAGCAGTAACTGGGATTTTGCAGTATGGCTTTATTTACAGATGTTACTTAAAACAAGGGTGGACCCCCAAATGTTTGTCACTGCAATACAGGCACACTCTCTTTTGCAGGACACTTTGATAGGCAGTACTGTTTTCCACAAAAACATCTCTATCTCTCTTCCAAAGTGTATATCTGTGGGTTGTGCCACACACTTTAAAATCCTCCTGGTGCATGGTCTTTGCCGAGGGAACAGTGGTGCCCATCCACGGATCACTTAGCCCTGCCTGAAACTCCAGATGGCGTTCCTCCCACCCTTTGCCCTAAACAGCCTCTGCCATTCCTTCAGGGTTACATAAATGAGTCTCCAATCCCCAATGACTTGCTAAAGACTCCCAACTTTAACTTTAAATTCAGCACAGTTGTGGTGAAAGGGGTCCTGACCAGTGTGATCTAGCCTTATCTATGGCACACACACCTCAGACAACTCCCTCAGAGAACAGTCTCAAATTCTGTACTCACAGATTAGTTGTTCTTTCCTCCCAGTCATGGAAAGAACAAAAGGCACATTTCTTTCTCTGGTAGCTGTCAGATTCTACTCATTGTTCTTCCTTACGGCAGCTGTGAACTTCAGGGGATTGCCCCTTGGATCCACCAGAATTGCATTTCCTCTCACTCCACCTGGAGCGAAACTAAAGAGTCCAGCAGACAAACTGAAGATTTTATCAAATTAGGGTGAGAAATACCAGGGCTCCTTTTGACAGAGCCCCAGTGGCAGACCTCCTGCTACTCTGACTGCCACAGTTGAACTTACTGATGAACATTCTAAGCTCCCTGAGAGCAGCTGACTCTAAAATAGTTATGCGCTGTGAGAGTTCTAAATGACATAATCATCCTTTTCTCAGGCTAGCTGAGTAAACAATGATGTCATTATGCAGAAAGACCCTAATGAGCTCCCCACTAGCTGCCTTTTCCTACCTGCCTAAGACTGGTACTAATGGGATTGTAGTAACCTAAGAGGACTGGGTTGTTACACGTAGTTATGTCAGCACCGCCATATTGCACAAGGCTGACTCATGGGCAAATTGCACATGTGCGACTATCACACATGTGCAGTACTGTAATTGCTGCAGTATTATGGCTGACTCTGATGCAGCGAGAGCACCGCATATTCTTTTCACCGCTCTTGCCACTTCTAAAAGCTTTCCACAGCTGTATTGGCTCTGACCAGAGTTTGTTTGATTTAGACACACAACCTTCATTCTGATTTGATTCCTCTCTCTTTCTTTTCCTGGAACCCCCTTCCATCTTTTACCTTTCTTTTTGGTCTCTCTTTTTTGTTTCAATACCCCCACCGCCACCTTTATTTTCACCTTCATCTATGCCTCCCTTTCTTTGAGGGGATCTTTTACAAACTCATTTAAAGAGGTCTGAGATCGAATAAAACTATACACATGAATGAAGAATGTATATGTTTGAACTGAGAAAATTTATATGTGTGAAAAGCACTTATAAAAGCCTCACCAATAATCCATATCTCATGATGCCTTAAGAAAGGAACTCGTATCATAAAATGATACAGCAAATAGTCTATTTGACATCATTGTGGGATATGTGACTAAAAAAATTGGACTCATATTTAATAAATAAATATTTTTCTTTCCAAAAGGTACTGATATTTACAAAGTTTAATATGAATTAGCACTGTGTCCTTGTTTCTATTGGTGAAGCCTGCTTTATCCCCCGCACTTGAAAATGATATAAAATGATTTAAAATACGTATTATATACATATCAAAAAATTTCCAATTTGTACATTATATTTTATTATTTTTACTTTTCACTTCATGTCACAAACAAGTTTCTTTGTGAGTGTTGATTTGTCAAGATGTGTAACGTGATGTATGATGAGTATAAAAGGGGTAGTACCCCTTACTGTGACACGCCCCTGAGGAAGACCTTGCAGTCAAAGCATTGGGGCTGTTAACAGCATCCTTCTTTATCACTGGATTAACTTCAATAAGCAATTTTGGCTTGGTGTTTTTTCCTGTGAGTGCAACCTCCTTACTTTCATGCTGAACATTGGGTTAGCTACCTTTGATTGCACCGATGGACCTGTGGTCTTGACTGCACTCCTTTCATACACTATTATATATTGGGCAGTGCCCTGGAATTGGGGAGGAGCTCAGCTGAGAAGTGGAGGGAGAGAGACTGTGAGGGAGGGCTGCATGAGCCTGCAGGCTGGCCTTAGTGCAGTTAGGCCCCTCCATGCCCAAGTTTTTTTAGGCAGTGTGCCTACAAGTCCTTCTTCCAGGCTGGAAAGTAATTGGACTGCTAACTTGTTTTTGCAAATGAAAACTTATTTGAAGAGCTACTTTAAGTGTTTCCAGTTTTGAAAAGTTAACTGAACTGTGTACTGTGCCTTCCAGTGTAGATATTTATTGAGACTGCTGAACTGTTTTCTCCACCAGGAAGCACTTAACCTGGTTGGGTTTGAGCCTGCATAAGAAGCCAAGCTGTGTTTAAGGTCCCGCAGACCCTTCAGTGCCTTGTCAAGTAGTCCTGGGTGACCACATACCTGGGCGGTCCCCTTGATGAAGACAGAGAACAGCCTAGGGGAGAAGATGACGCAATGCCTGTGATAGGCGAAGACGAATAAGGGCCCGAGGGGTGAAGACGAGAAAGGTCTGTCACAGGTGAATGATCCAGCACTTGCTTCAAAATTTCAGCCAGCATCTTCTGCTTCCATAGAGACTGCCTGCTACCCACTGAGTGGTACTGCCAATCCCACGTATTCCTCAGCACCCCCTGAGATTGTCATCAAACTGTGACTACCACTGAGCTGCAGCTCAGAGGAGCTTTCTACAAAGTATTTACTTAGCTAGATATTCTGAGGGGTGAAGTCCTGGGCAGGACTTTGGTAACCTGCAGGAAGTGCCCAGGCTGAAGTTTGAAAAATTACCTGTTTACTGTGTTTAGAATCCAAATTGGGGCCCCTTTCCCAAAGTTACTTACGTTCCAGTTTGAGACTGTTGGTTCCCCTGCATCCCAAACTGTCTTCAACCTTACATCATCTGGTTGGCCACTAGCAACTCAGTGAGGTACCCACCACAATGGATAGAAACAATCCTAATAGCCATAGGAGGAAAACCGGGTGCACCCACGAGGAGTGGTATTGAGACTGTGTGGTGGACAACTACTGAAAGCAAAGTTGTCTGTTTCCCCTTTTTCCCCCTTCCCTATATTAAATCTGAGGTTGGTTCATGTTATAATACTTCCTCTTGGTTATTGCTTGATGTGCATTTAAACTGTGTGTGGACAACCAAACTGTGTGTGTGGTAGGGATACTAATATTTGTTACTGGGGGGGAGGTTAGGGACACATTGGGTCGCCTGCATATACCAGTCCCAGGTGGAGGCACCAAAACTCATTCCTATTATTCAATTTGAAGAACCCAGGCCAACCCCAAAGTAGGTCAGTGGTGAGGGGGTTCCGGGTGCACACATCAGAGAGACCCCCCCCCTTACACAGACAACTGAGAGAATAGGAAAGGACAGAGCAGATTCTTGCTGTTAACTCTATCTGCATAAGAAATCGGACAGGGTCTTGCCTCAACCCTGTTGCACCATTAAAAGGAGGCTAGTTACCAACTTGCTTAGGATGTTCATTATCCATACTCTACAGTCATTGCTCTAGAGGCACAAACATAGACTGTGCCATGAGGCTGCAAGTCTAATCTGTGGATGTAAAGGAGGACCTGCCATATGCTGCTGCAACCCACAGTCTGCTGCATAGTCTCCCCCCCCCACAGACTCACCTCGAATCACATGGAATTAGATGTAAAAGTCTGCATCTGGGTTATTTATGCAGGTGGCTGTTCCCTCCAAAATGCTTGCAAGTATGTACGAATATCAGCCAGCAAGTTCTCTGATAGTGATGTTGCTTTGCTGCCTGTGTTGTTTTTCATCATGGAGGTTGTGCAGGCACGATCCCTGGTCCTGCACCAGGAATCCGCAGGACTAAAGGTCCTCTCAGGCTTCAGAAGCTGAATAGCACATTTTTTGTCCATCTGCAAACTGGATCTCCAATTTTACCAGGTAAGGAGTCTGGAACATTAATTACTTATTACAGAGAGTTCGGAGCAGGGATCTGTACTCTAGGTGCATCTTCGTAGTTGTTGTCCCATAGTACTTATCAAAATACACCTGAGTTTAACTTAAAATGCTTTTTTTCTTTTGCCATGCCTTTTTTCCTTGATGACACAGTTGAGGAATCTAAACATTACAGAGTGAGGGTGTATATTAGGTAAGGCCAGCTTAAGGTCAAAGGCACGGTGGGTTCACTCTGTGTCAAGTGGGAAATTGGCAGGGAGGACCAGTGCTGTTCTAGAAAAACTACCCAGTAACTCCTGTAAATTGTTGCCCTCTGCGTTTCCAGGCAGGCTGTATACAGGAATATTTTTGCATGAGCCCGATTTTCAGAGTCCTGCTGCCAGGCTGCCATAAGTGCCTGAGAATCCAAAATATCTTTGATTGCCTGCTCAATGGCATCTACTCTGGGGCCTGATATTAGAAAAGGGGCAAAAGTGGAGTGCAAAGGTTTGCACTGTGCTTGCCCTTGCCCACGACCCGGAGGATGCTATATTCAGTCGGATAGCACTCTAATGTAGCAGACAGTATGCATACTCCCTGTCATTGCATACAGCAGCTGGCTGAGGTGATGAGAGGGCTGTGCCAGTTGCTGTATGGTGTCCCTGTGGTGCTGGGGACTATGGTAAGGGGGGATGGTGGGGTGGTGTACTCAGTGTGAGCAGGGCTGCTAGATGCAAGGGACTTCTTTTAAGAAACTGCGGTGAGTGATTGGAGGGTGAGGGTGCCATTAGACACCAGGGAATGTCTTGAAACCTACAGGGATGGGGATCAGAGGGTTGGGGGTACCAACGGACACCAGGGAATGTAGTATTTTTAACAGGGATGGGGATCAGAGGGTGGGGGGGTACCACTGGACACTGGAGACTGGAGACTGTGTTATTTTGTATGGGGACAGGGATCGGAGGGTGGGGAGTACCACACTGAACACCAAGGAACATTTTATTTTTACCAGTGACGGGGATTGGAGACTGGGGGGGAGGGTACCACTGGCCACCAGGGATTGCTTTATTTTTAACTGGGATTGGAGGAAGGGCGTGCCACTGGACACCAGGAAATGTTTTATTTTGTATGGGGATGGGGATCAGAGGGTGGGGAGTGCCACTAGACACCAGGGATTTCTTGTGCTTTTATGGAGATGGGGTTCGGAGGGTGGGGGGGGTGCCACTAGACACTAGGGAGCAGGTGTGCTCCCCCAACTGCCAACTAGGTTGTTGGCTGCAGTGGCTCCACTGGCCACTAGGGTTGCCCAGAGTAAGTTGGTCTTTTACTCTGCAGTATTTGCACTGCGCAAAGTGGCCTGCACTAAACCTGTTGTGCAGTGCAAAGCACTGAGTATAGCACTGCACTTTTATTCATGTCCCTGACCCTCCCTTTGCCCACCAAATACATTGTCTTTTAGCACGTGCGCTATCCATTTTAGCATGTGTACATTCCCCCTTTGAATTCTGTGCTCATGCACAAACTCCACGCAAATGGTGCGCAATCATTTTGCCCATTGGGCAGACTTTTGAATATCTGGCCCCTGATGTGTGTAACTGAGGTCTGCTTCTCCACAGTATAATAATAATAATAATAATTCTTTATTTATATGGCACCTTTCAATAACCAAGGCACCTAACAAACAATTAAACAAAATAAATCATAAAATAACACATTATAGATAATATAAAATACAGATGATACAGGTAAAAACAGAATATAAATCAGTTACCAAATGTTTGGATCCACAGATAAGTTTTAAGAGTCTGTTTAAATCCCTCCATGGTTGCACACTCCCGTAACTGATGGGGTAGAGAATTCCAAGGGGTAGGGGCTGCATGCATAAATGCCCGGGCCCCGGAAGATTTTAAACAAACCCTTGGAATCTCTAGCAACCCCTCATCAGCCAAGCAGAGCAATCGCCCAGGGCAGTAAGGAACCAGAAGCTCTTTCAGGTAGTACAGGCCGTGTCCACATAGGGCTTTATAAGTCAGAAGTCCAACTTTAAAGGTGATCCGACATTGTACCCGCAGCCAGTGCAGTTCACGCAGCACCAGAGAGACATGACATGACCGGGAGGTTCCCGTCAGTAACCGGGCCGCTGCGTTCTACAGCAGCTGCAAGTGGCGGATAGCCACCCCAGGTAGCCCTAGGTAGAGGGAATTGCAATAATCCAGGCGCGAGGACACAAAGGCATGGACCAATGTAGGGAGATCATCAGATGGAACAAGATGCTTAACCCTGGAGATATTCCTCACATGGTAAAAAGAGGATTTGATGACCGCCAACACCTGCGAGCGTAGTGTCAGCCCTTCGTCAAAAATTACCCCCAGGTTTCGCACCTGTTCAGAGGTCGGGAGCGATAAGCCCCCAAGAAAAAGTCTCGAGGGTGAACCTACCCCCGGCCCCCCTATCCAGTGCCTCAGGTCCACAACCAGCACCTCAGTTTTTTCCAAGTTCAACCTCAACCAGCTCAAATTCATCCAATCCTGGATTTCGGCAAGGCAGTTAATAAATACTGAGAGAACTCTATCCTGATCAGGTGCAAAAGAAAGGTAGAGCTGGGTATCATCAGCATATCAGTGAAACCTCAGCCCATACAGTACCCTCTTACAGTGTCTCCGAGGGGCAGCATATACAGTGCGAACAACATGGGGGACAACACCGATCCCTGAGGCACCCCACATGACAGAGGAACTGGGTCAGAGAAATAAATCCCTGACACCACCCTCTGAGTTCTTCCAGTGAGGAAAGATGTAAACCATCTGAGGACTGTACCTGACAGGCCACAGATGAGCCTCAGGCAACTGAGCAGAACCCCATGGTCCACAGTGTCGAATTCTGATGAGAGATCTATAAGAACCAAGATGGAACATTTTTTCTGATCTCTTGCCATCAGGAGATCATTGAGCACCCGAACCAGCACCATCTCAGTACTGTGCCTTTTTCGAAAACCAGACTGGAGAAGTTCATAGATGTCATAGATGGTCAAATGGTTCTCCAGTTGTACAGCCACTACTTTCTCAATCACCTTCCCTGTAAAGGGAAGGTTTGAGAGTAGTCTGTAGTTCGCATGGCAGTCTGGATCCAAAGAAGCTTTCTTCAGGAGGGGTGTCACCACCGCCTCCTTCAGGGAGCTAGGAAACTCACCTGTTTCCAAGGAGCACTGGACTATCCGTGCAACAGCCGGACCAACGATGTCACTACAACCCATAATCAGGGTAGTTGGTCCTGGGTCCAAACTACAGCACGTAGGGTGCATACCCTGGACAATCCACATGACATCCATGAACTCCAGCTGGTCGAAGGAACTCCAGGAAAGTTGAGGGGCAGAGACCAAGTGCTGATCTAAAGCAACACTCATAGAGTGTGCTGGTTGGAGCTCCGCCCTGATGTCAGCCACCTTAGTCGCGAAGAATCGAGCAAGCTCATCGCACTCCACTTACAAAAAAGCTTTTCGAACCTGTAGACAGGCTGGGTTGCACAGTTTGTCCACAGTTCGAAAAAGCTGAGCTGGTCGATTCTGAGCGGCCGCAATCTCCCCGGACAGGAACTCTGCCTTCTTATGGGTGATTGCGGATTGATAAACTTGATAATGGTCCATCAATCTAAGGTGGTCAGCATCCAGGGTGGATTTCTACCAGCAACACTCTAACCTTCGTCCTAATCGCCGCATCTCCCTCAAGGTCCCATCAAACCAGGGGGACCAAGGGTGAAGGGAGAGAGGACGAACACGGACAGGAGCAACGACATCCAGGGCCACAGAAATGGCCTTATTTTTTTTTTTGTTTCTTTATGTCCCCACCTTACGTCCGGCTTCTGCTCCGGTCACGGACCCTGGAGCCCGACCACGGACATCGCCCGAATCCCCTGGTCATCTCAAGCACCCCCAGAGAGGCGGGGCCTGATCGACCCCTTTATCAGCCACGGAACTGTGACTGGTTAGGGAGCGGCTCCAGTGGCCAATCAGGCAATCCTGGGCAGGCGTCATTTAGGCGCTAGCAAGGATTTTATCCCCTATACTTCCCTCCTCGAGGCGGGGGCGATACCAGCCAGCTCCAGCGTCTGCCCGCCTCGTGCGCCCCTCCCTCGCCACAGGCCGGTAGCGTGAGGTCTCCAGCCTCCGCTAGAGTCCTCATCGCTCCGGATACTGTGGGACCCTCCCCGGAGGAGAGCTTCCTGCAGGCGCTCAATCCTTCTCCCCGGCGACCCTCCGATGACCCAGGTCCGTTCCGAACCTGGGTCGGTAGCGTCATAGCGGAAATCAACACGCTGTGCCAGCGGACCGACCCAAAAATGGTGCTATTATAGGCCATCACTAGAAACCTCTGGGTCATTGTTTGCTGAAGGAAGAACCGGTAGGTCAAACACCGCTGCCAAGCCTTCGAAGCTTACATCTCATAAAGGGCGGTACCTGACCATCTCTACGGGGGTAGGCCTATGAAGGGAGGCACGGAAATTGAACCCCACAGTGTAGTAATTGGACCATCTGACTGGTTCCACCCCCAAATCCAATGCTTCGATCCCCAGGAGGAAGACTAGGTCAAGAGAGTGACCATGTTTATGGGTAGCAGCGGGAACAATCTGTGTGAGGCCCAGAGATGTCATCAGCTGGAGAAAGTGCTGTCCAAATTGTGAGAGTTCGTCATCGACCCAGGTGTTAAAGTCGCCCAGGACCATCAGCCTGGACGACTCAAACGCCATGTCGATCATGAAGTCCGCCACTTCCTGAAGGAACCGCTTCTCATCCCCAGGAGGATGGTAGATGACGGCGATCCTACAGCCTACACCTGCTACCACAGTACACTCAAATGACTCAGTCTCCTCAACTGGTACACTCGTGAGGCCCAATTCGGTCTTGAAACAGACCGCAAATTCCGCCCCCCCCCCGCGATCCAATCTCGAGCGGTGGATCACCGAGTACACGGCTGGAGTTGCAGCCTCCAATATAGGGCCATATAGCATTGTTTCAGGGTTGTCACCTCTTTTTTAACTGCTTTAATGTCTTTTAGTGTGTCTTTCACATCCGCCCAAAAGGCTTGGATTTTGCCACACATGAATTCTAATTTTATCTTCTTGGGTGTTCGTTTCTTTCTGTGATGAATCTGCCTCACAGTCCTGCAGCACACCAAAGGCTGAGAAAGCACCAGGTCCATATGCTTTGAACAGGATCCAGTGGCACCCTCCATGATGAGCAGTTGTTTTTGCTTGGTGGGCTTCACCATTCTAAGAAAACCCTTCCGTAAGTCTGTACAGGATATTTTTAGTGAAAACATTTGGTTTGAATGGGGTTTTAGCAGATTCAGGAGCAGCAGCTCTGTTCTAAGCAGCAATACAGGGCATGACATCACCCAGGAGTCTGTCCCTCCATGTCTGTTAAAGTAGAACATGTCTGGAGGAGGATGTTTTTGTGGACAAGTCCACAAAGACTTTCAGAATGTACAAAATTGCTGACATCTCCAACACACTGACGTGAAGATGGGTCTCTGACGGATCTCAAGCACCTTGTGTCTGGAGACCCTAGCAGTGGTCTCCCTGGCCTAACGGGAGGCATCTGTGGTGAAGATCATGTCTGGCTCCCATTGGGAGAAGGGGAAACCCTGGACAAGGTTCTCCACTGACCACCATGTCAGGGACCATACCAGAAGTTTGGTCACCTGAATGGGATGAGTCTGAGGGTGTGATCAAATCAAATCAAATCATATTTTATTTATAAAGCGCTTTTCTAAAATCAAAGTGCATATACAATATCAAAACAACAAGTAAACAGTTAAAATACACAGAATTAAAAGGCAGCAGATATAAGACAAAAGATATGCCTATGATCATTGTGCACTGTGCATCCACTGGGCTGTCCTCATGTGCAGGTGTGACAGAGGCACCATGAACACTGAGGAGGCTATCAGACCTAGCATGCATTGCATGGAGTGACTTGCACAGTCTTATGCTCCATGATGTAGCATGCTCTCTGCAGAATGGCTCATAGTCTGCTTTCTGGAAGAAAAGCCCGGGTTGTAACCATAACAGTTCCTATGAGCGGCAGTTGCTGGCGGGGATGTAACTGAGATTTTTTGAGGTTCAGCAAGACCCCCGTGGAAATTAGGAACTGAGAAGCAGTGTTTATTTCTGTTCCATCTCCTGTCTGGATGGGTTGAAATTAGCCAATCATCCAAGTATGCGAAGATCTGGAGTCCCAATTTCCTGAGGTGTGTAGTGAGAGTTGCAAAGCACTTTGTAAAGACTCAAGGCACTGAGGAAAGCTCAAAGGACAGGATTCTCAGCTGGTAATGCTGTCCCCGCACTACAAAATGAAGGGATTTTGCAACACATGAATTCTTATCTTCTCTTCTTGGGTGTCTGTTTCTTTCTGTGATGAAACTGCCTCACAGTCCTGCAGCACAGTGGGGGAGCACCTAGAAAACCATGATCACCAGTCAGTGTGGTTTAGCATAACTGAAGAGGCAGAACCCAGACACACAAAAATGTGAATCCTTGACTTTTGGAGGGCAGATTTTGGGAAAATGGGGAAATGATTGGAAGAGGCACTAACTGGAATAGAAAGCAAATTAGGGGTGGAGGGACAGTGGGCAGTATTCAAAACAGGGATAACAAGGGCCACACAATCATCTGCAAAGCAGGTTAGCAAGGGGAAAAAGAAGAGGAGACCATTACGGTAGTCCAAGGAGGTAGCAGAGAAAGTGAAAGCCAAAAAAATCTCATTCAAGCAATACAAAAAGACACAGGCAGAAGGGGACAGGGAGAGGTACCAGGAAAAACAAAGGGAAGCAGGGAAGGCAATAAGGGAAGCCAAAGCACAAACAGAGGAGCGCATTGCGAAATCAGTGGTTAGAGAGGATAAAACCTTTTACAGGTACATAAGTGGTCACCTTATTAGTGATACTATGTTAGTATCTGAAATATTTAATAGACATTTTAGTGACCTTAGCAGCCTTAGAACTCCGTTATATATAAACAATCTTTGTTCCCAAAAGACAGAACTTAAAAACACATCCCCCTTTGTTTCATTCTGAGCAGGTAACACCAGATTTAGTTAAATATATATATTAAAGCAAAACCCTCGACCATTTCTTGGTCATGATGGTGTCGATTATAGAGTAGTTAAACGTGGGACTGATTTTTTTCTCATATTCCCTACTGTTAATATTTAATTTTTCACTTCTGCATGGTGTTTTCCCCCACACTTGGAAACTGGCAATTATAAAGCTCATTTTCAAGAATGGTAATCCCTCACTGGTCTTGAATTATTGACCCATTTCTCTGTTAATGCCATTGTCAAAAATATTAGAGAGAATTATATTGGATTAAACACTTGAGTACTTAACGAAACATCAGTTACTTACCAATAGTCAGCATGGTTTCAAACCAATGCACAACACTGAGACAGCCTTGATGGGGTTCACAAGCCACATTCAGGTGCCCTCGATAAGGGGTACTCTGTTGCGGGCACTATTTGTGGACCTCACCAAGACCTTTAATCTTGTTGAACATAATCTCTTGCAAACAGTCTTATATGATTTTCACTTTTCTCCTGATGTTATTAAATGGTACCTGGATTAGCTGACAGATAGGACCTATAGGACAGTAGTAGGAGGCAGTGTTTCCCAAACTAGAGTGGTACAGTGTGGTGTACCCCAGGGTTCTATCCTTGGGCCCCTCATTTTCTTGCTGTTTGTAAACTCTGCCCCCAGAATCTATACAAATACATCAACGATTCTTTATGCAGGTGATGCTGCTATATTCTGTGAAGGACCTAGTCCTAAGGAGGTTTTTACAAAATGTTCAAATTGATTTCAACCGATTTCAAGATTGGCTATTGTCAAATCATTTGGCTCCCTCTATGACCTGCTCCTGCTTTTGTTAATCCCTTTGCTGCTTCTCTGCTGCTCAACAGCTTGTCTACTCTTCTCCTCTTCCGACTCTTCCCGGTCCCCCATCTTATCCACTCCCACAGCCTTCTCATGCTTCCCCTCCCGCTTTCCTCCTCTCCTTCACGACACTCTTCTTCTGGAGCATTGTACCCTCACTTGGCTCAGCCATGTACCATGTTTTTGCCAATGTGTATATATTGTTTCTCATTACCTGTTGTAAAAGTCTGTATCATACTAGTATTCTATTTCAACCTTGTTGTGATGCATGTCTTTCTCCCATTGCTATTATTGTTCCTCAGGTGGATATATATTGTTACGTATTTAATTTGTGCTGTAACCTTATGGCTATAGTCTCCAGGTCGACCCAGAAAAAGGGATTTTAATTGTCCAGTGGACTTACCCGGTTACTAAAACTCAATAAATAAAATAAATAAAAAATAAAAGTAATGCTTTTTTCCAGAAAAACCCATAAGGTCAGTGAATGAGATCCCATCATTGATCAGAAGGGAACCATTATTGAATATGTCGATAGCTTCAAATATCTGGGTATGATTTTGGATAGTAAGCTCTCTTTTGAGCTTCATATTAAACAATTAAGGAAATCAACACATCAAAGATTGGGGTTACTATATCGCATAAAGCCTTTCTTAACAGCTGAATCCAGGAGGCGTTTCTCCCACAGCTTCCTTTTGAGTATCCTGGATTATGACTTAATAGTTTACACCTCAACAACAGGTACCGTAGTGTATAGCAGAATGCTGTTGAGCATGGAAATCCATGCTCAGAACAGTGTTGTTGTGCATCACTCAGTGCGTCATGATCTTGTTGTGCTGTCCCGAGTACATCACCCAGCGCAGCATAACAAGATCAAACACATTCGCGCATGCACGATGTTGGGCCATGGTGGTGACAGCGGACGAGGAAACAAGCGGCACTTGAATGAACCGAGCCAAGAAGATACTGGCTAATACTGCTTAAAAAATGGTATTGTCTCACCATACACTATAAAAGATTGTCTATGGTGGGTCATTCACAGATAAGGATATTCTTAGATCTCGAAGACCCCTTGGCAATGGACGACCTCTCAAGCTTCACTCTTGAGGTCTAGCATTGCCAAGGAGACCTCTTGATCGAGAATATCCTTGTTGTGAATGACTCCTCATAGACAATCCTCTATATACTCAGTAGACTAAAGGTTACTTACAATTCAATTTTAAGATTTACATCTAATGCTCCTTTTCAAACCCACCACTGTACACTGTTTAAATCTACTAATTGTTTATCATTTACAAACAGAATCTCCCACAAAATTGGAATGTTTCTTTTTAAAGTTATTAATGGTTTATTTCCCACATCAGTTTCTGATTTTTTTTTTACCAGATCCATCAACCCCTGCGGAACAAGATCCCAGAACAGATTTTCTTTTAAACTGCCATTATTCAAAACAAAATTCAGGGCAAAGGTCATTACTATATAGGGCACCTTATTTTTTTAATACTGTTCCATCTGAAATCATTGATTGCACAACTGTTAGGTATTTTAAAACCCATCTTAAACAGTGGCTAATGAACAAAGATGAATGCACCTGTTAATTGAATAATTGTTGTAATCATTTTCATGTATCTGTATGTATGTTTACTCATGTACTGTCTTTGGTATTGTTTATTTTTTGTATCTCGACTTGTCTGTCAAAATGGGCAGCTATAAGCTCATCAGGCCTACAAGTATAAAAAATAAAAATGAAATGAAAGTGAAAAAAAGGAAGGCTAAGGGAGGGATAGTGAGGCTGAAAGGGGAGGACGAGGGTAGAGTGGAGGATGACAACAGCAAAGCAGACATACTGAACAGATATTTCTGCTCAGTCTTTACAGAGGAGGGGGCGGATCATGGGCCAGAAGGGAGTAGAATGGGTAGGAAGGGCATGAAAATGGATACAAGTCCTTTTCCACAAGAAAGGGTCCTAAAGGAACTTTAATGAATAAGAGTCAATAAGGCTATGGGGCCAGATGGGGTACACCCTAGGGTGTTGAGGGAGCTAAGAGAGGTGGTGGTGGCTGAACCTTTGGCAATCCTATTTAGCTGGTTACTGGAAACAGGAGAGGTACCCAAAGACTGGAGGACAGTTGATGTAGTCCCCCAATACAAAAGCGGGAACAGAGAGGAAGCAGGAAACTACAGACCAGTCAGCCTGACCTCAGCAGTGGGAAAGATCATGGAAACACTACTGAAGGAAGGAACAGTGGAACACTTGGTTGCCAGTGGGAAACAGGATGCCAAGCAACATGGTTTTACTGGGGGAGGTCATGCCAGACTAACCTCATTGAATTTTCCGACTGAGTGACAAGGGAGGTGGATCGGAGGGGGGAGCAGTGGATGTGACCTACCTGGATTTCAGCAAGGCCTTTGAAACTGTGCTGCATAGAAGGTTGTTAAGCTGGGGAGGATGGGAGTGGGAAGGACGATGGTGTAATGGGTGGGGAACTGGCTGGATTGCAGGACACAGAGGGTGGTGGTAAATGGCTGTCACTCCACAGAGGGAAGGGTGACCAGTGGGGTGCCACAGGGATCGGTGCTAGGTCCAGTCCTCTTCAGCATCTTTATCAGTGACATCACAGAAGACCTAGAAGGAAGAATGTGCCTGTTCGCTGATGACACAAAGCTCTGCAACAGGGTGGACATGCCGGAGGGTGAGAATAGAATGAAGAGAGATCTGCAGGACTGGTCAAGGGAGTGGCAGCTAAGATTTAATGCAAAGAAATGCAAAATAATGCACATGGGGCACAAAAACCCAGGAACAACATATCGGCTGGGGGGGAGGCTATAGAATGCTCCAAGCAGGAAAGAGACCAAGGGGTTATCATTTCTGAGGATCACAGTAGGGAGTCAGTGAGACAAGGTGGCAGGAAAAGCAAACAGGATGGTTTAACTGGAGCCAATTTAATTGCAGTTTTATCTGTTTTGTAGTACTATATTTATTGTTTTAAATATTTATGTACTGACCGGCCCGGTGGTGCTGAGGGTTGAGGCGCTGGATCCACACCTCGCACCACGCCGGTGACCTGGATTCAGGAATGAACTCAGATCATCGGGGGTCAGTGGGGGAAGGAGGATCGAGCGTCCCAACGGATGCCCTCCTCCTTCGGGGTGGTTTCCCAGGAGTGCTTCATGCACCCGACGCTCCTGAGAGTCGGTGGGAGCACCAACTTTCGGGGCTTTGGCGGCTCCTATGGCATTGGAGTCGGGGAAGTGAGGGGTGGATGCTGTAAGGCACTTGGTAGCGATGTGCATCAGCACATCACCTGCCCGAGCTGGCGTCCTCAGGGGAGGTGGGGAGGAACACAGAAAACAGAAAAGCCCCTTCTTTGGTCCTAGATGAGGACCAATCCATGCCACCTAGACACCACTGCATGGGCAGACCCCACTGTGCTGGCCCTCCTCTGGATAAAGGATGAGGAAGTGGAGCCCTCCCTCGACCCACCCGGGGGGATATCCGGGAATCAAGGAAATAAATGGAGAGGCCAGGCACTCTAGGGGCAGACTCCGTGATGGTGGTCTGGGGGGGTTGATCGGTTTGAAAGAGTGGACCGAGACAGCAGTACAGGTGGGATAAAAAGAAAGTAAAAAAATTTATATATATTTATGTACTGTAGTTGCATACTGCACGTTTGTTTGTTTTCCCTACCTTGCTTTTATGTAAGGCGCCCAGAGTCTCAGGGATTGGCGCCATAAAAAATAAATTATCTTGCTAGGCAGGGGTATCATCGTCAGGAAAAGGGAGGTCATAATTCCACTATACAAGACACAAGTGAGGCCCCACCTCGAGTACAGTGTCCAGTTTTGGAGGTCTTACTTACGTAATGACATAGACAGGGTGGAGGCAGTTCAGAGGAGGGCAACCAAGATGGTGCAAAGATTACATCACAAAGCCTATGAGGACAGGCTGAAGGACATGAATATGTACTCCCTGGAGGAGACGAGGGAGAGGTGTGATATGATTGAGACATATAAATACCTCACGGGGAGGAACAAGGTGCAAGAAAACACAATCTTTCATAGAAAAAAGATGTTCCAGGACTAGGGGACATGGGATGAAACTGGAGGGAGGGAGGTTCAGAGGGAAGATGAGGAAGAATTTCTTTACAGAGAGGGTGGTGAACAAATGGAACACCCTGCTGGAGGAGTTGGTGGGGGCTGAAATGATTACAGGATTTAAGAATGCATGGGATAGGCATCGGGAGATCCTGGAAGTCGGAGGAAGTGGACAGCCTAGTTCTAGAGAAGCTTGAAGAAGCTAAGTACGTGTGCACATAGGCAGACTAGGTGGGCTGTAGGCCCTAATCTGCCGTCAACATCTATGTATCCATGTATCTGTGGTGGCTGTGATGTACAATTATGTGCTGGTATGCAGGGCTTTTCAGGTAACATTTTTTGGGATGAGTATTGTACTCATTTTGAAAATGAGGTGAGTAAAACCAAATTCAGATGCGTACAAATATCTGGACAGAGTAGAGTAAAGAGTACATTTTTAAGAACAATGTAGTTTTTTTCTAGATAAAAACTGATCAGGTGCAAACAATGCTTCAGATAGTGTTGGCAGGTATTAAAATATGGTGAGCAAAACAAAATTTGGATGTGTATGAGAGCTGTAAATCTGGGAAAAAACAACTCCTTTTGAATTACTAGTTATTTTATGTAGCACTATTCTATGGAATGTGGAGCATTTTCAGATGTTGGGTGAGTATTGATACTCATTAAAAAAAAAATTCTGTAGAGTAGTTCCTCAAATGAGGTGAGTAAAATAGGCCGGTACTACCCTTATCTGGAGCCCTATATGATATGCATCTTGCATATCCAGGGATGCTAGCCAGTCCTGAGGTTTCAGGTCGGGTAGCAGGGAGACCAGAGAAATCATTTTGAATGTTTCTCTATTCATGAATTTGTTCAGATTTCTGAGGTCGAGAATGGGGAGCATGCCCCCTGATTTATTTGGCACTAGGAAGTAGAGGGAGTAGAATCTTGTGTTCCATTCTGATTCTGGCACTATTTCCACTGCCCTGTTACTCAGAAGGCCCGCAATCTTCTGCGCCGAAGCTCTATGTGAGCTGACAAAGGGGGTTGCCTTCTGGGCAGATAGCCCAGAGAGGTTTCTGTGAAATCCAGGGAATACCCCTCTTGGATAATCCTGAGGACCCACTTAACTGTTGTTATGGACTCCCATTGATGGAAAAACTGGGTCAATTGCCGCCACCACCCCCCCCCCAACTGGGGAGGCGAGGTCTACCTTGGGCAGCTGAAGCAGAACTGGGTCTGGAGCTTCAGATGGTGGCACTGGGTACCTTCAGCTGCACTTTCTTTTGAGGTGAGGAGGCTAATTTCTGTTGTTTTGCACTCTCCTGCCTTTCCCAGGAAAAGACTGCATGTTGTTGAAGGACCCACGTCGCTCGGCTCTCTGGGAGTTGAAGGGAACTGGTCTGGAGGTCTTAAGAGTTGTTCTAGTTTCATTAGATGCCTTAAGAGACTGCTCCACCCGCTGTCCAAACAGGTTAATGCTATCAAAGGGAATATTCATCACCTGCTTCAGGACATCCCAGGTGAAGCCAGCAGTATGCAGCCAGGAATACTGTCTGATGCAAATGCCTGTAGTTGCAGTGTGCAATGCCACATTAAAGGCATCCATAGAGGCTTTGAGCTGGTGGCTGTTGGATTCAATACCATGCTTAACAAACAGCAGAATATCCTGTTTAGCCTCTGAATCTGTCAGAGTGTCTGCCAGAGACTTTAGTTTGCTCCAGAGGGTATACTCATTAATGCCCTTGGTAGCCAGCTATTCTCATGCCCAAGGCAGCTGAAACTTTGGCTTTGTTACCCATCATGTCAGTCTTGAGCAACTCCCTATTAGTGGGGTATGGAGTGACCTCCTAAGGTACAAGGCAAGGCAAATTTTATTTGTATAGCATCCTATCCAAGGGGTTCAGAGCGCTTTACATAAAACAATAAAGAATAAGAGAATAAAACAACAAAGAATAAAACAACCCTTGGTGTATGAAGGAAGGGAGTTACAAAGGAGTGGAGCAACCACCCCAAAGGCCCTGTCTCCTGTTCTCCTTAAGCAGGAAGGTGGAACAACGAATAAATCAGCATCGGTGGTGCACAGGGCACACACCGGGGAGCACGGAGTCAGGACCTCTTTAAGGTAGTCAGGTTCCAGGCCGTGTAGGGCCTCGCATGTTAACAAGCCTATCTTGAAGGAGATACATGCACTTACAGGCAGCCAGTGCAGAGGGCGTAGGACAGGAGTGACATGGTCCCTCATAGAGGTGCCAGTCAGCATCCTGTCCACAGCATTCTGCACTAGCTGCAGCCGACGTATCAAACCTCCAGATAACCCCAGGTATAGGACATAACAGTAATCAAATTGACTAGTGACAAAGGCATAGATGACCGTAGCCAGGTCAGAGGGAGTCAAGAACGGGCAGATCCTGGCGATATTCTGGAGATGGAAAAAAATGGCACTGATGACGATGTGACCTGTTTTTGAAGGTTAAGCCGATCATCAAGAATAATGCCAAGGTCCTTCACCACCCCAGTCACCAACAGAGGGGAACCATCCACCATAAGGGCAGGCAGTCTCCCATCAGCGAAAATGCCCCCACGACCTGGCTCAATCACCATAACCTCTGTCTTGCAGAGGTTGAGACACAGCCAGTTAGCAGAGATCCAGTCGTTGATCTCAGCTTAACGACTCAGTGCATCCATAGTCTTGTCTTTATCAGTGAGAATTACAATAGCATCAGCTATGGGCTGAGTTTAATACAGTGACTTATGTTTAGGAGTAGCGTATTTCCTGTCCACCTGCTTGCGGACAGCTGCCACTAAAGCAGGTGATTGCCAAACCACCTCAGACAAGGTCTCAAGTGCAAGCTGGATAAGAGAAACTAAATTGATCAGGGGCGGACTGGCCCAGGGTGCTTGGGATGCTAAATGCATCCTGGCCCGAGTCGGTATGTGGCCTGTGCTGCTTGCTTTTTGTGTGCACTTTTTTTTTCTTTCTCGTTTTTTTCCCCCTGCCTGACCATCACCATGTCAGTCAAGTTTTTTTCCGGTGGAGAGGGGGGTAGGGTCTAAATTAGAATAGAAATTAGAAAATATGAATCAACCTGCCACCTCCAGCTGCGCCGCCGACCAATAGCAAATAGTACGCATTCGCAGTGTCAGAATGATCCCTCCCTCCCTGTCAGCCCACGCGCCACAAGGCAGCCTATCAACTAAGTAAGCCAAGCCAATGCCAAAGAACCTAGCAGGCCCAAATAACCAGTATATTTTTAGCTGCAGCAGAGACAGACTTGTTACTGGGTGGGGTGGGCTGGAGCTGCATGCGCTGCTTACTGCCGTAAATTCCATAACCATTCCCACGTTGGTACCAAAGCAGCAAAGCCCGAGTAGTGAGGGAGTGCCATTTGTAGCAGACAGCACAGCAGATACAGTTGTTGATTGGTGGTGGCGGTGTCGGGCTGTGGAGATTGGAGAAGATGAGAGTGGCGGTGGGGTCTCAGAGTCAGACCCACCCAGGTTCCAGACCCAGAGCAGAGAGTCATCAGTGATGTGTGGTGATGGCCAGGTTAAAAGTAAGTAGAAGGATGAGTCAAGGGGTGGCTCGCTGTGCGGCCTGGCCTGTGCTGTGCAGATGCAGCACTGGGGGTGCCCGACCCGGGTCATAGATCCCTTATACTAAAGCGGTTGTTTCTTCCATGGGGTGGGTTAACCTGGGAGACAAAGCAGTGGCAGGGTGCGAGCAAGTGGGTGACAGTTGTAAGGGACAGTGGTTGTGGTGGGGTGTCGGGCAGGCGCGTGGGGTTGGGGCAGAAAACGAAATCTGGTTCAAGGGGGAGCGGCTCTTGTTTGAGAGGTGTGTTAGGCGCAGTGGGGATATAAAGAACAAAAACAAACTGCTGGTGTCACGAGAGCAGTCAGGTTGTATTTTTTAAGGATGGAAATTCAAATGGAATTATTACTGTTTGTCCTACTCCGGGGGCGTTGATTTGTGGCGTTGGTCGGGTCGGGGGGGGGGTGTAACTGTGTTTGCATTTTGCGGTGCTGTTGGAGGAGGCAGCGCTTTACCCCTCAGGTGTACGTTGCAGTTTCTATGGGTTCATTTTCATGGTATCAGTGATGGTCCATTTACTGCCCGCTGAATCACTGATGCTCACTGAAGAATGAATCACACTACACAACTTTTTAATCTAATTCTAATCCTCCTTTCTAAACCCTGAGCTACTAAACAATGAACTGGCAGTGAAAATCCCACCCCCCCCCAGCTGGGAGGTTGGAGTCACAGCCATCGGGACTCAGGGACGAGTCCCAAGTTTGATTGCCAGTGACGGCTGTAGGTGCATCTGCCAAAGTGTGGGGGGAGGAGGGGGGACAGTCCTGTCTTCAAATGACTTAAGCAAATAATTTCTAGTGCCTTACAGTTGGCACAATATACATTAGGGCCCTGTGAAAGTCTCTGATCTTGGTGGAAATCAGCAAATCACCCTAACTGGGAAGTGCCAACTTGGAAGCTCTGAATCTATTATTCTAAATTAACTTATACACAGGAAGGGGGGACGCTTCACAACAAAAGGGTGTGGTGTTAATATTTTGGCGGTACAGTAGGTAAGTGCCAGTGAAAGTGCCCCTCCCTTTGTGGATATGGGTTTGAGGGACCAGGTACTCCAAGAATAAATGGCACTACCCTCTGGTTTGGGTGGAGGTTAAGGGGGACTGGTGAAGTAATGGGGAGTGGGACCCCATGCACTTACAAGGGGGATACTGCTGGGTTAAGCATGGCAGAGAAAAAAAGGTCTGTCCCTTGGTGTGTGGACATCTTTGAAGAAGGTGACTGGTATATTGACAGATAGTGCTAAAGGGAAGCTCAATTGAGCAACTGGTGCACTGTGTACAGGCTGACTGTACCACAGAAGCCTGTCTGCTTCACATGACCAGCTTTAGTTTTTTCTCTAGTTACACCCTGTCTATAATTGTATCTTCCCTTAAAGACAGTTATTAAAGAACTAGTGGAACCAAAATAGAGGACAAAAATATGATATGAATTTTAAGAAGTACAGTAGTTAATAGTATATGGGAGAGTGTTATTGTTACCTGAATTCCATCATTTCCCAGTCTTGTTGTACCATCATGAGTACATCACATTGATGGTACAACAGCTTAGAACGTCCTTGCACAAGCACAATTTGCAATGCTCCGGACCTCGGGAAATGGCCACAGTGGTGAGTCAGTGCTTACAGGCTCAAAGTAAGGGCATATTTCCCTTTTACTATTGCCCTTTACAGCCGAAGACTACAGATTTAAAAAAAAAAACACTGATGCTCTAAGAAGATAGGAAACCGGGGATGGAGTAGGGCTTGTTGTTGGACTGGGAAGAGGGTGGAGGGTGGGAACAAAGTCTGACATAGCAGCTAAGGAATAAGTGATCTCACCGACTAATTTACTGTTGCCCATACACTATACAAGACAATTATGGGCAACAGTGTTTTATTCTGTTTTACTGGAGATTCGGAAGTACCTTTGAGCAAAGACTTCTTTACAAAGGTTCCACGTCACAAGTATTACATACGAGAAGAGAGGTTACATAGCAGTACAGCAGTACATAGTCAGGTAGTTACATTATCAGTTGTTACAGAGGCATTTGTGGGACTCGTAGAGCGAGAAGAGAGGTTACATAGCAGTACAGCAGTACATAGTCAGGTAGTTACATTATCAGTTGTTACAGAGGCATTTGTGGGTCTCGCAGAGGGAGACCTGGGTAAAGATAGAGCAAACATGCAAAACAAATGGCATAACAGTGCAGAGCTAAGCATGAGGGAAGACGCAGTTAGTGGCAGGGTTATGGGGGAAGGGGTGCCGGCCGCAGTCTAGGCCAGTCATTTAGATGAAAGATTGGTAAGAGGAAATCACACTGGTTCGAGGACTGTAGGTGGGCTCTGAGGGTGGATTTGTATGATCCTAGTCTGTTCTCATTTGCAAGCGGAGTGGGCAGACTATTCATCCAGGATGGAGCTCTGTAGCTGAAGGACCTCTGGTATAGGGATGTACGACAATGGGGGACAGAGAGGAGGTGCTTACCATAGCTACGAGTGTGCTTAGGTGACTGGGCCGGTCTCATTAGTGGAGCGAGACCTGATGGGCAGAGACCGAGGGCAATTTTTTTTGCCATGAGGCATGTGTGGAACTTAATCCTATTGTCAAGGTTCAGCCAGTTGGTAGCATTGTACAGTGTGCATGTATGAGTTAGCCAGTCACAGCCCAAGGTGAGGTGGCAAGCTTTATTTAGGGAGACACGTAGTCTGCTGAGAGCCGATGAGTTAGCTGCCCCATAGATGACTAGGCCATAATCTAGTAGGGAGAGGACTGAGGAGGAGACAGCTAGCCTTAATGCATTTGGGGTAAAGCAGTGTTTGAGGCAATACAGGAGCCCGAGCCGCACATTGAGGGCAGTAGATAGGAGGTGGATATGCTGGTGGAACATGAGCGCAGGGTCGAGTGTTAAGCCAAGATATCTGAAGGAGTCCACCTGGTCAAGGGGGTATGGTTGGCAGTCCTCAGTTGTGGACAAAGTACCTTTCTAGTATTAAATGGGTGGGAAAAGTACATAACCTTAGTCTTGGAATAGTTCAGGACAAGCCGATGGGAGGCTAGCCATTTTTCAGCGGAGCTGAAGGAGGACTGGAGGGAGAGGTGGAGCTGTAAAGGATCAGTGTTGGACGTATAGAGTACAGCATCATCCGCGTAGAGGAGAAGGTTCCTGGAACAGGTCTTGGGGAGGGAATTTAGAAAGAGGCTGAATAGTAACAGACCGAGGATGGATCCTTGCAGGACACCCGAGAGGACAGGTAGTCTACTAGAGACCGTGTCTCCTATCTTTACCTGCTGGGAGCAGTTTGACAGGTAGTCAGAGAACCAACCAAGGGCATCTGGAGAGAATCCCGTGCTGGTCAGAGTGGATAGCAGAAGCGGGTGGTTGATGATGTCGAACGCCTTAGTAAGATCTATGAATACAGCCCCTGTGATTTGTCCTCTATCTAGAGCAGAGTGGATGTGCGAGGTGAGTTCCAGGAGGGCAGTGGTGGTACTACGGCCCTTCCAGAAGCCATGTTGCTGCATACTAAGCAGGTTGTATTTGTTCAGGTGGTCCGTTAGCTGGTCAGAGACTATCCTCTCAAGAGCCTTGGATAGGGGAGAGAGAATGGAGATGGGTCGGTAGTTGTTAGTGAGGGCATGGTCTCCACTTTTGAAAATCAGCGTGATATGGGCAGATTTCAAGCAGGAGGGGAATTTCCCTTGGCATAAGGAGCTGTTTAGTATATGGGTGAGGGGGTCAAGCACCTCAGTGAGAGAGAGTCGAAGTAGTTTCAAGTCTAAAGTGTCACTGCTATACCGGGAGTGACTTAGTGCCCTCCTGAGATAAGGCTCGGCACCCTTGGGAGAGATGACATGCAAGCAAAGGGTGGGGTTGATGGGAGGGTGGGTGGGTGACTGGGGGAGGGTCAATGAAGTTAGAGGGGAGAACCAGGCTTAGATTGGAGAAGGCGTCATTGAAGGCATCGGCCATATGGGCTGGATCAGAGGTAAGGCACCCTTCAACTCTGATCTGGCTAGGGGTGGTGTTAGGAGCTTTTCCACACAGAGCTTTGATATTGTCCCAGAACTTTCGTCCTGAGCCCCAGGAGTTGGTGAGTGAGGTCTGGTAGTACTCTGCTTTTGCTTTGCGCAAGGACCATGTACATTTGTTCCTTGCTTCTCTATAGTTCTGCCTGTCAGCTGGCAGGCCAGTCTCATTAGAGAGGTGCCATAGGAAGTCTCTGGTCCACATGAGATCCAGGAGGTGCTCATTGACCCACGGCACTGGGTTTCCTTTGGCCACTCTTTTAGTGATCGGGGCGACTTTGACACAGATGGTGTTAAAGGCGAGGATGAAGAGGCTTAGGGCTATGTCAGTGTCAGTGGTATTCATGACAGTGGACCAGTCCATTGACCTGAGATAGCTTTTGAGTTGCACAATTTTTCCTGGGCCAAGTTTGCACTGATAGACTAGTCTGGTGGGGGGGATTTGGGGGATTTGCATGTCCAACAGCAGAGTACCGGGGAGTGGTCACTAAGGGCATTTGGGAGCACTGTCGTACTGGCGATTTTTGTAGGGCGGTTGGTGAACACCAAGTCCAGCAGGGAGGAGGACTCTGTGCGCTGGTTCAATCTAGTGGGGGATGTGACGACCTGTGTAAGTTCCTGGGCAGTCACGGCGTCTAAGAATGGTGCGGCAGCTTTGTCCAGACAATTAATATTAAAGTCCCCTAGTACGATTTTCTCAGCTTGTGGCAGAAGAGTAGCCAGGTAGGACAGAGCGGGTGGAAAGCCACTTTCTGTTCCCTGGGAGGATATGAACAGTGGTGATGAGGAGTAGGGGGATTTAGTTGTTCCCAGAGTGATTTTACAGTGAGGGCCTGTGGGCAGGATGCAGTTAGGGGTGGGGAGTAGCTGACCACGTGGGACCTCTTTAGTATATACAGCGCAGCCCCCCCCCATGTTTACCTTTACGATCCGCCCGGTATAGGTTGTACCCTGTGAGGTTTAAAGACGAATCAGGGGTCAATGGGGAGTGCCAGGTTTCAGTGAGTGCAATAATATCTGGCTGGTGTTGGTAGACCCAGCCCTGGAAGGAGTCCCATTTTTTTAATAGGCTGCAGACATTAAGGGTGGCAATACATAGTCCGCTGGTTGAGGGGAGGGTTGGTATGTTAGTTGTGGCAGGGCCAGGGTTTGGGTGCACATTGCCTGATGTGAGCAGGAGGAGGAGGAGGAGGAATATCCTGCATATGGGGTGCCATTTAGGTATCTTGCGGGGATGTAAGCTACCACCCGGGGGCCCTTTAGGAGTGGGGAATGTGGGGATAGGGAGTCTGGCAAGTAAGGGTGTGGCCAGTATTAATGGACAAGGTGAGGGGACAGAAGGTAAAGGTTGGGGTCATGAGGAGGACTCAAGTGTTGAATTGAGAGGTGACTGCCAGCCAGGTAGCCATAGAGGGAGTATAAGTGGTGTGTGGCCCTGGAAAGTAGTAGGTGCAGTTGCTTGATGAGGTAACTGGGCGTTAATCAGGAGTAGGGTTAACATGGTAGGCAGAGCTAGAATCATTGCCATTTGAAACCTGCTGTTGATGAGGTGAAAGCAGTGTATGCCCCTAGTGGCGGATCAATATAAGCTGCAGATGAAGAAATGGGCTGATTGGTTACTGAGCTCTATAAAAGGGAGGGCTCAGCAAGGGTGGTGGCAGGGGTGGTGGGGAGCCAATGCTTGCATCGGCAGGGCCTCCACAAGCTCTCCTGAGTCCAAAGAGCACGGAGCGCAGCACACCTTCTAATCATCCCTGCGTACCTGTAGTCAGCAATGGGGGGTTGGGGAGAGTTGTCCAGGGACCCTCTCAACCTCCAAGCGGGTCCAACACGTCTCGTGGGAGCAGAGTTCTGAGGAAAAAGGAGAGAGGTACACTGTTTAAGTACTTTTTGTGGGTTTAGGGGGCGGGGGTACAGAGAGAGAGTGGCGTGGCTCTGTGGTATTCAGGTTCAAGTTTTTAAGCGGATTAAAAATCAGGTACAAGCACTCTTTAAAGTTTAAAGATTAGAAACTCAAGCCCTACACACTTAGATTCAAGTACTATCACTTCTAAGAGTGGCGTGGCTCTGTGGTATTCAGGTTCAAAGTTTTAAACAGATTAAAAATCAGGTACAAGCACTCCTTAAGGTTTAAAGATTAGAAACTCAAGCCCTACGCATTTAAATTCTAGTACTATCTCTGCTAAGGTTCACGGCTTTCCCGAGAGTGCTGCAGATTCAAGTTTCAGCTCCCTGTAGGATTCCGGTATTGTGATTCAGACTGCAGATTAAAGCAAGAGACCGGGTGCTTCACTAATTTTCAATTATGGTGCTGAGAATTCGCATTCTACAGAGATCCGAATTCTCGGCAGTATACAGAGTGCTGCAGATTCAAGTTTTAGCTCCCTGTAGAATTCCTGTATTGTAATCAAGGCCCCTGGAATTCTGCGGTTCTGCAGTTGCGGAATTTGTTGCAGAATTTGCATCATGCCGCAGAATATACATAGTGCCGCAGGATTAATTGTTTTTGGTGAATTTTCATATAAATATACTGTTTTTCTATAGTGTCAGGCTTTCTTTCCCACCTCGTTTATCCTGAAGCCCCTCCTCTATGCTCAGCACAGGATGTCATCGATGACATCACATCATATTTAGCCAATGACAGGACTGCATTCTGCCAGAGAAATGAATAAATCATGCCGCAGAAATCAGAAAATGCTGCTGCAGAAGTCAAGGAGCCCTGCCGCAGAAATCAGAAAATTCTGCCGCAGAACACCAGGGGCCCTGATTGTAATTCAGACTGCAGAGTAAAGCAAGAGGCTGGGTGCTTCCACTAATTTTCAATTAAGGTGCAGAACATTCGCATTCTACAGGGAGCTGAATTATCGGCAGTGTACAGATAGGACAGAAAAACATTATTAAGGCTGTTATTTAAAGCAAAGAGTCCATTATTAAGGCTGAGATGTAAAGCAAAAGATCCGGGCAATTACATTAAATCTGCATTAAGGTGCAGCGAATTTGTTGTTACTGAGAGCTGATATCAGCACAATAAAATATAAATTTGCATTAAGGTGCAGCGAATTCAATACTGGTGTTCATTTCTTGAGGTTGAGAGGTATGCTCAGGAAGCACAGTCTGGGTAAATACATTGTAAAAAATGTGTAAACACAGGATCCCACAGAAAACAAATAACTACATCTCAGCTGGGCTATTCTGGTTAAATGCATGGAGTGGTAAAAACGGGTAAAATGTGGACACCACTGAAAAATGAGATGTAGCATCTCCTCTGTGCTGTCCTGGATAACTATAGTGTGAAAACGTGTAAAAACAGGACCCAAGTGAGATACTGGCTTTCACCTAGCCTATCCTGGGTAAATACTTTGTCAAATGGGCAAAAGAAGGACACCACTGAAAATTAGGTATTGCATCTCAGCTGGCCTATCATGATGAGTAAATATACAGCAAAAATATGTAAAAGGGAAAGGGGAACTTGTTTAACCAGGAAAGGTACACTAAGACAAAGCTTGTTTCCAGGTGCAACCTGGGAGCACAAAGAAGTTAAGTGACTTACTCAGGATCACACAGTATGCAAGTGGGGCTGTGGGATTCAAACCCAGGTTTGCAGCTCAGAGTCCTAAACCACAGTACTATACAGCCTCCTCAAGCAGGCAGGAATTTCTACAGTCTGTATGCTACTTGTCAGCCTAGAAAAATGAAACAGGATAGTTTGCCGTAAGGCTTTAGTATTGGTGTAGGATTTGGTACTCGGTTTCTGTTGACTGCTGGACTCCAGTGCAGTGTTACCCCATTTCCTGGCATGTGGGATCTGAGATTACAGCAGTATAAAAACAGATGAGTGGAGACTACTGCTATCAGTCTATCCAGGTGGTAGAGTTGCTGTATTTTGACCTTTGATGATTGGTGTAATTGTTTAAGATTTTCCTAAATATTTTTCTCTTTTAACTGGGATTGTAAAGATAGTTGTTTATTCATGCAACAAATGCAGGTCCCTTTTCTTAGACTATGTACTGGTCTCTGAATGTATTACTTACGAACATTTATTTATTTATTGGAATCTCAGATAACACCTTTGAGCTAAAAGCTCGTTTACAAAGGTTCCACGTCATAAGGCAATAGACAAGGTACATAGACATTACAAAACAGATAGGGGTATATACAGCAGGCAAGTTCATTATGGTACATACATATACAGATACAGATTCAAGCAAGTACAGTTAAAATACATCAGGTAGGAGAGGTCAGCTTTATTGTAACAGTAATAAGAGCATACCTAAGGTGGACAAGTAACTTATAGTAGTAGCTGAGCTTTAGAGCAGGCAGGTAGAGTTATGGAGGGTCAGAAGTGGTGGTGACCAAAGGAGGGGGAGGACAGAATAGATGAGAGCAGGGGAGGGTGGGGGCAGAGACAAAGGTGGTGACAGAATAAGTGGGTTGAGTAGTCAGAGGGGTAGGATTGGATAGGAATCTGCCCAGGGTTACCGTAAGTAGGTGATAGGGCAGGGCTGGGTGATGTGGGAGGAGAGAGGGATAAGGGAAAGGGTTTTAAAGTGGGGGTAAGGTGAGGGGGAAACTGGGGAAGGGTGAAATGGGGGATTAGTATTTGTGAAGAGAAAGCAGGAAGGTGGGGGGATAAAGAGGGACATGGGGTGACGTGCTCAGTGGGGTCACACCAGGCAGGGGAGGAAGTGGGGGGGATTGGGTGCTATGCAGGACAGATAAGCTACCAATAACAGTAGGATTATGCACAGGTGACGCAGTCATAATTATTAAGAGTGGCCAGGTACTGCAGCAGCTTGGCCTTAAATGGGCATAGTTTTGTTTCCTCAATCAGCTCAGAGTTAAGGGAATTTAGCCAGCAGGGGGCCTTGTCTTCAAGGACCGTTGCCCTAGTGAGGTCCGGCAGAATGGGATAATGAAGGCAGCTTTACTCGACCCCCTAGTTAGTCTGGAGGAAGTGGAGTTTCTTAGCAGTTGCCTCACTCCAGGAGGAGCAAGACCTAGGGTGGATTTTTTCGCTAATAGACAGACTTGGTACTGAACCTGCTATTCAGGTTTAACCAACCAGTGCTTGAGTATAGTTCACAAGTGTGAGTTAAACGGTCCACACCCAGGACTAGTCTGCAGGCTTTATTTATTAGCTTTTGGTAACCGGGTAAGTGCACTAGGCAACAGTCGTGCCTATTTTCAGGCATGACCCGGGAGAGTAGAACAAAAAGAATACAATAATGACATCCGGACAAAACAGTAACAATAGAAAGAAAAATAGGTACAGTCTCAACAGTCTGGCAGGACATATATGATATAAATAATAAACAGTACAAATTATATGTGTAGCCCCTCAGTGGCACTATCCCAAGGGTTACTACCCCTGCCTGCTTAACTACTAACAGGTTGAGGGGCCTAGGTCCAATGGCGGGTGCCTCCACCCAGAGGTCAGGGTTTGCAGTAGTTAAACTAACTTGGTCACAGCCCTCTGGGACACTGTAACCCCCCTTTCTTCCCACTAGTGGTCCACACAATGCATCAGGAATATCTTCACAATGTACACTTACCCCCAGGACTGGGCACCCCCTGTAAAACAAGATGATACAGTGCAAAAAACACAGTACAATACTTTAACATAAACGAATACCTCAGTCAGTGTAACTTTGCTGAAAACCAACAGATCTGATTTATTTAAGGAGCTGTAACAAGGAAAGGGGGAAATCAGGTTAATTAGGTTAAACACATTAATAATCACAGTACTGTGCGCATATTCAGAGTCCCAAATTGTCACTTTCATTGGGTACCAGAATGGGGGCTAGCCAGGATCGGGTGCAGCTGGTTGGGGCCCTGTGATGGAAAAAACACTTGCACAATACCCAATTGTAATCCAGAGCCGGAGGACTCGGTTAGTCAAGAAATGAAAAAAGCAACAATTAGATGACACACTTGCAATTCAGTAAACAGATGGCAGGGAGCTACCCTGCTTTGTACTCACAAACTCAATGCTGGGAACTGGATGGAAGGCAGATTGTCCTGGATTGCCAGGAGGAGAAGACCATGTGGACCAGAAGACCAGCTTTAAACTAGTCAAGGGGGGGGCACTGATAAGCAGCAGGAAAATCCCAGCCTCTCCCTACAAAACAGGGTACTAAATGAGAAAAAGACCGAGGTAGAAAGGTCAGTGGGGGATGCTGCAACAGAAGGTAAAGCCATCAAAAAATTGAAAGCAATGAGTACCAATGCCCGTAGTCTGAGTAACAAGCTTCCTGAATTAGTGGCCTTGATGGAGGAGGAACATCTGGATATTGTGGCAGTCACAGAAACATGGTTCGCACAAAACCATGACTGAGACGTAAACATACCAGGATACACTATCTACAGGAGGGACAGAGAGGGTAAAAGAGGAGGAGGAGTAGCTCTTTACATAAGGGAAGGAATCAATGCAACAGAACAAAAGGGAAAACAGGGAGGAGAAGAAGCACTGTGGGTAGAATTTGGAGACGAGCAATGGCACCACAATCCGCACGGGGTTGTATGAACCCCTTCTCCAGGGAGGAAATGGACAAAATGATAGAAAATATACTTAGTATGGCAGAAAAAGGGAGATATTGCTGATGGGCGATCTGAATATGCCAGATGTTAGCTGGAGTGCAGTTGCAGCAGCCACTTTGAAGAGTGGGTTATTCTAGATGCCCTACAGGGGCATGCCTTAGACAACTAGTATTGGAGCCCACTTGAGAGGGAGCAATCTTAGACTGGTTCTCTCAAATGGAGATGAAGAGAGGATCACAGATGTGAAGTGGGTAGCCATCTGGGACTGGCGACCATCCGAACAGTATGGTTCACAATAAACACAACGCAATAGAGTCAAGCCACAAAGGCAAAGGTACTGGACTTTAGAGGCTGACTTTGCCAAAATGGGTGAGTGTACGGAATGCACTAGCAAATGGGCAGGAAGGAGGGTGGAAGAACAATGGGGAATAATAAAACTGCCATCACAGAGGTAACAAGCCTTTGTGTGAAGCAAATAAACAAAACTAAACGATGTAAGAAACCACTATGGTTCTCAAAGGAAGTGGCAGTGAAGGTTCAAGAGAAAAAGAAAGCTTTCAGGAAGTACAAGGAATCACAGAAGGAGCAGGACAGAGAACTGTATCAGTTAAAGCAAAAGGAAACTGGGAAGGCAGTCAGAACAGCAAAGGCCCAAACCGAGGAAAAGATAGCCAACTCAGTTAAGAAGGGGGATAAAACCTTTTATAGGTACATCAGGGAGCGAAGGAAGACCAAGGAGGGATAGTGAGGCTTAATAAAGGGGGAGGGTGGGCAGAGGGTGACTGTGAAAAGGCAGAGATACTAAACAAATATTTTGCTCAGTATTTACAAAGGAAGAGGGGGTACCTAAAACAAACAGTAGAAACACTCTGGATACAGAAGTTGATACCAGCCCATTTACAGAAGAAAGGGTTCTGAAAGAACTCTTAAAACTGAAGGTGGACAAAGCAATGGGGCCTGATGGGATTCATCCCAGAATTCTAAAAGAACTAAGGGTAGAATTAGTGACACCACTGACTACCCTGTTTAACAAATCATGGGAGGATGGGGTGGTACCCGAGGACTGGAGGAGGGCAGATGTGATTCCCCTTCACAAAAGTGGGAGCAAGGCAGAAGCAAGAAACTACAGACCTGTTAGTTTAACCTCAGTGGTAGGGAAAATGATGGAATCACTTCTGAAGGAAAGAATTGTTGAGTATCTAGAGGCCAGAGGCACAGGACCCAAGGCAGCATGGATTCACAGCAGGAAGGTCATGCCAGACAAATCTGATAGATTTCTTTGACTGGGTGACCAAAGTAGTAGATCAGGGAGGGGCTGTGGACATAGCCTACCTAGACTTTAGCAAGGTATTTGACACAGTCCCACACAAAAGATTAATATACAAGTTAGCTAGCCTGGGAGTGGGTCCCAAGATGACAGCCTGGGTAATAAATTGGCTGGAGAATAGGACACAGAGAGTAATAGTAAATGGAGTCCACGCTGAAAGAAAGGGGGGTTACTAGTGGGAGTACGCAGGGAGTTCAATGTGCAGCGGTCCTCTTCAATGTCTTTATAGCGACATTGCAGAGGGACTGGAAGGAAAAATGTCTCTTTGCAGATGACACAAAGATCTGCAACAGAGTTGATGCACAAGGTGGGGTGGAAAGGATGAAAAGGGACTTGGCAAGGTTAGAGGAATGGTCAAATGTATGGCAGCTTAGATTCAATGCTAAGAAGTGCAAGGTAATGCACCTGGGAAACAAAAACCCTGGGGAAGAGTACACAATGGGGGGTGAGATACTAACAACAAAAAAAATGGAAAGGGACCTGGGGGTAGTCATATCAGATGACCTAAAAGTGGGCAAGCTATGTGAGAGGGCAGCAAGGAGGGCTGGGGGGATGCTGGGATGCATAGAGAGAGGCATCACCAGTAGAAAACAGGAAGTTATTATCCCTCTGTACAGACAGCTGGTCAGACCCCATCTGGAGTACTGCGTGCAGTTCTGGAGACCCAGTCTTCGCAAAGACATAGACAGGATGAAAGCTGTCCAGAGGAGGGCAACTAAAATGGTGCAGGGTCTGCACCAGAAGACATAAGAAGAGACTTAAGGAGCTTAATATGTATAGCCTCGAGGAAAGGAGGAGAGGGGGACATGATAGAAACTTTCAAGTACCTCAAGGGAATCAACAAAGTCCAAGAGGGTAGCATCTTTCAAAAAGAGGTGTGCAAGAACAAGGGCACAATTTGAAGATAGAGGGGCAGCTCAGAGGTAATTTAAGGAAGTATTTTTTCACAGAGAGGGTTGTGGATGCATGGAACGGCCTTCCAGAGGAGGTCGTGGAGTCAAAAACAGTGGTGGAATTCAAGCATGCATGGGACAGTCATAAGGCAATTCTAGGGGGTGGGGGTAGGAAGAAGTAGGCTGCTGGTTAACTAGGATCTGCAACTTATCCAGTAGGCAGGGAAATGGGCAGACTGGGTGGGCCAAGCGGTCCTTATCTGTCAAATTCTATGTTTCTATGTTTTATGACAAGGTCCTTGTGACTGGACCCCACTGCAGTTTAGAGCAAATGGATGTAGTCTGGATTAAGCTGGGGTTTACTTCCAGCTATGCACTCAATTCACTGTACAGGGGATTTGAAACAATTCCCACAAGCACTACACACATTTATATGTAAAAGGAAAGTACTATACCAGGCAGGCTGCTTCTCAATCCCAATCGCAATTACTGCACAATACCCGGGAGAACACACAGCAGATTCAGTTCCTGACAGACCGAGCGCGATTCAGCAATTTCTCCAGTCTTCTACAGGGTGAGCCTGGTTTCTGCTCTTCAGATCTCCTTGATTCTCTTCACAGGTTGGATTCAGTCCGAACAGGTGCTTGCACAGGCTGCAGACCAAAACTCAGGGGCCTTACACGCCCCGTGCTAAAACTATACACCGTGAAGCACATAGCTCCTTCTCTCTTCACTGTCTCAACTCATCTGATCTTTCCAGTAGACAGAGCCGGGCATTTCCTTTGAGTTCCTCTCAGTTCAGTTGGCTGGTTTGGCTGTCACTCACAATCAGACTCCCCCTGTTGGTGCAAAAAGGTGCCAAAGTCCAAACTACAATTCCCAGAGGCATTGGCCATACAGTACATAGGTGGCTGGCTCCACAATGAGAGTCCAAGTTCTGATTTGCCAGCAGCAGGCTCCATTTCAAAGGTCCCCCCACTGATTGGTCCAGTTCAGCAGTTCAAAACCAGAATGGAGGGCTAGGCAAGCACAGTTCTGACTGCAAAGAAAAGCAGGTTAGACAAACTGTATTTTCGTTATTACTCTAAATGATTTCTGGCAAACAGTTACATCTTTGAAAAGTGCTCACTCTGCCTACTTAGCAACGGCAGAAACGGAGTGATTTGGCAGCAGCTCGAGTGGGACTCAAGCAGGGAAACACACAGTCCCCCCATAGAAACTAATTATGTCTGCAAGCAGACAGCTCTTAAAGAGACAGTACCAGAGGCTCTAAAAGCACTCACAGATAAACGGCTTAAATGCCAAACACCATTCAGGCTTGGAGCATTCAAGCAAGCTCCTGGAAGACTTTTTGGGAACCCCCATTTGCAGGGGGGTTACATATGATAGCAATATCTAGATACACCAAGATAGATAATTCCTAGAACTCTACAAAAACAGGAGAAATAGGGAGAGGACTCCCAGTTAATTGCAGTTGCAGTTTCCTAGTGCACAGAGGTGAGAGAACAGCGAACACTTAAAGGAGAGGTGGGAGGGGGAGTGTTTAACCAGGGGGGGAAGTGAGTTCCAGAATTTAGGGGCCAAATATGCGAAGGCCTGTTCCCCCATTTTTGTAGAGCACGGCCGAACTGATAGCACGAGGATGGATGAGGACCTGAGTGAGCGGACGTGTGAGACTGGGGTAAGCAAGTCTCTCAAGGAGGACGGACTGGGTGGTCTGGTGAGGGAGTCGATAAAGCACCCTAGGGAGTAAGAATGGAGGTCTTTGTGAGACAGCCAGTGTAAGCCAGAGTAGAGCAGGCAGTGATGCGTAAGTCAAGGAGCTGATAAGGCAAACCTACAGATATTGTTGTAGAAAGTGTCCCACTTGCTGAGCACACTAGTATTGACATTGACGAGAACAGGAAGGGCATAAAGGAGTTGAGGGAGTAGCACACCTCTAGCTACTGCTATCCTAGCAGAGGGGGTGAGTGAGTGGCATACATGATAGGCTACGCCAATTCTGGTATTAACGGCCCGACACACCTCATTGACATGCAAGGAAAAATCAAGGGCAGGGTCAAGCGTGACCCCAAGGTATTTGAAAGTCCCAGGGTTAGTGACAGCTTTGCCTTCCCGACTGAGGACAAGGAGTTTAGAGGATTCCGAGAGCACTTTTTTAGATGATCCGAACAGCATAGTCTGAGTCTTACCTATGTTAAGGATTTGCTGGTTAGCCAAGAGCCAGGATTGGAGGGATTGAAAGTCATGTGAGTTGTTTAGGTTAATGTCAGCAGTAGACTTGGCAGAATGGTAAAGCACTAGATCATCTGCGTACATGAGGTGGCTGCTGTGAAGAGAAGTACTAGGAATATCATTTAGGAAGAGGGAGAAGAGAAGAGGACCAAGTATAGAACCCTGAGGAACACCACGGGAAATAGAGATAGGGGAGGAGAGAACCTTGCGGTAGGAAACAGCCTGGGAGCAGTTGTCCAGGTAGCTACCAAACCAAGATAGGGTGGAGTCAGAGGCACCCATGTCTCTTAACTTGGACAGTAGAAGCAGGTGGTGAACCATATCAAAAGCTTTGGATAGGTCAATGAACACAGCACATGTGAGCAGGCCCTTATCCATATCGCTTCTGATATCACTCGTAAGCAGGGTCAGTGCTGTGGTAGTACTGTGCCCCACCCTAAAGCCATTTTGGGAGGGGGATTGAAGATTAAAGTTACAGAGGTGCTCAGAGACCTGACGATGGACGAGTTTTTTCAGAAGCTTGCTAAAAGAGGGGAGTAGAGAGATGGGGCGGTAATTGGACAGTAGTTTAGCATCACTCTTCTTAAAGACCGGGATAGTTCTAGCTGATTTCCAGATCAGGGGGACAGTGGCAGTGCTAATAGAAAGGTTGAAAAGCCTAGTTATAGGCCTAGCAAGCCATGCCGCAAGCAGACTGATAATCCATGTGTGTAATCCATCAGGGCCAGGGCTGCCTCTGGCAGGAACAGTTTTGAGTAGGTCCAGAACTTCCAGAAAGGTGACCTGAGCCAGCTCCAGAGTAGATGGAGTAGGGGAGCCTGGAGAAGGGGCAGATCCAGACTTGGGGAGCACAAGGGGGGCAAAAGTAGGTAGGGAGGAGAAGTGGGAGTTGAAAGCATTGGCAATGGTGAGGGGGTGGTTGCAGTGGACATCATTAACGTACATATTAGTGAAAGTAGTAGGCTTGTTGTTCCCAAGAATTTCCTTGATTGAGACTAGTACTTTTTAGGACATGTAGTGGAGGAGCTTAGGAGGTTCCTGTAGTAGGAGCTTTTAGCCAGACAAATCTCCTTTTTGCATCTTTGTATAGGACAATCTTGATTCGTCTAAGTGCTGTATCGGTACCGGCTACATAGACTACCAGTCCATAATCTATGATAGAGAGCACAGAGCTGTTAAGTGCAAGCGTGACAGCACTTTTGGTGAGGGCACTGCCTATGCCAGTAGAGTTGATCTAGTCTGGCCATAGTTGCCTTGGCAACATGGTCTATGTCCTGGCTGTAGGAGAGAGAGCTGTCAAGGTAGACACCAAGGTACTTAAAGGTGGTGACCATTTCGAGTGTATCAAACTTGTTATTGTAGACATTGAGGTGATGGGACTTATGACAGTTTTGATGGGAGGCAAACAACATTGTTTCAGTCTTAGTGTAGTTGAGCAAGAGCTTAGATTGAAGGAACCATCTTTCCATAGCAGTAAAGTCATCTTGCATGCCTTTTTCCAGCTCTTCCGGAGTAGAGTGACACATTTAGAGAACAGCATCATCTGCATATAGAATGATCTTATTCTGGAAGACTTTGAGGAGTTCATTTAGAAACAGACTGAACAGCAGGGGGCCCAAAATGGAACCTTGGGGCACCCCCTGTGTTGACATGCCGATGGTCGGATAGAACGTCAAGAATCTTAACCTGCTGGGTCCTGTTAGAGAGGTAACTCTGGAACCAGCCTAGAGAGACAGAGAATATACCAATGTTAGAGAGCTGTATGAGAAGCAAGTCGTGGTTGACCGTGTCGAAGGCCTTGGTGAGGTCGATGAAAGTGGCCCCCACCAAGATCCCTTTGTCAAGTGCTTCATGGATATGATCGGTAAATTCAACCAGTGCCGTTGAAGTACTACGAAACTTGCCAGCAGTACTAGACCTCACGGTATATCAAGTCTGCTCGAATGCACAGCTAGCACCCCTAAACTGCAGCTGCCCCACCCCATCCCCCCACATATTTTACTTACTTATTTTTCAATGTATGGTGCTGTTTTGTATTATATTTTTCTTTCTCTGATGTTTGAGACATACAGTTGAAACCAGGAGAACAGTATGAACAGAAATGTACTATGTGTGATTGCTTTGGGTTTCTATATCATTTGCACATAGTGAATGGGCTAATAGTTGCTATTAGAAGTAAGCTGAACCACCCAAAATACTGGCAAATTTGGGTACTGAGCTATGATTTCAAGGGTGTTTGCTTACACTGTGTCATCTCTTCAGTAAAACCCTCAAAATGTACCACAGAACACCAAAAACCCCAGAGCTTATGGGGGTCTGGTGGCCCCCAGACCCCCGGTCATTTGTTTAGCCCCCATGGGAAAAATAAAACTTGGCTCCTATGGGTAAGGGAGCTCCCTGTTTTATCTTTTTACAATTGAAAAATCACAAGAAAGGTGCTCTTTAAGTGAAAGACATGTTCAGCAAAGATGGAACAATACCAGAATGTTATTCTGGTATTTAACATGCAGCTACTTGGGACCAAATGACTTAAGATTTAAATGCAGTCCTCCTTCTTAAAATACTAATTATTATTAAAGATAATTTTTAGCTCTGAAAATGTGGCATTGACACGTCAGATATCTTTACAAAAGCTTTTGTTTCTGCATCAGTATAATTGGCATGATGCAGTAAAAAATATTTTAAAAGTCTTCATGTGTGTGGTTGTTTATTTTAAATTGATGTAAAGTTTAACAAGTAGTTATTTTTAATATTAATACATTTACACTTGGTCTTGTAATTTTAGGACAAATTCTACTACTGCAGTTACTGTAAGAATAATTACGATTCATGTGGGAAGGTGCCAGTCAGCTCAGGCGGATGTGGCCTGTCCTCCTTAGGTAGCACCCTGGCCTGTGACCCAGCCAGTCCGCCCCTTGAAATTGATCAGCATATTAGGCACATTTAGGAACTCCAGCTGAAGGTACCTGGCCTGTTCAATGGCTGCTGGCTCGAAATCCAATGCCGAGTGCATATTTATGAGCAGAATCTGGAAAGGCAGGTCCTCCTGGGGTACAGACACAGGAACTGGGTCTGAGACTTCCTGACTATAGTAAGAGTTATCATCACCACCTTCAGAGATAATGAGGTCAGGATCTGACTCATCTCCCTCTACTCCTTCCTTGGAAGGAAGATAGAAGAGAGAGTGGTGTCGCAGGGCTGACAATGCAGTATACGGCTGCAGCAACAGTGGTGACAATGGACCTGGCCCCAAAGGGTGAAGGAGCGGTGCCAGAGGTGGTGCCAGAACTGACACCATGAGTGGTACCAGGAAAGTTCCAGGCACTGTGAGCCTATGTGGCATCAGGCCTGGACCATGCCAGACACTGGGTCAGGCATGAACCTGGCACCAGCCATGAAAAAAAGAACTGACAACGATGACCCAGCCAGCACCAGCGTGACTGGCTATGGCACCATGGCTGTTGCCATCCCTGGACAGGATGGAGGCGACACCACAAGTGGGACAGATGTCACAGCACTGCTCTAAGCAAGAACCCAAAGGCTGTTGCCGCAAGCAAATGCTCTTATATGCACAGCTACCACCTGTGACAATAGCCTAGCCGACCATAACACTCACCCCATTCTCATATACTCTACACATCTCAGGTTATTTACTAATGGAATTGGGAGAGTGTTAGTGTTGACAACCCCAAGGTACACCTCACATCTCATTTGCAAAGACGCAGGACAGGTCAAACTGTAATGGTTTTTCCTATTGCTGCCTGCAGAGTGGGGGTGCGGTGTTAGGGTGTTGGGAACCCTAACATCACATTTTCCTACTTTTGCTGCTTTAACCCTAACTGGTGCATTAGAAATTTTTTTTGCAATAAATTGCATTACTTTTTGAGATAGTGTAATTGTACCTTCACTTGGCTGTGGGCTTGGCTTTCCATAGATGCATACAGGGCCCTGCGCTTCCATTTCTGTGAGAAAGTACAGTTATGTAAGAACTTACCGTAACAGTAGATCTTTGAGATGAGCTCTTGCAGCAGGCAACACAACTAAGCCGCTAGGCGCTAGGACCACACACAAAACTTCTAGCTAGCAGTCTACAGCGGGGGACCACCCTCGACTTTGGCATGCCGATGTCTATCCTATGGTATAAAAAGGGTGGTCCCCCAGATCTACCCCAGTTCTTCTGCTGGAGACCGCAGTGCCAAAGGTAAATAAATGGAGAACCGAGGCAGTTCCTCAGAGCTGCGGAAAGCAGAGTAGCAGAGAAGTAGAAGCAGCAATCGGGGAAACAGGGAAGGAAAACAGCACGTGCTGCAAGAGCTCCTCTTGAAGATCTACTGTTACAGTAACTTACGAACATACAAAAATTGTCAGCAGATTAGGCAAAAGGGTCTATCGCGTCTGCTCGAGTAGCAGCTACACAGTACAATCTCTGCTACTGACCAACCTCCCCCCCCCATCCTTCCCATACCCTGATAAACTATCTGAGTACTCCAACTGGTTCCTTCACTCTTCACCTGAACCTTGCCCATGTATCTATCCCATCCCCTCTTAAAACCTCCCACTGAATCCATTGAAATCAGCTCCTCTGGCAGCGCATTCCAAGGTGCCACTATCCATTCTGTAAAGTAATACTTCCTCAGATCCCTTCTATGGTTTAGGTTTAGGTTTATTTATTCAGAAAACCTTTGAACAAAAGCTCGTTTACAGAGGTTCCACATCTTGAAACACAATACAGGCATACAACAGGAGAAACATGCAGTTACATATCACCGGTACATACTATTGAGAAAAGGAAATTAAAACAGTCTGAATTTGTTCCTTACTATTGCAGATTACATATCATACGGTTACTCTGGCAGGGATTCCCAGTGTAAGGTGTGACCGGTAGCAGCCGTGTGGAGGCATTGTCATGTATGAGAGAGGGTACTACTTCTCCCACCTGCCAATTTAAGGCTATGTCCCCAAGTACTACCTTCCCCCATCATTCTAAATAGACTGTCAGTATTCACTCTGTTGTATCTCTTCAAGTATTTAAAGGTCTCAATCATGTCCCCTCTGTCCGTTCTGTCCTCCAGGTTGTTCAAGTTCGGCTCTTTGAGTCTCTCCTCAGGTCTTATCCCCAATTCCACAGATAATTTTAGATGCCCTCTTCTGAACCCTCTCCAAAAGCCTTATGTAACCCCCCTACAAATGAGGGTTCGTAAAAAATCTTCCTTGAGCTTGCCTAAATGCTCACTACCAGGCTGGTGTCCTGTGTTTTAGCAGTTTAAATGTATTGCTAGAGAGTGCCTGTATAGCCTCTGTGTACTGTCTCTTTATGAGCTGCCTGGATTGCAGTCATAATTAATCTAAGAGGGAGCTCTGTTAGAAGATGTACTTGCTTGCTGATCATTTGTTAGAGTAGTAATAATATTGCAGTTTGTTCTAACCTGCCTTTTTTGCAGCATTGACAGTTCTGTTTGTTTCCATCATCTTGGCCTGGGACTGTCAGAATGGGCCAATCAGTACATTTGGGACTCTAAAATGGAGCCTGCCTACAGGGGCTTGGTGGGGCCAAAACTTGTAGGAATTGTAGTTTTGGGCTTTTGGAGCCTAAAATAACCTGGGGGGGGGGGCCTTGTTGTGACTGGCAGACAGATCAGCCAACCGAACCTTTTGGATCTTGAAAGTCCCACACTGCTTGCAGTTTCAGTTAGATCTGAGTTGGGAAATGAAGAAGTAACAGCTCAAGATAGTACGAGCAGCAATCCATAGTGAATTCCCGTGGGAGAACTGTGGAAAGGCCTGAGTTTGGCCTGCATGCCTGCCTGCTGTTCCTGAGAGGGAACTTGTGCTTTTTTTTCTGACAGAATCCAAATTTGGAGAGCGAATTAAGCCACTGAATTGTGACCAGGCTTTAACCTGAAGAAAACCGAAGAAGATTTGCTGAACGCGATCGACCTGTCAGGACTTCCAGCTACCTCTGAACTCCCGGATTGTGCAGAGACTCTGTAATTGCAACCGGAGAGCCATTTGCCTGGTATTAGGGAATTTCCTTACATGTAAATGTGCTGTGTGCTTATAGTGGGTCGTGATTTGGTTCCCCACTGTGTGTCTGAACTATGTTTTGCTTGCTGGAGACTGCATCCAGCTCCACGGACTGAATCCGTATCCATTTCTGTTTGCCTGGGTCCTGCTACACTGGCCCAGCTAGAATACCTGCTACGCAGAGAAAGTCATCGACAAGAGACCGGCCTGGGGATCAGCCCCCTGCTCAATGCCTTGAACAGGAATGACGCCTCGGTGAT
Organism: Neoceratodus forsteri; assembly: GCA_016271365.2. Lineage (NCBI taxonomy): Eukaryota > Metazoa > Chordata > Ceratodontiformes > Ceratodontidae > Neoceratodus > Neoceratodus forsteri. Next base: position 1,040,109,904 of record CM057452.1, read on the forward strand.
TCATGTGGGCCCTGCTTCTCCGGGCACTCCAGCTCAACAGCCTGCAGTCTCGATTTCATCCTGCCTGTGTCCAGTATTGGGTATCATGAGTAAACATCAGGGTAGCTCCCTGCAACAACAGCTAAATCTAAAAGTGTTGTCATCTGATTGTCTTGTTGCCTTTTCTTTCATGAACTGAGCCCTCCGGCTCTGGATTACAAATAGTGTGTGTTCTGCATGCCGCTTTCTTTCATCACAGGACCCCAACCAGCTGCAACATTCCTGGCTAGCCCACCATTTTCCTACCTGGGTACCCAGAGTGTGTGACTGTGTAGGGACTCTGAACTACCTGCATAACTGTCTGATTAATATAGCTTTTAAGCAAATCAACCTGATTACGCCCCTCCGTTGTTCAAGTCCCCTGAATAAATCAGAATTAACTTTGTTTGCATTTAACCTGACTGTGGTTCCAGTTTGTGCCAAAAGTATTGTACTGTTGCTATTTGCTGTGCTTAACCTTGTTTTACAGGGGGTCTCTAGGGTCAAGCTAGAGGAACCAGCCCTGGTGGTAAGTGCAAACAGTGTGGGTAATCGCCTGGTGAATAAGGGTCATTGTGAAAGTAATTATTGTATATTGTTGAGGCCACTAGAAGGGAAAGAGGGGGCTTACAGTGTCCCAGAGGGCTGTGCCCAGGTTAGCTTGACCACTAACAACCTTGACCTCTGGGTGGAGGCACCCGTTTCATTACCCAGGCCCCTTAACCTGCTACTAGCCAAGCAGGCAGGGGTAGTAGCCCTTGGGATAGTGCCACCTAGGGGTTACATCTTGGATCACTGCTGGGATTCTGTGTCTTCTTGTGGCCGAAATTACGAATTATTGTCAAACATAAATGGCTACCCCAACAGAGGTGGCTGTGCACCAGTTGGTGGGGTGGTGTGTGGGGCAAGAAATTGACCCCCATAATGCTGTGCTAATACTGGATATACCTATGGGCATTAGTAAGGACACTGTTGAAGGGGCACTTTCTAAAGTTGAATGTTTGAAAAAAGCTCTAGTGGTGGGTCGACAGGCTGATTTAACTGCCCAAACTCTCATGGCCTTGGTGGATTGTAGCGACCCCCTGGACAGTTCAAAGGTGCCCCAGACCATCACTCCAGAAGGGTTCCCAGCCGCCTGGAGGGTGATAACCAAAGATAGCAAGGATCCCTTAGAGGATGAGCCCACACTGTTATCTGAGTCTTTTGAAGAGAAGTTTGCCAAGTTGTTACTGGAGGAGGGCAAAACTGTGGAGGAGTTAAAAAAATTATTCCTGCCACCTGGGAGTGTCACCTCCGCACTGTCTACACCCATCCCAGCACCTGTTCTTTCACCAACTTCTGTACCTGCCTCTGAGCCAGCAAGTAGTCATGGCCCTTACCGCATGCTCAAGGTATTCTCTGGCATCCGCCCTACTCCTAATGGGGAAGTCGATCTGGAGACCTGGATAGACTCTTCTACTTTTGCGGCACAAGACTGGCAATGCTCAGAGGCCGAAAAAAGGGCCTGCCTGGGGGAAAGCCTCCAGGGACCCACCCTACTTACTTTTCACTCCCTGAGGTCCTCTGACCCTGAGCCAAAGCCCAAGAGTACATAGTCACCCTTGAAAATGTGTTTGGGGGCACCACTAGTGTTGAGGCCTTGAAATGGAAACTTGAAGATATTAGACAACAGCTGGGGGAATTGTTATCTGCCTACATGGATTGATTAGAGGGAATCCTACAAACCATTTTTCAGAAAGAAGGCTGGTCCTCTAGTGAAGTGGACCGGGTAAGACTGGATTATATACTCTGCTCTGCCCGGCACTCCAGCTGGGTATTGCTCAAATTGCAACTGCATCAAAGGAAACTGGTCCCTTGCCCTTCCATGTATTGATGAAGGAGATACGGGAAGTTGAGGAGGAGGAAGACTTTTCGGAGCCCTGCGCAGTTGTAGCTGCTGCAACCCCTGCTCTAGGCATGGGGTCAGTCACTGATGACCTGGAATCACCGCAATCACATGATGGAATCTGAGAACTAAATGTCAGCCCCGTGGGGCCCAGCCAGAGAGGGGCTGCTATGGATGCTCCGCCATGGGATGAACTGCTGAGGGAGTTCAGAGAAACAAAAAAGTCTCTTTATGAAGGCCGCTCCTGTGAGTACAGGCTCCGATCCCTATCCGACTGCATCTGCTATGGGGTGGGGTGCACACCCAGGCATCTCCTGCTGAGAGCAGCTCAAAAATTGATGTCTTGACTATGGAAGTGAGAGAATTGATGAGATATCTCCAAATGCTAGCCACACCGCAGACAGAGGTGGAACCAAGGTTTTCTGTTGGTAGTATCCCTGCCTCAGCTCCCAATGTGATGTCTCAGCCACACCAGACCCCAGAAAGCATATTTTGCCATAATTGTGGGAAGAATGGGTACATGAAGAGAGAATGCCGGTCCCCAAAGATCTAGATAAAGTTGTATACAGACTTCAAGGGGAGCTTCAGAAAACAAGACCATGGCCGAGGAGCACCGGAAATGACCACAGTGCAGGATTGAGAAATCCTAATTCAAATTTCTTTGTGGCTAAATCATCTGTCCAGGCCTCTGCTACTGCCTCTCCAGACTGGTCCAGAATAGTGGGCCCTTCGATGGAGACTTCTGTGACTGTCAATGGTATTCTTTTTGGGCTGTGCTCGATAGCGGGTTGCAAGTGACCATTGTATTCCAGGACTGGTATGACAAACACTCATCCGATGTGCCACTACAATCTCTGGAAGGTTTGCATGTGTGGGGCCTGAGCGACAAGTCTTATCCCTACTTAGGATATGTCCGGCTCTGGTTGTCTTTCCTGTGACTGTAACTGGTGTAGATGAACAAGTAGAGACACTAGCCCTGGTGTGCTCTCCAACGGGAATGTATGATGGGATTCCCTTGCTCATTGGAACCAACGCCCACATGTTTGGAAGACTAGCGCAGTTGTGTTATGAAAAACAAGGGAAATGGACTGGGCGGGCACTGAGAATCCCAGCCCTGATAAAGAGAGCCTATGATCTACAAAAATGGACTACCAAAGCCAACGGAGATGAGCCGGTGGGGATAGTGTGGAAGAAAGATCCTGATTCTCTGGTACTCCCTTCCAATGCTCAGTACACCATTCAGGGAGAGATTTGCATTAGAAAGGAAGTGAAAAATAAAATATTAATATTGGATGCACCGGGTGATGGAAAGCTGCCAGTGGGATTATTTGTTAAACCCTGCATTTTGTCTGCCTGTGCCCATGCCTATGCATGATGAGTGATGGTCCAGAATCAGAATGTGTCAGATCGGGAGGTCCTGTTGAACAGAGTGTGCACCCTAGCTACAGTACACTGTGCAGACACTGCTGTATTACCCAGCAACAAGTACTCTGGTGAAAAGGAAAGAGTGACCCCAGACTTATTCGATTTTGGTGATTCCCTGTTGCCAGCTGAATGGAAGGCTAGAATTAGTAAGAAACTCGCCCAGAGAGACCAAGTGTTTTCGTTAAAAGAATGGGATGTGGGGTGTCCAGGGTGCAGAGCATCACATATGCCTGCATGATGACCGGCCATTTCGAGAGAGATCTCGATGCCTCGCCCCAGTGGACATAGATGATGTTAGGAGGCACCTGCAGGAAATGCTCGCTGCTGGCGTTATACAAGAATCAAGGAGCCCATATGCCTCTCCCATTGTGGTTGCGTGTAAGAAGAACGTGTCCATGAGGATGTGTGTTGATTATCGAACCCTGAACCGGCAGACCATCCCAGATCAGTACACCATGCCCCGTATACAAGATGCCCTGGATTGCTTGAGTGGGAGCAAATGGTTCTCGGTATTGGATCTTCGCAGCGGATATTACCCGATTCCAATGGCCCCGGAGGACTATGAGAAAACAGCCTTCATCTGTCCTTTGGGGTTCTACAAATTCCTGAGAATGCCACAGGGGATTTTGAGTGCCCTGGCCACCTTTCAGCGACTGATGGAATGAGCGGTGGGAGATATGAACTTGCTGGAATGTCTAGTGTGCCTAGATGATGTCATTGTGTTCGGACACACATTAGAGGAGCATGAGACCCGACTGTTTAAAGTGCTGGACTGATTGGAAGACTTCGGCCTCAAGCTATCCATCGACAAGTGCCGTGTTTTTTCAAACCTCCGTGAAGTATGTGGGGCATGTAGTATCTGCAGAAGGAATAGAGACCGATCCCAGTGAGGTTGAGTCACTGACTACTTGGCCCTAGACCCATAACTTGAAAGAACTACAATGTTTTCTGGGGTTCTGTGACCACTACCACAGGTTCATAAAAGACTATTCAAAGGTGATTCGCCCGCTCCTGAATCTTACCCAGCGTTACCCCTTTACCAACCATAAATACAAGAAAGGGGCTGTCAAAGAACCAGAGAAAGTGTACTTCTGCACAGGTGAACCTTTTGGGCCCTGCTGGACACCCAAATGTGAAGCAGCCTTCCACGAAGTCATATACCAGCTCACCCATGCCCCCATCCTCGCCTATGCTGACCCTACCAAACCCTATGTGCTGCATATGGATGCTAGTCTGCAGGGCCTATGGCCTGTGCTGTATCAAGACCATGAGGATGGTTTGAGACCGGTTGCTTTTGCCAGCAGGAGTTTGACCCCGTCGGAGCGAAACTATCCTGTGCACAAGCTGGAATTCCTTGCCCTAAAATGGGCCATCATTGATCAGTTTCATGAGTACCTCTATGGGGCAAAGATATTGGTGAAGACCAACAATAACCCATTGACCTATGTACAGACTTCAACTAAGTTAGACGCCACTGGGCACCGGTTGCTCTCTGCCTTATCAACCTATGATTATGCTGTCGAATACAGATCGGGACTGAACCATATTGATGCTGACAACCTGTCATGAAGGTCCGCTTCCAAGAGTGATTGGGTCAGGCTGTCTGAACCTGACATCCAAGCATTGTATCAAAAGTTTGACAGAAATGAACAGATGTCTGGGGACACAGTGGACTGTCTAGTAGATTGTTTGGGCCCTCCTGATACCTGCATACCGGCTGCCTATTGCCATTTCTCTGCTCTACATAGTAGTGCACCACCTCAACTTGACAATAACAGTATTCAGCGGGCTCAATCCCAAGATCCTATGATTCAAACCACAATTGATGCCCTGCGTGCAAGGAACGATGTGTCTAAGTTGAGTTCCTCTGACTTGCAAACTGCTCTATTGTTTAAAGAAGACCCCAGGTTGAAGTTACTCAATCAGTTATTAAACAGAGAGACAGTGGATCATAGTGGTCAAGTAGACAAGCAACAACTGGTCCTGCCCGCAGCCTTTAAACACTTGGTACTGAGGTCCCTCCACAATCACATGGGGCACCTCGGTATTGACAGGACTCTTGACCTGTTATGATCTCGATTCTACTGGCCCAAGATGGGGGCCGATGTTGAGCACCATGTAAAGACCTGTAGTTGTTGCCTCCAAAGAAAAGCCCTGCCTCTGAGGGCTGCCCTCCTTGTCAATCTCACTACCATCGCCCCCATGGAACTGGTCTGCATAGATTTTTTGTGTTTAGAACCTGATCAACGGAATATTGACAATGTTGGTTACGGATCATTTCACACGGTATGAACAAGCTTTTCCAACTAAAGATCAAAAAGCCTCTACCATGGCCAAGGTGCTAGTAGAAAAATTATTTATCCACTATGGTGCCCCCAGCGGATTCACTCTAACCAAGGCAGAGACTTTGAAAGTAGGCTAATCAAAGAAATGCTCTCTCTGTGGGGGGTGCGGAAGTCAAGAACCACCCCTTATCACCCACAGGGGAACCCTCAACCAGAACATTTTAATCTCACCCTTCTAGACATGCTGGGCACCCTCCATCCGAAAGACAAGCATAAGTGGAGCCAGCAGATTAGCACCTTGGTACATGCATACAATTGCACCAAAAATGATACTACTGGGTTCTCCCCCTACCGCCTCATGTTTGGGAGGGAGGCCCGCCTGCCAGTTGATGTCTGTTTTGGGGTCTCTCCAGATGGGATCAGAGCTGAAAACTACCTGCAGTGTGTACAGAAACTGAAAGCTCAATTGAACCATGTATATCAACCGGCCCAGACAATGGCCGCTAAAAGAAATCTCGCCAACAAAGAGAGGCACGATAAGAAAGTAAAGGCTCAAGAGCTACGGCCCGGAGACCGTGTGTTGTTACACAATTTGGGACTACATGGCAAACACAAAATTGCTGATAGGTGGCACCATCTTCCTCATGTAGTAGTTGGAAACTACCCTAATGACCTATCGGTGGCACTGGACCTATTGAGTTTGTCGGGTGAATGCATGAGTCCAGATAATCTCGTATCAGCCTATAATAAGGTTGTGGGAGATGCCCTGGACAAGATTGCTCCTGTTCGTGTTCGACCCCTCACCCGTCACCCAAGGAACCCTTGGTTTGATGGTTCCTTGAAGGAGTTGAGGTGAGTTGGTCGAAGGATGGAGAGAGCTTGGCGAAAGTCTGGCCTTGATGCTGACAGGCTTAAGCTGATGGCACATTATGATGGCTATCAGCTAGAAATCACCCATAAAAAGGCAGAGTTCCTGTCCAGGGAGATTTTTGCCCCGCAGAATCGACCAGCTCAGCTTTTCCGGACCATCGACAGATTGTGAAATCCAATCTGTCTTCAGCCCAGAGAAGCTTTTTCTCAGCTGAAATGCGAGGAGTTTGCTCGATTCTTCACAGATAAGGTTGCCATCATCAGGTCTAGCATTGGCATAGCCTCTCCTATGAGGAGTTGTGGTGATTGGCGGGATGTGGTGTGAACTCGGTCTCTCTGGTCAGATTTCTGCCGGCCAGAATTCACAGATATTGTGACGATCATCCAGTCAATGCGCCCAACCAGTTGTAGTTTGGATCTGGGCCTGACACCCCTTTTATTGGGATGCGTTGATGTTATCTGCCTGCTCCTTGCCAAAATTGTCTGGAGGTCCTTGGAGACAGGGGTCTTTCCAGAACCCCTAAAGGAGGTGGTCATTCGATCACTCCTTAAGAAATCCTCCTTGGACCTGGACTTTACAGCTAACTACCGACCTATCGCTAACCTGCCATTTGTTGGTAAGGTTATTGAAAAGGTGGTTGTGTTGCAACTGGATGACCACCTTACAACTCACAAGGTCTATGATACTCTCCAGTCCAGATTTAAGAAGAAGCATAGCATGGAGACTGCACTTGTCCGAGTATTGAATGACCTCCTGATGGCTAGAGATCGAAAGGCGTGTACCATTCTGGTCCTTCTTGATCTCTCTGCAGCATTTGACACTGTAGACCATGGTGTGCTGTTGGAGCACCTGCAGCTGCTTTGTGGTCTGTCTGGTACAGTCCTCAAATGGTTCCATTCTTTCCTCACAGACAGACTTCAGAGAGTTACCACCGCAATTTACTCCTCTGGCACTTACTCCCTGTCTTGAGGGGTGCCACAGGACTCCATTCTGACCCCCATGCTGTTTGCAGTGTATATGCTGTCATTGGGAGATATCATCAGCCGATACAGTTTGAGTTTTCACTGCTATGCAGATGATACTCAACTGTATATGTCCTTCCTACCCGGACAGGATGCTGTACTCTCTGCGCTAAACAACTGCCTTACTGAGATCAGAACTTGGATGAGTACTAGTTGGCTGAGACTGAATCCGGATAAGACCGAAGTGCTGGTTGTGGACCCTGGTCATCCGGGGGTGGATATGGGAGCTGGCCAGGCATCAGGCATTTTGATCTATAGCATACAGCTCACTACCTCAGACCAAGTGTGTAACCTCGGCGTTATTTTTGATGACAGCCTGACACTAAGATCTCAGGTGTCGGCTGTTGTCAAATCCTCTATCATCTGAGAAATATCGCCCGGGTGAAACACTTGGTTCCCCCGGATGATCTTCCAACACTGGTCCACGCCTTCATCACTACCCAGCTTGACTACTGCAGTTCTCTACCTAGGGCTTCCAGGGGTTGATATCCACTGCTTGCAGCTAGTGCAGAATGTGGCAGCCAGGCTTATGACTGGGACTTCTAGGTCTAGTCATATTACCCCTGTGCTCCGCGAACTGCACTGGCTGCCTGTCCAGCGGCAGATCACCCTTAAGGTTGGTTTGCTAACCTTTAAAGCCCTGCATGATCAGGGACCCGGTTACCTGCAAGACCTCTTGATACCCTACTGCCCCTTCTGTCCTCTCCAGTCCACCGATGAGGGATTGCTGGAGATTCCCAGGGTACGACTAAAAACAACATGCAACCGTGCTTTTGCTTTTTCGGCTCCAACCCTGTGTAATTCTCTATCTCGCCGGTTAAGAGAGTGCCTGACCGTTGACAGATTTAAGATTGAGCTAAAAACATATTTATTTAATTTGGCCTTCCTAATGACTAATGTATTTTATCTTCCTGTTTTAATGTTATATTTGTATTTGGTTTTATGTGCAGTGCCTTGGTTTTTGAAAGGTGCTATAAAAATAAAGTTTTGATTTATTGATTGATTGAAAGATGGATGATCTACCAGTATACAAGGTACACCCAGAGAATAACTCCAAAGCTGTCAAGACCATGCACCGTAACCACTTGCTGCCTATTGGCCAAGTTATTATTGAAACTGAGCCAGCAGACATTGCCTCCCCTGGGACAGTGATTCATGCTGCTGCAAAAAAGAGAGAGAGAGTCAACCTACCCCTGTAGTTACAGAGTTAAGGTTTCCCCTGCAGCAGGCCCAGAATGATAGTGACTGTCAGTCCACCTCTGATGAAAGTGACTATGGCAATGCCTATTATCCCTCCTATGAACTGAGTCAGTTGCTTCGTGGAAATCCTATGCAGAATCGTGGGGATGAAGCTGGGCCTTCTGGACTGCCTAACCCCCAGCTTCGTCCTTGGAGCCAATGCTCCCTGAAAGTGAAGTGCAAAGTATTGCGTCTGAGGCTGCGGACGGACTCCCTGTGTTTTGTGGAACTGTGTGACTTGCCCGAAGAAGAGGCTGATGGTCTGAGTATCTCTGGTGACACACCAGAACTTGAACAACAATATGAAAGTGCTGACAGCCCCCCTTCAGTGCCACAAAGCCTAATTGTGCAGGAACCTTCTCTAAATGAGCCACTGGAAAGGTGAAAGAAAATCCTAGCCCCCCCCCCCCAAATAATCGCGGTAGTAAGTGCGGCAAACACCAACATAGAGGTGTCGATAGGGAGAAGGGCAGGGGTAAATGGAGAAAGTGACAAAGGCAAGAAGGACAGGGATGGGGCAAAAGGAGTAAGGCCATCAGGAAATGGAGGGTAATGAGTACCAATGCCCGTAGTCTGGGCAACAAGCTCCCTGAGCTGGTGGCCTGATGGAAGAGGATGCGTGGATATCGTAGCAGTCACAGAAGCGTGGTACACAGAGAACCATGACTGGGATGTTAACATACCAGGGTACATAACCACAGGAGAGACAGGCAGGGAGAAGAGGGAGGTAGCTCTCTATGTAAAGGAAGGATAAAAGCAACCGAACAAAAGAGTAAACAGGGAGGAGAGGAGGCACCTGGGTCACCTGAGACTGGAAAGGGCACCACAATCCGCACAGGGTTGTGTACAGACCCCCATGTCAGGGGAGGAATGGACAAGGATATGATAGAAGGCATTCTTAGAATGGCAGAGAAAGGGAGATACTATTGATGGGAGACCTGAATATGCCAGATGTTAACTGGAGCACATTTGCTGCAGCCACATCCAAGAGCAGGGCCATTCTTGATGCCCTACAGCTGGCAGGCATTAGACAGCTAGTTTGGAACCCACTGGTGAGGAGCAATCTTAGACCTCATACTCTCAAGCGGGGCAGTGAGAGATCTCAGATCTAGAAGTGGGTTGCCATCTGGGACAAGTGACCATCAAACAGTGTGGTTCACGTTAAACTCAGCTACAGAGTCAAGCCATACAAAAGTGAGGGTACTGGACTTTAGGAGAGCTGACTTTGGCAAGATGGGAGAGTGCTTCAGAAAAGCACTAGCAAACAGGCTAGAAGGAAGTGTGGAGCAACAATGGGGAATCATCAAAACTGCCATCACAGAGGCAACAAGCCTTTGTGTGAAGCAAATAAACAAATCAAAACGAAAGAAAAGCCACTATGGTTCCAAAAGAGGTGGCTGTGAAAGTCAGGAAGAAAAGATAGCATTCCGGAAGTATAAGGAAACACAGAAGGAGCAGGACAGAGAGCTGTACCAGTTAAGGCAGAAGGAAGCAGGGAGGGAAGTCAGAATAGCAAAGGCCCAAACTGAGGAAAAGATAGCCAAAACAGTTAAGAAGGGGGATAAAACCTTTTATAGGTACATCAGTGAGCGTAGAAAGACAAAGGGAGGGATAGTGAGGCTGAATAGAATGAACGGTGGGTGGGCTGAGGGGGACAGTGAAAAAGCAGGGATACTGAACGAATATTTCTGCTCAGTATTCACAAAAGAGGAGAGGGAAGTGCCCAATCCAATTAACAGAAGCACTCTTGATAAGGGGGTCGATCCCAGTCCTTTCACAGAAGAAAGGGTTCTGCAAGAACTCCTAAAACTGAAGGTGGACAAAGCAATGGGTCCTGATGGAATTCACCCCAGAATTCTAAAAGAATTAAGGGAGGAACTAGTGAAACCACTGGCTACTCTTTTAATAAATCATGGGAGGATGGTGTGGTACCGAGGACTGGAGGAGGTGGTTGTGATTCCTTTCACAAAGTGGGACCAAGACAGAGGCAGGAAACTACAGACCTGTCAGTCTGACCTCTGTGGTAGGGAAAGTGATGAAGTCACTTCTGAAGGAAAGAATAGTTGAGTACCTAGAGGCCAGTGGAGCACAGGACCCAAGGCAGCATGGATTCACAGCAGGAAGGTCATGTCAGACAAATCTAATAGATTTCTTTGACTGGGTGACCAAAGTAGTAGACCAGGGAGGGGCTGTGGACATGGCCTACCTAGACTTTAGCAAGGCATTTGACACAGTCCCACACAAAAGATTAATAGTCAAATTAACCAGCCTGGGAGTGGGTCCCAGGGTGGTAGCCTGGGTAAAACATTGGCTGCACAACAGGACACAGAAGGTAATTGTAAATGGAGTCCACTCTGAAGAAAGAGAGGTTACTAGTGGGGTACCGCAGGGTTCAGTATTGGGTCCAGTCCTTTTTAATGTCTTCATCAGTGACATTGCAGAGGGACTGGAAGGAAAAGTATGCCTTTTTGCAGATGACACAAAGATCTGCAACAGGGTTGATACACAAGGAGGTGTGGAAAGGATGAAAAGGACTTGGCAAGGTTGGAGGAATGGTCAGAAGTATGGCAGCTAGGATTCAATGCAAAGAGTGCAAAATAATGCACTGGAAACAAGAACCAGGGAAGAATACACACAATGGGTGGGAGGTAGTAACAACAACAAAAATGGAAAGGGACCTGGGGGTAATCATATCAGATGACCTTAAGGTTGCAAGCAATGTGAGAAGGCAGTAGGGAGGGCTGGGGTATACTGGGATGTATAGGGAGGCATCAGCAGCAGAAAACAGGAAGTTGTTATCCCTCTGTACAGACAGGTGGTGAGACCCCATCTGAGTACTGTGTCCAGTTCTGGAGACCCATCTCCACAAGGACACAGACAGGATAGGAGGTAGTCAGAGGAGGGCAACTAAAATGGTGCAGGGTCTGCAAGAGAACCGTATGAGGAGAGACTAAAGGAGCTTAATATGTATACCCTTGAGGAAAGAAGGGAGAGGGGACATGATAGAAACTTTTAGTACCTCAGTGGAATCAACAAAGTCCAAGAGGGTAGCATCTTTCAGAAAAGACTTGCAAGAACAAGGGGACACAATTTAAAGATGAGGAGGAGTGGTTCAGGGCAATGTGAGGAAGTATTATTTCAGAGAGGTAGTGGATGCATGGAACAGCCTTCCTGAGGAGGTTGTGAGGGTCTAAAACTGTGGGAGAATTCAAGAATGCATGGGACAGACATAAGGCAATTCTTGTGGGGGGTAGGAAGAAATAGGCTGTTGGTTAACTAGGATCTACGGCCTATCCTGTAGGTAGGGAAATGGGCAGACTAGATGGGCCAAGCGGTCCTTATCTGCCATCAAAGTCTATGTTTCTATGTTTCTAAGTGTTGTGGAGACAGAGCCTACAGAGCAAGGAGCTGACAGTGCTCCCAGTTTGGACATTCCTATCCATGCAGGGGCACCCCCACGACTGACAAAAGCTCCAAAGTTAGTGCTGAAAGTACAGAGACTGTGGCTGTTCCCCCCAGAAAGACTGGCTGAGCTATCAAGCCACTACTGCACTTCAGTTATGATTCTCCCGGGAGGCCAGTGGATTTGTCTCTCAATGTGGTTCACAAAGGTGTTTATATTTCTCAGAGCTCACTACCTAAATTGAACTTAATGGCCAATTCCAGGTTGATTGTTCTTCCTTCTCAGTATGGTGTCCCTGCCCCATCCAGCCCCAAGTTAGCTGATAGGGAAGGGTCCCCTCCGACACTGTTTAATGCACAGAAAGTTATAACATGAATCAGTATTGTGATGTTACTGATGTGTTAATCATAGTGGAATCAGCATTGCCTGTATGAAACATGCACAAGTATTGTCAATATGGTTGTAGTAATGCAAAGTATATTGAAAGGTATAGTGATGTAACAAGCTAATAGAAACATAGAATTTGATGGCAGATAAGGACCGCTTGGCCCACCTAGTCTGCCCATTTTCTACCTAACGGTTAAGTTGCAGATCCTAGTTAACCAACAGCTTACTTCCTCCTACCCCCAACTAGGACTGCCTTTTGTCTGTCCCATGCATTCTTGAACTGCCCCACTGTTCTTGACTCCACAACCTCCTCGGGGAGGCTGTTCCATGCCTCCACAACCCTCTCTGTGAAAAAATACTTCCTCACATTACCTCTGAGCTGTCCCCCCCATCTTCAAATTGTGCCCCCTTGTTCTTGCACATCTCTTTTTCTGAAAGATGCCACCCTCTTGGACTTTGTTGATTCCCTTGAGGTACTTGAAAGTTTCTATCATGTCCCCTCTCTCCCTCCTTTCCTCAAGGGTATACATATTAAGCTCCTTTAGTCTTTCTTCGTATGTCTTCAGGTGCAGACCCTGCACCATTTTGGTTGCCCTCCTCTGGACAGCCTCCACTCTGTCTATGTCTTTGCGGAGATGGGGTCTCCAGAACTGCACACAGTACTCCAGATAGGGTCTCACCAACTGTCTGTACAGAGGGATAACAACTTCCTGTTTTCTACTATTGATGCCTCTCCCTATGCATCCCAGTATCCCCCCAGCCTTCCTTACTGCCTTCTCACATTGCTTGCCACCTTCAGGTCATCTGATATAATTACCCCCAGGTCCCTTTCCATTTTTACTGTTGTCAGTATCTCACCCCACCATTGTGTACTCTTCCCCTGGGTTTTTGTTTCCCAAGTGCATTACCTTGCACTTCTTTGCATTGAATTTGAGCTGCCATACATTTGACCAGTCCTTCAACCTTGCCAAGTCTCTTCTCTTCTCAGTATGATATATATGTCTCATTTATATTGCATTTTTGATATTGTGATGGTACAGACTTGACGTGGACGCCAAGTTTTCTCCAGACAGGGAAGGGTGTAACCCCCCTACAAATGGGGGTTCCTGAAAAGTCTTCCTTGAGCTTGCCTAAATGCTCACTGCCAGGCTGGTGTCCTGTGTTTTAGCAGTTTAAATGTATTGCCAGAGAGTGCCTGTATAGCCTCTGTGTACTGTCTCTTTAAGAGCTGATTGGATTGCAGTCATAATTAATCTGAGAGGGATCTCTTTAGAAGATGTACGTGTTTGCTGATCATTTGTTAGAGTAGTAATAATATTGCAGTTTGTTCTAACCTGCCTTCTTTGTAGCATGGACATTTCTGTTTGTTCCATCATCTTGGCCTGGGACTATCAGAATGGCCCAATCAGTACATTTTGGACTCTAAAATGGAGCCTGCCTACAGGGGCTTAGTGGGGCCAAAACTTGTAAGAATTGTAGTTTTGGGCTTTTGGAGCCTAAAATGACCTGGAGCAGGAGCCCTTGTTGAGACTGACAGATAGATCAGCCAACCGAACCTTTTGGATCTTGGGAAAGTCCCACACTGCTTGCAGTTACAGTTAGATCTGAGTTGGGAAGTGAAGAAGTAACAGCTCGAGATAGTTTGAGCTGCAATCCATAGTGGATTTGTGTGGGAGAACTGTGGAAAGGCCTGAGTTTGGCCTGCATGCCTGCCTGCTGTTCCTGAGAGGGAACTTGTGCTTTTTTTTTCCGGACTGAATCCGAATTTGGAGAGCGAATTAAGCCACTGAATTGTGACCAGGCTTTAACCTGAAGAAGACCGAAGATTTGCTGAATGCGATTGGCCTGTCAGGACTTCCAGCTACCTCTGAACTCCCGGATTGTGCAGAGACTCTGTAATTGCGACCAGAGAGCCATTTGCCTGGTACAGTGGAATTTACTTACATGTAAATGTGCTGTATGCCTATAGTGAGTCATGATTTGGTTCCCCACTGTGTGTCTGAAATATGTTTTGCTTGCTGGAGGCTGTATCCAACTCCACAGACTGAATCCGTATCCATTTCCATTTGCCTGGGTCCTGCTACACTGGCCCAGCCAGAATACCTGCTACGCATAGAAAGTCTTCGATGAGAGACCAGCCTGGGGATCAGCCCCCTGCTCAATGCCTTGGACAGGAACGACGTCTCGGTGATTCGTTTGGGCCCTGCTTCTCCAGGCACTCCAGCTCAACAGCCTGCAGTCTCGATTTCGTCCTGCCTGTGTCCAGTATTGGGTGTCATGGGTAAACATCAGGGTAGCTCCCTGCAACAACAGCTAAATCTAAAAATGTTGTCATCTGATTGTCTTGTTGCCTTTTCTTTCACGAATTGAGCCCTCTGGCTCTGGATTGCAAATAGTGTGTGTTGTACATGTTGCTTTCTTCCATCACAGGGCCCCAACCAGCTGCAACGCTCCTGGCTAGTCCACCATTTTTCTACCTGGCTACCCAGAGTGTGTGACTGTGTAGGGACTCTGAATTGTATGCATAACTTTCTGATTAATATAGCTTTTAAGCAAATCAACCGGATTATGCCCCTCCCTTGTTCAAGTCTCCGAATAAATCAGATTTAACTTTGTTTGCATTTAACCTGACTGTGGTTCCAGTTTGCATAAAAGTATTGTACAGTTGCTGTTGCTGTGCTTAACCTTGTTTTACAGGGGTCCCCAGGGTCAAGCTAGAGGAACCAGCCCTGGTGGTAAGTGCAAACAGTGTGAATAATCTTCCGGTGAATAAGGGTCATTGTGAAAGTAATTATTATTATATTGTTCAGGCAGCAGAAGGAAAGAGGGGTTACAGTGTCTCGAGCGGCTGTGCCCAGGTTAGCATGACCACTAACAACCCTGACTTCTGGGTGGAGGCACCCATTTCGTTACCCAGGCCCCTTAACCTGCTACGAGCCAAGCAGGCAGGGGCAGTAGCCCTTGGGATAGCACCACCTAGGGGTTACAGTAATGTCCTTCTTTAAATACGGACACCAGAACTGCACACAGTGCACCAGGTGCGGCCTCACCAATGATTTGTACAATGGCATGATAACCTCCTCCCTTCGTGAAGTGATCCCCCTGGCAATACACCCCAGCATTTTGTTTGCCTTCGCTGCCGCCTTCCTTCATTAGTGCTACTACGGCTAGTGGCAGACTTAATTACCAAACCTGTGATGCCTCCAGGGGTTCAGAAGCTTCTTGTCCCCTGCATTAACCCTTGACCTACCCAAAGCTCTAATAGCCAGTTCTTCAAGGTTCCCCACTGTCACACCTCACAAGGCAAAAGATCCTTCGTCTATCGAGCCCCACTCTGGTTCAGTTTTCTTCTTGACAATGTAACTTCTACACCCACTTTGGGTTTATTTAAACAGAAGCTCAGAAATCAACTAGTGTCTAATTCCAGCTGTGACTGCTTCCACTAATCCTGTCCATTCCTTCATTGCCTCAGTCGCTACTCTCTGACTTTGCTCTCTCCAGGAGCCTTGATGATCTTCCTCTTCCCCCCCAATGTACTTCCTCCTCCCTCCAATATACCCCTTATACCCAGACCCTCCAATCTTATCTAATTTCTCCCTCGTACCATCCTCATTACCTCTCCCCTCCAATTGACTTGGCCAATTGGGCTGCTTCCTAACTATGTCCTAACCTAGTTGTTCTCTGCTTTATAATTGCTGTCACCCATGCCTACCGGACTGACTTGGCCCCTTTGCAGTCTCTCCTTCTGCTCACCCATGACTCTGTCCAAGTTTGCCTCCTTGTCTCTACTCAGCACTTAATAACCAGGCATACATTGTACAATGTTGAATACACATGCACTTCTTAATTCCTTATGTTAACTTTTATTTACCATGTGTTTAAAGTTTTATTTTCCTTGTATTTACTGTATGGTTGTCGCCAACTGTGTTTGATTTATTTCTGCCTCTCAATGTAACTTACTGACGTGGAACCTATGTAACGAGCTTTCAGCTCAAAGGTGTTAATCCAAGAATATAATAAATAAATACATTGGTCAGAGTGATTAATTTTCCCAGTAATCACTACTCCCAGCTCCTAGTCCCCTTCCGAGACTATTAAGCTGACCCCTGCTAAGCAATATTTGTATCCTGGATTCTTAGAACCCAAGTGTAATATGCTGCACTTTCTAGCATTAAAACCCAACTGCCATAATTTAGACCACTCTTCAACTCTCCTGAGGTCCTCCTGTAGCATCTTCCTTCCCTCCTCACTATCCACCACCTCACCCAGTTTTGGGTCATCTGCAAACAGACTCATCTTACTCCTTACCCTTCCCTAATCCTAATCCTTACTAATCACAGCACCGTCACGGCATTGGCCAAAGTTACCAATGACTGGGTCTCTGCAATGGATTCTAAGAAAATAACGGGAGCAGTATTCTTAGATCTCAGTAAAGCTTTTGACACCATCGATCACAACTTATTAGTGAATAGCCTTATCAAAATAGGTTCCACTCCATCCACCACTCAGTGGTTTAATGTTACTTATCTGGAAGGACCCAGAAAGTTAAAGCAGGAGGTTTGTTCTCATCCTCCCTTCCTATTGCCAAGGGAGTTCCACAAGGCTCCATCTTAGGTCCCATTCTTTTCTCCCTATATATCAACGCTCTCGTCTATCAGATAACTAAGTCAAACCTACATTTCTTTGCAGATGATACAGTTCTATACACCTCTGGTCCCACTTTGTCTGGAGTCAGGGACCTACTCCAAGGTGACTTTGCACAGTTAGAAACTAATCTAATCAATGCCAAACTTCTCCTAAATGCCAAGAAAACCAAAGCCATGATCTTCTCCCCATATACCTCCTCCACTGCTACTCTCGACCCACCTAAAGAATTTATCATCACCTCCTTAGGTGATCCGTTGGAAATTATCTCAAAATTCAAATATCTTGGCATCTGGCTCGATAACAAGCTCTACTTTAACGATCACTTCGATGACCTGTCCAAGAGTTTAAAAGTCAGGCTAGGTTTCTTCTAACGCAATAGGTCTCCCTTTCCATTGGAGATCAGAACCAGGCTTGTTCAGGCCACATTCCTCCCCCTACTTGACTACAGTGACATGATTTACAACTGTTCTACAATTACCAACCTCCATAAACTAGACATGCTCTACCACCGTGCCCTGCATTTTATCACAAACTCCCCATACCGAATTCACCACTGTGATCTGTACGCAACTGTTGGCTGGACATCACTTCCATTAGACGCACGCTCCACGCTGGAATCTGGACCCTAAACCTTCTTCTGAATAAACTCCCGAGCTACCTAACTTCTCTTGTCCACATCTCCCACAGTGTTTATTCACTCAGAAAGTCAGACTTTATCCTCACTGATGTGCCTAGGACTCGCACCTCCTTTGGCAAATGCACCATCTCATGTTCCCTTCCAACCATTTGGAATTGGTTACAATCTTCGCTGAAACTATCCAGTATAGTCCTTGTTAACTTCTTCAAAAGGACAGCTACTGATAAACTAAAAGATACTTGTAGCTGTTTCTAACTCCTTCTTCTTCTTATCCTCCTTCCCACTGTCTCCTCATACTTGGCACAGCTCTAGCCCCTTCACATCTCGCCTAGCATTATCTTCGGCCTTCTGGCTCTACTAGTCTATGGCGTTCTAGCATAAACGATCCCTACAGCTGATCTCATGACCTTTATTTGACCCACTTCATCTCTTCCATACCGTACACTCCCCTACTTTCCTCCTCTTCCCCTGTTGGTGACCCTTGATCTTACCCTCTCCTTACATAACATCTTGCTCACCCCCCCTTTTCCTCTAGCACCCTTGCCCTCAGCCCTTTCTTACTCCCCTCCCAACTCCCAACCCTTCCTCCATTTTACTGTAGTCCTCACTTCTCCACCTCCCAATCCTTCCCCATATTTACTGTACTCCCTACTCTTCCTGTTCCATACACCTCTCCCTAGGTTCACGCTCTTTATACCAACACCGTTACTTTTTATCCTGAGCATTATGCACCATATGGACCTAAGTTGCATATTAAGTGCTGTTATGTTATTCTTTATATATATTGTATATTTGTCTGTGTACCTGCTTCAGAACCTCCTTGTGAATGAGCTTGCTCAATGGAGTTTTCCCGCAATAAACTTGAATTTGAACTTATCTATTCTGCAATATCTGAAATGAAGGCATTGAATAACAACGGTCTCAGTACTGATCCCTGTGGGACCCCACTAATGATCCTCCTAGGTGCCGATAATTCACCTCCTACCACTACCCACTGCTGTCTGTCACTCAACCAGTTTCCAATCCACCTCACCATCCCATCCCCTACCCCCCCCAAGCTTGCTCAGTAGTCTCCCATGTGGTACAGAGTCAAAAGCCTTACTGAAGTCCAAATAAAGGACATCAACTGGCCTTACAGTTCTTATGTAACTATACTATCTTACTTCGTGGGGGCTCTTGCAGCAGGCAACACTGGTAGGACTGAGTCCCAAGCAGTACCAGAACTGAACTGGTCAGCAGGGAAGAGGCAAGGAACAGTCAATGGACAATTATGAGGGAAGGCCCTGAAGGACAGCAAGTCCAAAGTTGGTCCTATGCCAAGAGGTGATATCCAGACTGTAGTGCTTGATGAAGGTTTGGACCAAACTCCAAGTGGCGGATGTGCAAATGCCTGCAGTGGACGCATTTTTGAATGAAGCTACTGAGGCAGCCATGCCTCTGGTTGAGTGGCCTTTAACTGGTCCTAGCTAAGGCTTGTTATACTTGTGGTAGCAGTAAACAATACAGCTAGCTAGCTGCTTAGACTGTTTGGAAACAGTAGTCCCTTCTTTCCTGGGGGAAAATGAAACAAACTGATCAGTTTTCCTAAAAGGGCGGGTGCGGTCCAAATAGTACTGGAATACATAGTGAACATCCAAGGTATGAAGCAGGGCCTCCCCCTGATTAGAAAACTCAGGAAAATAAACAGGCAGATGGATGGATTGATTTAATGTAAACTTCGACACCACCTTAGGCAGAAACTTAGGATTTGTACGGAAAGGCCGGCCCGTGGATGTGGCAGTGTGGCCTCCACTAGTGATGCCGACGACCTGTGTTCGGGAACGGACCTGGGAGTTGGAGGGCCAGCCAGGGCAGAGAAAGGATTGGGTGCCTTCTGGTGACTCTCTTCCTCTGAGGGGGGGGCTCTCGGTACATTAGCAACCCCTGGCGGTGGCTGGGGAGCCACAGGTACCAATCCTACACATCATGGGAGTCTGGGACAGATGTCGGGCACATGCCCATTGACTTCATTGCATGTCCCGCCTCTGGGGTTGGCATCCACAAAAATCCGGCCACATGACTGATGCTTCCAGCTCTCTCATGACCCCTTAGAGACAGTAGTCCGCTGGGGGGGGTCCCACTCCCATGGCCCCATTCTGGGAAGTAAGCCAGGGCTCATGACTGTTTGTCCAGGGGAGGGGGAGGGGGCCCCACCGAGAGCAGACTTTGGGGGTAGTGTGTGGATGACAAGGGCTGTTGGTGCTGGGGTGTCCAGGCCAAAAAAAAAAAAGGATTTGTATAAAGACACCCTGTCTCTCGCCCAGTGACACTGAGGGTTGAGGTGCTGGACTCCACACCTTGCACTACGCCAGCGACCTGGGTTCAGGAACGAGCCAGGACCATGGGGGGTCAGCAGGGGAAGGAGAGGATCAAGCATCCGGAGGACAGCTCTCCTCTCCTGGGAGGGAGGGGACCCCAAGGGTCAGAGCTTGACTGCTCTCTGGCAGAGGCCAGGGGCACAGCAAGTTCCCTGTCTCACAGCGTGAGGTAAGTGTACGGCGGACGTCGGCAGGGGAGGGTCTTGACACTGGGGATGCACGCCAACACAGGAACAATGGAAAAATCACCCTCTAGGCTCTTGGAAGATGGAGCACTCTAGCGCAGACCCCATAGCCCACCTGCCTGTCCCAGTCTGGTGCCCTGACGAAATAAATATAGTTCGGGGGTGTAGATGCCCTATCCCTGTCCCTGCCGAGGGGGCAATCTGAGGCTACATGGAGGGAATACCGTGGTGCAGGTAGGAAGAGGCTGGGGCAGATGCAATTAGTGACTTCCAAGGCGGCGGAGTCTAGGGGGCAGGGGAGGAGCATAACTAGCAAGTAGAAGAAAAAAAAAAAAAGACACCCTGTCTTTGTGAAAAAACAAATAAGGCTCTTTACACATCAGAGCCTGAAGCTCAGAAATCCTCCAAGCAGAAGTAACAGCAACCAAAAACAATGCTTTCCACGACAGAAAGCATAGCTTGCAGCTTGCTCAAAAGGGAGGCAAGGTGAGCTTTTCCAGCATGAAAAGAAGATCCCATGGTGGGACAAGATCCCTAATGGGAGGTTTCAGGTACAAAATACCCCACAAGAAAGTGTAGGAAAGTTCTAGCTGGGCAACGACCTTGCCCTCAATAGGTGCATGGTACACAAAGATGGTGGAAAGGTGCACCTTAAGTGATGAGTATCCCAGGCTTGAGTCCAAAAGGAACAGGAGGTACTCCAGAATGAGGTTCACCAGACAGGTGAAGGGATTCAAGTGCTGAGCGGTGGCCCAAATGGAGAAGTGCTTCCACTTCACGGTGTAGGTAGCCCTCGGGGAATGTTTCCTGGTGACCACCTGGACATCTGCCACCTGGGAAGAAACTCCAAAGTGGGCGATAGCTAAGTCTGCAGAAGCCATGCATGAAGGTGCCGCAACTTGAGGTCTGGATGGACCAGAGTGCCCTGCTCTTAGGAAAGCAAGCCAGAGCACAGGGCAAGGGAATTGGAGGCTCCACTGCCAGTTGCTGCAGTAGGGGAAACCATATATGATGCAGCCAGTAGGGCACTATGAGGATCATCTCCACCCTTTCTGACTGAAGCTTGAGGAGTACCCTCTGCAGAAGTGGAAAGGGATGGAAGGCATAGAGAAACCTCCCTGTCTAAGAGAGAGACAACATGGTGTGCCAGAAAACACCAGGCCCAGGATCGAGCAAGCAAAAATCGCTCAGTTTTGTGTTGAGTGGGGACGCAAAAAGGTCCAACTCTGGACAATCCCACCTGCCAAAGAGGTCCACAACCATGGAGGATAGCAGCTCCCACTCATGGGCCCTCGACCTGGACCTGCTTAGGCTGTTGGCCAGGTCCTTTTGGATGCCTGGAACATGGATGCCAAATAGTTTCAGGCTGTGCCTTATGGCCCAATACCAGACCCTCATGGCCTCTCTGCAAAGGAGGTAGGAGTGCCCCCCCCCAGCTTCTTGATGTAGTAGACCACAGACATATTGTCTATCTGTACCAGGAGCTGGCCTGGAAGAAGGTGGGTGTGGAAGGCCAGCATGGCACAAAGAACAGCCCGCATCTGTAGCATATTGATGTGAAGATGCTGTTCCAACTCGGACCAAATCCCCTGAGTCCGATGGGTGAGTCAGATGGGCACCCCAGACCCAAGGAATCTGTAGTGAGGATCTGCTGTGGGGAAGCTGCTCGGAGAGGAATCCCCTTGAGGAGATTGGAGGGGGGTTCTATCACCACTCCAGGGTCTGTCCCACCAGATTGGAAACTATCACAGGCTGATCCAAGTCACTGTGCATTGGTCCCACTGAATCCAGAGGGTCCATTGAGGGACTCTCATATGCAAGCAGGCTAGGGGAACCGTAGCTTTAGCCACTGCCATGTGCCCCAGCAAATGAAGGAAAGATCTGGGTGGAACCTGATGGGAGGAGGATACAAGCTGGGATTGTGCTGTCCTGTGGCAGGAAGGCTCTGCCCTGGGATAAGTCTAGGACTGCCCCTATATACTGAAGGTGCTGGCTCGGTGAGACAAGATTTGGGAAGGTTGAGAGTAATCCTCAGGAATAATCAAAAAGTGGACTCCAGGGTCCGAATTCACTGAACCCTGGAAGATGTCAACACCCAATTGTCCAGATAAGGGAAGACATAAAAGCCTGCCTCCAAAGAGCCACAGTCATCACTGCTAGGCACTTGGTGAAGACTCGGGGAGCCAAGGAAAGGCCAAAAGGGAGGGCCTGAAACTGAAAGTGGTCCCCCTGAAAGCAAAGATGGAGAAACAGGCGGTGAGGTGGGAAAACCAGGATATGGAGATGTGCATCCTGCATGTCCAGTGAAAATAGCCAGTCCCCCTGGTGAAGGAGGGGCAACAGCCCTTGCAGATTGACCATTCTGAAGTGCTTGTACTCTATGTAGAGGTTCAGGCAACTGAAATCCAGAATCAGTCTCAAATCCTCTGTCTTCTTGGGGGCTAGAAAGAAGTGGGAATAGAACCCCTTTCCTCTTTGAGCCTGGGGAACTGTCTCTATATCCCTTTTGCGGAAGAGCACCTGAATCTCCTCCTGGAGGAGGGTGATGTGGGCCTGAGGGTAATGGGAGTACAAGGGAGGGCTTTCTGGGGAAATCTTTTGAAATTTGAGGGTGTGACCCCTTTCAATCATCTGGAAGTCATGGTGTGCCACCCTAGGTATAGGAAAAAGCATCCCCCTACCGCCTCCCCGAAGGCCTCTGCTGGGAGGGGGGTTGGGCAAGGAGTCAGGCTGTGGAACCAGGAGTGGGCAGACAGCCTGGGAACACTCTGGGGGCCCTGGGGGTGGAAGCTCCAGCTGGCTGGATAGAAGCCTTGTGCTTGAATGCACCTTTTGGCTGCTGGCCCTTGGACTGCTGTCTGGGCTGCTGGTGAAAGGACTGATGTTGGGAGGACCTGGGTTGTGAACAGTACATGGACTGTACTGACCTTAAGGCCTTACCCGACTCCTGGAGGTGGGAGATAACATCCTGGGCATCTCCTCCGAATAGGAGAGAACTCCAAAAGGCAGCGTCCAGGATTTTAACCTGAATATCAAGGGTAAACCCTGACACCCAGAGCCAGGAGTGCTGATGGATGCAGACTCCTGCTGCTGCTGCTGCACACCCAGCTGCATCAACGGCATCGTAGGCCACTCTAAGCACATGGTTGCCCACGTCCAAGCCAGATTTAAGGAGCTGGACTAGTTGGGCTTTCGTAGAGTCCTTGGGACAGGCTTACACCAGGTCCCTGGGCCTGGTCCCATAGGGCATTTTAGTATTGTACCATATGGGCCAGGTAATTCTGAGTCTGGATGGCCAGAGTGGCAGAAGCATAGACTTGCCTGCCAAATTGGTCAATTTGGCAAGATTCATTGTCAGGAGGGTGGGTGCTGAGGTGCCTGGGTTTCTTGGTGCGGTCATGGGCCATGTTCATGACCACACAATTCAGCTTCTGGCTGTTCGCCCAAGTAGGGTTTACCCATGGGCATATGATAGAGGTGGTCAGCCTTCTTGGTCAAGTCAGGGGTGGAAGAAGGATGCTTTCAGGTCACCGTAGTGACATCCTCATATGCGTCAATGAGGGGAGGCACTACCAGAGGGAAGGTCTCCTTTTTGCAGAGGCAAATATGCAGGAGCTGGTGTTCAAGATCTAACTCCTCTGTTTCCTACCCCATCAGGGATTGTATGTGCCACATCACATCAAAAAAAGAAGGATCGTCTGGGGGAGACCTGGTAGTCATTGGTGCAGGTGACAGCGGAGCAGGCATCAGCCTAACAGGTGATGGCTAACGCCGGTCCAGCAAAACAGCCAACATGGGCCCCAAAGGAGAAGCAGGCACCTGTGGAGGGGAGTTCCCTCGCGACAGAGGCAAAGGCATTGCCTGAGTGGAAAAGGAGGTGAGCGCTTGCTCCGGGCAAATTTGGGAGGCGCTGACCCCAGAAACGGGGATCGACGATGGCAACACCAAGACTGGGGGTGACAGGCACGGACCCACTGCCAGAGGAGGTAACCCCAGTCGAACCACCTGGCTGAGGACCCATGGGAACTATGGGCCTGAGCGTCAGGGGCTGGGAAGCAGGGGACAAAGTCCACTACCCCGATGAGCCGCCGCTCAGAAACAAAGATGAGGGTGGCAGCTCTTCGGGGCAGTGGACTGAAGAGCCGCCGCCCGAAAACAAAAACCTGAGGGTGGGTGGCTGTGTGAATAGTAACCCCAAATAGGAAAGGGCTGCCGAAGGTGGAAAGGCTGACCTCTCGAGGGAGGAAGATCTAGACCTGGCTACTGGCTTATGCGGTGACCGAGAGTGGGAGGCTGACTAAGAACAGTTCCAGTGCTTGTCCCAGTGCTTATGCTTACCTGTGGACTTCTTCTGGGTAGAAGAAATCAATGCCCTGTAGGCCGGGAAAGAAGAGGAACTTTTGGCCTGAAGCTCTTTCTCCATTGCGGCTAACTTCTGCTGCAGCAAGAAGCTCTGAAGGGTCTTCAAGTGGCGTCACCGTGTGGCTTGGTTGACATCCTGGCAGTGCTGGCAGGCCTTGTTGTCGCGGTCAGGGCCTGAGTAGAGCAGGCAAGAAGTGTGGACACCCTTGGAGGGAAGCTGCTTGCCACAGGCACATTTCATAAGCCGGTCGGAAGATCAAGCTGGAGAAGAAAACAGAAAAATAAGGGAATCACAGATTTAAAGCATGAGAAAAATGGCGGTTGACCGAAGCTGGCACCCATGAAGGTCCGATGTGTTAGGGTCGATGGCGGGAAAAGAACTAAGGTAGATCTGGGGGACTGCTCCTTTTATACCATAGGACGGACATCTGCATGCCAACTTCAGGGGCCATCCCCACTGTAGACTGTTTGCTAGAAGTTTTCTGTGTGGTTCTAGCGCCTGGCGGCTTAGTCCTACCATTGTTGCCTGCTGCAAGAGCCCCCTTGAAGTGATATCAGCAATTTATGTGCTTAGAAACAGAGAAACAGAGAAATTGTTGACAGATAAGGACCGCTAGGCTCATCCAGTCTGCCCGTAAGCCCTGTGCTTGATTATGGCTTCTGACCCTCCCTCTGCTTAACCTCTATGGTTCCCCTATGCCTGTCTAATGCATGTTTAAATCCAACCACAGTGCTTGCTCCCACCACCTCCTGTGGCAGACCATTCCATGTGTCCACCACCATCTCTGTGAAGAAAAACTTCTTTACATTCCCTCTTAACCTGCCACCTTCCAATTTCATGTCATGCCCCCTCATTCTGGTGCTCCTCCTGTATTGAAAGATGTCTCGGTCCTGCATCTTGTTTATGCCCTTGAGGTACTTGAATGTTTCTATCATGTCCCCTCTCTCCCTCCTCTCCTCCAGCAAGTACATTTTGAGGTCCCTTAATCTCTCCTCTTAAGTTTTGTGCAAGCCCTGTACCATCTTACTCGCCCTTCTCTGGACCATCTCCCGCCTGTTACTGTTCTTTTGAAGGTGCAGCCTCCAGAACTGCACACAATACTGCATGTGAGGCCTGACCAGGGTTTTATATAATGGCATCACTACCTTCCGCCTTCTGATGGTGATATCCCTGCCTATGCACCCCAGCATGCCACTGGCCCTCCCTGCTGTCTTTGTACTCTGCTTTGATATTTTTAGGTCATTGAAATAATAACCCCCAGATTCCATTCTTCCTTAGTGGCTGTCAGCAGCTCTCCCCACCCCCATCCTGTAGCTCTCCCCAGGGCTTGTATGCCCCAGGTACATAACTTTGCACTACTTTGAATTAAACCTCAGCTGCCACTCCTCAGACCATTTCTCAAGCTTCCTCAGATCCTTCCTCATTTTCTCCATCCCTTCAGGAGTATAGATCTTGGTGTCATCTGCAAACAGGCAGACCTTTCCTTCCAACCCCTCTGCAATGTCACTAATGAAGACACTGAACAGGACTGGCCCAAGGACTGATCCCTGAGGTACCCCGAAGGTCACCCACCTCTCCCCAGATAGTGCTCCATTTACCACCACCCTCTGTCTCCTGTCCGTTAGCCAGTTACTAATCCAGTTTACCACCTTGTCTCCCATGCCCAGACTACCCATCTTGTTTACCAGCCTCTTACGTGGGATGGTGTCGAAGGCTTTGCTGAAACTGAGGTAGGCGATGTCCACTCCCCCTTCCCTGATTTATTTCCTTCGTCACCCAAAGAAATTTATCCAATTTGTCTGACATGACCTACCTGCTGTGAATCCATGCTGCCTAGGTTCCTGGGCACAGATAACTTCTAGACATCCCACTGTCCTTTCTTTAAGCAGTGCTTCCATGATCTTCCCCACCACTGAGGTGCGGCTGACCAGCCAATAGTTCCCCGCCTCCTCCTCCCTACTACCGGATTTGTGCAGAGGGACCACATGTGCCCTCCTCCAATCCTCTGGCACCACTCCTGTGTCGAGTGACTCTGAACATGGCTGCCAGAGGTTCTGCTAGCTCTCTCTCTTCGCAGCTCCCTTAATATCCTCGGGTGTATGCCATCTGGCCCCATCACTTTTTCCACCTTCAATTTAGTGAGCTCCTGCAAAACTCTCTCCTCTGTGAATGGACTGTTGTCCACCCCCCCGGCATCTGTTGTTTGGCTGTGGTCCCTGTCCCTCTGACTCTTCCGCGAATACTGAACAGAAGTATTTATTCAGTTTCTGCCTCCTTACACTTCCCTTCCTCCCCTTTGAGCCTTACAATCCCTGCTCCGGTTTTCCTTCCTTCACTGATGTACCTGTAGAATGTCTTGTCCCTTTTCTTTACCATCTGTGTTAATCGTTCCTCAGTCTGCACCTTTGCTCTCCTTACCGACCTCCCTACTTCCCTTAGACACTCTAGGTACACCTCCCTGTCCTCCTTCCTTTGGCTCTCCTTGTATTTCCTGAACCCTGTCCTTTTAGCCGTTACTTTGTCTGCCACTTCTTTTGAGAACCATTGTAGCTTTCTCCTTCTCTTGTCTTTGGATACCAATCTGATGCATTGGTTTGTCACTTCCACTATGGCTCCTTTTAGGTGCTTCCACTGCTCTTCCACCCCCCAATCCCCCTTTTCACCAAGGTTATTTTGATACCTCTCCCTGTTTCGTCAAAATCTGCCTTTTTGAAATCCAAAACCTTTGCCCTAGTGTGACTTGACTGAGTGCCTGTCCCCATGCTGAACTACACTATGTGGTGATCACCGGATCCTAGTTGCCCTTCTACCCAGACATCTGCGATTCTATCCCCACTGGTCATCACTAGATCCAGAACTGCCCTGTCCCTAGTGGGATCAAACACAAGCTGCCTGAGTCCTGCCTCCTGTAGGGAATCTAGGATGCCTCTGCTTCTGACTGAAGCAGCTGCCCGGGTGGTCTGATGCACGTTCGGCATATTGAAATCCCCATCAGCAGGATTTCACCTTTCTTTACCATCTCGTAAATTTCATCCACTAGCTCCCTGTCCTCTTCCTCCCCATGTCCTGGAGGCCTGTATATCACCCCTGTGAGTACTGCTGTGCCATGTCCAGGTTAAAGGGTGACACACAGTGCCTGAGCCTCCCCCTGCTCTGCTACATGTGTTGCCTTTACACCTCCCCTGACATACAGGCAACCCCTCTTTTTACACCCCCAAGTCCCTTCTTAAGAGACAATAACCTGGTACATTGATTTCCCATCCATGATTTCCAGTGAACCAGGTTTCAGTTATTGCTACTATGTCCAAGTCTGCCTCCACCATCAAGACCTCCAGGTCTGGGAGTTTATTTCCTAGGCTGCGGACATTAGTTACCATGGCCTTCTGTGTTGTGCATTTTAGATTAGTCCCTCTGCCTGTTACTACTCTCCTGCTTCCTTCCCTGACCCTGTTACCTTTCTTGTGTGGTTCAGATTCCACCACTTTGCCCCCGACAGCTTGCTGTCAGTTTATTTTCCTGCATGTGGCCTTAGTTGTATGTCTGGCTTGTTAAAGTTCCAGTGTTATCCTATGGGAATTTTGCTTTTTTTTATTTTTAGAGTTGGGGACCCTAACACTACATTTCCCTGCTTTTGTCGCTTTAAGCCTAACTGGTGCATTAACATTTTTTACAATGTATAATACATGCAAATTTAGTATATAAGTAATGGAAGGTCTGCTCCTGTGAGACTTCTGCAAAGTCCTGCGCTGGTTCCAATCAAACCAACTCTGGGTCAACACAAAAAAAACTTGTGTCCATGACCTTTGGCACCAGTCAAAAATTGGCCAGAATCCCAACTATTTGTCATCTCTACCTTGGATGGCAACCCTCCTGAAGTGGTTCAATCCTTTAAATGCCTTGGTGTGTGGCTAGACAGCAAAACTTGACTCTTCTGCCCACACTAATGCCATCCACACCAAACCCCACTCTAAACTTGGTGCCTTGTACTGCAATAGACTGTCTCTCCAGGTATGCCATAAACTTTGTCACCAAAATGGTGCTCCTGGTCTTTGACTATGCAGATGTGGTCTATGGTACTGCTCCCTCCACCTCCCTGGCCAGATGGGACACCCTCTGCAACTCCTTCTATCACTTTGCTACCAGCTCCCCCTCTCTTGAACTCACCGCTGCTCATTTTACTTCTCATCCATTCTTCCCCTACCCTCATGTCTCCAGAACCCCCTGTATCTCATTCATGTTCAAATACTGGTTTGTGTCCCTTCCCTCTTACCTCGTCTTACTCCTCTCCCTCATTCCCTCTGTCTCCTGCTCCCTCCGCTCCAGGGATCCTTGCTCCTATGCCATTTCTTATCCTCATTCCTCTGCTGGGCAATCATCCTTCTTCTATCATCTTCCTTTACTCTGGAACAACCCTCCTTCCTGCCTCTGCTTCATTGCCTCCCCTGGGTACTGCCTGAAACTCTCCCCCAACTCCTGTTTTCCCCCTACCTGACTGCTTCCCTTGCATTTGTCTCCTACCCCAATGAAGGTATGATTGAAACGCCTAATTTGTAGGGACGTGGACATGGTGTACTATCTACACTTTTGGCAGCATCCTTTCCATTTAAGAGCTGGCTGGAACGTCTTCAAGCTGACTCCTCTCACCCACCTGGGTGGCATCTTCCTCAGCGCCACCCTGTGACATCTGATCTTCCATTCCGCTGGAAGCTTCTGGTTTCCTCCATCGCAGCTCTGTGCTAGGTGTAGGCCCAAATCTGTAGTGATTTTCTACTTTTCTATTTACATTTTGTCTTCGAGTTATATCAACGCCATTCCCCAACATATGGCATACAACACTGCTAAAGTTGTTCCTGGCTTCAAACGGTGCTCCACGTGTGACCAGAAAGTGTTGCACACTGACCCGCACTCCACGTGTATTAACTGCCTAGGGCTTGAGCACAATCCGCAGGCCTGCAGTATGTGCCAAGCCTTTCAGCCCTCTGCCTTGGAGGACCCTAATGCTTGACTCGTGTTAGGAAATCCAGATGAACACAACCTCCTGGTCAAATCCAGAGATGCACGAGGGCGTGTCGGTGGCCTTGGGCACCACCGCTCAACTCGTCGTGTTTGAAAAATCAGCAGCTCAGGCAACTTCGGTGTCATCGCCCATCATGGCCCTGCTGTGCTTGGGTGCCTCCTTGACAGGGGCGTTTCGGGATTTGTTGAAGTCCTTCCCTACTCTCAGGGAGACCCCTCCCCAAGAGTCCAAGTGGGGTAAGTTAAAGACATCCCACCACAGGTTGTGGGAACAGGAGAGGTCCCATTCCTCTTGTTCATGCTCTTCTGCAGGCTTGATGGCCATTGAGCCTTTGGCTTTGGCTGACACTTCACACATCCAGGCTGCTGGTCGCACGGAAGCCCCATTGGGCTTGTCGACTAAGATGTGGTTTGACCAGCCCATCAAGATTCATCTCGACACAGTCGAATTGTTGTTGCAGGACAAAGGAGATGACTCCTTATCCAGAACTCCGGTTCTGGTTACTCTCACTCTAGAGAGGACAGTTTTTAAAACAGTGGGGGAATTCAAACATGCATGGGACAGACATAAGGCAGTTGTAGCGGGGGGTGGCAGGAAGTAGGCTGTTGGTTAACTAGAATCTGCAGCTTATCCAGTAGGTAGGGAAATGGGCAGTCTGGGTGGACCAAGTGGTCCTTATCTGCTGTCAAAGTCTATGTTTCTATGTAATTCCTCTGAGCTGGTAGTCTCCCTCTCCCCAAGGAGTCTGATCCCTCTGGGGCTCCCTAGTGTCCTACACCTGCCCCTGCCTCACCTACCCTTCAACCGACCCATCGATGGTCCAGGTCCAGGTCCTCCTCTTACAGATCGAGATCTTGGGACTCCCAATGCTCTCGGCAGTCCTGCTCTCAGTATTCAGCCAAGTGACACTGCAGACATTCCTCGTCTTCAGACCAGGAACAACTCCGCCATAAAATATGGCGCAGATACGCGGAGCTCATGTGGCAGTAGTGGATCATTGGCCAAGGCCGCGCTCCACAGTAAATCCCAGCACTTCCCTGGTCGCTGAGCCCTCAGCTGGTGCCAGTTTCCCCAGTTGCTGTTGATGCAGACATCTCTGCTCATTCGGGTATAGCCACCACCTCTATAGCCCAAGGAGGGGGCCCCAACATAGTCGGCATGCCCGGCCATGGGCCTTATGGGGAAGATTCTCGGTGCAGATTTCCCACACAGTCGAGCCTCATCTTGTGGTCAGGGAAACGGGTCAGAAGTGTTTGAGGAACACTTGGACTTGAATCCTCCATGCATTCCTCCTGTACCCACAGGTTTGACAAGGAGTCTACTGGGACAGTTACATCGGAGCCTGGTCCCTCTTCTTTCATGGCTTTACTCCAGCTAATCTCTGAATCTATGGGCATCTCGGTGGAACCTATTCAAAAATGGGCCAAGTATACCATCACAGAGATTCTGGACTGGGATGACTCTCCCGGGGGTGCCTTCTGAGTCTGGCCTTAGAGCTGTGGCAGTAGCCGTCCTCTTGCCCGCCACCCTCAGCCTGCAAGTATGTGGTCCCTCCTGGGTCACTGTCCAGTTTCTCTGACCATCCTTTGGCCGAAGGCTTGGTCATGGATTCTGTCTTTAGGCACTTGGGCAACATCGGGGATGTTGATAAACCCCGCTGACAAGGAGTCCAAGAAGACTGACTACAGAGCACAGGAAGTTTATGTTGCCTCATCTGTGGGTCTGCGGCAGGCCAGTGCCACGGTTATGATGGCTCACTTCTCCCATGCCCTTCTGGGCACTTTGGACCAGGTTATTCCCTGCCTTTCCACTAATCTTCAGGAGGCAGTAAAAATGGTCTGGGATCAGGATCAAGCCACAAACAGCAGCTTCAGATGGCCTAGGACATTGGTGACTCATGAGGCACCATGCATGGCTAAGATTGATGACCTTTACTACCGACACTCAGCACAAACGGATGGCTATCCCCTTCTTGGGCACAGATCTTTTTGGCCCTGGCATTGATGGGCATCTCACTCACATTGAGAAGTCCAATGCCACCCAGGACTCTGTTGTATCTTCTCAGAAGGACTCTAAAGGGCAGAAACAGCGAAAGAAACCCTTTTAGTTTTGGGCCCACTCTGTGCCTGCGATCCGTCCACCACAGCCCCAGCAGGTCATCATTAGGCCTGGCATTCTAAGCCAAAGATAGCCCAGGCTGGCACCAGGTGGGCTGCAGGATGGGGTTCAGGACCCTCCCCAACTACTGGCACCACTGCCATCTCTAAGCCTGCCCTGTAATGAGCTAAGGGGTGTCCCCCTTCCGCCCTCACCCAGGACCTCTCGTGGGGGGTCTGGCTTCGACACTTCGCTTCCGCTTGGTCCTGTATCACCTTGGACCAATGGGCACTTTAATTCCAGAGGTAATCTCCAGCCTACCATTTCACGGATCTCCTGCCCAGCTAAGCCCAAGCTCCACTGGAAGACATGGTGCCTGTGGACATGTGGTCTGCATCTCTGGAGAACATTGCTCAGCTCCTGCAAAAGGACGCTGTGTCCCATGTCCCGGCCCCCACAGCTAGTCCAGGATTCGTTTCCAGATAATTTCTGGTTCTGAAAAGGATGGGGGGGGGGGGAGATTGGTGCCCCACACTGGATCTGCACAACCTCAACAAGTATCTGAGGCCACGCAAATTTTGAATGGTCACGCTAAACCAGATCATTTCGTCCTTGGAGCAGGACCTGTGGTTCTGCACCCTGGTCCTTCAGGATGCCTTCTTCCACATCCCCATCCATCTGTCCCACCAGCAGTTCCTGTGGTTCTGCTGAGAGGAGACTCTAAGAGTTCCAGGCCATGACTTTTGGCCTCTCCTCGGCCCCCAGGGTCTTTACCAAAAGCATGGCAGTGTTGGCAGCCTTCCTGCAGTGCTGAGGAGTCTGGGTTTACCATTATCTGGATGACTGGCTAATTGCGTGTTCCTCCAAAGTGGAGGTGGAGCGGTCCAGGGATCTGGCCTTCCAGACCTGCTCAACCCTGGACCTCCTGGTCAACTCGGCCAAGTCAGAATTCACCCATCTCAGGTGATCTACTTTTCTGGAGTGGGGTTTGACTCTATTCTGGCCAGGACCCACCTCCCAGCAGACAGGTGTGGAGGACCTTGCCTCCTCTGCCCGCTCATTTTGGGTTGGGCTCATGCACCCTGCCAAGGACCTCCTGCACCTCTTGGGGTACATGGTGGCTTGCACCAGCGTAGTCCACTGGGCCTGCTGGCAAACGTGCACCCTGCTGTGGGAACTGGCTTGCCAGTGGTCTCAGTGCCTCGGTCATTTGAACCACCTGGTCAGGGTGACTCAACTGATGTGGGATGCCATCCAGTGGTGGCTGGTCCTGGCCCATCTGCAGGAAGGGGTACTGTTTGTCTGCCCAGAGCCTATGATCACCCTTGCCACTAAAGCCTGTTGGGGGGAGCCCACTTGGAGGACCACAGAGCCCATGGGCTTCGAACCCCCAAGAAGTCCTGCTGTCACATCAACCTGCTGGAGCTCCAGGCAATGCATTTAGCTCTGATGGCCTTTGCTCCTGTAGTTCAGGGTCAGGTGGGCCAGGTCCAAATGGACAACACCATCATGTATTACCTCAACAAGCAGGGCGGGACACACTCCCTTCCATTGTGCGGGAAGCCCTTAGCACTTGGACCCTCATCAGCAGTCTGGATGCCAACCCTCTGGTGATCCATGTAGTCAGCGTATCCAACCAGCTGGTGGATGCCCTCAGCCGAGTGGGGAATGCACCCCATGAGTGGTTCCTTCAGGAGGGAGTGGTCGATCATCTGTTCTCCCTATGGGGCTCTCCTCTGATGGACCTTTTTGCCACCAAGGAGAATGCAAAACTGAGGCTGTTTTGCACCCACCCCCCTCAGTGTAGGACACTGACGGATGATGACTTTGCAAGTCCCTGGTCAAAAGATCTCCTGTATGCCTTCCCCTCCTTTCCCCTGATCCACAAGGTGTTACTCAAGGCACAAAGGGATAAGGCACAGATTGATCCTGGTGGCATCAGACTGGCCTCACCAGTTCTGGTACTATCTCCTCAGCCTCAGCAGCAGGCCGCTGTGGAGGTGCCTCTCCACCCGGACCTGCTCTCGTACTCTCAGGAGAAGATTCTTCACCTGGACCTTTGATCCATGCACCTGACAACCTGGTTCTTGAGTGGCTAGAATTCCATGCTTTGGGTCTTTCCGATGAGGTCCTCCACATGGTTGAGGCCTCTCAAAAGAAGTCAACTCAAAGATGCTATGCCGCTAAGTAGAAAAGGTTTTCCATTTGGTGCCAGGGCAAGGAGTTTGACCCCTTGTCTTGTCTGATGGCTAGCATCTTAAATTACCTGTGGTCCCTTTCTCGGTTTGACCTTTGGTTGATGACCCTCAAGGTGCACCTGGCAGCCATCTCTGCATACCGGGAATGGGCTGGTATGACCATGGTGGCACAGGAGAAGCTGGTTGGGTGCTTCTTCAAGGACCTTGACTACATTTCTCCACCAGTACATGAACCACCACCACCTTGGGGCTTGTTGCTGGTGTTGGTGATGCTCATGGGCAAGCCATTAAAACCCATGCACAAGTGTGAGATGTCACACCTGTTGGGGAAGGCCGACTTCCTGGTGGCTGTCACCCCTGCCAGAAGGATCAGTGAGCTCCAGGCGTTTTTGAAGTCTCCCTATCTGGTCTTCCACAAGGACAAGGTTGTCCTCCGCCCCAACCTGAAGTTTCTCCTGAAGGTTGTTTTGGAGTTTCACCTTAACCAGGTGATGCATCTCCCAGTATATTTCACCACTTTAAACACGGAGGCCGAGCACAATGGCTCCATATGTTGGTCTGGAGGTGAACGCTTGCCTATTATAATGAGAGTATAGTTGGAGTTCAGGGTGAGGTTCGCCACCTCTTTGTCACCTACGCTGAAGCCACACCTGGCAGACCGCAGCTAAGTGGATGACTGGCAGGAGGATTATCTCCTGCATCGATCTCTGCTATAGGTTGGGTTATAGGGAGCCTCCCACTGGCCTTAGGGCTTATTCCACCAGACATACCGCTGCCTCGGTGGCTGTTTCCAGAGACATCCCTATCCAGGAAATCTGCAGGGCAGCCACTTGGAAGTCAGCACACACCTTCATCTCCCATTGCCACATTGACCTTGAGTCACGCCAAGATGCTGGTTTTGGGGCCTTGGTTCTCCAATCTCTGTTTCATAAGTAGAGGAGATGCGCCTTGCCCCCTCCTCCCATAGAATTGCTAGGAATCTGCCAAAAGTGTGGATAGTACACTATATACACATCCCTACAAGTAAGTGTTACTCACTTGTAATCATAGTTGTACAAGTAGTAAGAGGAAATTGTTTAACCAGGAAAGGCACACTAAGCTGGAGCTTGTTTCCGGGTGCGACCTGGGAGCACAAGGAAGTTAAATGACTTGCTCAGGGTCACACAGTATGCAAGTGGGGGGCTGATGGGATTAAAACTCAGGACTCTAGGTTTGCAGCTCAGTGCCCTTGACCACTACACTATACTGCCTCCTATATGGTCAGGGGTCGATCTTAACATTGTTTTATTAGCCCAAATCCTAGTGCAAATTGACCAGGGCTAGTGCAGCTAACTATCTACTTGCCTGTCTTGACTAGTGCATATTTTCATGGCTGTTAATGAAGTTAAAAAAGTCTCTACTTTAGCAGGCTCTAGTCCTCATGCTAATCTCTCTCAATGTTCCAGATGACCTGGTGTGAATAACAGCTCATTAAGAGCTGCAATTATCTGGCAGTTCAAGAGAGGGATCCCACAAAAGACTCAATGTGAGTCATTATCACACCACTGTTAAGACTTTCAGCTAGTGTCCAGGGTGTGATCAAGGGTAGAGTGCTGTTAAGCCACTGGGTTCCAGTTTTCTGAATATGTCTCTAACAATTTGTCCAATATTATTAAGACCAGTGCCCCTCATTTCTCTACATTTTCAGTGTTTGTATCCAACATTTCAGTGACAAAATGCGAAGAGGTATACATGATCGGCCCTGCAGGTGGTGGGTTTTATCCCAACATCACCATAACTTCTCTCTCCCCTCCAAATCGCTTAACTCTGTTCTTTCCCTGGACACCACTGCAGACCAGACTCTGAAATGACCATCCACAGATCCATAGCTGCCATTACTGGCACATGTAGGGGGTCCCCAGCTCTTCTAAATGGACCATGCCAGCAATCCCCATCAATTATCAGTGTCAGTGGCTCAGTAGGTAGCACACTCGCCTCTGAGGCCGGGAGATCAGAGGGCTGTGGGTTCAGTTCCCACATCTGGCACTTGGGTTAATATCCCAGTACTGACACTGTAGTGCAGCATGAGAGGGGTGCTGCACTTCTGAGGTGCCGTCTTTCGGATGAACCATTAAACCGAGGTCCCATCTGCCTGGATTGGTGGTAGTTCAGGTGGATGTTAAAGATCCAAGTCAGTCAAGTCAAGTCAAATTTATTTAAAAGACGCCCAATCCCGGAGGCTCTGGGCGCCGTACAAATTTTAAAAGAACATAATACATAAATAGATGAAATAACAGATAATAAATACATAATAGTCTAATGTAGTCTAAACACCAAAAGCCTGAGAGAATAAAAAAGTTTTCAGGCGGATCTTAAAGATATTTACAGTTGAGGCCTCTCTGACCATAGTTGGTAGTAAGTTCCAAAAGGCGGGAGCCTAACGCTTAAAAGCTCTATCACTGCTGACTTCAGCCTCCTTAGAACGGGTCAGGAGGCCACTACGGAGGATCAAGAGGGCGGACTGATGGAACAGGTGTCAGGAGGACTGACAGGTAACCAGGGCCCTGCCCTGTAGGGCCTTAAAGGTGAAGACCCACCTTAAAAGGACTCTCCACCTGACCGGCGCCAGTGCAATTCCACGAGTACCGGTAATATGGCAAAATTTATACTGCCCAGTCAATAACCGGGCAGCTGCGTTCTGCACCAGCTGCAGTCTGCGGAGAAGCCCTCCTGTGACCCCAAGATAGAGCGCATTACAGTAGTCCAGCCTAGATGTGACTAAGGCATGTATCAGGGTAGGGAGGTCCAGAGACGGAACAAGGGGCCTAATCCTGGCAATGTTTCTGAGATGGAAAAAACAGGTACGAACCACGGAAGATACTTGAGTCTCCATGGTCAGGTTCCTGTCCAGAATCACTCCAAGACTAGACCCTAGAGGAGGCCTTCAATGAGACAGCCCCAAGAACAAGTCCAGTTGCTGAATCAGAGACCTCCTTATCACGTACTCTGTTCGACTCACTACCAGTACCTCCGTCTTGTCTGGATTCAGTCTCAACCAGCTGGAGGCCATCCAGTCACTTATCTCAGGTCAGACAGATGTTTAGCACATCACCTGCATTGGATGTTCCTGAGGCAAAGGATCATAGCACTTATCGAAAGA
Source organism: Neoceratodus forsteri (assembly GCA_016271365.2). Classification (NCBI taxonomy): domain Eukaryota; kingdom Metazoa; phylum Chordata; order Ceratodontiformes; family Ceratodontidae; genus Neoceratodus; species Neoceratodus forsteri. The sequence goes on from CM057452.1 coordinate 1,040,147,079, forward strand.
GCAGGAATTTCCCGGTGTCCTGGCCAAATTCCTCATTCACTATAAATACCACCAACAGCTTAATCTGGTTTCAAAGTCAGTTGGCATTCATCTGTATCCCCTCCCCGGTCGTGCCTGAAAATAGGCAGGATTTGTCTAGTGCACTTACCCGGTCAACAAAAGCTAAATAAAAAAATAAAATAAATAAATACAGTCCCACCCTTATCCCACCCAGCATGTCCTTCCATCCTAAAAACAAAGCTTTGGATCACGTATGGTACAAAAATAAACCTTGATAAAAATACACAATTTGAAAGCTTGAAATAGGCATTCCTGGGGTGCATAGATTGGCTGACATGGTAGCCTACAAAATGGCTAGGAATGCGTGCACTAGGTAAATATGAAATGCTAAAGCAGCCTACCATAGAAAACAACTTAAGAGTAACTGGGGAAATGGCAGGGAACTCTGGAATAACATTAAGTCTCTCAATGGCAAAAAAAAACAGAGCTCTGCCTGATCTCACAGTTACCATCTCTGGCCCATTACAGCAACCAATCAACCTGGCCAATGCCTTTAATAATGCCTTCACAGACCTCAGCTCTGCCCTCCCACCCAATTCTCTCCGCTCCCCACCAGATATGATTAGCGTTGACTCTAACCCTCCCACCTCCCTTAAAAGAGGCCAACCACCATTCTACTTTCGGAAAATCACAAGGGCCCAGACAATTAAATATGTCAAAAAAACTCTACACCATTAACCACCAAATCCTGCTCAGACACATGAGGACCTTGGGACTGTCAGTAGATACCACCTCCTGGCTAAACAGCTACCTTACACACAGGACACAGTGTGTGAGGATAGGGAGAGTAACCTCCGATCTCAAAAAGGTTACCCTAGGGGTTCTCCAAGGCTCAATCTTAGGACCACTTCTATTCGGCCTCTTCATTAACTCCCTTCCCAATGCCTGTCCCGCAAAAATTCTGTTCTATGTGGACGACGCAGTTATCTTGGTGCCTGGCACATGCACATCAGATATAGCTCAAAACCTGCTGCAAAACTTTGCTATGCTTGAGAACTGGTTCACCCAAAACAGACTCCTTCTAAACTACAAAAAAACTAAAAGTAAGCACCTAACCCTGCCAAAAGCCAAAAGACATGATGAACACCTGACTATCTATAGCCAAAAAGGGTAAGGCATTGAACAAGTCTCCTCCTTTAAATATCTTGGGGTGTATATTGATGACACCCTCTCCTTTGCGCACTCTATTGACCATGTTGTCAAAACAGCTAATATTAAGCTAGGAGTCCTCTATAGGCACAGGCAAGCCATGACCCCTGAAACTCTTAACCTGGACACCCGAAGCTCCATCCTGTCAGTTGTTGACTATGCCCTCATCATTTACAGTGCTGCCTCAGATTCTGCCTTAAATAGGATAAAGGTACTTATCAACAAGGCTTGCCGCCTGGTCCTGGGGCAAATCACCAAACCCATACCCGCACCCTCTACTCCTCCACTGGTTGGCTCCCCTTACATCTAAGGGCTAAATATCAGGCTTGCTTAATAGGCAAAAAAGCCCTCCTTGGACTCACTGCCTCCTCCACCGCCACTCTGTTCCAGCGCACCAACTCAACAAAAGTTACTAGGAGCTCGACAAAGGGTGTGCTCCAGGTCCCCTTCAAAAGAACCTGCCTCACTCTCCTACCGGGGGCCCATCTGGTTTAATGAACTCCCTGCTACCACCTAAGAGTACACAAAAATTGCACCCTTTGAAAGAGATCTGAAAACCCTCCTGGCCCAAAAAAACCCTCTGTGATTGCAGTTAGCAAATACCTATGGCCAATCACCTTCATAATTTAACCCACTCCCCTGCCTACCTCCACCCTTCCTTCTTCTCACTCCCCTACCCCCCTCTCTTGACAAAACCCCCTGGTGGCGACCCCTCGCCCTCCGCATCCTGTGACTAAGTCACTTTAGGCTGCTCCCATCATGACCTGAGCATACATTTGTATGACTCCTTCCTGGTTTTTACTGACATCAGCTCAGTAGGTTGAAATGCACAGAATCTTATAGTAATACTGCTGACACTGTAACAGCCTATTTGATCGCTACCTAATCAGCATGTAACTATAGTTTACTTAAATGTTATGTAACCTGTCTATGTAAATTTTGTCTCTCGTCCACTATACATGGAACCTTTGTAAAAGTGCCTTCTGGCTCAAAGGTGTTAATTCCGCAATTGAAATAAATAAATAAATAAATAAATAAAATAGATCATCCTATACAGAAATAGAGATAGTATAGCATTATGCCTGTGTACGGTTTCCGAGGGGCTGAAGAAAGGACAATGTTGGGGCAGAGCATATTAAAATCAGTGCTTTTACAAATAAAAACGTCATAGTTTTCTATTTCCCAAGCTCCTTAGGTTTGTCTAGCCCCCACCCCAAAGAAATCTTAGATGTGCTCCTGTCTCACTTGAGACTGTACAAAAACTTTCAGAAGTGCAGGTCTCCAGTTGACTATAGGGTGGGGGCTGAGAGTGTCTTTCTCTGCCGGACTCTGTTCATTGCCCAGTGGGTGATGGTGACAGTGTGGTGAGGTGCATGATGATGTCAGCTATAGTGTGTGCAGAACTGGGGACTGCTTGATTGAACATTTGCTGTTGTGATGTCCTCTGGTTTGGAGGAAAGAAAGAGGAAGACAGGAGGCCATGGCACAAAACAATGGGGGGAGGGGGGGCGCTCACTGTGTGTAATGGCATTGCATTTTCTTTCTGCTGGGGAGCTGGAAGCAATGTGGGAGCAAGGTAAATGTGCAATAATCAGAGTATTTATTGGCTTTGCTTGCATTGTTTCCTGTATAAGTGACCAAAATTTACCATTATATTTAAGGGCTAGTGCAATTTTGAATCAACTTGCCCTGCTGCCGAGTGCAAAAAAAGGTTAAGGTTGACCACTGTACATGGTGTACATCCACCCAACCCACCCTGGCAAGTGACACACCTTCTTGCTTCCAGCGTGCAAGATCTGACGTCACAAGGTGGTACAGAGGAGGATACCACCCAGGTGGGTGGGTGGGAAGAGCCAGCCTGAAGACATTCCAGACAGCTCTTCAAGGCAAGGATCCTGCCAAAAGTGTGGATGTGCACCATATACCATTCCTACAACTATGGTTACAGGTGAGTAACCCTCATTTTTTGTTGCTAGCTCATTTTTGCACTTACTCCTGTTTCAGACCGTGTTCTCTAATTGCACTTTATTGTAACTGTGAACTGTGTTAGTACTATGTATTTTGTATCCCCTCTATCCGCTGTTCCCCTGAAACCTGGAAACAAGCCCTGGCTGAGTGTGCCTTTCCAAGTCACCAATTGTTAAATAAAAATAAATATACACACAAATACACATGAAACTAATGTATGTAAAATTTTATATCATTTTATTAAAAATTAACCAACTGTCTAACAATCAAAATGTACATCTACATTTCTTATCAATTCAATCACAGTTAAAGTGCTAAAACACAAAATGTATTTTTACAGAACTGACAATGGTCTACTGTAAACAAAAACAAATTCATTCTACTGAGGTTGAGTGCAAGTAGAAAAACAGCTACCTTCTGGTACAGCGCCATGCTGGTCAAGTGCACCAGCTTTAAACATACTAAATAACAGAACAGCTGATTTTAATTCTTTTTCCCTTTTCCTGCCAGGAAAAGTGTCATATGAGCAAGTGTGAGGGTTCAGTCAATAGGAAGAGAGATTACCAGCACCAACACATGTAGTGAACCATCACGCTCCCCATCAACACAAAACTCCAGATCTTTTTGCAGCCCAACTTAAACATCTAAATAGAACAGGACTCCAGTCATTTTTTTTAGTAAATTCCCCTATGAGTCACAGTGTACCCCCCCCCAACAGTGTACTGGTAGATCTTCCTGGACCTTATCTTCACCATTGATTCTCACACAGCTGGGGTCTCAGCCGGAGGCACCAGGACCCTGCAGGAGTCAAAAATCTTCAGGAGGGCCGATGCTAAAGTAGGCTGCGACCATGCGTGGCACTGTGAGACTGATTTGTGCTACACAGACTATCTCGGCAATGGCCCTCAACTGCCTCAGTTCCTTTTTTCCCCCCCAAATGCGCTTCGGTGATGATCTCGCTCACCCGCTGGGAGTCAGGCCTTGACGTATATACAACAGCATTCGGTTCGACTAGTTTTCTTATTTAGCTAAGTTTATTTTTTGTCAGTTAAAAAAAAAAGAAAGACGACTTTTTAAGTTTCTCTCAGCCCTACTGAACAACAGCCTATGACCATGAACAGTGATGGTGATAATTAGGACTCTCTCTCTCTTTGAATGTTGCTCTTGCAGCAGGGTTGTGTCTGGTCCATCCCCTTCTCCGGGAGAGAGTTCTGATGACAGGCGGTCCTATGCCTGGGAGGGAAGACAGTCCTCCCACAAACACAAAAGTCACAGTTCCATTCTCAGTACAGGTCGGGGACCCTGCACTGCTCGACCTCAGGTTCTTCCTCTTCCCACAGGAAGGGAAAGAAACAGTACCGCTCCAGGTTGCCCTCTGGTACGTTTGCCAGGAGGTCTTCCAGGTCCGTGAGCATGAGGCCTTCACCGGCACTGTCGGTTTCTGTGATGGCTTCTGTTCGTGGACTTTCCAGGTCTCAGGCCTGGAGCCCCTCTCTGTCCTCTTGTGGGGATTCCAGTGGGCAGTTTAACCACTGGGCAGCTTTTACGGAGCAGTGGGTACAGTGTCTAGCTCATCTGCTTCTTCCGGTGAATTCGGTCCCAGGGTTCTTCGGGCCTAGGCTCTTTGGACTTGCACCTGGGGCATTCAAGTCGGGTAGAGCGTTTGGCTCCATCAACAGATTCTAATCTCTCAGTGACAGTGCTGCTGATGCCGGTTCCACTTGCCATACCCCCTCAAGGTAGCTTTCCGAAGGGCCTGACTCAGGTACCTTCTCTGGTCACTTTGGTGCCGGGCTTGGTGCCAGGTTCGGGCATTTTGGGGCCTGTCCCAGCATTGCGCCCGGTGCCACTTTCAGCTTTGCCTTCTTTGGGTTCTTCAGCAGCAACACCTCAAGTGCTGGCTCTTTTGGGGCCGGTGCTGGTTCCAGTGCCAGTGTCACCTGTTTATCCAATTCCTAGACCCAACCTAGGTGTCTCTGGGTCCATCCCCTTCCCAGCTCTCTTTCTGAAGATGAGTTGAAGGGGATGAGTCTGACCCTGACCTCATTTTTTCGAAGAGTGGGGACGATGACACTTTATTCAGTCTAGAGAACCAAGCTCCAGTTCCTGCTCCACTCCCTCAGGAGGATCTATCCTTTCAAACCCTCTTGAAAAACATGCAGGCAACCTTTGCTCTGGAGACTTCTGCTCCCGATCCAGGTAAACGGTTACACTGAAATGGCTTCATGTTCCTAGCATTCCTATTAATCTCACACCTCCAGTTTCTCCAGATTTTGAAACTCTTTCCGAAATGTGGCCTGATTCCATTCCTTCTGTCTCTAAGCAGTTGGACTGTAAGTATATTCTTCCCAAGGACAGACCTATTTTGGCTTCCCAGCCTACTGGAGATAAAATTGTTATCCTTACTGAAAACAAGGCTGTTCTCCCTCAGGAGGTTACAGCTCGGCCTAGCAATAAGCAGTCTCATAAGACTGACACCATGGGAAAGAGGGCTTTCACAGCAGCCACTTTAAATATGTGAATAACCAGTTATCAAGGACATTTCTCTCAGTATGAATATGTCCTTTGGACCTCCCTTAAGTCTCTTGCAGACTCCTTGCCAGAGTCTGACACTAAACAAAAGATCCTGCAGAATGTCACTCATGGTATAGAATCTAACAGTCATCAACTGAAGGCAGCCATGGATGCATATGACACTGCCTCCCATTCTGCCGCTGCTGGAATCTGCATGAGGAGACATTCCTGGCTTCGGACTTCAGGGGTTTCCTCTGATCACCAGCAAGAAGTCATGAATATCCCCTTCGATGGCACCTACTTGTTCAGTCAAAAAGTGGAACAGTTTCTTGAGGCCTCTCAGAAGACTAGGGCAGCCATCAAATCTGCTAGACCAACCCCTTCACATCCACAGAGAGGGAAGGTCTGTCAGTTCTTTTGCAACAGGCAGTACTTTCGTGGAAGAGGCAGAAGAGGCAAAACCAAGCACCAGTCTCTTCAACCACAAAAGAAAATGCAACCGAAAGCACAGGCCCTGTCAGTGCCCAGTGCAATCCTCCGAAGCTTCGACCCCAGCTCTGCCTCAGCTGCCCAAAGAAGACGTCTTCTACCCAGTGGGGGGACGTCTGACTCAGTTTTACCATCAGTGGAAGTCCATCATTACAGACAGGGGCTTTCACGCTGGTGGAGAAATAAATCAACAATTTGTTGGTAACTTTGTTTTTTGTGGTTCTGTTAGACCGCTTACATTTTGGACACCATCACCACAAATAAATGGGTTTTGTGGATCATCCAAGAGGGTTATTTGCTGAACTTTTCAGAAATCTCCAGAGACAATCCACCCAAAAAGCAGCATACTCTGTCAGCTGCCATATCAGGCCTGCTCACTACAGAAATGGTGGGTCTTCTAAAAAACAGGGCAGTCAAAGTAGTGCCATTCGCAGAATGCAATACAGGCTTCTACTCCGATTACTTCCTCGTCCCGAAGAAGACTGGGGGTATGCATCCCATTCTCAACCTCAGAAAACTAAAAAAGGTTCAGTATTGAGAGAAGTTCAAGATAGTTTCCCTAGGAACCCTTCTGCTTTTTCTCAAGTCCCAAGACTGGATGGCATCCCTGGACATGCAAGATGCCTACCAGCACATCCAGGTACACCCTTGCCACTAGAAGTTCCTACCCTTTGTGGCTCTGGATCAGCACTACCAATTCAGAGTCCTGCCCTTTGGGCTCTCATCAGTGCCTTTGAGTCTTTACAAAGTGCTTTGCAGTTCTCGAAGCGCACCTCAGAAAGCTTGGGCTACAGGTCTTCCCTTACCTGTATGATTGACTCTTGGCAAGCCCATTCAGAGCACAGAAGAAACAGTGCTCATAGCACCTCAGTTCCTAACCCCCATGGGGGTCCTGCTGAATCTACAGAAATCACAGCTTCAGCCTGCACACCAGCTCCTCTTCATAGGAGCCCTCTTGGACACCAGCAGGGCAAGGGCATTCCTTCCAGAAGACAGGAGGAAAGCCATCCTTCAGATGACACACCTCATCATGGAGAATCCATCTGTACGGGCTCACTCCAAGCCACAGATGTTAGACCTCATGGCCTCCTCAGTGCCTCTGGCAAGACTGCATAGGGACAACTCAATGGATGCTCAGCACACAGTGGTCTTCTACAATGCATCCCCAATCTTATCCCATCTAAGTGATGAAACCTCTGCTTCGATCACTTGCATGATGGACACAAAAGGACAACCTTCTACAAGGTCTCCCCCTTTTCTCCATCAGAACCACAGATGACCCTTACCACAGACGCATCTCTCCTGTGGTGGGGAGCCCACTGTCAAGGTCACCACAGCCAGAAGTTTGGACTCAGCTGGAATTACATCTTCACATCAATGTATTGGAGATGAGAGCAGTCCTTTACGCCCCTCAAGCCTTTGTGGACTTTGTCCATCACAAGGCAATCCTCCTTCAAACAGACAACAAGGCAGTCATGTACTACCTCAACAAGTTAGGAGGGGCACACTCTTACCCTCTTTGCAGAGAAGCGATAAGGGTGTGGGAGTGGTGTCTGGAGCACAAGGCTCTAATCCAAGCAGTTTACCTGCCAGGGGCTCAGAACAATCTGGCAGACCAACTCAGTTGGACAGAAGCAGATCCTCAAGAATGGTCATTAGCTCCAGACATCATATAGTCTCTCTTCGATGAGTTGGGAACTCCAGAGCTGGACCTTTTTGCATCCCTATGCAACACAAAATTGCCTTGATTCTGCTCCAAAAATCCAGAACCTGGCATTTTTTGCCAGGATGCATTCAGGCTGCTGTGGACAAATCGCTTTCTGTACGCATTTCCTCCTCTTTCATTGGTTTAGAGGATACTGCTCATGCTGGAGGCACACGGGGGTGAGATGATTCTCACTGCTCCGTACTGGCATCAGCAAATTTGGTTTCCTTTGATCAACAAGTTGTCAGTGGTCCCTCCAAGGTCTTTACTTCTATGGACGGACCTTTTGACAAAGGGGCCCTTGGTCCATCCCAACTTAAGCTCCCCTTCATCTTCATGACTGGCTCCTGAGGAGACAAAGTGAGCAGATCTAAGGTCTCTCAGAGGGTATCCAAGATTCTCCTGGCTGGTTGTAAACCTACCAGAAAGGCTTACACAGCCATATAGGAGTGTTTCTCTGAATGGCGCACCAAATCCTATTTGGATCCATTCCGATGTCCACCAGACAAGGTTTTAGAGTACTTACTGGACCTATCTGATGCTGGATTACAATACTTTGTCAAGGTTCATCTATGTGTTGTTCATGCCTACCATGAGCCAGTCCAGAACCCTTACTTCAGCTCAGCTGCCTCTCTTCAAGAGGTTTTTGAAGGGTATCCCACACACACAAGGCCTCCAGTGAGAAAACCAGTAGCCCCCTGGGACATCAACCTTTGTGTTGGACATGCTCACTTGTAAGCCCTTGGCTACATGTGCCCTCAAATTCCTCACTTGGAAAACCGCTTTTTTGGTGGCCATCACCTCTGTCCATAGGGTCTCTGAGATACGTACTTTGGTCAAGTACCCTCCGTATACTGTCTTCCATAAAAACAAGGTGGTTCTTCACACACTGTCCAAGTTTTTACCTAAGGTGGTGTCAGAGTTCCATCTGAACCAACCTTTGGTGTTGCCCGCTTATTTTCCCAACTTCCAGAATGAGGGGAAGTACACCCTTCACTCTCTGGATGTTAAAGGGTCCTCAGGTTCTACTTCAATAGAACCAAGAAAATCCAACAGTCCAAGCAGCTCTTCGTCTCCTTCAACTGGAACCAGATAGGTCAGACAGACATGATCAAATGCATTTCTGCTTGGATAGTGGCTTGCCTTCGCCAGTGTTATTCTACGGTCCAGGTCAAGTTGGAAGACCAGATTTGTGCCCACTCTACCAGAGCTGTCACTACATCCCTGGCACAAATTCACTCTGTTCCCATCGCTGATATTTGCAGAGCTGCTACTTGGAGCATACTGTACACTTTCATTAAGCGCTATGCCTTGGATGTCCATGCCAGACACCATGCTTCTTCTGGCAGGACAATCCTTAATAGACTCTTGGCCTGGGTGAGCACAGTCTCTACAGCCCTGCTCGGGGGAATTTTTTGTTTGAGCTTGGTACTCTAACCCAGCAATGTGAATCAATGGTGAATATAAGGCCCACGAAGATTTGGAAATTATGTACTCACCGTAATTTTTGATTTTCTTGGACTATCTTCACCGCTGATTCATACGCCCACCTATCATCCCCCGAGCTCACTCTGTTTATTGGTCTTCATCCCCCTTGTTTGGTTTGGGCTGTGAAGACACTGCTCTTGTTGTTGACCCTTCTTACACGCGTCCTAAGGGCTATCTTATGTCCTTGTTAGGTTAGGTTAGGTGTTTTATTTGGTTAGGTTTGGTTACACTGCACCTCCTTGGTAAAAAAAAAAAAGGTACTGAGGCGGTTGAGAGCCATTGGCGAGATAGGTTATGTAGCGTGAGCCAGTCTCGCGGTGCCGCCCATGCGTGCAGCCTACCTCAGCATCAGCTCTCCTGAAGATTTTTGGCTCCCACAGGGTTACGGTGCCTCCGGTTGAGAACCCAGCAGTGAGTCAGTGGTGAAGATAGTCCAAGAAGATCTAGAATTATGGGGAGTACATAATTTACATTTTCTTCCACTCCAGCATAATGAAGTGCAAAGCTTTAGGGTCCACGAATGCTGTCCTAACTTGCCAGCTTCTTTCATTTAGGACACGCAGTTTCTGCATATGGCAGCCTTTAGGGCACTGAATCATGTACATGGAGCGTAAAAACTGGTCATGAAAACTGAAATTCTCCAGAAAATAACAATGCAAAGTTTTTAGAAATGAGTGTTTTTCATGAAGATTTCTACAATTTCTTTTAGTTTTAGATTTTTAGGTTAGGACTGCTGGCCAAGTACCCCAAACATATAATAAATTTGTGAAGGACTTTTCTTTCGTTAGAAAAATGTTTTTCTGTATAACCCCCATCCAAGGCAGTTGACCTCTGTCATTATTTGCCTTCCCTCATCATCACACCTACTGGGGTATTTTATAACATTTACTTATTCCAGATTCACCTTAGTATTTGAGATTTAAACTATAAAAACAGTACAGTGCCAGGGAATATGGACACAGACAATCCTTTCCTAGGAGATCATGTACAGGAGAACTTTTAAGCATATTACAAATAATGCACTTACAAGTATATGTGTATGTGAGACAAAGGAAAGCTTCATTTGTACATCAAAGTAAATTAGCTGTAGGTTTGTTCAGTGCAAACTGATGTACATATTCGCTGTACCAAGGTCAGTGCATGCTGAGAATGTAGCTGGCACAGAGGCGCTACACCTGTATTAAGGTGTTAATAAAGAACGGGGTTATTGTATCTGGTAACTGCTTGTGGAGAAACAAATCTACAACGTTACCCTGTTTTCAATTTATGTATATAAAAAAAAGCATAAAAAATGCTAATGACTACAACGGTACAATCTGTAATACTTTCAGGTTGGGGACCAAATGAGAAAGGAAAGGGAAACATGAAACAAAAAGACGACCGCAAATGCCAGTTAGTCTGACTGAAAGTTGCCTGTTCTATTCCATCTGTATTGTGTAAACTGTCTCCAAAGTGGGGGCTTACCACACTGTTCCCTGCCAGGGAGCAACACCTCTTCTCCTATAACCAGACACCCTACTTGACTTGCTCATGCTCCTTCTTGGACTGCAGCTGGAAGACTGGGCAGCACAAGAATGCAGTTTCTTTGCAGCAACTGGTGCTTTTCATTGTTGCACCTGCAAGCTCATAAGGGACTGGAGATTGCCTGGAAGTCACGGCACGGAGCAAGGGACAAAATAAAAAAGGACAACTTGGCTCACTATCAGGAGCTGGCAGAGAGATCAAAGGGAGGCCACCGATGGGAGTGACGTGGCACTCACAGATGCTCCCTTGTACCTGCCCAACTTCGACAACACAAGCTAGGACTTGGGCAACCACAGAAACCGGCCATCACTGTTTTCTGCAATGACCTCACTCTTGGTATGTGTATTTGTGTGGCATGGTGGTGGTGCTACATACAGAAAACAACCTATGCAGATGGTGCTTTGGTAGGGCTTAAAATTAAGCTCACTCAGGTGGGGGGGGAGTGGGCTAGCATAAGTCACTAAATATTGTGCTCCCTCACTATAACAAACTCCCTCTTATAGTGAACATCTGCGATGGCTCCCACTATTTCCTAAGTAGGCATATTAACACCTCATTATAGTGAACTACTATCTATGGTGAACAAATGAGCTAGCTCCAGAGGTGCTAACTATAAACACCGTGCAACTGGCTCTCTAGTTGGGCTTGAGTATCCTTTCCCACCCATAAGGTGGATCTCTAGTGCTGGTGATGCAGCTTGCACTGGAGGGTGGGAGGTAAAAATGCAAATGGGGGGGGCGGGCAGGCAAGATGAACAGGAAAGCTCTGCCATCTGGTAAATGACTGGCATATAGCTATGTATCAACATAACACTCCCCCCCCCCCAAAAAAAGGGGGCACAATGGTAAGATGGTAGAACCAGATGGAAGGTCTAAAACATGAACACTGATAATTCAAATCACACTTCGTGTCTGAAACCAAAAAAATAAGTTGCCACTGAGGTACATTACTGAGTATAATGTACTACGACCATTTGTAACTTGCCTCTGCTACTCTATTTTGTTGTCAACATATAACTTGGAATGGCCAACATATAAACGTCTTACTGTTTACTCTTCAATAAAATTTGAAGAACAAAAACAACTGCAACATGCTGACAATGGTTCACGCAAGCTTGTTTTTTGTAGAATGATTGTTTCAAACAGCTTGTCTGTACCTGGTCCATCTTTACTGGCCTTTCAGTATATACAATGGCCGATTCTGATTTATATGCTGGTGGTTAGAGACATTTTCAGAACTGGATGATGTAGTTTATGTCCTCGTGAAGCTCTCACACTGTTGTCACAATGCATCCTAGTTCTACCGTAGAATTCTGTAGTTGAAGAGGCATAAACTATATCATACAGTTCTAAAATGGTACCATCAGTGCGTAGATCAGAAATATAAATGGTGCTAATTAAAAGGCTGGTAAAGATGGAACATTATAAAATGGCAAGAAAGATTCCTGGGCTCTGATTAGTCAGTGCTGACCTTCAATAGTGATGCTATCTCACCACAACATCATACCTATTCAAAAAGCAACTAAAAAATTTATATTTTCACTTTTTTTAACAAACAAGCCATTTTATAATTGCAGTAATACACTGAAGGGTGTGTGTGATGGGGATAACGTCACTTCTTGGGCTTTGGAGGCATCAACTACTCCAGGTGTGATATTATCCCAGCATGGCACACGCCTTGCCATGCATTACTGCTTAAATAACAGAATGGGAAACAGTATTTCAAATACAGCTTCTACAAAAAACATAGGCCATCAAGAAGGTTTACAGTTCTGACACTGCCACTTAGCTAGGAGGTGTTCTATCAGTCATAACACCCAAAGGATTTTAGTACACAGCAGCTCAAAGACGCAGATGCTTAAATGGCACTATTTTGGTATCCCTCAATACACAGATGTTATTCATAAGGACAGCAGGTTGCATTACTGGGAATAAGATAGGGGAATCTGGAGAACCCACCTCCAACTGGCACTCCCTTTGTGTTGGGAAGTTGAGACTCTGATGTTGATACATCTGGTTATAATGTTTTAAGGAACAGTGCTTTCTGTGACTTCATCAATGCACTGTTTCCTGGACTTAAATTCTGGAGCGTTTGTTGCAACACTGGTCCAGGGCCTTTGAAGTACGCTTCCCAATTTCCTCTAATTTACAATGTAGAGTTTACAAAATGACATTCCTCCCTGCACCTTTTAGTTTACCTACAGATCAGAGCCATATAAATGTTTAACTTTTTTTTTTTTTTTTTTTTTTACAAGATTTGGAAATGTGCACTGCATCTTTTTCATCAGTCATGGTCTACATTGCTGGGGTAAGTTGACCTGTTGAAGGAAATCAGGATAAATGGGTGGCACAGTCAATTATTCTTTTGGTAGTTATCTGTACAAAAAATATTATGCTGCCTTACGTGAGAAACATTTAATAATGGCAGTCAGATCACACCTGAGGACCACAGACTGAAAAAAGTTCAGTTGCTTACCAGTAATACTGCTTCAAATCTCTCCAAGATCTACTATTACCAGTAGCAGACGATCTTGGAGACAGTCTCTTCAATACAGCCACACATACTTGTATTGAACTGTAAACTGTTGGCGTCAGGACCATACGAATATGCCAGCAGAAACAGACCACCCGGTCTATCTAAGTCTGCTCGAGTGTGCAGCTAGCACCCCTAGTTTGCAGCTGCCCCACCCCCTCCCTTTTGTCATCCCACTGCCACCTCCACCCCCACCCTCACTCTCTCCTGTTCCCTGTCCCATGCCCTTTTAAAGCTGTTCACAGCTTTACATGGTATCACCCATTCTGGTAGTGCGTTCCATTTTGCTACCACCCTCTCTGTGAAATAGTGTCTCCTCATTTCCCTCCTAAATCTCCCCCCCCATTCTTAGCATGTGCCCCTTGGTGTCCCTCCCCTTCTTAGCTTAAAGATCTCATCTGCCCCATCCTTACTGATCTCCCTCAGATACTTGAATGTCTCTGTCGTGTCCCCCCTGTCCCTTCTATCCTCCAGGGTGTACATATTTCAGTCTCCCAGCCTGCTGTCATAGTCTCTCCCCTCCATTACCCACATCATCTTTGTTGCCCTCTGCACACCCTCCAGTAGCATGATATCACACTTTAAGTATGGCCTCCAAAACTGCACACAATACTCTAAGTGTGGCCTTACCAGCGACCACTCAGAAATGTTTGCCAATCTGGAGCCATCAATGATGATGTACATCACTGGTGCCTACACAATAAGGGCAGCTTCATTTCTTCTCAGTTTCCAACCAGAGACTGACTCAAAGTTGTACAGCTCTGACAGAAATAGGAGCCCAAAGCCCTGAGCCACTAGGTTGCTAGGAGTGGTGAGGAGGAGGAAGCAACCTCACTGGGGGGTACAAAAGGGAGAAGACCAAATGTGCAGCAGCCAGCAGATCTACAACTGTGTTACATCTGAAATACAGAAGGGGTAGGTGGGAGGGAAAGCAGTGACTCTATACAGGAGAGTCTCTCGAAGATCTACTGGTGCTGAAAAGTAACTGAACTAGCTTCTTCGAGGACATATCCCTCTGCACAGTCCCACATACTGAACGATTCTCAAGCAACTAAGACACTGCACAGTAGGAGGAAGGCAAAATGGGGCATATACCCAGTTCCTTAAGACAGGAGGCCTTGGAGGAGGGTAAGGCTGAAGTCAGCCCATCTACAGGAGACCAGATCCAAATGGTAATGGTTAGTGAAAGTATGATCTGACTCCAAGTGAAGTCAGAACATACACTGTCTGCAAAATGGAATGGAAGCAAACACACCCCAAGTGGCATATCCATGGACAGGACCAAGAAGCTGTTGTCCATGCTTCTGGTTACAAAAACAAATGTAAGATGCCAATCATTTGGAAAGGCATTGCTTAAAAACAGGGCACCCACCATCCTGCAACCAAATGAAATGGAAAATTGCAAAGACTTTCGCCAGTCCTTCATGCAATATGAATGAAAGAGTAATGTTCTATGGGCATACAGAGAATGCAGGATCACTGCTCGAGCATTCTGGGGGCAAAACACAGGAATGTCAATGGTCTGATTCAGGGTAAATTCAGACACTATTCTGGGAAAGAACTATGGACTGGTACGAAATTAGACTTGATCCTAATGAAAAACAAGGCACAGATGATACATAATCAATACCTGTAGCTAGGAAACACTCAAAGCCAAAGTGACAGCCGCAAGAAAAAACGTTTTCCAGGAGAACAATAGAAGCTCACAAGTAACAGTGGGTTCAAAAGGAGCCCGAGTAAAGGACTCCAGAACCAAGGTAACATCCCAGACCAGAACCAGGTGAGGAACTGAAAGATGCAGAAGGCCCTTTCAGGGATCTGAAGATAACCTGTAATTGGGCCAAAGATGTGACCCCAATATAATGGAAATGGCCACAAATTGTACTTTCAACGAAGTGTACTAGAGGCTCAAATCGGACAGGGAAAAGAGGTAATCCAAAACATGATGGCCTGGCTGGCCTGTCGGCGCAGCAGTTGGATTTCCGCTTGCGACGCCAGTGACCCGAGTTCGGGAGTGGACTTGGGATGATGGAGGGCTGGCTGGGGAAAGAACGGCTTGAGTGTCCCACGACAGCTCTCCGTCTCCAGAGGGGCAGAGTGGGAGGGCCGATGCCCACTGTACTTGTGTGACTCCGGGTGGAGGCCCGGGGGACTGCAAGCCCCAAGTGGAAGGGGATGGGCGGCCCAGTTGCACAATGGACATCAGTGTGTAACGCCTTGACGTCAGGAGCTCACACTGGGTCGGGGAGAAAAACAGAAAAACACCTGTCGGCTTCGGGATGACGGGCTTCCCGGGGCATGCCTCCGAGTTGCCCCTGCTCACCAACCACCTCCAGGGCCTGACAAAATGAAGGATTACAGGGGTTCTGACCCCACCTTGTCCCCGCTTGGGGGGGTAAGCCGAAGCTACATGGGGGACTGGAAGGTAGGTACTGGTGAGCAGGCGGCAGGAGGATGACCCCTTGGATGCCCTGAAGGGTCGGGGTTGGCAGGCAGTAGGGGGAAAAAAGTACAATTTAAAAAAAAAACATGCTGGCCCGAACAAGACTGTGTGTCGTGGGAGTGAAAGGCATATCAGATACTATATTTTAGGGAACGTATACCTAGTAGACTGCTTCCTAGTCACCTACAGAACATTACAACAGCAGGGAACAATGCAAAACAGTACTGTTCTATGTATTCAGGAGCCAGGTATGAAGATACAGTGCCATAAGGTCTGGCTGTAATAGGCTGTTGTGAGCCTGTGAAAGTAAGCTTGGCTCCAAAAGTAGAGCAACTAGAGGTCTTACTGCCATATGATGTAGGGCATTAAATCCATCTCTGCAATAACAGAGCAACCAAATTTAGAGAGACCAATTCCACCCACAGTTTCACCAATGCCGTCTGGATTAGGGGAACTGGAGGGAACCCATAGAGGAACCCTCTCTGCCAGAAAAGAGACGATGCGTCTTGTCAAAGTACTCATGGCCCTGAAAGGAGCAAAAGTGTGGCAGTTTTGCACTGAGTGAGGATGCAAAAAGGTCCAGTCCTGGTTGACCCCAATGGGAGAAGAGCTTGGCGGTCATGGTGTACCAGAGATCCTACTTGTGGGATAAAGTGAACAACCTGCTGAGAGCGTCCATCATGACAGAGATCCAGACAGAAATATGGCCACTAGGGCCAGCCCAATGGCATGGAGGGCTGAGGTGCTGGCGCCTTACCTCCTGTCATGATGGTGACCCAGGTTTGGGAACAGTCTTGGGTTGCTGGAGGTCAGCCGGGGCAGGACAGAATTGAGCATCTGAGGGACTGCTTTTCTCTCACAGGGTGGGGCAGCATGTTGGCCTGGTCTTAGACTGCCAACAGGTAGAGTTCTGGTGGCAATGCAGCATGGGTGGCAAAAAAGGGAGGGCACTGTGGGAATGCCAGGTATTATGTGCCACCACACACACACACACACACACACACACACATACATACACACATGAGTTTGACGTCCTACAGCAAGCGGCAGGAAGAAAACTAGGAAAAAGGATGTCAGGGATTTAATGAAGCTTGCCTGCTTGTCCCACAGTTTGTGACGCCACTTGGGTGCTCAACTTCACTCCACATTAAATTTTCAGTATGGGGGGGCGATGGATTACCTTCCACCCTCCGGCCCTGCCATGAGGGGGAATTCGTGGGAGTACCCAGACTAAACGTGAGTCCTGGATGAGGCTGGGGCTGGCTCAGGGAAGCAGTGACAGGGCTGATTAGCTGCCCCTGGGCAAAGGTGGGATAAAAACCTCTACAGAAAAAAGTGTGGCAACTGTGTACCTTCTGTGCCAGAGCCCATTCCCAGACCCGCATCATTTCTCTGTAGAGAGGATTGGAGTGGGTACGACCTTGTTTAGGGTCTATATAACCAGATCACTTCAGGAGGCCTTTAGTAGGCAATAATTCAGGTATGGGAATATATTATATACACACATATATACTGTATATAGTCTCTTGGTGAAGGGGCATGGCTACCACTGTGAAACATTTGGTAAAGACCTGTGGTGCAGAGGAAAAGCCAAAGGGCAAGACAAAGAATTGGTAGTGATGGCCCTTAGGCATGAATTGCAGCTACTACTGGTGGCAGTACTTGATCTTGATATGCAAATAGGTGTTCTGCAGAGCCAGCTCCCTGTAGTAATAAAGGGAGGAGGAACAGCAAAAAGAACATGCAAACATTTTTGCACTATATGAACTCGTGAAGAACTTGTAGGTCTAAAACAGGCCAAAGATTGCCTGTTTTCTTTGGTGCAAGAAAGTATCAGGAGTAAAACCCTTGACTGTGGTTGGTGGGTGGAATGGTCTGAATTGCCCTTTTTTTTTACCAACAGAGTGCACACTTTGGATTGCAGAACCAAAAAGTATGTAAGAAAGTAAAAGCAAGGGCTGAGTGGATGCACCAGAGGTTGTGCCACTCAGTCCAGTGCATGACCCTCTAGGATCCACCTGGGTGATTTTATCTCCAGCCACATGGCAGGAGCTCCATGTTTCTGTCTCCTACCTGAACCCCTGGCTATGGGACAAAAAGTGTTGGGAGTCAGAAGGAGGGGCTGGCTGAATTACCACCCTGTCTACCTTTAGGGACCATAAAAGGGGCACCCAAAGAATGGTGCCACTGAGAGGCTGCCTGGCTAGTGGACCGGCAGACATCCTTAGAGTGGAAAAGCAGCCCCTATGAAATGAGTCACCACCCCATCTGTGAGCCGAAGCAATGGCTTGGACATAAGCATCAGAGACATCATAAGCAGAATGCAATAAATGCTTGCCAGCCTCCAAGCCGTGATCAACACAGAAATGGGTTTCTGTTTTAGAGAAGCCCTCAGGCATGTTATCCACCAATGTAGACATGGTCTTTCATAGGCAGTTTTGATATTTTATCATGTATGCTTGATAACTGGCAATGCGGAGGCCCAAAGCAGTAGAAGTGAATGTCCACTTGCCTGCTGTGTCTATTTTCCTTTATTCTTTGTCAGGAGGCTTAGTGCTCATATGATGAGGTGCCTTAGTGCTATCATGAGCAGCTAACAGTCAGTTTCTGGAAGAGTAGTGTAATAAGGCTTGGTGGAAGGGGTAAGATACTATGTATTTGTCTTCCTGGGAATCACTGGTAGGTTACGGGGTCTAGGCCAGGCTGCCATGGTAGCATCCTCCAAGGCAGGATATTTTGGATGAATTACCTCATATGCAGCAACATAGACTTCCAAGAATTTATATACATTCTTTTTAGCTGAGTCCTCTTCCACAGATGAATATTAGAGCTTCTCCTACATAAGATGCAGTGGGTTTTGGAATGAGGCATCCTCAGGTGGAGAGACCTGGGAGCATAAACCACAGAGTCCTCAATACCAGAGTAGACAGGGGAACTGGAATCAAAGCAATGGCAGATAGGAGCTTCCTCATTCTCCTCATCATCATCCATTAAGGGTAAATTATATTCATCCTTTTCCTCCTCAGTAGGTGGAAGAGGGCCAAGACGAGCCACTTTCATGGTGGCAAGGGGTTACGGAGCTGGAACATGGACAGAAGTTCCAGTGACCCTGACTGTACTGAGAGGAACAACAGGGTTGGTGTTGACAAAATCAACGATGGAAAAGAAGGCAGCGATCTCTTAATTCAGAGGACGGTGCTAGTACAGTGGCATTAGGGTCGACAGCAGCAGCAGTACTGGCTGGACCATACCAGTTAATGACATGCTGGCTGAAGTTGCAGGGTCTGAAGAGCACCAGAGCTTGTACCTGCACCTGACCTTAGTGTCTCAGCGATGGTCGGACAGAAGACGGCGGCCGATGACTTACCTTCCTGCATCTTCAATGGAGACCAGGATCTGAAAGAAGAAGCATGCTGGTGACATTCTGTCAATGAAGTCTCTGTTTGACTTTTCTTTCGACAAATGACACTGCTCCTGCAGAGGCAAGAGCATCATGGATTGGCGAGAACAGCTGTGGGGCTCTGACTGAGCTTGCGTCTTAGAACATTGAGAGGATCCTGCAGTATAGCTGGAAGCTGCACATTTGGCTTTTTTTTTTTTTTTACAGAAAAGATTCTACCGATTTTCGTTGGCATCTCCTCATGGCCTAGTTGAAACCTTGGCAGATACAACAAGACTTATCATCATGCGAAAGCCAAGGCAGTGTACACACAATTTGTGAACAGTGTCATGGAAAGATCTTAATGCCGCACTGCCAGAGGCAAAACAGCAGCTGTTTCTTTGAATGCTTTATCGAAAATGAAAAACTTAAGTAGTAAATTCAGTGATCAAGACTGAGGAACAGTGGTTGACGGCAGTAGAAAGGAAACTAAGGCGATATTGTCACAGTATATATATGCACCACTAATGATGTACTAAGCAAAATTTTCCATGTAGTCCTGACCCTGATGATGTATGTGGCTCTATGGAGGGAGCTGTCCTTGAAGATCTGAAGATCCTAGTGGATGACTAACTCTAGTGTGTGTGTGTGTGTGTGTGTGTGTGTGTGTGTGTGTTTTAAGGAATGAAGGTTGGAAGTCTGTACTTGCACCTCCCTAGAGACTTCTGTGGTCTGGAAAGGAAAAACTATCTTTCATCTCACAAGGTGAAGAGTATGGTCCAGAAGATAAGAATGAAATGGTACTGTGGCAAATCCCATTAAAGGTGCCAGTTCAAAGATTCTGTTTTCCTTCACAATGTACAAACAGCAAGAAAATACAAAAATGGGAAATTTATACAATAGGATAATTTTTAAAAATAACAAACAAAACAGGAAAAGCCCTTTGTGACATCTAGAAGGGCAGGCGCTGAATTTGTGACTACCAGTGGCCCCTATAAGTGTTGAGCGTCTCATTCAAGAACATGCCACCACTGATGTTAGGAGGCCAGTCTTCAAATTTAGTTTTCTTTTTTTTTTTGTCTCAGCATAAGCAGGTGACAAGGGGCGGGGTGGGGGGCAGAGCCAGTATCATAACTAGAAAGCGATGTGTTGCATTCTCTTTCCTGCCTTTTCCTTATTTAAGACCCCCGCAACCCACTTCTATTTTAAAACAAAATCCAAAATCAGTCCATGACAAAGTTTTCAAGAGGAAGGACTCTTTTGCTGATACAGTTTCTGCTACAGGAGTTCTGGGGGGAAAACAACTTACAATGACAAATCTCTCCTCTGGGATTTCCAATCACAGGTTTGAATTGAGGCTATGGTACCAAAATATCTTAGTCTACCTGCTGAGATGAGTTAAAAGGGGAAGGAGGAGGTTGAAAGCTCAGTACCAGCAGGGGAACAATCAGCTTCCAGTAGTCCAAACAGATCTTCTTTGTTCATACCCATTTTCCCTAAGCACAGGAAGCCAGAACAATTTCCTGAGGTTGAATCCAGCATCAAAATTAGAGGCTAACAAAACCAGGAAGTCCAGAACACAATGTCAATACTCAGCCACTGTGCGAATACTGAGCATGCCCAGAAACACAAGCTCATGGGTCATATGCAGGGGCGCTGGCCCCCAGGAATGTATTCACTGCATTAGACTATCTTGATGTTCCTGAATAGGGGTGGCAGTGTCATGCACTGGTTCCATCCTCCTCAATGACCCGGTTCATGCTGGTGCCATGCGTGATATGAGTGGCAGGGTTGCTCAGGTCTCTAGTGCTACTGTGTCGTGACTGATCATTCAGGCGGTGAGAACTGCTGTGTCGGGACTGATCCGTCAATCTGGACATGCTGCCGTGGGTCAGCCGATCCTCCATGCCTCGGTAACTGCAGGGAGTGTACCTAATTTGAACAAACACAAAGAATTTCTTTACTATCGAATAAGGACATTTTTCTGATTCTTGAATCAGGTTGAATTGTGAAATAGTGGAAAACAAATAGCCCCTTTAATCTGTCCCCAACTTTGTTTCCACAAATGGACAGCTCGGAGCAAAGGAGATAGCACTTACCCATTAACAGAAAAGATGAATGTACTCACCATCTGATATGTGCAAAATGCTTCTTTACTCATAAAAAAGTGGTGAGAGTACAAACAACCTAACGTTTTGCATGATGCTTTATCAGAAGACCTCTGACAAAGCATCATGTGAAACATCAGGTCATCCGTTGGGATGCTGGCAGCCACGTCACGTAGTGTGGTTTAACTTGTTTGTAGTCTCACCAGTTTTTCATAAATAAAGAGGCATTTTGTACACTACTGAGTACACTGATCTTTTCTATTACGGGGTGGGTGCTATTTCCTTTTTCCCAAGTTGAACTGTGATATGCTGTCACCCAACACCAAGCTCACACAGCAGACTGTGAGGAACCTGGTTCTTGTTCCATGATCCGGTTCTCAGCAGGGACATGATGCCTGAACAAAGAAACTGGGAGTTGTACTTAGTTTTGACAAACAACAGAATAAATATGGAGCTCCAAGATGGGGAGGCATGCCTGCCTGAAGTGGAAAATGAACACTGCAAATTCATCATCCAGGGTCAGAAGAAAAAGACATGGTGGCACCTCCCCCATAGAAAAGCTGATTAAATTGTGCTGTCTGGAGTTGCTTTATGTAAGCAATAAGTCATGACAGGGTGTGGGTTACTATTCCTGAGCCCCACACCCAGGTGTGTGCTGCAGCACTAAGCGCTTAAACCAAATGTCTTCAACTACCTGGAAGTGTGGTTCAGGAATAGTAACCCACACCCTGCAGCGGCTTACTGTGCTTATAAAGTGGGTCCACTGTAAAAAATTAAGAACAGTGTAAATTGATGGATTGTATGGCTAATTCAGCTACCCCTCAGCTTTAGTAAGTTTAGATGCTTGTAAAGCTTTTGATAGGGTGTCCTGGAGATTTCTATGGGGAACATTAACGTCATTTGGATTTCTGAGGGAATTTGTGAATTGGCTGGAGCAAATATATTTGGAACCAAGGGCATATATAAAACTTAATGGTGGTATCACACCCCATATCCCAGTCTGATATCCCTGCCCACAGCACCCAGTTGAGCGCCAGGGCTACGCCCGACACGGGTGGAGGCCAGCTAAGCCGACCCAGGGGACCATGAGAGGAGGGACATCGAGGAAAGGTACAGGAAAGCCGCAGCCAATCGGTAAGCGAGCGCTTTCAAGGCACAGCAGCCGATTGGTCCTCCTGCCCCACTGAATTGCATTGACTGAACTTACACTACCTAAAGCTGTTCTGGGACTTGGAAATTTTTCTGAAAACTTTAAAAAAAGAGCTGTTTTACTTGTTTTATGTAAATGTAGAGGGAAACTGTTAAAATTCTGTGTAACTATGATTACAAGCCTTTTTTTGTAATTTAAAGTGGGCCAGACGCTATGGCACCCCAGCCCCCCCCCCACAGCCTTTTGTTGTGCAAATTTCAATCACTCTGACCAGCAGAAACACTTATTTCTGTTTTTTTACTAATCTTTGCACCTTCCTCTGTCTCTCTCCAGTCTGATATCCCTGCCCACAGCACCCAGTTGGCGCGGAGCTCACAGCTCACTTGGCGGGCGATCGTGACCGCTAAAGCTGACCAGGGACCACGAGGCAGGAGGACATCGAGGAAAGGTACAGGAAAGTCACGCTAATCGGTACGGCACGCTTCAAGGCACAGCAGCCGATTGGTCCTCCTGCCCCATTGAATTGCACTGACTGAACTTACACTACCTAAAGCTGTTCTGAGACTTGGAAATTTTCTGAAAACTTTCAAAAGAGCTGTTTATTTGTTTTATGTAAATGTGGCGAAACTGTTAAAATTCTGTGACTGTGATTACAAGCCTTTTTGTAATTTAAAGTGGGCCAGGCGTTAAAATCCAGCCCCCAGCCTTTTGTTGTGCAAATTTCAATCACTCTGACCAGCAGAAACACTTGTTTCTGTTTTTTACTAATCTTTGCACCTTCCTCTGTCTCTCTCCAGTCTGATATCCCTGCCCACAGCACCCAGTTGAGCGCCGGAGCCACGCTCCGCCAGCGGGCGGTCGGCGACCGCTAAGCCGACCCAGGGGACCACGAGGCCGGGAGGGAGATCGAGGAAAGGTACGGGAAAGCCGCAACATTTTTGCCCACCTGCCCTTCCCCCTCCTTGTGTGTTACTTTTATAGGCATCTTCCCGACGAAATCTCTTCTCCCGCCCTCAGCGATACTGTAACCAATAAACTGCATTATCGCCCTGCAGTACCACCTAATCAGCAATCTTACTGTTCTCCCGGTAGTTAACTATCAATACCACTTTCACAATGGGGAGACTCCTCCTGATATTTCTTTCCCTGTCATGCATGGGGTTCCTTGAGGAGGATGTTCATATCACACAAAATATGGTGACCCGTCTGCCTAGCCTCTCTGTCTCATCCTCATTGAATAATGTTCAGACCCTCACACATGCCCTACCATTGCTGCATCAGTATCAGTGGGGTGACCTCCATAAAGGGACGCAAATTACCATGTATGTATTCCCATCAATGCTCCATTACTGGATATACAGTTCCCCCTTACGCCTGACCACCAAACTGCTACTTGGTGTCTCGACACGATGTCATAACCCCATTTGGAGCACCCCAAAAGAGTGGCAGCAGAGCAAGAAAAGGAGGACCAAAAACAGCCCCCTCTTCCTATCTCTTGCAGCCCTTATGAAACTCCTATTCTTTCTACTACTCTGTATTGGAAATGTGGAAATCAACCCAGGCCCCCCTGAGTCTATCACCTCACCAGCAGACCTAACCTCAATTAAAGGCCTCAGTTTTCTGCATATTAATGCATGCAGCCTCCTGAAAAAACTTACATTGATACAAGCCTGGGTTGCCCATACCTTGCCAGACTTTCTCGTGGTATCTGAGACATGGCTCAAACCCACCACAGCAGATAGGGATGTTAATCTACCCAACTATCAGTTATTCAGAGCGGATCACCTAACAAGGGGCGGTGGAGTAGCTATATACGTAAAGTCCAGTATACTTGTATCCTGCTTTACTGCAACCTCGATGCCCAAAGAATTCGAATGTATATCCCTCAAAGTATCTCTCCCCAATACAGCAGCTTTCCAGCTAGTTGGCTGCTACAGGCCCTCCTCTGCTGACCACAAGCTTTTATCCCACCTGGGGAATCTACTCAAACCAGGCTCTGAAGAAGTCATTATCCTAGGTGATCTGAATCTAAACTGGCTTTCCAAGGCAGCTGCACCTTTGGTATCATTCTGTGATACACATGGGCTCACACAAATGATAAATGAGCCAACAAGAATAAACTTAAAGAATAGAAATAACAGCACACTACTTGATATCATGCTGGTGAACAAACCCCACCTATTCACACATGCTGGAGTGCTTTTCAGTGATATAAGTGATCATTGCCTCATTGCAGGAGTAAGATCTTCCAGCAAACCAACAACCCCAGCAAAATTCCTAATGAGAAGATCCAAGAAAAACCTCAATATTGAAGGATACCTGCATGATCTAGCTCACTCTCCAAGCTGGCAAGAGTTTTATCTTGCACACTCTGTGGAAAAAGCACATCAGGTGCTAAACAGCATAATATTAAGTGCCCTTAACACCCATGCCCCAATCACTAGTGTTCGAATAAAAAACAAATCTTGTCGTTGGTTTTCAGCTGACCTCAAATCTGCACTGTTGGAGAGAGACAAACTATGGAAGTTGGCAAGAAAAACCAAGAACCCTAATGACTGGATGTTATTTAGGAAAGCCAGGAATAGCTGCACCAAGAAAGTAAGGGATGCAAATGCTGCCTTTTACTTGGCTGAACTTGACTCCTCCTATCACAAACCTGCTAGGTTCTGGGGCACCATCAAGAGTATTGTTGGGCAGGATTCTAGCACCTCTCTACCAACTCAATCACACCACATTAATGGCTCTATTTCTGGCAAAATGAAAGTACTGGATGCTTTCAATAACCCCTTCACAACTGCTGGCCTTGCCTTTGACACCTCTCCAGCTAATCTGCTAGGTGCACAACTAAGCTCCCAGTACACTGGTGCTCAGAGAGCTGATTCTTCCTTCTCCTTCAAACCTGTCCTGTTGAAGCATGTAGAGGATCTTTTATGGTAGTTGGATATTAAAAAAAGCACAGGGGCAGACTCTCTTGACCCCTACTTTATAAAGATTGCATTCCATGTACTTGCAGTTCCCCTAACACATCTCTTTAATCTATCTTTGACCTCTGGTTCTATTCTTACAGTGTGGAAGACAGCCCAAGTGGTTCCCCTTCTAAAATCAGGGGACCCTATGGACCTTAATAACTACAGGCCCATTTCCATTCTTCCAGTGCTATCCAAGATGCTAGAGAAAACAGTGAGCATCCAGCTAAGAGAATATCTTGATGATGCTAACCTCTTGAATCCAGCTCAATCTGGGTTTAGGGCCAGGCACAGCACTATCTCTGCACTGGCCAAAGTTACAAATGACTGGCAAACCAAATTAGATAAAAAGAATAATGTCTGTGCAGTATTTCTTGACCTAAGCAAGGCATTTGACACTGTGGACCACGAGCTGCTACTCTCTTCCTTGCATTCCATTGGCCTAGATCCACCCTCCCTTAAATGGTTCAGGTGTTACCTTATCGATATGTCACAGCAGGTGAAAGCTGAAGGTGATCTATCCCCATTAAAACCACTGCTAAGAGGAGTTCCGCAAGGATCTATCCTGGGCCCTATCCTTTTTGCCATCTACATTAATAATATTGACTCAAATCTCACCAAAGCCACTGTCCACCTCTTTGTTGATGACACTGTTTTGTATGTCAGCAACCCATCACCTGCAGTTGCCCGTGAAATTTTACAAGCAGAATTCTCCTTGCTGCAATATCAGCTACTTGAGAAAAAGCTTCTTTTAAATGCAAAGAAAACTAAAGCAATGCTTTTCTCCAATCAAAGCTCCACCAGCAGCGCCTCACTAAGCAGTCTCCCCCAGCTATGCACTATCCTTGGAGAAAATCTGGAGTATGTAGAAAAATTCAAATATCTAGGTGTGTGGATTGACTTCACACATCATATTGAAGAAATGCTGAAAAAACTTCGCCAAAGGCTTGGCCTATTCTATAGAATAAAACACTTCCTAACCAGAGAATCAAAGATGAGGTTAGTCCAGGCCACTTTTCTTTCAGTTGTTGACTATGCAGACTTCCTTTATAGTCACTGCCCCATCTCCTACCTAAGCAAGCTGGATACCCTGTACCATAGAGCAATAAGATTCATAACAGATCTTCCATCTAACACTCGTCATTGCTCTCTCTATGCTGCAGTTGGATGGAGTTCCCTACATCTCAGAAGGAACAGAAATGCAGCACTATGGATCTACAGAGCGTTGTCTAAAAAACTTCCAAATTATATTCTAGACTGCTTCACCCAGGCCATAGCTAGCTCCTATGCCCTTAGAAGCAACAACCTCATCATGCTCAAGATACCTAAAGTCAACACCCGGCTAGGGAGGGCGGCAATCAGCTATTCTCTAGCTATGGCATGGAATACTCTACAGAAATCCCTAAAGCTGTCCAATCTTATACCTATAGCATCCTTTAAACAGCTCTGCACAGGTTTCTTCGCAGAGAAATGCAACTGCTACCACAAGAGCTAATCTTGCCATTTCACAACCCCCCCTTCCAGACACCCACCATATATGGCATAATTTTGTTCCTCAGTTCTCCCTCCCAGACAGCCACCCTTTTTATAGTACCTCAGTTCCATATAACTCTACCTAACTACCTACTACCTACCTAATCCTTCTCCCACTAATCACTGGCCCTTACATCATTCCTAAATGCTCCCCATTCATCCTAGTATTACATTATGCTGTGTGTATGCCTTGACTCCTCTATTGGGACATGTATATACTTTATCTATTAGTATAATTTTCCTATAACCTACCTTGTCATGTAAGTCTTAATCAACTTCTTACCCTTGATCATTGTATTTATAAGTGGGTTTTTTTCCGTATATATAAGTGCATTGATGTATCTGTTGTGTACCAACTATTGAACCTTGACCTTATCAGGTCCATCTTGTAAATGAGCCTTGCTCAATGATGTTCACCTGAATAAATAAAGATTTGATTGATTGATGATATGTTACAATGAGGCACTAGACAGGGATGTCCCTTATCCCCTTTGTTATTCGCCATATATATTGAGCCTTTAGCTATGATGCTTAGAAATTCAGAAAAGATTGAGGGAATTCAGGTGGGCAATCCATCCTGGAAATTAGCTTTATATGCGGATGACATTCTACTGTCGGTGTCGAATCCAGAGTCCTCTATTCCAGCAATATGGGAGGTACTTGAGCAATTCGCTCAGTTCTCTGGATACAAAATAAATTCCTCTAAAACAGAGGTTCTTCCCTTCCATTTCTCCCCCTCGCGAACACTGAAAGGCAGATTACCTCTACGTTGGAACAGCATCAAGATAAAATATCTAGGCATACATTTACCAAACCAGTTAATGCATCTTACTATGGTAAATTACGAACCCCTTACACAAAAAATAGAGTCTGATTTACATCAGTGGTCCCAGCTTCATTTATCATTATATTCTAAAGTTGATCTTGTTAGGATGAATATTCTTCCACGGCTGCTATACCTTTTTCAGACCATACCGGTGATGCCAGATAGAATGTACTTTCCATCCTGGAATAAGTCTTTGGCGAGATATGTCTGGGTTGGGAAAAAAAACCTGAATTAAGTGGTCTACATTAATGCTACCAAAAAATAAGGGAGGTTTAAATTTGCCTGATCTTCAGATGTATGTATACTTTACTGTGATAGCTAGAGTTTTTAATTGGAACAACCCAATGGATGACATACCCTGGAAGAATCTGGAATTTACCCTTAATGGGGTAAAGGTAGGGGGCGACCTTCTACAATTCATATATGCCCCAGCTAACAAGAGACCTAGACTTATTTATAGTACAAACTCTACTATAGAGACTTGGAGGAAACTCATCCATTTAAGAGAGCTGGAACCAGTAGGTACCTATTTTAATCTATTAAATTTCAGAATCTAATTTCCTTCTCTGGAACAGGAGAGTACTTTGGCTTAATGGAGGCAAAAGGGTATAAAATTTGTATTCCACTTGGAGGACGCCAGAGGGGTCCTCTCATTTACTAAACTCCAATAAACTTACAATCTTCCTCAACAAGACTTTTCAATATATACAATCTTAACAGAAAGTGTCGAACAAAGGGAACCAGCCTATAGTAGGCTTCCAGACCCCTTCCCCTTCATTGCTTACCTTAGCTATGACCACAGGGAGAGGATTTACCTGCCCCACTCTATGGGACTAATATATAAGGGTATACAAGAATTATCAAAAATTCAACTCAGGAATTTTGAATGCCTGGAATAAAGAACTTCCCTCCAGGTATCAAAGGAGGATTGGGAAAAATATACTAAAATTCGATGGGACTTTTAAAGACCCCTATTGGCGAGAATTTGCCTGGAAAACTAGAAATAGGTTTTCTACACACCGGCAAAGCTAGCCAAGTTCTCATCGGGAACGACAAGCTATTGCTGGAGAGATTGTGGAGAAAAGTCTGCAGATCAGTTCCATGTTTTTTGGGCCTGCCCGCAGTTGGCAGGTTACTGGAGAGATATTTTGGAGGCATTAAAAGAATTGGTAGATATGGAAGCTGTATTGACTCCTGAGCTAGTATTACTCTCAGTTCCACCGGAAGATCTTCCAATATCCAGAGGGTCACTGTTAGTCACTTATATACTGGCAGCTAAAAATGCAATTACTAGAAATTGGGGAAAGAAGATGCCCCCAAACATTCAGAGCTGGCGGGGAATAATGGGAGAAATTTATGTATTAGAGAGATTAATAGCCAAAAGTACAGATAAATGGTCCACCTTTGAGCTTAAATGGAGGAAACCGATTCTATATATTTCATCCTTAGATCCTACTTTTGTACCTTAGAAATATACTGATCCTGATGATGGTTTCTGTAAATGTCTTAGCGCTCATTATATGAACTGCTTTATAAACTATGTAAGTTGTCCTGATACTTTTGGCTAATGTACTGCTACATACCCAACTGATTGACTGATGTAATTTTATGCTGCCTTAACTTATATACTGTAAAAACTGTCATGTTTTTGCGAATGAAAATATAATAAATACAAAGTATAAAAAAAAAAAAAAAAAAAAAAGAACAGTGCAAATCAGTGCTGTTTTCCTGAAACACACATCTTTGGAACCTTCTCCACCACGACACAATGGCAATATTACGTGAAAATGCACAAGCTACACTGGAAGTTTGTGGGCCTGAAAGCAAATATGTTGCAATATTTTGATGCAAAGTGTGTCTTGGTCATGTAAGCACCCTCTGGGTACCTACTAGTTAAGTTTCTGAGAGCTATGTAGATAGGAAGGAATTGGGACCTGTGGTGCCTGAGAGTCTGGGAAGTAGGGCCTGCTTGCTGCCAGTAGGGGGCCCACCCTTGGGATATAAAACAGAACGGTTTTGGTGGCACAGAAGAGAGATCGGGGGTGGGGTGGGGGAGAGATCCAAGAAGAGAGGCAGGGGGTGTTTGGCCCGCAGGTTCAGCCGGAGGGCCGTGGCAGGGCCAGGGTGGTCCGCTTGACACCCCAGCCCTCCACCCTCGAAGACCTGCAATGTGCAGAGCAACTGTTCGGGTGTGAAGGGAAGGGGAGCACTGGAGCAATGAGTGGGGCCTGTCGGTGCAATTGGTAGCTGGAGCCCGAGGAGAAGAAAGAAAAATGGAGGCCCACCAAGTGAAGTTTGGCACCTCGGTAGGGTAAGCACTGATGGGGTCCAAAGCCCAGAGAAATTGTGCCCATGGGCGAGTTCGGCAGTGGGTCGGAAGGTATCCTTTGAGCAGGTCCACTATGGCAATGGGGCCTGGGGTGCGGCTCAGAAGTGGTAGCCTGAGCAGTTGAGGGTGTAGTGAAGGCAGCACTACCCCTATTCCCCAGGCTGGTGGCCACTGCAGAGTTAAGACGCCCTGGCTGAGCAGCCTGTGGAGGTGGAGAAAGTCCATTTGGGGGAAGGATGTTTGGGACCCCAGCGGGGTGGTAGCCCACTGGTTGCTCCGGTGTGACACTAGCAGAAGGCCCCCTGATGAATCAGTTCAGAGGCTGGAATCGCTGCATGAGCACAAAATGCAGGGAGTTACTGGGAAAAGGCCGAGGGTACCCACAACTGCCCAGAATAGGGCCCAGCTGCTGAGCACTGGCATCAGCAATTGGATGTCTGAAAGGGTTCTGCTGGTTCAGTTCTTGCTAAGTAACATCGAACAGAATTAATGAATTATAACCTTTTAGAGCAGAGGGTATGCTCCAGGTTTTGTTGCCCCAGTGGAGAAGTGCGTCCAGGCAGATGGGAAGGAAACAAGAGAGAGCGAAGGGGTCTGGGACAGTAGAAATGTCTCATGCTGTCATGATCCCTATCGGAATGGAATTACAAGAGGAGAGCTTTTATTGAGTGACTGTAACTGGTGGGGAAATAAGATATGAGATGACACGAATGGACACAAGCTACTTTATGGGGTCAACTAATTCGGCCCCTAAAGTGCTATCAGGAATTTAGCCCTCATGGCTTAAGGGTGATCTGCATGAAATAAATCAGTGTTAGCCCAAGAGACGGTTGCAGTAGATTTTCCAGCTTGTGTTCTGTCCTCCTAGACACCCAGCATAGCCCTTGTCAATGCCATGTATTTTTTCCCAAACCTTGTCCTACCCCTGCTGAAAGCTTGATACTGACTTTGTAGCCACCACCTAGGGAGGTGATCTATTCCAAGGGTCCACCACCCTCTCTGAGAAGTAATACTTTCTGATGTCCCTCTTGAACACTCCACCCTTCAATTTCCACTCGTGCCCTCTTGTAGTAGAATTGACATTCCTGGTAAAAAATTTCACTTCTGGCATCTTGAATATGCCTTTAAGGAACTTGAAGGTCTCAATCATATCCCCTCTCACTCTCCTAGTCTCTAGCAAGTACCATTTCAGAGCCCCAAGCCTCTCTTCATAGGTGATTTCCTGAAGGCCATGTATCATTTTTGTTGCCCTTCTTTGGACCACTTCCAATCTATCAATGTCCTTTCTTAGGTGAGGCCTCCAGAATTGCACACAGTATTCCAGATGAGGCCTCACTAATGACCGGTAAAGTGGTAATATCACTTCCCTGTCCCTGCTGTCTATCCCCCTGCCAATGCATCCTAACATCCTGCAAGCCCAACTATAAGCCTTATTGCACTGACTTTGCTGCTTGAGGTTGTCCCTAGTGACGACTCCCAGATCACGTTCCTCAGCAGAGGAGCTCAGCTGGACTCCGTTTAGCCAGTATTCTTCCTTGGGATTGGCCCTACCCAGGTGCATCACCTTACACTTCTTAGCATTGAAGTTTAATTGCCATATTTGTGACCACCTTTCCAACTTCTTAAGGTTCTCCTGCAGTTGTCTGACTCCCTCCGTGCTATCCACTCTTCTGCTGAGTTTTGTGTCGTCCGCAAACAGGGCGATGTTGCCATTTATGCCCTCGCAGATGTCACTAATGAATACACTGAAGAGGACTGACCCCTGAGGCACCCCACTAGTGACCTGCTTCTCATTAGATTTCACCCTATTTACTGCCACCCTTTGTTTTCTGTCCCTCAGCCAACTCTGTACCCACTTTACTATCTGTTCTGCTACCCCAAGGTCTTCTAGCTTTTTTAAGAGGCATCTGTGTGGGACTGTGTCAAATGCCTTACTGAAGTCAAAGTAAAGCATGTTCACCGCATGACCCCTGTCTAACTCCTTGGTCACTTCATCAAAGAACGTAATAAGGTTAATTTGACATTATCTGCCGGTCACAAACCCATGTTGTTTGTAGTTCTGGAGGTGATTTACTTTGAGGTATTTCACAAGATATTGCTTGATAAGGGCCTCCATAAGTTTACCCACACCTGATGTGAGGCCGACTGGCCTACAGTTACCTGTATCTTCCCTGTCTCCACTCTTTTGCAGTGGTACCAAGTCAGCCACCCTGATGTGGTGTCATGGAGTGGATGTTATTGTTTGAAGTTAATTAAATAATTTTGCACTTTTGATTCTGGTGTGGACAATGAACTTAATCAATGGAATGTGCCTGCTTGCCTAAGAGATACAGTAAGATGCGCCTGTTCCCCAATTCCTGCGACTCCCACTCACTGCCATCAACGAACCAGGTAACAGGTTATTTCTGTTTCTAATTCCTTGGACTGTGGTTGCTTAGGTTGTATAGTGCCCCCCTCCCATCATGTTACCATCAGGATACCCCTAGGCACAGGGAGGAGGAGCTTACAGTCACTTGTTTGGTAATCATATCTTGTAGGCTTATAAGGAACAACACACCAAAGTGCACAATGTGAGTACCTCTTTTGTGGGGAGCTGCTGCCATGAAACTTCATCTTACCCTGGATGGTTAGCCTGCATACTTTGAGAAAGGATAGTATATCCGAAACGTGTCAGGTGATATGTCGTTATTATACTTAATAAAAGTTTAAAATTTACTTGTAGAGCCTGGTGGTATTTGAAGATGGGTGAGAGTGTTCCAGTTTTTGGTTTGCATCCTGCTAGCTTTGAATAATGAAATGCCCTTAAGCCCCTGCCGAGGTCCCATTTCTCTTCTGCATGTTCCTGTCTTCACCCATCGGGCTTCTGATCCAGCTTCTCCTCTGCCTCCATCACCCCCAGTGCTTCTCCAAGACTGCTTGATGCACTTTTTAAGTTTCAAATTGCACTCGCCCATTTTGGATTTTGCTTCATTTTTTATTTTTTCTGCCCACTCTTTTGAGGGGTAATGTTTTGTTGTAATTTATTGTGCTGTTTGGGTTGTTGCCCTATTACTATCGGTAGTAAGCTTAAGTTAATTATTTTGAGTTACTGTAGTACCATATTAATCCCATGTCAAGTACTGTATTACTGTTCTCCCATATTCTCCTTCCCTCAGGTCATGCATGGAAATAAGTCTTGGCTCAGTGTGTCTTTCCTGGCCACCGATTTTCAAATACCGTATTTCACCGTTTAGAAGCTGCGGCTTCTATTAATTGAATTAATTTTGAGACGGGGCTTATATTTGAGGGCGGTCACTAATCGGGGCGGCTTCTAGAAACATAGAAACATTGAATTTGACGGCAGATAAGGACCGCTTGGCCCACCCAGTCTGCCCATTTCCCTACCTAATGGATAAGCTGCAGATCCTAGTTAACTAGCAGCCTACTTCTTTCTACCCCCAACCCCTAGAATTGCCTTATGACTGTCCCATGCATGCTTGAATTCAACCACTGTTTTTGACTCCACAACCTCCTCCGGAAGGCCGTTCCATGCATCCACAACACTCTCTGTGAAAAAATACTTCCTTACATTACCTCTGAGCCACCCCCATCTTCAAATTGTGCCCCCTTGTTCTTGCACACCTCTTTTTTTGGAAGATGTTACCCTCTTGGACTTTGTTGATTCCCTTGAGGTACCTGAAAGTTTCCATCATGTCTATTAATAAAACTATGGCACTGTATCTATTTTTTTACATTCAACAGTGACATCTAATGCAAAGGTGCAGAACAGATTGGGTATATCTGTGTCAGGATGGTGAAGTGTAAATGCTATGATCTTGAGTTCAAACCATCGGTTGTTAACCGCGCCGAATGGGAGGGCAATCATCCGGTTGCTGAGTCTCTGAAGCTGGATGAGAAGCAGATACACGAGTGGCATAAAAACAAAGAATGGCTTCTGATGCTGATGTCTGAATCAGGCTGCTCTGAGACTAACCGAAAGGGACGTAGGCTGGTGGGTGCTGGTCGTAAACCCTCATACCCAACCGAAGAGGAGAATCTTGCTGACTGGATTTCTGCCCAGAGAGATCAGTATCTCAGGGTTACCCGTAAGGCAAAAGCTATGAAAGCAGCTTCCCTGATTAATAACCCAGAATTTAAAGCTAGCCGTGGATGGGTTGACCGGTTTCTGTCACGGTGGGGCTTTACCATTCGCCAGCGCACCACAGTAGGACAGCATCTACCAAAGGACTACATCCCTAAAGTCACTGAATTTGTAGTTTTCTGCGTGAAGCAGATTTTAAGAAATAATATTCCTTTCAATTGTATGGGCAATATGGATGAGACTGCTGTGTGGGCAGACATGCCTGGTGAAAAAACAGTGAATGTCATTGGTGCAAAATCGGTCCCCCTCCTCACTACTGGTCATAAAAAACAGCGAATTACTGTCTGTCTAGCTGCTGTGGCAGATGGTAGAAAACTCCCTCCTTTTGTCATTTTTAAGGGCAAAAGAATGCCAAAGGAGATTTCCGGAGTTAACAGAGTTATTGTGGCAATGTCAGAAAATGGGTGGATGAACGAAGGGCTTACTCTACAGTGGGTAGATACAGTATGGGGTGGACTAGCATTTCATAAAAGGATGCTGGTATGGGACACTTTTCGCTGCCATATTTCACCCGCTGTCAAGCAGAGACTGAAAAAAAAAAATACTGCCATGGCAGCAATACCTGGGGGCTGTACAAAACTTCTGCAGCCCGCTGATGTGTCCTGGAATGCACCATTCAAATCACGGTACCGTGAGTGTTATGATCTGTGGCTTTCCACTGAAGAAAGACAGCTTACTGCCTGCGGAAACCCCAAAGCGCCATCTAAATTAAGAATGTTGGAGTGGGTCAAAGATGCCTGGGGTGCTGTCACAAAAGAGAATATCAAAAACTCTTACCGTTTGAGGCATCACATCCACTGATTCAGATAGCATCGTGTGCACAAGAAAAGAGGGTGTAGCTGCTGAAGCTCGGCAGCCCATTACTGAAAAGCTCTCATTTCTGTACGCAAGTATGAATGAAGGACATTTTATTTGGTAATAACAAAGTCTTTGTTGTACACTAACCATTTTTTTTCCTCCATCAGGAGCTGACACCATACAGTCACAGGATTCGCAGGATCCTATTGTGTTCATTCTGGAGGAGCCAGAAACTAGTGGCTCAGAAGCTGAGGCTGACCCTGACAGTGAAGACGAAGTAGATTAAAATCCGTTTGCTCGAAAACTTTTACTTGCATTAAAAAAAAATGAGAGGCAATAAAGCAACAGAAAACCAAATCGTTTTGTCTTCTTCATTCATTCTGAGTGTGGCCATGGTAACGATGTTGGTTTTGAGTTGTGCGATGATTCGGTAGCAACCAAAGACCACGTGGTAGCATCCCATCGCGGAAACTTGCTACAGCCGGTGAAGTTACCATTCGGCTGTTTACAGTAGCGGTGAAAGCGAGTGTTTTACCATTACCGGTATGCTAGTTATGGTATCAGGCTTGTATACGAGGGCGGCTTCTACTGCATTAATTAAAAAGAGCATGCGGCTTCAATTTGAGGGCGGCTACAAAACAATGAAATACGGTAATTTTTCTTTATATCGGTCAAAATAGTGAAAAAGAAGGTAGCAAGACCTGGCAAACACATTCAGCCTAGTGGTTAGAGCACAGAGCTGTGAACCTGGGGACCCAGCAGACCCAGGTCTGAATCCCACAAATTCCAAATATGTTTGTGTGACCTTGAGCAAGTCACAACCTCCTTGTGCTTAATTTTCTCTCTTTCTCTGAGCCTAACCACCTGACTTTTTCTGACCCTTTCTGTGCTTGCCTAATGACTTCTGCCAACCCTACATGGAGGACTGTAACGTAATTTGGGATACACTGCATATGAAAGGCACCATATAAAACCAAATTCCTTTCTTTTAGCCTAAAATGAAGAAGGTGTATATCAAAATTTATGCAACAGGTGTCTGGATAAATGAACAGTGATAAATCCGTTTATGTGAGCTACTGCTTTATGTGGATAAATTTATTTATCCACATAGTAACTACGTCACACTCCATTTATCTACACAGTCACTATGTCACAAATCCACCTCCCTCTTTTACCAGTTGGCACTACTTTCACCCACATAACTTTCACTTTCCATACCAAATCACACTTCTTGCACACTGTTCACTGTCTCCTTCCTAATATAAACCTTCTCTTTCCATGCTTACTTACAGCATGCAACACTGTCATCACAAAAATCCCCACAGACAAATTAAATGCAAACACTTAATTGTTTTTTTACCTTTTTTAGTTTTACAAATACACACTAGAGCCTTATGCTACATCCCTCTCACAAACCTCCCACTTTCGCATACTTTCTTTCACAGTTACGTTAACAATTTCATATAGTTTCTGCTCCTACTATATCCACAGCATCATCACAAAAAAAAAAACCTTTTTACTGCCTGTTGCTCATTTTCTCTCTCTCTCAAAAGGCTCTTCCTCTCTCACACTACTCACCCGAGACACTGACTGACCAGATCACTGTGCACTCGACTCCGCTTTCCATGACACAACACCAAACCATAAATAAAAAAAAACCTTTGCTTCCCAATTTAAAAAAAACAAACTAAACTAAATCAATAACTCATCGGTGACTGCCTACATCTCCACTATTACCACTCGTACTTCTGACCCCGCTCGCTAACCATCACTGCTATCTTGCCTTGTTTTTTTAACCACTTCATTCGCCAATCACTGACAACGTTCAGACATCATAGACGTCTCATACTTCCGCATCCATGGCAACACCCATCGCAACGGCAGTCACAAGTGGAGCAGCTTTTCATAACAAAATAAACCCACAGAATTTCTCATTTTTACAACCTAAAAAAAAAAAAAAACGTAAATTAAAAGCCAATACACACAGCCTCCTCTCTGTTGCACAAATCAAATAGGCAGAAGGTGGTATCAGTGTGTGATAATTCATTTATCTTGTGCAGTTGCCATTCACCTCTCGTAACACTCCACGCGTGCCACATATCCCTTATGCCTTAACTGTTCTTTATTCTAACTTTACAATATCCAGCCTGACTGCTCCAGTGGCACTGTAAAGGTTGCTTTAATAAAGACTAAATCACTAACACATCTTTTTTTTTTTTTTTACCCTGCTCCTTGGGATCACCAAGGCTGCACCCTTCCTTGGAATGACAGGGCAAGCGAGTGCCTACCTTCACAGCAGACATCAATGTGACTTTGTGACTGGCCAGCAGGGGGCATGTGAGTGTCATATTGCCTACCTTCTCTCACCATGGAGCAGAGCACTCGTCTCCACAATGCACCCCACCATCAGCTAGCTCCAGCATGGCATTAGGTGATTAAAAGTAAACAGCAATAAACATGCCCCCTCCCCATTTTGTTAATACTTTCAGGTGTCTTTTAACATCTACTGTTGAACCTTATTTTTCCAATGACCAAGAAGAACTAATATTCAACAAAGAAAGACACTGCTGTCTGGCCTTATGGAACACTGGTGACATCAGGATCAACTCTAAGCTGCAAAATGTCAGATCCAACATTATTAGCAGCAAATTAAATGTGGCCCCATATAAATTACGGATTTGGAACCCCCCAAAAAGTATAGAGTATAGATCAACATGGGTGGCTGAAGAGAGCATAATGAAGCAGTTTAAAAAAAAGGAATTAACATGAACTGTAGCTTTAAGTATGTCCTGTCAATTAAGCAGTAATTCAGGACTGGGTGTTGTGTATCATGAGATATCATGCCTGGGGTGTGTTGTGAGGCACGAGGCAAACCTTTTGCCTTCAACAACTCAAGAAGTTAGCTGGCCCGGAGGCGCTGAAGGTTGAGGTGCTGGATGCTACACCTCGCGCCACGCCATCAACCCGGGTTTGGGAACGAGCACGGGCCATCAGGGGTCGGCAGGGACAGGAAAGAATCCTTTCCTGGGGGAAGGGATTCAAACAGCCACTGTTCTAGCGGCCTCTAGCGGTGGCTGGGGGTCACGTGACAGGTGGCTGCAATACAGGAGAGAGCTGCGGTGGACGACCTACGAGTGTGTGCGGAAGCCCGCACACTACGTGCAAGATGTCATTGTACATCTGAGCTCTGGGGGAAACAACTAAGGAAAAATCCCATAGTCCTGGTAGCCAAAGGCGGGGCCGGGGACCACCCCCCACGCTGAGTGCGTTGGCTGCCTCCGGTGTTCCCCCCACCCCCCGATTGCCTGCCCAGATTCCAGAAAGATCGTTGAGGGAGAATGGCAGTCCCACCCCGGGGGCTTAAAACTGGGGGACCAGGAACCGTGCAAGTGGAAGAGGAGCTGGTGAAACCAGATGGCAGGACTGAGCCTGCTGACTGGGTGAAATGGAAGTGAGTCGAGTGCCTTCACTGGAGAGAGTCTGGGGCCAGGAGTAAAACAGAACAAAAAAAAAAAAAAACTCAAGAAGTGACAATATCCTATTATATGCTACACCCTAGAGCGTATTACTGTGATTATAAAATGGTCCACACATTACACGTATGTTGAGATATAGCTGATCTTGGTATTCAGTTTTGACCTCATGATGATATACTGAGATACAGTCACAGATAAAAGAGGGCTTCAGCTAATCAGCTCTCAGAATTTCTTCAATTTTTTAATGAGAACTATAGGAGACGTGGGCTTCCATATATTTGTGAAAGGGATTGATTTTTCAGATTTGTTTGTTCAGCTAAGCAAGACTGTAACTTGCTCAATTTTATCTGCACCAAATACCTGGTCTGTCTGGTGGCACTTCAGGAAGAATTTGTTTTACCCTGAGAGAAAGAGATATGGTTTTAAAACTGGTTACTGGAGGAAGTTATAGGAGCCAGGAGTGGGCCGAGTTCCATGACTAGGCTAGACAGATACCCTGAAGGGAAGGGCATTTCTGAACTTGACTGATTAGAGAACAAGATGGCAGCGACACTGGGTTAATCATCATGGGGGAAATCTGTAAGGTGAGTCCGTTTGTTTGAAATTTGTTACTTCTAGTAGCTGTTTTGCTAGTTCTTACTATTTCTCTGTTACATTTATGCCTATTTTATGATTCATCCCACCACTGTTCTGGTTTTAGGTTGCAACTCCTGCCGAAGCTGCAACTTCTCGTTTTATTTTAGGTACTGCATAGGCATAGGCTTGGGGAGCGCTAGTTCAGGGGCTAAAAGTGAGTTAGTGTCAGGAGTTCGCTTTTTTGTTTTTAGTTAGGGTTTTTTCTCAGTGTCTGCACTTTGGGTGCACTTTCTTGTTTGTCCCTACATCTTTGGAAACTTCTAGTCATCTGCTCATGGCTCACTGCTTACCTCAGTAGTTTTCGGGGTCGTCTGGAAGCCGGCAGCCATTAGGAGTTATTCTGCAACAAAATTGGGATCAGGATTTGTGGAGAGGGAAACAGAGTTCCCTCCAGAGCCTTTTCATGCTTGGATTCGACCTGGTTGTGTTAGTTGGTTGTTCAGTTTCTTTTGGTGGTGGGCGGAACTTTTTCTCTGAGGACTTTACCCAGATGCAATTTCAGCCATTGGCTTGGAAAGACTGTTGTTCCTGTCCGGTAGATATCTGGTGACAAGTTACTTTCTTTCCACTTCTGGATTTATTTGAATGTTGGGCAATAAACTGTTCCTGGGCTGTTTCGTCTCCTAGCTTGCACAATTTGGCGGTGAGTTCTGGCTTACTATAGGCTATGAGTGAGTCTTAGGGGGCCAAACAGAAACTTTTTGTTAAGTTTTGTTTGACTTTCTACTTATGGATCTCCATACGCTGTGAGAGAGCCTACAGGGGGACAAGAAACACTATTTTTCTGGTTGTAACTGTGGTTTTCTGTTTTTGCCATAAACTGCTCGATAACTGAGCGGGGTGAGAGCACCCTGGGTTTGAAAATCTGTTCACTTTAATTTTGCCATTATACAGCTCATTGGTTTGTAGGGGTGAGAACCCTACTGTCTGTTCTGAACTAATCAATTCATTTTTGAATCTGCTCCTGCAATCATGACCTTTTCTGCTTCATTCACTGCTGTTACTGGATAGCTTACCTCTTGTGAGAGAATAGGTGCTTCCTGGAACTGCCTGTGAACTTGTTTTATTGGGACATACTGGACTTGTGCACTGATTGACTGCTGGACTCTCTCTTTTAATTTTATTTATTCTATTGCCATTTATATTTTTTGATAGTTTTCTGGGGGTGAGATGGTTAAAATAGTTATTTTTAGACTGCATGTGTGTGTTTTGGCAGCGTTTTGGCGCATGTGGTCGAGTGTGCAGCTCTTTGTTGGGGCGTATGAGTTTGTGTGGTTAGTGAGGTTTTCGATCGGTTGGTGGAGTGTGTGGATTATAATTATTGGTTGTGCATGGTTTTATGTTATTTTACTCATTCTGCATTTATTTTTGTCTTAAATCTATGTCTAGTTTAACTATTTTTTGCCTTTTGGTTTGGGGTGGGGGGGTTGGTGGCAGTTTTATAGTGTGTTTGTGTTGTTGGTGTGCTGTGTGTCAAAAGGGATTTTTGTTTGTGGCTGAATTTGTGTGTTACTTATTTTCCTGTTTTTAGTATATTGTTTATTTGTTTTCTCGTCGTCAGGTCGTGTGTAGGATGTGCAGAGGCTTTTCTTATAAAAACGCCTACTCTGCGGACCACCTGCTGTTGCTACATCCTTTCATTGGGGTCCCAATGGTTCTCCCGGCAGAGGTCCTCAACCACTGCCAGGAACTGGGAATCCTTAGTAGGGGGAGCATTCACCACAGTAGAGGTCCCGAGTATTGTTTGGGGGGGTAGGATTGGGGTGATTAGGACCAGGAGACGCCTGGGGAAGAGATGGAGTCAGGATAGATGGATGTCATACCTGGTTCCCCTCCCCAGGGCCCTGCCGGATCTCAATGGGCAGCAAGCTGTCCGTCCGGCCTGCACTGCTCGTCCCCTTTGGGCCATTCTTTGTAACACAAGGTCACTGAGGAATAAAACTGCGGCAACGGAGAATTTCATTGCCAATTCCTCATTTGACCCTGTTTGCATCACAGAGACCTGGCTGGGTGATGATACTGGCCCTGTGTTGGCGGCAGCTGTCCCCTTGGGATACTCCATGGTGCACAACCCGAGGAGGGATCACAGAGGGGCAGGGTGGCCATCTGTTTTAGCTCCACCCTGGGACTGACTGCACTCTCAGTGAGAATATTTGATTCCTTTGAATGTGTGATGGCCAGGTACATCATCATGGGTGTCAATGGCAGGATCATTTTCATCTACCGGCCTCTTGGGGGGGTGTAGAAAAGTACTCCTGCAGGAGGTGGCAAACTTCATCGCTGAACAGGTGTTTGCAGTCTCTTAGGCTATTGGTGCTGGGGGAGTTCAATGCCTGGATTAAGGAGGAATCCTCCCAGTTTGGAAAGGAGCTCCTCCAGTTGATGACATCTCTGGGATTGACATGGTTGGCTTTCTCTGTGATGCATGTAAATGGCCACATACAGGATCTTGTATTCTCACTCAGACGTGATGTATCTGTGGTTAAGGTTGATCCGGTCGCATGGTCGGATCATCATGTGGTGGTGTTCCAGTGTGGGATCCCTTATACTATTACCCACTCTGCGGAGACTATCCGATGTCATCTGAAACACAATCTGTAGCCTCGCAAACTCCAGGATGTACTGGACGTCTTGGGCTTGCTGCGTGCTTGTGTGCAAGGTAAAGAGGCAGCTGTTGATTGCTATAATGTGGCATTAATGGCAACCTTAGACACTATTGCACCTTTCAACGTTCGCCCGTTGACCTCCCGGCATGACTCATCCTGATACTGTGCTGCGCTGGTTGAAATTTGAGGGACGTAGATTAGAGCGTTCCTGGAGAAGGTCTGGGTCAATGGAGGACAGGCTGGCATTGAGACAGCATTAAGCAGAGTATCAACCAGTAATCGACCAGAAAAAGACTGAATTTCTGTCTAGGTCAATTGCTGCAGTGAAGAATTGCCCAGCCATGTTCTTTCGCACTGTAGACAGATGGCTAAATCCACACTGTCTGCAGTCTATGAGAGCCATTTCTGCAGATAAATGCGAGGAGTCTGCGTTTTTCTTCACTGACAAAGTGTTAGCCATCAGATCCAGTATCTCTCCTCGTAGCCCAGCTATGGCTAGGGGTGGACAGTCATGTAGTGGCGTTGATCTGTCTGCCTGGCGTGAGTTCCAACTGGTTACAGAAGCTGAGGTCCTCCAAGTGATTGGCAGCTTGTGTCCCACCAAGTATAAACTGGACCCAGGCCCAACGTGGCTAATTATAGGCTGCGCTGAATTCTTGGGTCCAGTCTTCGTGGAGATCGTGAACGGGTCCTTGAAGGTGATTACGGGTCCTTGAGGGAGGGTGTCTTTCCTTCAGCTTTGAATTGAAACAGGTGATGGTGAGGCCCCTTCTTAAGAAACCAACCTTGGACCCTGGTGTTCTTATGAATTACAGGCTGATCTCTAACCTTCCCTTTCTAGGGAAGGTTAATGAGAAGGTGGTGGTTGAGCAGCTGCTCGAACGCTTGGAGTGTCTGTCCATCTTTGAGCCTCTCCAATCAGGATTTCAGTCATGTCACAGCACTGAGACTATTCTAGATAGGATGACACGATCTCCTCATGGTGAGGGACCAAGGGCAACGAGCTATTCTGGTGCTCTTGGACCTTTCTTCAGTATTTGATATGGTGGATCATGGGGTGCTGATTGATAGCCTGAAGGACTATGTGGGCACTTGCAGTTCTGTCTTGCGCTGGTTTCATTCATATTTGGTGGGGAGAATGCAGTGAGTGGTTCTGGGGAAGTTTTCCTTAGTATCATCTGTGTTGTCCTGTGAGGTCCCTCAGGGTTCAATCTTGGTTCCCATTTTATCCTCCATATACATGCTGCCGCTAGGGGAGATCATAAGGTGGTACAACTTGGGGTTTTACTGCTATGCAGATGACATCCAGTTTTATCTGTCTTTTACCCCTGATGACACTTCAGCTTCCTCTGTTCTGAGTTGCTGCTTGGCCAAGGTTAATGACTGGATGGCTGCTAACTGGCTGTGTCTCAACCCAAGCAAGATAGAGGTCATGGTTATTGAGCCCGGTCGTGGGGGCCTGCCTACTGATGGGGGAGTTTGCCTACCTGTTTTGGTTGGCCAACCCCTTTTGGCAGCAAGTACAGTCAGGGACCTGGGGGTCATATTGGACAACAGATTGACCTTTGAACATCATGGGTAGTCTGTTGTCTGGTCTGCCTTCCTTCATCTTTGAAACATTGCTAGGATCCAGCCGTTCTTAGCCCATGATGACCTGGTGACAGTTATCCATGCCTTTAGTCACCACAAGGCTGGACTACTGTAACGCTCTTTACCTAGGGCTATCTGGAGGTTTGATTCGTTGACTGAAGCTGGTGCATAATGCCGTGGCTCGGTTGTTGTTGGGTTTTACTATAAGGGATCACATTACTCCAGTTCTATGCACTCTGCACTGACTGCCTTTGTGTCCGTGCATCACCTTCAAGACTGGCTTGCTGACTTACAAGGCCCTACGTAGATTGGGACCCAGCTACTTAAAAGATCTCCTGACCCCTTATTAACCACTCCACCACAACACAGCTGAATTATTGGTGGTCCCCACCTCAAGGCTCAAGTCATCTGGTGATCGAGCCTTTGGA
The DNA here is from genome assembly GCA_016271365.2 of Neoceratodus forsteri. Taxonomy (NCBI): domain Eukaryota; kingdom Metazoa; phylum Chordata; order Ceratodontiformes; family Ceratodontidae; genus Neoceratodus; species Neoceratodus forsteri. The sequence continues at coordinate 1,040,190,917 of CM057452.1, forward strand.
GTGACGGCCACCATTATCTGGAACTCTATTCCTTACCATATCCATGCTGTCAGGCTGGTGGAGGCCTTTAAAGCCTCTTTTAAGATCTTTTTATTTGAATGAGCTTTTGATTGGACCTAACTAACCTTATTCACGTTATTTCATATTTTTTAAATATTATACTTTGATTTTGATCTTATTTCATTCTATTTGGTTTTTTCTTGTTATTTTATTGTAAAGCACTTAGAACCCTTGTTTGGACTGAGTGCTATATAAATAAAATTTACCTTGCCTAGAGGGCCCTACTTGGCCTTATCCCACCTATGTAGTTACGGTCTAGTGCACCTGCATCTCCAGATGTACAACTACTAGAGAGAAAAAAGCAGTACAGGAAGAATGGATGTCATAGTATTGGTGTTGATACCGTGGGCAAGTTACCATATTATGACAACTGTGTTTCATGTTATGTCATAGTTTTCAGGCATTTCAACTCATTCTCTTGTATTTTTAAGATGACTGTCTCTTTCTTGCCAACTCTCCCCAATCCAAGAGTCTGAGGAGTCTTCTTTTTTGTACAAAGTTATTACTTCTGTAATATCGCAGTCTTACAGCAGCCATAGTATTACATGTTCTGGTCATCATGCCTGGAGGGGGCAGGAGGCTGAAGCACAGAGAGTTCTCAGAAATATAAAATTACACATACCCCAGTAATGCAAAGCACGGGGGGATGCATTTGCAAATAAACAGGAGTGCATGACAAAGAACCTCAGCTCAAAAGCATTGAGGCAAGGATTACCCAGAAAGGGCTTTGGTAACAAAAGCATGTTTCAAAGAAACAGAGAATCAAACATACCCCAACAATGCAAAGCATCATGGGATATATATGCAAACGCCCATCCCAGTTTAGAATGGTTCTGCTTTAAGCAGGAGTGCATGGTGCCAAATGGCCTCCCACATGCTGCAAAGGTTGAAAACAGAAGATAGACACGTTTCATCATTCTTACGACTCATCAGTGTACTCATCTGTATTTCAACCCAGATGAGAATGAACCAGCTCTTCTGGGTCTGAGTTATGGTAAGGCCAAAACGCCTGTAAGAGTTCCATCAGGAAAAACAAAAGTGCACACTGGAAAAAACTCCTAACCTCTTCTCCCATAACCAGAAGCTTTTCTGGAAACACATTAGGAACATGTTAGGACAGCTAGGGGATCACTCTTCCCCTGACATGCTTTTTAATGGTGTAAGCTGTAACAGCAATAACACCATTGATAATGCTTTCAACTTCCATTTCTCTGATCTCTCTGCCTGCACAACAACCTTCCTTAATAAGCCCACCCTCTTTTCCGCTAGTAATACCCTCCTAATGCCCCCAGAATGCACAGAGCAGCTTACTTTTTACTTTAGGCATGTCAGCACCACAGTGATCCGTAGTCTACATCTGCAGATTCCTGCTTCCAAGTCAGCAGGATTTTATGGTGTTGAACCCAGACTTCTAAAGATTGCTGCCAAGGAACTAGCCTCTCCTGTTGCCAGGTTAATTAACTTATTGTTAATGACTGGCGTTGTATCAGACCTATGGAAAACCTCCTGCATTGTACCCATCTTCAAAAAAAAGGACTCCAAATTTTTACAAAATTATAGACCAACTGCCATCCTCCCTGCCCTAAATAAAATTCTTGAAAAGGTAGTGGCATCACAACTTGTACAATACCTCTCCACTTATGACCTCCTATCCCCCCCCCCCCCAACAACAACATGTTTTTCGGAAAGGTAACAGCACCTCCACTGCCCTCCTCACTTTTACGAACAATACTGCCCTAGCCATGCACTCCAGAGATCTATTGTGGATCACTCCCTTCTCACCAGTAAACTAGCAAACCTTGGTATCTCACAAACTGCTCTCCCCGGTTCTGTAATTACCTAACAGACCACAAAGAGTCATGTACAACTCCTCCTTCTCTGACCCTGCTCTGACAATTGTAGGTGTCCCACAAGGCTCCATTCTTGGACCACTTCTGTTTGTCTACAGATATAGGGCATTGCCTATCTTGCTGCTCTGCTATTCTGTATGCCGATGACCTAGTACTTTATACATACTTCAGCATTATTGGCCAACTAAACCATAACTTAACAACTGACCTACGTTCCTTTCGCTAGTGGCTGTTAACAAGCTAATTCTGAATACATCCAAAACTCGGTTCATGCTGTTTGGTATGCCTACCAAACGTAGAGCTTGCTCATCCCCTCTATCCATAGCTTATCAAGACAGTACCTTAGTCCCCTCAGACTCCACTTTTACCTACCTTGGAGTCGCTCTTGACTCTTCACTGGACTACTCTCTCCATGTCTCCGGCATATGCAAATCTATAAACTCTATGCCCAACCCCTTCCCACCCCTGGAAATAGTTCCTTTATACCTAAGGTTCTGACATCATTTCCTCAAGAGTGCAAGGTGCATATCACTGTCATATCCTCTCTAGCACACTGCATTGACAATATAAGCATACACATTTATAATATATATTTTTATATAACAAACCAATCACACACACACACACACACAAAAACAAACAAAAAAAAAAAAAAGTAGATAAACGTGGGGAGTAGTGCAATGTAATGGCTGTGGGGCAGCAGTCTTCCGGGAGTCTTTCTGGAGGCTGAGATGCTGCCCTATTTGCAGGCAACTCTCTGCCCTGAGGGAGGAAGTTGCCCGTCTTCAGGCCACACTGGAGAGTAGTAAGGAAACCTTCCCCCAGGCCACACTGGACAGTAGGAAGGGAACCTCCCCCATCCAGGGAGCACCAGTACCACCACCACTACCTCAGAGGTTGCGAAGAAAGCACAGCAGTTGGACCACAGTGGGCTCAGGGAGGGTGAGGATGGTGGAATAGAGGCACACCCAGTCAATTGTTCCACTCCACAATCCATACACCATTCTGGGGGAGCACAGCTCCCCTATGGATGTACCCGCAGAGAAGACTGATGACAACTGTCACAATGGAGGCCCACAGGAAGGAGGCAGAGGACACCACAGGGAAAGGAAGCAGCTCCTGGTGGGGACTCATTATTAGGGGATAGAACTGGGGGGAGCTGGGAAAACTGAAGTAAGGTGCCTGCCTGGTGCCATGGCTTGGAGGGACAGGAGCGCATCCTCAGGATCACGAGAGCAGCTGCAAGGAGTCTGAGCTGGGCGTAATTGTCCACCTAGGGACAAATGACTTGGCTCATCATGAGATTAGAGCAGTGCAGGAGGACATTGTAGAGTTGGGAGGGCCTAAGACAAGTAGCACACACAGTATCCTTCTCAGAGGTGCTGCCTGTCAATGGCATGGGGGAGGCGAGGGTAATTAGCAACATGCAGTTTAATGAATGGTTAAAAAAATGGTGTGGAGCACAGGGGTTTGGCTTTATTGGGGACTGGGGTTCCACCTGGAGGGACACCAGCCTATACCGGCAGGATGGTCTGCATCTGTCCAGGAAGGGAACAAGTCTTTTGAGCAATCAGTTTAAATGCTTCATTGGCAAGCTTTTAAACTAGTCAAATGGGGAGGCACTGATAAGCAGCAGGAAAATCCCAGCCTCTCCCTACAAAACAGGGTACTAAATGAGAAAAAGCCTGAGGTAGAAAGGTCAGTGGGGGATGCTGCAACAGAAGGTAAAGCCATCAAAAAATGGAGAGCAATGTGTACCAATGCCCATAGTCTGGGTAACAAGCTTCCTGAATTAGTGGCCTTGATGGAGGAGGAACGTCTGGATATCGTGGCAGTCACAGAAACATGGTACACACAAAACCATGACTGGGACGTAAACATACCAGGATACACTATCTACAGGAGGGACAGAGAGGGTAAAAGAGGAAAAGGAGTAGATCTTTACATAAGGGAAGGAATAAAAGCAACAGAACAAAAGGGTAAACAGGGAGGAGAAGAAGCACTGTGGGTAAATTTGGAGACAGGCAATGGCACCTCAATCCGCACAGGGGTTGTATACAGACCCCCTTCTCAGGGGAAGGAAATGGACAAGGAAATGATAGAAAGTATACTTAGAATGGCAGAAAAAGGGGAGATATTGCTGATGGGTGATCTGAATATGCCAGATGTTAACTGGAGTGCAGTTGCAGCAGCCACTTCGAAGAGTGGGGTTATTCTAGATGCCCTACAGGGGGCATGCCTTAGACAACTAGTATTGGAGCCCACTCGAGAGGGAGCAATCTTAGACCTGGTTCTCTCAAATGGAGATGGAGAGAGGATCACAGATGTAGAAGTGGGTAGCCATCTGGGAACTAGCGACCATCGAACAGTACGGTTCACAATAAACACAGCAATAGAGTCAAGCCATACAAAGGCAAAAGTACTGGACTTTAGGAGGGCTGACTTTGCCAAAATGGGTGAGTGCCTAAGGAATGCACTAGCAAATGGGCAGGAAGGAGGGGTGGAAGAACAATGGGAATAATAACTGCCATCACAGAGGTAACGAGCCTTTGTGTGAAGCAAATAAACAAAACAAAATGATGTAAGAAACCACTATGGTTCTCAAAGGAAGTGGCAGTGAAGGTTCAAGAGAAAAAGAAAGCATTCAGGAAGTACAAGGAATCGCAGAAGGAGCAGGACAGGAACTGTATCAGTTAAAGCAAAGGAGGCTGGGAAGGCAGTCAGAACAGCAAAGGCCCAAACCGAGGAAAAGATAGCCAACTCAGTTAAGAAGGGGATAAAACCTTTATAGGTACATCAGGGAGCGAAGGAAGACCAAGGGAGGATAGTGAGGCTTAATAGAGGAGGGAGGGTGGGCAGAGGAGACTGTGAAAAGGCAGAGATACTAAAATATTTTTGCTCAGTATTTACAAATGAAGAGGGGAGGTACCTAAAACAAACAGTAAAAACACTCTGGATACAGAAGTTGATATCAGCCCATTTACAGAAGAAAGGGTTCTGAAAGAACTCTTAAAACTGAAGCGGACAAAGCAATGGGGCCTGATGGGATTCATCCCAGAATTCTAAAAGAACTAAGAGTAGAACTAGTGACACCACTGACTACCCTTTAACAAATCATGGGAGGATGGGGTGGTACCCGAGGACTGGAGGAGGGCAGATGTGATTCCCTTCACAAAAGTGGGAGCAAGGCAGAAGCAGGAAACTACAGACCTGTTAGTTTAACCTCAGTGATAGGAAAATGATGGAATCACTTCTGAAGGAAAGAATTATCGAGTATCTAGAGGCCAGAGGGCACAGGACCCTAGGCAGCATGGATTCACAGCGGAAGGTCATGCCAGGCAGAATCTGATAGATTTCTTTGACTGGGTGACCAAAGTAGTAGATCAGGGAGGGGCTGTGGACATGGCCTACCTAGACTTTAGCAAGGCATTTGACACAGTCCCACACAAAAGATTAATATACAAGTTAGCCAGCCTGGGAGTGGGTCCCAAGATGACAGCCTGGGTAAAGAATTGGCTGGAGAATAGGACACAGAGGTAATAGTAAATGGAGTCCACTCAGAAGAAAGGAGGGTTACTAGTGGGGTGCCGAGGTTCAGTATTAGGACCGGTCCTCTTCAATGTCTTTATAAGCGACATTGCAGAGGGACTGGAAGGAAAAGTATGTCTCTTTGCAGATGACACAAAGATTTGCAACAGAGTTGATGCACAAGGTGGGGTGGAAAGGATGAGAAGGGACTTGGCAAGGTTAGAGGAATGGTCAAATGTATGGCAGCTTAGATTCAATGCTAAGAAGTGCAAGGTAATGCACCTGGGAAACAAAAACCCAGGGGAAGAGTACACAATGGGGGGTGAGATACTAACAACAACAAAAATGGAAAGGGACCTGGGGTAGTCATATCAGATGACCTAAAGGTGGGCAAGCAATGTGGGAGGGCAGCAGGGGGGATACTGGGATGCATAGGGAGAGGCATCACCAGTAGAAAACAGGAAGTTATTATCCCTCTGTACAGACAGCTGGTGAGACCCCATCTGGAGTACTGTGTGCAGTTCTGGAGACCCAATCTCCGCAAAGACATAGACAGGATGGAAGCTGTCCAGAGGAGGGCAACTAAAATGGTGCAGGGTCTGCACCGGAAGACATATGAAGAGAGACGAAAGGAGCTTAATATGTATAGCCTCGAGGAAAGGAGGGAGAGGGGGGACATGATAGAAACGTTCAAGTACCTCAAGGGAATCAACAAAGTCCAAGAGGGTAGCATCTTTCAAAAAAAGAGGTGTGCAAGAGTGAGGCGGCTCAGAGATAATTTAAGGAAGTATTTTTTCACAGAGAGGGTTGTGGATGCATGGAACGGCCTTCCGGAGGAGGTTGTGGAGTCAAAATCAGTGGTGGAATTCAAGCATGCATGGGACAGTCATAAGGCCATTCTAGGGGGTGTGGGTAGGAAGAAGTAGGCTGCTGGTTAACTAGGATCTGCAGCTTATCCAGTAGGTAGGGAAATGGGCAGACTGGGTGGGCCAAGTGGTCCTTATGTGCCGTCAAATTCTATGTTTCTATGTATGCTTGCTGTCTCCTATAAAGTGAGCCATCACTTCACATCACAAGTTGCCATGCTGTTGCCCAAGGAATGCTCCTCCCTAAGCTCACATATGGTGCCTTTGTTTTCCTGTCTGCCTCTAAAACTACTCTCCTGAAGTGGGATGTTGCGTACAACAATATTTACCGCTTTGCACTGGCATACCCCCCCCCCCGGCTCACTCATCACTGTACATTATATGACATGCTAGGCTGCCTATCCCGGTCCTCCTTTAAGGAATATAACCTTGGCACTGTTATATTCAACATCCTAAACAATGGGCTGTCCAAATCCCTTGCCGCTGTTCTTAAACCTCTGAACAGTACTTACACCTTAAGGTCCTGTGAAAAGGCACTTTTGGCTGTCCCCAAGATTCGGACATGCATCGAGAGATCGCCCTTCACCTATGCAGCCCCTAACCTTTGGAACTCCATCCCACCTGATATATGCCAGTGCCCCTCTGAGCCTAGTTTTCAACTCAACTACCATGAATATCTCCTCAGCTTGGCTCAATGTGCAGGTTCTTGAACCTGTACTATCTCTGTAATGTACTCACCATGTTTACACCTGTTAATGTATTCGTAGGATCTGCTGCAGCTTCTTCGGACCCTTTTCTGGCGTGGCCATGGAAGGACACACACAGACCAGGGTTCCGGGCTGACGTTATATACTCTTTTTTCCTTACATAAGGCTGAGATATTATCTTCACAAATACTTATGAGAAATGTCAGCATACCTACTTTGTCAAAAACATTTCCTAGAACAAAATTATGAATAATATTTCCTACAAAAAGGGTATATACCTGTTGTAAAAACATTTCTGAAAATATGCTGAACATCCTATGTCAACAAGTCGTATCATCACACTGAAATTCTAGAGGCCTTACACTGATAATAGGCCTTTCTCTATTCATTAGCTTATAGCAGTTGCAAGTCACACTACTCTGTTACCTACTGATAAAGGTTGTTTTTCTGTCAAAAGACTGAAAAATAACTTGTTTTTCATGTAGTTCATTATGAGTAAGCATTTCTGTGTATGTCACGTTTTCTGTGAGCCTAGTTTCCCATGGTCAGCATGACAGAACAGTTTTCCAAATTTCTTATATCAAGGTATCAAAGTGGGCCCCTTTCTCCCTTCATAGCCAGTAAATACTGTGGTATAATGTATAATTAGCTTTTTAGAATATTGGGATATATCATTTCATTACATAGTTGAGTGGTGACCTTCATTTCTCAAATTCAGCACCGAATAGTACAAAAACGTCTTGCAAAAATTATCCCCACTGAAATCTTTTTTTTTTTTTTACTTTACATTTTTTGCCCGTTTTTTTACCCATTTTTTTCTCCCAGCCTATTGCCCGGCTGCATATGCACGTGTGGAGGCACGCGCACACTGTAGTACTGGGACACCATCACACTATTTTTGCCACCCATTCTCCTGCACTGCTCGTGGACCTCCACCTGGGGGCAGTGGAACTATGACTGGTGACAGAGTCCTCCCCGGGAGAGGAGAGCTAGTTGCTCGATCCTGCTCCCTCCCTCCCCCGCCGGCTCTCCAACAACCCGTGCTCATTTCCAAACCCTGGTGGCCAGTGTGATGCAAGGTAAGGAATCCACAGCCTCAGCCCTGAGTACCACCGGGCTGGCCATCCCCCACTGAAGTCTATGGAGCGTGCCCCCACGCCATTCTGGTATTCACATCACGAAGCGTGGGGGCGTGGTTCCAAGTAAAGAAATAGGAGCGTTTTGAATACCAGCTCCATGAAGCTGGTTTATGAGTATTTTTATGAAAAATTCAGTCAGAGAAAAATGTTACTTTTTGCATTAATCTTTAAACCGTAGGGTGAGTTACCTAATATGCTGGGGTGGGGGGGCTTTGATTACTTGAAACCTAATGTTTAATGTATGTTTTTCTTTGTTGTTGCAACTGCTTACTATTGTATAATCTTATCTTGTACTAAACCTTCCTGTGTAACTCTTCCGGGTCGTGCCTGAAAATAGGCAATGTCTGCCTAGTGCATTTACCCGGTTAACAAAAACTAAATAAATAAACAAGGAAGCACTCTAAAAAGACAAAGAACCTCAGCATAAAAGCACTGAGGCAAGAGATACCCAGCATAAAAGCACTGAGGCAAGGGATACCCAGCAAGTGAACTGGCAAAGATTGTTCAGGTGACTTGCTCAAGGTCACACACTTAGAGACAGACTGTGGAGAGTCTTCTTTTTTTCCCCTCAATATATACTTTTTCCTTTTTTTGTTTTTTCTTCCCCTTCCCGGGGTCACCGGCGTACATGCGTGTCACGGGCATGGAGGTACCCGCACACCAGGATCTGGTGACTCCTTTCCTCCTCTCCACCCAGACTTGCGCCGCCACCCCTACCACCTGCGCACCGCCGGGTCTCCACACGATAGGTGCGGGACTCTGAGGCGGGCGGCCCCGGAAGGGGAAATCCCACTCCAACCCTTCCCCCCGACCAACTCCCCGGTGACCAGAGGTCGTTCCCGAACCCAGGTCACCAGCGTGGCACAAGGTGTGGCGACCAGCACCTCAACCCTCAGCGCCACTGGGCCGGCTGTGGTGAGTCTTCTTAATCAAAATTTGGGCCTATCTGCAAGAGAGGATGATCTGTATCCAGCAACACCAGAACTGAACACAGAAACATAGAAAGTGATGGAAGAAAAATACTCAAAGTCCACCCAGTCTGCCCCAAATTGCTACCTATTAGAAAATGGGCTGGAACTCTCTAGCTCTCTGACTGGCTGAGAGACCTGCCAACCTTGTACATTAAAGAGCTGGTGACATGTTCAGGAGAACTTTAACAAAACCTACTATTTAGACACAGTCCAGCTTGTATTTCCCATTAGTGCTGTATTCCTCCTCCCCATCATTTATCATTGAGGTCATCTGTATGAAAACAGGATCTTTGCTCCTGAAGAGTTTGTCTATTCCTGCTGCTTTCTTCCTACCTGAAGCCATACAGCAGTGCTTGTGATATCACGGATTGTGACCTGTAGGGAGTAAGCTTTAGAGGCAGATGGACTCTAAAGAAACTCTAAGGGACAAAGATAATATATTAATGCAAATTTCCTTAGTAATAAATAATGGGGAGGAAAAATATATAAAATATAAATGGAATGCAGGTAGAATTGTACCTAATTATTATGCTTTTTAAAGTTTTCTTTGAGGTATCAGTAGCTCTTTAAGTACCAGTAGAGCCCTGCTAAGAACAAGAGCCAACTTGCCCTGCCTCAGTAACAAACTGGTATCACTGTGCCAGTTTGCATTTTAAAACTTTCAATCCGCCATTTTTTTCCCACTTGCTAAGGCATGCGAGTGAATAAGTCAGGGCCCCCCCCACCCATGCTATTCCAAACCAGTATAAGTGGTTTAAATGTCACAAAGTAATGTCCATTCTTCATAATTTTTTTTTTTGTGTTGAATAACTACCTCATCTCACTTGATATTTTTTTTTTCCAATTGTTTAACCACTTGATAATTCATGCCACCAGCTCGATCAGTGGTGCACCAGACCTCTGGTCACCAGCCCACTTCCCCTTCTGCACAATCTCGCAGCATGCCTTCACCTACTGGTGTGGAAACCAAGAATATACCACTGGTTTCATCCTTGAGCCAGCAGCATACAAATGGAGCACAGACACCAAGCTGGATGGGTGAGGAGTTGAAACAGAAGGGTATAAGATAAGGTGGGGGTTTAAAGTAGGGGGTCTGAGGACTGAAAAGGAACAAAAACAGACACTGGCAGGGAGCAAGGTTCAAGCTCTAAATAAAAAAAAATATATATATATATATATATATACATATATATATATATATACAGATATCAAACATTGCAGTGCCCCCCTACTGGCAGATATACCAGTAGGGCACTTTATCAAACAAGCATTTGTCAATGCTGAATGTAGCTTGCTTGTATGTGCTGTGTAGGTATTTGGAAGTCAGTGGAGTGCAAATATTGAAAATTTGCAAACTTATGTGCGTGCGTAGGAACTGCGCAACGCACGCTCTTGAAACAGTCATTTTTAGGAAGTTTTGACCAAATTTTCAACATAGCCTTTTTAAGACCTCTGCTCATGAACAGTGTCCCTGTGATTTTCTTAATGTGTCCCATACATTGATTTTGCACACCGACTGCGCCATTGTGCGCCAAATGGGCGGAAACACGTTGTGGGCGAGATGTGAAAAATGACAGCTGTACTGCTCATAAGGAGGTGTGGTAAAATGGCAATGTTGAAAATCTGGAGTGAAAATATTGAAAATTTGCAAACTGGCGTGCGTAGGAACTACCACAACGACGCTCAGAAAAACAGTCCATTTTAGGAATTTTTCCACCAAATTTTCCACATAGGCTTTTTTGAGAGCCCACCTTATGAACACTGGCAGTGTTGTTTCATATCAGTGGCCGAAGGTGATTTCATCGTAGTGACTGCAAATCACCCTTCGGGCCCGAATAACATCATGACAGTGACAGCATTCATGAGAAGGGGTCCCAAAACCCCATGTTGAAAATTTGGTGTAAAAATTTCAAAAAATGCCTGAAATATGCAGCAAAGTTGAAAAAACCCTATTTATTACATTATACAGCTTACCGGCATTTCCTCAGTTCGCGGTTGGCTTTGAAGAGTGCAGACGTGTTCCCGGTCCACCGAAGATCGTCGCGCCGAGGTCGGAGGTAAGTATGGGGTGAGGGGAGGCGGTGTGCACAGTGGGTCGGCGCGGTGAGAGCCCAGACAGCGAGGGACTGTTTTTGTGTTGCAGGTTCTTTTTTTTTTTTTTTTTAAACAGGACGACGTGGGGCGTTTGCCACGCTGGGGTAGGCTCCCAGCCTGGCACAAGGGCTGTTTGGGGGGGCTGTGGAGCCGGCGAGATTAGGCACCCTGTCGGTGATAGCATCTGTTGCCACGCTGGGGAGTGGGCTCCCCAGCGTGGCACTGTCTTCTGCTGGGGGAGAATGGAGCTGACGGGGATTGGGTACCCCGTCAGCTGCACCATGTGTTGCCACGCTGGGGTGGGCACCCAGCGTGGCATGTGCAACCTAGTTTTTGGGGGTGCAGCACAGCCGATGGGGATTGGGCACCCCCATTGGCTTACTGTGAGTGAGGGAGGGGGCCGAGCATACAGTATGCTTGCGTGTGTGTGTGTGTGAGTATGTGTAGGGGGAGTGCGCAAGAGCAGGCAATATCTTATCGCTGCTCACTGAAGCGTAGCTCCCCCTTTCAACTGTACGCCACTGCATTTTAGACTGCTGTCATAGACAGCTCCTGCAGCCACTGGAGAACTGCGTCCGTGCCTGCAAACCCACTGACTGAATTGGAAGAGTGCTGCCACACCTCCGAAAACTCAGGTGATGGCACTATGTTTGTTGCACATGCGTGCAAGCAACATAAAAAGGTCTAAAAATTAATTTATACTTTTTTTTTTGTTAGCATTATTTTATTTTTAAATCCTATAAAAAAGAGACACATAGCCCATTTTCAAAGCACAATAATACCCTCCACAGTGGGTGGTATGGGCAATACCAGACCTTCCAGGGGCTCTAAGGCCCTCTGCCTGCAGCATCGAGCCTCATTACTCCTCTGGGCGGTCTGGTATTGCCCAATACCATCCACCCTGTCTGGTATTATTGCTTGCTTGCCCCACAGGCCAACTGCCTGAAAGGGTCCATTTATCCAACCACTCTCCCTTATCAGAATTACCAAGCCCATAATTCTGTACCAACCTACCTCAAAACCCACCACAGCCCATGCCCACTACCACTTTGGCAGCCCGTTTCACGGTTCCAACAATCTCTGTGTAGAAGGGCTTCCTAACTTCCTTCTTAAGCTTCTGGACCAGCAGTCTCCCTGGTTACAGCATCTTCATTCCTACTGAACATGTCCTTACCACTGTTGATATCTATTAGAAATGTGAATGTCTCTATCATGACTCCCTCTCTCCCCTTTAGCTTCCAGCGAGTACATATTGAGTGCTCTCCTTTCTTGTATGTTTACCCTTGTTGCCCCTGGATCATCCTAGTGGCCCTCTGCTACACTATCTCCAGCCTGTACCGTCCTTCAAGTGTGAGTTCCAGAACCGGCACAGTACTCCAGATGAGGCCTCAACAGGGTCCTGTACATGGGCAAGATCACTTCTTTCCTCCTACTTCTGAAGCCCCTACCTCTATGTTCCAACACCCTTCCTGCATTGCTGTATACCCTGTTGCATTTCCCTCAAACTTTGAGAATGTCGCTGATAATGACCCAAAGATCGCTCTCCTCCACCATCTCTGGTATTCTTGGCCCTCCCATCTGGTACACTGTGCAAAAATTCCTTCTGCCAATTTACAGTAGATTACCTTGCACTTCTTGGCACTGAACCTCAACTGCCACATTCTGGACCACTGTTTCAGGCCTCTCTCATCATATTTCTGACACCCTCCTCACTGTCCACTCTGCCCACATGGCTTTGTGTCATCTGCCAAGAAACACATCTAGCCCTGTATGCATTTCCCTATGTCACTAACGAACATGCTGAACAGGACAGGCCCCAAGACTGACACCTGCAGCATCCCACTAGTGAACCTCCTAGCCGCACCGATACCATCCTGACCACCACTCATTGTCTGGCCCCCAATCAGTTCCCTATCCACTTAGTCTTTCCTTCAGTCCCAAATCCCAATGTCTTTTCCCCCCTAGGAATCTTGTGTGTAGTACAGAATCAAAAGCTTTGCAGAAACTGAGGTACAGCACTATGACAGCCCACTCCCTATCCACCGTCTTTGTGACGCAATCACAGAAAACTGTCTCATTGGTTTGGAATGATGTTACCACTATGAACCCGTGCTGTTTTGGGATATTAGGTAGTCATGGCTGGCCTGTTGGTGCAGTGGCAGAGTTTCAGCTTGTGAAGCTGTTGACACAGGTTTGGGAATCAGCCTGGCAGGTGGCATTGGGGGGGAGGAGGACTGAGCGTCCCACAGGATGCTTCCCTTCATAGAGGGGGAATGTGCCTGATCCCAGCTGCAACAGTTGACTACTGCAGTGTTAACTTTTACATTGTGCATTGCTGCGGATGGATGGATGGTGAATGTTTGTTTAGATACCCAGCCTCATGATTTTAAGTATTCAGAAAGTGATTACACCTAGTTATCTACATGTAACCTGGTGCTCACTTTACTTCAATTTTAATACCAAAATCAGCAAATAAGTAGGGATTCCTTTTAGGAAGAAATGTAAGTTTCTTATTTATTAGGGAACCTATTTAGCATTATTAAATGTTAATGTGGCAAGGTTCTTTATAATTATTAGTTTCAGGCAACGCGGAATTAAATCCTGGTAAAGTGTTCACAGAACCTTCAAATGAATTGTTCACCAATAAATGCAAGTGATAGAAAATTACGCATCTAAATATTTGTAGTGTTGTATCCAAACTGCCTGAACCAGCAGCATCGTCTGAAGTAAATGAGTTTAGAGAGATTTGGCTTTGACCATGTATTTTAAATCAAGAAATTAAAAAGCAGGGTCATACCTTCAGACTTCTCACTCCAAAATGTGGCATGTTAAAGAAAAGCTTCACACTTCTCGCCCCCCACCCCGGTCATATAAGCAATCTCACTTGGCCCAAGTTGTCTGCTATGAAAAATTCCATTTATTTCTGCCTTGTTTAAAAAATCCAGAAGATGGCATTTGACTCCATTTATTATATATTTATTTATTTGTTAAATTTTGGTGACCGGGTAGGCCCACTGAGCCCCGAAGGTCCCTTTTTCAGGGCCGACCCGGGATAACAATACAAGATAAAATACAGTGGAGAAAAACTTTTGATTACATAGGTTGTTCAAGCATAAGGTGGTTATAGACAGTGGTTAGAGACATGGTTATCATCATGACACAGTTTTGCCTTGGTACTACTTGGCATAGTGATATACATGAGGTAGCATTGGTCCCTAGGTGTCCAGATACTAGAGGGAGGTACATGGTCGGCTCACCTTTGGGAAGGTTTGATGCAGAAAAAGGGGATACCTTAAGAGCCGTGGCATCGACATGCACTTGTGGCCAGTATATGGGACTTGAGCCTGGTGCAGAAGTTCGTGAGTGAGGAGGCGTCCTGGACCGGGGGGTGGAGCTTGTTGCATAGGCTGGGGGCTTGGCAAGAAAAGGATCTGCCGCCAGCATTGGTCCTTACTCTGGGGACTTCTAGTAGTGTTCGTTCTGATGTCCTTATATTCCTAGGGTTGTGTTTAATGGCTATGGTTCCAGCTATGCTTGGTGGAGCGGGGGGTTTGAGTAGCTTGTAGGCCTGGACAAGCAATGGGTATTGGAGGCGAGCGGCCAATGTGGGCCACTGGAGCTGGGCCAGAGTGTCACAGTGGTGACGTCGTGGGAGGTCTTGGGTAGCGAACCGAGCTATTTTGTTGTATAGGATTTGCATCCTGGATACCTCTTGCTTTGCCATGCCCTGTATAATTGGGGCCGTATAGGTCAGGGTAGGGAGCAGGACACTTGTCGCAATGGAGAGCCTGGCCTCAGGGATGAGCTGGTCCCTGAGTCAGTACAAGGTACCGAGTTTGCGATGTAGGGTCCTGGTGACCTGATCCACGTGGTCCTTGTCAGTGACAGACTGATCCAGAGTTAGGCCTAAGTATTTTAGGGAGGGAACTACATTAATGCTTTTGCCAGAGAGTGTGGTTAGTTGGAGGGATGAGGACCTGTCAAGTCTCAGTGATCTTAGCCCGAATAGCGTTGCCTTGGTTTTGTCTGCATTAAGTACCATTCTGTTCTCACACAGCCATGTCTCTAGGGATGTGAGATCCTTTTGGAGGAGTGAACCAAGAGTGGCCACATCGCCCAAGGGTCAGTAGATGACAGTGTCGTCAGCGTATTGTACAACCGAGCTCTCCCCACAGTAGGTACTTAATTCGTTGGTAAATAGGGAGAACAGGAGGGGGCCTAGTATTGAACCCTGAGGTACTCCCTGTTTTAGAGGTAGTGGTTCTGACATGGCCCCCTTCCATGTCACCCTCTGTGTCCGGCCTGATAAATAACTCCCAAACCACTTGAGGGCATGGGGGTCTAGGCCCACACTGAGCAGCTTCTGTAGCAGAAGATTGTGGTCGACTAGGTCAAACGCCTTATAAAAGGCACTCCCAGGAGTTAGATTAACAGTCAGTTAATCACCCCCTTGGGGCAATATGGCACTCGGCTGTGCCTCGTGCCACATTACACCCCTAGGGGGTGATTTACTGACTGTTAATCTAACCCCTGGTCATGCCTTATTGCTTAAATAAATAAATTCTCTTGATGATCTACTGTTATGGAAAGTATGCAACTGTTGTACTTTCTTCAAGGATATTCTTCCCTAAGACCACACATTTGGAACAAGTCCCAAGCAGTCCCAGAAGCCAAGTGGGAGGATGGTACAGTCTGTTCATGACAGTAACCCCTGCAGAACAACAAGGCCGAAGCCTGCTCGTCTACGAGAAACACTGTTCAGACTGTAATGTTTCGTATAGGCATGGACAGTACTTCAGGTGGCTGCAGTGCAGATGTCAGCAGCGGAGACATTTCTAAAGCAAGCAATATAAGTGGCCATATCCCCTTGTGGAATGGCCACGAACCACACCAGGATACCGTACTTCCTATAACAGAATGTAATACAATCTGTTAGCATTTGGACAAGCACTGTTTTGATACAGGGACGCCCTCTTTCCCAGGGGTGAATGAAACAAATAGCTAAGAGGACTTTTTGTACTCCTTGGTGTGAGCAATGTAGTATCTTAGGATTTTATGTACATCCAAAGTATGGAGCGATGCTTTACCCAGATTTGCATGCTCTGGATGATAAAGTGGAAGGTGGATTGTTTGATATAGTGTGAACTTGGACATCACCTTTGGCAAAAACTTAGGATTAGCACATAAAGACACTTTGTCTTTATGGAAAATCAAATAAGGAGGCTCACACATTGGAACCTGTTGCTCCGAATTCCTTTGAGCCGAAGTACTTGCAACTAAAAATAATGCTTTTCATGAGAGAAAGCATAAGCTACAACTCGTGGCTGACTCAAAATAAGCCAAAGTAAGTTTCTCAAGCACATAATTGAGTTCTCAAGGCAGGACTGGATTATGAATAGAAGGTTTCATGTGTATAATACCGTTCAAAAAGGAATGGAAGACCTCCACCTGAGCTACCATATGCCCATCAACAGAGGCATGGAAAGCTGATACAGTTGACAGATGCACCTTCAGTGAGGAATACTGCAGATTGGAGTCTGACAGAGACAGCAAGAATTCCAACACTGCACTTACTGTACAGGTGAACGGGTCCATATTTTTGAAAGTGGCCCACAAAGTGAAAACATTCCACTTTAAAGAGTATATATGTCTGGTGGAAGACTTTCTAGCTGCAACCAGCACACCAGCTACTTTCGGTAACACCCCAGTCTGTGCAATGGCAATGTCCTCAGGAACCAGGCATGCAGGTGCAAGCACTTCATGTCTGGATGGACCAGAGCCCCCTTGTTCTGTCATAACAGGCCGCTGCACAGAGGGAAAGGTACTGAAGGTTCCACTGCTAGTTGATATAGCACTGAATACCATATTTGCCGAGACCACAGAGGTGCAATAAGAATGAGAGTCACACCCTCCATCTGTAGTTTCGGTAATACTTTGTATTAATGGAATGGGAGGGAATGCACACAGAAACCTCCCTGTCCAAGACAGGGACAATGTGTCTCACCAAAAACTCCAAGCCTTAAGCGAGCGAGCAGAAAATGCAGGTTACTCACATGTAACAGGAGTTCTAGGAGTGGTATATGTTGTTCATCCACACTTTGTGGCAGGTTCCTTGCCGCTTTAAATCTTGCTGGAAGGTCTTCAAGCTGGCTCCTCCCACACACCCGGGTGGTAAAACTCTTGGCTCCGCCCCATGACGCCAGATCTAGCCCGCTGGAAGCCAGGTTGCGCGTCGAAGCCGGGGAGGTCGGGTAGTTTGTGTGGATGAACAACATATACCACTCCTAGAACTCCTGTTACAGGTGAGTAACCTGTATTTCTAGGGACGTGGACATGTTGTTCAATCCACACTTACTGGCAGACTCCTAGCAGTTCTCCGGGAGGAGGGAGGCAAGGCGCGCACCCCCTACTTAGGAAATAGGACTGGAGAACCGAGGTCTCAAAACCAGCATCCCGGCGTGACTCAAAGGTCGATGGTAGTGGGTAATGAAGGTGTCGCTGACTTCAGGTAGCAGCCTGTAGATTTCCTGGATAGGGACGTCCCTGGAAGCAGCCACCGAAGCAGCAGTATGGCGGGTATAATGAGCTCTTATCCCTTTGGGAGGCTCCATGCCCGCCAACCTATAGCAGAGATCTATGCGGGAGGTGACCCACCTGCCTATCGTCGGCTTAGCTGCAGGTCTGCCAAGTGTGGCTTCAGCGTAGGTGACAAACAGCTGGCGAACCTCTCCCCGAACTTATAATAAGAGAGCGCTCTCCCAGGGTCCAGAGTATGGAGCCTATATTCGGCCTCCGAGGTGTGATTCGGGTAGAACACCAGCAGATTCAACACCTGGTTAAGGTGAAACTCCGACACCACCTTCGGAAGGAATTTCGGGTGAGGGCGAAGGACAACCTTGTCCCTGTGGAAGACCAGATAAGGAGACTCTATGGAACGCACCTGGAGCTCTCCCATCCTTCTGGGTGACGTTATAGCCACCAAGAAAGCGGTCTTCCACGACAGGTGGAAGATATCGCACCTCTGCATCGGTTCGAATGGCTTGCCCATGAGCTTAGCCAATACCAGCAGTAGATCCCACGGAGGTGGAGGTTCTCGCACCGGAGGGGATATGTGAGCACGGCCTTTGAAAAAGTGCCCGACCACCTTCTCCTGTGCCACCGACTGCTTGCCAGCCCATGCCCGGTAAGCAGAGATGGCTGCTAGGTGCACCTTAAGAGTCGTCGACCGAAGCCCTAGCTGAGAAAGGGACCACAGGTAGTCCAGAATGCTAGCCAAAGAACAAGAGGAAGGGTACAACCCCTTACCCTGACACCAAATGGAGAATCTCTTCCATTTGAAGGCATAGCATTTTCAGGTCGACTCCTTACAGGATGCCTCAATGACGCGAGAACCTCGTCGGAAAGACCCAAGGCCTGGAACTCTAGCCACTCAGGAAGCAGGCCGTCAAGTACAGGGATTGAAGGTCCAGGTGGAGTACCTTCCCCTTGTTGACTGAGATCAGGTCTGGGTGGGCTGGAAGCCGCCTCGGGAGCCTGGAGCTGAGGCTGAGGAGATCTGGATACCAGAACTGGCGTGGCCAGTCTGGGGCTACCAGAATCACCTGCACCTTGTCCCTCTTCACCTTGAGAAGCACCTTGTGGATCAAGGGAAATGGAGGGAAGGTGTAAAAGAGGCCCGGGGTCCATGGCCTCAAGAAGGCATCCCCCTGCAGCAAGCCCTGCTGTGGGGGGCGGGCATGGAACAGCCTCAGCTTCGGACTCTCCCTGGAGGCAAACAGGTCCACCTGAGGGGTGCCCCAGTGGGAGAACAGATCTTGTACTACCTCCGGCAGGAGAGACCACTCGTGAGATGCAGCACCTATCCAGCTTAGGGCATTGGCCAAACTGTTGGAGGCTCCTGCCACATGGATGGCTAGAAGATCCGCCTCCAGGCTGATCACCAGAGACGAAATGCAGACAGCCTCCTTGCACAGAGGCAAGGAGTGCATCTCGCTCTGTCGGTTGAGGTAGTACATGGTCGTGGTGTTGTCCGTCTAGACCTGGACCACTTGACCCTGTACAAACGGAGCAAAGGCGGTGAGGGCTAGTCAGACTGCTCGAAGCTACAGCAGGTTGATGTGGCATCGAGACACCTGAGGGGACCAGAGGCTGTGTGCTCTGAGCTCTCCCAGATGGGCACCCCAACCCGTCAGAGAGGCATCAAATGGGATACCCTCCTGCAGATGAGCCAGAATGAGCCACCACTGGAGGCCATTCCACATCTCCTGGGTCACTGTCACTGGCTGGTCCAGAGGACCAGAGCACTGTGACCATTGGCGGGCCAGCCCCCATTGCAGGGGAGGAATACGCCAGCGAGCCCAACGGACCATGCTGGTGCAGGCTGCCGTGAGACCCAGAAGGCACAGGAAGTCTGGGGCAGGGTGCAACTGCCCAACTAGAAATGACTGGGCAAAGGAGGAAAGGACCTCATCCCTGTCCGCCAGGAGCCGTGCTCTAGCTTGAAGAGAGTCGAGCTCTGCCCTGATGAACTGAATCACCTGCGATGGCACGAGTTCCGATTTGGCCTCGTTGATGAGGAGGCCAATCTGAAAGCAGACCTGGAGAGCCAGATCCCTGGACCGCTCCACCTCCAACCTGGAGGGGGCTGCAATCAGCCAGTCACCCAGGTAAGGGTACACCCGGACCCCTCAGCACCGCAGAAATGCTGTCACCACTGCCATGCATTTGGTGAAGACACTGGGAGCTGGAGAGAGGCCAAAGGGCACGGCCTGGAACTTGTAAAAGGATCCCCTCTGCCCTGAAGCGGAGGAATCGCTGGTGAGACGGACGGACTGGTACGTGAAAGAATGTGTCCTGCAGGTCCAGAGAACAGAACCACATGCCTCGTTCCAAGGATGGAATGATCTGAGCCAGAGTGACCATCCTGAAGGTGCGAGACCGGAGGAACTTGTTCAGATCGTGTAGGTCGAGAATGGGGCGCCAGTCCCCCGTCAGTTTTGGGACCAGGATGTACCTGGACACAAACCCTGGGTCTGGAGGAGGGTCTTCCACCTCCCTGATCACCTCCTTCTGGAGGAGCAGGACAATGTCGGCTCGACAAGCTGACAGAGAGGCTGCGGAACCTGTAGCCCCCCCCCTCCCCGTGGGGTGACGGATAGGATGGGGCTGCTCGGATTCAGAGGCAGACCTTGCCTACCACTTCCAACACCCAGCGGTCCGTGGTGATATCGGACCAGGTGGAAAAGAAGTGGCGGAGCCGTTCCCCCAAGGGGGAACCCGGGGAGGAGTGATGAGGTTGGGGGTGACACCCCTCAACCCGTCACTGGGCAGGCTTGGAGGAAGGGCCAGCTGAGGAGCTGCCTGGGCCTTTCCCTCCCAGCTTCCTGCAGGAGGAAGCAGCAGGCTTGGCTTTGGGGTGCCAAGTGTGAGCCTGCTGGCCTGATGCTGATGTTGCTGGGCCGGACGTGCCGCAGGGGCTGAAGGACGAAAGGGCTTATGCTGCTGCTGGTGGCCTTTGTCCTTCTGGGCAGACATGACCGAGTCCAAGGTGGCGCTGGACTTCTCGATCTGTTGGAGATGACCCTCCACCCCAGGACCGAACAAGTCAGTACCCAGGAAGGGGACGTCTGCCAGCTTGTGCTGGGTATCTGCCGTAAAGGTGGAGATCCGCAGCCAAGCTCTGCGGTGCATGGCCCGCTGCGGCTGCTACTGACCGGGCACACAAATCAGCAATGTCCAACGAAGTTTGGAGCTGCTGTTTGGCTACTGCCCTTCCCTGGTCCCGCACCTGCTTGACCGTCGTTTGAAGGTCAGCCGGGAGATGAGGAATCACCTCATCCAGGGAGCCCAAAAGGGCATGTGAAAAGTGTGCCATCAGAACGGCCGAGCTAGCCTGACAAAGGCCAAGGGAGGAAGCAGCATATACTTTCCACCCTGAGTAGTCCAATTTCTTGGACTCCTTATCGGGTGGTTTGTTCACATCCCGAGCATTCCTGGAACGCCGGAAAACGCTGCCAGTCACTAACCCCTCCGCAGAGGGGTGCTCCGAGAAACCGGAGAATGAACCTGTAGGGACCACATACTTCTAAGCCATCCTGGCTGAAGATGCTGGACAAGAAGCTGGTCGCTGCCACAGCTCCAGGGCTGGGCCAACAATGGCTTCGGCCACCAGAAAGGCCTCCGTAGGGGAATCCCCTCGGTCCAGTATCTCCATGAGGGGATACCTGGCCCATTTTGAAATGGGTGCGAGCTTCATCCCAGTGGATTCTGAGATGAGTTGAAGCATTCCTAAGAATGAGGATGGGCTCTCGTCCACCGACTGACCCCCAGTGGACTCCAGGTCAAGCGGCCTGGAGAACAAGGAGTCGTCGTCGTCGTCAGACTCCGAGGAGTCTGCGAATAGATGACGAGCACCTGAGCCACCCTCCACATGCCAAGGTCGATGGGGAGTGAGGGTGACCGACAACCTATGGGGCAAACCCTGACCTGACTGAGAATCCTTGGTCGGGGCTCCAGTCTTTGGTTGTGGAGGTGGAGGTTCCACCACTATGGGTGGTGCAGCCAGTTTCAGCCGAACAACCGGTGCTGGATTCGGCTCCTCAACCACTACGAGGGGTTGTTTCGGACGCTCTGGTGACAGCCACTTAATGGCCGGAGAAGGTGACAGAGTCGGCTTATTCCCGGACAATAAGAGCTGCTGCACATTAAATCCTCATAGCGCCGATGCAACTTGCATCAGAGCCTATCCTCTGAAGAGGACGACGACGATGAGCGGCGCCGCTGCTTTCCATGGTGCCGAGACCGAGACTGCTGACGTCGGCGGGACCGGCTGGACCTGGAAGAGGTCCGAGACCGAGACCTTCGGGGATTCCAAGGGTGGGTCAGAGAGGGGACAGGGGAAACCCACTCCTCCCTCGGTTCAGGAACCTTAACCGGGGTCTCTGGCAGAGGAGGCACAGTCAAGTCCTTGGTTTCCACCAGAAGTGTTGTCGGCTTCTCCAGTTGACAA
The DNA here is from genome assembly GCA_016271365.2 of Neoceratodus forsteri. Lineage (NCBI taxonomy): Eukaryota > Metazoa > Chordata > Ceratodontiformes > Ceratodontidae > Neoceratodus > Neoceratodus forsteri. The sequence continues at coordinate 1,040,213,140 of CM057452.1, forward strand.
ACCGTACAATGGGTTGAGAAAAATCTCGACTGCGTCGACTGGTGTCTCAGCCGGCTGACTTGACGGGGACACTGTGAAGCCAGCGGCCTTAGCCGCAACCTCGACCGAAGTCGAAAGTCGACTATCTGGAAAAGGGGATCTCTCCCACTCCCACGAATGTCAACAGTGGGACTTACCTTTGGAGTTCTTTTTGGACCGACTGGACTGTCCTGATGGTCCTTCTCCCTTGGTGGAGAGGGATTGGCAAAGCTCCTTAAAAGAAGCTGTATAAGAAGAGCCCAAGGAGAGCAGGATAAATGCCGCGAACGAGGAAGATGAAGATGCGGGCCTCCTCCTCGAGAGCGATCATCTTCTCCAGCTGGTCTGCAGAGCCCGCCACTGCGGACACCACTCAACGGGCCTCCTTTGACTTAACCGGAGGACAACGTTTTTCAGGGTGCCCCAAAAGCAGTTGGGCAGCGCGGTCCAAGATCAAAGCCAAAAAGGATTTGCATAATTCGCAAGCCTGCGAGTTATGTCCGAGTCCTAGGCAGTAAACACACGTGGAGTGCGGGTTGGTCCGGGCCATCTTCTGCCCACAGGGGCACCGAGGAAATCCGGGAGTCAATTTGTCCACCGCAGCTGCTAGGGAAAAAGAAGACAGAAGTCTTTTAAAATTTTAGAATAAGTTTCGTATTAACCAAAGAGTGTGGATCCAGGCCTAAAGCGCAGAGCGCTAAGAAGGGAACCTGGGCTTCCAAGCGGTAAGGAAGATCTGGCGTCATGGGGCGGAGCCGACAGTTTTACCACCCAGGTGGGTGGGAGGAGCCAGCTTGAAGACCTTGCGGCAAGATTTAAAATGGCAAGGAACCTGCCAGTAAGTGTGGATTGAACAACATATACACGTCCCTAGAATGCAGCAGTTTTGCGTGGTGTGGGGACACAAAAGGTCCGACTCTGGATGACCCCACGTTGCAAAGAGGTAGACTACCATGAAGGTCAGAAGTTCCCATTCATGCATCTTGGAATGTGACCTGCTTAGCTTCTCTGCTACGATAATTTGGACCCCTGGGAGATGTACAGCTGATAACTACAGGCCGTGTTCCGGCACCCAGTACCATAATCTCATTGCTTTCTGACACGGAATGGGAATGAGTCCTACCTTGTTTGTTTAAGTAATGCATAACACTGACATTGTCAGTCTGTATTAGTAGATAACCCAGAGTCAGATGCTCCTGGAAAGGCTGGAGACTGTATAAAACAGCTCTCATTTCCAGGACATGTACTGTATGTGTAATCTGGCTTCCACCTGGATCCATGAACCTTGGGTTTGATAAGGGCCCAGACGTGCTCCCCACCCAGATCCTGAAGCATCCAGGCATAAAGGGCTATCAGTCCTTATCTGCCATCAAATTCTATGTTTCTATCCGAGGTGAGAATCTGAGTTGGAGGTAGGATTAAGAATGGAATGCCCCTCAAGCGGTTGCTGTGATCCATCCACCACATCAGTGTTTTGCATAAATGGGATGTGATGAGCACCTTTTGGTCTATGTCATCTGTCAGCTGATCCCACTGCACTCTTGTGTCTACTGCAGTATTCGCATGTGTAAGCGAGCCAGTGGTACAGTCACAATGGCCACTGCCATGAGTACAGAAGATATAGGAAAGTTCTGGCAGGGACATGACGACTGCTGTATGCTAGTTGTTCTTGAGCCATGAGATGTTCTGCCCTTTCCAGGGGCCAAAATGCTCTGCACTGTTCTGTGTCTGGAACAGTGCAGAGCATTTCTGCAGCCTCTGGTGAGGGGTTAGTACTGACTTTGGAACATTCACTGTAACCCCCAGGTCTTCGAACAACTGTCTTGTCCAAGACAAGGTGTGTTCGAGTTGGTTCCTGGAACTGGCTTTCACTAGCCAATCGTCCAGGTATGGGAAGACATATAGACCTTCTTGCAAAAGGTTGCTGCAACCACTGCCAAGCATTTGGTAAAGACCAGTGGTGTAAAAGACAAGCAAAAGGGCAATACTCTGAACTGGAAATTCCAGGACAAATCTCAGGTACTTTCTGTGATGCTGTCTAATCTTGATATAAAAGTATGCATCCTTCATGTCCAGGGAACAAATCCAGTCTCCTGCTTGCAACAGTGGTATAAGATTTTGCTGGGAGACTACATGAAACTTCTTGTATTCTGTGTAGAAGTTAAGGTCCTTCAGATCTAACACAGGACTGCATCCCAGGTTAGGCGCCCTGCAAAGGAACCGCAGTTGCTTAACACTTTCTACCAGGCGGGAATTCTTCCAGAAAATGATACTCCCCATTTTAAACTACTGTGGTGTAGTCTATAGCGCTGCTCCCAAGACTTCTCTTGCCAGATTGGATACTCTCTTCAATGCCTTCTGCCGCTTTGCTCTGGACTCCCCTCCTCTCACGCATCACTGTGACCTCTATCACTCCCTTGCTCTTCCTTCTCTTAATAACAGGCATCCCTCCTACAGTGCTAAATTTATCTCCAACTTTTGGTTTGGGTCTCTTCCATCCTACCTCTCCTCTTCTCTAACAATCCCCCCTCCTCCGTCTCACTCCTTAAGACCCTACGATACACACACAATGTTAGTCCTACGCTGCTCAACCTCAGCATGACAATCTGTTCTCGCACCGCTTCCCCAAAATATGGAACTCTCTACCCCATCAGATTAGGCACTCCTCTTCCCCTCTCTCCAGCTCTCCGCAACTTCTCGTCTCCTAACTGCACCAGCTTTTAACTGACTCACGCCTCCCTCTCTACACCATTTCCACTCTATTGTCTGTTGCTGACTATGGAACTCTACCTGCCCTCTCCTCCCAAATGACCGTAAGTCCATACTGCCTTTTCCCTTAAGCTGATATAACAGTGACCTTGATTGAAGCACTTCATTGAGAAAGTCAACATTATCGTATGTAATGTCATGTATATCTAGTATTTGAGTGTCTAGTCTAGTCTGTAATGTTAAGCCTACTCTCTATTCCCTTAAAATGTTTTTTTAAATCCAGTTGCTTGTATCATCTAACTTATAAGCACTTATACAGGGATCGAGCTACCTGAAAGATCTCCTTTGCCCATACTGTCCCTTCCGTCCTCTCTGATCCACCGATGAGGGATTGCTAGAGGTTCCCAGGGTACGTTTGCAGACATCGGGAGCAAGGGCATTCAGCTTTGCTGCTCTGTCCCTGTGGAACTCTCTACCTCATCGGGTACAAGATTGACAGACTGTCCAGAGTTTTAAAACTGCATTAAAAACTTATCTTTTTAATCTGGCTTTTGGTAACTGAAGTGTTTTTATCTGGTTTCATATTTATTGGAATTTATATAATGTATGTATTTTTACTTTATTTGTTTTATTTTATTGTACAGGTGCCTTGGTTTTGGAAAGGCGCCTTTTTTATAAATAAAAAATAGATTGATTGATTGATGTATTTCTCCATTTAATTTATTTTCGCATGTATATAATCTTTCATTTATGAATTGCTTATCCTTGTTAAATGTATGCTCTACTCCCATCCCCGCCTCCAAGGACGCACCGGGAGATGAGCAACTTGATTGCTTAGTGTGCCCTTCCTGGTTAAACTTTTCAATAAATAAATAAATAATCTCCTGTCCATCTGGGGACCAGGGTGTATCTGGAGTAGGACCCTTTGCCCTTCTGGCGAGAAGGTACAGGTTCTATGGCATAGTTGGTTAACAAAACTTGTACCATTTCTGTCAGCAGGGGCAGATGTTCCGGGGGATAAGCTGAAAAAGACAGAAGATGCTCTTCAGGAGGACCCACTTGTCTGCGGTAATGTCCCTCTACTGTGTCAGATGAAGGGACAAGCGAACCTTTACTACCACGTCTTGTTCCTGAAGTGGCGTGGAGGGATTCCAACAAGAGTAATGTTGAGTTAGTGGGGGCAGAGCCACCAGCTCTGGACACTCTGAAATGGGCTCCTGGAGGAGAGGAAGCTGGCAAGGCTCCACCACCATTACCTCTGCTTTGCTGATGGTAGGCTTGATGGCCACCTCTGGCAATAGGCTGGCGACAGGATCCTTTACCCCGACCTCTACCAAGCATGGGATACAAGGACATGACTGACCTTAAAGTCATGTCAGAGTCTTGAAGGTCTCTTAATGCCTCTTCTACATGGCATCCAAACAGCCTTGTGCCTCTCAAAGGAGCATTCAGAACTGTTTGCTGCACATCAGTTGGAAACTCAGCCACCCTAAGCCAGGAACACCCGTCATACAAATACCAGTGGGAGCTGCCCTGGAAGATGCATCTAAGACATCGTATGCCGAGTGTAGCAGATGTTTGCCTACCTCAGCTCCAACATTCAGATTTTTAAGCAATTCGTTCTTGATAGTGCTTTTGGAGAGTGCCTGAGCTGCAGCTTTGGCAGCCTTACAAAGGCCGGTTTGATACTTGATCATGTGAGACTGATATTTTGCATTACGCAGGTCTAATGAGGCAGAGGTATATGTTCGCTTGCCCATCCCATCAAGCCTGCTGGATTCCTCATTAGGTGGCAGGGTAGTCATATGTTTTGGTGCCCTGGATCTATCACAGGCAGTCATTATGACCACATAATCTGTTTCTGGCTGGTTGGCATGATAAGGCTTGGCAGTACTGCTTGTAAGCCTTTCTGGGTACAGCTGGTATAGTATTCGAACCCTACTGTGCAGGAAAATGCTGCATCATCCCATGCAGGGTAAATTTGAGGGACAATGATGGATGCTGCATCATGGTTTGGAAGGTAGGGTCTTTAGAAGGAGATCTGGATGTATACACCACAGAATCCTCACTATAGGAAGACACTGTGGAGCTAGGACGTGAAGCATAATGTTCTTCTCCATAACCCTCCTCCTCTTCATAATCCTCTTCTGTTATGAGATCTGGATTCTGTTCTTGTTGTCGGCATCCCTGTCAGCGACAGGAATGGAAGACCTTGCTGTGACGCTGCAGGCCACTGCTCTAGAGATAGCTCTGTATACCAGCCAATGATGTCAACAGGGTTGAGATGCAAGAGCTCCTGTTGACAGCAGTACGAGCTGCACAGGCAAGCTTGGAAGTTTTTTTTTTTTTTCCAATTGTTTAATCAGGAGTAGCACATTAAATTGAAAGCTTGTTTACAGGTGCGACCTGGAAGCACAGGGAAGTTAAGTGACTTATTCAGGATCACACAGTATGCAAGTGAGGACTGTGGGATTCAAACCCAGGTCTCCAGATTTGCAGCTCAGAGCCTTAAACCACTGCACTATTCTGCCTCCCTGGGCCATATCATATCTGAGAACAATGGTAGTACTGCCTCCTGCGCATCGACACCCTGGCCAGGGGCCATGGCAGCTGCAGTTGATGATAGGCCAGGACCTACTGACGACAGTGGAGTACCGTCTGTAGTAGGTATGGTAGTGGTCGACAGTCGGGGTTGAGGGGCTGGTGTCACTTACACTGGGGCAGACGATGACGATCCAGGCTGATTACCTACAGGCTGCAACAGTGACTTAGACCTCACTGGGGAAGCAGATCTGTCCTTATCCTTATGCTTATGTCCCAATGACCTGTCTTTTTCGCAGTCTCTGGACTTCAAAGACCATGAACTGGTCGATGAGGCTGGCAATGCTGCTTTCTGACCCTGGACTTTTTCCATGGCCACTAGAGTTTTTTCTAATACAAACTTCTCCAGCACTTTTCTTCTGTGTCTCCTTGTTGCTCTGATTAAAGCCCTGGCAAATCTCACAGGTCATTGCATTGTGAGAGAGGCCAAAACCATACACATACACGTCGTGTGTGATGTTGTTGTAAATCTTTTCTCTGCACTCGCAGAACTGGAGCAATGTCACTGGTTTCAGTGGCAGGCAGAGGTGGCGGTATAATTAAAATACTAGCGATTACTTAAGAATAAAATAATAAAGGCCGGCCCAGTGGCGTGGAGGGCTGAGGTGCTGGTGCCTTATCTCCTGCCACACCGGCGACCCGGATTGGGGAATGGACGTAGGTTGTTCAGGGGTCAGCTGGGGGAGGGAGGATTGAGCGTCTCAACCGATGGGTCTCCTCCCTCAGAGGAGGGGGTAGTGTGACCCACTGCTTGTCTGCCACCTGGAGGTGTCCAGATGTTAGCACAGCCTGGGCGCACAGCAATGACAAATCACAGGCGTTTGAGGACGTCTTCACAGAGGTGTAGTTCATCATTTTCGCCACTATATGTTGTGCAGTTGCCAGGGAAAACAAAACCGGTAACAAGCCTATGTACCCGTGTCGCTGTATGTGACAGCCCTCAGGAGACTCCCGGGTCCTGCTCCGTGTGAATCTCTGCTGGCAAGACAGGGGGAGCAGCAGATGGGACTGGGGGACCCTCGGTACAGGGCCTGATGGCAGGAGTAGGTGGCAGTGGGTGGGCAAGAAGTTCTAAAAAATTTTAAAAAATTAAATAAACTAACAAAGGACAATGGATAGTTGGTCGGCATTTTCATGGTAGGTCCGACAAGTACAACTGATGGTGGGAAAAGAACTTGGGAAAGATCAGTCTGCTCTCATGTAGATGCGGACGCATGACGTCATCGTGAGCGACCCCTGCTGGCAAAAGTTTCCATGCACAGGCAGTGTTAGTCACAAACAAAGTGGCTGCTTGGGGTACCAGCATAGAAGGGGTGCACTAAATTAAAAGATGCAAGCAGAGTCCAGCTTGAAATGTAAAAAATGTTATACAAAAACCAAGATTGTTGTTGTCACCTTTGTATTTATAGCATATTTACCACTTTTTCGATATGGGGTGGGGCAAAAGGAAGGAGAGGGAAGTGATGGGAGCAGTGAAGGGGGCACCACAAATATTTTTGCTGGGGGCTCCATTATGTCTAAAACTGGTCCTGTTTCCGTGTGGTCCTAGCGCTGACATGGGTATAGTTCCAAAGGTGTGGCCTAAGGGAAAAGTTACCCTTGAAGATCTGTGTAAAATCAGGGCCCCACTGTAAATGACAGATTACATCTCATCTGGTCTATCTTGGATAAATATAAGGTGAAAATGTGTACAAGCATGACCCAGTACAACAGCAATGCAAGCAGCAAACATTCAGTATTGACAAATGATTGTTTGCATTCTGTACTTCACCTTGCTGGAATCAAATAAAGAGCCCTCCACAGCTATTAGTGAGTATTTCAATTTTATGTGGCATGACTGTTGTCTCCAGTTGTGTTCACACGGTTTATAACTGCTTTGTATGTTTTGGAAAAACACTGCGGTTATGAGGCATTACAACTACATATTAATTTGAAACCCACAATCCCACTAATCCACCACTGCTTAAAGCCCATAGTCGCCACCTGCATACTGTGTGACCCACTGAGCAAGACAATTTCCCTGTGCTCCCGGGATGTACCTGGAAATGAGGTTTGGATCAGTGTGCCTTTCCCAGTCAAAAATATTACATAATAATAATAATAATAATAACTAGAAAATAATGTGATTATTCTTAAAAAGAATAATATCTTTCAACCATTTCCAACAATAATTTTTAATGATATTTTATAATGCTTGATATTAGATCGTGAAAATGCTAACGTTTTAAGTGTTAGACTTAGAAGAAAAAATTACTGTCTTGTTGCTTTCAAGGTATTCTTCAGTATAATTAACTGTAGCAGTCAGCCTCCAGTGTTGAACTGCCCTGGAGAAATTTTGGAACTGTATGCTAATGACTGAACATCTATTAGCTCGTGCCATCATTCAAATCTGCTGTCCTTACCAACTGCTGCGTTCTAGAATGCTCAGATTTCCTTGGAGCCTGCTTGTAGAGACCCCTAACCTAAGCTATCCTAACAAGGTTAAATAAACAATTCAGAACAAATCCCCTTTCCTGTCCCCTGGCAATGTCAGATAGGATTAAACTACAGGAAATGAAGAGCCATCTGGTTTAAAAAAATAAAGAAAACCCAGGATGACCAACAGTATGCTAAATCAGCTGTGATGCAGAGGGCAACTGGTTCTGGAAGGGGAGATAGGGAGGGAGAGTTAATCATATTGAAGAATACCTTGGAAGAAACAAGATTACTGCAGTGAGTAATTTTTTCTTCTAACCCCAGGAATTCTTCAATATGCTTAACTGCAGCAGACTACGAAGCAGTACCTTTGGAGGTGGGCACAGAAACGTACTTAGGAAACAAGCTCTGCAGCACTGCTGTGCCAAACATGGCATCGTCCCTGGACTGAATGTCCAGACTGTAATGCTAGGTAAAGGTGTGTACTGTTCTCCAGGCAGCTGCTTTACAGATTTCCGGAAGGGGAATATCCCAGGCAGCTACAATTGTGGCAGCTGTATCCCTTGTAGAATGTGCCCTCAAGCCCATTGGGGGCTCCTTACCAGCTTTGCTGTAGCAGAACTGGATATGTGCTACTATCCACCATGAAATGGTCCTTTTAGTAGCTGGCTTTCCTTGTTCCACATCCCCAAAAGTCAGGAACAGCTGATTTCTGTCCTGTCTATGGCCTTTAGTATGGCCAAGATAGTATCTGAGTGCTCTCTTACTATCCAGGCTGTTGAGCCTCCGCTCCCCTGAACTGGAATGTTCAGTGAAGAAGACAGGCAGAGTGCTAGTCTGGTTCAAATGAAAATCTGAGATTACTTTAGGGAGGAACTTTCTATTGGTCCTGAGGACCACCTTGTCCCTGCGAAAGGAGATGTAATCCTGCTCTATACACAGAGCTTGCAACTCACTTATTCATCTGGTTGAGCTGATGGGCACTAGAAATGTGTTTTCCAAGTGACAAACTTCAGGTGTGCTGTAGCCATGGGCTCAAAGGAAGGGTCCCATGAGCTTGGTAATGCAAACAATAAGGTCCCAAGCGGGCACTGGTTCCCTGTGAGGGGGATGCAAATTAACCAACCCTTAGAAAAATTTCTTTAAAATAGGGTTGGCTAATAAAGAAGTGCCCTTGCCAGTCGAACGACAGGCCGAGACTGATGCCAAGTGGACCTTGAGGGTTGAGGGCTGTAGACCTAGAGAGTGCAGATGGGGTGAGATAGTCCAGAAGGACTGACAAATCTGACTTGACTGGGCACCAAGTCCTTAGCACCACACCAGACAAAAAACCTTCTCCATTTTGCAGCATAGGTTTTGTTTGTAGAGGGTTTCCTGGAACCCCTAAGCACCCTAAGAACACTTTCAGAGAGTTGCATGTTAGCATACTCTTAAGTCTTCAAGAGCCAGGCCCTGAGCCTGAGTGACCTGAGGTTCTGATACAGGGTCCTCCCCTGTGAGGAGGTCAGGAGGTTGTACCTCTGAGGGAGGCTTATTGGTTGGGCTACTGATAGAGAGAGAGAGAAGTAAGAAGTACCATGGTTGCCTGGCCCAGTCTGGGGCTATCAGGACCATGGTCGCTGGTTGAGACCTGAGTTTTATCAGGAGTCTGAGAAGTAATCGGAGTGGAGGGAATGCATAAAGGTGCATTCCTGTCCAGTCCAACACTAGTGCATCCAGGGGCACTGTGCCCTTCACAGGAGGCCTGCAGCAGAATTCGGGTAGCTGGTGATTCTCTTCTGAGGCGAAGAGATCTATCTCTGGAGTTCCCCATCGCCAAAACACCACTTCTAGTACTTGTCTGTTGAGGGACCACTCATGGTGGTTTTGGTTGATTCTACTGAGGGCATCTGCCAGAGTATTGTCCTTCCCTGACAGATGGATGGCTACAAGGGACACATGCAAGGAGTAGGCCAAACCACATATTTTCATTTCTTCTGTGCACAAGAGGTTGGAGCTTGTCCCTCCCTGCTTGTTGATGCAGTACATAGTGGCGGTATTGTCTGTTCTGACTTGCACCACCTTGTCCCTTACCAGGGTAGTGAAGGACTGGAGTGCAAGCAGCACTGCTCTGAGCTTCAACAGGTTTATGTGTAGCAGCAATTCTGCTGGGGACCATGTACCATGCACAGGGCCCTGAGTTTTCCACGATTCCGCGGCAAACTGCGGAATAATCCGCAGAATTTGCCAACACCCAGCAGATTAAGCAGCCACCCATAGAACATATGTCCTTTGCCGATGGGGTGCAGATCCCCCATTAGCTTCACTACCCCCCAAAATGTCTGTATGCCATGCTGAGGGCCCACCCAGCGTGGCAAAGTGTCATTTTCTGACAGAGTGCCCAATCCCCCCTCGGCTCATTGCCCCCAAATGTCTGTATGCCATGCTGGGCCCACCCCAGCATGGCAAAATCTCATTTTCGGCAGGGGTGCCTAATCCCCATTGACCTCACTGTCCCCCAATGTTCGTATGCCATTCTGGGAGCCCACCCCAGCATGGCAAAAGTCTCTCATTTTTCCAACGGGTGCCCAATCCCCTACTGGCTTCACTGCCCCCCAAAATATTCTGCCATGCTGGGAGCCCATCCCAGCGTAACAATTCATTTTTCTGACGGGGTGCCCAATCCCCTGCCCACTGCCCCCAAATGTCTGTATGCCATGCTGGGAGCACCCCAGAGTGGCAAAAGTTCCCTGTCTAAAAAGACCTAAAAACCTTCCCTTGTTGATTCTTTGCCGCCTCCCCAACCCGGCCCACCCTCTGCATACCCCACCTCCCCACACCCACCTCAACCCATACTTACCTCCGGAGCCCAGCGTGACGATCTTCAGTGGACTAGGAACATATCTGCACTCTTCAAAGCCGACCGCGAACTGAAGAAATGCATGGTAAGCTGTATAATGGCATAAATGGATTTTTTTTCAACTTTAGTGCATATCTCAGCCACTTTTGGGAATTATTTCACCAAATTCTCAACATGGGGTTTTTGGGGCCCCACCTCATGAACTGTGACACTGTAATTTTGTTATTCAGTTCCGAATAGTGATTTCGCAGTCACTGCGCAGAACCACCTTTTGGGACCGATTAACGAAATGACAGTGTCACAGTTCATGAGGTAGGCCCTCAAAAACCCTATGTTGAAAATATGGTGAAGAAATTCCCCAAAATGACTGTTTTACGAGCATGCGTTGCGCAGTTCCTACGCACGCTCATAACTTCGAGCATTTTTAATATTTTCACTCCAGATTTTCAGCATTGCCATTTTACCACACCTCCTTATGAACAGTACAACTGCCATTTTTCACATCTCACCCGAAACGTGTTTTCGCACATGTAGCGCACAATGGCGCAGTCGGTGTGCGAAATCAATGTTCGGGACAGATTAAGAAAATCACAGTGATGGCTGTTCATGAGCAGAGGTCTTAAACTGGATATGTTGAACATTTGGTGACAAAAGCCCATAAAATGACTGTGTTAAGAGCGTGCATTGTGTCAGATATGGCAAAAAAAAAAAAAAAAGGAAAAAATAAGGGTAAAAATGTACTGCAGAATTACCGCAGAAATTGGTGTCGAGCACCGCATAAGTTCTGTGGCAAATGAGAACCCTGCCGCGAACTTTGCTCTGATGTGCCACGAAAAATCAGGGCCCTGACCATGCACCGTATGGTGTTCCAGATGCGCCCACCCACCCTAGGAGGGAGACATCTGTTGTAAGTACCAAGGAGGGGGACTCTGCCCTGCATGAAACCTCCAGCTAGTTGTGCCACCACCACTGCCAGGCACTTTGTGAAATCCCTTGGCGCACAGGTTAGGCCGAATGGCAGAGCTGTAAACTGATAATGCCCTGAGTGAAGTTTGAACCAGAGGTATTTTCTGTGAGATTCCCTGATCGGGATGTGGAAGTAGGCATCCTTGAGAACCAGGGATGCCAGCCAGTCTCCTTCCTGTGGAGTACGGAGAATCACTGCCATACTTACCATCCGGAACTTTGGCTTTGCCAAGTGCTTGTTCAGAACTCTTAGATCTAAAATGGGTCGCCACTCCCTATTCTTCTTCAATGTGAAGAAGTACCTTTAGTAGAATCCTTTTCCCATCTGTAAGGCTGGAACAGGTTCCACATGCCCTTTCTGCCAGCAGGCTTGACACCTCTTTCTCCAAGAGTGCCCTTTCTGTGACTGATGCTGGTCTGAAGGCCTTTGACCTTAGCTTGGGAAAGGATTTGAAGCTGAGGGCTAGTCCCTGGCTCACTACTTCCAAGACCCACTTGTCTGTAGTGATTGTTTTCCAAACTGGGAAGTAGTGAGCCAGCCTGCCCCCTGCTGGTAGTGGGAAGGTGACCCTGACCTGCGGATCAGGGAGTCTGCTTTGTCTGAGCTGCTGACTGAGTGGTCTGGTCACCACGTCTGGAGCTCCTTCTGCCTTTGCCCCTGAAATGCCCCCTCTGCTGTTAGTATACAGGGGTGGCTTGGGCCTGGAAGAAAGGTCTGCTGTAGCCTGACCTTCCTCTACCTCCCCTTCCCTGTGCTCCATTAAGAGGTAGAAGCCTCTTCTTTAGTGGTATTACTCTTTTAAAAGGTTTTGTATTCATGCACTTTCTTCATACAGGCTCCAGTCTTGTCCCAAATAGGGAACTGTTTTCACAAGGGAAGTCAATGGCCTTGTTTTGGGCATCTTGGATGAGGTTTGTGGTGCTAAGCCAAGCAAACCTCCTTAGAGCTACCGCTAGGGCCATTCATCTAGCTGCAGTGTCATTAGAGTCCAGTGCCATATGGAACTGGTATTTGGTAGCCTCTAACCCCAACCTGGCTGCCTCAATCATCTCGGAAGCCATAGCAGGTGGTGCTTTCTCAGCCATGGCCATCACAGAATTCCACAGGGATTTCTGATACCTAGCTGCATATAGCATGTAATTTGCTTGCCTCATGCACAAAGAAGCAGCCAAATAGCCCTTCTTTGCCATGCTGTCCGGCTTTCTTGAATCCTTCTCAGGTGGATGAGAGGACAGTGGCACTTTTGCCCTGTCACAGGCAGCTACTTGCACCATCCCCTCATTGGAAGGATGCTGAAACAGGAATTCTGCTCCTGATCTATCCAGTTGATATTTCTTGTCAGCCTTTTGATCAACTGGTGGAAATGAGCTAGGTGTCCGCAGCACCTTGAGGGCATGTTTCTTTAGGGATTTCTAGATGGGCAGGAGGAGTCTTTTTGTTGGAGCCAGGCCCATCATGTCCAGAAAATCCACCTCTTCTTCTTCCTCCACTGTCTCATTAGTGGGTATGTCCATAGTCTCCACCATCTGCTTTATGAAAGTGTGAGTAGTAGTCTTCTGGTAATCTAGGAAAAAGAGACTCAAAATTCTGATCCAGAGAAACCTCCCGTTCAATGGGTTCCTCCTCGTCCTCATCATACTCCTCGTATGTGAGGTCTTGGGATGCCTGAACTGGTCCCTGAACTGTTACTCGAGCCAGAGCCAGAACTGAACATGGTTCTGATGGAACCGGGGTTGCCGGTTGCGGAACTGGGACCAAGCCTTGGAAGGCTTGCAATATCTGCATGGCTTGAGCTACGGCCTTAGCCAAGGGCGTACTTGGTTGCTCCACCGAGGACTCCTTTGGCTTTTCGCCTGAAGGCTCAGTGTCCTTCTTTTTAAACTTTTTCTTTGCTGGAGATGGTTCCAGAACCAGTTTAGTTGTTCTTTTTTTGTTTTAGAACCTTCACCTTCGTCAGAGGCTTTAGGCTCCGTATTTTTATCTTTTGGAGGAGAAGACGGTTGGTCCAGAACCAGCCCGCTCAGTTACTGAGTAGATGCCATTCGTCTTTTTTAAATGTTTCAGGTGCTTTTCTGCTGTTTTAGCTGGGAAAGTTTTACATATATCACAGTCAGCCTGAAATGTGAGGAAACTAAGCAGAGCAAACACAGGTTGTGTTTATCTGCTTTAGCAAATATGTCCCCACACTTAAAACCTGTAGGCCTTGTTTTCTTTTTAGGCTTATTTGACATTACCAAAGAAAACCCCAAAACACCACAAATAAGACTTTCATACACACAGTTTGATTTAGTAACAGATAGAAAATATTTTCCCTTAGTGATGCGGTCAGTTATTAAACCAAAGGGAACTGCCAAAAACTTCAAAATTAAGTGAAAACCTAAACAAAGGACTCTGTTATGGTCATGGAATCCTAGAAATCTGATGGCAGAAAAGGACGCCAAAAGCCCATCGAGTCTTCCCCTTCCTCCCCCCTACTCATCTCCTTTTCCACAGGCTCTCCCCTTCCCCACACTTACCAACGACATATGTCTGTCCCATGCCCTCTTGAATCCCTCCACCATTTCAGCCCCCACCACCTCCTCTGGTAGTTTGTTCCAGGCCTCCATCACCCTCTCTGTGAAGAATCGCCCCTTCACACTGCCTCTGTATCTTCCTCCCTCCAATCTTAGGCTATGCCCTCTAGTTTTAGCCCCCTCCTTCCTTTTAAATAAGCTCCCCTCCTTCACCTTATTGATCCCCTTCACATACTTAAAAGTTTCAATCATGTCTCTCTTCTGGTCCCCAGTGGGTACAGATCCAATTCCCTACACCTCTGCTCGTACAGCTTCCTGTGCATACCGTGCACCATCTTATTTGCCATTCTCTGAACCCTCTCTATCCCCCATCTATGTCCTTGCGTAGATCCAGTCTCCAGAACTGGACCCCATACTCCAAAAACAAAACAAAACTTTTTTTTTTTGCACAAAAGAGAAAACAGAAAGACGCAGTTCTTTGACAGTTCAAAGAACCGCTGAGGAAACGAAAACTGAAGTAAAAAATACTAAATAATAAACTAAATAGCGTTAACTAAGAATAAAAAGTAAAGGCAGCAGTTTTTTTTTTTTTGTATTATTCCTCTCTCCTTTGGCCGCCTGAGCTGCTCCCCCTTCAGGGACATCCAGCCGCCACCCGCCTCTGCCGCGGACACCCAGACTCTGCGGCTTCCCCCTGCAGTGGGGCCGCAGGAAGCTTCCCCCCGTAACTTCCCGCGGAGCACGGATCAAGGTGGGTGCCGCGGCGAAACTGCGGACGGCCATCAAGCCGCTCGCTTCAGGCGCCATTTTTCCTGGTTTTCTTGTCCCATTAGTGCATGCCCAGACAGTGACCCCAGTCTCCACTAGGGACCACTATTCAGCGATGCATTTCTGGATCCCACCCCCAGAGAGGAGAGCAGTCCTCCGGATGCTCAGTCTTCTCCACCCCTGCTGACCCCCAGCACCCCGAGTCCATTCCCGAACCCTGGTCGCCGGCGAGGGTTGAGGTAAGGCGCCCGTGCCTCAATCCTCTATGCCACCGGGCCGGTCAAGACAGCAGTTTTAATGGTGTAAATAAAGAATACTTATATTTTCATGAAAATAAAGTATTCTTCAACAGCGATGAGGAGCAGACTCTGAGGCATCCTACCAGGCAGGTGGAGAAAGAAATCTGAGCATTACAGAACACAGCAGTTGGTAAGGGCAGTAGTTTTGAATGGTGGCATGAGCCAATCATTAGCATACTGTTTCAAAATTTCTCCGGGGCAGTTAAACACTGGAGGCTGACTGCTACAGTTAATCATACTGAAGAATTCCTGGGGTTAGAAACTTAATTTTTGTTAAATGCAAACATGGCATCTAATCAACATGAATAGCCCATGACAATACTGTTCTCACATGCTGATACATGTACATGTTACAATGTGTTAAAAATAACAGAACTGCAAAAACTGTTCAAACCATTTCATGTTTTTATATATTAACTAGCGTGCAGGCCCAGCTGATGGCTGGGAGTCACAGAAACGTACATTTTCATTTTGTACGCCCTCCTTCCCTACGCACACCAGTCCTTTGCGTCAAATGTAATACATGGTGAGCTCCTACCTACCACACCATGCAAAACAGTCTATTTTGTCCAATAGACTACATCACAATGTAGTTGTTCTGCTACTGCATAATGTACACATATCACAGACTTTCTTTATAAAGTACATTTCGGGGGGAATATTTTTCGACACCTTTTCGAGAGAGAGAAAAGGGGGATGGAGGGAGGGACGGCATAACCTGATGACCGAGATACCCTTGAAGATCTACTGTCACAGTAAGTTCTTACATAACTGTTCTATTTTCTTTGGGGATATCTCCTTCATCAGGTCACACATATAGAACGAGTCCCAAGCAGTGTTGAGAGCAAGGACAGTCTGGGTGGCAGGAGGCCAGAGGGCTAAGAAAGAAGACCCCGAAGCATGGCTAGGCCAAAGCCTGTCCTTCTTCTGGAGGCAGTGTCCAGACTTTAGTGTTTGGTGGTGAAAGTGTGAACAGCACTCCAAGTGGCAGCAGCGCACATCTCGGCAGCAGACACGCCCCCTAAACAGGCAACTGAAGTGGCCATACCCCTGGCTGAATTGCCTTCAACAACCCCAGGAAGTTCCTTGCCATACTTCCTGTAACAAAAAATAATACAATTGGCCAACAATTTGGACAAGCACTGTTTTGAAACTGGAGCACCCTCTTTCCAGGGACAAAAGAAACAACTGAGAGGACTTCCAGCAGTCCTCCGTACAGTGTCTGTAGTAATGCAGAATTCTATGCACATCCAAAGTGTGGAGCAATGCTTCCCCTGTATTGGCATGCTCTAGAAAATAAACAAGCAGGTGGATGGATTGATTTGAAGTAAACTGAGACACCACCTTGGGAAGAAACTTAAGGTTAGTACGCAAAAAGACCCTGTCCTTATGGAAAATCAAATAAAGCTGCTCACACGTGAGAGCCTGTTGCTCTGAAATTCTTCAAACAGAAGTAATGGCAACTAAAAATGACGCATTCTGTGATAGAAACCGTAGCTTGCAAAATGAGGCTGGCTCAAAAGGAGGCAGGGTGAGCTTCTCAAGAACAACATTTAGGTCCAAGGCTGGAACCCGGTTACGTATAGGAGGCTTCAAGTGGAGAACGCCTTGCAGAAAAGTACCATCCAGCTGTGCCACAGTAAGGCCAACAATGGGCACATGAAAGGCTGACATAGCGGACAAGGGCACCTTAAAAGGAGTATGGCAATCCTGCAAGATCAGGAGATACTCCAGTACCTGGTTCGCACTTTCATTTCATAGAGTAAATGGTCCTGGTGGGAGGTTTCCTGGCGGCCACCAGGGCATTAGCCACCTTCTGAGACACCCCAAATCGAGCAATAGCTATGTCCTCAGAAGCCATGCATACACGTGGAGGGACTTGAGATCTTGAGGCACTAGGGTCAACAGGTCCCAGCAGTTGTAGCTTGATGAGCACCATGTGAATCAGAGGAAAGGGTTGGAAGGCATACAGAAACTTCCCTTTTCAGGAAAGGGACTACACATCTCACCAGAAAACTCCAGGACCTGGATCTAGCAAGCAGAAACAAGACAGTTTTGCATTGAATGGAGACGCAGAAAGATCCAATTCCTGTTGAACAGGTCTACAACTGATGTCAGCAGTTCCCACTCATGCATTTTGGACTGTAACCTGCTGAGGCTGTCCACCAAGGCATTTTGTGCCCTGGCATATGGACCACCGACAGTTCTGGACTGCGATCTAGAGCCCAGTACCAGTCCCGCATTGCTTCCCAACACAGAGGGTAGGAATGGGTCCCCCTTGCTTGTTGATGTAACAGACCACACCAAGATTGTTTGACTGTGCCAGCAGAGGGCTCGGAGAGAGATGGCTCTGGAAGGCATATAGAACTGCCCTCATTTCTAGGATGTTTATGTGGAGGCAAGACTCCCAATGGGACCAGAGATCCTGGGTCTGATAAGGACCTAGATGGGCTCCCCAACCCAGACCCAAAGCATCCGTGGTTAGGATTTGGTGAGGGGTGAGGATAAGGAGGACCCTTTTTAAGAGACTGACTGGGACCATCCAGCAGTGAAACACTTTGTGTACTGGTGATGAGACAATGACCAGCTGGTCTAGACCATCTGAGCGCTGATCCCACTGGACCCTGAGGGTCCACTGTGGGATCCTCTTGTGCAACCTGGCCAAAGGGACTGTAACAATGGCCGCATCCATTAGGCCTAGTAGCCTGAGGCATGCCCAGGCTGGGACATGCCAGCTTTGAGTCACCTCATGGGCTAGGGCAATGAAGCGGTCTGCCTAGTCTTGAGGGAAGAAAGCCTTGCCGAGTAGAGTCCAGGACTGCTGCTATGTACTGCAATCGTTGAGATGGGGTCAGCACAGTCTTGGGATGATTGACAGTGATCCTCAAGGACTGAAATAACTGCAGAATGTGTTCTACAGTCAACGACAGGAGCTCCCTGGACTGGGCTTTCAGTGACCAGTCATCCAGGTATGGGAACACATAAAGGCCTTTGAGCTGGAGGGCTGCTGCTACAGCTGCTAAGCACTTGACAAACACCCATGGCACAGAGGATAAGCCAAAGGGCAATACCCTGAACTAGTAATGCTCCCCCTGGAACAGGAAAGTACAGTTACGTGACAACTTACCATAACAGTAGATCTTCGAGAGGAGCTCTTGCAGCAGGTACACTGTTAGGACTAAGCCACCAGGCATTAGGACCCCATGGAAAACTTCTAGCTAGCAGTCTCCAGCGGGGGGACTGCCCTCTGATGTTGGCCTGCCCACGATGTCTGCCAATGGTATATAAGGGGCGGTCCCCCAGTCCCACCTCAGTTCTCCCACCTGAGACCTGGCCTACACAGAGATGGAGAACTAAGAAGGTTCTAGCAACCCTAGGATAAGGAGAAGAAATGACTAGGGGGAAGAAGGGAGGGAAAGTAGTGTCTGCTGCAAGAGCTCCTCTCGAAGATCTACTGTTACGGTGGTTCTTGACGAAACTGTACTATCTTGCGGTGACTCTTGCAACAGGCTACACCGTTAGGACGGAGTCCCAAGCAGTTAAAGGATAAACCCAGGTCAGACAGGTGGTGGTGAAGGAAACCAACAGAAGCTTTCAAGAGAGCAGGCCCTGGAGGACAGCTAGGCCAAAGCCAGTCCTCCACCTAGAGGCAATATCCAAACTGTAATGCTTGACGAAAGTATGGACAAAGCTCCACGTAGCAGCCGCACAGATGTCTGCTGCTGAAACGTTCCTCAGTGATGCGAAAGAGACAGCAACACCCCTGGTAGAGTGACTCTTATCCGGGCCCAGTAAATGTTTGTCGTACTTACGGTAACAATATACAATGCAGTTAACTGACCACTTGGATAAAGTCTGTTTGGCAACTGGAGCCCTTTCAGTTTTTGGGGTGAAAGAAACAAACAACCGGTCAGACTCCCTGACCGGACAGGTGTGGTCCAAATAATAACAAAGCACTCTATGAATGTCCCGAGTGTGAAGCAAAGCCTCCCCTCGATTAGGGGCTGTTTTTGTAGATCTTTACAAAGCGTTCGACTTGGTCGACCACCCCTTACTACTCTCCACCCTCCATAAATTTGGCTTCTCCCCAGAGACCTCTCTGTGGTTCAAGAGCTACAGTGGCGTGAAAAAGTATTTGCCCCCTTCCTGATTTTCTCTATTATTGCATATTTGTCACACTGGATGTTTTCAGGTCTTTAGACAAAATATAATATTAGATAACGGGAACCTGAGTGGACAAATAACACTTTTTTTTTTTACTTATTTCATTTATTTAATGAAAAAAGTTAACCAACACCAACTGGCACTGTGTGAAAAAGTAATTGCCCCCTAGTTAAATCAACCCAATTAAAGGGATAATTAGAGTCAGCTGATTGAACACAGCCAGGCTTGATTATAGCCAGCCCCGCTCAATATAAACCTCACTTATTTTGGCCCTTACCATCAGAGTCACATTGCCAGCACAAAGATTCAACAAGCACATTATGCCATGATCAAAGGAAGTTCCTGAAAAGATCAGAAAAACATTTTGTTGCCCTCTATCAGTCTGGAAAGGGTTACAAAAGCTATTTCTAAGGCTCTGGGACTCCATCGAACCACAGTGAGAGCCATAATCTCCAAATGAAGAACACTTGGAACAGTAGTGAACCTTCCCAGGAGTGGGGCCTGCCAAAATTACTCCAAGGGCGCAGTATAAAATCATCCAAGAAGTCTCAAAGGATCCTAAAACAACATCCAAAGAACTGCAGGCTTCTCTTGCCTCAGCTAAGGTCAGTGTTCATGACTCCACAATCAGAAAGAGACTGGGCAAAATGGGCTTCATGTGAGAGTAGCAAGGCGAAACCACTGCTAACCAAGAAGAACATAAATGCTCGTATCTCATTTGCCAAGAAGCACCTGGATGATCCACAAGCCTTTTGGAAAAATGTTCTATGGACAGATGAGTCCAAAGTGGAACTTTTGAACAACATGGATCCCATAATGTCTCGTAAAGCAAACACAGCATTCCACAGTAAGAACACCATACCAACAGTCAAACATGGTGGTGGTAGTGTGATGGTGTGGGGATGCTTTGCTGCCTAAGGACCTGGATGACTTGCCATAATTAAAGGAACCATGAATTCTGCTCTGTACCAGAAAATTCTTAAGGAGAATGTCCAGTCATCCTTCCGTCAGCTGAAGCTGAAGCGTAGTTGGGTCATGCAGCAAGACAATGATCCAAAACACAAAAACAAGTCCATCAGAATGGCGAAAAAGAAGTAAAATTAAAGTTTTGGAGTGGCCTAGTCAAAGTCCAGACTAAACCCAATAGAGATGCTGTGGCAGGACCTGAACGAGCAGTTTGTGTCGAAAACCTACCAAATGTTACTGAATTAAAGCAGTTCTGCGAGGAAGAGTGGGTTAAAATTCCTCCACAGCGATGTGAAAGACTGATATTGAATTATAGGAAGTGTTTGGTTGCAGTCATTGCAGCTAAATGTGGCGTAACCAGTTATTAAGTGTAAGGGGCAATCTTTTCACACAGTGCCAATTGGTGTTGGTTAACTTTTTTTCATTAAATAAGTGAAATAAAAAAAAAAAAACAAGTGTTATTTGTTCACTCAGGTTCCCTTTATCTAATATTACATTTTGTCTAAAGACCTGAAAACAACCAGTGTGACAAATATGCAATAATAGAGAAAATCAGGAAGAGGGCAAATACTTTTTCACACCACTGTATCTCTTCAGGAGATCTCAGTCTGTATGCATTGTCCCTGCCACCTTCCCTGCCCTCCTGGTCACTACAGGTGTTCCACAGGGGTCCATCATTGGCCTGCTACAATTCTCCCTGTTCATTAATTCCCTCCCCTCTAACCATCTAACCTGTGATGCCCTACTGTATACCAATGACCTTGTCCTCTTTTATAGTGACAAGACCCTACAAAACATATCCACCACCCTGTCCTGTAACTTTAGTTCTGCATACACCTTGTTTCAGTCACATCGGCTCCTAGTCAATGAAAATAAAACCAAATTGATGCTTTTCAGGTGAAAACCCTACCTTACTAGCATCACCAAGTCTGGTCCCACCCTCTTGGTACTGATATCTGCTGGACCTGCTCTACAAAATGTGCCAAACTTCAAATACATAGGCGTAACCCTTGACCCCTCACTCTCCTATACAGACCATGTCACCAACGCAATACATCGGGTTACCAAAAAATTGGGTCAGCTTACAGACTAAAATCGTTCCTAACCAGTGAAGCCCGTCTGGCTATTGCTGTAGGAAACTTACTACCTATTATTGAATACTGCTCCCCAATATACTCACGTATGTCCCTGACCCTACATGCACGCCTTATCGCAACCTATAACAACGTCTGCAGTTTTGCTCTCCTGGCATCGTGCTCCACCCATCACGGGCACCTATACCAGTCACTGGGCTGGCTCCCACTTCCCTCTCATTTTTACTATGCCCTTGGCTGTTTTATCGACAGCACCCTCGGATGCGGTGAGGCATCTCCATATGCATCCCTCCTGAAGGCCTAGGCCCCTTGGAGGTGCCTACGTGTAACCTCGGCCCCCCCATGGAAATCCCAAAAGTCTCTACTACTTTGGGGGACATAGAACTATCTGTGGCTGCTCCCTCCTTGTGGAACAGTCTCCCAATGCCCCTCCATTCCGTAGACACCCATAGCATTTTCAAGCACAGCTTCAAATCCTGGCTACTAAGTGAAGCCAAATGCCTCTGCTCTCCAGGGTAGTCGTCTGCCCTCTCACCTCCCCTACTTACTACCTTTTGTTTCTGCTTCTGTCCTGTCCTTCTGCACCTTTTCCGTGTCGCTGTGTTCTCCCAGCACCCCTGTTCCTCTCCTTGTTTCACTTCTTCAGTGCCTATGTATTCCTAGTTTATGTCACATGTTCACGTCACTCTTACTTGTACTGCTTGCACCTAATTTGTTCCGTGGTCACTCCCTGTATACTACTGTACAAGCTACCTATTTTTCTTCTGTATGAGCTAACTTCTGAGTAAAATGTTTAATGATTACTGTTGATTCATTAAAAATTTGAAGTTTCCTGCTCCAATCTGCCTATAATTGTAAAGTGTTAGGTTTATGTTTGTAATTCCACTGTATACTGCGACTTCTGTGCCACATGTCGTGGCCCGGGTCGTGCCTGAAAACGGTTCCCAGGATCAGTGCACCTACCCAGTTATCAAAGACTTAAATAAAAAATAAATAAAATAAACGGACAAATGGATGCCCTGATTAAGTGTAAACTCGGACACCACTTTCGGCAGAAACTTAGGATTAGTCCACAAAGACACCCTGTCCTTGTGGAAAACTAAATAAGGCTCTTTGCACATCAGAGCCTGAAGCTCAGAAATCCTTTGATCAGAAGTAATGGCAACTAAAAATAATGCTTTCCATGACAGAAAGCGCAGCTCGCAACTTGCAGCTGGCTCGAAGGGAGGCAAGGTAATTTCCTCCAACAAAAACAGAATATCCCATGGAGGGACAGGATCCCAGATGGGAGGGTTCAGGTGTAGAATGCCCTGCAAAAAGGTGCCGGACAGAGCCAGTTGGGCAAGGGTCTTGCCTTCTATAGGTGCATGATAGGCAGAAATGGCAGACAGATGCACCTTGACGGAGGAGTAACTAAGCCCTGAATCTGATAATAAGAGGAGGTACTCCAGGAAGGAGTTCATCGGACAGGTGATAGGATCAAGGTTATGGGCAAAGGCCCACAGGCAGAACCGTTTCCACTTCACAGCGTAAGTGGCTCTGGTAGACGGCTTCCTAGCTGCCACTAAGACATCAGTCACCCTGGGGGAAACTCTGAAATGGACCCTGGCTAGGTCTGTAGGAGCCATGCATGCACGTGCAGCGATTTGAGTTCCGTGTGCACCAGGGTGCCTTGCTCCTGGGAAAACAAATGCAAAGTCAGAGGAATCGGAGGCTCCACTGCCAACTGCTGGAGCAGAGGGAACCAAATCTGCCAATGCCAGAAGGGAGCAATCAGGATCATGTCCGCCCCTTCTAACTGCAGCTTAAGCAGGACACTCTGCAGCAGTGGAAAGGGGGGGAAGGCATACAGAAACCTCCCTGTCCAGCAGAGGGACAATGCATCTCACCAGAAAACACCGGGCCCTGGATCTAGCGAGCAGAAACTGGGCAGTGTGGCACTGAGCAGGAAAGCTAAGAGGTCTAGCTCAGGATGCCCCCACCTTTCAAAGAGGTCCTCTGCTACGGACTGCAGAAGTTCTCATTCATGGGCCTTAGACCGAGACCTGCTTAGGCTGTCAGTCAAGGTGTTTTGGATGCCTGGAACATGAACTGCAGTGATTTCCAGACTGTGTTCTACTGCCCAGAACCAGACTCTCATTGCCTCCCTGCAGAGGGGGTACAAATGAGACTCTCCCTGCTTGTTGATATAGAAGACTATGGACATACTGTCTATCTGGATCAGCAGGGAACCCGGGAGAAGATCCGGCTGGAATGTCGGCAGAGCGCTGAGGATCACCCTCATCTCCAACACGTTGATGTGGACCAGGTCCAATGTGTTTGGCTATCTCCGAAATGAGCTCACCACCCCTGACCCGAAGCATCTGTCGTCAGGATCTGCTAAGGGGTATCTCTCCGGAAAGGAGTCTCTTTTTCCAATTTGGAAGGGTTCAGCCACCATTCCAGGATCTGGCACACTGCCCTGGAGACCTTCACAGGCTGCTTGAGGTCGTCTGTGCGCTGGTCCCATTGAACCCTGAGAGTCCACTGGGGTACTCTCATATGAAGCCGTGCCAAGGGAACGGTTGCAATGACGACTGCCATGTGACCGAGAAGCTTGAGGAAAGATCTGTCTGGAACCTGGTGAAACGAAATCCTCCAAGCTTGAACCTGAAGGCAATCTGCCCTGTTGGAAGGAAGGAAAGCTTTCCCTTGGATGGTGTCCAAGACTGCCCCTATATACAGCAGCCTTTGGCTGGGCCATGGGGAGGATTTGGGGAGATTCAGAGTGATCCCCAGGTCTCAGAACAACGTAAAGGTGTCTTCCAGGGTCTTCAGCAGCTATTCCCTTGTGGGAGCTGTTAAAAGCCAGTCATCTAGGTAAGAGAAGATGTAATGACCCTGTCTCCTGATGGCACAGCCACCACTGCCAGGCACTTGGTGAAGACTCCAGGAGCCGAGGACAGGCTGAAGGGCAGAACTTGGAACTGATAGTGACTTCCTTGGAAGGTGAAGCGTAAGAACCTTCTGTGGGATGGCAGGACCATGATGTGAAGGTACACGTCCTGCATGTCCAGCGTGCAAAGCCACTCCCCCTGATGAAGCATGGGGAGCAGGACCAGAAGAGTCACCATCCTGAATCTTTTGTACTCCACGTACTGTAGTTGTTCAGGTGGCTGAGATCCGGTATTGGGGCAAAGATCTCCCATCTTCTTGGGAATCAAGAAAAAAATGGGAATAAAAGCCCTTCCTCCTTTGGCTCAGAGGAATGTGCTCTATGGCCCATTTGGACAGAAGCGCCTGAATCTCTGCTTGGATCAGGGCAGTGTGGGATGGGGAGTAAAGGGAGAGAACAGGAGGGTTGTCTGGAGGCAGTTCCAAAAACTCCAGAGCGTGTCCTCTCTCTATCAGTGTAGGACCCACAGATCCGATGTAATCTTGGTCCAACCCTCGAGGTAGAAGGAGAACCGACCCCCCCCCACCTCCCCCAAAGGAGGGGGACTGGGCAAGGAGTCAGGTGGAGGCACCAGGAGTGGGCAAGGAGACCTAGAAGGCCTTGGCTGTTCTAGGGCCTGAGGTCCCTGAAGGCTAGGAGGAGGCCTTACGTTAAAAGGCCCCTCTGGGCTATTGGCCCGCTGTGTGATAAAAAGGCGGGTGTCTAGAGGAAATCAGTTCTGATTTGAACATTCTATGGACTGACTGGACAGCCTTTCCAGAATCCTGGAGGCTCGCAATAATCTTTTCAGTGTCTTCCCCGAAAAGAACCAGGTCCTGGAAAAAGAGCATCTAAGATGGCCTCTTGAAGGTCCTGGTGAAAGCCGGAGACTCTGAGCCAAGAGTATCTGCGAAGACAAATGCCAGTGGCAGCCGCCCTGGCAGCAGTGTCTGATGAATTGTAGGATGAGCGAAGAACATGCTTACCTAAGTCCACACCTGACTGGAGGGTGTCGAGCAACTCAGATTTCTGAGAGGAGTCTGGTTGAGCCTGTGCCAATTCCAGAGCCTTTTTCCACAAGGAGTTCTGGTATTGGACCATAGGTACCAAAAAGTTAAGAAAGCGGACAGTACAGGTGGCCAAAGAATAGACCTTGCAGCTAAACTGGTCCATCCTTTTAGACTCCTTGTCATGAGTTTGAGAACTAAGGTGTCTAGGCTGTTTGGTCCTACCATGAGCTACATTCAACACCATAGAATTGGCCCTAGGTTGCTCCCCCCAAGTAAGGCTCATTCCTGGGGGTTCTGTAGAGCCCGTCAGCCTTCTTAAGGACCACTGAAGCAGATGAGGGGTGTTTCCAGGTGAGCTCAGTAACATCCTGGAAAGGGATCACCAACAGAGGCACAACCAGGGGCTTTGGATCAGTTGGCCCGAGGAACTGAGCAAGGCAGCATCTCTCTGTGTCCAGGTCCTTGGTGTCCCACCTGCTGAAGAACTGGATGTGTCGCATTACATCCAAAAATGTGTGATCAACCCGGGCTGACCTTGGAGAATCCTTATGGGTATCTAGATGAGGAGGAGGGGAGATATCACCTCTTGATGACCTGGATGAGGAGAAAGAGCTCCAGCTGGAATACTCTGATGAAGGGGAGCAAGTACAGGAACACTGGGACCGGCATCCGTGGGAGAGGTGCCGGCACCTGGAAGAGGATCTGGATGAAGAATGGCACCTTCGTCCCAGCTATCAGGAGGAGGGGTGGCCTTTCTTGGTGGCAGTGAGGGTTTCCTGGGTGGAGGCAGAGTAGGCTGCTTAGGTGGGGCCAGAGGCTGGACCTCCTAAGGAGCGGGTTCTGGAGCCTGGGGGGCAGGTAGGCCCCTAAGCAGAAGGTCCCCTTTAATTGCATTCCACCAGGAGTTAAATGGGGTCCCCACGTCTGCAAGAGAGACAAGAGGGGCGCCAGGAGGCCCAGGCAACCGGGGGGGACATCAGATGGTCCCAGCGTCAGACCCGCTGGAACAGAGGAACCTGTTGTCAGGTCCAGAGGTGCAGGGTTAGCAGGCTGCAGCTCTGTGGGCATCAGGTTATCCAGCATCAGAATATCCGGTGCCAGGTTTGGGGGTGCTGGGTTAGCTGGCGTCCAGTTGTCGTTCGTCGGCTCAGGGGAGGCCGGAGGAGCAGGAGACATCTGAGGATGGGGCGATGACAGGGAGGGTGCTGCCCGGTTTGACACTGGAAAAGCCGGAGTCAAAGGGACAAGCATCTGCCGATGGCAGTCCAGGGTACCAGTCAGCATCAGCTGAGAGGATGCCTGCCATGGGGAGAGAACGCCCGTTTCGAGCTCCTGCTATTGGTTAATGTCACTGAACCCTGAGGCCTGGTCCAACGATGCAGATGCCCCAGGCGGGTGTATGATGGGCTCTGACCTGCCACCCGAAGAAGTACCAGCTGATCCACCTGGCTTAGGCCCGGAGGTATGCTTGAAAGGCCCAAGACTCAGGGGAGTGAGGGCCGACTAAGGTCCATACCTCGAAGACTCCCCACCGGACGTCAGGACTAGGGCGGGAGGCTTCATCAATGGGAGCCCAGAAGGGGTGAGGGCTGCCGGGAGGACAGAGTCCAACCTCCCGTGGGAGGAGGAACTCGAAGAAGCCGCCGACTTGTGCAGGGACCTGAGGCGGGAGTCTGACCGAGGCCTATACTTATTCTTGTCCCGGTGATGATGTTTCCCACTGGATTTCTTCTCCTTATGGGCTGAAGAAGAGGGGGAGGTCCTTGGAACTGAAGAAGAAGAGGAGGAGCTTTGTCTAGAAGGGGTCTTCTGCATGGCAGCCAACTGCTTTTCCAGCAGGAAGCTCTTCAGAATCTTCAGGCGGTGGATCCTAATCCTACGGTTGAAGCTTAAACAGTGCTGGCAGGCCTCAGAATTGTGGTCGGGGCCTAAGCAGATAAGGCAGGCCGAATGGCCATCCTACAATGGTATTTGCTTGCTGCAGGCACACTTGGATTTCTGCTGCTCGGATGATGAAGCTGGAGGAGAAGACATGGAGGTGAAGAAGACAAAAAAATCACTATTTTAATGACAATTAAGCGTGAGTAAATGCAAAAATGGCGGTCGACTAAAAGCAGAAGGCATCCACGGAGCCAATGTGTGCAGGTCCACAGAGGGAAAAGAACTGAGGTGGGGCTGGGGGACCGCCCCTTTTATACCACTGGCCGATGGGGGCAGGCTAACGTCAGGGGGTGGTCCCCCCACTGGAGACGGCTAGCTAGAAGTTTTCTGTGGGGTCCTGGCGCCTGGCAGCTTCGTCCTAATGGTGTAGCCCGCTGCAAGAGCTCGCCCTTGAAGTAAGATCTGCAGGTATTGTCTGAGGGGGGCAAACCATGATATGCAAATAGGCATCCTGCATATCGAGAGAGCATAGCCAGTCACCCTGCTTGAGCAGAGGAGGAAGGCCGTGCAGAGTGACCATTCAGAACCTTTTGAACTGGATAAAAAGGTTCTGCTCCTTAAGGTCTAGGATGGGCCTCAAGTTCCCTGTTCTTTTGGGAACCAAGAAGAACCTGGAGTAGAACCCCTTGTTTCTCTGACACTTGGGCACTGATTCTATGGCCCTTTTGTGTAGCATGGTGAGTACCTCCTTCCGAAGCACTTCTGTGTGGTCTGGAGGGTAAGGATGGGGACTGGGGGAACATCAGGAGGCTGTTCTAAAAGTTCTAATGCATGTCCTTTTTCAGTTATTTGCAGGATCCAAGCATCTGTTGTAATGGTTCTCCACTGAGATAGATGGAGAGAAATCCAACCTCCAACCACCACCTCCTGGCTTGAGACAAGGGGGGGAGGGCGTTGTCAAGGAGTCAGGTGGATGCTGAACTGCACCTACTCCTCTGAACTGTTTAGCAGAGGAACCAGAGATGGAGGAGGGGGCAGGAAAGGCAGAGCTGGCCCTGTGCTTGCCCTGGAGCTTGGTTCCAGAACCAGACTTGTGAGACACCTTATGAAAGGAAGGCCTTGGTTCACTCCTGGGCTGAGTATGATAAAGAGAATGGACAGACCGAATGGCCCTGCCGGAGGCTTGCAGGTCATTGATAGTATCCTGCACATCAGGGCCAAAGAATCTGTGACCCACAAAAGGGCATTCAACACCTTTTATTGGACATCAGCTGCAAAGTCCAAGACTCTAAGCCAGGAGTGCCTTCTAAGGCAAGTGCCAGAGGCAGCCCCCCTGGCTGTGGTATCAGCAGTATCATAGGTGGCTCTGAGGAGAAACTTACAGACATCTTCTGAGGCCCGGAGGATATTGAGAAGCTTTTGTTTCTGGGAACCCTCAGGGAGGGCCTGAGCAGAGTGTATTCTGGTACTTGATTAAGTGAGTCAAATAACTGGTAATTCTAAGGCTTAGGGTGGCAGAGGTATAAGTCTTCTTGCCCCAAAAGTCTAGTCTCCTAGATTCCTGTGAAATGCCGGGTGACAGGGCTAGAGGAGCCAGTAAGAAGGTGGGTCAAGACCGGGGGGGGGGGGGCACCTTTCTTGTGCTCCCAGGTCACACTTGGAAACAAGATTCAGCTTAGTGTGCCTTTCCTGGTTGAACAATTGTTCCTTTCCCCTACCTCAGTCTACAATTATCCTAGCTCCTGGAACCACGCCAGCAGATAGCATTGTCTTCATTTATAATCCCCCTTCCGTGCCCCACCACATACCTCTTTTGAACACCCTCCCAGTCTACGTATGGGAGGGCAATAGTTCACCGATTTCAGGACTGCTTGGTCACCCCCCTTCCTCAGGATTACATGGGTGGGAGGGAGGGTGGAGCTTATGTCACTGACTACACTAGGCCTTGTGATTGGTCAGTCTGTCTAGCATTATTAACATGTAAAACTTTACTGCTTTTCTCCCTCCCTCTAGGGCACATGCTCAGTCTTTCAATGGGACTGGCAAATGCAAGGGTTAGGGAAGATGGGTGACAGCTTTCTGGTAATTACTGAATTACTGCTCCACAAACCAGGGTTCAGAAGGGCCTGTACAAAAAAATGGTATGTGGAGGGTCTTGGGAAGGTTGGGCTAGGTGGGATTCAGCCAGGATAACTGTAGACGGGGTGGGTGGTGGATGCGTTACATGGTAAGGCACAAAGGGGAGTAAGGTTTGAAAGGTGGGGGAAATGTGTTTGGGGTTCTTGAGGGGCTTGAGTCAGGAAAGGGAGAATGTGTTTGGAGGGGTCTTGTTGGGTATCAGGCAAGGAAGGGAAGCTTTAGCGTAAATAAACAAACTCTGGCCAGAGCCAACAGGGCTGCAGTTGGGGAATTTGGGGTAAAAATATTGAAAATGACCAAAGTTACGAGCCTGCGTTCACAAAATTCAATGTAGGCTCATAACTTTGTTGTTTTTTTAATATTTTTACACCAAATTTGCAACACAGCCTTCTTATGAACCCACCTCATGAACAAGGGCAGCTAACATCCTCCTGCCTGAAAGGGGATTTCGCACGGGCAAAATCATCTTTCAGGATGCAAAAAAACATATTGGCCAGAATTTGAAAAATGACAACTGTCACATTCATGAGATGCTATAAATATATGGCTATGTTGTAAATTTGGGGTAAAATATTGAAAATTACCAAAGTTACGAGGCTGCGTTCGCAAAATTCAATGTAGGCTCATCAGTTTGTTGATTTTTTTATATTTTTACACCACATTTTCAACACAGCCTTCTTATGAACCCCACCTCATGAACAAGAGCAGAAAAACTCCTGTCCGAAAGGTGATTTTGTGCAGGGATCATGAAATCACCTTTCGGGATGTAAAAAAACATTTTTGGCCAGGATTTGAAATATGACAACTGTCACATTCATGAGATGCTGTAAAGATATGGTTATGCTGTAAATTTTGGGTAAAAATATAGTAAATTACCAAAGTTACAAAATATGTTCACAAAATTCAACATAGGCTCAAAACTGTTTTTTTTTTAATATTTTTACACCGAATTTTCAACATAGCCTTCTTATGACCCCACCTCATGAACAAGGGCAGAGCAAATTTTCAACGATTGCCCGAAAGGTGATTTTGCACAGGGACCGCAAAAATCACCTTTTGGGATAAATTTGCCTAATGTCAGTGCAATTGTTCAAGAGGCGAGGTCCCAAAAAAGACATGTTAAAAATTTATGGCAAACATTTGGAAAAATAATATGCAAAAATGGCCAAGTTATGCCACTAAATTCAAAACACCACCGAAATACATGGAACCACATGCCTATTTCTTCAGTTCACAGTCCAGCTTTAAAGACTGAAAACATGTCTGCGGTCCAGAAAGGATTATAGCGTTGGACCCACAATGGGTAAGTAAGGGCTTGGGGGTGGGTGCTGAGTGGAAGGGCCGGGTGGGTGGACTGTAATGGCCGGAAAAGACATTGATGGCCAGTTTGTTTTTTCATGTTTGAAAAAAAAAAAAAACGACACAGGACTCCTGCACTGGGGGGACTGGGCACCCCCAGTGTCACTGAAAGACATCGATGGACTTTTTTTTTCTTTTTTTTTTTTTACAGGTTCGGAAAAAAAAAAAAAAAAAATGACCGAGGATTCCTGCACTGGGGGATTGGGCATCACCCAGTGTCACTGCACCGGCCACCCGGTGCCCAAGATTCCCATGTCTGTGGAACGGGGAGCCCATAGAGAGCCTGTCTTTGGCAGGGAAAAAGAGGAGGTCAGGGGTAATTGCCAGGCATGGACAAGAGACGTCTGTACCAACAGCAAGACAAACCAGATGTGGATTCCTTTAGTGCTTAGAGCCTGGCGCAAACACAACGATTTGGAAAAGGGGTGTAATCACACAGATTCCCTGCATCTAATACTCTAACAGTGAAATAAGGGTCTTAACAGGCAGTGGGGTGGGGTGGTGGGTGCTGAGAGGGAGGTCGGGTGGGGAAGGAAAATCCTTATCTTGACACTGGGAGATTGGGCACCCCTAGTGTCACTGTTATGTTTGGGGGCGGTGGGTGCTGAGAGGGAGGGTCTGGTGGGATCCTTATCTTGACACTGGAGGATTGGGCACCCCAGTGTCACTGTTATTTTCGGGAGGGGGTGCTGGGAGGGACGGTCGGATGGGGGTACAAAATCCTTATTGCAACACTGGGGATTGGGTGCCCCAGTGTCACTATTATGCTTCTAGGGGTGGGGTGGGGGGGGTGCTGAGAGGAAGGAGAAGGAAAAATATACAGATATAAAACTTTTATGGTGCTCACGACGGAACATGTGGCATATCCACGGCTTCTCAAACTATACTGCATATGTGCCAGCAGAGCACATGCACAGTAGAGTTTGGTGGCCATCTTGGATACAGCGGATCATGCCCTGTCTTGCCGTGACCGCAGACTGAATAAAATAGCGCAGTGCAGTCCTCCAGACAGCAGAAAAATAGTGCCTATTAGAAGACTGCACTGAAACAGCAAAATGCTTCACAGACTGCGGAGGCGACTGTGATGCAACTCCTACATGTTGTTTGGTCAGAGTTGCAAGTCCTTTTTTGATCGCAAGTGGTCTGCAGGGCTCTGCCCACTGCAACCCTAAAAAGGAGGTCGGCTCCTGGGGTTAAGGAGGGATGAGGCAACTGAATTAGCCTAGTCTGAGACCTTTTTACCCTCTCCAAAACTATGGATAGGACTAGAGTGGGGGCCTTCTACTTATAAAAGTGTGTGGACATCTAGGGGGAGGGGATGGGCGGGGGGGGATTAATCATACTGGCAGTGCCATAACCAGGCTGAGCTAGTCTAGATGCGGACGGCTATCCTCTCAAATCATGGACTGGGGGGAACTCTGAAATATGGGCTGTAAGGCTGGGCACAGTGGCAGGGCTGCCACTCATGACGCTGGTGATCGGAGTTTGGGAACGAGCCCAGAATGGAAAAGGGCTGGCTAGGGGGAGGACCATGCATCCAAGAGGAAGCCCTCCTATTTAGGGAGGGAAGACTACCTTCTTCCCCAGCTCAACCAACACCTGGGTGAGCATGGATGGTGGTGCAGCTGCTGGAGCTGACAAAATGGAGAGGGAGGACACTGACTGGCTCCGATATGCACAGACATGCATAAGCATCTAAGCACATCATCAAGACTGGGCTGTCAGCCGGCCCGGTGGCACTGAGGGTTGAGGCGCTGGACGCCACACCTCGTGCCACACCGGTGACCTGAGTTCAGGAGCGGGCATGGATCGCCGGGGTTGGCCGGGGAGGAGGACTGAGCACCCCAGGGACAGCTCTCCTCCTTCTCCAGGGAGGGTGGGTGGGTGGGAGGATCGTAATATGCCAGCTCCTGGCGGTGTCTGGGGGCTGTTCTGTCTGGGGCCAACAGTAGGGGATGGCAATGGCTGCGTCCGACATGCAGCACATGGAAGCATGTGTTACAAACGCACTCAGCATGTCAGGCCCTCTGCTCCCACAGTGCCAACCTCCGAGCGCAGTATTGTGAACAGGTAACAGAACAGGGTAACCCTCCTTTCTGCTTGTGGGTCCGAAACACCTTTAGTCTCAAGTTCTGGAGGGATTCAAACTGTGAACCTTATGCTAGCATACCCAAATGTACAGGCTCAGATAATCTGCTCTTCGGAGGGATGCCAGATATCTTTCGCCTAATGGCACCTAACCAGGTATCCAAAATGAACCCTTAAAACTCTATAAAAGACCTTAGGTATATTCTTACCTTTTCCCAGTCTGGTAACACCATTAAGCTTATGAACAGCTGTCAATCTTAACCCTCCATAAATCACATGCAAAAGAAAGAACTTGGAAGACACACCAGGCAGTCTCTTTAAAATAAGAGGTTTACTTAAAAATGGATAAAAATAGGTAACCACAGAACACTATATCACAAAGCATACAATCACTTAAAAGAAAACAAGGAAAAGTACAAACAAAAACTCCTACCACAATACAATTAGATGTTTTCTAGCTAATGTATTACCTCTATACAGTGCTTAGAGTTAGATGTTGTTTCTTAAGAGTCCAAAAAGTTAGTGTCTCAGTTGAAACACAGAATACAGTTTAAAACACTGTGTTTCCAACCCTTCGATGATGTAATCTAGCTCCTCCTTTCAGAATATAAAAAATATACAAAACAGGATGTCCTATCAGGAGGCATATTAAATAAGGTGACATCAGCAAAAACGAATTTCCCAAATTATAAGTCTGTCTTTAAATCAAGCCTTTCCTTTGACCTTCTCTGGTTTCCTGCTCTCCCAAGGAATCAAAGGATATTTATGACTTTCACACCGTGGTATAAAAATGTTTTTTTTTCCTCTACGACGTCATAAAAGTTTACAAGCCCTATATCCTGGCAGCTGGTCAGCTTCAATTAAGTCAGATAAACAGGAGACCCTTAATTAAGGTTCTATAGTCTTTTTAATTACTTCCTGGTTTCAGGTTAATATATCCTGTTATTTCCACTGAAACCTGACCCATGGCACAGCTGCCTTATGGAGACAAATCACACTCTACATTTTTATATTACAAATATTAAAGAACAATCATAACCAACTGGCAAAGCGTCATAGCGTGCATTGCAGCGCATTGACACTACTGCATGTCAGCGCTGGAAGAGGGGGGCTACTATTACAGAGAAAAACCCTCGGCGGCATGATGGCATCCCGACAACACTGCCATGGATGCGCCCCAACCAGCTCTCTGAACCTGCCTCCAGGCTCGCAGTGCTGGGGGTGGGCACCCGCCAGAAGCATCCCAAGGCCAGCCGGGCAGGGGCCGTGAGGGCTGGCTGATGGGGAACCAAAGGTACAACACCCCCCAGCCAAGGATATAAATAAAATATATATTAAAAAAAAAGACTGGGCTGTCAATGTCCTGGGGCAAGGAACAAAAACCAGGAAACACCCACAGGCACGTATATGTATTACAAGGCACTATCAGGCCATCGATGTCCAGCTGCCCTCCACCTCCTGAAATGGAGTCATTTCAGTAAGAAGTAAGAGGCACAGCTCCCTACAGAGGGGGCTGTCCAGGCTAAAAAAACAGTGAGGTAAGTGGAAGAGAAGGCACATATGGGGCTGGGAGGCCACCCACATAGATAGGGGCTGTTGTAGAAGAAAGGGGCAGAAACAGGAGAGAACAAGCCAGAGGCTTTGCACACCTGAACTGGATGATCCAGGAACTGAGATGCTTTTGACCATCCAACGGGATGTTCTCAAGGAGCTTTGCTAGAGGTACAGTAGAAATCATGGTGATAGGGTCAACGATGGTGCCCGCCTACATCAACCTATCTATGGGTTGATGGGAGGGGGTCACCATCTACGACTCCAGATGCAACAAGTATTTGGACAGGATCAGGAAAGAACAATTATGTAAGAACTTATCATAACAGTGGATCTTCGAGGGGATGTCAGTCATTAGGTCATACTGTAGGAACTTCACCGTCGGTGAAGCTGGATCCACACGGAAGATTTTCAGCAGTATAACTGGGGCCACCCACACCGTCGATGTCATCAACCCTATAAAGGCATGAGCGGCTCCGTTCCCTCCTTAGTTATTTTCCCCCGGAGACAAAGGGAGCATAGCTCTATGGGAGGACAGTGAAAAGAGAAGAGAGAGAGAGAGAGAGAGGTGCCCAGGCCTATATGAAAGGCTGAATACACCAGATAGACCGTTCCAGTAAGGAGCCCCAAGAAGTGGGATGGTGGGAGGGAAAGCAGCCTGATGACTGAGATCCCCTCAAAGATCTACTGGTATGGTAAGTTCTTACATAACTGTTCTACCTTCTTCGGGGGTATTTCAGTCATCAGGTTACACCGTAGGAATGAGTCCCAAGCAGTTACATGTGCAGACAGTCTGGGAGGAAAGCCACCATAAACATAAGACAGGAGGCCCTGCAGCACAGCCCTGCCAAATCCTACACGGGCTCTAGAGGCAATGTCCAGACTGTTGTGCTTGGCGAAAGTATGGATGGTACTCCAAGTGGTGGCCGCAAAGATGTCAGCAGCTAAGACTCCTCGGAAACAAGCCATAGAAGAAGCCAAGCCCCTTGTGAAATGAGCTTTAACCACACCAGGCAATTCTTTGCTGTACTTGTAGCAGAACATAATGCAATTTCCCAACCATTTGAATAAACATTGCTTAGAAACCGAAACACCCTCTCTACCTGGGTCAAAGGAAATAAACTACTGCTTCGACTTTCTACACTCCTTGGTGCGAAGCAGGCAGTACTTCAAAGTTCTGCACACATCTAGCATACGGAGCAGTGCTTCCCCTGGATTGGCACGCTCAGGAAAATAAACAGGAAGGTGGAAAGACTGATTGAGTGTAAACTCAGAGACTACCTTAGGGAGAAATTTAGGATTTCTGTGCAAAGACACCCTCTCTTTGTGAAAAATCAAATAAGGCTCCTCGCACCAGAGGGCCTGAAGCTCAGAAATTCTTTGAGCGGAAGTAATAGCAACTAAAAATATCACATTCCAGGAGAGAAAGCATAGCTCGCAAGTTGCAGCTGGTTCAAAAGGAGACAGAGTCAACTTCTCCAAAACAGAATTCAAATCCCAAGCCGGGACAGGTGAACTGACTGGAGGTTTCAGATGCAGGATGCCCCTTAAAAGAGTATGGGCTCGACCCTGGCGCAGCAGTTGGATTACCATCTGCGATGCCGGTGACCCGGGTTCGGGAGCGAGTCCGGGTTGTTGGAGGGCCGGCCGGGGGAAGAAGGCTGCAGTGTCCCACGACAGCTCTCCTTCTCCAGGGGGAAGGTGAGGGATGCGGCTCGGTGTCTGCTGACCCCTGGTGGAGGCCGGGGGTCTTACAGGACGTCAGCGCCTGAAGTGCTGGGTGAGTCTCAGATGGAGGTCTGGGGCTATGCAAGCACTAAGGACCTTGGCAGCAAGAGGTAGGACGTCGGTGTTAGCACCGTGATGTCAGGGATTCACGATGCCAGTAAGAACACTGGGAAAAAGCCTGCCCGCACCGAGGAGATGGAGTTTCGAGGAGCTAGCCCTCATATGCAACCACCTGCCTGGCCACCCACGGGTCCGACGAAATGTGAATGTCGGGTGTAAGGGCCCCACCCCTGCCCGGGGGGGGGGGTAAGCCGAGGCTCCGTGGGGATTCAACGATGGACCAGGTAGGGGGCTTGCAGAGGTAGACTCCGTGATGGTCCCAAAGATGTGGGGCCGGTGGAGAGTAGGGGGATAAAAAGAAATTAAAAAAAACAAAGGTATGGGAGACATCCAGCTGAGCTATAGTACGGTCACACCCACAGGCTTGTGAAAGGTCGAAGTAGTCAAAAGGTGCACCTTGAGTGAGGAATACTGGAGATCTGAGTTGGACAGAGAGATCAAGGAATCCAGGATCTGGCTCACTGGACAGGTGAAAGGGTCCAGATTATATCTGGCAGACCAAATAGCAAACCAATTCCACTTCATGGCATACATGACTTGAGTGGAAGGCTTCTGGGTGGCCACTAGGATGTATGTTACTCTGCTGGAGACTCCAAATCTGGTGAAGGCGATGTCCTCAGGAGCCAAGCATGCAGATGGGGGGACCTGAGGTTGGAATGGACCAGTGTCCCCTGAGCCTGGGTCAGCAGATTCTTGCAAAGGGGGACAGGGACCAGAGGTTCCTCCGCCAGCTGCTGTAGCAGGGGAAACCATATCTGGCGGGGCCAGAATGGAGCTATCAGAATCATGCTGGTCCCCTCTATCTCCAATTTGATGAGCACCCTCTGAGTTAGACAGAATGGAGGAAATGCGTAAAGAAAGCTCCTGCTCCAGGAAAGGTACAACGTGTCTCGCCAGAAAACTCCAGGCCCCGGATCAAGCAAGCAAAAATTGGGCAGTTTTGCATTGAGTGAGGACACAAAAAGGTCCATCTCTGGCTGACCCCATTTGTTGATCAACTCTTCTGAGGTGGATGAGAGGAGCTCCCACTCATGCATGTTGGACTGAGTCTGGCTGAGGCTGTCCGCCACAGTGTTTAACATGCCTGGAACATGGACCGCCGAGAGGGTTAGGCTGTGATTTAACCTCCAATACCACACTCTCATGACCTCCCTGCATAGGGGGTACAAATGAGCCCCTCCCCCATCCTGCTTGTTGATGCAGTATACTACACTGAGGCTGTCTGACTGCACCAGCAGCTGACCCAGAACAAGGTGGTTCTGAAAGGCCTGCATGGCATACAGCACCGCCTGCACCTCCAGTACACTGATATGCAGGGAGGTGTTGACCTGAGACCAGGAGCCCTGGGTTTGAAAAGGACCCAGATGAGCTTCCCAGCCCGAACTGGAAGCATCCGTGGTAAGGATCTGCTGTGGAGAAGAAATCTGGAATGGGACTCCTTGCAGCAGGTTCAAGGGGCCCATCCACCACTGGAGCACTTTGCGGACTGGGGAGGAGACCAGCACCAACTGATCTAACTCGTCTGTGCGTTGGTCCCACTGCTCTCTGAGAGTCTACTGCAGAATGTGCATATGGAGCCTGGCCAGTGGAATAGTGGGAATGGCAGCCACCATTAAACCCAGCAGTCTCAGGTACATCCTGGCAGGAATAAAACAGCTCTGGACAACCTCCTGAGCCTGGGCTATAAGGCACTCTGCCCTGATCTGAGGCAGGAAAGCCTTCCCCTGTGCCAAGTCTAGAACTGCCCCTACGTATTGCAGTGTTTGGGATGACACCAGGACCGACTTGGGCAGACTGACAGTAATGCTCAGGGACAGGAGCAGCTGGAAAGTTCTCTTCAGTGTCCTCAAGAGCTGCTCACTGGATGGGGCCTTTAAGAACCAATAGTCTAGGTAAGGGAAAATGTACCCTCCCTCCCTTCTGAGAGCTGAAGCTACTGCTGCTAAGCACTTGGTAAAGACCCGCGGTGCAGGGGACAAGCCAAAGGGCAGCACCTTGAATTGGTAATGCTCGCCCTGAAACAGAAAACGGAGAAACCTCCTGTGAGGAGGGAAGACCAAGATGTGCTTCTAGGCATCCTGCATATCCAGCGAACAGAGCCAGTCGCTTGTCTTGAGAAGAGGCATCAGGCCTGGCAAAGTTACCATGCAGAAATTTTGGTACTGGATGTACAGATTGAGGTCCTTTAGTTCTAAAATGGGCTACAGATCTCCAGTCTTTTTGGGGACCAGGCAAAGCTGGAATGGAACCCCTTGTTTCTCTGGCACCTGGGTACTGGTTTGATGGCCTGTTTGTGCAAAAAGGACTATACCTCCTTCCGGAGAATGGACAAATGAGCTGGGAGGTAATTGGAGGGGAGGGGTTTCTGGAGGCTGCTCGAGGAGCTCCAACGCGTGACCTCTTCCTATGATTTAAAGACTCCAGGCATCCGAAGTTATGGTTCTTTATTGACTGAGATGGAGGGAGAACTGACCTCCGACCACCACCTCTTGGTTGGGGACCGGAAGAGGGGGGTCTAGCAAGGAGTCAAGCAGAGGCGGATCCAGCCACTGGGGCTGATCCATCATTTCTTGGATGCTTGGCCGTGGCTCCTACATTGGAGGGGCGGGCAAGGCAGTGGAGGCTCTGCATTTGCCTTGGGACTGAGAGGCTGCACCGGGTCTATTAGACACCTTTGCTTAAAGGAGGGCACTGTCTATCTTTAGGCTGCGTATGGTAGAGGGAGTGAACAGATTTTATAGCCCTGCTGGATGGCAGCAAATCATTAATGATGTCCTGGACATCAGGCCCAAAGAGCTTAGTGCCACTGAAGAGGGCATTAAGCACCTTCTGCTGAACATCAGCAGCAAAGCCAGAGACCCTCAGCCAGAAGTCCCTACATAGGCAGATGCCAGTGGCAGCAGCTCTGGCAACAGTGTCTGAGATATCACAGAAGGCCCTGAGGAGGTGCTTGCTAACATCCTCAGCAGTCTGCAAGCACTTGAGAACCTCCTGCTTCTGTGTGCATCTGGGAGGACCTGATCAGCAGCTTTGCCCTTCTTCCAGTTGGAGTTCTGACATTTTACCATATGAGACAGTTAACTGGCAATCCTCAACCCAAGGGTAGAGGAGGCATAAACCCTCTTGCCCTAAAGGTTAAATTCTACATGACTGTTTGTCAAGGGGGAAGAGAGCTAAGGTGATTAGGTGCCTTAGACCTGCCACTGAATCAGTTTAAGGCTGGGAAGCATCGTGGGAAAACCCATGAGGGGCATGGTAAAGCTCATCTGCCCTGTGGGGCATAGCTGGCACCATGTCTGGTCTGTACCAGGCTGCAGTAGCAGCATTCCTCAAAGCAGGTAAAATAGGAAGAATGATTTTTGGAGTAGACTCTCGGATCTCCAGAAAGTCCACCAGATCTTTTCTGGTGACATCTTCCTCTTCAGTACAGAAACCCATGGCTGAGGACAATTGTTCTATCATATTGAAAAATGTGGGGTCCTCAGGAGGAGATCTAGGAATGTGCTTGACAGAATCCTCGCTAACAGAGGAGGTTGTGGACCTGTCTGAGGTAAAGAGTGGTACTCCTCCTTGATGTCGCCCTCTTCTAAGTCTAGATCCAATGCCAGAGGCACTGATGATGGCTTGCAGGGAGCATCCTGCGGCCTACCAGGAGGAGTCAACAACGAAGCTGCCGTTGATGGCGACAGTGATATGGGCCTATGTCGCCCAGCTGATGAACAATCACGGTAAACTCTGTAAAATTTCACTCCAGGTCAACGACCGTCAAAACTCTTGTCGATGGGGGTGCGGAGGCGGCAACCCACGGATGGACCATGTGGACCACAAAAGAGCCTGTAGCTCGGTGGAAGAGGAGAGGGTCAAGCTCGACAGGAAGGCCGTTCGATGACGTGCCTGTCAGTAGGGGCCGACGACCTGGAGGTCGCAACTGGCCGCCCTGAGAATCGGGCAGGTGCGCTGTTGGTATGGGTCTGGAGGGCACAGAGACCTGGACAGTGACTCTGTATATCGGTACAGCCACAGCCGATGAGGAATCCCCAGATGAAGGAGGAGGCCGTCGGGGAATGAGACTGCCGCCGGGGGTGGGGGAGGCGGTCCTTATCTCAGTATTTTTTATTACTTTTCTTCAAGGACTTGTCTCAGGCCTTAGAGGCCAGGGAGTTTGACAACCCAGCCCGCAATTGAGAGGCTGGGACCCCAGAGAACCACTGCCCGGAACTGGCTACCTGTTTCTCCATCAGGAAATTTTTTTTAAAGCCTTTTTGCATCACCTGAGGGTTGTTTGATTAAACTTCTGGCAGAGCTCATGGTCGGAGACTTCATGGTCAGGCCCAAGATAGCAGACACAGAGAGAGCGCTCGTCTGTGGAGGCAATCTTCTTTCTGCAGTGGCAGCGGCGGAAGAAAGAGGTCAAAGAATTAACTCTCGACATAAACAAAATAAACAAATCTCTTTTAGAAAAGAGATTCTAAAAGCAATAAGTAGGAAAAAGCCGTAGGCAAAAATGGCATGAAACTGTGTTGGAGCTTCCACGGAAACCCATGCGAACAATATGACGGGGGGAAAGAACTGAAGAGGGAGACGGGCTGCTCACACCTTTATAGGGTTGACGTCAACGGACATCAATGGTGTTGGCGGCCCCAGTTGTACTGCTAAAAATCTTCCGCGTGGATCCTGTTTCACCGACGGTGAAGTTCCTTCAGTGTGACCTGATGACTGAGATACCCCCGAAGAATATCTGGGGGTGTTTTATTGATGACATATTAGGCATCTGGGGGCACTAAAACAGAAGCCCCGAAATTCATTGTTTGTATCAACGACAATGTCTGGAACCTTAAATTTGCATATTCTGTGCACCTAGGAAAAAAAACACATTACTGGACCTCACCTTGATGGGGGGAAGAGAGGAGGGAAAGTGATCATGGAAAATTACAGGAGGCCTATAGTAGGGAATACTCTGCTCACATTTTCCTGTGTATTTTATTCAATTTTAAGGTTGCTGAGAGAAAAGGGGCTACATTTCACCTCAGATACTACATTCTGGGACAGCTTTGAAAAACTACCTATAAAATCACTGAGGTAGAGGTGTGCTCCTGCCCCCGAGAAAGAATCTGCATGGATCTAAAGCACCGGGTATTTTCTGTTGTCTCTTTTTTGCCGCACTTAATAAACCACTTGCCTCTTATAGTTTCTGCTTTTTGCACATGATTTTTTTTACGTGGTTCCTCTGTTGGTTTTGTTCTCTTATGTAGCCTTGCTTGAAGTACAGTAGAATATGAGGCTGCGGGGGGGGGGGGGCGATAGCACAGTGGTTAGCAATTTATGCTCCCATGCTGGCAACCCAGGTTCAGAATCATGCCACAGAAGACGGTCAGGTGGCCCAAGGGCTGGAAAAACACTGTCACGCTACAGCAATCCCAGCCGGGGAAGAAGGACGTTAGGATCCGCAGCACCAGTGACACCTGTGGTGAGCCAGGGAACTTGCCTCTCCTGTAGTGGTACGCTACCTGTGTGCAAGGTCTGGTGTCAGGAAGGTGGGGGGGGGGGCATGGAGGTAGGCAGGGCAAGGGAAAGAACCGACAAGAGGGCAGAGCTAAGCAGCCAAGTAGAGCACATGTGCTTCTGCAGACCTCCACAACAGCACACCTTTACACACTAAATTTCTTAAGAATTTAAGGCTGATTTCAGCAATTTTAAACGCAGCATCGAAGATTAAATCAAAAGCTATCGAAAGATATTACATTTGAATTATCTAGAAATGGTGAAGC
Organism: Neoceratodus forsteri; assembly: GCA_016271365.2. NCBI lineage: Eukaryota > Metazoa > Chordata > Ceratodontiformes > Ceratodontidae > Neoceratodus > Neoceratodus forsteri. The sequence continues at coordinate 1,040,255,051 of CM057452.1, forward strand.
CACACCAGCAGGCTGCTCATTCCAGTGCAAAACAGCCAACTCGCACCAGATGGAGCAGACCAGCAAGGGCAGCATAGAAGTCACATGGAGTGGTGGTGGACCCGAAACAATGAATACGGCTCTGCTACAAGCCATAAGGGATCTGGATCACAAAGCTGGTCAACGTTGGTCCAAGCCTTTGTGTCCTCGCGTCTGGACTACTGCAACTCCCTGTACTTTGGGCTTTTTGGGGTTGAAATCCGTCGCCTACAGCTGGTGCAGAACGCAGCAGCCCGGGTTTTGACTGGGACAAGTAGGTCCTATCATATTACCCCGGTGCTGCGCGAACTGCACTGGCTCCCTATATGGTAGCGGATCGCCTTTAAAGTCAGTTTACTGACTTTCAAAGCCCTTCACGATCAGGGTCCGACCTATCTGAAAGAACTCCTAGTGCCTTACTGCCCCGGCGGATTGCTCCACTCGGCTGACGAGGGGTTGCTAGAAATTCCAAGAGTGAGTCTTAAATCTTCTGGCTGTAGAGCATTCTCTTATGCTGCACCCACTCTTTGGAATTCTCTACCACGCCGGTTACGGGAGTGCAGCTCCATGGAGGAGTTTAAGAGTAACCTGAAAACTCATTTTTGGCGAATAGCCTTTTTGGATGGTTAATCATATTGTAACCTGATCATTGTGTTGTGGTTTTATCTTTATTTATTTTGATTTTAATGCCTGATGTATTTGTGTTATGGTCTTATTTATATGTACTATTGGATTTTGTATTTGATGTTACTGTTTTAATATGTTCAGCGCCTTGAAAAATGAAAGGCGCTTTATAAATACATTTATTATTATTAATTATTAAATAACACGTGCCTCCCAATCATGGAACCCAGAATGGACTCAGTTGAAACTAATTCAAAAGCGACACAGGACTCTCTTAATAAAAACTCCACCGCTGTTGCAGGTCTCGCCGAAAGAGAATAAGATCCTGCGAAGTTGGCTGGAACAACTTGAAAATTCAACCTGCATGGCCAGTATCAGGCTGCTGGGAATTCTGAAGGAGACAGAAGTGACAGACACAGTAAAGTTGGCAGAAACTCTAATCCAAGAACTGCTGCAATTAAAAATCTTGTGCTGCATCTATAAAGAATACGCGCATCACCCCCACATGCACAACACCTGACACAAACCAGTCAGGGACCCTGCTGACTATAACGCAATGCCCACGTAAAAGAGACTCAGTCTTACAAGCAGCAAAACAAAAGGGACAGTTAACACTGGACGTTATATGGGATTCTAGAAATACAGGGCCCCTAAATGACTCCATATTGGATCCTTACTGCTACACCACACAGTGTTAGTAACAATAATGACAGGTAATTGTTTAGAATATCGATCATGTCAGCTAATGAAGCACATGCCTGCTATGGGCTATCTGCCTCCCCTCCCCCCACACACCACAGTGCCTAGGAAGACAAATGCAAACACAATTAAAATGAAAAGAATAACAAAAGTACTGAGACTGCAAAGGGACCACTACAGCACTAGGTGGTTACCCCTTTTTGCCCATCTAGAGGGAACAAAAGCACTCTAAAAGTGTGATGGGAGATTCATGGGTCTCCAGAATGTAAGGTGTTGTATGAATTACTTTTTCAGTGGCTATAAACACAAACAATGTCAGTAGAAGAAGAACACTGGTCCATCGAGTCTGCTCAGTTTTACTCCAACCTACTCTGTGATTTATTTTCTGGGCAGGGTTTTCGCCCTCACCTCCTCCTTGCTCCATGCTTTATTGCTACCGTACCTATATTAAACACTTTACTCTGTGCCAGCTGTTGAACGCTCTAATGGTTTTTGCAACCACCATCTCTGCTGGTAGGCTGTTCTACGGCTCAACCACCCTGTCAGTAAAGTAAAACTTTCTCCCATCTTTCCTGAATCACTCCCCACCACCACCATCACCTGCTTCCATTCATGTCCTGGTTACTAGATGCTCTGTAAAACATGGACCATGTATTTCATTGTACTTCAGGTACAGTTTTTCTGTGTCTATAAAACTCAAGCTTTAAATTAAAAAAAAAAAAATAAGTGCGTGGGGGGTCCCAATGTGTGACAAACCTTCTTCTGTCCCATTTTGTCACGTTTGTTTCATTCTAATTGCTCAGTTGTACAAAAAGGGGTTACAGAGATGAGAACAGCAGCCGGAAATGAAATGATCTCTATGCCAATAACTGCACTGAGTAAAAGTTGTTAAATTCCAAAGTAAAAACAACAGAAATGTAAGTAAAAACTAAAAAAAATCCCACCAGTTCTATTAGATTTAGAATCCTAATCACACCCTCACAAGCGGGCATTTCCACGGATTCGTGTCCAAATTGGGGTTAGTGGACCTTGGCTTCGCCTCAGGCCAATAATACCCCACTGTCAGGCATTACTCTACTGGGAAAGCACGCTTGTTCAAGCATTATTGTCTAAAGGCCAGCTGAGAGCCCACAACCCAGACAGTCCTTGACACTTTTGTTCCCACTCCTCTCATACTATACATAATTAGCTGGACACCAGACTGTGCTTACAATAATCTGGGGAGTTTGACCACTAAATAAAAAAGCAAAAATATAAAAGCAGCTTCCAAAGAAAGCTAAACAAAACATGTATTTATATATCATAGTGCACTTCAAGAAACAATTCACAGAGCACCCAAACATTTTTCCCCCACCTTGTGTTTCTGCCCTCCGACCTCTGGTTCTGCAACACCCCCAGTCCCGACACTGACTTTCTCATGGACTTGCCGGGTATCCACCATCTAGCAAGGAACACACATGGTGGTGGGTGGCCTGCCACATGGTTCGTCGTTAGGCTGAGGGGGAATGCCGGATCAGATTGGTGCAGTTTTTCCTCCGGAGTGTGCACGACATCTGACAGCAAGCCCTTTCCTGCAGCATGTGCTTGCTTTCATTACCACCTGGCCTCCACCAAGTGGCAGCTGAGCAACAAGACATGCAGTCCCCCACTATGAGGGAGGGGCGCTGTCCCTGGGATGCTCAATCCTCCCTCCCCTCCCCCCCCCCAAGCGACCTGATCTTGTTCCTGAATCCCAGTTGCCAGCACTCTGAGTGGAAGCCCTACCACTGAGTCGATGGGATGGCCGGAGCATCCAAACATAATTGGAATGGCTATAAATGTAGGGCCCGATCAACATATGGCCTTGACGCAAGTACAGTTTGAGCACTGCCAGCCTATGCCTTTCTGCATCTGGTCCTCCTTGTCTGCAAGTGAGGCACTCTGCATGGGGCCAGGGTGCAGTCTGGGGGTGGAGCTGGGCCATGAATCAGCTGGCTAGTGGATCTCCTGCTCCCAAAAAGCAGGGGTTTGTGGCATATGGACACCGCCAAACTACCAACTGCCGGATCCTCTTTCCAGGAGGCAAACATTTTTTTATTTAATGAAAAAACAGTCTGCTGGCCTTCCAAAGCCTCCTTGCTGTTTTCGAGTACAGGAAAACACTGTGGAGGCACCAATGATATGTGGACTTATGGCGAGGGGGGGCACAGAGATATGATACCAGGGTCTTTGCCAAGCATATACTCTGTGCACTCCCTGAGCCAAAAGTGAGGAGTACCTGGCTTTGTGGATGCTCACACTGCCCAGTCCTGCTACCCTGGTAGCACACAACCCAAACACCCATAGTTTTACTGATCAGGTCAGGAGCAGCCTTTCCCCTGGTGGGAAGGGGTGATCCAGGATGCATGCAGAGGAGACTCTGTATTACAGGGCAGCACCTATATGGTAAAGGTGTACAGAGTACTGTGGCCCAGGTCCACGGTGGCTGCTGACAGCTGGATCACCCTAGTATTATCTCACTAGGACATGAGTGACACAGTGACCCGATCTCACTTTTGATCTACTGATCCTACAGGCCCCAATTTGTGGCATATCAGTAAGAATTTCTGTGACATACTCACCTGCCATCACGTGACCTGTGAAGGCTGCCATGGTAACTGCTGACTTTGCTGTGGACACTACCAGCTTTGCTCCTTTGGTCATCCATCATGGCCAGGTGGGTGGATGAGGCATGAGTGGAGGTCCCCTGGGTTGACGTTCCTCTGGACTTCCGGATGATCGGGGTGTTGGGGTCCCGCAAAAGTGACTGGGCAAAATCTGGCTCCTGCAATACCTGGCGACTCTCATTCACAGTACTGAAATAAACACAACAAAAAAATCAATGGGACGGTTACAGTATAAGGGCTTACAGCACTGTGAAACAGCGAAAGCACCAAAACAATGCTAATCCTGCTGAACAGGTGGAGCGCTGGGGCAGAATCACTGAGGATCGATGACTGACAGGGGATAATGCATGGTGCCTGTAAACAACATGGTGATACCTGGTTACCAAAGACTTAACTAAATAAATAACTTCACTTAGTGAAGTGGGCAGGGCAGAAAAAGCCACGAGGCCAGAGGCTGAATAGCTTTTACCCTCAGATTGGAGGAGAACAAGATTACTGCATAGCTGTTCAAAAGCACCTGTTTTACCGTTTACAAGAGTTTTAGAATAAAAAAAAGGTGAGCCCTTATTGCTCACAGCTGAGATGCTGTAATTCACAAGTGTGCCACCGCATCTGTGAATAACAGCCCCTCAGCTGTGAACAATATAGCTGATGTGATGTTACATCCGAAAATAACAGTACAGCAGCAGAAAATTATCGTTCAACGAAAATCAGAAGGTGGGGGGGCAGGGATGACCATATGTACGAGTTTCTCACCTGGAACCGTAGTTTACATTCAAAAAGCAAAGCACGAAACAAAAATGCTGCAATATCACAGCTAGATATGTTTTTTCTTCTTTTCTAAATTATTATTTCAACACATAAAGCATTGTTTTATTCGTTTCAAAACATCCTCAAGCTGTTCGGAGAATAATCAAATTGACAGCATCATCAAGATAATCAAAGTTTGGTTTTAAAGCAGCAGTACTACGAAATCAGGAAGTGAGCTATCAAAATTCTGTTTTTTGGGTGTAAGCATGCGGCCAAAGTTCCAGTTTCCATACCTGTAAACGTTTTTTTCCAGCCGTCTTTAGTTTTTTAGATATTTGCAATTTATTTGAAGTGTTGTTGCACTACAACAAATATGGCGGCTGACTAATTTCAGCTACGCTTTTTCTTCAGGTCGCATCACATCTTTTGACAACAGCAGAGGGACCCTCCGCTGACCATTCCCAATGTTGCTGCAAGTCATATAGATGTGCAGTTGGCAGCAGAGGGGGTGCCAGTGCAACATGCTTAGTGGCAGAAATGTAAACAAAAGCAGAGAATAACTGAGCAAATTACTCGGCGATAGTACAATGCCGGCGAGAAAGAGTACCAGGTATATGATTAGCAGGGCACAGGGAATAAGCTGTCAAAAAAGCGCAATTTTTTTTCATAGTACTGCTGCTATAAATAAATCTCAAGTCATTTTGATACAAAAAGAAGTACCAGAAGAGGGGAAGAGAAAGAATGGAATAATAAAAGATAGATAAGATAGAAGGAGAAAAGGGAAGGGCTGAGTGAAAGAAGGAGGAGGATTAGAAAATAAGGGTTAAAAGACCAGATGGAGGATTGGCACGATGCGGGTGGGGGGGCGGTGGGAGTGATTGTGGGTGTTTGTTTACTTCTTTTGATGGGATAAACTATTTCAAATATGGTTTTAAGTCCAAAATGTCATTCATACCATTTGGGTATACCATATTCATCCTAAATATCCAATAGCTCTCTTTCTTTAGTAACAAGTTCGCCCTATCACCTCCTCTTTGTTTCTTAACTCTTGAATTTAAGCTAATCATATTAGTGGCTGGATAGAAACACAGAATTTGACGGCAGATAAGGACCGCTTGGCCCACCCAGTCTGCCCATTTCCCTACCTACTGGATAAGCTGCAGATCCTAGTTAACCAGCAGCCTACTTCTTCCTACCCCCACCCCCTAGAATGGCGCTATGACTGTCCCATGCATGCTTGAATTCCACCACTGATTTTGACTCCACAACCTCCTCCGGAAGGCCGTTCCACGCATCCACAACCCTCTCTGTGAAAAAATACTTCCTTAAATTACCTCTGAGCTCCCCCCATCTTCAAATTGTGCCCTCTTGTTCTTGCACACCTCTTTTTTTGAAAGATGCTACCCTCTTGGACTTTGTTGATTCCCTTGAGGTACCTGAACGTTTCTATCATGTCCCCCCTCTCCCTCCTTTCCTCGAGGCTATACATATTAAGCTCCTTTCGTCTCTCTTCATATGTCTTCGGTGCAGACCCTGCACCATTTTAGTTGCCCTCCTCTGGACAGCTTCCATCCTGTCTATGTCTTTGCGGAGATTGGGTCTCCAGAACTGCACACAGTACTCCAGATGGGGTCTCACCAGCTGTCTGTACAGAGGGATAACAACTTCCTGTTTTCTCCTGGTGATGCCTCTCCCTATGCATCCCAGTATCCCCCAGCCCTCCTTGCTGCCCTCTCACATTGCTTGCCCACCTTTAGGTCATCTGATATGACTACCCCGGTCCCTTTCCATTTTTGATGTTGTTAGTATCTCACCCCCCCATTGTATACTCTTCCCCTGGGTTTTTGTTTCCCAGGTGCATTACCTTGCACTTCTTAGCATTGAATCTAAGCTGCCATACATTTGACCATTCCTCTAACCTTGACAAGCCCTTCTCATCCTTTCCACCCCACCCTGTGCATCAACTCTGTTGCAGATCTTTGTGTCATCTGCAAAGAGACATACTTTTCCTTCCAGTCCCTCTGCAATGTCGCTTATAAAGACATTGAAGATCGGTCCTAATACTGAACCCTGCGGTACCCCACTAGTAACCCTCCTTTCTTCTGAGTGGACTCCATTTACTATTACTCTCTGTGTCCTATTCTCCAGCCAATTCTTTACCCAGGCTGTCATCTTGGGACCCCACTCCCAGGCTGGCTAACTTGTATATTAATCTTTTGTGTGGGACTGTGTCAAATGCCTTGCTAAAGTCTAGGTAGGCCATGTCCACAGCCCCTCCCTGATCTACAACTTTGGTCACCCAGTCAAAGAAATTTATCAGATTCTTTGACAGATTCAAATCTGATATAACTTGGTGGATCTCCAGAGAAACCTACAGACTGACTTTACCAGGGTACAGGAGTGGTTCGCCAAGTCTCAATTAATAATGAATGTAAATAAGACTAAGTTGATGTTTTTTGGTGCTGATAGACAACATAGATATTCTGATGTACAGATCACATCTCTGAACCAAACCAAAATAGAACAAGTTGCAAACTACTGTTATTTGGGAGTTAATATTGATTCTTTATTAACTTTCAAAAGTCACATTGAGTCTGTTATCATCAAAACACATAAAAAGTTAGGTGCTTTAAAGAGAACTACAAAAAGTTTGAGATTACAGGACAGGAAACTGATTGCAGAACAGCTCATACTCCCCGTGATTAAATATGGAGAGGTTATATACAGAGCTGCAACTAAACAACTTTTGAGTAAATTAGATAAGTTACAGTATAGGGTAGCTAGATATGTCCTACGTTGTAATTTTAGGACTCATCATTGTAACCTTTAATTAAGCTAAATTGGTTGTCTCTTGATTTGGAATATAGGAACAGTTGGTCCTTATTTATTTATAAATATAGGACAATTTATTTAAAACACAACATAGCTAAAATATTAGCAGACAAAAATCCAGCCCTCAGAAGACATTCAGTCAGAACTTTGTATCAAAACAGAATTGATCCAGATAGTGAAAAAAATCAATTTGGGGACAGAACACTAGTATCACAAGCATCAGCATGTTGGAATACACTCCCTCCTTCACTGCGATCTGTGAAAACTGTTAAAAAATTTCTTAAGGGGCTAAACATGTATCAGGTTTTTTTGATGTACATGTGTGTGATATTGTTGTTGTCTTACAGTCTTGTTGTTGTGTGTTGTGTGTGTGTGTTTTTATTTAAAGTATGTATTTGACTGTTTGTCTATAACTGGTGTGATTATGTGAAACTTGGAAATTTTGCACAGGACTGTCTTGAAAACTGGATAGTATTATCCAAACGACATGTACTTTTCCTGTATAAAAATAAAGTTTTTTACTACTACTACATTCATCTGGCATGACCTTCCCGCTGTGAATCCATGCTGCCTAGGGTCCTGTGCCCCTCTGGCCTCTAGATACTCGACAATTCTTTCCTTCAGAAGTGATTCCATCATTTTCTCTATCACTGAGGTTAAACTAACAGGTCTGTAGTTTCCTGCTTCTGCCTTGCTCCCACTTTTGTGAAGGGGAATCACATCTGCCCTCCTCCAGTCCTCGGGTACCACCCCATCCTCCCATGATTTGTTAAAAGGGTAGTCAGTGGTGTCACTAGTTCTACCCTTAGTTCTTTTCAGAATTCTGGGATGAATCTCATCAGGCCCCATTGCTTTGTCCACCTTCAGTTTTAAGAGTTCTTTCAGAACCCTTTCTTCTGTAAATGGGCTGGTATCAACTTCTGTATCCAAAGTGTTTCTACTGTTTGTTTTATGTACCTCCCCCTCTTCATTTGTAAATACTGAGCAAAAATATTTGTTTAGTATCTCTGCCTTTTCACAGTCTCCCTCTGCCCACCTCCCTCCTCTTTATTAAGCCTCACTATCCCTCCCTTGGTCATGCTTCACTCCCTGATGTACCTATAAAAGGTTTTATCCCCCTTCTTAACTGAGTTGGCTATCTTTTCCTCGGTTTGGGCCTTTGCTCTTCTGACTGCCTTCCCAGCCTCCTTTTGCTTTAACTGATACAGTTCTCTGTCCTGCTCCTTCTGCGATTCCTTGTACTTCCTGAATGCTTTCTTTTTCTCTTGAACCTTCACTGCCACTTCCTTTGAGAACCATAGTGGTTTCTTACATCATTTTATTTTGTTTGTTTATTTGCTTCACTCAAAGGTTCGTTACCTCTGTGATGGCAGTTTTTATTATTCCCCATTGTTCTTCCACCCCTCCTTCATGCCCATTTGCTAGTGCATTCCTTAGGCACTCACCCATTTTGGCAAAGTCAGCCCTCCGAAAGTCCAGTACTTTTGCCTTTGTATGGCTTGACTCTATTGCTGTGTTTACTGTGAACCATACTGTTCGATGGTCGCTAGCTCCCAGATGGCTACCCACTTCTACATCTGTGATCCTCTCTCCATCTCCATTTGAGAGAATCAGGTCTAAGATTGGTCCCTCTCGAATGGGCTCCAATACTAGTTGTCTAAGGCATGCCTCCTGTAGGGCATCTAGAATAACTCCACTCTTCGAAGTGGCTGCTGCAACTGCACTCCAGTTAACATCTGGCATATTCAGATCACCCATCAGCAATATCTCCCCTTTTTCTGCCATTCTAAGTATACTTTCTATCATTTCCTTGTCCATTTCCTCCCCCTGAGAAGGGGGTCTGTATACAACCCCTGTGCGGATTGTGGTGTCATTGCCTGTCTCCAAATTTACCCACAGTGCTTCTTCGCCTCCCTGTTTACCCTTTTGTTCTGTTGCTTTTATTCCTTCCCTTATGTAAAGAGCTACTCCTCCTCCTCTTTTACCCTCCCTGTCCCTCCTGTAGATAGTGTATCCTAGTATGTTTACGTCCCAGTCATGGTTTTGTGTGTACCATGTTTCTGTGACTGCCACGATATCCAGATGTTCCTCCTCCATCAAGGCCACTAATTCAGGAAGCTTGTTACCCAGACTACGGGCATTGGTACTCATTGCTCTCCATTTTTTGATGGCTTTACCTTCTGTTGCAGCAACCCCCACTGACCTTTCTACCTCGGTCTTATTCTCATTTAGTACCCTGTTTTATTGGGAGAGGCTGGGATTTTCCTGCTGCTTATCAGTGCCTCCCCTTTGACTAGTTTAAAGCATAGTAAAGCATTTAAACCGATTGCTCAAAAGACTTGTTCCTTCCTGGGCAGATGCAGACCATCCTGCCGAGTATAGGCTAGTGTCCCTCCAGGTGGAACCCAGTCCCAATAGGCCAAACCCCACAGCCACACCATTTTTTCAACCATTCATTAAACTGCATGGTGCTAATTACCCTCGCCTCCCCCATGCCATTGACAGGCAGCACCTCTGAGAAGGATACTGTGTGTGCTACTTGTCTTAGGCCCCTTCCCAACTCTGCAATGTCCTCCTGTACTGCTCTGATCTCATGATGAGCCAAGTCATTTGTCCCTAGGTGGACAATTACGTCCAGCTCAGACTCCCTTGCAGCTGTTCTCGTGATCCTGATAACGACATAACACGACATAATAACATAACAACTCGTGACATAATAAATATATCCTCGACAGATCCGCAAAGACCTGGAATGATTACAAACTTGTGTTAAAACAATGCAAAAACAAAATCAGGAAATCTAAAAGAAACTTTGAACTGAATTTAGTGACCACCCAAAAAAATCATTTGCAGGCTGGCTCAGTGGCGCTGGACGCCTTACCTCTTGCCGCGACAGCCCATGTTCGGGAGTGAGGGACAGGCCATCAGCATGGGGGGGGTGTGGAGCAGGATGAGCTGTCCATGCAAGATCTCCTCCAGGGAGGTAGCCTGAGCTCCTCGTGCTTGACTGCCCCACGGTGGAGGCCAGGGGCAGTACAGCCGGGGATGCCAGGGTGCTAGGCCAATGGAGTGGAGGATGGGACCGTCACGGAGCAAGAGGGTGCATCGCATCTCCCAGCGCATGGGTCCCTCTGTCTGGGGCCCAGATGGTGGAAGAAAAAAACCAGGAAAAAAGTCCAGGGCTGCAGGTTGATGTCTCTGGGCCGGCTCCAGGGGGTCCACCGGGGCACGTACAGCTAACAAGACCCTGAATGACCCCCGGAGACTGGCAGGGTGTCGGATGGCAGCAGTGGTCCGCCGAAGGAGCATAAACACCTATATGATTTGAAAAGAAAGTATAATAAAAAATGAATTGGAATGTAATAAAGTGAAATGTCTTGAAATAGCTTAACTATAATAAACCAGAAGGGGCTGAAACAATACATCCACCACATGAGACTTATCCAGCTCACCTGTCACCCAGTCATAATATTGTTATCAGGTTGGTTTGACAAGACATCCCTGAAACAAACTCATGCTGCCTCACATCCTGGAGGCCACTGTCCTCCAGGTATGACACCAGTCTTTCTTTTAGTATTGTCTCCATGAGTTTGTACACTATGGAGGTGAGACTTACCGGGTGATAATTACCCAGTTCATCCCTTGGTCCACTCTTGTGTAACAATACTACATGTGCCATCCTACAGTGCAGTGGCACACATCCCGACTCCAGTGAGGTGCTATACAGATCTGCCAGCGGCTCCGCCAACACCTCCGCCATCTCCCTCAGCACCATGGGGTGGATACCATCCGGCCCTGGTGCCTTGTCTACCTTCAGTGCCCTCAATCCCTCTAGGACTCTACTTGCCTCAATTCTTCCATCTGTTGCCTCCTCTCCCCCTGTCCCCACCCTCCAGCCCATGGTGGTAGCGGTCCCCCCTTTTATTCCATGAACATTGAGCAAAAGTATTCATTCAGTGCTTCTGCCTGCTCCTCACCCTTTTCGGTTCACTCCCCACCCCTTTTTATCCTCACTATTGTCTCCTTGCACTTCCTTTTCTCCTTGATGTATTTGAAAAAGACTTTCTCCCGCCCGTTAATTCCCTGCACTAATCTCAGCTCCCTCTGGGCCTTGGCTTCTCTCACTTTGCTGGTCACCTCCCTGGACTGCCTTGCATACTCCTCCCTGTCCACTTCCTTCCCTGTCCTTCTATACCACTGGTGTGCCTCTCGTTTTGTTCTCACCACCCCCACTACCTCACTGTTCAACCAGCATGGTTTTCTTGCTCTGCTCCTCTTACTCTGTATCTTGGTGCAAGCTTCTGTTGCCTCTGTAATCCCCCTTTTAATAATATCCCATTTCTGCTCTGCATCCATCTCCTGCCTTATGCCCTCTAGTTTCCCTTTCAGTACTTTCTGCATCTTCCCAAAGTCTGCCCCCCTGAAGTTTACTACCCAAGTAACTTATTTCTCTGGCTCCCTGCACATTGTGATATTAAATCACACTGTTTGGTGATCGCTGTCGGCTAGTGAGTCCTCCACTTTTACTTCCCTTACTGCCTCTCCATTCAACAGCACCAGATCTAAAATGTTCTTTAGCCTAGTAGGTACACTAACCAACTGTGTCAGGAGACCCTCCTGGATTGCATCCAAGAGCACTTGCTCCCTAGCACTGGAGGTGACTGGAATGCTCCAGTCAACCCCCAGCAAGTTGAAATCCCCCACAGTGACCACCTTCCCTTTTCTACACACCTTTCTGATTAGTCCTGCTAATTCCCTGTCAGGCTCCTCAGACTGGGATGATGGCCTGTATACCACCCCAAACCTCAGTTTCCTACCCCTTGAGTCTAGGAGCTGCAGCCAGATTGCCTCTGTTCTCCTTTCTTCCCCCTCGTCCCTTGTGCATTTGATCCTGTCCCTCACATAGACTGCCACCCCACTGTCTCTCCCTTCCTTATGGTCCTTCCTATATACTTTATACCCTGGGATTGCCAGATCCCAGTCCCGGTGCTCAGTTGCCCACATTTCTGTGACAGCTGCAATATCCACCCTCCACACTGCTAAGAGTGCCTGTAGCTCAGCAGATTTGTTGCCTAAGCTTCTTGCACTCAGCGAGACCACCCTCCATCCTGCCTCCTTCCCTTCACTGGCCTCCATTTCCTTCCTTCTACTCCCTTCTTTTACGGCCACCCCGAGTCCTTCCCTGCTAGCCTGGGGGGTAGGCTATGACTCCACTCTGTCAGATCCCTGCCTACCTGCTGTCCACTTGCCACCTCCCCCATCTAGTTTAAATCCAACTTTGTCGCAATATACTCCCCAGTCTTTTCTTTAATACCTCCTTCCTCTCCCCACTCAGGTGGAGGCTACCCCTTGCAAACACAGAAACATAGAATTTGACGGCAGATAAGGACCGCTTGGCCCACCCAGTCTGCCCATTTCCCTACCTAATGGATAAGCTGCAGTTCCTAGTTAACCAGCAGCCTACTTCTTCCTACCCCCACCCCCTAGAATTGCCTTATGACTGTCCCATGCATGCTTGAATTCCACCACTCTTAGCAGTGTGGAGGGTGGATATTGCAGCTGTCACAGAAATGTGGGCAACTGAGCTCTGGGATCTGGCAATCCCAGGGTATAAAGTATATAGGAAGGACCATAAGGAAGGGAGGGACAGTGGGGTGGCAGTCTATGTGAGGGACAGGATCAAATGCACAAGGGACGAGGGGGAAGAAAGGAGAACAGAGGCAATCTGGCAAAACAGATTGTTATTATCCCAGGTACTACCCCAGCCACCCACAACCCCATATCCCTTAGTCTGACACCATTCTACCAACCATGTGTTAAACATAGAAACATAGAGAAACACAGAGTTCGACAGCAGATAAGGACCACTTGGCCCACCCAGTCTACCCATTTCCCTACCTATTGGATAAGCTGCAGAGTCTAGTTAACCAACAGCCTACTTCCTGCAACCCCCCCACTATAATTGCCTTATGTCTGTCCCATGCATGTTTGAATTCCCCCACTGTTTTAGACCCCACAACCTCTCCAGGAAGGCGGTTTCATGCATCCACCACTCTCTCCGTGAAAAGAATTTCCTCCACATTACCCTGAGCTGTCCCCCTAACTTCAAATTGTGCCCCCTTGTTCTTACACATCCCTTTTTCTGAAATATGCTACCCTCCTGGACTTTGTTGATTCCCTTGAGGTACTTAAAAGTTTCTATCATGTCCCCCCCCGTCCCTCCTTTCATCAAAGGTATACATATTAAGCTCTCTCAGTCTCTCTTCATATGCTGTTCAACTCCCTAATCCTCTCCTTTTTAACTGTGCTTGTGCAGGGTACTGGGAGCACTTCAGAGAATGCCACAGACTCCCCAGTCTCCTCACACAAACTTCCCACTTCCTCAATCCTCTCCTTTATTACCTCCACCATTTCCCCCCGCTAGGTCATTTGTCCCCACATGTAACACAATATGTGGTTTCCTCCCTCCTCTTTCCTTGTGCCCGTCGCCACCCTCCCCCAACCAGGTTGTCATTTCTGGGGCCACGCAAGACGGTGCTTTTACAGTGTGTCCCAGTGTCTTCCCCCCTACCCTTCTCAATTGAGACTCCTCCTCCTCCTCCTCCTGTTTGACTGCCAACCTTCCGCTCCCTCCTCACCTCTCCGAGTATTATCCCTCCTCCTGCCATGCCATGCCATACTCAGTCTCTCCACTTGTATTGCCCCCTCTCCCTTCTATTTGTGAGTACTATCCCTTGTGCAATCTCCTACTGCGTCCTCTTTCCCATGTGTTGCTAGTACAGCAAACAAGTTCCCTCCTCCCTTTGCCTTACTGTGTGTTTCCTCCTCCCTCCTGCTGCTCCTCTTTTCCTAGGTCCTACTACAGTCCATCCTTCATCAACTGGCTTCCTGTCTACTGTGCCTCCTCCCTCTGACCTCTCCCTTGCCCCACTGTTCCTTCTCTGTGGTGCCCCCACAATACTCTCAGATGTCAGCCCTCCTACCGATGCAAATATCCCCATCTCCCTCAACTTCCCCAGCTCCCTGCAAAGCCACTGGACCCCCTCCTCAAGCCTCCTTAGCCTGTGGCATATTGGACAGCCTCCCAGCCTCCACAGTATGTTCATCTGCATTGCTGCCCCACAACCATTGCACCCTACAATCCGACTCATGGTCCACACTACCTATATAGCCTCTCCACATCACTCTCCCTAAAGCAAGTAGAATTAACTAATCCTAGCCCAGCCTCTAACAGAAATTGTTATCCTAAATTCCCTTGCAAGCAGCATAAGACAGTTAACTACAGTACTAACTGGAAACCACAAACCTACTCATAAGGACTATAGATCTACTCGCACGTTTGTGTGTGTGTATATATATATATATATATATATATATATATATATATATATATATATCTGCTTCCGGTTGGCAGCGTCCCGAATGTAATGTAAAAATTATGAATTTACAAAAACAGGTACATGCATTGCATTTTCATTTATGCAGGGGCATTCTACAACATTGTTTACCCAGGTATGTGCCTAGAGATCCACTACTACAGAATGAATTGTAACTGAGGGGAAAAGCTGACAGTGCCCCTTTAAGCAGCTCCCTATAATGTTGTCATGAGTTTCTAATTTGCAGATGACTTGGCTAAACATTCTTTCTAGTGGCATATTTGATCCAACAGTATTTGCATTGGGACAACAGCAGCTGACGTTTTTGATACAAAAATTGTTTTCTTTATTTATCCCTGTTTATTTTTGGAGTACCGAGGATCACCTGTTAATGGGAGGGTCTTGAATTCGGATATGATGAGGTTAACGGATACACTTACTTTAAACACAGCTCGGGGCCACTTTTACCCAGCTGACTATCCCATCCCTTAGCTGGACCTCATATACATTGTAACTAAATCTTGGACAGAAAGTAAACTCCATTAGAAAAAATGTTTCCAGTCACTTAGGTTTTTTTGCTAACTGCTCCCTCATCTTATAAGGGTCTGACTGTTGAACTAGCTAATTCATAAATCCTGCCTTTCGGTTTGGGACCCTGCACCCTAACGAAGAGTCGTCTTGACACAAAGCATTGGGGGGGGGAGGTTCTGCCTCTGTACCTCCAGTTTATTAATGCTGGAAGTGCTGGAATAAAATCCATTTGCTCCCACTTGTCACAGTAACTGTGTTCCTTCTCTGTGAGTGCATCCCCTGTGTGTTCCTGCTACCTTCACCCACCTGGTACCAGGGACATATCTTTAAGTAGGACTATGGAAGCTCCCTAAATGCAGTTCCTGGGTACCTAGGGTTGAATTGATGCAGGCCCAATGAAACTGGTTGACCAGCACTGGTGTGCTTTAAATGAAAACTGATCAAGGCGCTTAAATATAAACCCCTTTCCAAAAGGCCATGCATTAAAGGGACACTGTCAATGTTTCTGCTGAATTTTGAATCCCTTAGTATGAGCCAGCAGCCATTTAAATACCTCATTTTGTTCTGTGTGTTGACATCAAGGCCAGCGCTAACATACACCAAAAGGGCAAAAGCTGTATCCTGCCCCAAAGCGAACCCTCTACCCTTTGCCAGTGGGTCCAAATTGATGCAGCGCCACCTACTCAATACTGATATCTTAAAGAAGGGAACATGAACTGTTCAAAATCTGCCACTGATTATGTTTTGACCTGGTGGGTCGCTCTTCAGATCCACATTGTTTACACCACTGGGTCCAATTCAACCTATGTTTTAAATCCCCTAGTGCTGTCACTGGTTGACACATTTTCACAAATCACAAGTTTATTTTTTATTTATTTTTGGTTTTGCTGTCTCAGGCAGTCCATGCTTATTCCCTACCACCAGTGCTTTAACGTGCTCACATGGCGCCACATTGTTGCTACACTCATGCATGTACAAGGTTATTATGCAATATAAGTTTAGTGCAAGCTGCTGTAGCACTAATTCAGCTGAACTCCATAATATTACTCCCACTGAAAAATGAGTGGTGTAAACCTGTTGAATCTTGTCTTTGAAAAGTTAAGTCTCATTTCTGGGCGTGCGCATTAGTGATGACACAGACAGCGACTCCGGTGGCTTTCAAGGCGGAGTGGGGAGGGTTGATGAGGCTGAGATGGGTAGAATGTTTGCTTTACTTTCTAATACTGTATGTGTAAGGAGTTAACTAACACTCTGCCCTGGTTCACAGGACCAGCCTCCTTAAAAACACAGTTACTTAACGTAACAGCAGATCTTTGAGAGAATCTCCTCCATTGGGCCACATCTTTGGAATTGTAAGCCGTTGGCATCAGAACCACTTGGAAACTTTTACTAGGTGGGGGCCACCCACAATGACGTGAAAGGCTGATGCCTACAAAATGTGGGTAGTCCACTGCTCCTCATTACCCTGCTACAGAAAAGCTTGGAGGGCCTCTTACCATGAGGAACCAGGAGACCAAACCAGTAGCAGGCACACAAGGAGAGGCATTGGACTGGCAATAGTATACACGTATAAGACAAAAAGAGACATCTCCAAGCAAGGCAGTGGACAAACCTGTCAGCCAACACTTTAGAAAATGTGGGAAGAAGGGTGAATGCACTGTGGCCCAGTGGAGAAGAGTCTCTCAAAGGTCTACTTTTAAGGTAAGTAACTGTTCTGTCTTAATCAAGGATATCTCCTCCATTGGGCCACACATTTGGAATGATTCCCAAGCAGTACACAAGGTACCCAGGGAGGATGGCAAAGTCTGACAAGCAGTCAGGATAGAAGGCCTTGTAATACTGCAAGACCAAAGTCAGCACATCTACCAGAGACTATGTCCAGACTGAAGTACTCAGCGAAAGTACATGCACAGTACTCCATGTGGCAGCAGCACGTCAGCTGCAGAAACATTCTGAAAGCAGGCAACAGAAATGGCCTTATGAGTAGCGTGGACATGCACAGCGCTAGGAAGTTCCTTACCATACTTCCTATAATAAAACTCAACACAGTGAGCCCTCTTTCAGGGGGCAAATGAGACAAAAGAGCTGATAGGACTGCCTGACGTCCCTAATGCAATCAAGCTAGAAATGCAGTGGTCAATGTACATCAAGTGTATGGAGCAATGCCTCACCCTTCTTAGCATGCTCAGGATAATAAACAGGAAGGTGTATGGCCTGATTCAATGTGAAATCTGGGACCACCTTGGGTAAAAAGCATGGACTTGAGCTGTAAAAACACTTTGTCCTCGTGGAAAATCAAGTAAGGAGGTTCATGCATCAGAGCCTGAAACATTTCACAGGTAGCAGCAGGCTCAGTCGGAGCCAGAGTCAATGCCTCAAGTATGAAATGGCAGTCTTAAAACAAAACCAGTGTATGAATTGGGGATGCATGTGTAGAATCCCCTTTAGGAACGTACAGAACACTTCCAGCTGTGCCACCATGCGCCCATCAATAGGGGCATGGAAAGCTGAAGCAGCAGCCAAGTCCATCTTAATGAACAAGTACTGGAGATCAAAGTCTGATAAAGACAGAAGGCAGGCCTGTACAGTACTTTTCTTTATACAGTAGAAGCCACTTCAAGGGAATGCAGTTAAAGGGGATGTCCGCTTAATTGAGACGATCCCCTGGGCACCAATTTTTTGCTAATGTTATTCAATGGGACCAGCTTCTGTTTAATTGGAACAGTCCTGTCGCTTAATTGGGATGATTATCTAGTCAAAGGTGTAGGAAATGGTGCTGAAAATGTAATCGTGCCTCACTAAGTGCTTGTTAAGTGCCCTGCATTTAAGCAGTTTCACATTCCCACCTTCTTAGCATCTCGCTGGAGTGTGCTTAGCATCTCTCTGGAAAGTGTCTGGTTTGCAGGATGGCATCTAGAAGAAACAACTAAAGAGTCGACCTCTCACTGGGTGAGAACATAAAAGTTACTGAGGCTTTACAGCTGCCCAACTCCTCTCTCTCTCAAAAGTTGCTAAGTGAAGCCAAGTGATTTTAATTAAAGTTCAGTGTGTTGCTTTCACCAATTAAATAAAGATTAAATCAAGAACCAAACCAAACATACTTTTACAAAAAGGAATTGTAATCATAAAAAGTACTGGTATCCAGTACTTCTTGATGTTTTGTTTGTGTTCTCTGCTTTCTTTGTTACTGCAATGTGCATGTGTGTGTCTCATGAGCAAAGTCTTTTCTGGCTGCGATGGAAAAAAAGGCTGCTTCTGACAAATGGGATGGCTGCTTAAAGGGGACGATAGGACGTCCACGGAGGTGTCCCCTTAAGAGGCTTCTACTGTACTTACAGTTTATTGTTTTGAGTAAAACAACATCATACAGTAAATACTGCCTACTAGGCATACAATACTTAGTTCAAAGGAGCCATCCTATGGAAAAAATGAAATCAAGGTAGCCTAAGCAGACTGGTGTAAGGAGGTGGGGGTAATTCCAGAGTCCAGGATAGTTGTCCAAGATAACTACATCTCACAAGAATGTGATACTCATCCATTGCAAAATAATATTCCAATAATGTTATATTCAACACCAAGTTGATATGATCCCTACCCAAACATGTTAGTACAAAATTGGTAGCACTCTGTTCCCACCTCAAAATACCTGCGGACCTTAATAACCAGCAACCGCAAGAGTTGGTGACCAATGTCTAATTAATGGTTTCCCCAAAAATACTTTTACTATAGTTCAGAAAAGAGCAGAATTAATGACGATAAACAGGTTCCTTTAACATTGAACAGAACTATGGAACAAACTTCTTACATCTGCTCAGAAACTGTATACTCTGGGAAATCAAAAGAACATAGAACTTGTGACAAAGCTAAACATTAGAGCTAAGCTACAGGATGGGGGGGTGCTGACTACCATCAAGGAAGAGAGACAGAGACCTAGGGGTTATCATTTCAGATGACCTAGTTCAAGTTCAAGTTTATTGTAGGAAAACTCCGTTGAGCAAGCTCATTCACAAGGAGATCCTTTGACACAGACAGGTAGTTACAGGTTACATAATCGAAAAAAACAGTACAAATTCAAGCACATAATTATGGGCAGGCATTAACATGTTGCATAAAAATGACAATGACACAGAAAAATAGAAGTGCAGAAAAAAAGGTACAAAGTGCTTGTTTCGGAGTATCAAGGCAGCTAATTTCTAGGTAAGTAAGAGGAAGCAGTGGGCTAGTGTTAGAGCAGTGAGCTAGGATTTAGAAGCAGCTGCACGTATCTTTTATTTTTGCTGCAGCCAACCTTTTAAATAGGCTGACAGGGACAGTACCGGGAGGATTTCAGTGCGCCTTGGAGCCGGTTCCAGATAGTTGGGAGTACTCTCGATAGGGCCCGCTTGCTGAGTGAGGTGCGAGTTCTCGGTACATCGAGAAGGAGGAGGTCATTTTTCCTAAGAGAATAGGTGCTATGGGAAATACGGAAAAGGGTTGTGAGATAGTTCTGGAGCTTGTTCAGGAGTAGCTTAAGAGTCCAGATACCAGCATGAAGCATGAATCTAGTTGAGAGTGATGTCCAGCCAGCGGCTAAATCATAGCAGTGGGTTGATGAGCCAGGTTTGTCATGAACTGTATGAATGCGGTAGTAGGGGCGTCTAGTTTGTTGAATCCTGAGGCTGCTGCGGAGGAATAGATTAGATCTCCATAGACCTAAAGGTGTCAAAGCAGAGCACAAAGGCTGCAGGGAGGGCCAGTGGCATGCTGGGGTGCATAGGCAGAGGTATCACTAGCAGAAGGCGGGACGTAGTGATGCAATTGTATAAAAACACTAGTGAGGCCTCACCTAGAGTACTGTGTGCAGTTCTGGAGACCATGCCTTCACAAGGACATTGACAGGGTGGAGGCGGTCCAGAGAAGGGCGACCAGGATGGGTACAGGGCTTGCACCACAAAACATATGAGGAGAGATTAAAGGACCTCAACATGTATTCACTGGAGGAAAGGAGGGAATGAGGGGACATGATCGAAAATTTCAAGTACCTCTAGGGCATTAACACTGTGCAGGGGTGAAGACATCTTCCAATGTAGGAGGAGTACAAGAATGAGGGGGCATGTTATGAAATTGGAGGGGGGCAGGTTAAGGGGGAATGTGAGAAAGTTTTTTTCACAGAAAGGGTCATGGACACATGGAATAGTCTGCCTCAAGAGGTGGTGGGAGCGAGCACAGTGTTTATTTTTTTTTAAACATGCCTGGGACAGGCACAAGAGAACTTTGAGGTGGGAAGGAGTGATGAAAAGCCACTGACCAGATAGGGTTAGAAGCCGCAAACAAGTACAGGGCTTACGAAAGACTGGATGGGCCTAGCAGTCCTTACTTGCTGACAATTTCTATGTTTCTATGTTTCGAGATTGCAAAAACCCAGTTCACACATAGTTCCCGATGCCTTTGTTTTTAAATGTTAATAATGATGATAGGCAAATAAGCAGTAAAAGAAAGCTGTTCTCTCCTTAGCCTGTTTCATTGTCTGAGTCGTCTTCATGGGGTACTGGAGCAGCAGCAAATTCCCTTTCTAAGGCTTCCACCTTTTTACCAGCATCAACAGGGTCCGGGTATTGAAAAGTGTGCCCTCCATAATGGATACAGAAATGGGTTGGCATCAGGAGGGAATGCACCACCCCAAGACTGCAGAGTTGGGCCCAGACCCCACTGAACTTCTTGCAGCGACTTCTCGTTGCAAAAGAGAGGTTATGGAATAAGAAAAGAGTCTTGCCATTCATGGTAAAGTTGTGGGAGTTCCTTGCTGCCTGCAAATAAGTGACCCGAACTGTGACTCCCGTCGTAACCAGGTGGACTGCTCTCAGAAGGTCAGACTGGGCCACTGCAGCTCTGGGGGAGATTCGGTAGGCCCGGGGAATCTGCGATGTAGCATCTGCCCCATCAGGCAATTGTACAGCCCCAGGCAACCATTCCTTCAAGAAAGCCATCAGGTTGGACCCTTGCAACCCTCCAGGAGTCCGACTAGGTATAAATTTACAGCCCTCTGCGTGTTCTCGCTCAGCTGCCTCCAAACGGTATCGAAGCTAGCTGTTCTTTTGAATTAGCTTAGCAGTGGCTGATAGTGCTTTGGTTACCTACATTTCAGCTGAGGAGGCAGTTTTGGACGCGGACTCAATCTTCAAGTCTTGGTCCCCCAATTGTTTCAGGATTTCTGCCATCTTCCCATTGATGCCCTCATGGACAGAATTAGCAACTGCCATGGTGGCTCAGCAGACTCCGGTGGGCCCAATGACAATGTTTTGTCCGGCTGCTCCACATGCTGTGGATTTTTTGAACCACCACCACCACCACCTTTAGCCAAGCACCCCACTGCCAAGTCAGGTATCAAAATGCTCCTGAACAAGTAAACTACAGAGATCTGTAAGAGTAGCTGCAGACTTATGCCAAAGTAATAAGTATTTTTTCATAAAAAGTTCGCCGGATTGCAGAGCAGGAGCTGAGCACATCTTTTCAGCAAGCGTGCTCCACAGCACCCCCCCAGGCCAGTACAGTACTGATGAGACATGTAAATGGGTCCCCTAAATGGGAAGCACACCATATGAACTAACACTTCCATTTCAAATAATAGGTGTGTCTTGTGGAAGACTTTCTAGCTACAAGCGAAACATCAGCTATATGGGCAGAACACCAGAAGAGGCAATGGCTACGACTTCAAGAACCATTCATGCAGATACAGGGACCACAGGTCTGGATGGACCAAAAACTCAATGTCTGGCAATAGCAGACCCCAACAAAAGGAGAGCTGAACAGGAGGCCCAACTGCCAAATGCTGCAGAAGTGGAAACCAGATCTAACAGGGCCAAAAGGGGGCCATCGGTATTAGGATGATAGGCTCTGCCCTCAGCTTGAGCAACACCCTCTGAATGAGAGGAATATGAGGACATGCATACAGGAAATTCCCTTTTCAGAAGAGGGACAACACAACTTGCCCAAAAACTCCAGATCCTGGAGGGAGCAAGCAGACATGCAGCAGTTTTGCATTGTGTGGGGATGCAAAAAGGCCCAACTCTGGATGACCCCATCTTGCTAAGAGGTCATTTACTGCTGAAGTCAGCAGCTCCCATTTGTGCACCATGGACTAAGATTGGCTTAGCCTGCCCGTCAAGACATTCTGGACACCTGCGAGAAACACGACTGATATCTGAAGACCGTAAGACCCAGTACCACACTCTCATTGCTTCCCTGCACAGGGGGTAAGAGTGAGTGCCCTCTTGCTTATTGCTTGTCTGTGTAGTGCACTATACTGACACTGTCTGTCCGAATCAGTGATGGACCCGTGCTGAGGTGTTCACTGAAGGCCTGGACACCAAGCAGAACAGCCTGCATCTCCAGCATACCGATGTGGAGATCTGAATCCAGGTCAGCCCATGATCATTTGGTCTGAAAGGAAACAAGACAGGCACACCCTACCAATCCCTGAGGCATCCACTGTGAGGATCTGCTCTGGAGATGGAGAGAAGAATGGAATGTCCTGCAACTGGTGCTGGGAAAACCATCCACCACAGCAGAGCAATGCAAGGAGGGAACATTATGAGGACCATCTGTTCCAGCTCATCCATTAGTTGCTCCCTCTGCACCCAAAGAATCCAATGATGTATGCGCATATGGAGATGGAAAAGGGAACCGTCACTATGGCAGCAGCCATGAGTCCCGGGAGATGCAGCCTTGCCTGAGTGGTCACGTAATGACTCCTGTTATCATCCTGGCCTTGTCAACAAGGGCCTCCACACTGTCTGCAGGCTGGAAAGCACTGCCCATTTCTGTGTCTAGTACTGCACCAATATACCGGAGGCACTGACAAAGAACCAGTATGGACTTCTGTATGTTTACCATGACACCCAGTTCCTTGAACAACTGTTTCATTCTGGACAATGTGTATTAAGCCTCTTCCCTGGATAGAGTTTCAGGAGCCAGCTGTCCAGAAATGGGAAGACATAAAGCCTTTTCATCCGAAGGGCTGCTGCCACAACTGCTATGCATTTTATAAATACCCGCAATGCCAAGGATAAGCCAAAGGGCAAGACTCAGAACTGATAATGGCTGCCCTCCAGCATAAACTGGAGGTACTGCCTGGGGCACTTTCACATCTTGACATGTAGGTATGAGTCCTCCATGTTCAGAGCACAGGGCCAATCCACCTTTTGTAACAGGGGAAATGCACCTGAAGAGACACCATTCAAAACGTTTTGTATTCAGTGAATCAGTTTAGGTTTCTAAGGTCCAGTATTGAACACAGATCTCCTGTCCATTTGGAAACCAGCAAGTATCTGCAACACTTTGTTTATTTCTGGGGGGTTCAATAGCTAACTTGAGAATGAGTGACTGAACCTTTGCTATCAGACAGGGCAACTGACCCAGAGGACAGTGAGAATGACGTGGAGGATGAACTGGAGGGGAGGATATCAACTCCACAGCGTGCTCTTTTTCCACTATTTCCAGTACCCTCTCATCTACAGTGATCTCCCTCCATTTTGACAGATGAAGGGAGATCCTTTCCTCCACCTGCACCCCAGGAGGCAACAGTGGAGGAGAAAGAAATGCGGAGTCAGAAGGTACCAGGTGTAGCAGGGCCACCTTGACCGATACCTTTGGGTACCAGGGTAGGGAAACTTCGAAGGGTACTGCCTCCATGACCACAGGACTGCTGATGGGAGGCACGGCCACCACCAGCTGCAGGTCTATGAAATAAGCCTCTACCGCTCCCTCTGACAGGTTGAGTGTTCAGGGGTTTAACTGACCATAAATTCATCTTCAAGGACTGAAGCTCATGTAGAGCATTTAAAACATCACTCCCAAACAGTTTGGAGCCTCTAAAAAGGGCAGTCAGCAAAGCCTGTTGTATATCAGTAGTATAACCAACTACCCTGAGCCAGGAATATCGCCAAAGGCATATGCCAGAAGCAGCAGCCCTGGCAGAAGCATCACAGGCATCCTATACAGAGTATAACAGATGTTTTCTAGTATCCACACTAACTGAAGTAGCTTTGGGCAATTCAGCTTGGGCAGGATTATCAGGTAAAGCCTAAACGGTAGACAGAAGATTTTTCACAGGACATTTTGATGTGTAACCATGTAAACCTGGCAGTTTGCAATTCTTAGGCCTAAGGATGTAGAGCATAGGTTCTTCTGCAGACAACATCCAGCCTCCTGGATTCTTCATCTGGAGCCTAAGTACTTATGCGTCAAAGGGCCCAACAGCAATTATGAGCAGCTATTGGTAACTACCAAATTAGTTTCAGGATGTGAAACATAATAAGGCTTAACAGATGGAGCAGAATATGGCTTATCAGCCTTTCTAGGAATTGCAGGCAGAGTATATAAGGCCCATGTCAGGCAGCAAAGGTAAAATGATGCCACCTCAAACTGGGACTCGACTACACCCAGTAAAGGGTCCGAGACTACCGATGTCAAAGAGATAGAAACCGATGACGGAGGCTGCTTACTGTCCATAGTAGGTATGGAAGTGACAGAGCCAGACCCCAACCTTGGTGTCTCAACAACAGGGGGCCCGTAGCCATCACCACTGGAGTGGATGATGAGAAGGACTTATCCTCTATTAATGGAGAACTCGATCTCACCAGCAAAGCAGAAGTTTTATCTTTATGCCTGTGGTGACAACTAGAGGAGGAGGGCTTTGATGACAATTTATCCTTTCCCTTGCCCGGAGACCTCAACAGCTACAGCAGCGACATCAAAGAACGCCTGGTATTTTCTTTTCTGGCAGCAGATGAGCATCAGGGAGAAGCTGGCATGGAGCCTGTGGCCTTGACTTGAGCTTCTGTGGCCTTAATAATGATGAAAGTTTAGGTCCTTCTTTTGGCATCTCGTGGCCTGGCTGCATCCCTGCAATCCTGCAGACCCTTTCACAGTGGGACAGGCCCAAACAGCAAACACTAAGAATGTGAACATTATCTTGTGGATCTTGTAACCACAGATATAAAACTTAAATAAAGGTTCTTTCAATGGCAGCATATGGGATAATGTTAACAACATAAGTAAAATTCCATATGAAGAAACATCTGTTCTTTCTTTACAGGTCCAATGAGTGGTTGACAGTGGAAGAAAGAACTGAGGAGCAGTGGGGTAATCCCCGGCTAGCAAAAGTTTCTAAGTGGTCCTGATGCCAATGGCTTATAGTTCCAAAGGCGTGGACCAATGAAGGAGATATCCTTGATGAAGATCAACATTTTTCTCCCTCCTATCTGGGTGTTGGGAGTCCCTGTCTGCCATCAAAGATCCCAACTGCCATCGCAGAATTTCAGCTGAAACAGAAACACAGGAAATGTTGGCAGAAAAAGAACTGTGGTCCATATAGTCTACCCAGTTTTACCTTGTCCTACTCCGGGGACCTATTGTCTGGTGGGGTTTATTGCCATCAACACCCCCCATGTAACTATCAAGCCTTTTACTCAGTCCCAGCTGTGTGTGAAACTATTAATGCCTCTTGCATCCACCACCTCTGCTGGCAGGCTGTTCTATGGCTCTGTAACTCTCTCTGTAACAAAAAAAAAGTACAGTTACGTAAGAACTTACCGTAACAGTAGATCTTCGAGAGGAGCTCTTGCAGCAGGTAACACCATTAGGACTATGCCGCCAGGCACTAGGACCGCAAGGAAAACTCCTAGCTAGCAGTCCAGGTGGGGGACCGCTCTCTGACTTCGGCTCCGCCCTGACATCCCCTGTGATATAAAGGGGGCGGTCCCCCGGCACCACTTCAGTTCTCCCGCAGGAGACCAGCTGATGTATAGGATGGAGAACCGAGGAGGATCTCTCATCAACCAGAGAAAAACTCATCCCCCAGAGAAAAATACAGTTACATAACCCTGGGAGTAAGAGGGTGGGAAAACCACCTACTGCAAGAGCTCCTCTCGAAGATCTACTGTTACAGTAAGTTCTTACATAACTGTACTATCTTACTTCAAGGGGGAGCTCTTGCAGCAGGTAACACCATTAGGACTGAGTCCCAAGCAGTACAAAAAGAGACCCAGATCAGAAGGGTGAAGGACTGCAGATAAGCCCTAGGCACACACAGGAGAGGAGTCCCTAGAGGACTGCTAGGCCGAAACCTGCTCTCCTTCTGGAGGCAATGTCCAAACTGTAGTGCCTAACAAAAGTGTGGACTGAACTCCAAGTAGCAGCTGCACAGAGTTCTGCTGCAGAATCGTTACGGAGGGAAGCAAAGGACGTAGCAATCCCTCTGGTGGAATGACCCCCTTAACTGGTACCGGTAAGGGTTTGTCGTACTTCTGATAACAGAAAGTAATACAATTGACCAGCCACTTGGCCAACATTTGCTTGGTAACAGAGGCGCCCAGTAATCTGTGAGCGAAAGAGATGAACAACTGTCTGTCTTTCTAGAGGTACTAGTACGACCTACAGTACCGAAGAATCCTATGTACATCCAGAGTATGCAACAAGGCCTCCCCTCTGTCTGAGTACTCTGGGAAGTAAACTGGTAGTTGAATGTCTTGATTTAAAGTAAACTCAGACACTACCTTTGGAAGTAACTTAGGGTTTGTGCGCAGGGCTACTCTATCCCTGTGAAAAATCAGGTAAGGCTCTTTACACATCAGAGCCTGAAGCTCGGAAATCCTTCAAGCTGAAGTAATGACAACTAAAAACAATGCTTTCCAAGACAGAAAGCAAAGCTCACAACTTGCAGCAAGCTCAAAGGAAGGCAAAGTAAGCTTCTGTAAAAAAAAAAAAGAAGGTCCCAAGGAGGAACAGGGTCTCTTAGAGGGGGTTTGATATGCAAGATACCTCTTACAAAGGTCTTGCACAGGTCCATTTGTGCCAGAGCTTTCCCATCCTGCAGTATATAATAAGCTGAAAGCGCAGAGATGCACCTTAATGGAGGAGTAGCTGAGACTCATATCTGACAGGGAAAGAAGGTATTCCAGCACAGATTCCACCGGACAGCGGAAGGGATCTAGGGAACAGGGAGGATGCACACAAGCAGAAACGCTTCCACTTCATGGCATATGTTGTCCTAGTAGAGGGTTTTCTCGCTGCCACTGGAACCTCTGCCTCTCTGGGAGATACTCCGAATCTGTCCCTGACTAAGTCTGGGAGATGCTCTAAATCTGTCCCTGACTAAGTCTGCAGGAGCCATGCATGCAGGTGCAGAGATTGAAGATCCGGATATACTAGGGTGCCTTGCTCCTGGGAGAGCAAGTGAGTGGATGGGGAAACGGCACCGGTGGTTCCGATGCCACATGTTGCATGCGACAGGGAGCTCCTGCCACTCTTGAGGACCAACCTTTTCTTAAATCTGTTGCAACAGTTCTTCTATTTCTTAGTCTGTTCTATCCTTTACAATTTCTAATCCATAAGGTTGGCCACCTATGGGCACCCCCCTTCCCTTTCTTGACTATGCTATAGCGTCCTCTTTAAGTTTCCTTTTCCCTCTCAGGTCCTCGTACAGGGAGGTTATTGTGGTGACCTCCAAACGTGTAAAACAGGTTGTGTTTATCGTTGTTGGATTTAGTATGTAATAGCACTATGTCATAAAATACCTTGAAGTATATACCTTATGTTTATGAAACTTGTAAATGTTTGAAATACCATGGCACTAGGTGTTTTTGATAAAAATTAAAAGTACTAGGTGACTATTATAGAAATTAAGTTAGTGCTATTTAAAATGCATGTAAATTGCTGTAAACTGAACAAGTCTGAAATGTCATGGTGATTTGCATATATCTAATGATGCTTTGCATTATGGAAGCATGTATGATGTTGTATTTCTTTGAAACTTGATTTGTTGCCAATGCCCTTTGGGGTAACCCTCGTTTTAGCATTTCTGCACCGAGGTTCTTTGATTTTAGCTTTTTTTTTTCTTTTTGAGCCCCCACTACCCAAGCAATTGGGGCCCACATAGGGGTGAAGGGTTTTCACTAAAAAGTGGTTAGATCAGACATCAGTATCAGTAGGTGCTGACTAAGTGCAGAGAAAGGACATACATATTCTGTTGCTGCAAACTGATGTACTGAAGAAGGAATATGGCATTGCAGAAGCTTATTTCCTGTATTTTAAATAAACATCACACAGAGATTGTGTGTTGAACCTGAAGTTCAGTGTCTGGTCCATCTGTTATCCCACGACCTCTCCACAATGCAACAGTGGGAACCAGATTTGTCGAGGCCAGAAGGGCGCTGTCAAGATCATGCAAGCACCTTTTGTCTGCAACTTAAGCAGTACCCTCTGAAGAAGTGGAAAGGGAGGGAAGGCGTACGGAAACCCCCTGTCCAGGATAGGGACAATGTGTCTCGCCAGAAAACACCAGGCCCTGGATCTAGCGAGCAGAAACTGGGCAGTGGGTAAGTGGGGATGCAAAGAGGTCCAGTTCTGGATGGCCCCATCTTTCGAATAGGTTGTCTTTGACCTCCTGCAGTAGCTCCCATTCATGACTTTGAGAGCGAGAGCAGCTTGGGCTGTCTGCGAGAACATTGTGATTCCCTGGAACATGCACTGCTGTGATTTTCAGGTTGTGATCCAACCGCCCAATATCAAACTCTCATGGCCTCTCTGCAAAGTGTGTAAGAATGAGTGCCCCCTTGCTTGTTGAGATAGAAGACTACTGGAGTATTGTCTGACTGGACCAGTAGGGGACCAGGCGACAGTACCCCTTGGAAGGCCTCCAAGGCATTCAGGATGGCTCTCATCTACAGGACATTTATATGGAGAGCCCGCTCTGCCAAGGTCCAAGAGCCCCTCACTGGATGGGATGCCATATGCGCTCCCCAGCCCATCCCAAGGTGTCTGTCATCAGGATTTGCTGAGGTCTTGGATGTTGAAAGGGAACCCCTGTCTCTAGTCAAGCTGGGGTGACCCACCACTCTAGGGACCGAATGACAGCACTAGAGATTCTGATCGGATGATCGAGGTTGTCCATGCTTTGGTCCCACTGCACTCTGAGGTTCCACTGCAAGACCTTCATATGCAGGCGAGTGAGGGGAACTGTTGCGATGCCTGCCTCCATATGGCCCAAGAGTTGAAGTACCACCCTTGCCGGAACTGGACTGGAGGTCATTATTCTGCGAGTGACTGCCCTCAGTCTGTCTGCCCGGTCATCGGGAAGGGAACCTTTTCCCTGGATGGTATCCAGGACTGCTCCGATGTACTGCAGTCTCTGGGTAGGCCAGGGGCACGACTTGGGAAGATTCAGCATTATGTCCAAGACTTGAAAAAGGCTGAAAATTTCCTTTAGTGACTGATGCAGCTGGACCTCTGATGATGCTGTGAGCAGCCAGTCGTCCAGGTAGGGGTAAACATAAAGTCCCCTCCTGAGGGTTGCTGCCACTACAGCTAGGCACTTGGTAAAGACTCTCAGTGCTTCACTGCTGATGAATGGCAGCACCTTGAACTGGTAGTGTTCTCCTTGGAAGGTGAAGCAGAGGTACTTCCTGTGGGACTGCAGGATTTTTCTATGCATATAAGCATCCTGCATGTCTAGGGAGCACAGCCAGTCCCCTTGGTGGCTCATGGGCAACAGGCCAGGCAGTGTCACCATCCTGAACTTTTGTATTCGATATAAGTGTTCAGCTTTCTCAGCTCTAGGATGGGACAAAGATCCCCCATTTTCTTTGGGACTAGGAAGAAGTGGGAGTAGTATCCTCTACATCTTTGGTCTGGGGACACCACATGAATCGCCTTATTCTCTAGCAGGGCCTGGATTTCTGCCTGCAAGAGAGCGGCATGGGATGAGGAGCAGTGGGAGGGGAAGGGTGGGCTGTCCAGTGGGATCTGGGTGAACTCCAGAGAGTACCCCTTTTGGATAACCTGAAGAACCAACTAATCTATGGTGATACTGAACCATACTGACAGATAAAGGGAGAACCTCCCTCCTACAGCCTCCCCCTGGGCCTCTACTGGAGGAGGAAGGGCTGGTAGGGAGTCATGCTGAAGCAGTGGGGTTAGGCAAGCGGGGTCTGGACGACTTGGTATTCTTGGGGCCCTGGGTACCTGAAAGAAGGGGAGGGCCTCTTCTTTTGAATCCCCGTTTTGGTTGCTGGTGCCTCCCTTGCTGACCCTGGTTTTTATGAAAGGGGCGGCGCCGAGCAGTGGCTGGTTCCGATTTGTACATTCTGTGTACATCGGAAACTGCTTTCCTTGAATCTTGAAGCCCTGTAATTAACTTCTCAGCATCCAGGCCAAACACAACCGACCCTTGAAAGGGTGCATCTAATATGGCATTTTGCAGGTCCTGATGGAACCCCGAGACCTGCAACCAAGCATGTCTCCTCATGCACACCCCTGTAGCAATTGCTCTGGCAGCCGTGTCTGCTGAGTCACAACAGCTCCACAGAACATACTTACCTACATCAGTCCCTGACTGGATGATAGCCATGAGCTCTGACTTGCCTTCCAAGTCTGGCTGGGCCTTGATCACGTCTAAAGCCTTACCCCACAATGACTTTTGGTACATAACCATATGTGCAAATAAGTTTAGCGACCTGACAGTGCAGATGGCCAAGGAGTAGACCTTATGGCCCATTTCTTCCAGCTTTTTTGATTCATGGTCTGGAGGCTGCAAATTCATATGGCTGGGCTGCAGTGAGCACCATGGAGTCTGCCTTTGGCTGTTCAGTCACACGGGGCTCACCTTTCAAGGTCTTATATTACCAGTCTGCTTTCCTAGGCATTGCTGACATAGTGAATGGGAGTTTCCAGGTCAACTTTGTTACATCCTGGAAGGGTTCGATTAGCGAGGGAGTGACCAGAGGTTCGGGATCGGTTGTCCCAAGGAACTTGGCTAGGCGGCAGCATTCTGAGTCAAGCTTCTCCGTGTCTCATTGGTTCAAGGCCTGGATGTGCCTCATCACATCCAGGAAGGACGGATCATCTGGAGGAGACCTTGGGGAGTCCTTCTTGTGATCCGGAGCTGGCAAGGGCAGCTCGTCCTCTGATGAGTAAGAAGAGGAGGAGTCCCCTGCGTCTTCCTCTGAGGAAGAGTGTGGTCATCCCTTGGAAGAGAAAACAGATGATGGGTGCCTTCTACGGTCACTGGGATCTGGTGACCCCCGGTCGTCATCCCCTGACAAGAGGCGATCTGGCATCGGGGGAGGTTTAGGCTTTTGAGGCAAGTACTCCCTCAGCGGTGCTGGAGGTGGGAGACTTTTGGGAGGTGGGGATGGTTCCCTTGGTCTGGGAAGTAAGTACCCTTTTATGGTGTTCCACCACAAATTGAATAGTTCCCCTACATCTGCCAGTGAGACGACAGGTGGCTGTGGTGGTGGGGTAGGGATGTTCGAGGGTCCTGGCGGTGGCCCTTGCGGAGCTTTGAGTGTCTTCGCCTGGTCCTTGGGCTGTTTATCTTTGGGAGTCAGGGCCGGAAGGTCCTTGTCCTGTGGGTCGGCGTCCAGCTCCTTGAGGGGAGGCAGAGGAGTCAGCTGACTGTCTATGGACCCAGGCGTCCAATCTGTAGGCTTGTCTAACACCTGATCAGATGGCCACTCTTTTGGAACAGAAGGACGCTTTGGAGGGGGCACCTGGTCCATCTCTGATGCTGAATTGGAGGGTCCCGTGGTCTGACGACCCTCCAAGGTGGATGTTGCCCTTTCTTCGGGCAGGGGAGGCGTCAGATGCTTGACAGCCTCCTGGCGTCTGGAGGAGTTGCCTGACCCCTTGTGCCTGTCGGATGACCCTGAAGACTTTCAGGTGGGAGCCTCCGCTTTGCCGATCGAAGAGGATGCCTGTCCCTCTGGCACAGACCCAAGTGACGGCTTGTGGGGCCTAACAGCCAGGGACAGTGGGCGGGTAAATGCCCATGGCTGGAAGCCTCTTTGCCCTGTGAGTGAGAAGGGGTGGAGGCCTTCTTGGAAGTAACCCCAGTAGGAGCTGCTGAACCTGGGGGAACGGATTCCAACCTCCCGCCAGAGGTGGAAGAAGTAGAGGTCTTGTGAGGGGACCTAGGGTGGGATTCTGACCTGGCTCTCTCCTTGTCTTTGTGGTGGTGTTTCCCACCTGATCACTTCTCTTTGGGGGAGGAGTCCCTGGCTTAAGATGAAGAGCTATGCCCCGAAGTTCTCTGCATGGCGGCCACTTGTTCTAATAAGGAGCTTTTAAGAGTCTTGAGGCAGTGAATGCGCATTTTGTTATTAAATTTCTGGGAATGCGGGCAGTCATCCGGCTTGTGGTTCAGCCCAGGCAGATCAGGCAGGCTGAGTGGCTGTTTCTCTCCAGGATCTGCTTGCCACATGCACACTTCGAATTCTGCAGCTGTGTAGATGAAGAAGACATACACTAACGTTGAAAATTCAGTAAAAAAGGACAAATGAATGATAACTGTATGAGGCGCAGAATGGCGGTTGACTGTGATAGAGGCGTCCATGGAGCCGATACTAGTGGGTCAACAGCGGGAAAGAAACTGAGGTGGTGCCAGGGGACTGCCCCTTTATACCACAGGGGACAGTCCCCCGCCTGGACTATTAGCTAGAAGATTTCCGTGGGGTCCTAGTGCCTGGTGGCACAGTCCTAATGGTATTACCTGCTGCAAGAACTCCCCCTTGAAGTAAGATCAAAACTTTCTAAGTACCTCCTGCGTCTCGCTCACACCAGCTTCCACTAATGTCCTTGTGTTCTCAGTTCACCATTCCTGCTAAATATTTCCTCACAATCTACCTTGTTCATTCCTTTCAGGAAAGTGAAGGTCTCTGTTATTTGGCACGCCCCCCCCTTTCTGGTCTCTAGTGGGTACATGTCCAGAGCCTTAAGTTGATCCTTGCAGGATCTGCCCTGCTGGCCAAGAAATAAATGCCACAGAAGTTCAGCGGCAACAAGGGGACTTGCCGTAGAATTTAAGAGGCAAACTGCCGCACAGAAACTAGGTCCTTTATTATTGTTACATATATGTACTATGTATTGTTTTTCATAATGTACATGTATACCATGTACTGTATGACACATTTGTACCTGGGTCATAACTGAAAAGGAGCGCTTGTTGTCCAACGAGCTACCTGGTTAACAAAATAAAAATAAATGGGTCAGCAGGAGTCAAGTCCGACTTCATCCAAAATATCAATAAACAGGGCTTAAAGCAAGAAAACAAGAAACAATCGGGCTACTCACAGCCTAAAGGAGCTGCTCTTAAAACACACAAGCAGGAGCAGACAAAGGTAAGCGTACACATTGAGCCACATGGAATAAGAAAAACTACTTTTTTCAGAGGGAAAAGAAATGTACGCATAAAGCTGTGCAGCCAGAAAAAACAAACCTACTGATACCAGAGAGACCAACTCTCCTGCGTATCGAGGCTCACTGCCTATTCCTAAGTACCCTAAAGAAAAGGAACTGAGCCGATATGCAGGGAAGTCGGTCTGCAGAATATAAGATTTTTTTTCTGGCTGCACTACTTGAATTGCACATTTCTTTTAAATAGCTACTCAGTCTGGCTCGGTGTGTGTGCCTCCTTTTTTCCCTGTTCCTAGACCTACAGCAGACATCGCAGCCTAAATGTAGAGGCAGGGAAGGCAAGAAAGAAATGGATCCAGACAGCATAAAGTGATATCATCCAGTTAAGAGAAAGCTGCACATTTGACAGATGTCTTTGTATACTGGAAGGAGGCAATTAATACTGCTAAGGAACTGCTGAGATAGAGATGTGATCTATATGACTCAAGCATACAGTGGCTTAGCGTTTGGAATATTCTCTGCCAGAGGGCAGTGGGGTGAAGTAGCGGTGCCCTTAAAGAGATAGTGTAATGAGGCTTTTATAGCCCCAAAATGCTGGCTGGAGTAACGAGTTAATGCCCATTCTCACTAACTCACACGAGTTTATGGTCCCAATCTTTTTAAATCAAGCATTTCAACAGGTGGAGGATTTTCTGGACTGAAACTGTTAGGCTATCATGGTCACTACACGCACAGTGCTGCTGCAGAAGAAATGACACTACAGGGGGAAGGTGCACTGCGCTGTTCACCTTTTGCTCTGTAACAGGGTCAGTGAAAGCAGGATTCAGCACAATAGTGTGGTGCAGTAAAATGTTTGCTGTACTTTTATTTTCACTATGTTCGTGGGACACTAGTCTCTAGCAAAAATAAAGGTACAGACTGGATGGGCCTTGAGGTCCTTATCTGCCGTCAACTTCTATGTTTCTATGTACAGCAAATATTTCCTGAATGTGTCCACAGCCCATTGCATAGGAAAGCAGGAAGGCATGACCTAACAAAAGTCGTGGAGCTGAAAATGCTGACAGCAAGCTACCCACCGCTGACAAATGACTAAGCTACTAGACTCAAAATTCGGCCTTTGTGTTCCTGTTTTCAAGTCCGGTGTAGTCAGTAATCTCGTATTCTGTAGCCAATGTGTGAAACTGCTGACAGTGCCGACCGCAAGCCACCCACTAGTGAGGGCTGCCTATAGTATTACTCTCCCCTGCCCCGACCCCTCCCCACAAACACACCTGACCACTAAAGAACTTTAGGTATAGAAATAATAAAAACTATAATATAAACCACAGCTGGGTATACAAAATATGAAAAAAGACTGTAGCTGGTCAGAAACAAAAACACGCCAAAACCATGATGTCCCCCTATAACCTTCTCATTCTCAAACTGCCGACATAATAAAAGTTAAGCTAGTAGACTGAGATTGTGAGTTTGGTTTCTTTTCTGCTTGTTTTATTTTATCTTGTATTTAACTTTGTATTCTGTAGCCAATGTAGCCACTAGTTGTATTCTGTATGCAGCAGCTGTTTTCAGTCAGTCGGCAGTGGTCTCAGAACATGTACTTCCCTATTCTACCATCACATCCCCAAGTACTGGAGAGCCAAGGAAACCAAGGGAATACTTTGCAGCCAGTGGTGGCTTTGGAGGGGTGACTGTTGTCGAGGCACGCCTAGACAACAGTGATAAGTGTGAAACAAGGGGCACCAAAGAAATTTGTATTAAACGGACTACTTGAAAAGATGTCACCTACACTGTGATGGTCTTACTGTGTAACTTGTCAGTTTCGAACAAATGTGATGCGGTTAAACTGTCCCCAGGCCTGCTGCCTCATTCACTCCAATTGCCTCTGTGGTATATGATTCTGTCCTGCTACTCCTCATAGCACTTTTCTACCCCAAGCAGACAAATACTTCTGTGTCCCAATTGTGGATATGGTGAGTGAGAAAATAGGAGGGAGACAGAAATTGAAAGAGTGAGATTTCGGCACTGAGTGTCGATGGAGCGGAGTGAAAGGGAAAGGCTGCATCATGCTGCAAAATTAAAATCACCCCCTCCACTCTAAGCTGGTATGCCTGCTGCCAAAATACGTGCAGACCCGTGGAGCAGCTTGTTACTTACAGCTGCCCCTGTTTTTGTTAGTTCAGCCAGTCTCCAAAGCCGAGAGAAACAGCAGGCTTGCATGCTAGTCCAACCAGCTTCACTGCTACAATGTCTTTCCCCCCAAAATGTCACTTTCCGTGCTCTTGGGGGTGAATGGCAACTGTCAGAGCACTTTCTGACAAAAATAAAAAGGCAAAAATTAGCATCGGGAGTCAAACAATAGGTGGAACTCCAAACAGAGTTCTAATAATATCAGGTAAACAAATTGGTAAAATTGGAAGACTGGATGGGCCTTGTGGTCCTTTTCTGCCATCAACGTCTATGTTTCTATAAACAAAATGATTAAACAACAGCTTTTATGTAATCTTTATGAAGCTCATGAGGATGGAAATATAATGAAAATTCAATTTCAGTTCAGTAGGTCTTTAATTAAAGGAGTTGGGAATAAATAAAATGGTGGAAGTGTGTGTGTGTGTGTGTGTGTGTAGTGTCAGAGGGGCTGCCCTGAAGCCTGGATGAAGGGCTCATGACGTGCAAAATTGGGCAAAAATGGAATTGGGCATTTTAGGGGAAGAACCCTAATGGGTCAACTTTATTCGCGTGCTACATTTAGTGATCTGCACCAATACTTACATATGAAGAAGCCAGCAGAAGAAGGCCATTTGGTCTATCAAGTCTGCTCGTGTTGCAGGGTCCACAGCTTGAGCTACTGTCCCTGCCCCCTCTCTACCCATGACTCTTATCCTCCCCCCTGTACTTGTCCCAGCCTCTCTTAAAGCTACCCACTGTCTTCAACGAGATTACCTCTTCTGGCAGCACATTCCAAGTGTCCGCCACCCTCTCTGTGAAGAAGTGATTCCTGACCTCCCTCCTAAACCACCCACCCTCCCTCCAGCTTAAGATGGTGCCCCCTCGTGTTATT
Source organism: Neoceratodus forsteri (assembly GCA_016271365.2). Lineage (NCBI taxonomy): Eukaryota > Metazoa > Chordata > Ceratodontiformes > Ceratodontidae > Neoceratodus > Neoceratodus forsteri. Next base: position 1,040,291,752 of record CM057452.1, read on the forward strand.
AGTGCAAACCCCCACTATGAGCCAACTATTATCCTGAAAAATTTCCAAAAATTACCGCCAATTTTTCATGCATGAAAAAATGTGCTAAATGCTCCTGTAAAAACAAATCCCGGCACCAGGGATTTTGCATTGAATTTTTCTACAAAATATGGATGATCACTCAGTTTGATGAAAAAGCAGAAAAAAATAAATTCTGCAGTTTTGGCCAAACAAAACTGACCACTTTTGAAAGAAAAGAAAAAAAAAAAAATCAGTGACCCTACTGAGTGCCACTAAAAACAAATTGTACATCATGATCCAAGCCCATGGACTGGTCAAAAAGAAACTACAAGGCCAACAGTGGGCAGTACCGTGTTAAGGCTAAGCACACATTCCTTGAAAGATGTGCAAGCTGAAAACCTTATTTCCCCCCAAAATGGAAAAGCTTACTTTTCAGGGTAATAATTTGCAACATTTGTACCAATTTAAATGCTTCATTTGAATAATCTTGTGTGCCAGTGCAGGAAGAAAACTCAGTAGTGTTCAATGATGCAGTTGTTGCTTTGCTTGGGTAACTCCCTCCCTTTCCAACTAAACACCTTGGAGTGGGTGGTTTGGTGCCATTTTTAACACTCACTCTTTTTTCTTCCGCCCATGAAAGAAGCTGGCCCACTCAAAGCAGGTCTTCTTACTGCCGACCCAAAACACAGAGGGAATACCGACCACCAGAGCCATGAGGTACTTCATCAAGAAAAGGATCAGATCTGGACGGCTTGTCTGGGTCACCTGAGGGAGAGAAAAGGAATTAAGAAAGACATTTTTAAAATGCAAGTGGAAGGGTCAGTAATATTTTATCTATTATAGCAGAAAGCACCCTCTGTACTACTAGGGGGCGGTACTGCAGTGAAGCCAATCCCTCTCTCCCTCCAGGAGAGGGTCCTATAGGATGCTCAGTCCCCCTTTTGATGGCTTGCAGCAACATTACAGGCTTGGTAAGTGGCCCTGTTTGCTTGAATGGCAAGCAGCTCCCCTAGCTACTGCACTACTGGGAAGATCTGTTTGTTCTGGAAACATTTCTTGTTCTGTCTATGCATTTCCTGGTCCCTTAGCACTTACCTTCTCATTCAGGGAGCATGCAAGTGCCAGCAGGAAAGTCTTTTTTCTATATACATTTTTTGCCCTCTGAGCCCTGGCAGGCCTCCCCGCCCGAGACCCAATCCAGACTCCAGGACTGCTCCTGGGGGCAGCAGATCATCATTGAGCCTGCCAGGCTCGAGGTTCCACTTTCTTTCTCCCTACCCCCTCCCCCACCAACTCGCGACATCGGCTCTAGCTTTCCAACTCGTATCCCCCTCCAGCCGTCGTTAGAGGGCAATCAGTGGGTGAGACAGCTATCCCTCCCTCCCCGAGAGAGAAAAGTAGTCCTCCAGATGCTCAATCCTTTCTCTCCCCGGAGGCCCAGGCTCGTTCCCGAACCTGGGTCACCAGTGTGGCGCGAGGTGTGGCATTCAGCGTCTCAATCCTTAGCACCACCTGGCTGGCCCCAGCAGGAAAGTCTTTGAAAAATTAGACATAGAGACTCAACGAGGCAATGGCAGGGAAGAGGATCTTATACAAATGCACTGCCCCCAAGTAATTCCCAGTGGGCAAGGGACCGAATCACATCAGTTAAAGACTAGATCAGCTCAGAAGTAATTTAAGAGTAACACATAGGTGGAACTCCAAATGGAGTTCTAATAGTATCATGTAAACAATCCCTGGTGGCCCAGTGTACAGCTCCTATAAGCCGGGGTCATAGTTTATGGACTGCACACTTAAAGTCTAATTTAATACTCACCAGCACCAAGAGAAAACCTGAAAATGTAGATATATATGATATGCACCAAGTGCTGTTGACTATGTAACCATATCAGCCCTGAATGCCATATCTTCTTATTGCATCAGTGTCATACAGAGTAGATCAATCATGCTTATGGTGCAGCAAAATTACTTGTACTACACAAATGATGATGCTAAGAGAAGGTGTGGCCATCAGGGCAGATACAATTATGGAGGTGGCAGTAACGTAAAGTTTTTAAAAATCTGTCTTAGGGCTGGTTAGGGGTTAAACTGGCTTTATATTTTTAAATTCTCTTTTTCTCCTCTCTCCAACTGGCCCCCTTCTACTGGTCCCCCTCTAGCCCCATCACCCAGCATCCTCCAGGGCTTATCTTGTACTGCATCTGTTCCCAGGGCTTCCCGTTCGGCAGGGTTGGCGGGGCTCCCCAACCTCCACCGTTGATCAGGATCTAGCTCAGCTGGACAGGGCCTGGATAGCTGAGTGCAGAGCCTGCGAGGGATTGGTATCGTCCTGTTGGTCATACATTCTCCCTGTTCTCAGGAGGAGGTGCAAACATGCAATGCCATCATGATGCACATTGCACATTCCCACACAACATGCGTTGATGGCCTCCGCACCTCCATACACGTCTGGGAGCCTGCACTGCCTACCCCTAGGCTCCGCTAGGGGTCAAGCGAATGCCAGGCTTCGTGTCCCTCCACCCCTGGAGGACAGCAGTCCCTTGGATGCTCGATCCTCCCCCCCAGCCGACCCTCCAACAACCCAAGTTCACTTCCGAACCACGGTTGTCGGGCACCGCATGTGGTAGCGCTACCACTGTGCTGGCAGGCTGACCTTAACAGAATTTTCTTATTTCAGTTTTTTCCCCCCATCTCGGAGGAATCAAGAACCCCCTCCACTCTGAGGCAACCTTAAAGTCTGGATAAGGGTCATGGCACTGGACTAGAAAACGCTTGGGAGCAGAGGATTGTCACGGACACAGCTTCAGAGGTTTTTACTCCTAGTTCTCTCCTGTGTCTGCCTTCCTTAACATGGTGCTCCCAGGGCCACACTATGGCCACCCTCTGGCCACACCCACATATAGCATGCCCTGTGAATGGACAAGCCTCCATGGCCCACCACAGGGGATGCTGATCACCCCCTTTTTGCAGGCTCATGGCCTTGTTCCTGAAGCTGAGTTGCCTAAATGGTAGCGTAACACACTACTGCTGGACCACAGTAGTGGTCCTCAAGCTAATCTTGTGTGTGTGCATCAGTGGACAGCAACCTGGGCTGGTATTTATTTACCAGCAGTTTAAAGAAGAAATATTTATTAGTGGGAAAACATTTATAATATAGTTTCTTTGGTAATAATGTACATCTGGCAAAAACATCAATATATCAAGTTTTGTTCCCTATGTTTCACTCGAGGTGGGGGGGTTACTGCTCTCTGGTCATGCCCATTATGAACAAATCAAAAAATTTTGGTGTGGTTCTGTACGGTATACCATCAGAAATGTGTGCTACCAAACTCCTAATAAATCCACAGAATGAATCCAGTATGCAATATTAGAAAGTAACCTTGAGGAAAGGGACTTTTAAAAACTGCTAATGGCAGCCACCTTTCATGACTTGAGTCATTAATTATAAAAATTGGTTTTAAAAATATCTTGGAGAAATAAATGTATACCGATGATGAATCTAATTATGTCAGAAATATATCACTGCTTAAAAACCATTAGATGAAATTTTAGGCCAAATAATAAATTCTGCTCTAAATGATGTTTTCTGCACCAATATTTTAGTTCAGTGTTCACGGTGGAGAGAGAGGGAAGGGGAGGGACCATAACGAGGGGTAAGAAGTACCAAGTGGTGGGGTGGGGGGGTAGATACCAGTCCATTTACAGAAAAGGGAATCCTAAAGGAACTGGAAAAACTGAAAGTAGATGAGGCAATGGGGCCAGAGCCAATACATCCCAGAATTGGAAAGGAACTTAGAAAGGAGCTAGCAGCGTCACTGACAGCCATGTTCAACAAATTATTAGAAACAGGTGTTGTTCTAGCAGACTGAAGGATGGCGAATGTTGTCCCTCTCCATAAGAGCGGGAGCAGAGAGGAGGCTGGGAATTACAGGCCAGTCAGCCTAACCTCAGTGGTAGGAAAATTGATGGATTCATTACTCAAGGAAAAGATTGTGCCATACCTTGAATCCAGTGGACAGCAGGATCCGAGACAGCATGGTTTCATGGAGGGCAGGTCTTGCCAAACAAACCTAATACATTTCTTTAATTGGGTGACAAGGGAAATAGATCAGGGAGGGATGGTGGATGTGGCCTACCTGGATTTTAGCAAGGTCTTCGATACTGTCCCGCATAACATAGAAACATAGACTGTGGCGGCAGAAGGAGACCGCTTGGTCCATCTAGTCTGCCTGGTATATTTTTGTCTTCTCCTAACCTCCCCCGCCAGCTGCCCTTTGGTGTGAAGGATCCCTTGTGTCTATCCTAGGCATTCTTGATTCCCACAACTGTGTTGGCCCCCACCACCTCCGGGGGCAGGCCATTCCAGGCATCCACTACCCTCTCTGTGAAGAAGAACTTCCTGACATTGGTCGAGAACCTCCCTTCCTTCAGCCTTAGATCATGTCCCCTGGTTCTGCTGCCCTCTTTGAAGTTAAAAAGTTCCTGTGTGTGCACCTTATTAACGCCTTTTATGTATTTGAGTGTTTTGATCATGTCTCCCCTCTCCCTTCTCTGTTCCAGGGAGTACAAGTTCAGTTCTCTCACCCTTTCTCCATAGGACATCTCATGCAATCCCCGAAAGATTTTTGCTGCCTTTCTCTGCACTTTTTTTTTTTTGTTAGTTGTTTAACCAGGACTAGCACACTAAGCTGAAAGTTTTTTCACAGATGCGACCTGGGAGCACAGGGAAGTTAAGTGACTTGCTCAGGGTCACACAGTCTGCAAGTGGAAGCTGTGGGATTCAAACCCAGGTCTGATCTGCTGGATGTCACCAGATTTGCAGCTCAGAGCCTTAAACCACTGCGCTATACTGCCTCCCTGTTTTCACCCGGTCAATGTCTTTTTTAGTAGCATAAGAGGCTACTAAACAAGTTGAGCATTCTGGGAGTCAACCCAAGGGTGGTAAACTGGGTCAGAAACTGGCAGAATGGTAGGACACAAAGGGTGGCAGTGAACGGAGTTCAGTCCATAGTAAGGGAGGTGACCAGCGGAGTGCCTCAGGGGTCAGTGCTAGGCCCAGTCCTCTTTAATGTCTTCATAAGCAGGGACTTGGCAAGGTTAGAGGAATGGTCAAATGTATGGCAGCTTAGATTCAATGCTAAGAAGTGCAAGGTAATGCAAGAGTACACAATGGGGGTGAGATGCTAACAACAACAAAAATGGAAAGGGACTGGGGGTAGTCACATCAGATGACCTAAAGGGGGGCAAGCAATGTGAGAGGGCAGCAAGGAGGGCTGGGGGGATACTGGGATACATAGGGAGAGGCATCACCAGTAGAAAACAGGAAGTTATTATCCCTCTGTACAGACAGCTGGTGAGACCCCATCTGGAGTACTGTGTGCAGTTCTGGAGACCCAATCTCCGCAAAGACATAGACAGGATTGTAGCTGTCCAGAGGAGGGCAACTAAAATGGTGCAGGGTCTGCAGCAGAAGCCATATGAAGAGAGACTAAGGAAGCTTAATATGTATACCCTTGAGGAAAGGAGGGGGAGGGAGACAGAGGACATGATAGAAACTTTCAAGTACCTCAAGGGAATCAACAAAGTCCAAGAGGGTAGCATCTTTCAGAAAAAGAGGTGTGCAAGAACAAGGGGGCATAATTTGAAGATAGAGGGGGCAGCTCAGAGGTAATTTAAGGAAGTATTTTTTCACAGAGAGGGTTGTGGATGCATGGAACGGCCTTCCGGAGGAGGTTGTGGGGTCAAAAACAGTGGTGGAATTCAAGCATGCATGGGACAGTCATAAGGCAATTCTAGGGGGTTGGGGTAGGAAGAAGTAGGCTGCTGGTTAACTAGGATCTGCAGCTTATCCATTAGGTAGGGAAATGGGCAGACTGGGTGGGCCAAGCGGTCCTTATCTGCTGTCAAATTCTATGTTTCTATGTTTCTAAGCGACATTGTGGTGGGGCTGGAGGGGAAGGTGTGCCTCTTTGCAGACGGCATGAAGATCTGCAATAGGGTGGGCACTCTGGGAGGAGGGAGAATGAGAAAGGACCTGGGCAAGCTGGAGGTGTGGTCAAGTGTATGGCAGCTGAGATTCAATGCAAAGAAGTGCAGAATTATGCACTTAGGGCACGGGAACCCAAGGGAGGAGTACTCAATGGGGGGGAGGGAGAGAGGTACTGTCAGTCACCAAACAGGAAAGGGATCTGGGGGTACTTCTATCTGAGTATCTAAAAATGGCTGGACAGTGTGAGAAGGCGATCAGAAGTGCCAGTGGGATGCTAGGGTGTAAAGGGAGGGGCATAACCAGCAGAAGGAAGGCGGTGGTGATGCCACTATACAGATCATTAGTGAGACCTTACCTGGAGTACTGTGTCCAGTTCTGGAGGTCATATCTTAGAAAGGATGTAGATACAGTGGAGGCAGTCCAGAGAAGGGCTACTAAAATGGTACAGGGGCTGTACCAGAAGATATATGAGGAGAGACTGAAAGACCACAATATAATAGGTACAGGGAGGAAGCAACTTTCAAAAATAGAGGATGGACACTAACTGGGGGACATGACATGAAGTTGGAGGGAGGCAGAACCGGGGGTAATGTTAGGAAGTACTTATTTACAGAAAGGGTGGTGGATGCTTGGAACAGCCTCCTCGCAGGGGTAGTGGGGGTCAAAAACGGTGGAGGAATTCAAAAATGCATGAGATAGATATAAGGGAACCCTAGAGGAAGGGAAGAAAGGGGAAGCTGCCGATCATCTACAGTCCGCAGCGTAAGTAATATGTAGGAGAAATGGGCAGACTAGATGGGTCAGACAGTCCTTATCTGCTGACAGAGTCTATGTATCTGTGTATCAGTATCTCAAATGAAATGCGCTGTTCCATTACTCTGAAAGGCACTGCACTTTAAAAGGGATACAGTTACATGCCTCGGCTAATAACAGGTCACTGTTGGACAGGCTCCACTGCACAGGTTGCACTGGAGACCTGCCGCCCTCAGCTAGGAGTTCCATATTATTCCAAAGGTGTGGGTTTAATTCCATTAGGTCACATTATTTCTGATTCTGTCTCATTACAATTGTGGTTTCAACTGCTAAGCAGTGGCTAATGTTGCACCAAGAATAAATTAATTACCATTTAAAATTGTTCTTATCTGCAGGATCTGAAATCTAAGAGAGAGAGAGAGAGGGGGAGAGAGAGAGAGACTGTCTGAAGCTCAGGCTGGCCAGACAGCCCAGCTGGCAGAGGACTGGAATGGTATACCCGTTTCTGGGTTCAATAATTAGCTAGGTTACTTTAGTTCTTTCTTGATATAATTTGTGTTTTAATTTTTAAATGCTCAATTCTAGCTCGCCTTCACATGGAAATGATTGTTCCACTTTGGGCCTTCTGTACTTCTACCATTCTTGGGAGACTGGGCTATCCTCAAGACAAGTGCTGCTTCACTTTAGTGACCGTATACAGTGTGCTCTATGTGTATGCTTCTAATGCCAAACCGTTTACTGGTAGAGAAGTAACAAGCACATTTATGAGAGCCTCTGAAATTACAGGGGCAACTTTGAAAAAAAAAAAAAATTGAAACAGACATTATGGCTTATATTCCCTTCACTTTCCCCTACTCTTTATTGGGCAGGCTGTAGTTTCATGTAGGTTCCCCTCACCAGCAGAACCTCCTCCCCACATACACAACCCTCCACTTCTTGACATAACCTGAGAATGAATGCAGCAGTGCCAAGAATGCTAGTCCCACCTGCAGCCATAGCTAACTGACTATATAAACAGTAGAATACATCCTGGCCAAATTTTATCTATAAAGCAATGGCTCAAAATGGAGCATTCTGATTGGCTGAAAGCATTCTAAAAGGGTTACAGTACGTTATTGGCCAGAAACCCTCCTGCACAACAGGACAGGCAGAATTTTAGCTACAAAAGAACATTAATTTAAAACAAAATGAAAACACTTTTGTTGATAATAACATTAAAGCACTCTGGGGATTGGATTACCTGCATTAATCTAAGCCTAGGGGCATAAGACACTCTTCTATGCCTTATGTCTCATGAGTCCCCTAGGGTCAGACTAAATGACAGAAACTCAACTTCTGGTCGTGTCCTTTTTTTCCCCCCATAAAGATTTAAGTTATTAAAGTTTCTATAAAATGCAAACATGACATGAATATCTTTGGATTTGAATTGAAACAACAATTGAGTTTTATGCACATTCGTTAGCTGCAATTACATTTTTAGGCAACATAGAGGATAATGTATGGTCCTCTATCGGTAACCAGTCTGTTAACTGTCGAGAGGTTGCCAGGGCGACCGTGTAAACCTCAAGAGCAAAGCTCGAGAGGTTTACGTTGCCGTGGCAACCTCAAGACGGTTAACAGTGACTGGTTGCTGATAGGGACCATACATTATTTTTTATAGTGTATGGTCCCACTTAAAAAGTAAAACAGCAGCTTACTTTTTGGAAAAGTCACCACCGCGGCCGTTCAATCCTTCCCTATCCGCTGCGTTTATCCGTCGGTTCCCGTCTAAAAAAAGGCGCACACATGCGCAGACCGATCGCTGTTGTTAACCTATCGATGTGACGTAGCATCGATAGGTTAACAACATTTCTACATCACATCGATAGGTTAACAACCTTAGGAAATGATGATTTCCTAAGGTTAACAGTGTTCTACCATACATTATATTTAAGTCTTGAGTATATTATTAGTTGCATGGCTGAGGTCATAGCCAGGCAAAGGTGCATCTCAGGTACAGAGTTGACATTTAATATCTTCAAGATTAGTTATAAGTATCAAAGAGTACGAGGCTACAAAATATGCTCTAGTTAAATGAAAAACCTTATTCTCCTATGTACAAGGGACTGATCATTATTAACACATTCAGTTTCCAGAGGGACAGGATGGGCTAAGGTTGTTGTTCAGTCTGGAGTATTCGGATTTCATACTGTTTGGCAGGGTATAGGTGGCATCCTCTATATATTATCCTATTGTGCGGTAGTTCAAACCATGTTCCTTTTAAACCACTGGTAGTTCTACTGGGCTTCTTTCCGTTTTTTTCAAATGTGTGGGTCACATATTCATGTGATGGATGTGAGGTACATATTTCTATCTAATGTTGGGTGCTGAGTCACGGAGGGTAATCTATCTAATTGACCTGGTTACTATGCAACTCTCCTCTCCCTACTAATATAAGGGAGAATGCGCCGTTGGTATCTGAGGCTGGGCGCCTAAGACCCAGAATGGACTTACAGAGTAATAAGTGAAAGGGTATGATGGGGTATATTGGAAAGACATGGTGAGGATATGGTGGGGGAGGGCAAAGGCCAAAGGCCTAAAGTTGGTCCAAAATTGGCCAGGATGGGCATTTGCTTTCACTGTGGTATACTGAGCACTAGGGCTAACCCTGGTGCATCTCCTTGTTTGAGATATACTGACATTCAAGTATTGTTCCTTCCATTTAACTATAGTTTGGTTCACCCGTAGGGGTACAGGATTGGGAGGCAATTCCTCTTCTGATCAAGATATGAACCCCAGACTTGTTTATATGTCAGAGTTTTCCCTATGGCTTCATGGGCCGTCTGTTCATATCGAGCTGTGAGTGCTAGCAGGTTCTCCCATTCCCTGTACAAGGGGGAATCGGGGTCTCTCCAATGTCTCAGGATGACATGTTTTGCTGTTGCTAGGGCTCCTTTGTGCCACAGTAGTTGCTGGTCACTGACAGGGTGCTGTTGCTGGAGCATTGGATGGCCTAATATCTCCAGCACTGGGTCCCTAACTGGTGGGATTGGGACAACTGTAGAGCAGAAATTCCACACCTGGTCCCAATACCGGTCGAGGGAGAGGCAAGTCCACAGTATGTGTGTAAGTGACGCCTGTGGAGAGGCACACTGCCAGCAGTTGCTGTGGTCCAGTAGTCCCCTTCTATATAGAGCTAAGGGGGTACGGTATGCCCTATGAAGTATTTTAAACTGTAAGGTTTTCCCCTGTAGTTCTCTGGTGGATTTGTACATGCCTGTCCAAACCAAGTCCCACTCCTTCTGTGGGATGTGCAAGCCCAACTCATTCTACCTTTTCTCCTTCAGACCTGTGTGTGTGACTGCAGGCTTATGACAGTCCCATATCTTCATCAGTCTACAGGTGAGGTGTTTTAGATTAGTCAGTACCCCAAGACATATATCTAGAGGTGAGTCGGGTATAGTTCACTAACAATACCACCAACAACTTAATCTAGTTCAAGGTCAGTTGGCATTCATCTGTATCCCCCTACCCCAGGTCGTGCCTGAAAATAGGCAGGATTTGTCTAGTGCACTTACCCGGTCAACAAAAACTAAATAAATAAATAGTATACGTGGGACTAACAGCCATGTGGAGAAGGTCTATCAATTGCAGATATCGCCAAAAATAAATCTTCTTGCCTCTCTTCTGGGGCCCTCTTGCTCTGAGGGCCTCAAATGACACCAGGAATCCTGTTTGTTGGTCACAGAGGTCTCCCAGGGTAAAAATCTCTAGTGCTTTCCATGCTGTCCAATGAATTGGCTTATTGTCTATTTGGAGAGTAGGGTTATCCCATAGGGGGCAGATTCAGGAGGCTCTAGCGGCCCATTCCATTGTTTTAAGAAATGTTTTCCACTCTTGTTTCTAGTGCTTAGTACAGGGTGAGGCTTGTTTGGAAGTTGGCCAGTCTTGCAGGACCAAGGCACCCGGGGTTGGGGCCCGGGCCTGGTGCATCTCCACACTGACCCACTCAAGGAGGGTGGGGGCGGGATCTGAGCAGCAGCATAAGATGTACTGCCGAAGAACCACACAGGTGTAGATGAGGCGTAGGTCAGGAAGGGCCAAACCTCCACTCTTCTAGTGACACTGGAGTTTGGGTAGGGCAATTTTAGGTTTGGCGCCTGCCCACAGAAATTTGGATACTTTAAAATTGAGGGTCTCAAAGAAGGAGCTTGGGAGTGAGACAGGAAGGTTAGAGAGGATGTACTGTATCCTCACAAAACTGATCATCTTCAGTATATTCACCCTCCCCCACAACGAAAGGATGTGCACGCTCTACTTTTGAATATCCTCATCCAATCTGTCTAGCATGAGCTGGACATTCGCTCCAATTGTCCCCTTTATTGTGGGAAGTACTTCTATTCCCAGATAGACTACTCCCTCTGGGGACCACTGGTATGGGTAGGCCTGAATTAAGTTCTGTGTGCAGGCTCAATTGAGTAGGAGGATGTGGGACTTGGAGGCATTCAGTTTGTACCCCACTATGGCAGAGTATTCTCCTATCAGGGTGTGTAGGGATCTAAGTGAGCCTTGAAGGTCAGAGAGAAATAGGGTGATGTCGTCTGCAAACAGTGCCAATTTGTGTTGTCCCTCTTCCACCCTAATTCCTGGGAAGTTGGGGGCACTCCTGATCATCTGTGCAAGTGGCTCCAGTGCCAATAGGAATAGGAAGGTGGACAAGGGGCATCCCTGGTGGGTACCCCTATGGAGAGGGAAAGGGGTGGAGATGGTGGAACTAGTTAAGATTCTAGCTGTTGAGTGCTGGTATAGCATATCTATAAGGTATCCAGGGAAGCCGAATCTGCCCATGGCATCGAATAAGTATACCCTCTCCATCCCGTCAAATGCTGTTTCAGCATCTAAAGACAGGGTGGCCGTGGGTTCCAGCATTTGCCGAGCTTCCCAGAGTAGGTCCAGTATACGCTTCATATTAATGTAATGTAATGTGTGCTCTGACGCTGTAAACTGATTCTATCTGTACCTGTGTTGTCCAATGTATTCGAACTTGTATTTCCTGTACCCTCCTGGGTCGTACCTGAAAATAGGCAAATGTCTTGTCTAGTGTACGTACCCGGTTAACAAAAGCTAAATAAATAAATATTGTCTGCTCCCAGTCTGCCTGGTACGAACCCCATTTGGTCTGGGTGGATTAATCCACTCATTATTGGGTCCATTCCGGCAGCTAAAAGTTTGGCAAACAGCTTCATATCAGTATTGATAAGGGAAACAGGGTGGAACTGGGAGCACTGCTTGCTGTCTTTTCCCTTCTTGGGAAGCAGAGTGATCAGGGCTTCATGAAAAGATTGAGGGAGGTGCTGTAATTTAATCGCCTCACTGAAGACTGAGGCAAGTCTCTGAGCCGACACTGCACACAGGGAGGAATAGAAATCTGCAGGGAAGCCGTCTGGGCCTGGGGATTTGCCCCTAGACATGGATGAGATGGCCTCTATGGCTTCTTAACTCAAAAATGGAGCTGTCAGAGCCTCAAACAACTCAGGAGGCACCTAGGGGAGGCAGATATGGTCATAGAACGCGTCCAACTACTCCCTGTCAGGATGAGCTTCAGAGTCATATAAAGTCTGATAGTACGTCAGCAATGCCTGACTGATATCCTGTGGGGTGGTGACAGTCTGAGTGTTGGAAATTTGGATAGTGGGGATGTTATTGTAACGCATCCAGCATATGGACACGGTGTGCTAATAATCTCCCAGGCTATTCCCCGACTTCCCAGTATGTCTGGTGCAATTCATATAGGCTATACTCTATTCGCTGGTGTAACGTGGCTTCAATTTCTCCCCTCAGTTGTGTTATCTGTGATCTAAGTTCTGTTTCTCTGTTCAGGTTCTGCGCTACCTCCTGTTCAAGTCCTTTTAGCGCCCCCTCCATCTCCCGCATGGCTTTGTCTCTCTCCCTGCATTTCCCCGAGGCATGGGCTATTAGCTTGCCCCACAGGACTGCTTTCAAGGCATCCCATTGAACTCTGTTACCTACGTCGGGGGTGTCATTGTACCCATAATACTCTACACTTTCAGTCTGTAGCCATTTAACAAAGTGTTCTTGTTGGAGAAAAGAGATATGAAATCTCCATTTGTTTCTAGGGCCAGGGAGTGACCCCAGGAGATGATTAGGGAGACAGGGGCATGGTCTGATATCAGTATGTTACCCAGAGTCGCACTCCAGGCCTGTGTGACCAGTGTTTGGGAGATCAGCATTACATCTATACTACTGTAGGAAGAGTGTGGGGCTGAGAAGTGTGTAAAATCTCTTTCTCCTGGGTGGAGGGTCCACCAGACATCACACAGCCCTACCTCTTGAAGCATACGCCCGACTTGTTCTGCCACTACTGCCTCAGTTCTGGTACCCAGTCCTATCCGGTCCATTGTGGGGGAGAGTGCTAAGTTGAGGTCCCCTTCCCCAGGATTATCTGCATCCTGCCTTGGGTCACATGATCTAGTAAATTAGTGAAGAAGGTTATTTCAGGGGAATTAGGAGCATATATACAACCCTCCTGCAGGGGTTCCCCCAAGTAGGTCTCTCTGACCAGCACATATGTCCCCTCACTGTCCAAGACAGTCGACCGGGCACCAAACTGTAGCCCTTTGCGAACTAGTACTGCTACACCTTTATCTCTCATTGAGGTGCGGCTATAAAAGACCTCAGCTACCCACAGGCTTTTAAATTTAGCTGCTTCAGCTGGAAGGAGGTGGGTCTCCTGTATCAATGCCATGTCACACCCCATGTTTTTTAGCTTGGATAGGACTTTGCATTGACATTCCAGGATACCACCTAAGCATGTCTGGTTGTGCCATTACGGACAGTTTGTTAGCTCGCACTAAGAGACTGTGAACGAGTACCCCCGCCCAGGTTCACCCCCTCGCCCTTCCTTCCCCCAAGAATAAACACCCTAGATAAGATTGATACGGTTATGCAGACTAAATATACTCCACTCCACATTTATGTATGTTCAGAGCTCACACAGTATTGTATTTTACAAACGGTGGGTTATTGTCATGGACTACCAGGCGACAGAAGAGAGAGCCAAATTATAAATAAAAAATTATAAATAGAAAGTAAGAGAAAAGGAAAAAAGCTTTTGAGTATTCCCGACTAATTGAGGCTTGTCAGTTGAGTGCTCTATAAGCAACTCAAGGGTAGTCTGTTAAACTATATACTCGCACGTGTCACAAAAGTGGGCTTAGAGAGTCCCACCGCTACCGCAACGCTGTCCCCGAAGTCCTGCGCGCATGCACCCAGCAGAGGAAAAAAGCCAGAGGATAAGCCCCTGTGGGTGTTGTCTCTCCCCTGCTCCTCAGGACACCTGAGTATTAGAGGGGCTGGGGGCTGCACAGAAACAGGATTGCAGTGCCAGCGTGTGTGGGGGGATCAGCCCCAAGGCAGCAGTTCCCACCTCATTTATTATAATTAACCTGTATAGAGGGTAGGCCGTTCATCAATTTGCTTGCCACACCTCCTGTGCTTCCTCCCTTTCCTTGGGGTTCATACAGTGATCCTGTACCCAGCATATTTTAAACATTACAGTAAGATTAGCATCAGTACAACTGCTGGAGTGCCCAACATTGGAGGCTGTGCTTCTGTGTCCCCTGATGTTCCCCTCCTGTGTGGGAGAGATCCAGTGCTATTTAGTGTTCTAGCAGCTCGGCAGTGTCGGTTGCTCAATAGAGTCCACCTTGGAGACACCAAAGTTTGGCAGATGCAGTCAGAGGCAATGGCCCCCCTGTTCTGCACTTTCACCAATAGGATTGCAAAGTTGTAGTTTAACCAGATGCATGGAGGTGGACCTCCGTGCGTGTGCCCATTAGGGGAATGTGCCCATAAATGATTAAGTGGGCAACAGGATTAAAAAAAACAGCTAGCCGGATTCCAGGCCGGAAGATTGCAAAAACATACAAAGGGCCCAACAAGGGTAATTGGGGCCAGTCACAACTGAGCTTGCATGATGGTTAGCTCCCCATGCTTGCACAGAGCTCCGGAAGACATGCATTGGTTAGATTCAAGATTGTTTCGGCACGGCTGCCCCTTCATGACTCTGTGTTTCGAGTAGGCTACTTGCCCTCCTTCTCTGCATGTAACTTAGGCAAGGTTGGCGCTTTAGTAGGGCCCGAGGCCCTCTGGAGAAATTAATTTGCCTCCTCTGGGGTAGTGAACAGCTGTTGTTTCCCCATAACCTGCATTGACAGTGTGGCTGGATATAGGAGGGCATATGTGAGTACCCTGTTGCGCAAGCCAGTCTTTATCTTGTCGAACTTCTGGCGTTTGTCCAGTACTGAGCGAGGGTAGTCGGGGTAGAATGAAATTCTGCCCCCTTCCCCCGACTAATATTTCTTGTTTCTCCCTCGCTCTCCGTAAAATCAGCTCCTTGTCCTGAAATTGTAACAATTTGAAAATTAGGGGCCTGGGTCTCTCATCTGGCCACCCTAACTCTGTGTGCCCTGTCAATTTCGAAATCGAACACCATGGGTTTGAGTCCTAGCCATTTGGGAAGTTTCTGCCTCAAAAACTGAACTGGGTCAGAGCCCTCAGCCCGATCAGCCTGAGATTTTTTCGTCTCCCCCAACCTTCGAGATCCTCAATCTTCTTTGTGAGCCACTCCACTTGAGATTCCATGTGCTGTAGTCGCATGTGGTGTCCCATTCATGCTCATCGAGCTCCGCTCTTTTAGCTTCAATTGATGACACTCTTCCGGTAAGTTCGGAGATGGAGTGTTGAGTATCTGTCACAGTTTGTTGGATGATTTCAATGCTCGATGCCATCTTTTCTAGTAGTGAGGGTGTGGGGCCAAGTGATTCTTGAGGGTCCCACGAGGCATCTGTCACTGTTGTGGTGGCCATTTTTGCTTGGGGGAAATGCTGGGCCAGGTGGGGATTCTCCAATGTCTTTTTTTCTTTTGGTTCTGACCTCCAGTGTTCCGATGACATCCATTTGTGTGGGTGAGGACCTCCTCTAACTCCGGTAGCTGTTTTGTTGGCTGAAGGTATCCTTAAAATCAATGACTGAGGGCAATGCTGTGGTCGACGGTAGAAAGCTTAGAGCTTAGGCAGCCATCTTGGTTGGGTCCTCACGTGACCTCCCCTCTGATCGTGTCTTAAAGGAAAAAAACCCTCAACCCATTTTCTGTATACCTGTCTAGTCTGTAGCCATGAACAATGATTCTCTTTACCACCTCCCGACAATCTACACACACCAAATTTCATTTAAATGAAGTTGCTTCACTCTGTTCTGCCCTGGTGTGAAAATCTGTTTGATGCCATTGCAAAGATCATGACCCCACTTATGCAAGGCATCATGGCAGTTGATGATGTGGACATGCACAAGTCAGCAGACGTGCTACTGTCAGTCAGTTTTGTTGCATGTCTTCTGAAGTCCCTGTATTCTTGTCTTGTGCTGGCCATCAAACTTTTCAAGGTTAAGGTCCCTAGTGCTTTCTGTTTTTTAAAGTGTGTGAGTTGGACAAATGCAGTTGAAAGGATGCCGGAGCTTTTAAAGTTTCGTTATTCGATGGATTAATTCCTATGTGCTAGGCGTTCTTTGCTTACTCCCTGTCCCTTACATGTGCAAATATGCATTATCATCTCCTTTGTTTCCTTTTGTGAGTGTGGTCACGTTCTTTGCAATGGCGTCAAACAGGTTTTCATACTAGGGCAGAACAGAGTGAAACAATTTAATTTAAATTAAAATTAGGGTGAAATTAGGAGGGTTGCAAGAGACAGAAAATCATTTTTCATGTTTACACACCACACTGGCAAACAGAAAAAAAAAAGTTATGGGGACTTTCACTTTAATGCGTAAATAAATAAATTGTCACTAGGGAATTTTGCCTGTAAAGCAGATCTATATTGCTTGGATCTGCTTGTCTACATATGAAGTCATAATGCTTTGCTTGTGACATCATAGTCATTTCCTTGGCAACAGATTGGGACATCACAAGCAGATAACTTCACAAGTCGACAACGTGCAACAGAAGCAGATAAGATCTGTCAAAGATTTTGTTTGGATGCAGATGTTCTTGGTAATAAAGAATAAGGAAACCGGGAATACAGTATGTGAACTAGGAGTTGAATTTCCTGCCCTGAGGCGGCTGAACACCCAGCCTCATTTCCCAGTCTCTACTCCTGTCCTAGCAAGGGGCTGTAGACATACCTGGAGATGATTTGTTTCAGTTCTGAACAGGAAGGCACCCCTTAGAGGTAAACAGCAGTTGAGACCCCAGGAATCCCTCACTTGTGCTCAACAACAGCAATCATTCTCTTGGAATAAGCAGCCCCAGAGCTTTAAGAACTTTGTGCAAATTATGGAATTTGGAATGGAATTCAAACTCTGCTATGTGGTCATGCCCACCCCTGACCGCTAATGTCAGATTTAGTTGCCGGAAGAGAGCAGTCGCTCCGAATTCTTCTCTACACTTCTAGCCAGTTTACGTTTTTTTTTTTTTTTTTTTTTATAATTTATTTTATTTCAACTTTTTTACACATGTATTAAGTTACATTACAGTGAGATAATTGAGGTACTAGATAGCAGCATTAAATTGTCAGCAGAATCATAAATTCCTGAGGATCCAAACATTACCATAGCAGTTTAGTTATCCAGTTATTAAAATAAGTCCATCTCCATGAAATACCCCGTTTTTTGGGGCTGAAAGAAAGGGGTTCTCCCCTAATGTTGAGATATAGCCAACTGCCTCCTAAAGGACGAGGTCCTTATATATATTTATCTTCTCTCTTAATAGGGTACGGAATGTTGGTCAATTTGGCATTCCCCGGCCCATGGTACCCCTTCTTCGTTATGTGGCGTGTTAACCATTGGTTATCCAACCCACTTAAAAGGTTACGGGCAAAGGTTGGCATTCACCAAAGAATGGTGCAGAATCCATCTCTGCCATTTCATCACATGAGATGGACTTATTTTGTATTTTAGCATTGAGACTCTCTAAATGGTATATATCAGACATAATAGTTCTCCATTCTTGAACTGTTGGTATCTGAGTCGACATCCAACGACAGGTTATGCTTTCTTTACAGCTAGGAGACAAACTGTAAGAAGTGTGTTGTGCCATGGAGGAGTGTGATCCGGAAAGACCCCCAGCAGAATCTGCTCGGCCGTTAGCTCAACTGGCTCACTAAATAAAGCAGTGAGTTCCATTTGAAAGGTGAGCCAGAAAGGCATCAGGTTAGGACAGAGCCAGAACACATGGCCTAGAGAGGCCCCAGGGCAACCACAACCTCTCCAACAAATCCCATATTTATCTGGAAGGAATTTGAGAAGAACCGCAGGTGCTCTAAAATAGCAGGAGCGGCACTTCCACGCAAACATCCTCCATAGAGGGGATGATGTGGTCTTTACGACCCTCAAGGCAGATCCTAACCATGTCGTCAAGAAGACCTCTAAGGACAAGTCTTTATTCCATTCTTGTAGAATTGAGGCAGTAGACTCTGACTGTTCATTCCTCAATCCTTTATAAAGAAGTCCTATGATGTGTGTTCCTAAATTTCCTCGAATAGCTTTGATGAATAATTTTAATAAGTCTGGGGTAGGGGAGGGCATTTTAACCTGAAGGTTCCAATTTCATAATATGTGATTATGAACCTGGAAATAGCTAAATAGGTCGGAGTTACGGAGATTGTACTGAGACTGTAACTTTTCAAAAGGGATAATCCCTTGAGGGGAAAGAAATTGGTAGATATGAGAGAGTCCCATTTTTCTCCAAGTAGAGAAGGTGAGATCCATATGTATAGGGACAAGAGTCTTGTCTTCAGAAATTAATTTACAGTACTTGTAAATTGTACGAATTGGCCGAGACCTTCTCATACGTTTCCATAATTTAAAGATTTGGGATGTAACATTCGTGAGGGCAGCAGCTGACACCGATCTCTCATCAGAGGAGAACAGAATTCTCTTAATATCAAAAAGAACATTTAAATGAAATTTAATGGTTTTCCAGGGTGACTTGTAAGACTCTGCCAGTCACAGTACCAATATCCTCAGAAACGCTGATTTAGCGTGTAAACTAAAATCAGGAAGGTTAAAACCCCCCTGGGCCAGGGATAGTTTAAGGATCGATAACCTTATTCTAGGATGACCCCCGCCCCAGACAAAGCCAGATATCAATCTGTTTCATGATTTGAAGTAATATATCGAGGGTAAAAAGGGGATGTTTTGGATCAGATACAGAACGTGGGGGAGAACAGTAATACGAATAATCTCAATTCGCTGGTGGAAGGGGAAAAAAACAGTACACCACCTGTCCGGGTCTGACTGGATTAGTAAAGTAAGAGGTTCATAATTTAGGGTTTCCATGACCTCCAGGTCTGAAAGAACATGAAGGCACAAGTATTTTATTTTACTGGACAGCCATTTGAAGGAGAAGGCCTTGTTTAGATGATGGGGAGAGTTAAAATTAAATGCCAAAATTTCCATTTTGGCCACGTTTAACTCGAATCCTGCTATTCTTTCAAACTGAGTCAAAATTTCCCATGTAGTAGGAACAGACATCGTGAGGGACAATAGGGCTAATAATATATCGTCAGCAAACATGCTGATTTTATATTCCTGCTGGCCAACTGGTATGCCTTCAATCAAGGTCGTAGTCCTCAAGACAGACGAATCTAATAGATTTCTTTGACTGGGTGACCAAAGCAGTAGACCAGGGAGGGGCTGTGGACATGGCTTACCTAGATTTTAGCAAGGCATTTGATACAGTCCCACACAAAAGATTAATACACAAGGTAGCCAGCCTTGGAGTGGGTCCCAAGGTGGTAGCATGGATAAAAAATTGGCTAGACAACAGGACACAAAGGGTAGTAGTAAACGGAGTCCACAGTGAAGAACGGGGGGTTACTAGTGGGGTGCCGAAGGGTTCAGTACTGGGACCGGTCCTTTTTAATGTCTTTATAAGTGACATTGCAGAGGAACTGGAAGGAAAAGTATGTCTCTTTGCAGACGACACAAAGATCTGCAACAGGGTTGATACACAAGATGGAGTGGAAAGGATGAGAAAGGACTTGACAAGGTTGGGCTAATAGTCAAATGTACGGCAGCTCAAATTCAGCGCAAGGTAATGCACCTGGGAAACAAAAACCCATGGGAAGAGTACACAATGGGGGTGAGATACTGACAATAGTAAACATGGAAAGGGACCTAGGGTAATTATATCGGATGACCTAAAAGTAGGCAAGCAATGTGAGAAGGCAGTAAGGAAGGCTGGGGGGATACTGGGATGCGTAGCGAGAGGCATCAATAGTAGAAAACAGGAACTTGTTATCCCTCTGTATAGACAGATGGTGAGACCCCATCTGGAGTACTGTGTGCAGTTCTGGAGACCCCATCTCTGCAAAGACGTAGACAGAGTGGAGACTGTCCAGAGGAGGGCAACCAAAATGATGCAGGGTCTGCACCAAAAGGCATACGAAGAAAGACTAAAGGTGCTTAATATGTACTGTATACCCTTGAGGAAAGAAGGGAGAGAGGGGACATGATAGAAACTTTCAAGTACCTCAAGGGAATCAACAAAGTCCAAATGGGTAGCATCTTTTAGAAAAAGAGATGTGCAAGAATAAGAGGGCACAATTTGAAGATAGAGGGGGGAACGGCTCAGAGGTAATGTGAGGAAGTATTTTTTTCACAGAGAGGGTTGTGGATGCATGGAACAGCCTCCCTGAGGAGGTTGTGGAGTCAAGAACAGTGGGGGAATTCAAGAATGCATGGGACAGACATAAGGCAGTCCTAGTGGGGGGTAGGAGGAAGCAAGCTGTTTAACTAGGATCTGCAGCTTATCTGTTACGTAGGAAAATGGGCAGACTAGGTGTGCCAAGCGGTCCTTATCTGCCGTCAAATTCTATGTTTCTAGGGGCTCAAGGTATAGTGCAAAGAGGTAAGGAGACAGGGGGCATCCCTGTCTCGTTCCTCTACCCGACTGGAATGGAGGGGCAGGGCTCCGCTGACTTGGAGATAGGCCCTCAGGGACTTATAGAGGTTAGTTAAACAAGTAAGGAATGCCGGCCCACCAGCGTGCGGTTGGATTTCTGCATGCGACGCCAGCAACCCAGGTTCGGGAACGGACTCGGGTCGTCGGAGGGCCGGCCAGTGTGAGAAGGATGGAGCGTCCTTGGACAGCTCTCCTTCTCGGGGAGGGAGGGGTCGAATGTTCGTTGTCTAGCGACAACCAGTGGAGGCTGGGGTAGCCGCTAGTAACACAAGACGCCTGGACCTTCAGGAGCGGGCAGACGCTGGTCGCCATTGCACGCCCCCACCCATGCGAAAAAAAAAGATAAGGGAAGAAAAATACTGGTCTCGGTCCGCTCCATGATCTCTTCCCCAGGGTTCCACTAGCCTCCAATGTCAGCTCCCCAACTAGATATTAGTTGTGCGGCGACCAAGGGGAAGTTGCCGCATCCCCGCCCTCTAGGGGGTAAGCCAGGGGTGACCGGAGAGTGCTGGCAATGATCGGAGTTGGAGGCACAGGGGGACTGTGACTAGGGTGGAGTAATGATGGAGCCGACCCAGAAAAAATATAGTAAATTAAAATAAACAAGTAATGAATGAAGAGGGAAAATGAAAGGCCCCGAGGGTGTCCCAAAGAAAAGGCCACAAGACACTATCAAAGGCCTTTTCGGCATCGAGGCTAATAAATACTGATGGAATGTTTCTGGTGCGGACATATTCTTGTAGGACTAATGTTCTGCGGATACTGTCCATAGTGCTCCTGTTTTTAATGAAGCCAGATTGATCAGGGTGCATCACTGGTGGCATAATGAGTTCCAATCTAGAAGCCAAAATGGCTGTGTAGATTTTATACTCTACATTTAAAACAGAAATAGGGCGTTAGGGTCCAGGATCTGAAGGATCCTTGTGTAGTGTGGGTATTGGGGCAACAGTTGCAAAATCCAAAGATGGGGGAGGCAGACCAATCTGGGAAATTACAGTAAATAAGGAGTATAATTTCGGGTTTAATTCCTTTATAAACATCTTGTACCATTCCGATGTATACATATCGGGACCCGGGCAGTGGCCAAAATTAAGATTTTTTTATTGTCGCCGTTATCTCCGACTGAGAGATGGGAGAGTCTAGTGCACTAATTTGAAGAGGGGACAATGTTGGAAGATTGGCTTGTTTTAGAAATTGTGAGGAATCGGACAGACTAAAGGGCAATTCCTAGGAGTATAACTTAGCATAATAGTCCGAGAAGGCCTGTAGAATGTGATTATCGGAATGATGCGATTTTCCTGTAGTTACATTTTTAAGCTTCAGAATAGTGGTGGAGTGTTTATGGGATCTAAGCTTCTGAGTGAGTTTCCTAACCCCGGACCTCCCTCATGAACTTTTGTCGGAGGTAAAATAGGGACTGTTGTATTTTAGTATCTATAATCTTCTGCAATGCAGCCTTAGTGTCCCTAATTTGTTTTTGCAAATCGGTATCTCCCTCTCTATATAACATTTGATAGTTTAATAGTTGCTCTGACAGCGTTCACTACTTAGCCTCTCTTTCTTTATTTTTTTTGGTGAAATTGGCTATTATTTCCCCCCGGATTGTTGCCTTCATCGCATCCCATTGAATCGCCTCAGAAATATCAGGGGACGCATTCTCAGAGAAGAAGAGAGAAATTCAGAATTTAATTTCCTCCTGGAATCCTTTATCAGCTAAAATTAACAAATTCAGTCTCCAGAGGGTCTGTTTTTTTTTCTCTGCTCATATCTAACTTCAGGGTCAGGGGATGATGATCAGACAGGATTTTCAGGCCTATTGAGATATCCTGGACCAACGACTGGTGTTCACAGGTTGTCATAAAATAGTCCAATCTAGAATAAGACTTGAATCTGGGTGAATAATAAGTATAGCCAGGTACAGAGGGGAATAAACGCCGCCACACATCGACAAAACCTAAATGGTCCATAGTATTTTTAAACTGTTTAGTAGTGGATGAATTCCGATGTCTCTGCTGGTTGGAGCAATCAATGTGAGGTGATAAAGTTAAATTGAGATCACCTGCCAGGATCAACTGTCCATGGAGAAGGTCCAACAGTGTTGATATAAATTCCTGTGAAATGGGAAATTTTGTCTGGGGGGGGGGGGAATGAACACTGGCCAAAGTAACCTTCTGGCTAAACAAAAGGCCCTTGACTATCACATACCTGCCGTGGGCATCAATATGTGTTTGTGATCTTTCCAGGGGGTGTTACGGGGGATCAGAATAGCCACCCCTCGCTTTCTAACCCTCGTGGGTGGTGAGGCAACAACCCTGTATCTGTTTCCCCAGTGTAGTTTAAGGTACTCAACCTCGGAGAGGTGAGTCTCCAGAAGGAAGATAAGGTCTGAAATATGTTTGTTAAGATACTGCATAACGTGTGCTCTTTAAATGAGGTCATGGAGACCATTAATGTTATGCGATATGATTTTTACTGGATTAACTGACATCATATTGGATTTTTGAGGTTTTAATTAGAATTCATTTTTTCCCCAGGGTGAAGGAAGAGGCATCAGTCCAGACCACACTCCTCCGGAGGCCATGGTCCAGCTGCCTGAAAGAAGCTATCCGCTGACTGTAATTTAACAAAAAGAACAATAAAGCATACTTGATTAACAAAAACACTTGATACGTGTTCCCCCTTTCATTTTCTATTTCTTGTAGAATCCCAAATAATAGTGATGAATTTCTTTGGAATGATCTGGAAAAAAAAATATTAAGTTGAAAAATGAATGAAATTGGATGTAAATAGAAATAAAAATAGTCAAAAAGGCAGCTTGTCGGAAATCTAGATACCAGTAGAGGGTTATGAAAGAATCTCCCACCGCCCCTTAACAAAACCCTGATATCCCTGGGTTAAATAACCCACAATTGAAACATATGAACCATAACTGCAGGTAACCCTGTTAACCATAACAAGAACTATATACAATACGACTCCCAAGTGGGAGGTGCTCGTTCTGAGCTCCCCCTGAAACATCCTGTCCTGATTTCTTAAGAAAATAGGAGAGAGATGTGGGGCTCCGTGACCAAACCCAGGAATTAAAATCCCCAGAATTAGCGATAAAGCCCCTAATGAAGTGGAATAAATACCACTCCAGAGTGGTACTGGTACAACTTGAGTCATTTACCAGACATATTCCGGAGGAGGCTGTCCACCTATAGCCCTTATGTCAGACTGGCATTATGAACCTATAAAGCTGCTATGGGGAGGGCGTGCAGTTCAGGACCAAAAGAAGAATCAAAAGCAAGAAAAATATACAGACTTTTAAGTTCAGGTCCCTTAATAACTATATGGAGTCGTTGGAAGTGATAACCACCTAGCAACAGATAACAACAATTCCCTATAACCCATCATGTGACCCTTCCCCCCTCCATAGTTCAAATATATGGGAACCAAGCCCCTCAGTTCGTCGATTTAATCAAGTTAAATGCAGAGAACAAGTAGCAGGAAGTCCATAAGACAAGTAAACGCTGAAGGCTTGAGAAGTTTTCCTCAGTCTATTATAACAGTCAATCCCTGCTCAAAACAATAAGACATTGTAGAAGCGGTGGAAGCTGTGGAGCACCCATCTGGGTGGATGTCTTTTTCTGAGCTGCAGATCGACTAGAAATAACACTTTAAATTTAACAATTTAAAGCACAGTAAACAGTATTCTAAAAGTAGCGCTTGATAGAGGAATACTAGTAAAACCTAGCAATGAACCCAAAGAAGGACAAACATGCTGGACAGAACCTAGATGCCTATCTCTCGGTGGAGGCAGGCTTGAAACAAACAAGCGGTGGCCATTCCGTAGCACAGCACAGAGCACCCGACACACCAAACCCTCAGATTATGGCAATGCTTGACAAAAATCAGAGCAACCGGAGAGGACATGAATTGCTGACTAGCAACCATGGAAGCCAAATTTACTGACCTGGAGGAGAGGGTTCAATCGAATACCACACAGCTTACAGAGCTCACCTCGGAATCGGGACCGGCAGCATGAGAGGAACGCAGCTTATGTGCAGGACTTCCATTATCTCCACGCCAAGGTCGAAACACTTGAAAATGCTCATCGACAGACGAATATTCGTATCGTTGACTTCCCTCCCAGGTTCTCAGGGTCAGCAGAGATAGCTGCAGCAATTCAATGTCTGATTTTTACAGACTTACCGCTCCTACCTGACAATTCTGGTATCTCTGTAGTTAAGGCCTTCGCCATTCCAATTAGATCAAGGGCCCGGGGCAACGCAACAGAATGTCCTATTACCGCACTTGCCACACTTTCCAGTTCGGAGGCCCATGTGCCTCTCCTGCAAGCAGCTCTGCAACGTGGGGACCTAATCTAGGAAGGCAATAAAATCGCCATATTCCCAGATATCTCTTCACAAACGCAGACCAGGAAAAAGGCTCTGCAAGAGACAAAGAAAGCTCTGCTGGGAAATAATGTTTCAGCCCAACCCCAGTTTCCAGCGATTGCAAGTACGGTATAATGGCAAAACACATCTATTTACAGATCCGGAGGCTGCAGCTGCTTTCGCGGCCAAAATTCTTGAAGATTGCCAGCACTCTTCGGACAGGGAAGAAGGCAGTGAATTAGATCCTAATGATTGAATTGTTCTTAGAGGGACTGTGTCAGTGTGAACTTTCACTATGTGCTTTTTTCTGTGGGTTCATTGCACAGCCTATGTAATGTACATGATTTCCCTAGTTACTAGTTAAAATTGTTAATGGTGTTCTAAGGTATAGCCATGATGTTGTTACTCATATGATAGGTCTAATAAATCCTAACCAGCTATGGAACCATGTTGCTTTGGAGCAAACAGCTCCACTCAGTTTGTGTACTATTGAAATATCCTGGTTATTCTCTGTTTCCCTGTCAGCCGTACGTGTTGTTTAGTACAGGGGTGCATCACTTAACTTAATTGAGTTGAGACAATCTTTTCAATCACCTTTTGGTTCTAAAGTGGAAGGAACAGCCTCCACACCTTATGTTCAATCCTGTGAGGGACAGGAAATGTCGGTGAATTAACCTGCTCGCAATTGGATAGGTGAGAGTGAACTTCTCTACGAGATTATCTTGTTGGACTATTACTCCTGCGAACTATTGAACAGTTCTGCCAGAATAATGGGCACATTTCTATTATATAACCTATCATACTCGGCCTGTACATTGTTTCGCAGCACTGTAATTACCATGACTGAGTGTATTTACTGAACGTAGCACTCGCTATGTATCATAAAATGCCATAAAAAAAAAAATTGTAGAAGCATTAAACTGAGGACTTTCAGAATGGTAAGAGTGAAAAGAAAAGCAAAGTCCCCACAGTCTTAGGGCCCTCCAGGAACACTTTTCCTCTAATCCTGTGCTTGCAGCTCTTAAATTAGGTATGCCCTCCATAAGGGACCCCCCCCCCCGTTGCAGGCCAGCCCAGCCATCATATTCAGCAGGCTAAAAGAGTGGGCGGAGGGGCTCCAGAGAGGATGAGACACTGCCCAAAGTAATGCTGGGAAAAGGGAGCAATAGTCTCCATGAATAAGTTCTCCAGCCTGGGGTCCACCCTGCCATCGGAGAACTAGAAAAAGTCCAAATGGCAACCTAAAACCAAATTACAGAGTGAGAATTTTATAACTTGTGGATTATTTGTTGCCTGAACTGTTTAGAGATCCCCCCCCTCACCTCGACAGCATCCCACCTTGTCCCTCACCCCCCCCCACACACTCACCTCCACAGGAGAGGGACAGTCCCCAAAGCAAAGAAATAGGCATAGCTACCAGTCTTGAAGAACAGTTCCTGTATGCATGGCAGGATTTCTATATTGTTGCAATCTCTTCAAGATGACATTGTTGATGTATGAGGCTGTTTTGAACCTTCTGTTTGGCTCATCTGTCCCTGTCGAGATTTCACAGCCTCCACTATCTTGTCTGTGATAATGCCCCTGGTTACAAGGTCTGCTGTAGCTTCTGATTCTGAGTTATAGGTATGCTGACCAGAGGGGAGGAAAACTGTTAATTTGGCTGGATAGGGAGTGCGGAAAAGTATTTTTTGGGACTGTAATGTAGGAAAGAGTGGGCTATAATCCCAACGTTGTTTCTGGGTGCAGGGGGCATAGGCATTATTGAACAGCAGGCGCTGTTGTCCCCACATCACTTTGCCTTTTTGCCAGGCCTTTCTTAGGAGAACCTCTATTTTGGTAGCTGAGCAAGCGTATGACAAAAGCGTGCGGCCTTGCCTCGGGGCAGAAGGGTTTAGGGCCAAGAGCTTGGTGTGCCCTCTCGACATTGAGCTGGAAATCTGGTTCTAAGTCGAGCACCAGGTGCAGTAAATAGTCAGCAAAGGCCCTAGGATCATTCCCCTCCTCGTCTTCAGGGAGACCAAAAATCCGGATATTCCTCCTTCTTCCCCAATTCTCAGCGTCCTCTTGTCTGATAGAACTAGTCAACTGCTCGGCCACAAGGGTTCTAACTGTCTCCTCGAGTTCATCCAGCCTTGTTGAATTCAGGGAAATCTGGTGATCCTCCTCTGGCATTTGGCCCTGCAAGGTGCTCAACTCGGATCCAATATCTTTTAGCGATTCATGGACCTCTCCTCTGAAGTACGTGATTGCTTGCAGTGTAGCTTCGGTGTTGGGCTCTGGAGATTTTTACAGCCTTTTGATCTCAACGAGGTAGTAGATTTTTTTTTAAGTCCAATCCTGGAGCAGGCTCAGACTGCGGATCACCTTCATCAGACAGACAGTCCTTGGTGCCGATCATTTCACCGAAGGGCTGGAACCGATTACCATTGTGTTTTGCCATTTTCATAGGACGAGCACTAGCTGGAACAATTTAACCATAAGAAATACCTTAGTTCAGACTTTTAAAGTATATTTAGTGCTCTTTTGGTTAGATTTAGGCGGGAGACTCCCAATCTGCTTGTTCACCCAGGCATACCGGAACCGGAAGTCCCTGGTTTACGGTTTTAATATTTTACAGTATTTAAGAATCCCAGTTACATTATTAGATATTCTGTGTTAGTTACGGTGTTATTATTTAATTTGTGTATTTCACCGTTTTCTCCGGTTCTCAATCAGTTCCCAGGAAGCAGAGAAAACCATTCTTGGCTCGGTTCCGGATTTAGAGTACCACTAATTTAAATGTTTTTAAAGAATATAAAAACTTTAACCACTTTACGGTTTAGCTTCAAATTAATCTCGGTTCCATGTTTTTGGATCCAAGACTAACTTTTTGCTATAATCTCATTTAAAAACCCCTACTGGGGTAACTTTAACTTTATTTTAAGGAACCAAACTGCATTTGTAACTTAAAACACTTTTCTTTTTTGTTAAGGAACTAAACCAAATTTGTAACTTAAAACTCCTTTTAACATGATTCGGGTTTTTTGAATTTTCGGTATTTTTTTTAATGGGAACTGAAAATGTCTTCAAGGACGTCAGGGTTTGGCATGACAGGCATACCTAAAAAGAAGATGGCGAAAAGGCTTTAAAAAGCTGTGTGATCTGTTCTCAGCTTCTGGCAAAGGCAGACTGCCATGACCTTTGTTTGAGGGGCCTGGATCCAGACCACAATCTTGCCAGTTGTGATCTCTATATAAAGTTTTGCCCTAAAACACAAAAGTAAAGAGCTAAAAAATGTGATTTTTATGGCTTCTCGGTCTGCTTCAGTGTCACCAAAAGGCTCAGATTAGGGTCCAGACCTTCAGACTAAGCAGTGGTTCCTGTCAAAGGGGAAAGAAGAGAGATAAAGCTGCTAAAGACGGTTCAGAACTCTGGGTATCTGAAAGGGGGAACCCTGAATCCAGTAAAAATAAAAGAGCCTATGAGCACACACCAGAGATGGTGCCTGCCAAGCAAAAACAAAAGAAAAACTTGTCCAGGAAGGAAAGGAGCCACCAGTGGCTAAGACTAACACCCTCAATAGAGGGCATAACAAAGGCAGGGCAATTCATCCAGGCATTCCAGGCGATGGGGAATTTTCATTAATATGCCTGCCTCCCTCCTCCCCATGTTCCAGTTCCATTCCTAATGCTTCTGGAGGAGGATGTGGAAATTTACTATGAAGATGAGGAGGAAGGAAAATCCACAGAATCAGATGGTTCTCCTGAGCAAGAATTTGGCTCCCCTCCTAGGCCTTCAGAGGACTACACGTCCCAATATACCTTTGTAAAGCATATGGTAAATACCCTAAAATTGTCCTCCTATGAGCCTGAGAAGGATGAAGATGAGGTTGAATTCACAGATATGATGGGCTTCGCACCCACAAGGCGGTTGATGCTGCCCTTCAAGTCCCTCAGGAAAGCCACATGCAAAATCATGCCAGTGCCAACTTCAGCTGCTGGCATAGACAAGAAAACTGAGAAAAAATATCAGGTGGACAAACAGGGTTCTGAGAAACTGTATTCCACCCTGATCATGAGTGAGTGGTCCAGAGTGCTGCCTGTTATAAGTCCAAAGCGCTCCTTTCCTCCCAACTTCCCGAGAAAGATTCCAGGAAATTTGATAGTATGGGCAAAAAAGCTTATATGTCATCTTCCCTGCTCCTAAGGCAGGTAGCTTACTTGGCTTACACAGCGCAGTGCCAGAAAGCCTTATGGAATTCCATACTGGCACTAAGTGAAAAGGCTGCCAGACACTTGGCATAGGATATGGCTGACACAGCAAGATCAGCCACAGATGTCACAAAGTACCAGTTCCATATGGCAGTGGCCACAAATTACACTGCATCTGGGTCCTTACGATGGTTTGCATGGCTTAGAATTACCAACCTATCCCAGGACACTCAAAAGCGATGGATTTCCCCAGTGAGGGAGATTCCCTGTTCAATGACAAAACAGAGGTTTTCATAAAAAAGGAACCACTTGCAAGAGCAATACTGAAAAAGAAAAGGCCTCCACTTCCTATGAGCCTTATGGAAGGAGAGGTAAGGGTAGGTGATACTTCCCTCATGCATACATTTCCTATGTGTACCCTCCACAAAGGGGCTACTATGGGTGCAGGGGTAGAAGGGACATGGGGCATGCAGCTGCAACACCAGCCCCCAAACTCCAGGCAATAGCAGTACCCCTTGTGAGTCTGCGCAGGCCACCCATCTGTTGCCAGTGGGAGGAAGACTGACTCACTACTTCCAGGAATGGACAAAAATCACCATAGACAAGTGGATCCTAGAAACAGTATGTAAAGATGTGTCCCTACAGGACAAAAAAATTCCCCAAACTGCAGAATCCAAAGATTTTCCACCCTCACACTCCAACAGAAAACATTCTGTTGGAGATGAGGTAAAGAAATTGCTGCAAGCAAATGCAGTGAAAAAAGTACATGCTTCATGGTGAGGTAAGGGACTTTATTCCAGATACTTTATGACCCACAAGAAAAATGAGGGGTGGCAACCCATTAAAACCTGAGATATCTAACACACACTTAAAAAAAGGAAAATTCAAGATGGTAAGTCGGGGCTCAGTGATTCTATCTTAGTAAACAGGACACTGGCAGGGGTCACTGGATCCGAAGGATGCCTACTTTCACATACTAGTCAGACCCAGCCACAGAAAGTATCTCAGGTTGAGGATAGGGCACTACCAATACCAGTTCACAACCCTTCCCTTTGGCGTCCCTTCAGCTCCAAGAGTGTTTACAAAGTGCCTAGCTGTGGTGGCAGCACATTTGAGAAGGCAAGGGGTGGTGGTTTTTCCCTACCTTTGAACGACTGACTGGTCTCCAGAAAAACATAGCAGGAAGCAAAGTCCTGCATACTGCAGACACAGGACATGCTGGATGACCTGGGCTTCCTCATAAACCTTCGAAAATCCTAACAGAACCAGTTCAGGTTCTGGACTTCATTGGTGCAGATCTGGCTATCCTGTAAGGGAAGGCATTCTTTCCTCAAGCAAAGGTAGCAAATCTGATTTCAACTGCAGAATCCTTCAAGGCAGGTCAGCCAAGACCTGCAAGGGATTTTCTACGGTTACCGGGGCACATGGCCTCATCCACTGCAGTGACAGCAGGGGCCAGGCTCCAAATCAGAGATGTCCAGTATCACAAAAGAGATCGTTTGGCTCAGAGGTGGGATCCACTGTCCAAACTGGTGCCTGTCACAAAAACCTTACCAAAGGCACTGGAGTGGTGGAAGGAAGACTTCAACCTCAGACATGGAAGTCCATTCCTTCAGCAATCCTGTACAGCAATCTATAAAGGGTTATATTCCTCGCTATACTCACAACAGATACCTCCCTCCTAGGCTGGGGTGTCCACCTGGAGGATGTCATGCAAGTTACATTTAGAGTACACATGAGACTCAGGAGCACATACATCTCCTGGAACTCAGGGCAGTGTATCTGGCAATGCAGGCTCTTTCCTCCCAGATCAGGAGTCAACCTGTCCAGGACAGAACAGACAACACCATAACAATGTATTACATAAACAAACAGATCTTCAATGTTGTGCACAGAAGCAATGAAGATCTGGAACATAGCATACTCCCTGGAAATTCAGCTTTCCACAGTACACCTGCCAGGAAACTACAATGTGCTGGCAGATTCCTGAGCAAGATCAGTCAGGGAAATCACGAGTGGACCCTGAACCAGCAGGTGCTCACACCAGTGTTCAGACAATGGGGTACATCAGGAATAGACCTGTTTGCTTCCTGGGAAAACAACCAGCTCCCACTATTCTGTTGCAGACCCCTGTCAGTGGGTTCTGTCCAGAGTATGCCCTAGTCCTCAACTGGTCAGGGAAGCTTCCCTATGCCTTCCCTCCACTCTCACTTTTACTGAGAGTACTGATTAAAACTAAGAAGGTAGTCAGCAACAATGATCATCATAGCTCCAAACTGAGCCAGGCAGACATGGTATTCCATGCTCCTGTCACTTTCAAAAGACCGACAATCAACCTGCCCCTGAGATACAGTCTATTGACACTGCCCCAGGGCAGGATAACATTTTGAGACCTGAGAGCTCTTCTTTTCAGAGTATGGTTCCTAAAGAGCTAGAGTTCTCTGGACTAAATCTCTCTGAGGTAGTAATGGAAGTGCTGAAGGTTTCTAAGAAACCAACAACAAGGAAAACTCACACTTCAAAATGGAAAGGATTTTCCTTCTGGTGTTCTTCTGGACAGCTCAAACCCCTACCTAGTCCATTTCCAGTTTTTGGGTCTCTGGCCCTCAGCCATGAAGGTTCCTTTGGCATCAGTGTCAGCTTACACGTCAGTTGGCCAAGGCAGGTCAGTGGCCTCACAAACCACTTTCAAAAGGTTTTTCAAAGGCCTTAATCACCTTCCGATAAGGGACCCTCTCTCTCCCTGGAACTTGAATATATGCACTGTTCAGCTGATGGAGACTCCTAGGCCAGCCCGCTGGTGCAGAGGTAGCACTATCGCTCACTATGCCAGCGGCCCAGGTTTGGGAACAAGCCTGGGACGTCAGAGGATAAGTCGAGGAGAGAAGGATCGAGCGTCCTAGGGACCACTCTCCTCCAATGAGGAGGAGGGTGGGGAAGTCACCGGTGCCAGGACTGACTATGTTGGGAGGCGTGTCACAACATTCAGCATAGTCTGCCCCAACGTAACTGCATGACACACCTCCCTATGAGAAAAAGGAGGTTCTGAACGCGCATGATGACATCCGCCCCCATGTCACAGACTCCATGCTGCCAACCGGGCTCCTACTCCTGTTCTACTGGTCAGTTTCTGTTGGGGGGAAGGACCCCCCCCCAGCGGCCCCACCCCTGGGGGTAATGCAGGGTGTTCAGGAGAAGGGCAAGTCCTGGATGTGTGGCAGGGCTGGAGCATGTGTGTCTAGACTGATGGGGGGGGGGGGGCACGGCTGGACGAGGAGATACAAGCATAATAAATAAATAAGGACTGCTTCTGAGCTTATAGTGACTGCTACACTTAAGTATGTCACTTGGAAAACAGTTTTCCTGGTGGTAGACATCTGCCAGAAGGGTAAGAAAACTATAAATGACAGCTTTGTAGAGTTCTATAAAGAGTTATATTCCTCATTGTTAGCGGGGGAAATAGAGGCCCTGATTATCAGAACAGGATATAACTCAACTAGAGCAACCTATTACATTGGAGGAAATCAGAAATGTAATAGAAGAACTACTTAAAGGACAGTATCAGGCCCAGATGGTTTGGGAGCAGAATTTTATAAATTCTTTGATAATCACCTGATACTGTAGATACCTTAGAATGATTATTTAATTAATTTAATAAATAATCCAAGATTCCTGAATCTTTTAAACATGCCATAATACACGTCTTCCCCCAAAAAAGGAAAAGATCTGCTGAGCTGTGCATCGTACCGCCCCATCTCACTACTAAATACAGATTACAACATTTTAACAAAAATTATTGCAAATAGATTAGACCTGATGCTACCAAAACACACTGCACAAGACCAGAATGGTTTCATGAAGGGTAGAACCCTAAGTGAAAACATCAGTCGCACTATTAACATCATTTCATTAAACAAATCTGCAGACGCTACATTACTGGCTATAGGTGCAGAAAAAGCTTTTGATCGCATAGAATGGCCATATACATTTTCAACAATAATTTACATTTATTTAGAGGTACTAGACAGGGCTGTCCCTTATCCCCTTTAATTTTGCGCTGATCATGGAGCCTTTTGCTAGAGCAATAAGACAGAATAATAAAATACATGATATTAAAATTCAAAACACCATTCATAAAATTGGATTATATGCAGATGATGCTATACTGTACATAACCCATCCGGAAGATTCCATTAAAAAATTTATAAACTTAGTCACACAATTCTGCAACATATATGGTTATAAAATAAACTGGTCTAAATCTGTTCTACTAAAACTAAACACCAATTACATAGTGAATAATCCAATACAATATCTGAATTATACAATCTACCTCATACATAAAATATTTAGGGGTCAATATATTTCAATAAAAATTAGAGACCTCTGTGAAAATAATTTTCCAGAGCTCTTAACAGATATATAAAAGATCTAAATAAATGGGACTCACTCTTTCTTATTCTGATTGGAAGAATAAAAATGATGATTTTACCCAAGGTTTTATTTCTTTTTCAAACTTTAACAATACCAATCCCCAAAAGCTTCTTTACAGCTTTGAATTCTGTTATTAATAAATTCATATGAAAAAACTCAAAGCCAAGAATTGCTTGGTCTCCATTAATTTTGCCCAAGGAAAAAGGAGGAATGGCTTTACTGGATTTTTATAGTTACTATCTGGCCACACATATTGTCTGGTGTGGTTTTGGATGTTGGAAGATAAACCTGTATTAATCTCTACCAAGGTGGAAAAAGAAGCACGACCCTATAATACATAGATACATAGACAGTGTCGGCAGATAAGGGCCTATGGCCCACCCAGTCTGCCCATTTGAGCTTGTAAGTTCAGTTTATGTTTTCCTAGAAGTCTGTTGCCCCTTACCCCTGACCTCCAGAACTCCTTTATGTCTATCCCATGCATTCTTAAATCCCGTGATTGTTTCAGCCCCACCACTTCCTCTGGCAGGGTGTTCCACTTGTCCACCACCTGCTCTATGAAGAAATTCGCCTCATGTTTCCTCTGAATCATCCTCCTTCCAACTTCATCCCATGCCCTCTAGTCCTGGAACATCTTTTTGCTTAAAATAGTGTATTCCTGCACCCTGTTCCTCCCTGTGAGATACTTGTATGTCTCTATCATATCCCCTCTCTCCCTCCTCTCCTCCAGGGAGTACATGTTCAGTTCCTTCAACCTGTCTTCATAGGACTCGTGATGCAATCCATGCCATCTTTGTTGCCCTCCTCTGAACCTTCTCTACCCTGTCTATGTCCTTACGCAGGTGTGATCTCCAGAACTGTACACTGTACTCCAGGTGGGGCCTCACTAGTGTCTTGTATAGCGGAATTATGACCTCCACTTTCCTGCTGGTGATGCCCCTGCCTATACATCTCAGCATTCTATTTGCTTTACCTGCTGCCTTGTCACACTGTTTCCCTACCTTGAGGTCATCAGAGATGATAACCCCAAGATCCCTTTCCTGCTTGGTGCATGCTATATCCTCACCCCCCAACTGATATATTGTGCCAGGGTTTTTGTGCCCCATATGTATTATCTTGCACTTCTTCGCATTGAATTTCAACTGCCAAACCCCTGACCACTCTTCAAGTTTCTGCAGGTCCCTTCTCATTCTGTCTACACCCTCTGGTGTGTCTACTCTGTTACAGAGCTTTGTGTCATCAGCGAACAGTGAAATTCTGCCTTCTAGGTCCTGTGCAATGTCACTGATGAAGATGTTGAATAGGACCCGTCCCAGCACTGATCCCTGTGGTACCCCACTGGTCACTCTTCCCTCTGTGGAGTGACAGCCATTTACCACCACCCTCTGTGTCCTGCCACCCAGCCAGTTACCTACCCACCACACTACTGTCCTGCCCACACCCATATTCCCCAGTTTGTGTAATAGTCTTCTATGTGGCACAGTGTCAAAGGCCTTGCTGAAGTCCAGATAGGCCATGTCCACTGCCCTCCCCTGATCCACCTCCCTAGTCACCCAGTCAAAAAATTCAACGAGGTTGGTCTGACATGACCTCCCCCTGGTGAAACCATGCTGCCTTGGGTCCTGTAGTCCATTGACAACCAGATGTTCCACCAATCTCTCCTTCAGTAGTGCTTCCATGATCTTTCCCACTACCGAGGTGAGGCTGACTGGTCTGTAGTTCCCTGCTTCCTCTTTGTTCCGCTTTTTGTATAAAGGGACTACATATGCTGTCCTCCAGTCTTTGGGTACCTCCTGTTTCAGTGATCGGCTAAACAGGATAGCCAGAGGTTCAGCCACCACCTCTCTTAGTTCTTTAAGGACCCTGGGGTGCACTCCATCTGGCCCCATTGTTTTGTCAACTCTTATTACTTTCAGTTCCTTCAGGACTCTTTCTCGTGTAGGGACTTGTGTCCATTTCTGCACCATTCTCACCCTTGTACTTCCTTCAGACCCATTACCTCCTCTTCCTCAGTAAAGACTGAGCAGAAATACCTGTTCAATATGTCAGCTTACTGTTGTCATCCTCCACGCGGCCCCCATCCTCCCCCTTCAGTCTTACTATCCCTCCCTTTGTCTTTCTGTTTTCACTTATGTACCTGTAAAAGGTTTTTCCTCTACCCACTGATTTTGCAATGTGTTCTTCTGTCTGAGCTTTGGCTTCCCTTACTGACCTCCCTGCCTCCCTTTGCTTCTCCTGGTACTTCTCCCTATCCCCTTCTGCCTGTGTCTTTTTGTATTGCCTGAATGCAATCTTTTTGGCTTTCACTTTCTTTGCTACCTCTTTGGAAAACCATAATGGTCTCCTCTTCATTTTCCTTTTGCTAACCTGCTTAATGCATAATTCTGTTGTTCTTGTAATCCCCATTTTAAGTACTGCCCACTGTTCCTCAACCCCTGATTCCTGTCCCATTCCCCTTAATGCCTCTTTCAAGTATCTCCCCATTTTCCCAAAGTCTTCCCCCCTAAAATCCAGGATACGTGTTTTTGTGTGGTTTGGTTCTGCTCTTTCTGTGATTTCAAACCACAATGACTGGTGGTCACTGTTCCCCAGGTGCTCCCCACTGTTACCCCCATCACACTGTCCCTGTTTGTGAGCACAAGGTCCAGTATTGCCTTCTGCCGAGTTGGTTCCATGACCAGTTGCTTGAGGAAGGCACCCTGAAGGGATTCCAGGATAAATCTGCTCCTAGTTGATGCTGCTGCTGGGATGCTCCAGTCCACATCTGGAATATTGAAGTCTCCAACCAGTACTACCTCACCCTTGTCTGCCATCCTTTGGATGGCTAGCATCAGCTCCCTATCTGTTTCTTCCTCCTGGGCTGGTGGTCTACAGACCACACCTGTGCGGTAGTAATAGTATGTTAAATTTATTACACTCATCATATTATCAACATAACAAAGCAGCACAACGATGCATAACAACGAAAACAACATATAACTGTTGGATTAAAGTCCAAAAATATTAAAACAAGAAAAGTTTATTACAAAATATTCCCTGATTTACAAAGATTATAATTTTAAACTTTCAACAACAGGAGAAAATGTTAGGATTTGGCAAGAAAAAGGGATTACAGAATGGGGTCAGATTTATAACCAAGACAAAATTAAATCATTCACACAATTACAAGAATTTTAACTCCCAAAAGAACAAACTTTCCAATACATTCAATTAAAAAGCTATGCGAGTAAAAATAAACCTCTGATAAAACTTATAGACTCCTCCATATTGTTAGAAGCATTACAAACCAATAAATCTGGCACAAAAACCTGATATCTTTAATTTATCAACTTATCATGTATGAGAAAAAAAATAATATAAGTTAAGAAATAAATGGGAATCTGATTCAGGCATAACATTAACTGAAGAAATGTGGCAACAAGTTATCGTGGCTTACACAGAAAACATCCAATCTACCAAACTTCAACAGATTCAGATGAATACTTCTTGCCATACTTATTATACCCCATCTAAACTGCATCACTTTAACAATACTATATTGGATAAATGACCCAGATGCACATTTACTACAGGAACACTAATTCACTTAATTTATGCTTGACAATGTTTATCCAGTTTTGGGGGAAAAATTGAAAAAACATTATCTATGACGTTTAATAAAAAAAAAAATAGTTCTCTCACCAATAGTTACAGTACTGGGAATCTACCCAAGCAAAGACTATTTAGACAGCTAAGAAACAAAAGACTCTTAAACATGGCTTCATGCAGAGCCAAAAAAGTTATTCTTTTAAAGTGGAAGGATAAGACTCCCCCGAGCTACGAGACATGGGTTAATTTAATGCTTGATGTAGCAAAATTGGAATAAATTGAGTATTTCAGATTAGATAAGAGATAAACGTTTTAAAAAAATTGGACTCCATTCCAGGTTGCTATACAAAACCAATTAATTGAAACTCTATGGAGGAGAAAAGAAATGAAAAGGCGTGTAAGATATTTACATTTAAATAGAATAGTTAGTTAATTCCTGGACCCCGGTAATGATAATGCTGTACAAAGACATTCATTCTGAGATATATCTATGAATAATAAAATGGTCTTTGTTATCTCAACCAAAAAAAGTAAAAATAGAAAAGTAAAAGAAGGTTGAGAAAGCTACAAGTCCTCTGCTCAGACTCTTAACTACAATAATCTTCTCTAGAGACAAGGTAATCCTAAGAACGAACAGAAAATTCCTCCCAAAAGTGGTGCCTGAATTCCATCTTAATCAAGCAACTGCCCTGCCAGTTTTCTTTACAGCAAAATCCAGCTCTGAAGAGCAAATGCTCCATATTCTGGATGTGAAGAGGGCACTGAGTTACTACTTGAACCACACAAAGGATGCCAGGTGTACCAACACTCAGCTAATCTCTTGCATACAGTTCTGTTATGACAAAGCTGGCAAATGACCACCCAAAGGCTTTAGGACTCACTCTACAAGGGCACCTCTGCCTCTGTTCAGCATAAGGGGTATTTCCCTGAAGGAAATCTGTAAAGCAGCTACCTGGAAAGCAGTGCACACTTTCACAAAACATTACTGTGTGGACATACAGTTCAGAAGAGATGCTAACTTTGGAACTGCTGTCTTGCAGAGCTTTTTCCCTAAATAGGTTCTGTACTCAACCTACCAAGGTACTGCTATGGAGTCTGCGGCTTTTAAGCATAAGTGAAGTTTTCCTGGGGTTTGAAGAACAAAAATGACTTACTGCAGTGATGTTGTTTCTCCCTAATGGATCCCTCGCTATAGTTAACAATCCCCAATTCCTGCAGGTTCAAACAAGACTCCATTTCTATTTGCTTGAATAGTACTTGTTGCAGTGCCTTTACAATTGTCGCTCAGTGGTCTGAGTTATTCTATTAAAGGAATAATGCACGACAGGGTGTATGTCATGCTGGGATAACCTCACGCCTGGGGTGATTAGGCACGAGGCTGCAGGCTGAGTGCAACTAATCACCCCAGAAGTGACGTTATCCCAGCACGACACACACCCTGAAGTGCATTATTCCTATTTTACAATTGCTCATTTGTAATAATAATAAAAAAAAAAGATATGAATAAAGTAAATTTAAAGTTGATTTTTTGTTATTCCTTTATATGCATAGGATTACTTTATTGGAAAATAGTGCTGATTTTCACTTCCAGCCAGCAGGTGGAGCTGTGCTTCTGCAGTCCTCCTAGTAACTAAGAAACTCTTCTTAGTTACTAGGTTTCTGGTGCTCAGTTTGTTGCTGTGCCCTATTCCCTTGTAGTTTTAATCTTTTTTTTTTTTTTTAAATTCAGGGTTTCATTTTATGTCTTATCTCTGTACTGAGTAAATAGTGGTGGTAACTTGGGAATCGTAAGCTCCCCACGTCTTTCGGCCGCCGGCTCGCTCTCTGTACAACATCTGTGTGACGAGGAGATGAGGTAGGGAAACGGCAAGGAGAATTGGTTTTTATTTACTGTGCAACACGGTGCCATTGGGAAAAAACAAGAGTGGTTTGAAAGCGGGCGAGCGGTTTGAAGACCAACACACAGTGTCTACTAATGACACGCTAGCTTACTGGCTGGGCAATATTGTTCAGAGGGAATTGGGTTGCTTAGCTGGGATCAAGGTGAAGCGCTCCGGGAATTACACGGGGTTTATGAGGTAGATTTAAAAAATAAGAAAGTTGGAGGTTGGGGTTGGATATGTCACGGTTGTGTGCTAAGTTTTGGCTGTTTCTGTGTTAGGGAGGAATTTATAGTGCCGTGAAGAAACGCTGGGCGGTTTTCTGCAGCGTGGAGAAGGAGATCACAGGAATAGCTGTGCAGTGATTTTTCCCCTTTTTTTATATTTCACGTGGTCACTAGGTGTGCTGGGACTATTTATTTAGCTTTTGTTGACCGGGTAGGTACACTAGACAAGTATTATGCCTATTTTCAGGAACGACCCGGGAGTGTACAACATAGGGATACAGAAAGAATACAGGTACATCATGACAAAAGTAACATAGGAGTAGTAACGTAGTCCAAGGGAGTAGTAGGTCATAGTATAACTTATAACTTTATAGTTAGGCACCCCCAAGGTGAGTAGGTCTCAGACAACTGCTAACAAATCAAAACACACAGAGAACATGTAAGTTAAGGCAAGACCTGGGTACATAGGTGTAGACAAATATGCCCATGACCAGGGTACATGGTGTAGACAATTTTGCCCACAGTCAAGCACCCAGATAAAATATAGACTAACGGGAACAGCAAGAAGTTTCAGGCAGCTTCAATAGGAGGCAGCTTTTGCCAGGTTAGCCAACAGTTAATATTTTCTCTAGGGAGGCTTAGGGCAGTCACACACTGAGGCTTTTTTCCGGAAGCCCCACAGGGAATTATGAAAACTCTGATAGGAGGGGGCCCAGCGGATATCCTCGGGAAGGGAGTTCCATAGTCTGGGTGCACATACAGCAAAGTCCCGATCCCCCATGAGGGTATGGGTGGAGGGAACTTTGAGCATCCCTGAGGCCTGGGACCTTAGATGGTAGGGAGTGGTTTCCAGTTGTGACAGATGCTGGGCCAGC
Source organism: Neoceratodus forsteri (assembly GCA_016271365.2). NCBI lineage: Eukaryota > Metazoa > Chordata > Ceratodontiformes > Ceratodontidae > Neoceratodus > Neoceratodus forsteri. The sequence continues at coordinate 1,040,332,024 of CM057452.1, forward strand.
CCCGGGGGAATGCCCGTTCTGATCACTTTCCCTGTGAGACATCCCACCCCAAAGTCAAGGAACCTGGCTGGAGAAAGCCAGCAAAGTTTATCATACAGCTCACAGCGATGGGTGAGATGGGGGCTGCCAGGGCAAATCGACAGATGTTGTTATATGTCGTGTGCCACCGAGTGAGATGAGTCTTGGGGGAGCAAGCAAATTGGTGCAGACCATAACTAAGGGAGGGAAGAAGTACACCTCTCGCAAGGGCAAGTCTGGCCGCCGGAGTGAGGTTGTACTTGGCCCTGTAGGCCAGACCCAACTTACAGTTCTCTGCCCTGCAGATGTTTAGAATATGACTCCCCAACTAGATCCGTGATGTTATGCCAGGATAACATCAAGGGTCCAGTCCCCCACTGACCAATCAGAGTTCTAGATTGTTTCTTGCCATTGTATAATTTCAGAACAAATATGTTTGTTCTGCCTTGTTTTAGCTATTTGTTTTACCAGAATTTTAATATTTTTTGTTAGCCATCAAGCTAGTTTCAGTGGTCACCGCTCACCCTAACTTTAGAAATAAATCTGATATTAGAGAGCAGCGGTGAATGTGACCACACAACAGCATTTCAACTTCATTCTAAATTCTATAATTTGCATAAAATTCTTAAAGCTCTGGGGTTGCTCATTCTAGCTGAATGATTGCTGTTGTTAAACACAGTGAGGGATCCCTTTGGAAGAAACAGCATTCTAAGATGAGTACTTTTTTTTTCTGATTGGTGTGGACACATCTCATTGAAGCTGCATGGGCATGTCAGTGTGTACTGTGTGGCTTTGCCTCTTATGGAGGGGACTTGAAGCATCTCTGCTGACACTCAGAAGCTGGCCCCATCATACCTGCTACATCAGAACTCTGCCTCTAGTCTGCTACTACTGCTCGGTAACAGAGATTAAGTAAAAAGTCCACAACCTAGAAACCTCTGCTACTACCTGCTTGAGATCAAAATAATAAGTGACATTGCAGAGGGACTGGAAGGAAAAGTATGTCTCTTTGCAGATGACACAAAGATCTGCAACAGAGTTGATGCACAAGGTGGGGTGGAAAGGATGAGAAGGGACTTGGCAAGGTTAGAGGAATGGTCAAATGTATGGCAGCTTAGATTGAATGCTAAGAAGTGCAAGGTAATGCACCTGGGAAACAAAAACCCAGGGGAAGAGTACACAATGGGGGGTGAGATACTAATAACAACAAAAATGGAAAGGGACCTGGGGGTAGTCATATCAGATGACCTAAAGGTGGGCAAGCAATGTGAGAGGGCAGCAAGGAGGGCTGGGGGGATACTGGGATGCATAGGGAGAGGCATCACCAGCAGAAAACAAGAAGTTATTATCCCTCTGTACAGACAGCTGGTGAGACCACATCTGGAGTACTGCGTGCAGTTCTGGAGACCCAATCTCCACAAAGACATAGACAGGATGGAAGCTGTCCAGAGGAGGGTAACTAAAATGGTGCAGGGTCTGCACCAGAAGACATATGAAGAGAGACTTAAGGAGCTTAATATGTATAGCCTTGAGGAAAGGAGGGAGAGGGGGGACATGATAGAAACTTTCAAGTACCTCAAGGGAATCAACAAAGTCCAAGAGGGTAGCATCTTTCAAAAAAAGAGGTGTGCAAGAACAAGGGGCACAATTTGAAGATAGAAGGGGCGCTCAGAGGTAATTTAAGGAAGTATTTTTCACAGAGAGGTTGCGGATGTATGGAACAGCCTTCCAGAGGAGATTGTGGAGTCAAAAACAGTGGTGGAATTCAAGCATGTATGGAACAGTCATAAGGCAATTCTAGGGGGTTGGGGGTAGGAAGAAGTAGGCTGCTGGTTAACTAGGATCTGCAGCTTATCCATCAGGTAGGGAAATGGGCAGACTGGGTGGGCCAAGCGGTCCTTATCTGCCGTCAAATTCTATGTTTCTATGTTTCTATGAGAATTCCTGTAAAACTGCTTTCCTGCTGTATTAAGCTGCAATATTTAATTGAAAATAACAGGTTGCTTTTTCAAAGAACTTAATTCAACATAAATATTTTTGCTATTGTGACTGAAGCACCCTACAAGTACAATTCAAGGACATTTGCAGCGGTCCAGTATTTTCCACCACAGTGGCAGCTTTTCCTCCAACGGCAAGGCCTAAAATAGTAATGGACCAGTTTGATGGTAAAGGATGAAAATATTATCCCATCGCATTGTAACAGCTGAAAAATAGGTTTTGTATGATAAGGTGCTCTAGGCCAGATGGGAAGAGCACATTATAAAATGAAATAAACAAAAGTTTTCCACATTTGAGCCAATAAGTACACAGACTACTGTATGATGCAATTCCAGTGTAATATGGTGGAAACTTGTAATGAGCTGTAAGTTGCTTGTTGCTTTCATGTCTCCTCTCAAGGCACAAGAAATTACAGTTATTTACCAGTAACACTAGAGCTTTGAGAGAATCTCCTCTATGCAGCAACACCTTTTGAAATGTTAGCCCATCAGCATCAGGACCACTCAGACATTTTTGCCCAGAAGGGTCGCCCTTGTTGATGCACCATGTGGTGCTTCAGCAAGACAGAGCCGTACCTATATAATGTGTGTGGCCCCCTGTGCCTCCTAAGGGAGAGCTGTACAAAAACGATGCACCACGTGGTGTGTCAGGGTGGGTGGCCCCTGCTGGACAAAGGTTTCTGATGGTCCCGACAACAGTTCATATTCAATACGTGTGTGTGGCACTATGGACAGAGATATCCTCCACAACAAACAGGGGACTTCTTTTGCTATGATCTGCCAGCTTCATGATGCAATCTACTTGCTGGGCAAACAAGTTCTGTAAATCCGCAACTTTGTGCACTGGGCTACCATGTTATGTTGGGCCATCACAACCATGACAGCAGCAGTTCACAAGCCTGTTGGGTAAGAGAAGGAATTATCCTCCTCTCTGTCAGTTCATCTGATGAGTGAAGCCGCCCTGTACAGAGGTTACAGAATTTTATAATCCGTGCCTACCGGGATCAAAAAGGAGCAAGCTGTCATCTGCTAGAGGGGACAGCATTTGAAGATAGAGGGGGATGGCTCGGGCAATGTGAGGAAGTATTATTTCACAGAGAGGGTAGTGGATGCATGGAACAGCCTTCCTGAGGAGGTTGTGGGGTCTAAAACTGTGGGAGAATTCAAAAATGCATGGGACAGACATAAGGCGATTCTTGTGGGGGGTAGGAAGAAATAGGCTGTTGGTTAACCAGGATCTGCTGCTTATCCTGTAGGTAGGGAAATGGGCAGACTAGGTGGGCCAAGCAGTCCTTATCTGCTGTCAAAGTCTATGTTTCTATGTTAGAGGATTTCTATCTTCATTTCAGTGCTTCTAAGTCACAGTGTAATATACTGTGTGTTGCTAGATTACTGTCAATGTACTCAAAGTCTCTATAAATTGTATGCTTATTTGTATACTCTTATATGCAACTTGAACTTTTTTTAGGACGGGACATCATTGTAAATGAGCTTGCTCAATGAATTGATCCCAAATAAACAAACTTGAAACTTGAACTAAGCTTTAACAAGCCAGTCTTCCCTTCTGTCTTCTAGGCAGTTATTACTAAAAACACTGTGGGGAAGATTTAAAGGCTAAAAGCCCACTGACTGCTCCTGTCAGAGCTCGGTCAACTCTGGCTTCATTGAGTCACTATGGCTATGACTCAGTGACAGGTATGCCTCGCCAAGGCACAATGAAACAGAATGTCAAATCTGAGCTGACACCTCTGAATGAACATATATCTAAGTGCCATTCTGAATTATGGGGGAGGGTAATGCAGGCTATGACATGAAATGGAATTAAGCATGGAGTAAGATATTGTAGGAGCTCCTGACTCACACACTGCTGTTTTACTTTCAAAGCCAGAAAAAAGAAGAAAACAACAGCAACACAGCTAGCCAATAAGGTAACAGACTGGGGGGGTTAAACATCAAGGTGTTTTTTTTTTTTTTTACCATTACAGGGGTCAAATTCAGTTTTGTAGCCAGCAGGGCTAGTGGTGGAGCAAAATTCACTGGCCCAATAAACATTCCACTTGTCCATCTGATACACGTATTAAAATGCTATCTCATTCCAATACAAGCCACCAGGGCTAGTTATGGGAAAGTTTTACTGGCCCCAAAACAAACACTACCAGCAACTGGCTTGTAGGCCAGTGACATTTTCAGCCCCAGCCATTGTAACCTAATTTGGAATTTGTAACACGATGGAAAAGTGAACTTAATTGAAAAGCCAACTAAAAGAGAAAGGACTGATCATTTTAATCATCGTAATTACACTGCCCCCCCAAGCCCCTTTCTGCTCTACAGGCTTCCCACCTGGCTGCAGTTTGTTCTGTGCTCTGTGGTCAGCAGTATGTGCTCTTGGATTAATGGCAGGCCCAAAACCAGGAGCTGAGACTAAGGCTCACATCCAGTGCAAACACTGTAATACATTACTGGGGGCAGAGGGAGGCTGTTGGAACTGCCCTCCCTTTTACTGATCTCTTATGGTTCAAGGTGAAACTACAATGTCTACAGGCCCTTTTCCTTTTACAGGCACAGGTGATTACATTCAGTGCCTTAACATTACTCTTATCCATTAAACCGACTGTTGTAATGCAACAGCTCATGACTGTGTGTGTATGTCGAGCCACAACAAAGTGTGTATTAAAGGATTTTATAACATGGGCTGGGAGAACTGCAGCACCCGATTGGTGGAGTTGCTCTGCATGGCCGTGGATTAAATACCCTATTTAATCCATGGTTTCAAGGAGCAACTCGGCCGATGTGCCATCGGGACTCATGTTCTGCAGGATGAAAAACAGAAAGGCAGCCACTACAAACAGTCAGTAAGTGTGAGACAGGCAGGTGTGAGACAGAGGTTCATTTTAGTGTGAAAGCCTGCAGGTTCCTCAGCAACAGTTTGGTTGTAGCTCAGCCGTCCCCCCACCCCCGACATTACCTTTCAGGCTGTCAATTAATGATATGGGCAACCCGATGATGGAACTGTCGCCCACACCGCTGTCCCTGCTGTGCACTGCTGAAGGTGGTTGCCAGCAGCCCCCCCAACCCTGCCCATACATCAGAGAGAGTGAGAGAGACACTGACAGTGGGATCAGGATCGGTACATTTAAAGCACAATTTCTACAGTGTCCTCTCTTTCTTTCTGTGTGTTGTGCTGTGTGCAGTCCATTTTCTGTCCCATGCAGCTGACCTCGGGAAAGCAAAGTGAAGTCGTCTCCGGGAGATTTTCAGATGGTGTATGCACACCTTGAGTTTTGGTGGTCTCTGCAGGGCTCGATATGTGGGCTGACTTTCGGTGTCACTGTCATTGGTCTGTGTAACTGACATTCATGTTTGGGGGGGGGCGACGTGAGAGTGGTCAGTCTCTGCTGTGTGTCATGCAGAAGTCCTACAGTTCTGTTTCTCTCTCTGTGTCTGTCTGTGTCCCTCTGTGGAGTTGTCAGGCATGCAGTGAGGGTAAGTTTTTTTTTGCCTGTGTGCAGTTGGGTACGGGGATACCAGGGGAGTCAGTGAGGCAGGGAACCGGCGTTGCAGTGCACAGGTATGATATGGTGGCAGACAGCTGAGGTTGAGAGAGACAGAGACAGAGAGAGAGGGGAACGCCTGGAGACACAGCAAGGAGACAGAGAGAAAGACAGATTAAATGTCCCCCGCTGTAAAGAGAGAGCACACTGTGTCACAAAGTATATTATGCACAACAAATGTCAGAAATCATGTCAGCACTGTATTTCTGACATTTGTATGTGCATCAAAGAACTCACATTTGAAATATTTGTTGGGGACTATTTTTCCAGGTGGCAGGATACAGTCAGTTGTTTTGGTATTTAAATAGGGGAAAACCCCTTTATGTTGTTTTCTCCTTGTTTTAACCGTTACCCATGTTTTTTTTTTTTGTATCTTCTATTTTTGCTCCCCCTGAAACCTGGGCATCCTTCCGGGGTGCTCGCTCGAGGAGGCTACTACTCCCTGCCTGAACCCTCATCTCTGGATAGACTCTCGACCACCCAGGCAGGCCTAGCCCCCCGGATCATTCCCCCGGGGTGGGTTTGCCCTGCCTTGGCGGCCTATCTGTAATTAGAGAGGTCTTACCTGGGTGACAGGTCAGCCATGGAGTCCTCCGGAGTAACAGGCCGGTGTGGGATGTAAGCCTGTCCCCTTGAATCCCCTTCATCTCCACAGTGCTTCCGTCGGGGTTTTTCCGTGTTTCTGTGTGTCCCCTGAAGTGCGGCCATGCAAAGATATAATTCCGCCAATGTCCACGGCACTCCTCCCTCTACTTTGGCCCTAAGCTTGAGTAGTGTCTCCAGTCTCCACCAGGGGCCGCTACTATGCCAGGCAATCCCTGGATCCCTCCCTAGAGAGAGGAGAGCAGTCCATCAGACAGTCAGTCTTCTCACTCCCCTGCCGACCCCCGGCACCCGAGCTCATTCCTGAACTCTGATTGCTGGCGTGGAGCGAGGTAAGACAACCAGCGCCTCGGCCCTCAGTGCCACTGGGCTGGCTTGACCAAAACCCATGTTATAAGTGCAATAACCCACTTCAGGGTATGGGGTTATTGGGGAATAATCAACACCCCAGGTTCTGTGAGGTCAATGCACCTAGGGTGTTGATTACTCCCCAATAACCCCATCCCCTGTCGTGGGTTACTGCTCACTTAATGCATGCCCCAAGGGAGTGAGGCACAAGACCAAAGGCTGAGTGCCCACATGCCCCTGGGAAGTGCATTCAAATTCTCTAATGCACACCCTGGAGTGGCTTATTGGGCTTAGGAAATGGCTTGCTGCTCTTTTGTATTATATGTAAAGTGAAACATTTTTCCTCTTTTACATAAACCCTTTATTCAAATACATTTCAAATAAAATATTTACTGGTACATGAAATAGTCTCTGATTTTGCACTGTCACATGACATCTGTAAGCCAATGAAGTTTCTACATTTTTTCTTGCCATCTAAGTAAGCAAAAAGGCATGACAGCATCTACAGTTATAGTGAGATGACAACATACCTCATGTGTGCACCTGAGTGCAATTAAATGCACCCGAGAAGTAAGAGTGTCTCACCAGAATTACACACCCTGGAACGTCTTATTGCACAATTCTTTAATATGTTTGGCTCAACATGAATAAAATTTAGAATGATTTTAAAAAGATGGTAATGAACATCCTTTATTGAACTATGCTTCCATTTAAACTCAGAACACACCAAAATTGCTCCCCTGCTGTTAACTTGGTGGGGAGGAGGAGTAGCTAAAAACAAGAGTCAAAGAAAATCCTGTGTGACACTAATTTTGTAAAAAGTTAATTAGTTGCCTAACTTACATTTCAAACTAATACAGGTATTTTTAGTGGAAAGGTTAATCGGTTAAAAAACGTTTAACCCAACAGGTTATGGGGGTGGGGCTTATTTCTCCTGAACAAGTTCACCCATCCCTGGTTCCAGTATATGTGCTTTTAACTACCTACCTACCTACCACAGGCAACAACAGCAACCACCTTCTCATCCATCATGGATAATGGCATGAACCACCTTCCTACAGTACTGCAGACTGTAACAGAAACTACCTTCTCACACACCAAAATGGACAATGACAGCAACCACCCTTACCTATCTACCATGGACAAGGAGAACCTCCCTTCCTCCCCCAAACAAGGAATAAGAGCAACCACCTTCCCATCCACCATGGATAGTGACAAACTGTCTTCCTACAACACCATGGACGATAACATAAACTGCCTTTCTACAGCACCGTGGACAATGATGGAAACTACCCTCTCACCCACCCACTATGGACATTAATAGCAACTGCTCTCCTACCTACCACAGGCAAGGAGAGCAATTACCCTCCCAACTACCATGGACAATGATAGCAACTGCCCTCCTACCCACCACGGACAGCAACAGCCCTCCTACCTACCACAGATAGCAACTAACCTACCCACCAGAGACAGCAACCACTCTCCTACCCACAATGGACAGCAACCACCCTCCTACCTAACACGAATAATGACAGCAACCACCCTCCCAGCCCTGGACAACGATAGTAACCACCTTCCTAAACACCATGGGCAATGACAACAACCACAATCATGCCAATCATGGGCAATGACAACAACCACAATCATGCCAATCATGGGCAATGACAACAACCACAATCATGCCAATCATGGGCAATGACAACAACCACAATCATGCCAATCATGGGCAATGACAGCAACTGTCTTCCTACAGCATCCATACACAATGACATACGAACATACGAAGAAGCCAGCAGAAGAAGGCCATTTGGTCCATTAAGTCTGCTCGTATTGCAGGGTTCACAGCTTGAGCTAATGTCCCTGCCCTCCTCCCCACACCTCCCATCCTCCCTACCCATGATTCTTATTTTCCCCATGCCTATCTCAGCCTCTCTTAAAGCTGCCCACTGTCTTCAACGAGATTACCTCTTCCGGCAATGCATTCCAAGTGTTCTCCATCCTCTCTGTGAAGAAGTGCTTTCTGATCTCCCTCCTAAACCTCCCACCCTGCAGCTTAAGAGTGTGCCTCCAGTGTTATGGTTGCCACTCAGCTTAAAGAGACTCTCCTTATCAACCTTATTTATCCCTTTCAAGTACTAGAAGGTCTTAATCACGTGCCCTCTCTCTCTCCTGTCTTCCAGGGAGTACATGTTCAGTGCCCACAACCTCTTCTTGTATACCTTACCCTGCTGACCCACTATCATCTTTTTAACCCTCCTCTCTACCTTCTCCAGCAGGTTAATGTCCTTTTAGCTGTGGGCACCAGTACTGAACTCCATACTGTAGATGTGGCCTTACCAGTGACCTGTAAAAGGGCAGTATAACCTTCTCTTTCCTACTACTGATCCCCCTAGATCTGCATCCCAGCATCTTGTTTGCCTTTGCTGCTGCTTTCTTGCACTGTGTGGAGTGCTTCAGGTCACCAGTGATAATCAGTCCCAGGTCCTTCTCTTCCTCTGATGCAGATACTCGGACTCCACCCAGGTAGTACTCTCTCCTAAGATTCTTGGCTCCAGTATGCATAAATTTGCATTTCTTAGCATTGAAGTCAAGCTGCCAGATCCTGGACAACCTCCCCAGCTTTTCCAGATCTTCCTGTAGGTCCTGTATCCCTTCAGCTGTGTCCACTCTCCCGCAGAGCTTGGTGTCATCTGTGAATGGGTACATTTTGCCCTTAATGTCATCCCCAATGTCACTGATGAAGACAATGAACAACACTGACCCCAGCACAGAGCCCTGTGGGACCCCACTGGTTATCTCTCTGGTATTAGATAACTCTACCCCCACAACCACTCTCTGGGTTCTGTCCCTCAGCCAATTTTCCACCCATCTGGCCATCTTTTCCCCAACTCCAAGATCCACCAACTTCCTGATCAACCTTTTGTGGGGCACAGAGTCAAAGGCCTTGCTGAAATCAAGATAGAGGATGTCTATCACTTGGCCCCTGTCTAATGTCTTAGTGACACAGTCATAAAAGTCAATCACATTCATTTGACACAATCTCCACCCCCCCCCCCATGAACCCATGCTGCCTTACATCCTGGAGACCACGCTCCTCTAGATATTCCACCAATCTTTCCTTTAGTATGGTCTCCATGAGCTTGCCCACAATGGAGGTCAGACTGACTGGTCTGTAATTCCCTGGGTCATCCTTAGGACTGCTTTTGTGGAAGGGCACTACATGTGCTATTCTCCAGTCCTGCGGTACCACGCCTGACTCTAGTGAACTATTAAGTTGGTCTGCCAGTGGCCCTGCCAGCTCCTCAGCCAGTTCCTTTCGTACCCTTGGATGTACTCTGTCCGGGCCTGGTGATTTGTCCACCTTCAATGCCAGCAGTCACTCCCTCACACTATCCTTCTTTAATCACTACATCTGTGTTCCCCTTCCTCCCTGCTCCTCCTTTCCCTCCTGAAGGCACTGGCCCATCCTTCCCCCTGGTGAAGACGGAACAGAAGTATTCAATTAGTATCTTTGCTTTTCCCCCATTATCCTCCACCCACTCCACCCCCTTCTTAAGCCTAACAATCAATTCCTTCTTGTCCCTTTTCTCATTTATATAGTGAAAGAAAGCCTTTTCCCCTTAATTCCTTCAGCTATCTACAGCTCCTTCTGTGCCTTTTCTTGCTGGACTTCCATACTTGCCTCACTAGCCAACCTTAGGTAATTTTCCCTATCCACCTCTCTTTTGGTCTTACTGCAATTTCAGTAGGCCAACTCTTTTCCTGTACTGCCTGGGTAACCCCAGAACTGAACCAGCTGGGCACTCTGGCCCTTGTGTTCTTACCCCTGAGCCTAACACACTCATCTGTGGCAACCAGTATTCCTTCCTTAATGATGGCCCACCTTTGGTCCACCCCCATATCTGCTTTGATGCTCACCAGATGGCTCCTTAGCACTTCGCCCATTTTCCTGAAGTCCACTCTCCTGAAATCCAAGATTTTAGTCTTAGTAGGGATGCCTTCTCTGCCCATATCCAACTGAAACCACACTGTGCAATGGTCACTTCCACCCAGTGGCTCCCTAACCATTATTTCCCGTACATGCTCCTCACTTGTGAGTACCAGACCAATAATTGCCTCAGCTCTTGTTGGTTCAGTGATGCCCTGAATCAGGAACCCACTTTGCAGTCCTTCCAGGATCACCTTACTCCTAGCACATGTTGTGGAGGGTATGCTCCAGTCCACCTTAGGCAGGTTGAAGTCCCCCACAATTACCATCTCTCCTTTCCACGCAGCTCCCAATATTTGTGAGCTCAGTTCCTTGTCCCACGCCTCATCCTGACTGGGTGGTCTGTAAACCACCCCCAACCTCACCTTTCTCCCTCTATTGGACCTTAAGTGAGCCCACAGTGCCTCCACCTCCCCTTTCTCTGACTCCTCCCTCGTGCAAGTTATTCCCTCCCTGATATAAACTGCAACCCCCCCTTCCCAACTACCCTGTCCCTCCTGTATAGTTTATATCCAGGGATCGCAAGGTCCCAGTCATGGGTTGATGTTGCCCAAGTCTCGGTTACTGCAGCTATGTCCACCCTTCTGTCTGCTAATGGTGCCTGCAGATCTTCCATCTTGTTTCCAAGACTCCACACATTCAGAGACACCACCCTCCATCTAGAATCTGACCTTTCTTCTCTTCCCTCTATTCTTCTATTCACATTTATTCCCCTTGTGTGCACCCCTCCACTTAACCTTGTTATGTGTTCCTCACTCCCTCCATCCTTTGCTAACTCTGTTCTCACCCCTTCCACCTCCTCCCTCCAGACTTCTTCCATCACTGTGGGGGGGGGGTTTCACTGACCTCCTCCTCTCAGAGTCTGTGGGCCTGTACACCCGCTGCCCCCCTCTCAGTAGTTTAAATTAAGTGTCGTCATTATGTAGTCCCTCAGTTTGTCCCTGAGTACCCTCAAACCCTCCCTACTGAGGTGTAGCCTGTCTGGTGAAAAGAGTGCTTTGTTTGACCAGGTCTCCTCCCAGTCTCCAATACAGATAAACATCTCCTCTCTGCACCATTTCCTCAGCCAGTCATTAAAATCTCTATTCTTCTTTTCCTGGCTGTGCTAGCCCTTGGTACTGGTATCACCTCTGAGAAGGCTAGCGAACTTCCTTCCTCCCTGCAGATCTTCCTTCACACCCTGAACATACTTTGCACTACCTCAACCTCCTTCCCAGCTAGGTCGTTGGTTCCCAAATGTATAACTAAATTAGGTTTTCCTCCAACCTCTCTTACTATTTCCCTTATTCTTGGGCCCACCTTCCCTGCTGTCGTCCCTGGCATACAAACCACCGACTGCTTGTATTTGGGTACCCTTTCCTTCCCCAATGAATACCCCTAATATTGGAGTACCCTATGATTGCTACCCTTCCATCCCCGCACCCATGCTCCCCGTCCTTCCATTCTCACCTTTAGTACTAGCTGCTTCTCCACCTAACTGCTCCCTCTGCACCCTGGTTAACTTATTTCCATATCCACAATTTATCCCCATAACTGTTTCTCCATCTCCCACTCTGCACCTCCTCTTCTCACTATCTGTATCTGCTTTCAGTTTTCCCTACCCTCTTCCTTTCCTTTCCTCTTCCCCACCCTCCATCCCCCATCCTCCTCTCCGTTTTGCCTGCCTCCTCTTCCCTGCCTCCTCTGATTAGTTCTCTCTCCCCTCCGCTGTACTCCTGCTCTCAGCCTTGGCTCAAGCTGACCATCTACCTCACCTCCTGCTGCCCCCTCTCTCCTTCCAGGCAGTGGTGCACATTTATTCAATAAAGGCACCCCTTCTGAATGTCCCACCTCTGATGTTACCCTCACATTCCCACTGCTTCCCCTTACCACTTGCCATTCCTCCACCCTGGGCTCCCTGGCCCTCTGAGGAAGAGATACTCTTATATACTGGGTGCTCCTCCCGACTCCCATCCCCTACCTGATGCCCTCCTTCCCTTGGGCAACACCTCTCTGCCTTTCTCTTCACTGCTATGCTCCTCTGACTTCCCACATCATCCTCCCCAGCTCCCATCTGAGCAGCCTTATTTTAGCCCTTAGCTGATCCACGCTCTTACACACAGGACAGCCCCCTTTACTCCATATCACCCCCAGAAAGACTGCTGCCCCACAACTATTGCAGTTTACCACTCTACTGCTTCCCATACATGCACCTATTCCCCCAAAGCCTCCCAGCCCAGCTTCTCCTAGCCTCCAGTTACACATAACTATAAACTATTAGCTGATTGAAATAATTTCTCACCACTTAAAACAAAATATATGGTGTACTTCCGGCGATAGTGGAGATAACAACTTCCCTCCCATCTACCGTGGATAATGATAACCATGCTCCTGTCCACTAGCAACTGTCTTCCCATACCAGTAATCATATTCCCATCCACCGTGCATGCCACCAGCAACCACCCTCCTGACCAGCAGCAACCGCCTTCCACCTACCATGGACAATGACAGCAACCACTTTCCTATAGCACCACTACCAATTATAGACACTACACTACCCCCCCAACCACCACCACTTGACAATGACTGAAACCACCCAATGCCATCAACCACCCTCCTACCCACCACAGGCAAGGACCGCAACAACCTTCCAGCCACCACAGGCAGTGACAGCAACCACCCTCCCACCTGCCATGGGCAATGACAGCAACTACCCTCCCACTCACCACCAGCAATAACAGCAACCAACTTCCCACCCACCATAGACAATGACAGCAACCAACCACCCACCCAGCACAGGTAATGACAGCAACCCCCCACCCCCACCATGGGCAATGATAGCAACCACTCTCCCACCCATCACAGACAATGACAGCAACTATCCTTCCACCCACCATGGGCAATGACAGCAACTATTCTCCCACCCACCACAGCCAGTGACAGCAACAATTCTCCTGCTCACTATGGGCAATGACAGTAACCAACCTCCAATCCACCATGGGCAATGACAGCCACCACCCTCTAACCCACAATGGACAATGATAACAACCACCATTCTACCCACCACGGGCAATGACAGCAACCATTCTCCCACCCACCCACCATAGGCAATGACAGCAACCATTCTCCCATCCACCATGAGCAATAACAGCAACCACCCTCTTACCCACAATGGACAATGATAACAACCACCCTTTTTCCTATCACAGGCAATGACAATATTCATTCTCCCACTCATCACTGGCAATACCAGCAACAAGGAACCACCCACCACAGGCAATGACAGCAACAAGTAAGCACCCACCATGGGCAAAGACATCAACAAGCAACAATCTACCATGGGCAATGACAGCAACAAGCAACCATCCACCATAAGCACTGACAGCAACAAGCAGCCATCCACCATGGGCAATGACAGCAACAAGCAACCATGCACCATGGGCAATGACAGCAACAAACAACCACGCATCTTGGGCAACGACAGCAACAAGCAACCACCCACCATGGGTAATGACAGCAATAGGCAACCACCCATAATGGGCAATGACAGCAATGAGCAACCACCTACCATGGGCAAAGACAGCAACAAGCAACCACCTACCATGGGCAAAGACAGCAACAAGCAACCACCTACCATGGGCAATGACAGCAACAAGTAACCATGCACCATGGGCAATGACAGCAACAAGCAACCATGGGCAATGACAGCAACAAGCAACCATGCACCATGGGCAATGACAGCAGCAAGCAACTACCCACCATGGGCAATGACAGCAACAAGCAACCACCTACCATGGGCAATCACAGCAGTAAGCAACCACTCACCAAGGGCAATAACAGCAACAAGCAACCACCCACCATGGACAATGACAGCAACAAGCAACCACCCACCATGGGCAATGACAACAACAAGCAACCACCCACAATGGGCATTGACAGCAACAAGCCACCACCCACCATGGGCAATGACAGCAACAAGCAACCACCCACCATGGGCTATGACAGCAACAAGCAACCACCCATCATGGGCAATGACAGCAACAAGCTGCCACCCACGATGGACAATGCCAGCAATAAGCAACCATGCACCATGGGCAATGACAGCAACAAGCTACCACCCACCATGGACAATGACAGCAACAAGCAACCATGCACCATGGGCAATGACAGCAACAAGCTACCACCCACCATGGGCAATGACAGCAACAAGCTACCACCCACCGTAGCAATGACAACAAGCAACCACCCACCATGGGCAATGACAGCAACAAGCAACCACCCACCATGGGCAATGACAGCAACAAGCAACTACCCATCATGGGCAATGACAGCAACAAGCAACTATGCACCATGGGCAATGACAACAACAAGTAGCCACCCACCATGGCAATAACAACAAGCAACTACCCACCATGGGCAATGACAGCAACAAGCTACCACCCATCATCGGCAATGACCACAACAAGCAACCATGCATCATGGGCAATGACAGCAACAAGCAACCATGCACCATGGGCAATGACAGCAACAAGCAGCTACCCACCAGGGGCAATGACAGCAAAAAGCAACTACCCACCATGGGCAATGACCACAACAAGCAACCACCCACCATGGCAATGACAGCACAACAGACAATGACAGCAACAACCTTAAGTTCTCACCTACCAAGGACAATGACAGTACCCACCCTTCTATCCACCATGAACAATAGCAACAACCACTTTCCCACACACCCTCATGGACAATATTGGCAACCACCCTCCCACCCACCATGGATGATAGCCCCATTCCCTTACTCCTCCCATGATCCACAGATGACAATCTACATTGCTCACTCCTCTCATTATCCACAGATGGCCTCCATCACCCCTTTACTCTCGACACCCACAGATATTAAACTCATTCAGTTATTACATCCAAAACACAAGGATGCTAGCCCCAACCTCTCATTCCTACCATTACGATGGAAAAGGACATAAAGAGCCAATGTGCCAGCGCACCATTTTTCTGAGCCAGCATGCAAGCCCTTAACTGCATCTTTTATGATTAATGAACTGGAGAGAACTTAAAAAAAAAAAGACATCCCAGAGTGGGAAACAAAACAGATACACAGCAATTAACCTCTAGAATATTCCCAGCAACTGAAACATTTACTTGAAAGGGGGAATCCATCACTGACAAAAAAAAAAAAGTTCAACAATAAGCTCTTTTAGGCAAAATGATGATAGAGAGGGGAGTGATGATTGGTGGGGGGGGCTAAATATAACTATAAACAGGTATTCCATTGACAAGATGAATGGTGAGTTAGTTGAAGCTGCAAGGGGTAGTAACCAGCATAGCACAGCAAAGCAAGCCTAGGCAAGCAGACTGCCATGTGTATGTTGGTGTCTTGTTATAAAACACGTACACTCACCGCAGTACAAGTACACAATCAACTAAGGATTCATAGGCACAATACTGTACAACTCCCAAATCCCCCCCTTCCCACCACCATCATCAAATGTTGCTTACTTAAGCATATGATGAGAAAACATGAGGAAGCTCCAGAAGAAACTGTGGTGTAGATCCCTAAGGAAAACTGGATCCCCCCTTTCATATCTGCCAGATTCTAGGGCAACGTCTCCCCTTCCCATTGCCTAGTTCCTATTATGGTGTATATGCCTTGGGTGGGGTGGACCCTAAACAGTGACCAATGATCTAGGGACCATGTCGGGATGGTTGTTATGTTTTCCCCCTTCAAACATATATGCCACACTGCTGCATTTTACAGTTGGGCGAGAGCACAGACATGCTGCGTTGTCAATGCTGCTCTGAATTGCGGGGGGGGGGTGGCCTCCATGTTAAGCCATCTGATCTCTCTCTCCAAGAAGTGTTACCTACATGATGGTGCTAAAGCTCTGACTGTTGCAGGTGGGGACAGCCTGAGCTTCGTCAAACCCAGGTATCTAGCATAGTAGTGCAAAGCACCAGGAGAACAGGATTCTTTTGATAACACAGTTTCACTCCCCTATCGGCTCTAGCTGTACTGATACAGAGTAAACATCTACAATATGGAGGCAGTACGATCCAGTGGCTAAAGCATGGGCTTAGGAAACAGGTTCAATTCCCAGCAGAGTCACTTACAGGCTGTGTGAAAGGATGTCACAATAACTCAACATGACTATATTTCAAATTGACGATAATCCATCAACAATCCAATACAGTGATTATTAAACAGATACAGTAAAACACGATAAACTAATATATTGCGATTTATTTTATACAAATAGCCCGATTCTCAAAAGTGGTAACATCCTAAGCTGTGTAACCTTGAGCAAGTCTCTTACCCTTTTAGTGCTTCAGCCTCACCCAACTGTAAAAACAGGTAGCTGAGGGACCCCAGTGAAAAGGATAACGGATATCAACTCGGTTGTCCTGGGTAAATATATTATATGACAGAAAAATCTCTACAGGACTCCAGAGAAAAAACACTGTATGGATGTTCTTAGCCACAGGACTCAGGGCCACTGTAACAATGCATGTCCTCATCCACAGGACTCAGGGCCACTGTAACAATGCATGTCCTCATCCACAGGACTCAGGGCCACTGTAACAATGCATGTCCTCATCCACAGGACTCAGGGCCACTGTAACAATGGACTGTATGTAGTAGTAGTAGTAGCTTATTTATTTAGTGCCCAATCCCAGAGACTCTGGGCACTGTACATCATCAATTAAAACACATACATTAGAGAACAACATAACATGGAATCATAAAATACAAACAATGTAAAATGTGCAAATTTGGTAGTATAAATAACTTCAAACTTAAATATTGATTTTCTCATCCACAGGATCCCACGGCCACTGCAACAATAGATGTTCTCACCCACAGATCTCTGGGCACTGCAACAATGGATGTTCTCACTGGCAACTGTAAAGGTTTGTTACTTACCAGTAACAGCAGCTCTTCAAAAGAAGCTTCTCTACACAGCCATACGTATTGGACTGTAAGTCGAGTACTGACCTCATCATAAAGTTTTCTACAGCTGGGGTCGCCCACATCTAGGTCCTCTCGTATGACGGTGCACACCTATATAACGTGCATATCCCCTATATACTTTAGTTCCCATTACCAGCAGAGTACAAACAATTTCTGACCAACAGAAACTATGAATCCATCCCAGGCTAATCGTACAGGACAGCCAAGGAAAGAAGATCACCAGAGTACACCCAGTAAACTAATCGGGCTACTGAAAGGCAGACCGTGCAGTGATCTGTAAGGAAACTGTAGTCTTCCTCACTGGGGACATGGGTGCCTATGCACCAATGTGGGCTGGGTACGAGCGAGAGGCATGAACCTGGGTTGCATAGTTCCACACAGCAGACAGACACACAGGACATGAAATTCGTAATTGCTGGCATCTGCAGGGTGCCTGACCACAGCCCTTCCCCTGGCATGTTGGTGCCGAGGGCGGATTGATGGGCAAAGGTGCGCATCCAATTGGATGCCTGGCCCAGTCTGCAAGTGGATCCCCCTGCTCTGCATGGAGCAGGGGATTGTGGGATACCACACATCCTGGATAATTAGAGTAATGGCAACTGCCCCAATGGCTGCCGCAGCCCTTTCTGCCGGACCAGAGTTCTGGGTCACTATTGGGGGGGTCCAGTCCTGCTGTGGCCGGCAGGTAATGTCCATTGGGGATGTGCAGTAGCTACAGCAGGGTCCCTGCCTGCATAGCCTATGCCCCCCCTTGCTCAGCACTCTGTCCTTTGAAAAATGGTGCACAGTGCAGACCCACCCCCTGGACCGTCCACACATGTAGCTGCATGAATGGCCCAGGAATCAAGTGCAGAAGAGGCACATGCTCTTTTTGTGAATGCCACAGGGGTATGCAGGACCCCCGACGTGAAGTTCTTGGTCATAGGGTTGCCTACACACCACAGATAGGTGGCATGTAGGCATTTCTTTTTTTCGTGCATAGGGCCCATGGAGAGGGAGCTGTGTGGCTCTTGGGAGGAGAGTCTCAAAAAATATTACTGGACTGGACGATAAAGGGACTGCGATCAGTTAGAAACCCGATGCATACGAGGTGATCTCCTCTTCACGTATGATGTTATGTAAGATCCCTTTCTTTTAGTTGAACTGGAGATTAACTTTAAACCTGGAGAGAGAGAAGAGGGCATCCATAGGGGAACAAGATTCAAACATGACAAAAGGAAATACTTTTACACATCCTGGGTTGTCAATCCATGGAACTCCTTTCTGGTTCACATTATCACATGTAAACCTAAGGTAGAGATTAAGAATAAGTTGGAGAGACATATGCAATCTGGTGGTCTCTTAAGGTATTTTGAATGATTTCTCTACAGGAGCACTCATGGGCATTTGCCTTCTCGCACCTTACATTCCTTAGTAAGATCTACTTATACTGGTAAGTAACTAATCTATCTTTTCCAAAGCTGTCTCCTCCAAAGAGCCCACACTCTGGATGAATACACAGCAGTACAGAACCCACTACAAAGGAGGCATGGCAACAGACGAGGACAGCACTGTATTAAACAGCAAGACTTGCACAGCCAGACCAAAACCAGCCCTCCTACTGGAAACCACATATGACTGTAAACTTTAGTAAACATAGCTCTTATGCTAGACAGTGGCCAAACAGATCTTGGAAACTGAGACCAACCTGAAACAGGCCACATGGGTCACCATGCTCCAAGTGGTGTGCCCTATAACACCATACTAGGAAGCTCCCTGATTGCTTTCTGATAACAGATAAATACTGGAGGATAGCCACCCGGAAAGACACTGTTCAAGTATATTTCGCATGGTCTAGATAAAAAATACGATTGCCCTGTTGATCTCCAGAGAGCATAGGAGCACCTTCGATCAGGTCCTGGGGTTCGGTTAGAACATAGGCATGCTGATGGACGAATTCAAGGTGAATTCAGACACCACTTAGAATGAGCCCTAGGCCCAGTGGCGCTGAGGGTTGAGGCGCTGGATGCCACACCTCGGTCCATGCCGGCAACCTGGGTTCGGGAACAAGCCCGGGCTGTCGGGGGTCAGTAGGGGAGGGAAATGATTGAGCATCCGAGGGACAGCTCTCCTTTCCTGGGAGGGAGGGGGACACACACTCGGCGCCTGTCTGGCCTCTGGTGGAAGCTGGAGGCACAGCAAGCATCTGGCGTATAGGGGGTTGGGAGTTGGTGGCAGTGACATTGACATTGGGGCCTGCCCTACGCCCACAGAAAATGGAAAATATCCCGCAGCGCTCCCAGTAGACGGAGCACCAGGCCCCGGTCTCCAATGCCCCTGCCTGACCTGGTACCAGCATCCCGACGAAAACAAGAAGGACTTCAGGGGGGTGGCCTGGCCCCGTGCCTGCCTGGTTGATATAGCCACGGCTACATGGGGGATGGACTGCACCAGGGCTCTAGGTAAGAGGGCAGAGACTAGAAGGCCATAGGTGTCTCCCAAAGAATGGGAGCGCTGCGGGTAGGGGGAGAATAAAGAACAAGAAAAAAAAGAAAAAAGAATGAGCCATACTTGTCACTCTAGTTGGATGGAAGGACAGATGGGGGGGGTCAGAAACTGTTATGCCTTTAAATGTATAATATTTAAACTGGATCCATGTCAATCATCTAGACCCTCAGTTGAAGTTCTGTGCAAGGTTAAACGTTGGGGTGGTTAATTCGTATGATTTTCCTTGCAGTGGTGTTACTGGTGTTTGCATTTTATTAATTCTTTACGCAACTTATTCTCAGTGCCTTAGTGCATTTGTGTGTGCCAGCAGTTTCCTTGTCTTCGCTGGTAAACAACCACAGCCTGAAGCTCAGAAACCCAGCGCACTGAGGGGACTGCCACCAGAGACAGTGTTTTCAAGGATCTGTGCTGGAGGTCACAAAAGACAGCAGGTTCTTTCAGAGCCCTGGTCAGGAAATCCAGAATCCAGTAAAGATCCCAAGCCATAGCAGACTTACAGACCAGTGGTTTTGTATGTATGATACCCCCTAAAAACCTCTGGGAAACCCAAAGCCTGAAACACAGCTATATATAGGGAAGTGCATGAAAAACAAAATGTGGAGCTAGGCAAAGACTGTGGGGCAGAAAAACACAACACAGTTACAACCACTGAAACCATTATCCATAAGCTTGGCTGCAGTAAAAGGGGCAAACGAGGTAAAAGGCTGCATTACATACATATCAAGGGAGAGGAAACGACAATTCCTGATCAATAGTGAACTCTTTTCTGGTCACCATCCTGTAGGAAAAGGCTTCAGTAACACTGAGAAGTTGCTGTGGAGCACCGGCCTGGTGGCGCTGAAGGTTGAGGCAATGGCCACTACATCTCATGCCACGCCGGCGTCCCGGGTTTGGGAATGAGCCCGGGCTGCCGAAGGTTAGCAAGGGGGAGAGGATTGAGGGTCCGGAGGACTGTTCTCTTCTCTTGGGAGGAGGGAGACTTGTCTTTCCGCTTGTTAACTGCCCTCTGGCGGTGGCTGGAGGGCAGTATGAGTCGGGCGGCACATACCTACTTCCTCACGTCAGTAAGGGAAACAGGAGGAAACAAGAAAATGGAGCCTGGCAGGTTCCGTGATGGCCCAGCGTCTCCGAGGACTGCCCTGGTGTCTGGATTGGGTCTCGGGGAGCCAGCGCCTCCACCCTGGCGCCACACGGGGCAATCTGCAGGGAAATTTCCAAGGGTTGGCAGAGTGAAGGCACGGGTGACTGAAGAGTGAGTTCCTCCATGAGGAGGACCACAGCCACCTGACAGGGCTCCCAGGAGGAAGAAAGAAGCTACCGTGAAGGGCAACTGAAAAGGTAGCAGGCTTCAGACAGCAAAGGTTGGCAAAGTCAGGTTTATTCTCACCAAAAACAGAGAAAGCTTCAGGGAAATAGAGTTATGTAAGAACTTACTGTAAGAGTACGTCTTCGAGAAGAGCTTTTGCAGCAGGCGACACCGGCAGGACTGAAGTTGCCAGGAGCAAGGATCCCACGGAAAACGTCTGGCTAGCAGTCTATCACAGAGGACTGCCCCCACCGATGTCAGCACGCTGACATACGTTTATCCTATAAAGGGGTAGTCCCCCACACCTACCTCAGTTCTCCCGCCGGAGACCCCAAATCAGGAGGCAAAATGGAGAACCAAGGCGGTACCTCAGAGCCAAGGAAAGGCTGAAGAGGAGCAAAGGAAAGGAAACTATCAGGGGGAAGGAGGGAGGAAAGGCAGCGCCTGCAGCAAGAGCTCCACTTGAAGAACTACTGTTGTGATAACTTCTTACGGAACTGTACTATATTACTTCGAGGTGGCTCTTGCAGCAGGCAACACCAGTAGGACTGAGTCCCAGGCAGTACCAGAACTTACCGAGAAGCCAGTCGGTCGGAGGCTGAAGTCAACAGCAGAAGATTCAGGAAAGATGACACTGAAGGACAGCAAGTCCAAAATTGACCCTGCGCCTAGAAGCAATGTCCAGACTATAGTGCCGAATGAAGGTGTAACCCCTAGATGGTGCTATCCCAGGGGCTACTACCCCTGCCTGATTTGCCACTAACAGGTTGAGGGGCCTGGATCCAATGGCGGGTGCCTCCACCCAGAGGTCAGGGTTTGCAATAGTTAAACTAACTTGGTCACAGCCCTCTGGGACACTGCAACCCCCCTTTCTTCCCACTAGTGGCCCACACAATATATCAGAATTACCTTCACAGTATACACTTACCCCAGGTCTGGTTCCGGCACTGGGACCTCCTGTGAAATGAGATACAGTGCAACAATCACAGTACAGTACTTTAACATAGACAAATACCTCAGGCAGTATAACTTTGCTGAAACAAGCAGCTCTGATTTATTTAGGGGATATAACAAGGACGGGAAATCAGGTTAATGGCTTATCACTCTAATAATCTACCTATGGCTCTGTGCACAGGCCTATCCCTATCAGTTACTGTCCCTGGGTACCCAAGCCCTAGTAGCTAGTCCAAACCGTGGCAGCTGGTGGGGCCCTTTCACTAGAGAAAGGAGAATTAAACAGTCAGCAGTACAGTAATTCCATTTGGATTTAATGTGGCAATTCAACAGGAGGCGACCCTGAATTAGTACTCACGACCTCCAAATAAGATAGGGTCCTTCAATGTCAGCAGGGCTCACTTGAGGTACACAGACCTCTTCACACATCCATATAAAAAAGCACTATACCAGGCAGGCTGCATCTGTATCATGTAGTACTACACAATACCGGGAGAACACACAGCAGATTCAGTTCTGACAGACCGAGTGCAATTTCCAGCAATTCTACCAGTCTTCTACAGGGTGAGCCTGGTTTCTACTCTTCAGAGATCCTTTGATTCTTTTCATGGGCGATTCAGTCCTAACAAGCTGTTACACAAGCTGCAGACGGAACTCTGGGCTTTACACCGTTTTGACTAAAACTGCACACTGAAAAAGCACAGGGCTCCTTCCTTCTTCACTGCCAAAGCTCAACTGAAACTCCAACCGACAAAACCGGCACTTCCTTTGAGTTCCTCCCAGTTCTTGACTGGATTGGCTGTCACTCACAATAGACTGCTGCTGTTGGTCCAAAAGGTGCTGAAGTCTAAACTACATCTCCCAGAGTCACTGCCCATACAATCCTCTTGTGGCTGGCTCAGATTATGAGTCCAAGTTCTGATTCGCCCAAGGCACCATTTTAGAGCTAGCTTACCCCACACTGATTGGTCCAGTTCAGCAGTTCAAAACTAGAATGGGGAACTAGCAGACACAGTTCTGACTGCAAAGAAAGCAGGTTAGACAAACTGTAATTTCATTATTACTCTAAATAATTTCTGGCAAACAGTTACATCTGTCAGATAGGTTCCCTTTGCACTCCTAGTGACTGCAAAAATGAAGTGAATTGGCAGCAGCTTGAGTGGTACTCAATCAAAGAAACACACAGTCCCCCATACAAACTAATTATGTCTGCAAGCAGACAGCTCTTAAAGAGACAGTACCAGAGGTTCTAAAAACACTCACTGATAAATGGCTTAAATGCCAAACACCATTCAGGCTTGGAGCATTCAAGCAAGCTCCTGGAAGTCTTTTGGGAACCCCCATTTGCAGAGGGGTTACAAAGGTGTTGACAGAACTCCAGGTGGCAGCTGCACAATGTCCGCAGCAGATACATTCCTGAAACAAGCAATAGAGGCGGCCATACCTCTGATAGAGTGGCCTTTTAACGCCCCGGGCAAGGGCTTGTTGTGCTTACGGTAGCAGTAAACAATGCAATTTACCAACCATTTAGACAAACACTGTTCTGAAACAGGTGCTCCTTCTCTCTCGGGTGAAAATGAAACAAACAACTGATCAGTTTTCCTCACAGCCTGGGTGTGGTTTGTGTAATACTGAAGCACCCTATGAACATGTAAAGTATGGAGCAAGGCCTCCCTTGATTAGAATACTCAGGAGAAGTAAACTGGAAGGTGGATGGATTTGATTTAAAGCAAAAACCCAGACATCACCTTAGGCAGAAACTTAGGGTTAGTACGCAAAGACACCCTGTCTTTGTGAAAAGGCTCTTTACACATCAGAGTCTGAAGTCTGGAAATCTTCTGAGCAGAAGTAACTGCAACCAAAAAGAGTACTTTCCACGACAGAAAGCGCAACTCGCGGCCAGCTCAAAGGGAGGCAAAGTGAACTTTTCCAACATGAAAAGGAGATCCCACAGAGGGACTGGGTCCCAGATGAGGGGCTTCAAATGAAGGATTCCCCCCCGCAAGGACGTATGGGACACATCCAGTTGGGCAACAGATTTGCCCTCGAAAGGTGCATGGTACACAGAGATGATGGAAAGGTGCGTCTTAAGAGAGGAGTACCCAGACCAGAGTCCAAAAGGGAGAGAAGTTACTCTAAAATCAGATGCACTGGGCAGGTGAAGGGATCCAGGTGGCGAGCAGCAGCCCATAGGGAGAAGTGCTTCCACGTCAAGGCATAGGCGGCCCTAGTGGAAGATTTTCTAGTGGCCACCAGAACATCAACAACCCTTGAAGAAAACCCAAAGTGAGCTATTGCTAAGTTTGCAGGAACCACACATGGAGATGCAAGGACTTGAGATCTGGATGGACCAGGGCTCCCTGTTCCTGGGAGAGTAAACCGGTGTACGGGGGAAGGTAACTGGGGTTCCACTGCCAACTGCTGCAACAGGGGAAATCAAATCAGACGTAGCCAATAGGGGCTATGAGGATCGTCTCTGCCCCCTCCAACTGGAGCTTGAGAAGAACCCTCTGCTGGAGCGGGAAGGGAGGGAAGGAGTACAGGAACCTCTCTTTCCAGGAGAGGGATATGCTTTGCGCCAGAATACTCCAGGCCCTGGACTGAGTGAGCAGAAAAGTGGCAGTTTTGCACTGAGTGGGGACGCAAAGCAGTCCAACTCTGGACGTCCCCACCAAGGGCAACAGTTCCCATTCGTGAGCCCTTGACCTGGACTGGTTGAGACTGGCCAGGACGTTTTGGACGCCTGGAACATGAACGGCTGATAGTTCCAGGTCTTACTCGATGGCCCAGTACCAGACCTTCATGGCTTCCCGACAAAGGGGGTAGGAGTGAGTGCCCCCCTGCTTGTTGATGTAGCACACTAGGGACTTGTTGTCCGTCTGCACCAGCAGTGGGCTAGGAAGAATGTGAGTCTGGAAGGCCTGCAGAGTGTAAAGAACTGCCCGCATCTCCAACACATTGATGTGAAAATGCTTCTCCGCCTTGGTCCAGGTTCCCTGGGTCTGACAGTCGGCCAAGTGAGCCCCCAAGCCTGAGGCCTCCATTGTGAGGGTCTGCTGAGGGGGCACAGCTAGAAAGAGAACCCCTTGCAGGAGATTGGCAGGGTTCTGCCACCATTCCAAAGCCCTCCTCACCAGATCGGAGACCATTCCCGGCTGATCCAGGCTGACAATGCACTGGGTCCATTGGGGACCCTCATATGCAGATGGGCCAGGTGGACTGTGGCTATGGCAGTCGCCATGTGTCCCAACAAGTGGAGGGATGCTCTGACTGAGATCTGTCGACTGGAGGAGAGTAGGCAGGCCTGCTCCATCAAGCATTCCATCCTGTCTACTGGCAGGAAAGGTCTGCCCTGGGAAGAGCCCAAGACTGCCCCAATATACTGGAGGTGCTAGCAAGAGAGACAAGATTTTGGCAGATTGACCATGATCCCCCCAAGGACTGGAAAAGCTGAAAGGTACATTCCAAGGTCTGCAGCAAAAGATCCCTGAAAGAGGCTGTCAGCAGCCAATTGTCCAGGTAGGGAACGTGTAAAAGCCCAGTCTCCTCAGAGCCACCGTAACCACCGCCAGGCACTTGTTAAAAACCCAAGGTGCCGAGAAAAGGACAAAAGGGAGGACCCTGAACTGAAAATGATCCTCCTGTAAGCAGAATCGGAGGAAGCGATGGAGGGCAGGGAAGACCTGGATATGAAGACAGGCATCTTACATGTTCAGAAAGCAGAGCCAGTCCCCTTGGTGAAGGAGGGGCAGCAATCCCCGGAGGGTGACCATCCTGAAGCGTTTATACTCTATGTACAGGTTCAGGTAGCGGAGGTCCAGGATTGCCCTCAAATCCCCTGTCTTCTTGGGGAACAGGAGGAAGTGGGAGTAGAACCCCTTTCTCTTTGAGCCTGAGGGACGAGTCCTATGGCCCCTTTGCATAGGAGAGCCTGAATCTCCTGCCAGATGAGGGAGAGGTGGGCCGGAAGGTAGTGGAAGAGCAAGGGAGGGTTTTCTGGAGGGGGTTCCAGAAATTCTAGGGTGTGACTGCACTTGATAAGCCATATCACCCATTCGTCTGAGGTCACTGCCCACCTCCCATCAAGGTAAAGGGAGAACTGACCCAAGACCACCTCCCCCAAAGTCTCTGCTTGGGGGGAGGTCGGGCAAGGAGTCAGGTGGTGGACCTGGGGGTGGGCAGACTGACTGTGGGCACCTAGGAACAGCCAGTCTGGCTGGAGGGGCCTGAGCCTTGCGCTAGAAGGGGCCCTTTGCCTGCTGACCCATGGCGGGCTGGTGAGAGGGCCAACAAAAGGACTGATGCTGGGCAGTGAGAGGTTAAGATCGGTAGAGGGAACGAACCGATCTGAGCACTTTGCCGGACTTCTGGAAGTGAGATGATGTTCTGGGCATCTCTCCCAAACAGGAGAGAACCTCTGAAAGGGGCATCAAAGATGCTGGCATGAACAGCAGGTACAAAGCCGGACACCCTAAGCCACAAGTGGTGGCGAAGGCAGATCCCTGTCGCCGCTCCACGCTCAGAGGCATCAACAGTGCTCCTTGCTCCTACCATTTGCAATCTCTGTGATCTCTATTGATTAGTAAAATGTTACGCTTCATGTCCATTTCTTAGGCCCCTGGCCAAGTTAACACTTTCATGGGCTTTCTAACCCTGCCTAAATTATTTATTTTCCCTCCTACCTCCCTCCTCCTCCTGTTCCCTTTTTTGTCCCTCCGTCATTCCATACCTCTTTCCTCCCTGCCACTTTAATACATTTTCGTCATCACCCCACTACCTACACCACCTCTTCCTCCCTACTCCTCCACCCTCCATTCCCCACCCTCCTCCCCTTTATTCCACTTTGACTACAACATAGCTATTCTTCCTTTCCTTCCTATCCCATCCTACCCCCCACCTCTGCTTGCCTTCTCCCTCCCCACAGTTTCCTCCTCCCTCACCTGTCCTTCTCTACTGGTACGAGACCTTCCTTCTTTCTTTGACTCAGGCACAATCCAATTATCTGCCTATATTGTTAGCTGTACAATTCTCCTTTTTAAGCAAGCGTCATGATGTTATGTTACCGTTACCTAGTGAAACGTTAGCCTTTGTTTTGATTCTGCACCATGTACGCGCTTAGATTGTGTAACTATTGTTAGAATGTATGCCTGGAGACAGTTTTCAATTGTTTCTTGCTGTATCTGTATTCTTGTTTGTGCCATACTTGACGTGGAACCTATGAAAGAGCTTTCTGCTCAAAGGTGTTAATTCAAGATCTCAATAAATAAATAAATAAACAATAAATAAAACTGTGTCGTATGCTGCTCTTAGGACATGGGTGCCCACATATGACCCCGACTTCAGGAGTTGGGCCAGCTGGATTTTGGTAGAATCTTCAGGGAGAGTCTGAACCAGATCCCTCGCCTGATCCCAGAGGGCAGTCTGGTATTGCACCATATGCAGGGTTTTAAATAAGCTGACAAAACTGATTGGCAGTTTGACACGTGAAAGTGCTAATCAGTTGTGAAAATGCATAGCACTTGGCCCGGATTGATTAGCAACATTTTTAAAAATTATATTGTTGTATTAATGGTTGTGTACTGTGTCATGGACACACTCAAAAAATGGTTAGTAGTCTACTGCTGTGCTTTTCTAAAAATGGTTAGCATTACCCCGTTTTGCTATGCTATACCAGCTATTTAATACCCTGATATGGGTGAAACAGTTCACAGCCTGAATGGCCAGCGTGGCAGAGGCATACATTCGCTTGCCCCACTGGTCCAGTTGCCTAGACTCCTTATCAGAGGGGTGGGTACTGAGGTGTTTGGGCCTCTTTGTGTGGTCATGGGCCACATTCATGACCACAGAGTCCGCCATGGGTTGTTCCTCAAAGAAGGGCTTGCCCACGGGTGCATGACAGAAGCGATCCACCTTCTTGGGTAGGGCCAGGGTGGAAGAGGGGTGGTTCCACGCCGCCTTGGTAACATCTTCATAAGAATCAATTAAAGGAGGCACCACCAAGGGGAAGGTCTCCTTTTTCCGTAAGTATATGGACAGGTGATGGCACTCTGGGTCAGACTTCTCTGTTTCCCATCCCATGAGGGATTGATAAGACACATAACATCAAGGTGGGGGGGGGATTTAGTGGCCTCCCTGGCCTGGTTCTGCCACTCAGAGGAGTCCCCGGAGTCCTCCAAAGACTCTGAATATAAAGAAGAGGAGTCGTCCTTCGATGGATCATTGTCAGGGACAGGCGTCTGGGTACAAAGGTTGTCCACACGCTGAACAGGGCCCACACCAGTACATCTCCCGGAAGACCCCGTGGTACAAGGATTGCTAGGTCCTGAGGTGGGGGATCCCAGGGAGCACGAGGGGGAGACGACCTTCTGGGTGCATCCTTATTTTGCACAAAGGATGACCAGGCATTAAAAAGAGCATTATAATCCACCGGTGGGGGGTGGATTATAAGGAGGATAAGGATACTGAGGTGGGGGCTACTGATATGTCAGTGGAGGAGTCAGCATAGGGTACCCTGGTGTAGGTCCACCTAATGCTGGCTGTGGATCCCGAGGAGGACCAGCCGGCATCGATTGTGGCGTAGGCTAAGGCTAAGGCAATGACAGTTGAGGATTCATTGGTGAAGGCGTTGGCAGGGCCGGCACCAGCCAAAGTCGTGAAGGCGGCGTCGGTCCAGGGAGGTAGCCAATGTTGGCCCCAAAGGTGAGGGCGACACTTGCGGGGGAGATGTCCTCTGAGACAATGGTGGAGGCATCACCTACGTATAAGAGGAGGTGAGCGCTTGCTCCAGGCAATGCCTGGAAGGGCTAGTACCGGACCCAGATTCGGGGACCGATGAAGGGAATGCCTTGGCCGGGGGGGGGGGAGATGGGTGAAAACTTGCCACCAGATGTACCAACCCTGGCCAAGCCACCGGACTGAGGACCCGTGGCTGCTAAGGGCCCGAGCATCAGGGGATGAAGTCTGCTGCCCAGAAGAGCCGCCACCCGAAACGGAGAGGAGGGCGGTGGTGGCTGCACCACCGGCAGCCTGGAGGGTGTGAGGGCTGCCAAGGACGAAGGGGCCAATGCCCCGCAGGAGGAAGACCCAGAGGTGGGGCCGGTCTGTGCAGCGACCACTAGCGAGAGGCTGACAGAGGCCGGTCCCAGTGCTTGTCACGGTGCTTATGCTACCCACTCAATTTCTTCTCCTTCTGGGAAGAAAAAAAATTGAATGCCCCGGAAGACTGAGCCGGGGAAGTAGAAGAACTTTTGGCCTGTAGCTCCTTCTCCATTGTGGCCAACTTCTGCTTAAAGGAAAACTGCACCCTCATATCTTCTAAATGTCATTTGTTTCCATGTCAAACAACTCTTTTCATGTAGCTGTTAAAGATGTATTCAAGCGGGCAAGGGAATGACAACGTTGGATATTCAAGCAGGCAGCTAAGTAAGGGGGGGAGGGTAGAAAACCAAGGGCAGACTTGATGGATCATATGGTCCCCATCAGCCGACAACTTCTATGTTTCTATGTTTCTGGCTGCTCTGCTTAGGCCCCAACTACGACGAATCTCTCCTGAGACAGATGTCAGAGGCCGCAGCCCTGGCAGAAGCATCAGAAACATCATAGACTGTGCGGAGGAAATGTCTTTTCTCCACATGCGAAGTACCAAAAAAGTTTTGATGGTTCCTTTGACAACATGCAGATTGTCGAAAATCACTATAAAAGTGATAACTTCAGTAAATGAAAGACATAAAATGGTGGCAATAGCAGTGACGTTTCCTACAGTGGTCCGATGAGTCTGATCGAACTGAGGAGTGAAGGGGCTGCCCATGTTTATGTATACGCTGATGTCGTCATCTGACTGCTTGCAACAGTTTCCCTGTGGTCCTATTGCCTGGCCGTTATATGTTCCAAGGGTGTGGCCTGATGAAAGATATCCTCGAAGAAGCTCACTATTGCTAAATAAAACAGTGTGGTGACTAACAAATACTTATGCTTTAAAATTAGGAAAACGGTAGCTAAGGTTAACCCAGAAAGTTTGCTCACAGGGAATTGCGGCAAAACTTGTTTGCACTGTGGAAGCAGATAATAAATGTATGGAATTTTACTAGTGAAGGCTACGGAAACAACACTTAAGTATGTAGTTTCAAAAGAGTGAGATGTATTTCTCCTGAATGAGTTCATTCTAGTGCTGTATGCAGTCATTTGCAGCAACTACCTACACACAGACATGGACAAAGACATCACAATCAGTTTTATGTATTGGGGGGCAGACACCAGGGGTGATGCACAACCCTTATGAAAAGTACCATGGTATCTTTTACTAACCCAAGGACAATAAGCAGAGATGGGCAGAAGGGGTGTCGGTTTAACTCATAATCCAAAGGACCAAACCTTCAACAGGGCAGCATCCCCAGTTACTGCAAAGTAGTCAGCTATCCAATCCACCAGGGTATACAAAGGCATGGATAATACACTACCAGAATGTACTCAATTAAGTTGGCCCAGATAACAGATTCTGATTATGCTGTCTGAACTGAATGGATAATTGGAAAATGGGGGGGGGGGAAGGCTCATGCACTGCAGTAGATGCTCTCCTTCTCAAAGAGAGAGCCGAGGCAGCTTTCTATCACAATACTGCCACATGGGTGACCACAGATGGTAGTACAGGTTGACGAGCAGGTGGGATCCATGGATGCCAGCAGGCTCCACGCATGACACACAGCTGTTTGCATGTGTACGCTGCAGCCCATCAGCGGCGTCCTAAGAGGGTGAAAGCAACAGGCAGGAAATCCGCTGGTTCAGCAGGATGAAGCCTGGTTACACTTGGGTCACACTTAGCCACCTGCACCCCTCAACTCACTCATGTGCCCTGGCCCCACCGCAGGGATGACTGGACTGAGTAGCTACCTGAAACAGATGGGGACAGAGCCAGCTTGGGTGGGGGTGGGGGATAGATTTACAAAACAAAAAAACTAGTGTTTGCCCAAATCATGATGATGGAAGGATGGCTTCACCCATGACCTTCTGAGGAAGGAACAGATGGAAACAGAGAAAATGCCGATAGGCAGTATAAGAAATTCATCCCAAAGAAGCAGACTTGTTGGGCCAAGAGGTCCTCTACCATTCCTTGAAATTTATAACCTCTTATATCTTAGTGATGGAGCTGAAACCTTTTTTCCTGCATTTTTTTAAAAGAATTCCTCACTGTCATTAAACAACTTTGAGATAATAAATCATATAAACTAAATATTTTTTGCCAGAAAATGACCGCATAGGCAGACCTGGTGGCGCTGAGGGTTGAGGTGCTGGATGCCTTACCTTGCACTGCGCCGGCAACCCGGGTTCGGGAACGACCACAGGTCGCCGGTGTGCCGGCATGGGGGGTGGAGGATTGGAGCAGGATCAAGCGATAGCTCTACTCTCCTGGGAAGGGGGTGGAGGGTCACCTGCCCGTAGTCCCACCATCACCGGATGGAGGTCCGGTGATGGGCGTAGGTGGAAACAGTGCGACTGGTAGGGTGGGGGTGTCCCGCAAGGTGTCGTACATGCCTCCACATGCGTGTGTCACATCGGGACGACGGGGTGGATTGAAAGAAAAAGGCTAACGTAATTACGGGAAAAAAAAAAGAAAAGAAAAGAAAAGAAAATGACCGCATGACCCACTCAGTCTAACCAAATGGTCCTTGCCTAGTCTGTCTCCGCGGCATGGGGTCATAATGTCATGAACAACATTATGCTAAAAACAATATATCAAGCTGCCAATACAGCACGATATAACTGCAAAGCGTAATATGTCTTTTTTTTGCGGAAATCTTCCCCATGCCCCCCGAACCCTGCTAAACTAAAATAACTAACTCGGGTTAAAATAAACTTGCACAAAGTGCGAAAAATAAAATTCCTTGCGCCTGGGACTGAAAATCGAAACCCAGTCCCAAACGCTCCGCCACCCTCCCCTGCTGCCTGTGACTCATCTCATTGAGCCACGGCAGCTGCTCGCCGGCCACACCTCCCAGCACAGGTCCCATCCCCTACCTGGGAGGAGTGAGAGGGTGCACTACCGCGTACACATCCTTTCGTGGTTTTGCACCCTCTTGCTCTACCCTACCACGCTGTTCCTGTTGCGTGGTTTTAATGTACACTATTAAGCATACAAGATACTGACCCGGTAGGGTCTCTGCAGATTTTAACTGGTCTCCGGTAACCCTTCCTCCCTCGTCCCTACCCACTTACTAATATTCCTCTATGTCTGTCCCATGCATGCATGAAAGCCCCTTACTGTCTTCACCTTGACTACTTCTGCTGGCAGCCCGTTCCAGATGTCTACATCTCTTTCAGTGATGTAGTACTTTCTCATATCCCTTTTAAATTCCTCTCCCCCTCCAGCTCCACTGTATGCTCTCTGGTCTTGGTGCTCTTTCTTACCTTAAAGAGTCCCATCCTGCACTTTGTTTACCCCTATGTGGTACCTGCAGATTTCTATCATATCCCTCTTGCTCTCCTCTCTTCGAGAGTGTACATGTTGAGATCCCTCAGTCCCTCCTCATTCAGCTTTTGGTGCAACCAGAGCACCATGTTAGTTGCCCGCCTCTGGACTGCCGCCAACCTGTCTACGGCCTTTCTGAGGTGCGGCCTCCAAAACTCGATACAATACTCCAGGTGGGGTCTCACCAGTGAGCAAAATATCTGCTGAAGATACCTCTCCATAAGCATCCCAGCATCCCACTGGCCACACCTACTGCTCTGTCACACTGCCGTAGCATTAATGCTTACAGTGCTACCAAACTGGTTTGGGAAGGAGCGCAAGCCTTTGTTTTTTGGGGGGGAGCGGGGAAGAGACACACCGTTTCTATGCTGCCACCTGGGTGGTCACATGTGGCAGTGCGGCAACTTCAGCCACTCAGGAGCAGGGCTGTCAAGATAATATGATACAGTGACATATAATAATGCATGGGGTGGTGTGTTTAAAGAGATTTTACACCCCCCCCCGAGGTGTCAGATGCTACATAAACCCCGAGAGCGAAGTTCGAGGAGTTTATTTGCATCCAACACGGAGAGGTGTGTGTAAAATCTCTAGTTAAACACAGCACCCCATGTTTTATTTTATATAACTGTTGGGGAGTGTTTTCTTGCCACAGCAATTATATAAAATAAAACAGCCACGGTCCCGTGTGGAGGAATCACAGTTTGCAGTGTGTGGTGGAGCGGCTGATGAAACTTTTTTCTGTTTTATTGTTTAGCCAAGCGAGGATTACATGTGGAGTTAAAAAGCTTAGAGAGAGGAAAGTTTCTTTTTTTTATATACGCTTACCGCCGAGTGATACTGGTGGTGTCCATGTCCAGTCGACTGGTGAAGAGTCAGGCACTGTGTCAGTGGAGAGAGCGGAAGCAGGCGCATGCTTGGAGCATTGGAAACCTGGTGCGTGTTCACCGTTATAACCCGTGGGTTATAACGGCGAAGTATAACCCGGGTTTTCTAAGGGAGAAAATGCTCCCCAGTTATTACATGACGATAATTCCCAGCGACTATATTTTATCGTCATAAAAACAATTTTGCGATTCTCAAGCAGCATGATGTACCGCAGTGTGCAGTGGTAAGCTGTTGTAACTTGCTGCTCCAGCAGCATGTTCCTATCCAGGTGTGATCATGATTCCTGATTCCCCACCTTCCTTTAATCAAATTCCTAAAATAAGAAATGCTGTTGATTACCGTGACAATCAATATATCGTAATATTCCATTACACAAAGTTTGGTGAGAAAGCAATAATGTGACCTAAGAGGAATTGAACCCAGGCCACCTGAATACCGTTCTAGTGCTCTAACCACTGAGTTGCAGGCTCACATGGTTGGACCTGGGGTTCCCAAACACATTTCCTTTCTCTGGTACAGCATATCCTGCAATTAGGAACAATTGAGATGCCAATTAGATGTTTTTGGTGCAGTATTAGCCACTGCCTGGCAATTAAATCACAAACTGTTGTGAGAAAGAAATAATGGTGACACAACCCAGGCCCCCGGAATGGCTAACACTGCATCTAACTGTCATCTCAATATTTTCTTACGCAAATACTGTGATACCAAAAAATGTGAACTTGTGACATCCCTACCCAGGAAGGAGGAAACAGATGTGCTTGCATCTTGGAGCACAGCATGGCATCCTGGGGTGTGTGTGTGTGGCTACAGAAAAACATGAGAGTGCAACAGCATGATCTTACTTCGAGAGGGTTCCTGCAGTAGGTCCATACATATAGGACTGTGCCCCGCATGGCAAATCTCTAGCTAGCAATCATTAGCGGGGGACCACCCCTGGCATCACCTGATCGAGGATCAGTGTGACAGTATACAGAGGGCGGTCCCCACGCCCGCTCTCCAGTTCTTTCTTGTCGTCGACCTAAACTCGTCAGATCCTTGTGGTGAACTAGCTCATTCATCTGCCATTTCTTTTCTATATAGTGCAAGTTTTTTGCCCAATTTTTCCCAATAGTATTAAGTGTAGATCGTCATGTAAATCGAAGAAAAAGTAATCACAGCGCAGCGCCCAAATTTTGCACAGGGACGACCACTCCCGCTGCGTTCTTTGCCTGGGCCCCAAACACTGGGTGAAAGATTGCGAGATCTACCAGGCTTTTAACCAGGCCAAGTGCACCCATCGCCAGAAGGCCCTCGATGCTCATCTTTTAAAGCTTTTAAATCCAGGAGCTGAGGAAATGTGCTTCTTCACCCACTCCCAAGAACAAGTGAAAGAAGAAGGAGAAGCACCGGGAAAGACATCAGACAGCCGATGACACTGTGGGTGTGGCCTACGTATTAGTGAGTCCCCAGCCTCCAAGGTTTCCATCCACTTCGGCAGATTGGATTACTTCTCCTTCCCTGCTTTGGTCAGTGAGCAGTCTGGGGATTCCTCTCCGGAGGACTCTTCAGGTCCTGTCATAGGCTCTGCCGCTAAGTCTCCCCCCGGTTCTGCCATCGGGAGCTTGGCCTTCGGCACTCTGCCCGACTCCAGGCTCCCGGCTGCTGTAGATCCTACCGCCTCCTGTAAGTCAGACGTTGTCTCCTCCGATGCCCGCCAGGTCTCTGCCAATAAGTCCCGGACACCCTTGTGGTCTGCGACGATGTGCAGGGCGAGCCTCCAGGCCCTCCTTCACCCCACTAGGGTTCTCCTCCATGAGATCTACTGACCCTGCCCAACACCTTGTTCTCCCTGACCAGGAAACAGAGTGTGGCTGTCCAGGAGACCACTCCTGCATCAGGCCATCCTTCTGAGAGTCCAACTTTTGGGCTTGATCAGGCGACGGGGCTAGTCGTTCCTTTTTCTCCCTCGCCTCCCTCAAACCAGATGTTCAGTCACTTTCACTCTGCCGACGCCGGGTCGCTCCTCGGTCCATATACCGATTCCTGACATGGACCAGGGCTTTCCTGCTCCAATGCCAGAGCCACCTTCTGGCCTGTTCAGGGTCCCAATAGAGATCCCAGGCCTGCTGAAGGACCCTATCCCACCCAGGGGTCCCTTGGCACCACCGATCACTGGACCCTCTGCCCCTCCTCTGTCGGGGCCTTCTGGTCACTATCCCAGCTATCCGCCGCCCCAGTACCCATATTACCCAATGCCAGGAGGGCCATTGCCGGGGGTACCCGATGCCGGGGCACTACTATCATGGACAACAACCATACTAGTCTTGGTACCAGCCTCCTGGCTACCCTCCTTACAATACAGGGTACTCAGGGTACCAGCCCCCGCCACCCTCTCCGCCTCCTCTGAATCCCCCCCCCTCCCCAGCCAGAACCACCACTTCTATTCCGGCCTGGATGCAGCTCCCACCCCAACCCATAGAACCATTACCAGAAGCCCTTCCCCTGGGGCTGGGTGTCTGATAGGGGTTTGGGCAGGCATTTCTTGGCGCCCTCAGGAGCAAGGGTGATGGAGATGGTC
Source organism: Neoceratodus forsteri (assembly GCA_016271365.2). NCBI lineage: Eukaryota > Metazoa > Chordata > Ceratodontiformes > Ceratodontidae > Neoceratodus > Neoceratodus forsteri. Next base: position 1,040,368,144 of record CM057452.1, read on the forward strand.
CCAGACATTACACCTTTACCCAGCAGACCTGAGTCCTCTGACTGATTTGGAACCCGATTCTGTTGGTTACTCGGAACCTCACTCCCCCATTGAACCCCAGCCCAAGGAGTCCCTGAAGTCTCCGCTGGAGGATCCGTCCTTCGCACAACTCCTAAGGTCCATCAAATAGGCCTGTGGCTGGGCACCTCAGGAGTTGGATCCCAAGAGGAAATGTCTGGCAGAACACCTAGACCTCACTAGTGCAGACCCCCTCCCTATTCCATGGATGGGGCCGCATGAGAATCTTACCTCTACAATTTGGAAACAGCCGTCCTCTATTCCGGCTGTCTCCAAAAAAGCTGACAGAACATATCACCCCCCCCCGCGAAGGGGTTGGTCATCTGTTCAGTCAACCAAACGCCGACTCCATGGTTATCACTGCGGCTCATGACAGGTCAGCACAGCCGAAACACTCGAGTGTTTCTCCGCCAGATAAAGAATCCAAACAAATGGATCAATATGAACACAAAGTCTATGCTTCATCGACCTGCGCCATCTGGTCATTAAACTATGTAGCCCATATGATGTCCTTCCAGAAGTCGCATTGTCTGACTTGGAGAAGGACTTGCAGGAGATTCCGGATGAGGACCTCAGAAATCGACTCTTGGAGAAAGTACGACTAAGTCTTCTTGCCACCACACCTTAAGGGCCACTTATGATACAGTCGATTCAGTGGCCCGTTGCACTGCCATGGGCATTTGCTTGAGGCGCCTGGCTTGGCTCAGTCTTGCAGGACTGACACAAGATGTCCAGATCACCCTTCTGGATGCCCCCCTTAGGGGCCCCATCCTGTTTGGGGGAGACGCAAAGGACATAATCACGGAGCTACAGGAGAGCGGAAGGTCACTTAAGGATGTCCGCTCGATGTACTGCTCGGGGCAAAAGCCCAAGCAGTCCTTTCGTCGCTCTCAGAAGAGGTGGAACAGGCAGAACCAAGGTAGGCGACAGGGTAAGCATCGCACCACCGGTTCTGGCTCCCAGACCCCTCAGGCAAAATCCCAAAAGACCACTGGAGGTGAAAAACCAGCACTCCCCTCTGCATCCTGACACGAGAGGGTTCCCCCCTTCTCCTCCCGCATCTTGCGAGGAACCAGTGGGGGGGGGTCAGTTCGCCCTCCACCTGGAAGGGTGGAAGACGGTAACCGAAGATGCTTGGGTCCTACAGCTAGTAGCAAGAGGACACTCAATCGAGTTCCTGGAAAGACCCCTGGACAATCCTCCGGGCAGGTCTCACTACCTGTCAGACCATCTAGGCCTTATCCATCATGAGATCCAGGCTCCTACTTCAAAAACAAGCCATAGAGCCGGTTCCACCAGGCCAAATAGGAAGGGGATATTACTCCCACTTCTTCCTAGTTCCCAAAAAGATGGGAGATCTGAGACCAATTCTGGATCTCAGCCTACTCAGTCTCTTTGTAGAATACAAGAGATTCCGTATGTTGATGCTCTAGGGACTCTTGCTCCTGCTTCAACAGAACCAATGGCTGTGCTCCCTGGATATGCAGGATGCCTACCTACATATCCCTATCCTGCAGGCCCATCGCTGCTTTCTGAGGCTCTCCTTTCAGGAGAACCATTATCAGTTCAAGGCCATCCCATTTGGCCTCTCTGTCACCACGAGTTTTTAACAAGTGCCTAGCGGTGGTGGCTGCAGCCTTGAGCCGTAAGAGGATTTATGTGTTCCCTTACCTGGACAACTGGCTGCTGTAAGCACCATCTCAGGACCGTCTGAGGGATTCTCTTTCCTCCATCCTGAACCTATTCTCCAGACTTGGCATCACTGTGAATGTTCCCAAGTGTCAACTTTTACCCTCCCAGCGACTCCAGTTTATCGGAGCAGTGCTGGATATGGTTCAGGGCAGCTCTGAGGCAACAGGTGGAATTAGTTTCCACCTCTTTGCGGACCAAGGCACGCTCTGTCCTCCGCCTGTTGGGTCTAATGGCAGCCGCCATACCCACAGTCCCTTGGGCCAGACTGCACATAAGGGTGACCCAGTGGTCCTTCCGGGTCCAGTGGGATCAACATCTGGACAACATGGACCACATGGTCTTAGTCTCCAGCAGCCTGAAGAGGGATCTCCTCTGGTGGCAGGATCTTTCCAACCTTTCATTGGGAATCCCCTTCCACCCCCTGCCCCCCTCCATGACACTGACGACAGATGCCTCAGGCCAGGGATTGGGTGTACACCTGGGAGACCATCAAATTCAGGGGCCGTGGTCTCCACTAGAGCAGCATCTACATATCAGTATTCTGGAGATGAGAGCGTTGCTCTGTGCTCTCCAAGCATTCCAGTCCCTCTTGATACCGGGAACAATATTAGTCCAGACCGACAACACAGCTACATTCTAGTGCATCAACAAGCAGGGAGGCACCTGATCATACTCCCTTTGCAGGGAGGAGATGTGGGTGTGGTACTAGGCAGTCCCGCACAGCCTGTCTTTGATAGCGGTCCACCTTCCAGAGAAGAGCAATGTCCTGACAAACAGTCTCAGCTGCACCGTCGTGCGGGCTCACGAGTGGAAGCTAAAGCAGGAAGTGATGGAAGATCTCGTCCTCCAATGTGGTCGACCAGAGGCAGACCTCTTCGCATCCCCATCCAACACAAAACTACCCATCTTTTGCTCGCTCGTTCCTGGGCGTGGTGTTTTCTGGCTAGGACACGCTTGTCTCTCTATGCTGACAGGGAAATTTCTGCACATTTTCCCCTTCCTTTCCAATTCTGCAGAAGGTTCTGCTGAAGCTACAGGCAGAGGGGGCTCATATGATCCTCATAGCCCCCTTTTGGCCTCTGCAGATTTGGCTCCCTCTGCTACAACAGCAGACTGTGGAACCCCCAATACCTCTTCCTCTCTCCCATGACCTTCTATCTCAGGAGCATGGCAGCCTGGTGCACCCAAGCCTCAAGTCTCTCCACCTGCGTGTGTGGCACCTTTGGACACAGCTGTCTCTTGTGACAGCGTCTCTTCTTGAGTCGCCTAGGTCCTAGTAAAGGTTAGGAAACCCTCTAGCAGATCCACGTACGCTATGAAGTGGAAGAGATTCTGTATCTGGGCCACGGCCAAGGGCCTGGATCCATTCACTTGCTTGGCTCCCCAGGTCCTTGAGTCCCTCTTGCACCTGTCTGATTTGGGCCTCAGTTATTCCTCTCTGAAGGCCCACTTATCTGTGGTTTCTGCCTATGACCTTCCGGTGGGGGGAAGAAATCATTGCTCAGTTGGAGGTCTCCAGAACTTTTCTTAAGGGGGTCATCCACCTTAAGCCTCCAGTCCTGAATCTGGTTCCTCCCTGCGATTTGAATTTTATTTTAGAAAAACTTACTTTGCCCCCTTTTGAGCTGGCAGTAAGTTGCGACTTGCGTTATTTGTCCTGGAAAACACTCTTTTTAGTCACTATAACTTCAGCTTGAAGGATTTCAGAGCTTCAGGTCATCGTCTGCAAGGAGCCTTATTTGATTTTCCACAGAGACCATGTGGCTCTGAGGACTAACCCTTCCTTCCATTCGAAAGTTGTTTCGGAATTTACTTTGAACCAGAATGTTGAACTGCCGGTATTTTATACACAGTATTCCAACAGGGGGGGAAATACCTTTTGCACACTTTAGACATGCACAGGATTCTGAGATGTTACATCTCTAGGGCCAAAGAGGCTCGGAAGTCTGACCAGTTGTTTGTGACCTTTGCTGCCAAATGTCAGGGCAAGGCCATCTCCAAACAAGGTTTGTCAAAATGGTTGGCTAACTGCATCTCATACATTTACCACAAGTACGAGAAGCCCCTTCAGAGGGTGGTGAAAGGCCATTCTGCTCGGGGCATGGCAGCTTTGATGGTCTTTCTCAGGAATGTCTCCACTGCAGATATTTGCACAGCAGCCACTTGGTCCTCTGTCCATACATTCACCAAGCATTACAGTCTGGATACCCTCTGGGTGTAAAAAGCCAGTTTATTATATACCGTTAATGCCAGAGCCTCTTTTCAGTAGTAGGCTTCTAGTTGGCAGGCACTCCTTCCTCCTGGAATTTAGTCTCCAACTCCTTCATTATTTTGACTGCTTGGTATTCAGTCCTATATGTGTAGACCTACTGCGGGAGCCCTCTCGAAGTAAGATATGAGTTACGTAAGAACTTACCGTAACAGTAGATCTTCAAGAGAGGTTCCTGTAGTAGGTCTAAATTTCCCACCCACCTTCCCCCAGCTCCTGTTGTGTTATCCTCTTTTCTTTTGCCAAAGCTTCATTTCAGGAGCCCAGGGCCTAAGGAGTTATTTTTACTTCTTTCTCCAGTTTCCTCTTCAGAAGTCTATGGCGGGAGAACTGGAGAGCTCGATAAGGTGATGCTGGTGGCGGTCCCCCACTAATGATTGCTAGCTAGAGATTTGCCGTGCGGTCCTGAAGCCAGGAGGCGCAGTCCTATATGTGTAGACCTACTGCAGGAACCTCTCTCGAAGATCTACTGTTACGGTAAGTTCTTGCATAACTGTCATATACCAGGTACTCACAGGTCCTGTCTTGCTTACTATTTGCTCCCAGCAACAGGACTTCCTGAGGGGAAAACACTGGCCTCAATGGCCCTGCCCTTTAGGGATCATACATGGAGAATAGGGAGATAAGTGGCAGAGAAGTCATGGTATTGGACTGGGAGGTTCCCTGAGGGGTTGATGAGGACTGTGCTAGAAACCAGTTGGCTACAAAAAATAATAATAAAAAAAATTAGTAATTAGTTTCATATATTATCTAAGTGCTTCCCAATTACTGATCTCACTGGATTGCAGAAGTGGTACTTGAACTGGCACAGAAACAGAAAATGTTCGGTAAAGGTTCCCTCATGTTAAAGGAAACTTGAGAAACCCCTAATTTTGAGACCCATTTCAGCATGTACAGTATTTTATGTTTTTTTTCTGTATTAGCTCCAGTTTCTTCTGTACAACTAGTATGCTCGTTAACATTAAAACAGGATCACTGTCCACAAGATTTCATCTGCTCTAGCTGACTGCCTACATTTGACATCACAATCCTCTGCTTGTGACATCACGATCTGTTGTGCAGTATACAAGGAATGTCTGACCTGGTTGGCTCATCCTCTGCCAACCTGTTCACAGGACTGGGATTCATATGCGTATCTTTATAAACCAAATTATAAATCATGACACCATTCTTAACCAATAAGAACTGTTTATTTCTAAACATCCCAGGTACTCTTATAGCAATATCAGGGTGCCCCATGCATATAGTTCTAAAATTCTGAAGTTCTGTATTCAGTTGGCATAGTCCATTTCTCACATAGGGGATTCTCTAATATTCTGCAAATTAAAACATTTTGAATTTAAATTCAAGTTCCAGTATTTTTAAAACAAAGGTCTTTAACATGATTTATAAAATGTTTATAGCCATGTTTACATGGCAGCAGCGCGCTGCAGCATGTACGCTGCTCCCTTCCTGATGCGCCATGTGTGGTCCCGTTTACATAGCCCCCCCCCCTCAGAACGCTGCAGGTCACTCCGAGGAGGGGCTGTGAATTCACCAGAGGCTGATTTTTAAACCAGCCTTTGTAGCAGAGCGAGCACGGCAAAGCGTTTACACTGCCATTTAATGAGCTCGCTCCACTACTGATCCTACAACTGAGTCGGATTAAAAAAAAATTATCCGACGGGCACATACGGTGCTCCTGACAGTGTTTACACTGCCAACTTTGCACCGCATCGACCCGTGTGCATGGGTTGATGCACTGCAAAGTCGGCAGTGTAAACAGGGCTTATTAAGTACAGTTCCTGTGTCTCTGATGGTTATAAGAGTTTCTTCTTAAGTCCTTTGTTTGCTAGAACAGCTTAACTTTGCTTCGCAGTTCTCTCATCCAAAGAACTCGAGAATATACTCTTACAATCAATCATAAGACACTAACTGTACATAGCCACATTTAGTAAATGGAAAAAAATGCACCTCCATACCTTCCACACTCTATGTAAATGAGAAGACCCAACCGGGTGCGGGGTGTTGTGGGATACCTGCTCACTTCAGGGGCATGGCCAGATGCTGCAGGTGGGGGGTGGAGGTGGGGGTTGGGGCTTTGTAGCCCCTGGAAAGAAATGGGGTTTGCTGGGGTGTTGTGTGAAAAATGCCCCATAAGCATGGTGTGACCAGCGACTGGTTGTGGCAGCAGAAGAAACAAGCAGAGCAGAGGTATTACAGTGTTAGCAAAGTAAGCTAAGAGTCAGTGAAGAGTGAGACTCATACTGGTTCTTTTTTTTTTCTTCTTCTTTTTTTAACCAGGTAGTAGTGCCAGAGAAACATAAGGGTAGAGGATGCAGTCAGCCAATCACAGGTCAGCATTTCTCCAACCCATTTTCTAAATACAGCCAGTGGGATGAACAAGTTACGAGCTAGCCCATCTTCATTTACAATTCTTTGCCCAAAAAGTAAGGAAATTATTTGCAAAAAAACTTCATTAATGCATTAGTTTGGGTTCCAGTGACAAAAGCTGTTAGTGTTTCCAACCCTAACACCCCATCCCCACCCTAACCCTAACTCTAACACCCCACCCGGCAGGCAGGAACAGGTGTGGGGTGTGCCGTAGGGTTGTCAACCCTAACACTCACCCCATTCCATGTATAGGTAAGCTGAGCTAGGTACAGTATATGAGAGGGGTGAGTTCATGCCTGCAGGGTGGGGCTGGGGTGTTAGGGTTGGAAACCCTCATAGCACATTTCCCAGCTTTTGTCACTGGAACCCTAACTAGTGTATTAATAAAGTTTTTTGCAAAGAATTTCCTTACTTTTTGAGCTAGTATAATCGTATCCTTATTTGCCTGTGGGAGCACAGGGTCCTTTTGAGATATTGTAATCGTATGGTAATTTCCATGAGGAACGCAGGGCTGAAGCTTCCATCAGTCCATAGTGGTATCCATATTTGTGTGTGGGAGTGCAGGGCCTTCCGGGCCCTGGGCTAACATCCATCCATAATTTTTAAGATACTGTAATCATATTATTTCCCTGTGGGAAGGCCCTGTGCTCCCAATCAGTCCACAACAGTATCCATATTTGTGTGTGGCCATCTATCCATAATTCTAAAGATACTGTACCCCTCTCCAATCCCATGGTGCACAGCACCAAATAAACACCTCCCATTGCATTGTTATCCTATGGGAACCACAGTAAAATTTGAAACCTGTGTAACCACATACCAAATGAATATCTCTTCACCAAACTTGCAAAAGGTACACCTGTAGGGCAAGCCCTTTGTACCCTGAAAATGTCAGACAAAAATTGCAAGCCATGTCTTCACAGTGGAGTGACAAAGAAACGACTGTGTACACTTCACAATACAATGCTATCCTATGGGAAACAAAGGAAAATTTAAACCCCCACAATTCAAGAGCAAAGTACTCTGCTTTCACCAAGCCAGCAAAAGGCACATCTGTGGACCAAGCCCTTTGTATCCTGAAAATTTCAGACCAAAATACCAAACTGTTTCTTTGCAATGAAGTGACAAAAAACAGCTATATAACAAATCCTTTACTGCTAATTGTGGAAAAGGATCCTGCTTTGCAGTAAAAGATTTCTGTGATTTGCAGTAAAGGATTTCTGCGGATAAAATAAACACATTTCTCAACATTTTTCAAAAACCTGACCCCAGAATTGGATTCCTTGGGCCTCGATTACGATAGGTAAACACAACTGTTGGTGTTTACCAAAGTCCTCTATATTTTTTCACAATTTAAGTTGGTTTGCCTTTGTAACTGAAAACAAGAAGTCAGAAGTACAAAAAAGGATTCAGCATTTGCGGCAAAAGATTCTGCATTTGTGGTAAAGGATTCCACATTTGCGATAAAGAATCCTTTGTCGAGCGGGACATCTAACTTCTCCCATAGGAAATAATGGGAAACTTTAAAACTTTTTAACAGATTAATATTTTTTCATCAAACATTCTAAAGTCACATCTACGACCCAAGACTTGTTTACCCTAAAAGTTTCAGACCACAATTCCACACAGTTTTTCGCAACGGTGTGACAAATAATTTATACAAAAATGGTAATTTTCACATTTTTGATACTCCGTATCTCCACACCCGCACCCGCACATCTGACCCCAAAAAACTTGCCATATCAAGAGATCTTTGGTCCCTGATTGCGCATGCAAAATTTCATGCGGATCAGTTGAACGGCTGTGAAGTTATTAAAGTGCAAAATGTTTAGTTTAACATATATGTGACCGTTGAACGGTAACTATAGGGGCGCAACTGCACCCCTATAATGAGTGTGGGATGAATATATTTGAAATACAAATTACAAGAAAAAAATAAATAAGTGCCCTAGTTGGGATTTGAACCTAGGCTTGCTCAGAATACCATTCTGCCACACTGCCAGCTATGCTACAATGACAACTGGAAACCTGGGGGCCTTCAATTTCTTTCTTATGTCTGTGCTGTATTTCAAATACATGCACACCCTGTGTAGCTCCAGGATGTGCACTGAGAAAAAAATTAGTGCTTTTGGGATCACCAGGATTCCATAATCCTGGTGGTGCAGCAGACTGGTTTTCCAAGCAGGCAAGTCAAATTCTAGCTTGGGAACTTGTTTCCTTCTCACGTCTAAATTATTAGCCCACCAGTCTGGGACTGCCCATCATGTTTTTTCTGTGATTATTTGTTATCCTCCCTCCGTGCCTGACCCCCCATCAGTCGTACTTTCCCAAGCCTACACTCCTGCCTTCCATTGGACTCACCACCATATTGCCATAGCCCCATGATTTTTTCCCTCCATGGCGGAGCCATCAGGGGTGGTCCAAATCCCCCTTATGCAGACCAAATTCAGCACGTGGTTGGATAGCCAGGTTGGCAGTGTTGAGATCTGCAGGGAGTTAGCATCATTCTCTTGGAGCAAGCTGCTTTCTCCTGTTCTTCCCCTCTACAGGACTCAGCATTAACAATGATGTACGCATGCAATGGGTGTATGTGCATCACTTCAGATGGTTGTCCTACCCCTCACACTGCCATCCCCGATCTGCCTAAAACACAACAAGGGCTCCTAGAGGTTAGAGTAGATTCTATACCATATAGACTGGACCCCCTCTTTCATTCCTTCTGTCGATTTGCTCTTGACAAACCCCTGCGTACTCACCAGTGTTCTTTATACCTCCCTCTCCCTCCCTTCTCTTGGTGACAGGCACCTTTCCAACTGCGCTTCATTTATCTCCAAATTGTTGTTTGGCTCACTCTCCTCATATCTCGCCTCTCTCCTGTCTTTCCCTCCCTCTCTCTACCTCCTACTCCATTCACAATGCTTGTGTTCGCTCTCTTCTTCTTCCATCAATGAAATCTACTGCTGGATAAGCTGCCTTCTCATTCTGTGTCCCTAAAATTTGAGGCTCTCTCCCCCTTTCCATTCGCTCTGCTCCTTGCCATATCACTCAGAAATCTCTCCTCTGTGATTTCTTTACTCAGTCCTGCAGCTGTTTGTGATACTGGGGTAGACTTCTGTCACCAGCCTTCCTCCCTACACTGAAACTAGCTTTGCCCCCTTCCCTAGTTAATTAGTCACTACTTCCTACTCCTCATATTATTGTTTTGTTGCTCACAGTTTTTTTTTTTTGCACCTCCCATGCTCTCTGACCAGTCATTCCTTCGGGTCACCTAGGTGCACCCTACCGGCACTCTGTCCCTGCCATCAACCACCACCCCACATGACAGCCCCCCATTTAATCTGATGTTTCCCTTCATCGGATGGGTCCCCCTCCTCCAAAGGGGAAGGCGCCAGTTGGGGTAGCCAGCACAACTTATTTGGCCCGGGTTGTCCAGGGCTTCATGGTGGCGGGGGACCGGCAACCATCATCCAGCCGGTCAGGAGGCCTTTTTCCTGGTTTTCTTTCTGGGAGTGCGACATGCCAGGACATCAAGTCATGAGCCGACGTCCATTTTGCTCCCTACGCAGCAGGACTCTATATGCTGCCATGCCTCTGGCCTCCGCCAGAGGTCAGCAAACACCGGGCCCACATACCCCCTTCTCCTGGGTGATGGCGTCAGGACGCTTGACATTCCCTCTGACATCCAGTTCGTTCCTAAATCGGGTCATCTGCTGCAGGTGGAAATTCACTCTACGCGCCAAGCAGGCGCTTTGTTGCTCACAGTTTAATGTTCTTTTGCTTGTTTTGTAATTCACTGTATGGCAATTTTATTGTGGTGAAGTGTTTCCTTGTAATTTGTATATATTGTTTTACTTATTTCCATATTGCTGTATTATTTTTGACATTGTACCTTGGATTTGTTCTCTTTTCTTCTCCCTCCCTGGGATGCATCTGGAAACAAGCTGATTCCAGCTCAGTATGATTTTCCTAGTAAAACTCATGAAATAAATGAATAAATAAAATGAATACTCTGGAAGGTGCGGAAAGAATGAGTAGAGACCTGAGAAAACTCGAGGAGTGGTCGAGGGCATGGCATCTGGGTTTCAATGTGCAAAAGTGCAAAATTATGCACCTAGGGCAGAGAAACCCAGTGGTGGTGTATAAAATGTGGGGAGAGGTACTGACAGTCACTAAGCAGGACAGAGACTTTGGGGTTATTATATATGATGATCTCAAGGTGGCAGGGCAATGTGACACAGCAGTAGGCAGGGCCAGCTGGATTCTGGGGTGCAAGGGGAGAGGAATCAATCACCAGCAGGAGGAGAGAGGTAGTGTTACCACTGTATAGATCGTTGGTGATACCCCCACATGGAGTACTGTGTCCAATTCTGTAGCCACATCTCAGGAAGGACACAGACACGGCAGAAGTTGTCCACAGGAGGGCCATTAAAATGGTGAAGGGGTTGCACCATAAGCCCTATGAGGAAAGACTGAAGGATCTCAATATATACACTCTGGACAAGAGGAAGGAGATGGGGGGGGCATGATAGAGCCCTATAAGTACCTCACAGGGGTTAACAAGGTACAGGAGGAAAGTATTTTTCAGAAGAGAAGGTGCACAAGAACAAGAGAGCTTGCAATGAAGCTGAAAAGGGGAAATTTAGGAGGGATGTGAGAAAGTATTTCTTCACTAAAAGAGTGGTGGACACCTGGAACAATCTATCAGCAGAGGTGGTGGGGATGAACAAGTGGTGGGCTTTAAGCATGCATGGGATGTACACAAAGGAATCTTGGTAGGAAAGAAAATTGGGGGCAGGTGTCTAGCAGCTGAAGACCATGTAGTGTCTGCGGTGACAGTATAGGCAGGGGTAAAAAATGGTCAGACTGGGTGGGCCAAGCCATCCTTATCTGCTGATAAATTCTATGTTTCTAGGTGTGGCTGCTGCAGCTGGAAACAGTTGGCCTCCCTCAGAGAAGGTGAACATCCTCTAGAAGCTCAAACTTCCTCCCCTGCTGGCCATCCATCGTCTATGAACCCAAATCGCCCGTGCTGCAAGTGGTAGCACTACTGCTGTACCAACAGGCCAGTCTTTTTTTTTTTTACTTTCCCTAGAAACTGCCCCAATCCAGGGGCAGGATCTGTTCCTCCTGCCTTTATTCTTGCCAGGGGACATCTACCATGGGTTACTTTAATCCAGTTACAATGGCTATAGATACCAGACTTCAGCAGGGAAAGATGGTATTTTGTACATTTTATACTACAGCATCCACCCCTTCCAACTAACTCCACAGTAGCATCTGTCACAGCACTTCTGGATTGGGCAGTGACGCAGGGTTGACTAAGGCCCTGCCCCATTTGTTATGCGGAAAGAGTCTGCACACAGGGGTCTGTTCTATCCTCTCCTTTTCTGTCTCTTGTCAGTCTGGTCGCGTAACCAAATTTTTCTCACGAGACCTAGGAACTGATCACTCCAACGACCTCGAAATTCTCCGCCTCTTGCTATCGCTCTGCCTTCCCTTGCTATTTCTGTCTTTTCTCCCCCTTGCATATCTGTAGGTAAAAGAACTATATATGTGAATCTCTGTGTAAAACTGTATGTGAAACTGAGATTGCTTTGTTTAAAACTGTATATACGGTGTTCGGACACGAGCCCGGATTGTCGGGGGTCGGCAGGGGAGGGACAGGACTGAGCATCCAGAGGACTGCTCTCCTATCCCGAGGAGGGATGTGGGTTCCCACTGCTCTGCAGCGGCCCCTGGTGATGACTGGGGGCACTGCCAAAGTCGGTGCAGCAAGAGGGGAGTGCAGCAGATGTCTGCACGTCAGTGCTCTGACGTCATTGCACGCCTGCACTCAGGGGGAAAGAGCTACCGGGAGGAAAATGGAAGCATTGACCACAGCAGCTTGATAGCTGCCGCTTCCTGAGCCTGGCGGGGCTTGTTGGTGCAAGCCACATGCCAGTATTAGTTCCTGGCCTGGCGCGGGGACCGAGGGGGGGGTTCCATTCGCGGGCACAGCTGCATATGCTACCTGGTGTGTGGATGTAACTCCAGGATCGTTCTGGGGAAGCGGAATGGTGGCTGGATTCACAGCAGGTCAGTGGCTGCAAGGAGGAAAAACACAATGTGATATAAAAAAAACTGTATTTATGGTAGTTATACTGTTGAAATGATTGCAAAATGCTATTTGGAATTCAATGGGTTAACCGGAGATGCAGTTTTTAATCATTTTGCAGAGATGTAAGCAAGAGGACAGTTCTGGGGCACTGTTCTTTTTTGTTGCACTTGCATCGAAACTGACAAGAACATTCTGTAAACTTACAAGGACATTCTGTGAGAAGCAGGCTCTCTTAATGAGTTCCCAAATACTTATAATTATAAAAAGAGAAGCAATGTTTTCGCTAGAGAGACAAGGAGAGTGAGGGAGAGCAAGACTGAAACTTGGAATTAGAGATATTACAGTCAGGAGGTATCCCGTCAATCTGGAAAACCGCTCAAGTTATTCCACTATTGAAATCCGGGGATCCCACAGACCTCAATAACTACAGACCAATCTCCATTCTCCCAGTACTATCCAAACTACTCAAAAAAATTGTGAGCACTCAGTTAAGGGAGTACCTAGAAGCTAACAATCTTCTAAATCCAGCACAATCTGGTTTCAGAACAAATCACAGTACCATCACAGCTCTTGCAAAAGTCACCAATGACTGCTTGAATTGGATAAAAAATTGTGTTAGTGCTGTTTTCTTAGACCTAAGTAAGGCCTTTGACACGGCTGACCACGACCTGCTCCTCTCATCACTGAGGTCAGTTGGGCTTGACACCAATTCCATTAGATGGTTTCATGATTATCTTTCAGGAAGAACTCAGCAGGTGAAGGCCGAAGGTGATATATCCTCACTCAGACCACTTCAAAGAGTACCACAAGGATCGATCCTTGGCCTATCCTATTTGCAATATATATCAACAACATCGACTTAAAACTTTCCAAAGCCACTATACACCTGTTTGCTGATGATACAGTACTGTATGTCAGTCACTCTTCACCTATTACAGCCTGCAAAGATCTACAAACAGAATTCGACCTGCTGCAATATCAACTGCTGGGAAAGAAACTATTATTGAATGCAAAAACCAAGGCTATGTTTTCTCCCTCAGGTGCAGTCAGGATACAGTATCCCTCTTAACCTTCCGAAATTAACCACTGCCCTTGGTGAAAACCTAGACTATGTCACAAAATTCAAATACCTGGGGGTATGGTTAGATAATAGGTTAGACTACCTAGAACATTTGGAAGAACTGTTAAAAAACTCAGACAAAGACTTGGACTGTACTACAGAATAAGGCACTTCCTTACAAGTGATTCAAAAGAAGATGGTCCAGGCCACTTTCCTCTCAGTACTAGATTATGCTGACTTCTTATACGTCGCTGCCCTACTGTATGTCTGAACAAGATAGATACACTATATCACAGAGCCTTGAGGTTCATCACAGACCTACCCTATAGCACTCACCACTGTCTGCTCTACTCTGCAGTGGGAAGGGACGCCGCTTCAAGCCAGAAGAGATAGAAATGCAGTATTATGGACCTACAGAGAAATATCGCAGCAGCTTCCAAAATATATCTCTGACTGTTTTTTACAAGCCACATCAAATAGTTATGCATTAAGAAGCATGAACCTTATTACCCTCAAGGTGCCTAAATTCCACTCTCGACATGGTAGATATGCAATTAGCCATGTGTTATCCACTTTATGGAACACAATGCAGAAGACATTGAAATTGAAAAAGCTTATATCTATTTCAGCCTTCAAATACCTATACAATAGGATTTTCAAAGAAAATGTAGCTGCTTCCATCAACACTAGTTTAACCCTCCATATGTAGATATGTAGATACACAATACAAGCTCACCAGCACCTACTGTGAAACTACCCTATAACTTACTATCCAGTGCCTTTTCAGATCCAGTGCCTAACTCTCTCCTCTTCCTCCTATACCTACTCTGGATCCTCTTATTGCATTAACTATTATGATTCCTCCCCACCCAGTTCACTACCCCTTACCATTACTATAGGGTACCAATCCTGCCACTCCATCAGCCACAAAACACTCCCTTGTCCCCCTAGTACCCATCCTAGCGAGCTGGCTACCTTATGAACCTTCTGAATCGTGTATATATGTAATATATCCTTGGTTTTTTTTTTTTTTATCCTAACATGTCAAATTAATGTGTCCAATATCTGATTTATTGTTTTATTTCTGTCTCTACAATTTGGTGTATAATTTGATTGTTATATTATATTATATTATTGGGATCAGTTGTATAACTCACATTTTTGTATTCTTCTATTTGTAAATGTTCTGAATGCTATATTTCATGTAAATTGAACCTTGACCTTACCAGGTACATCTTGCTAATGAGCCATGCTCAACGATGTTCGCCTGGATAAATAAAGATTTGATTGATTGATTGATTGATTGAGATATCCTCAGATGAAGGACTTTGTTTTCTGTGTTTGTATTGCCTTTGTAAACAGTTATACTGAATAATTTTATTTTTTATTTTACTGTTATTGGAAAAAAATAAAACGCTATTTGTGAAGTTTGAAACTGCTCCTGGTTTTCCTATGGGCCTGACCTATGCCTCGACGACAGGCAGTGGGAGTGTTAAGGCTTTAGGCAACCCCTTCTCTCTGAGATCTGTGAATGCACCCCCGACAGCACCCCTCAGACTACATTGATCCAAGGCTAAAGTCCCACTCTCAGTTTTGAGCCCATGTCTACCATGTGGTACTGTAGTTGAGTGCCATTCCTGTGTCCCTAGGTCTGCCAGGAATACTGACTTGCTTCAGCCTACAAATTTCAGCACAGAACTTGCCAACTGGATAACCCAGGGCGATAAGAGTTATTCTGTTATTGTTAGGTGGCCAACCTGAAGGGGCCGGATTCCAACATTAAAAAAGCCCTGAGAACAAAGCAAGTGAAGCAAGCAGCATCTACAATTCAAAGCATCAGCGGATTGTGATGGCGTTTGCAATTGCTTGCCACGCCCTCTGATTCTGGCCTAGGCTGGTCCGAGGCTCAGCTTTCATCCCAGTCAGGGCTCACTGTGCTTGAACAATACATGCTTTCAAGTACATGTAAAAAGAACTGCACCCTACTGAAAAGCTATCGCTGGTACTCACTGATGAACACCCACAATCACGGTTACTGGATCAGGAACCGCATAACTGTGTTACCTATACCAGTAACACACTGGGTCAGACAGAAGTATCAAATATATTCGTCACAGATTGAGCTTGTGTCTTCAAACTGAGGCAGGTTTTGCTCCACACATAACATGGTCTTCCTTAAGGAGCTGTGCTCATTAGACAGTGAGAAACTTTTTATAGGGCCAACACAGTTATTGCACATAAAAACTGTAATACACAAGCTTTTGGGCCCACACAGGTATTTTCATAAAATGCCTCACTTAACAAGTTGTAAAATGTATTTATTTATTTTTAACCAGGAGAGACACACTAAGCTGAAAGCTTGTTTACAGGTGTGACCTGGGAGCACAAGGAAGTTAAGTGACTTGCTCAGGGTCACACAGTATGCAAGTGGGGGATGTAGGATTCAAACCCAGGTCTCCAGGTTTGCAGCTCAGAGCCTTAAACCACAGCGCTATACTGCCTCCTTCTCGTAAATGATTTTGTTTGCACCTTTCCAAGGTTCAAAACTGGCACTGTGCCGGTCCATCGGCACAGTGGTTGGATTTCCGCTTGCGATACCAGCGGCCCGGGTTCAGGAATGAGCCCGGAAGCTGGAGCACCAGCCAGGGGGGAGAAGGTTTGAGCGCCCCAGGGACAGCTGGTCTTCTCCAGGGAGGGAGGGAGGGGGTAGTAACTCGGCACTTGACTGGCCCCAGGTGTAAGTCTGGCGTGTTGCAAGCACCAAGCAGACACAGAGGGGAGGATGACGTGATGTCGGCGCTAGGCACCTAGACGTCAGGTTAAGTGACATCTGTAGAAAAGAAGAAAAACACTCTCCAGCTCTGGGAAGATGGAGTGCCGGGTACGGCCCCAATGTGCTCCTGCCTGCCTGACTGTCTTGAGCCCAACGAGACAAGTGAATTGTTCGGGGTGTTCCTGCCTCACCTTGTCCCTGCCCGGGGGTAAACTGGGCAGGATGGGGGAATGAGCCAGTACAGGTAAGGCGGGTAGCAGGAGTGGACTCCATTGGCACCTCCTGATGATGCGGAGCTGGAAGGGACGGGGGTGAGATAAATAGAAATAAAAAAGAAAAACAGACTGGCACTGTGCCACCAGTCAAATGCTGGTAGATTATGTATGTGGCAATAACATTTTTCTTTGACTAGTCCTGCTGGCTTATACTGGAAGTGGTAACCTTCCAATAAGAACACAAGTTGGTCAGTGGAATCTGTAGGGCTAATGCATTCAGGCTTCTAGCTCTACTGGATACTGGATGCAAAACTCTACTTTGACTACTGAGTTTTTGGCTCCTGTTACCTTGGCCACTACCACCATTCCTCGAGTCATTCTGACAGTGATTGGCAGCAAGCCTCGGACTGCACATCGGCAATGGGCTACAGCTTAGAGAGTGGTGGTGGAACCCAACTGAAGGAAGTGGGGTTCTGGATAGCTGATAGGGTTGCAACCTGTTCTGATCTGGTCTGTCTAAGACAATCCAGGCTTGCACTACTGCATCAGTACCAAAAAAAGATAGAAGATGGCTTGCTCTGAGACTGGAAAGGCATAATTTCTTACTAGAAGAGCCTGTTAAGTCATACGGATAACTTTGGAAACAACATTTAGTCATTCTAATACAGTAGATGCCTTTTACATGTTACAGCTTGGTAGAGAGACTTCACATGCAGCTGTCTCCTTTATCAGGAGGAACTGCACTTACACTTTCCTGGTTTGTGCTGTACACAATTTGACCCTTGGCCCCTCCATTACATCCCAACGACACAACCACAGTTACCTGCTGCATAACTTGGCAAATGAAATGCATGTCTGGAGGACAGATGGGGGATCGAGTAGCAGCAGCACACAAAGACGTACAAGGAATAGCTTGTGAACCCAATCAGCTATCGGTGGTCAAAAATGGGGCACAAAGAAAGGAATAAAATTAACTATGTGGGAAGAAGGGATGTGCTGTCAGGATTTGGAAAGGGCATCCAGAAGGGGAAGATCCAGGATCAGGCAGACCACTACATTCAGGAACAATGGGGGTTGGGGAAGCAACTGCTTGGTCACAGCCCAGTGAAAATGTGAAGTGACACAGAAACTGCTAGTATTCTACATCACCTTAGTGAATGCCACAGTCCCATCAAGGCTCAACAATGAAAACCCTCTACATGTGGGTTGACCTGTGCAACTGCCCTTCCACGAGCCCTGCTAGGAATGTCCTGCTGATATGGGGTCTTGAGTCTGTAAACCCACATCAGTTCTTACTCCAATTCTCCAGCGACCACTCTAGCTGTACCTTAGCAAGCCCATACCATTAAGTACAGCTGATATGACACAGCCCCCTGCACCAGTACTGTAAATAAAAATTAAGTGCATTGGAAAGACCTGAAAGTGCAGCAGGTAGGAGAGGTGTCTGCCATGCCACTCTCCTGGGTTCAAATCCCAAGCCTGGAATGCAGTGACTGGTACAGCTCTCAGCTGTCCCATACTATGAAGGACAGTCCATATCTCACCCTTTGAACCCCCTCTGTCCCCTATAAATAGATTGTTGCCCTACATTCAAAACTTAAAATTTTAAAGGAAAAAATTATTCTGTTGCTCAATACACAAAAGCCTGAACATGAAGGCACAAAGTTGTACAGTGTTCTGAGCTTCTATAGCTAAGCTTAGACGAGCAGTGCCACTTTATGAGGTGCTGTGCTTCACAGCTGGATGATGATGAACAATTGAGAGTTATAGTGACAGGATGACAGGAGGAGGAAGAGGATTGATAGCAAGCAGTACAGAATACCTCTATTGCAGCACTTCCTGTTAGGCAGTGCAGGCAGCAGAAGTAGGGACAGTGTTCCAAGACAATGTGTTGAGCAGGGCTAAAGTCCCCACCCAGGAACAGAGGTAGACTCTAGTGGAAATTAGATGACAGGTGCAAGTGGATGCTGCCACTGTGTCTGGCACATCCACCGGTGTTGTCCCGTTGCTACCAGTTTGGTGCCCCGACCCCATAACTAACTAAAACTGAATTGTATAAGAGGGTGGCATGCAAGCCTGAAAGGATATATGCACAGAAGGCAGAGAACAGGATACCCAGTTCTAGCTTGTTGTACTATCATGTTAGCGACCTGGGTTTGGGAGAGAACTCTACTGACCTGCAGCCAGGAGGGATGCACCACCTTATGTCGTAATAGTGACCACCCCTCACAGGTGGATATGCTGCATGCATGAGAAGACCCCCACATGGCTAGTGTGGCGTCAGCTGGAGGAGGGAGCCGGAGAGATCCCACAAACAAGTGCACAATGCTCTGATAAGGCAAATGTAGTAGGAAAACCCCTCCCAGAGTTATCTGAATGATGGCTCAGACCTCCTGGGACCCAAGTCACAAAGCTTCTGCCCCCATCAGATGTGATGTCCTCGACTCCCCCAAAAAAGAGACCCCACGACAAGAGGTGAAGGGCAGAAGGCAGCCAATTAGTAGTGCTGAGTCTGGCAGTTTGCCGATCTGACAGCTGATGCAGTTGGGGGGGGGGGTTATAAATACAACAGAAACAATAAAGAAAAAACTATGTAAAAATTAAAGCACTGTATTAAAAGGAAGATGGCTTGGAGCAGTCACTTACCAAGGAAATGACCGTGTACAGAGATTACGCTTCCCTACACTCTTGGTACTGAGTGCCTTTAGATATAGCGAATATGGAAAGCGGCTACATAAAAAACAAATTCTGTTCTGTTGTAATCCATATACAGTAGGTTTTTATCCTTCCTGCCTCAGCTATCCTCTTCCGGCCCAAACTGGCAATTTCTTAGCATGGACAACCCCCTCAGTCAACCAGCATTTCCTTTAGTTCATCCTCACCCGCCCACAACCACCTACACCTGACCAATATTCCTTTCAGCCCCTGTAGCAGGGCCTTCAGTAGCATCCCCTCTCAGGAGCACGATCCAATGTGATCAGGAAGTGGCATGGGGTCCAAGTGCGAGAGGTTACTTGGGAGCATCATCCTATGGCCGTCAATATTCCTCATGCTCCCCAGAAAGCATGTGCCAATGCAGGGTGAACTGCCATCTCTTCCCCTTCCTGCTGCACGGCACTGCGGTTGTTCTTTGGGGACACCAGGAGAAAGAGAGAGAGAGAGTGAGCAGTCTGCCTCCTTCCACTCTGGTGACTAGGTATGTCCAGAAAGACACCATTTCAGTCTCCTGGCGGACTGCAGTAATGACCCAGGCTCTGAGTATAGGCACCATCGGTGACAGGGTAACTGAAGCCCCAACTGTGTTGTGCTGTCAGAGTCATTTTTTTTCTAATCCTTCAAACACTGTTTCTTTAAGCTTAGGAGAGGAAGAACATGAATCCTAAATTGTACAGTGCTTGTTTTCCTTGATCACTCTTTGTCCTTGTCCTTTGCCTTGTATATATGTAAATAATTGTACATCTATCTCACTCATAAATGTTTGTATTTGTGCTATTTCAATATCATGTTTTTGTATACACTCTGTAACCTTTTTTTGTTATGACCACTCAGGTCCATCTTGTAAATGAGCTATGCTCAATGATGTTCGCCTGAATAAATAAAGATTTTGATTGATTGATTGACTCTTCACTGCTTTTACTGTTTAAGCCTAAGATCAACAGCATCCATTGTACTCATCCTCCACACAAGATCCAGTTTCCCATTTGTGCTATTTTAGGGATAAGCTGTAGCAATTGCGAGGGATGTGCATGGCTGCTTTCATCACTTCACTTTCTGTCAGTCTTGGCCACCCTTTAAGAGCAGGCTGGTTTCAGGCTGTGATATTCCTGCAAGGATTTCCAACTAGCACTGAATGTTACAAAATGAATTAAGAAAAATTTTCTTAAATTGCTAAATCAGTTCATGGCTAGGGCACACAATCTGCATCAAAGCAGCATTTTGAAATCCCCCAAGCTTTTTCTTACCTCCCTGACATGCCCGACGGCACCTCTTCGCCCTGTCTCTGATCTTCTCGTTGACTTAATGTTTATCCACCACTTACCCAGGACCTGGAAAGTGGTGGGTGGGCTGACGGTCAGTCATGTGGGCGGGGGCAATGTAATGGCAGACCAGGGCTTTTTCCTCCAACACACATTTTTTCTTCCCAAGGATGGTGGCGTGCAAAAGCGTGTGTGACCGGGAGCTCCTGCCACTCTTGAGGACCGACCTTTTCTTAAATCTGTTGCAACAGTTCTATCTCTAAGCTAATCTATCCTTTACTATTTCTAGTCCATAAGGTTGGCCACCTGTGGGCACCCCCTTCTCCCTCTCTTGACTATGCTATAGTATCCTCTTTGATTTTCCTTTTCCCTCTCAGGTCCTCGTACAGGGAGGTTATTGTGGTGACTTCAGAGTATATGTAAAAAAGGTTGTGTTTATTGTTGTTGGATTTAGTATGTAATAGCACTATGTTATAAAATACCTTAATGTATATACCTTATGTTTATGAAACCTGTAAATGTTTAAAATACCATGGCACTTGTTTTGATAATGGTAAAAAGTACTAGGTGACTACTATAGAAATTAAGCTAGTTGTGCTATTTAAAATGCATGTAAATTGTTGTAAACTTAACAAGCCAGAAATGTCATTGTGATTTGCATATATCCCATGATGCATTGCATTATGGAAGTATGTATGATGTATTTCTTTGAAACTTGATTCGTTGCCAATGCCTTTTGGGGTAACACTTCTTTCAGTGATTCTGCATTGAGGTTCTTTGTTTATAGCTTGTTTTTTTCTTTTTGAGCCCCCACTACACAAGCAAATAGGGGTCGCTACATCTCAACTAGCGAATGGGATCAAAGATCAGTGTCAGTAGGTGCAGAGAAAGGTCATTCATAGTCTGTTGCTGCAAACTGATGTACTGAAAAAGAAATATGCCATTGCAGAAGGTTATTTCTTGTATTTTAAATAAACATCACACAGAGATTGTGTGTTGAACCTGAAGTTCGGTGTCCGGTCCATCTGTTATCCCACAACCCCTCCACAGCGTGCATGCATGCAAGTATCTGCCGGCTGCTCCTCCTCTAGCTACTGCTCCACTGTGCTGTCTCCCAGTCTCTGCCAGGTGGCAGACATACAGCATAATGGTATATCTCTCCTCACTGAGGGAGGAGAGCTGTCCCTGGGACCAGGGGTGTAGCCAGGCATTTCAGATTTGTACACCAAGCTGCCACACTGCTACCCCTTCCCCACTTTTGTCCATGCCTGCCCACTCCAATGACTCAAGTCCAATGTTTCTGGCTCCAGTCAGATGAATCCCACACTAGACCTGCTGTCTGTCTGCACTGCTAGTGCGGTGCTCGTCTCCCGCTGCCCACTGGTAAATGCCACCGACTGCACCACAAGTTCACGACCTTGGCAGGAATTTCTTCTCTCTCCCCCACAGGTAGGCAGACTCACTCTGCTTGCCACTTCACATGAAGTCTTGCTCATTTAGTTGCCTCTGAGTCTGTTCTTCCATCTGCTGTTCCTCAGTTCTTCTACTGCTTCTCTTGGTACCAGTCCAAGTGAAGTAATAATATGGCTTCTAACGTTGCTGGGGCATGTAAACTCACCACCACAGACTTGCCACACTCCCTACCAGATGCTGCAGCCAATCACTACATAGGCGGACCATGCAGATCTAATTGAGACCTTCAGGTTCAATATCTGTGGTCCACTCAACCAGCCCTCCTCCCCAAAACAAAGCTGAAAGAGAATAGAAAAAGCCCACAAAGCCAAAGGAATTTAAAAGCAATGGAGTACAGAGGGCAGACCAATGCTGGCCAGCTTGTTTGCTACCCCCTGCTATTAAACTTGGTACGCCATGGCTTACTTGGTGTATCAGTAGCTACGCCCTTGCCTGGGACACTCGATCCTCCCTCCCCAGCCCGCCCTCAGGTGACTCAGGTCTGTTCCCAAACACAGGTCACTGGCATAGCAAGCAGTAGCCCTACCATTGTTCTGTTAGGCTGGCTGCGCTTGAAATTCTGACTAGAAAAGTCCAGGCAGGCGTGTGGTGCTGGCTGGTACTGTGTCACATTACTACAATACGTGGGATTCCACACTAAGTCTTGATCCAGAGTCTCACGTCTCAGTCAGTGGAGTGCAGGGCATGATCCAGAGACGGCATTCTCTAGCGCCAGAGGGGGCAGGTCTGGCCACGCCCAGCAGCACCTTCAACTGTGGGATTCAGGCAATGTTCATACTACCACTTTAGGGACTAAGGAAAGCAATATGCCCATTGTGACTACCCCCCCCCCCCCACACACACACACTCTTACTGGTAATATTGTGTCAGATCTCCGTCCTCCATGTACTTATCCAGATTCACCTTACCACATTTCACGCAGTAAACTAACTTCAAGGGGTGGGCTACCGATCGATAAATCAGTTTCGAGAAACCACTGAGGCTATTGGCTAATAACTCCGGACAGGTATAGGCTAGACATGGCTTCAGGCAGGCATACATGGAGAAGGCCTTTGGGTCTTTTTCTGCTTTTAAATTGTATGCATCTAGGGTGGAATCTATGATAATCCCATCCTCCAAGGTGAACCACACTCGCCTCGGACCCATGTGGTTGGTTGAGGGGGTGCTGTTACCTCAGAGTAACTTATTTCTTGGCATCGCCTCAGTACTTTATTAGGGTATCACATACTGAGGGCATGTAAAAGGAATGAGTTAGCACAGACACCTTATATATAATTAGGAATCAGAAATGGCTGCAGGGCTGCAGGTACTCACCAACTCAAAAGATGAAGTACTTTGAGCAGGGTCACTGATTTTCCATTTTCAAAAACTGTCGCTTCTCTTTTACAAAATCTTAAAATCTGTTTTTTCCCTCCAAAACATGAGTGCAAATCAGCACGTTTTACATGAAAATTGTGGCATAAAATGGGGGGGGGGGGGTGTTTACAAAATCTTGCCACCAAATGTGGTTGTAAATATGGGGCAAACAGTTTTCTGTATGAAAAACTGATTCTTAAGCATTTTTTTAGAAATGGCAAATTTCATTTTTTTTTTATGCTGTTTACTCACCTGTCGCGCTCCGGTGCTCTCCTCTCCTTCGGGCTCCACAGTGCTCCCCGACTTCACCAGCCATCCTCTTCCTGGACCCCCACTTCATATTGCAGCCAACTCTCCGGGGGGGGGGGTATCCCGATGTATCCCTTCATCAGGCGGGTCCCTCTCCTCAGAGAGGGAAGGCACCGGGAGGGGGCTTACCCAGCGCACTATTTCTTAGGTCCCCCGGAAGCGTTGCTGAAGTAGAGGAGGTCCTTGGAGGTTCCGGACTGTCGCAGAGCGGGGGAGCTGTCATCCAGCGAACACACGGAGCCTTTTTCTGTTTTTCCTGGAGTTCCCCTTCTTGCGCTGCTCTTGAACAGTGCCCCCAGTCTCCACTGGGAGCCGCTGTTTGAGCGAGGCGCCCCAATCCCCCCACCCCCGAAGAGAGCAGTCCTCTGGACACTCAATCCTCTTGCCCC
Organism: Neoceratodus forsteri; assembly: GCA_016271365.2. Classification (NCBI taxonomy): domain Eukaryota; kingdom Metazoa; phylum Chordata; order Ceratodontiformes; family Ceratodontidae; genus Neoceratodus; species Neoceratodus forsteri. Next base: position 1,040,392,184 of record CM057452.1, read on the forward strand.
TGCCAACCCTCGTGCCCCGAGTCCATTCTCGAACTCGGCTTGCCGTGTGGTTCGAGGTGTGGCGCCTAGCGCCTCAACCCTCTGTGCCACCAGGCCAGCGGAAATTTCATTTTTAATCCTAGTTTTCAATTTTCATAGAAAGGAGGCCTCTCCAACACTGAAAATAGTTAAAAAAAAAAAAAAAAAAGGTACTGCCCATTTTATACTTATGTATTTTTGGGGAGATGACAGATTTTTGGTTGGTACGGGGATTTTTTAAATGTTACTATTAGAGCCACTAGTTGCCCTTTTACAGTGTAATCTGTACTTTGCAGCCTTTAAACTGGTGCTTGCATTGGACAACTTGATTTCTCATCAAACAAATGCTAACCAGTGTGATGATGCTCTAAACAGCTGATGTGTGAGCACTAATTTTAAATCAGAAATGGCTTTAGTAAAAGTCGACATCAGCTGATTACCATTTTGACGTTTCCATTAGACATGGGTGTGGTGTCACACACTCATGTACAATGGAGAACACAGGGTTCTGACTTCCAGATATTAACAAGGCTGAGCAGTAATTATTAAATAATTAGACATCCACAGTGACTGTATTTTTTGCAAGAATTGAAACTGTCAGAGTGGCTCCCAAGGTACCCAAAGGTGTTATGTAAGCAGTGAAACAAAACTAGGTGTGGAATAATGGGCCAATATTTGCATGTCTCAGGTGCAATGTTACATAACCCAATGTACCTTTAAGCGCAACCGAGAAGCATGACAACTGGCCATAATTAAACATCCCTGAAGCATCTTACGGGGCTTAGACAATAACTTTTACAAAAAAAAGGTAGAGAAACAAACCTTTTTTGAGTTTTTTTTTTTGTTTTTAATAAGATTTTTTTTTTTGGGGGGGGGGGGAGGCGCTGGTTAGAAAATGCAGACCCATATAATTATGGTGAGATAACTACACAGGTAGGAATGCTCATTACCCATTCATGTTCTGCCATCTGTTTTTTTTCCAGTTTTTGTAATGATGGATGTCAGTTGATAACCTAAGGGTACACCCGGCCAGTGAAAGAAGGCCATTAAAGACTCCTAGAAAGCAGAGATTTTCCAGTTTCTAGCAAAACAAAAATCACAGTTGGTATCCACAGACATCAACAACACAAAATCCCCCCTCCATTTGAATTTCAGGACCTTCCATATGCAAGATGGAATGTGCTCAGGAAAGAAAATATGGAAACAGAAGCAGAACCCATGCATACTACTTTTGACTGCCATGATTCTATAGAAGTAGAACTGTATCAACAACATTAGTATGCAGCAGATCGGCACTGCGCCGTGACATCAGATTTTACCGACTGGGAGCAAGACCCAGTGTGCCACTTGCTAGGGGGGGAGTCGGGTGGGTTTTGTGGATGTTCACCATATACCACCCCAGTTACAGGTGAGTAACTTGTTTTTCAAGCCACCCGGATATGGTGTACTATCCACACTTCTGACAGACTCCTAGCAGTTCTCAGGGAGCAGGGAGTAAAGCACATGCTCCCTATTTAGGGAACAGAGACTGGTGAACCAAGAACCCAAAACCAGCATCCCTCAGTGACTCAAGATCAATGTGGTAGTGGGAGACGAAGGTGTGTGCTGACTTCCAAGTAGCAGCCCTGCAGATCTCTTGGACAGGGATGTCCCTGGAAGCAGCCACTGAGGCAGTGGTATGTCTGGTGGAATGAGCCCTAAGACCTACAGGAGGCTCCCTACCAGCCAAGGTCGCAGAGCAGACCTGTAGCAGAGGTCAATGCAGGAGACTATCCACCTGCCAATTGTCCGCTTAGCTGCCGGTCTGCCAGGTGCATCTTCAGCATGGGTGACAAACAGCTGGAGAACCTCTCACCGAACTATAGCCATGCACTCCTTATAGTAGGTGAGTGCTCGTCGAAGGTCCAACATGTGGAGCCTGTGCTCGGCCTCCGAGGTTGGCTTGATAAAGTAAACCGGAAGATTGATCACCTGGTTAAGGTGAAACTCCAAAATAACTTTCGGGAAGAACTTCAGGTTAGGGTGGAGGACAACCTCGTCCCTGTGGAAGACCAGGTAAGGAGACTCCACAGAGAGCGCCTGGAGCTTGCTGATCCTTCTGGCGGAGGTGACAGACACCAAGAAGGCGGTCTTCCACGATAGGTGTGACATCTCACACCTGTGCATTGGTTCGAATGACTTGCCCATGTGCATCACCAACACCAGCAACGAGTCCCAAGGTGGAGGTGGTTCACACTCGGGTGGAGAAAATGTGGTTAAAGCCTCTGAAGAAGCGCCTGCCTTCTCTTGCGCTACCATCAGCATACCTGCAGCCAGTATGCAGAGACTGCTGCCAGGTGCACCTTGAGGATCGTTGACCGAAGGCCCAACTGAGAGAGGGACCACAGGTAATCCAAGATGCTAGCCACAGGACAGGACAAGGGGTCAAGCTCCTTGTTCTGGCATCAAACAGAAAACCATGTCCACTTAAAGGCATAGCACCATTGATTTGACTCCTACCGAGAGGCCTCAACCACATGGAGGACTTTGGAGAGACCAGAATCTGGAACTCCAGCCACTCAAGAACCAGGCTGTCAGGTGCAGGGACTGAAGGCCCGGGTGGAGGACCATCCCCTGAGAGCACGAGAAGCACATCTGGGCGAAGAGGCAGATATCACGGAGGCCTGCTACTGGGGCTGGGGAGATGAGGGAACAAGAACTGGCGTGGCCAGCCCAGAGCCACCAGGATCATCTGCACCTTGTCCCTCCAAGCTTTGAGTGACACACCTTGTGGATCAGAGGAAAGGAAAGGAAAGCGTACAGGAGGCCTGGGGTCCAGAGCCTCGCAAAGGCATCCCCCAACAGCATTCCCCGCTGAGGGGGGCGTGCACAAAACAGCCTCATCTTTGCGTTCTCCTGGGAGGCAAAATAGGTCCACCTGGGGGGTGCCGCACTGGGAAAACAGGCTAGCTACTACCTCCAGGTGAAGACACTACTTGTGAGACGCTTTGCTCACTCTGCTGAGAACGTCCTCCAGCTGGTTGGACACACCAGTCACATGAATGGCCAGAAGGTTGTTGACCAGGCTGCGAATGAGGGTCCAGATGCGGAGAGCTTCCCGGCACAACGGGAGGGAATGCGTCCCACCCTGCTTGTTCAGGTAATACATGGTCATCAAGCTGTCCATCTGGACCTGGACAACCTGACCCTGAAGGTGCGGAGTGAGGCACACTGCCCAGAGCTCCAGCAGGTTGATATGCAATCAGGACTCCATGGGTTTCCACAGCCCATGCACTCTGTCATCTCCCAGGAGGGCACACCAGCTCATCAGTGAGGCTTTGGTCATGAGAGTGACTGTCAGCTCTGGGCAGACAAACAGGACACCTTCCTGTGATGGTCCAGGACCAAAAACCACTGTATGGTCTCCCACATCTGTTGGGTCACCGAGACTGGATGGTCGAAGTGATTGCGGTGCTGAAACCACTGATGGATCAGCCCCACTGCAGGGATCACATTCTCCAGCAGGCCCAATGGACCATGTACCTCTGGAGATGCATGAAGTCCCAGGCAGGGCACAATTGCCCAAGCTGGAATGAGCGGGCAGAGAAGAAAAGATCTTCTACCCTGTCCCGCTGAGAGTCAAGCTGTGCCCCGAATAAATGAATCACCTGTGAAGGGATGAGTTCCAACTTGGCATCATTGACTAAGAGGCAGAGGGCTGAGCAGGTCTGGAGGGTCAAGTCCCTGGACCACTCCACCTCCATTCTGTAGCAGCCCTGATAATTCAGTCATCCAGGTACGGGTACACCCAGACTCCTTGGCACTGCAGGAAGGCTGCCACCACTGTGATGCATTTGGTGAAGACCTGGAAGGACTGAGAAGAGGCCAAACGACAGGCTCAGAACTCGTACAGAAACCCCTCCGAGTATAACTGCAGGAACCAATGGTGGGACAGATGGATGGGGACATGGAAGAAAGCATCCTGAAGGTCCAGAGAGCAGAACCACATGTCCTGCTCCAGGGACAGGATAATCTGACTCAGAGTGACCATTCTGAAGGAACGCGACTGCAGAGATTTCTTGAAGTTGTGCAGATCCAGAATGGGGCACCAGCCCCTCCATCTGCTTTGGAACCAGAAAGCATCTGGAGACAAAACCCGGATCGTCTGGGGGGTCCAGGACACAAACCTCCACTTCCTTCAGGAGGAGCTGGGCAACGTCCTCCTGAAGGGCGGACAGCATGTCTGTGGACACCATGTACTCCCAAGGGGCGTGGGCACGGCTTGAAGGGAAAGCCTCAAACTCCAGAGGCAGACCCCAGCTGACCACTTCGAGCACCCACCAGTGTGTGGTGATATCCGATCAAGTGGACACGAAGTAGCAGAGTTTGCCCCCCCATTGGGGGACCCAGCGCAGCAGGACGGGCGTGGAGGGGGGGCCCCCCAACCTGTCACCAGGCAGGCTTGGAAGCCACGGTGGGGCCAGCTGAAGAAGCAGCTGTCCCTCGCATGCCAGGTTTCTGGACAACAGAAGCCACAGACTTTGGCCAAGAATGCCAAGCCTGCTGTTGCCCAGCAGGGGGTTGAAGCAGTTTAGCTGCAGGAGCAGAATAGGGCACAAACTGAAAGGACTTTTTCTTAGACATTGAGCCCTTGATGTCTTTCTGTGCGAAGTTGACAGAGTCCGAGGTGGCACTGGACTTCTCTATACAGGTGACATGGCCATCCACCCTGAGCCAAATAAGTTGGTAGCCAGAAAGGGAACATCCGCCAGCTTGTGCTGGGTATCGGCCATAAAGGTCGAATCTGCAACCATGCCCCAGAGCAAGAGATCACACACTGCCGAGCAATGGAGCTGGCATGAGTCACTAGTGTTCATGACCATCTGAAACTGCTGCAGGTCAGCTGGGAGTTGAGGGAGCATCCTATCAAGAGTGCCCAGCAAGGCATGGGCAAAGTGGGCCATCATGAGGGCCGAAGGACTTGAATTATGTACTCCCTGGAGGAGAGGAGGGAGAGAGGGGATATGATAGAGACATACAAGTATCTTACAGGGAGGAACAGGGTGCAGGAATACACTATTTTTAAGTGCAAAAGATTTTCCAGGACTAGAGGGCATGGGATGAAGTTGGAGGGAGGGTGATTCAGAGAAAACGTGAGGAAGAATTTCTTCACAGAATGGGTGGTGGACAAATGGAACACCCTGCCAGAGGAAGTGGTGGGGCCTGAAACAATCACGGGATTCAAAAATGCATGGGATAGACATAAAGGAATTCTGGAGGTCAGGGGTGAGGGGCAACAGACTTCTAGGAAAACATAAAGTGAACTTACAAGCTCAAATGGGCAGACTGGGTGGGCCGTAGGCCCTTGTCTGATGACACTGTCTATGTATCTATGAACTAGCCAGCCGAAGGCTGAGAGAGGAGGCTGCGTAAACTTTCTTATCCTCGTGATCCAATTTCTTGGACTCCTTGTCAGGAGGCTTATCGATATCCCTGACATGGTCAGTACGTCAAAAGACTGAGTCAGCAACCAGCCCTTCCACTGAAGGGTAGTTCATGAATCCAAAGAAAGAGCCCGTGGGGACCATATACTTGCATGCCATGTGAGCAGACAGTGTGGGACAGGAAGCAGGACGCTGCCACAGTTCCAGTGCAAGGCCAAGAATAGCCTCTGCAACAGGGAACACGACTCCGAGGTCATCTTCGTTGAGGATATCAGTAGAAGTGTTAGCCTGGCCTGAATGGGATCCCATGGGACTCCCTAAGATCAAGTGGAGCATGCATGGGGACAGTCATAAGGCAATTCTAGGGGTGGGGTAGGAAGAAGTAGGCTGCTGGTTAACCAAGATCTGCAGCTTATCCATCAGGTAGGGAAATGGGCAGACTGGGTGGGCCAAGCGGTCCTTATCTGCTGTCAAATTCTATGGCCCTGAAAGAAATAGGACCATGATCGGCCAACAAATCCTCATCCGACTTGCGATCAAAGCTGGAAGTTGGGTGAAAATACATGGACGAGTCCTCCAAGTCCGAGGACTTGTCAAAGACCAGCCAAGCCCCTGTATCCCCACTGAGTTTGTGGGACTCATCAGTGAGTGTCACCGTCACCGACAGCAGACGAGGAAGCTTGGGGGTTACATGGGCATCCTTAGGAGGGGGACCCTCCTTGGGCTGTGGAGGTGGGTGTTCCACCCTAATGGGTGGAGAGGCCAGGAATGGCCAAGCTGAGGAACCAGCTCAGACCGAGGGAACAGCATCCAGTGGAGTGCTGGGGTGGAAGTGGCACTGGCTGACACCCCACGCCCAGAATGAGCTGCTGCCACGAGTTCCTGCTAGCGATGCCATTTGCGGCAGAGCCGTTCCTCCCCAGTAGCGGAGGAAGAGTGTCACAAGCAGGATCGAGGACCTCGTCGGGAGCTGCTCGACCGCGAGCCAAGAGATTTCGACCAAGACCGTGACCACTTGGGAACTGGATGGCGAGGAGAAGCGGGAACCAGCAACAGATGCTTGGGGTTTCCTAAAGGGTCGAGCTCCTGAGGGGAAGGGTCTAGTTCAGCTTGCTGACCCAACTAGCCCTGGGAGAGGAGAGGAGAGGCAGGACCAGAGTCCTGGTGAGGGAGGTATCCCCTCATCTGGTGACAACAGGTTGACTGGGTCAAGAAAATTCTCGACTGACTGGTCAACCCGCGTTTCCACCAACAAGCTGGACGAGGACGCCGTGGGGCTAGCAGCCTGGAAAGAGGCCTAAGCTGACAGCTCGATGACCACTGAGTTTTTATTTACTTATTTATTTAGTTATTCAGAAAAAACCTTTGAGCACAAGCTCTTTTACAAAGGGTCCACATCATAGATTGCAAAACAAAGTACAGTAGGAGAAAGCAAAGGTACATTACAACGAACGATACAGCTTGGATTCAGAACTTACAGAAATAACTCAAAAACATAGGTACAAGCTAAATAACAAGCAAAAACACTTTATGAGGGTCTTGGGGGGGGGGGGGATAACAGCCACAAAGTGCCTTGTCAGTAGTTCAGAGGATAGCTGGCATTGGGGTGAATAAGAGAGGTACCAGAGAGAGAGGTAAGTACTGTGGTGGCGGTGAGAGGGTGGGGGAAGAGGGAAGATAAAGTATAGGGAGAAATGGTGGGTGAGGGGAGGCTGAGCGGAGACGACATGCTAGAGTAAAATGGTGGCGGTGAGAGGGTGGGGGAAGAGGGATGATAAAGTATAGGGAGAAATGGTGGGTGAGGGGAGGCTGAGCGGAGACGACATGCTAGAGTAAAATGGTGGGGTGTGAGGGGGCATGGTCAGGCATCCAGCATTAGTAGTGACTGTTTGGTAAACTCAAGGGACTATGAATTGGGGGAGAGGGGTGGCAGACGCTGAAGGAGCATGACGCAAACTGATTACTGGGGCACGTCATGAGATGGGACAGAGGGAAGGGGTATCTGAGGCCTGCCTAGTGCTTGCTGGGGGACAGAGAGAGCAGGTTGGCTGAACTCAGGGGCAAGTGCACTTAGAGAGTGTTATTAGGTGTTGTTTGAGGTCAGTTTTGAATTGTGCCAGACAATTGGTGGCCAAGAGGTTCCCAGGCAGTTCATTCATCCATAAGGGGGCCAGGTAGGCAAATTCACGTTGCCCAAGTGAGGTGCAATGGAAAGGGATCGCCAAGGCCCCTCTAGTCCTCCCTCTGGTGACCTGTAATGAGTTGGCCGCCTTGATCAAATTGCCTACACAAGGTGGTGTTTCACCCAACGGAACCTTCTTCCCTAGGATGCAAGTCTGGAATTTGACCATGTTTCTTAATGATAGCCAATTTTCACGTTCATACAGAGAGTACAGGTGTGAGTTAGCAGAGAGATGGGAACTAGAGGCCTGAGAACGCCTGCGGTCTCATGATCTGTGACGGAACTTTTTGGACTTGCCTTTGGAATCCCACTTAGACAATTCTGACCCACGGGAAAGGCCCTCCCTGAGGGTCAGAAGGGACTGACACAAGTCCTGGAACACCTCAGTAAACAAGGCACCAAGGCCCAAGGGAAAAGAGCCTGCTGCAGACTGGGCCGCTGCCTCCTCGAAGGCAGCCATTTGTTTGGCCACGCAGCCATGGAAACCACCTAACAGGCCTCCTTGGACTGGACAGGGGATCCCGTTTGTCCGGATGGCCCAAGAGGAGATGCGTATAGCAATCCTCCAGCATGGAGGGATGGAGGCAAGGCAAGGCAAATTTTATTTTTAGGGTGCCCATTCTGTGACGCTCTGAGCGCCTAACAAAACATTTATTAAAAAATAAAACAGATAAAAATACAATAAAAATGTTTTAGAATAAATAAGATTCAAAATAGCAACTTTAAGATCAGTTTCAGATAACTAGGATGGTTGGACTGGATAATCAATCCATAACAGTCAGGCTAAAGAGGTGGGCCTTCAGCCTCATCTTGAAAACCACAATCGAAGGCGCCTCCTGGACTGCAGATGGAAGTGAGTTCCACAGGGTCGGCCCAGAGACACTAAAAGTACGGTCACCCGATGTCTTGAGCTGAACCCTGGGAAAGTCAAGGAGTACCCTCGAAGAGGAGCGGAGGGGGTGAGCAGAGGTCACAGGTGTCAGGAGCTCTGACAGGTAGCCAGGACCTAGTCCATATAGGCCTTATAGGTAAGTAAGCCCACCTTCAAAAGGACCCTCCACCTGACAGGCAGCCAGTGCAGAGCACACAGGACAGGGGTCACATGACAGGACCAAGACAGGCCCATCAGTAACCGGGCCACCGCATCCTGCACCAGCTGTAGTCTGCGGAGGGTCCCTCCTGTGACCCTGAAGTATAAAGAATTGCAGTAGTCAAGCCTAGAGGTAACAAAGCCATGTACCAAAGTCGTCAGATCCTCAGGCAGAATGAGGGGCTTGATCCAGGCAATGTTCCACAAGTGGTAAAAAACACTTTTGACTACAGATGATACCTGATCTTCAAAGGTCAGCCTGAGGTCCAGGATCACACCGAGACTACACACCCTCGGGGAAGCCACCAATGGAGCAGACCGCAGGAAAAGACCTGTGTTAGCTCCAGGTGACAACCCATTATGCCCGCAACCTGGCTTGATCACTAGCACCTCCGTCTTATCCAGGTTTAGTCTCAGCCAGCCGGAAGCCATCCAGTCATTGATTTTAGCCAGACAGCTGTTTAGCATGTCAACAGCACCGGATGTTCCAGTGCAAATGACAAGTACAGCTGGGTGTCATTTGCATAGCAGTGAAACTCCACGCTGTATTGCCGAATGATCTCACCCAGGGGCAGTATGTACACTGCAAACAGCATCGGCAACAGGATTGAGCCCTGTGGTACTCCACATGACAAGGGCATTGGGGAGGAGGAAAAATTTCCCATCATCACCCGCTGCACCCTATTAGAGAGATAGGACTCAAACCATCTGATGACAGCACCAGCGAGTCCACAAAACTCAGAGAGTCAATTGAGAAGCACAAAGTGGTCCACAGTGTCAAAAGCTGACGAGAGATCGAGGAGCACAAGAACTGAACTGTCTCCTCTATCTCTAGCCCCAAGTAGATCATTATGCACCCTAACTAGAGCTGTTTCTGTGCGATGTCTAGCCCGAAACCCCGACCGAGACGGCTCACAGATGTCAAAGGACATGAGGCGATCCTCGAACTGCTGTGCCACCAGTTTCTCAACAACCTTGCTCAAAAATGGCAGGTTGGAGACTGGACGGTAATTCTCCCGGACGTCTGGGATGGTAAACAAGGAGAATTCTGCAACCTGCACCTGGACCCCCATGCACGGCAACACACTCAAAAGACCTAGTATTACCAACTGGATGCACCGTGAAGCCCAGGCTGGATCTAAAAACGATGGCCACTCCCCCCACCCCTGCATTCCTTTCTCGGGCAGTATGCTACAGAGTACCCAGCGGGGACAGCAGCCTCTAGAACTGGGCCAACATCGTCACCCAGCCAGGTTTCCGTAATGCAAGCCAGGTCAAAAGAGGAAATAACATCTGCAAAAATGGCGGTCTTGTTCCTTATTGACCTGGCATTGCAAAGCACTGCTTAAAGAGGATTAGAGGGTACAGTCAGTCCTCCAGCTGTTTGCTCACTCAGTCTGGTGGGATCCCTGGGTATGGAGACCCAGGGAGGGTGCGGCAAAGTCTGCAAGCTTGAGGATCCTGATCCTGTCACAGGCAATACACGCCACATAGAGTATGGATCAGTTCACAGTATCTTTGAGCCACATGGGCGTGTCTTAAACCTGGGGCCTAATTTAGAACCAGCCAATTCCATGACACGACTAGGAAAAAACAGCGAAGCTGAGACCAAAATGCAAGGAAGTACAAAAAAAAGATAGGGCCTACACCTAACGCAGAGCGTGATGGAGAGAACCAGTCTCTTCCAGCAGAAAGAAAGATCTGACGTCATGGAGCGGTGCCAAGGGGATGCCACCCAGGTGGGTGGGTGGGTGGGAAGAGCTAGCTTGAAGACCTTCTGGACAGATTTAAAGGGGAAAGGAATTCTGCCAGAAGTGTGGATAGTACACTATATCCACGACCCTAGAAATGAAAGTTACGCACTTACTGTGACTGTTAATCTTCCAGAATATCTTCACCACTGATTACAAATTATGGGTTTGAGCCAGAGGCACTTGGAACCCACAGGAGCACAGCTTTTGCCAAGTGACGGGCCGCGGCTACTGGGCATGGCGCCTGTACACTCCCTACATGATGCCGCATGCCAGCCAATAACCGCTGCCAGTTCCCTCACTAACCTCGGTTCTGTTCACCAGAAAAGAAATAAAGTTGGAAAAAAATAAGAGAGGGCTAAGAATTTCCCTAGCCTACAGGGATAAGGAAACATAGGAAATATAAATGGACAAAATAAAACCCGACTACCAACCTTTGAAACAGGAAAAAAAAAGGCACGGTAAGTGGCTTAAAGGAGTAGCTGGGTATGGAACCAGCGTCTCACAACACTAGCCAGACAGAAGAAGGACATTGATTCTTAAAGGAGCAGTTCTGAATTGTGTGGCTCTGGCAAGAAAAGCAAGAGGGGATGCCCAAAATTGGGACCCCCTGTAACTGAGATGGCACAATGTACTGAACAGGAATGAATCACATAACTCCTGGAAAAACCAAACCTCATACATACTGCCTGCTGGAGGATTGACTGAATAGCTAGTCAAAATAGGTTTCCTTTTTTCCCTCAGGGAAGAAAGGAAGGAATCATAGGTGCAAAGGAGTCAAGATATGTTCATCTCTCGGCAGACACCCCTTAGGGTAGTGGGCTAACAGCCCAGCTGGCATAAGAGGAGAAGAAGGGCATACCAACCAAAAGGATAGTCCGGCACAGCCAGAAGAAAAACATCAGCAAAAAGGACCTGCTTCTCCTGAAACAACTGGGATGCACCCTGTGTAAGGGCAAGTGTGCGTGATCCAATCTGGTGCACAGCACTCTTCCACAGACAGCACAACTCCCAGGTGGAGTTAGACTGAATAGTGCCCAGAGGCACCGAGTACATGTAGCAAATAAGTAAGCATTAACCCACGACGAAGGTGGCATCTAATGGGGAATTAATGCATGGCTGGGACAATTTAATAGTGCAGGGCCACAGGCCGAGTGCTTACAATGGCCCAACCATGCATTAATTCCCCATTAAATGCCACCTTCGGAGTGGATTAATGCACTTGTAACATGGTCTGTACATTGCTAGGTGTGTCATGCATAACTGTCTACTGTTGTAATGAATCAGAGGCTGACAGCATTGAAATAAGACAGTAACGTTTTCTGTACTTTTCACACGTTAAGATGACTCACTCTTGCATACGTATGTGTTGTTTTACACATTTTGCTGGACACTACTACAATCGATGCTGCAATGACTTCTATAACTTTTTTCCTATTTCTGACAGCTGTTATTGTTGTACCCTGCTCAGGAGGACCGCGCTTGGCGACTTCTACTCATTCGGATTCAGCGTGTCTTGCTCATTGGCATACCCCGTTAGCCCGCTTGCTGAATAACCCTCTGTTGTTTACCTTACAACCTGTTGTTCACATTACTACTTCTTTTGTCCTACTCTCCATTTTTCCGCCTACTTGTTGATGTCTGTTTCCACACATTGTTCCGACTATTTAAACTTCACGCTCTCATATACCGTGAAGCAGTCCAACTCCACCAGATGTCCCCTTGCTTCATCAAGGACATTCTCCCACGTTCCCCCATCTGGAATCCCACTACGTTGTCTTATAACAGGTTTCTCGCATGCGTCTCTGTCTCTTGCTCTTCTCCTCCTCCTTGACACTTTTCGGCTTTGTCCTGCTGTCTACTTTCCCCCTCTCCAGCCTTCCTAGTCTCCAACCCTGTTATCGACTTTCTCACAACATCTCTTATTCATCTCTTCGTTCTCTATATCACCGATACACTTTCTCTCTCTCTGTCTCCCTTACAGTTGTCCTACTCCCCGTTCTATCTACCTACTTGCTGTAACAAAACTTGATCGCTAATCTTACCTGTTCTGTTTTTCTATACTGCTCTTTTGTCGCCTGTGCCTACTTTCTGCATTACACAAGCAACACGGCATTATCATGCCATAATGCCGTGTTGCTCTTGTACCAGCTGACTGAACTGAACCAATTGTCTTTCTCATTTATCATGTTCTTCTTTTTGCCATGTTACAATAGGGAAATACTCCAGGAAGGTGTTATACCCAGGGAAGGTAGGAGAACAAGAAAGAAACGCAGGAAGGGAGCTGCCTTCTCTCACTTTTTGGGGGGTTGATATGAGGCCCTAAAATGAACCCTCATCCCAGTTTTGAGGTTTATTTGTTTGGTGGGAGTTGGAACCCAGTAATGGGTTCTAAACCCATTCATTCAATCATTCATTCATTCTAAAAAGGAACTACTGTATAGGGAGGACAACTGGGGAGATGCCACTGCACTAGACGGTACCAGCCAGCACTATCATATTCTGCAAGATCAACAGTTACGGTAAGTGCATAACTTTGATATATTCCAAGAATCAGTCTTCACCACTGATTCCAACATATGGATCCCAGTACCAAGCTTCCCTTCTTACCTGAGGGAACAGCTGGCTCACCCTGGTGGTGACAGATACCCTCAGCATTGGGGAGAACACCTGAGGGCAAGGGCTCTTTACAGGTCCGGCGAGACCTGATACTGGTCAGGGCCAGACAGGAGCTCCTGAGGTACAGGATCAGGAGGGTTTTCCTACAGTTCTCGCCTGACCTTAGGAGACTACAAATGAGCCCCCTGCAAGTGTGAGTTAAACAACTCACACTGAGCCAAAGGTGCCAGTTGGGAGAGGTACATAGATACATAGACAGTGTCGGCAGATAAGGGCCTATGGCCCACCCAGTCTGCCCATTTGAGCTTGTAAGTTCAGTTTATGTTTTCCTAGAAGTCTGTTGCCCCTTACCCCTGACCTCCAGAATTCCTTTATGTCTATCCCATGCATTCTTAAATCCCGTGATTGTTTCAGCCCCCACCACTTCCTCAGGCAGGGTGTTCCACTTGTCCACCACCCGTTCTGTGAAGAAATTCTTCCTCACGCTTCCTCCGAATCGTCCTCCTCCAACTTCATCCCATGCCTTCTAGTCCTGGAACATCTTTTTAGCTTAAAAATAGTGTATTCCTGCACCTGTTCCTCCCTGTAAGATACTTGTATGTCTCTATCATATCCCTCTCTCCTCCTCTCCTCCAGGGAGTACATGTTCAGTTCCTTCAACCTGTCCTCATAGGACTTGTGATGCAATCCATGTACCATCTTTGTTGCCCTCCTCTGAACCTTTTCTACTCTGTCTATGTCCTTACGTAGGTAAGGTCTCCCAACTGTACACTGTACCCAGGTGGGCCTCACTAGTGTCTTGTATAGTGGAATTATGACCTCCTTTTCCTGCTGGTGATGCCCCTGCCTATGCATCCCAGAATCCTATTTGCTTTACCTGCTGCCTTATCACACTGTTTCCTACCTTGAGGTCATCAGAGATAACCCCAAGATCCCTTTCCTGCTTGGTGCATGCTATATCCTCACCCCCAACTGATATATTGTGCCAGGGTTTTTGTGCTCCATATGCATTATCTTGCACTTCTTTGCATTGAATTTCAACTGCCAAACCCTTGACCATTCTTCAAGTTTCTGCAGGTCCCTTCTCATTCTGTCTACACCTCTGGTGTGTCTGTTCTGTTACAGAGCTTTGTGTCATCAGCGAACAGTGAAATTCTGCCTCCAGGTCCCATGCAATGTCACTGATGAAGATGTTGAATAGGACCCGGTCCCAGCACTGATCCCTGTGGTACCCCACTGGTCACTCTTCCCTCTGTGGAGTGACAGCCATTTACCACCACCCTCTGTGTCCTGCCGCCCAGCCAGTTACCTACCCACCACACTACTGTCCTGCCCACACCCATATTCCCCAGTTTGTGCAATAGTCTTCTATGTGGCACAGTGTCAAAGGCCTTGCTGAAGTACAGATAGGCCATGTCCACTGCCCTCCCCTGATCCACCTCCCTAGTCACCCAGTCAAAAAATTCAACCAGATTGGTCTGACATGACCTCCCCCTGGTGAAACCATGCTGCCTTGGGTCCTGTAGTGCATCGACAACCAGATGTTCCACCAATCTCTCCTTCAGTAGTGCTTCCATGATCTTCCCCACTACCGAGGTGAGGCTGACTGGTCTGTAGTTCCCCGCTTCCTCTTTGTTCCCACTTTTGTATTAGGGGACTACATCTGCTGTCCTCCAGTCTTTGGGTACCTCCCCTGTTTCCAGTGATTGGCTAAACAGGATAGCCAGAGGTTCAGGCACCACCTTTCTTAGTTCTTTAAGGACCCTGGGGTGCACCCCATTTGGCCATATTGCTTTATCAACTCTTATTACTTACAGTTCCTTCAGGACCTCGGTAAAGGGACTCTGGCCATTTCTGCACCATTCTCACCCCTTGTACCCCTTCAGACCCATTACTCTCCTCTTCCTCAGTAAAGACTGGCAGAAATACCTGTTCAATATGTCAGCTCTACTGTTGTCATTCTCCACCTGCCTCCATCCTCCCCTTCAGTCTCACTATCCTCCCTTTGCCTTTCTTTTTCACTTATGTACCTGTAAAGGTTTTGTCCCTCTACCCACTGATTTTGCAATGTGTTCTTCTGTCTGATCTTTGGCTTCCCTTACTGACCTCCCTTTGCTTCTCCTGGTACTTCTCCCTATCCCTTCTGACTGTGTATTTTGTATTGCTTGAATGCAATCTTTTGGCTTTCACTTTCTTTGCTACCTCTTTGGAAAACCATAATGGTCTCCTCTTCCTTTCCTCTTGCTAACCTGCTTAATGCATAATTCTGTTGCTCTTGTAATCCCCATTTTAAATACTGCCCACTGTTCCTCAACCCGATTCCTGCCCCATTCCCTTAATGCCTCTTTCAAGTATCTCCCATTTTCCCAAAGTCTGCCCCCTAAAATCCAGGATACGTGTTTTTGTGTGGTTTGGTTCTGCTCTTTCTGTGATTTCAAACCACAATGACTAGTGGTCACTGTTCCCCAGGTGCTCCCCCAGTTACCCCCATCACACTGTCCCTGTTTGTGAGCACAAGGTTCAGTATTGCCTTCTGCCGAGTTGGTTCCATGACCAGTTGCTTGAGGAAGGCACCTTGAAGGGAGTCCAGGATAAATCTGCTCCTAGTTGATGCTGCTGCTGGGATGCTCCAGTCCACTGCTGGAATATTGAAGTCTTCAACCAGTACTACCTCACCCTTGTCTGCCATCCTTTGGATGGCTAGCATCAGCTCCCTATCTGTTTCTTCCTCCTGGGCTGGTGGTCTATAGACCACACCTGTGCGGATGGCTGGCCCCATTTTCCTTTCCAGCTTAACCTACAGTATCTCTCCCCCATTTTGTTCCTCCTGGATCTCTGTGGCCCTTATGTCATTTTTCACATACAGTGCCACTCCTCCTCCCTCCCTTCCTACCTGCCCTGTCTCTTCTGAATATGTTGTAGCCAGGTATGGCCATCTCCCAGTCATGGTTATCATTACACCAGGTTTCAGTGATGGCCACAATGTCCAGGTCTGACTGCACCATGACAGCCTCCAGATCTTCCATCTTGTTGCTAAGGCTCCAGGCATTGGCACACACGGCTTTCCATGATTTGACCTCCCTAGACTGTTTCGCTGTTCTACTCCAGCCCCTTCCTTGGTTGTCCTTTATCCCTGGCTCTCTTTGCTGTCTGCCCTTCTGCTGAATTTTGCCCCTTTTCTGCCTATCCACCTCTTGGGTGCTAATCTCCATCTTTTGCACACTGCTTTGTAGAGATAGCCACTCCTCCAGTTCACTGGTTCCACTGCTAGCTGTGGTGGGGTGAGCAAGTAGGTAACCTCCTTGCTGGCCTGCCACCCCCCTTGGCTAATTTAAATGCTAGGTGAAGCCACTCCATCAAGATAATGCAGACAGAGGTTCCTACCAGACTGGAGGCTACCTTGTTGGCATCACAAAATGCCCTCGCCCGATGCCGTGCTACCTCCACCCCTGAGTAAAAAGGTCAAGGGCCTGTCTTGACTGTCTTGCTCTGGTGCAGTGCAGCTAACAGGCTGTATAGTTGCAACCACAGGTGACGGTTGTAGGTCGCAATATGTGCCTGATGTGCAGAGATACACATGAGGGCATGTGCTGAGGTGAAAGCCGTCCTCTCAAGAGCATCTATGTGAGCAGAATTTGCAACCAGGGGTCGGTCACATGTGAGGTTTGGTGGCTCTGATGGGGTCTGCAGTACCTGAAGCCCCAAAGTGGCCTGAAGTGTCTCACCTACAGACTCAGTGGGTGCACAATACCGCATGAGGAGGTCCATGGAGATGGCCGGACTGGAGGAGGGACGCCTCCACACTGCCCTAGATGCCTCCTCCATGGACCTAGGGCAAGAAAGAACAACTACAGTTTCAATGTTGGGAAGTCTAAGAAGTCCCAATGGCAGGGCTACCGGATCACAGCTTGCATGGACTTCAGAGTTGAGTGCCTAGATCATCTCCACCAGGAATCATTGGTACAGGGTGTACTCAGCAGAAGAGAGGTGGGCACATGATTCACTGTCCTCCCTGGAGGACGTCGATAAAGGCAAGGTACCCCCTCGGGCCAGGGTCGGTGGCGGGGAGAAGGGCCAGGACTGAGCACTAAGGCACCAACCCATGCCCACTGTTGTTCTGACATTAGGAGCCCCTTGTGGCCCATCAATGAGGGCATCCTTTCCAGGAATTGATGAGACCCTTCTAGAAGGGGTTGAGACTCCTGGTCTCTGGCACCTTGTCCTGGACTGCCAAACTAAGCATTAGGCCTCGCCTGACATGAGGGCCTAGCAGACTCACCCAAAGAGTGTCCTCCTACCTCTGTGGAGTAACTCGATCAGTGCCCATGGTAAAACCCCGAGTTGAGGAGAGTGGATTGATACAGATCCCACAAGGCGACGCCAGTCCTCACCAATGGCAGTGACATCCAATGGTACTGGAGAAAACGTCATCTCTGGGCCATCTGGCACCAGGCTTAGGATTGGTGAAAGCCTCAGAGGCAGGGTCATCCCCGTCACCGTGGTTGGTGCCAATTTTGACTTTGCGCCCAGAACCATCACCCTCCTCAGTGTTGCAGGCAACACCAGAGTTGGGGACGACCTCTAGAATATCGTCAGCACCTCATGTGGAGCTGGATCTAGGACTGGCACCATGGCCATCGCTGCCTCTGTCACCATCTCCAGAGTCGTCCCCATCCTCGGTGTTGCTAGCGACACCATGGACACTGACAACATCTGAACTGGCAACACCCACTCAGGGCTCGAAATAATGACTTCAAGGGTCCATTTCCTCTGGAAATGTAGGTGGTGCAGCATACATTTCCAGGGAAAATGGTACATTTCCACATAGAAAATCGAAAAAAACTGTAGAGTGGTCCAGGAACACAATTTAAACCTCCCCTTCACTCTCTCCCTCACAGGAGCTGCTTGATGCCTTTTCTGAAGCCTGACTGAGGCAGGACGTTTTGGCCCTTCTCTAAATAATTTTCTGAGGTGCCAGGACTTTGCCCCCCTTCTGCAGACTGTTTTTCTTTTTTTGAAAGACTTTTGTGCCACAGGACTGTTTGCCCCCTCACACTCTGCCTCAATATGTTCTTTCTAAGTCTGACTGTCAAGCAGGACGTTTTGCCCCCTCAGTCTGTCACAGAATTTATTTTTTAAGCCTCACTGTTCAGGCAGGACTCCCCCAACCCTTTTCTACTACAGCTGTTTACAGAACCCTCACTGTGCAGGCAGGACATTTTCCAAGATCTTGAATTTCAAGCTGTCCCATTCTTTTTGTCCCGCCAGGTACTCCCCCCCATGCACAGTCACTTTTCTCCTAGTGCCAAGTTGTGAACCAAATACAAAAAAACAACAGTACCCCAAATAAAGGAAAAGTGAGTACTGGCCTTTCTCAATGCAACCAAGCAGAGCATGCAACGGAAATCCTCCCTTGCTGGCTGCCAACTGACTACTGCATCATGTATATTCAGCACAGTGAGGAAGGATCGCAAGCAGCCAATCAGGAGGCACGAATGGGTCACATGCTTCTCTTCTGTATGTGAGGACCCCAAAGCTGTCCGCAGTGCCGCCTGATTGGAAGCCTGAACTGCTGCATGGAGATCTGCCAGCCCTTGAAGGTATGGTCACTCATTGCACACATGCTCCCTGCCCCCAGCCCAAAATGAAAGGTAAGGGCTGCTACACTCACTCTCTGCTGCCACCATGACCGCGCGGTGAACTCGTTCTCTGCTGCCACCATGGTCGCATGGTTAAATAGTGTACTGTGGTTCAGCATTTCAGCATTTCCACACAGAAATGCAGAAAGGTAAATTACATTTCCAGCAGCCTTTCTGCATTTCCACAGAAATACAGAAAGGCCGTATTTTGAGCCCTGCCATTCCAGCCAAGCAGCATAACTGGAAGAGGCGCACTCAATTTGAAAGCTGACTAGCTGTTTTAAATTTTGTACTTAGCCCTCCACGGGTGCAGATGCACCAGAACAGGGGTTGGAGAGAGTCACTGCATCTCCTCCATGACTCTCCCCCCTCAGACTGCCGAGCTCAGACACACAGAGCCACCGGGAATGAGAGCTCATTTCAGCCGGAGCTCCACCTACTCCAGCTGAGCCAGACAATCAGCAGCAGGACTTCTTCAAAAACAGCTGCCCCCAGGCGGCCCTCTGCACGAGGGACCGAGTGCAAAGGACATCAGGAGTCTGCCAGGAGTCAGCCAGCCGCCAGAAACTCTGCCTGTCTCATCCTAGGTAAAACTGTATATGCATATCATTTAATCACATTGCTAGTGGGAGTATTGTATGGAGTCCTGTCTGTAATATATTTAGGAGAGTACTACATGTTAATGTAGTAGCCTACGTCCACGCTATCTTCTTATCTCCCTGCTTCCCACACCCCTCTCCAGCTCCCCTCCCATTCTCACCCCTCCCCTCCTTTCTACCGCCACACTCCCTACCTCTCCCCCCCTACTAACACCCGCCACCCTCCCACTTGCCTACCATGCCCCTCTTCCGAAATGCCACTGGCTACTCTCTTTTAAACCTACTCACCTCCATTCTTTGAGTGCTTAGATATCAAATGCTACGGCAACCTGTAAATAATTGTAACTGATTTGACAAAGCCATTATATTGTTGCTATGTTCATTCCCGACCTGTTGATGTGATTAATGTTCTTAGTTTTTTTTTTTTATTATTGATCTGTTGTACTGCCCTGATGTGGAACCTTTTTTAAACAAGCAATACTCAAAGGTGTAATTCCGAAACTAGTAATAAATAAATAAATAAAAATAAACTATAATTAATACTCACTGCCTATGTAAGGTATTTGCAGAACAGTGTTTTGTGCTATAGCCAGTGAGCCTTTGCTTTGCTGGGTTGTTTTGTGCTACAGTTAGATCACACAGCCTCACCCTACCTGGGTCAGCACTACAAGGTAATTTAACTCCAGTTTTCTGTATTAAAGATAAGCCTGTACAGGAACACCCTGCCTGGGCGATGAGTTAGTTTTAACTCCTGTTTTCTTTGCTATATATCTAAGCAAGCAGCTACACCCTACCTCTGTGAGCACCACAAAGCAGTTTTTAACTCATGTTTTTTTCTGCTGTAACTAAGCCTGCAGCTACACCCTACCTGGGTGAGCACTATGAGGTAGTTTTCTGTCCCTGTTAGCTACAGCTACACCCCATATGGGTGAGCAATATGAGTTTTACTGAATGTTTGCTTAGTACAGGTCTTTATAAGGATGGAGTTCAGAGTGTGCCAGCTGTGGGGCTCTCTTCCCTAGGGATATGCTCTGGAAGAGGGAACACTGCCCCATCTGCAGGACCTTGGTGAACCTTCAGGCTCAGCTGACGGCAGCAAGAGTAGAAACATCTCAGCAAATGAAAAGGGGGGGGAGGGGCAGTGCAATGAAGCTAAAAAGTAGCAGCGGTAAAACAAATGTTAGACAGGACACAGCTAACCACGCTAAAAAATCAATGATGGCAAATCAGTAAAGTTAGATGCAGTGCTTTATTAGGATCTGTGAAAGAAACCACAGCACAAAAGTACCCCAACTCTTTGAACCTTACGGTTCTTCCTCAGGGTGTGGGGGCTGAACCCAACATTCATCTCTTAAATATTATATAAAATAAGTGTGCAGTCACCCTATAAATACGTGGATCAAAAGCACAGAATAAAAGTGATTAAATTAATAAAATGATGAAACACCCCAAATGTAAAGTTCAAAATGCTGGGGGTAGTTTTGTGCCATGGGTTCTATCTTCAGTTCCTAATAAAGGACTGCACTTAACTTTACTGATTTGCCAGCACTGATTTTCTCAGCACGGTTAGTTGTGTACTGTAGAAATATCTCAGCTGCATCATTGATTCAGCCGGGAGACCACCCCCACTCCCCTAGAGACCCACTGGTCCAGGGGGTGGAAAGTGGTGGGAGGGAGTCGGGGAAGGGAAGCAGGATTAGAAACAAGGAGGTTGTCCAGCCTCTCACCATCCAGATGGCAAACAGCTTCACACTCCTAGATGAGATTCAGGCGCCTGACTCTGCTGGTGGGGTCTCCAAGACAGTCAATGGGAAACAACAGGACATGTGATAGCACCCAAGGGGAGCAAGTCTACCATGAGAGTTTTAGTGGTTGGGGACTCAATGATTGGGGGAGGGGTAGAGAGGGCTGGACAAGAGGGGGATGGTTCGGTGCCTTCCTGGGGCATTAGCCAGCTTGGATTTAGAAAGGATAGGGAGGATAGAGGAGAGGGAGCAGGGGGATGTGGGGGTGCTAGCACACCTAGGTACCAATGCTCTGGCAAACCAATCAGTGGAGATGGTGAAACAGAACTTCTGTAGACTGGGGGACAGACTGGCAGCACACTCAGCCTCCCCTGGCCTTTTCTGAAGTCCTCTCAGTGTGGTGCAGGAAGAGGCAGCAGGATAGGATAAGGAGAGAAGTAATAGAAGAGTTCAATGGATGGATTAAGGGATAGTGTAAGGATAAGGGATACCACTTTGTGGGGGATTGGGGGGACTTTTGGAACAGCAGTCTCTTTAAGGGTGATGGACTTCATCTGATGAGACAGAGGGCCTGAGTTGTGGGAGACTGGGTCTAGGGGAACTTCAACGGCAGGGAGAGGACGGGGATCCTAGCAAGTACTCCCCCACACCTGGGGACTTGTAGCAGCACAGCAAGTACAAAGAAAGCTGTGGCCTTTATTGGACTAGGTGAAGGGAAGGAAAGGGAGAGGGGGAGTGCAAAGGGTGCAAGCACCAAGAATAACAAGGGGATGAGAGGACATGCAAAGCACAAGGATGGTAGCAAAGTATGATCAGGGGGTCAGATGGAAGGGGCTATGCCTTAATGCCAGGAGCCTAGGTAACAAAATCAGTGTGCTCCAGGCACTGATAGCAGACACTGAGGTGGACTCTGTTGCCATAATGGAAATGCAGGCTCTGGAAAATAACGACTAGGAAATGACTGATACCTGGGTACTCCAATGCTCAGGAGGATAGAGACAGGTGGGGAGTAGTCCTTTTTGTCAGGAAGGCATCGAGATGGTGGAAGATATGTGCATCAAGGGTAGTAATGGAGAGACTGAGTCGCTATGGGTGCAACTCACAGCAGCCTCAGGCAAGAAATTGGGTTTGGGGGTGCCAGGGTAAGGGGGAGGACAAGCAGCTCAGGGAAGAACTGGAAAAGAGGGGTAGCTAAGGGGGGAGTAGCGGTGGTGGGTGATCTGAACCTGCTGGACATTGACTGGTATGTGCAAGCGGCCAGGAGCACCGGAAGTCAGGTCTTGCTGGATGCCTTCCAGGACTGTCTGCTGGTCAGCTAATTAGGGAGTCCACCAGACAGACAGAAGTTTATCGATGTTTTGCTCACCAGTTCGATGGTAGTTGGAATTGTGGAAGTAGGGGAGCCACTAGGGAACAGTGACAATAACTCAGTTTGGTTCAACCACAAATGAGAGCTGAAGTCCTTGATTTTATAAGGGCGGACTTCAATAGGCTGAGGGAAGTTGGTCAAGGTCAACTCAGTAGGGGTGGACAACATAGATGGAGTGGAAGAGAGATGAGGGGCAATAAGGAGGGCCACTTTCGGGTACGTGTGAGAATAGTAACCAAAAAAGGGAGACAGCTATGATTCTCAACAAGGTCAGGGAAGCAGTGAGGGCCAAGAAAAAGGCCTTCTACCAATTTAAAGAAAAGCAGAGGGAGAACGAATGGGGAGAATATTTGCTAAATATACAGAGGCAAAGAGGGCAGTTAGGGAGGCAAAAGCAGGCACAGAACTGCTTACTATAGAGGGGGTCAAGAGTAGAGAAAACATTCTTCAGGTATATTAGTGAAAAAAGGGAAGAAAGGAGAGAGAATTGTAAGGCCACCTGAGGGGACTAAAATGATCGAGGTGGGCGGGCAAAAGGCCTCTGTCCTTAACTATTGCTTTTGCTCAGTTTTCACTAGGGAGGACAGTGGACCCTTGCCAGAGAGTGGCGTCAATGCAGCCACTGAGGGGTCCCAGAGATGAGGCAGATAACATCTGCTAGCGAAAGGGCGCCAAAGATTTATTTCTTTATTTATTTAATGTCTCTGATTACAACAACCTTTGAGCTAGTAGCTCATTTACAAAGGTTCCACGTCCAGTACAAACAATGAGATTTGCAAAGGTATTTAATTTGTGCACAATCAGTTCCAGAGTTACACAGTGTGAGGAACAGTACAATGTGGGCCAATGCAAAATCAGTTCAAGTGGCAGCCTGGCTGGCTCTGTCAGTAGGAAGGGGAGGAAATGGCAGCCAAGTATAGCCTTGTCAGATGGGGAAGAGCAGGGCGATAGGGCATGGGGGGAAACCGGCCTTACCTGTTAGTTTTGGTCCCAGTGCACCAAGCATAGACAGGAAAAGAGGGAATATGGGGGGGTGCGAGGATGAGAGAATAAGGGGTATAGGTATTATGGGGCAGAGGAGGACACACAGGAGTGGGCTTTGTTGTAGGCAGAGGTAAAGCAGGCTAATTGGTGCGCTCACATTTATCCATCAGAATTAGATGCGAATGGAGCTCCTTTTTGAACTGCCCAATGTCCTGGCGAGAGTAGTAGGGAGTCCACTGAGCCACAGAGGGGCCCCTATAGGTGAAGGAGAGCTGGGCTACTGAGGTATTTCTGAAAGGCACCTGGAGGGCGTCTCTGGCAGTGCTCCTAGTGAAGTGCAGGCAGTGTGAACGCTGGAAGAGCTTTGTATATTGGGGTTGGGGGGGGGGTTAAGTCCTAGGCATGCTTTTTCACCAAGGAGGCAAACTTTGTACATGATCTTGCCCTGGAGTGTGAGACAACTGGATTGGGCATAAAGGTTGCAGGTGTGTGTTAGTTTCCTAGCACCCAGAACCAGTCTGCATGCTTTATTTAGTGCCACCATAAATCTTTTTAAAGCTGTTTCGGAGGCTACTGTACACTGCTAGTCCACAGTCTATAACAGACAGTACAGAACTGTTAACAACGAGTCTTATGGCCTCTTGTGTCAGATAGTTCCTATGCCTGTAAAGGGCACCTAGTCTGGTATTTATTGTTTTAAACAACTGGTCAATGTGTGGGTGAAGGAAATACAGGTTACTCACCTGTAACAGGAGTTCTAGGAATGGTATATGTTGTTCATCCACACTCATTGGCAGGTATCCTTGCCGCTTTAAATCTTGCCGGAAGGTCTTCAAGCTTGCTCCTCCCACCCACCCGGTGGTATAACTCTCGGCCCGCCCATGACGCCAGATCTGCCCGCTGGAAGCCCAGGCTGCGCCAGTCGAGGTTTGGTGGTCGTGGTGGATGAACAATATATACCATTCCTAGAACCCTGTTACAGGTGAGTAACCTGTATTTCTAGGGACATGGATATGTTGTTCATCCACACTCATTACAGACTCCTAGCAGTTCTCCGGGAGGAGGGAGGCAAGCGACACCCCAATACTTACTTGGGAAAGAGAGACTGGAGAACCGAGGCCCCAAAACCAGCATCCCGGCGTGACTCAAGGTCGATGTGGTAATGGGTAATGAAGGTGTTTGCTGACTTCCAGGTAGCAGCCCTGCAGATTTCCTGGATAGGGACGTCCCTGGAAGCAGCCATCGCAGCAGTATGGCGGGTAGAATGAGCTCTTATCCTCTGGGAGGCTCCATGCCCGCCAACTTATAGCAGAGATCTATGCAGGGAGGTTACCCACCTGCTTATCGTCCGCCTGGCTGCAGGTCTGCCAGATGCGGCTTCAGCGTAGGGTGACAAACAGCTGGCTAACCTCTACCCGACTTCAGCCGGTGGCGCTCCTTATAATAGCGAGCCCTTCTAGGGTCCAGAGTATGGAGCCTATTCGGCCTCCGAGGTGTGATTGGGGTAGAACACCGCAGAGTCAACACCTGGTTAAGGTGAAACTCCGACACCACCTTCGGAAGGAATTTCGGGTGGGGCGCAGGACAACCTTGTCCCTGTGGAAGACCAGGTAAGGAGACTCGATGGAAAGCGCCTGGAGCTCTCCCATCCTTCTGGCTGACGTGATAGCCACCAAGAAGGCGGCCTTCCACGACAGGTGAGAGAAAGCACACCTGTGCATAGGTTCGAATGGCTTGCCCATGAGCTTTGCCAGTACCAGCAGTAGATCCCACGGAGGTGGGGGGTTCCCGACTGAGAGGAAATGTGATCAAGGCCTTGGAAAAAGCCCAGACCACCTTCTCCTGCGCACTGACTGCTTCCCGTCCGCCCTGTAAGCAGAGATGGCTGCCAGGTGCACCCTTAGGGTCGCCGACCTAAGCCCTTGACTGGAAAGGGACCATAAATAGTCCAAGATGCTTGCCAAGGAACAGGAGGAAGGGTCCAAGCCCTGCTCTGACACCAAATGGAAAACCTTTTCCATTTGAAGGCATAGCATTTTCTGGTCGACTCTACGGGACGCTCAACTACATTGAGGACCTCGTCCGGAAAGACCCAAGGCCTGGAACTCTCAGCCTCAGGAACCAGGCCGTCAGGTGCAGGGATTGAAGGTCCGGATGGAACACCTTCCTGATTGACTGAGGAGCAGGTCCGGGCGAGCTGGAAGCTGCCGCGGAGTCCTGGAGCTGAGACTGAGGAGATCTGGGTACCAGAACTGGCGAGGCCAGTCTGGGGCTATCAGAATCACCTGCGCCTTGTCCCTCCTCGCCTTGAGAAGCACCTTGTGGATCAAGGGAAATGGGGGAAAGGCGTAAAAGAGGCCCGGGGTCCACTGCCTCGAGAAGGCATCCCCCTGCAGCGAGCCCTGCTGAGGGGGGCGGGCATGGAACAGACTCAGCTTCGCGTTCTCCCTGGAGGCAAACAGGTCCACCTGAGGTGTGCCCCAATGGGAGAACAGATGCTGTACTACCTCCGGCAGGAGAGACCACTCGTGGGATGCAGCCCTATCCGCCCAGGGCATCGGCCAGGGTGTTGGAGGCCCTGCCACGTGAATGGCTAGGAGATCCGCCTCCAGGCTGCACGCAGTGACAAATGCGGAGAGCTTCCTTGCATAGAAGCATGGAGGCGTACCGCCGCGTTTAGATAGTACATGGTGGTGGTATTGTCCATCTGGACTCGGACCACTTGACCCCGGAGGAACGGAGCAAAGGCGGTGAGAGCTGGCGGACCGCTCGAGGCTCCAGCAGGTTGATGTGGCATCGACCCCGCGGGGACCAGAGGCCATGAGCCCGGTTCCCCAGATGGGCACCCCAACCCATCAGAGAGGCATCGGTCGATAGAGAGACCGTCGGCTCAGGGCGGACGAACGGGATGCCCTCCTGCAAATGATCTGGAACGGTCCACCACTGGAGAGCGCCCACATCCCGTGTCACCGGCTACAAGCTGGTCCAAAGGATCGCATGGCTAGACCACTGGCTGGCCAGTCCCCACTGAAGGGACGATGTTCCAGCGGGCCCAACGGACCACGCTGGTGCAGGCCGCCATGAGACCCAGGAGGTGCAGGAAGTCCCGGCAGGCGCGATTGCCCAACCAGAAATGATCGGGCAAGGAGGAAAGAACCTCGGCCCTGTCCGCGGGCAGCGCCTGGCTCGAGAGAGTCGAGCTGCGCCCGATGAATAGAATCACCTGCTTGGCTCGGAGTTCGACTTGGCCTCGTTGATAAGGAGGCCCAGTTGAGAGCAGACCTGGAGGGCCAGATCTCTGACCACTCCGCCTCCTTCCTGGAGGAGCTGCTATCAGCCAGTCGTCCAGGTAGGGTACACCGGACCCTCGCGCCACAGGGAATGCTGTCACCACTGCCATGCATTTGGTGAAGACCCTGGGAGCTGGAGACAAGCCAAGGGCATGGCTTGGAACTCAAGAGGGATCCTTCCGCCGAAGCGAAGGAATCTCTGGTGAGACGGACGGATAGGGACGTGACAAAACGCGTCCTGCAAGTCCAGAGAGCAGAACCACACGCCGCGTTCCAAGGATGGTATTATCTGAGCCAGAGTGACCATCCTGAAGGTTCGAGACCTTAGGAACTTGTTTAGGTCGTGTAGGTCGAGAATGGGGCGCCAGCCCCCCGTCCGCTTCGGAACCAGGAAGTACCTGGACACAAACCCTGGGTCTGAAGGAGGGTCCACCACCTCTCTTATCACCTCCTTCTGGAGGAGGAGAGCGATGTCGGCTCGACGAGCCGCCAGTGAGGCTGGGGATCCCGAAGCCCCCCGAGGGGCGACGGCTCTGAAGGGTGGTGCCTGCTCGAATTCCAGAGGCAGGCCTCTTCCCACCACCTCCAAGACCCACCTGTCCGTGGAAACAGCGGACCAGGCGGAACGGAAGTGCGGAGCCGCCCCACGGGGACCCAGGGTAAGGGTGGCGGGAATGGGGGCTGACACCCTCAGCCCGTCACTGGGCAGGCTTGGAGGAGGGACCGCCGAGGGACCTCCTGGGCCTTTTCCTCCCTGCCTCCTGTTAGAGGAAGTCCGGCTTGGGTTTGGGATGCCAAGGCGAGCCTGCTGGCCCTGACGTTGCTGGGCAGGCGCGACCGGGGCACAGAAGGACAAAGGGCTTAGGCTGTGGTTTGCGGCCTTGTCCTTCTGAGCAGAAGAGACCGAGTCCAAGGTAGCATTGGACTTCTCGATCCTCTGCAGGTGACCTTCCACCCCAGGGCGAAGAGGTCAGTCCCTAAAAGGAACATCCGCCAACATGTGCTGGGTATCCAAGTAAAGGTGGATATCCTCAGCCAAGCCCGCCGACGATAGCCACCGCGGCCCACCGATCTGGCACATGAGTCCCCTATATCCAAAGCAGTCTGGAGCTGCTGTTTGGCCACTGCCCTGCCCTGGTCCCGCACCTGCTTAACCGTAGTCTGCAGATCGGCGGGAAGATGAGGGATGACCTCATCCAGGGAGCCCAACAGGGCATGAGAAAAATGTGCCATGAGGAGGGCCGAACTGGCCTGACGAAGGCCGAGAGAGGACGCAGCGTAGACTTTTCGCCCGACATAGTCCAATTTCTTGGACTCCTTGTCAGGAGGTTTGTCCACATCCCTGGCGTTGCCGGCGCGCCGGAAAACGCTGTCGGTAACCAACCCCTCAGCAGAGGGGTGTTCAAAACCGACAAGGAACCGGGGGACCGCGATACTTCCTGGCCATCCTGGCCGAAGGCGCAGGGCAGGAAGCAGGGCGCTGCCAAAGCTCCAGTGCCGGACCCACTATGGCCTCGGCCACCAGAAAGGCCTCCGTCGGAGAATCCCCTCGGTCCAGAATCTCCGTGAGGGGATACCTGGCCCGTTTGGAAACGGGTTCGAGCTCCATCCCGGTGGACTCCGAGATGAGCCGAAGCAGTCCTAGGGAGGACGACGGGCTATCGTCCATTGACTGACCTCCTGAAGACTCCAAGTCCAGTCGCTTGGAGAAAAAGGAGGAATCATCTTCGGACTCGGAAGAGTCCTCGAAGAGCTGCCTCTGGCCTGAGCCACCCTTCACCTGCCGAGGTCGGTCGGGAGTGAGGGTAACTGACAGCCGATGGGGTAGACCCTTAGCTGACCGAGAATCCTTGGTCGGAGCCCCAATTGGTGGCTGTGGAGGCGGAGGTTCCACCGGAATCGGTGGAGCAGCTGGTTTTGGCCGAACAACCGGCCTGGGTATAGGCTCACCGGATAAGTCGAGGGGTTGTGTCGGCGCTCGGTGACAACCCTTAATGGCGGGGAGCGGCGGGGTCGGCTACTCCCGGCCAGGAGGAGCTGTTGCAACATAAGGTCCTCTGCCGTCGCCGACGTAATTTCGCCGGAGCCTCCTCATCCGAGAGGAGGAGGACGAGGACGAGCGGCGGCGCCGCTTACCGCGGTGCCGAGACCGAGACCGCCTATGACGGTGGGATCGGCTGGACCGCGAAGAGGTCCGAGACCGAGAGTCCCGGAATTTCCGAGGTCGGTGCGGGGAGGTGTCGGCCAGAACCGGCACTCCCTTCGGCTCGGATGGTCCATCCGAGGGCTCCGGAACCGGAGGCACAGGCGAGCCCACGGGATCCTCAACTCCTCCCGGGGGAACCGGGGAGAGGGGAATCTCGGCTGCTAAAGGCGACAGCCCGTCCAATGGGTCGAGAAAAATCTCGACTTCATCGGTGGGAGTCTCGGTCAACTGACCTGACGGGGACACCGTGAGGCCAGTGGCCGAAGCCGAGCGGTCGACCGGGCTCGACGGGTCGACGGCCCGGGAGAGGGACCTTTCCCGCTCCCAAGAGCGTCGACGGAGGGACTTACCCCTGTCCCTCTTTCTGGACCGAGAATAAGGTCCAGCAGACGCAGGCCCTTCTCCCTTAGTGGAGAGGGACAGACAAAGCTCCTTAAAAGAAGCCGTGTAGGAAGAACCCAGAGAGAGCGGGATAAATGCCGCGGCCGAGGAAGATACGGCCCGCGCCGCCTCCTCTTCGAGGGCGACCATCCGCTCGAGCTGATCCGCCGAGCCTGCCGCCGTGGACACCGCCAACCGGGCCTCCTTGGACTTCACCGGAGGGAAACGCTTCTCGGGACGGCCCAGTTGCAATCGGGCAGCACGGTCTTCGAGGACGTAGGCCGAGAAAGATGAGCACAGGTCGCAAGCCTGCGGGTCGTGCTCAAGGCCTAAGCAGTAGACACACGTGGAGTGTGGATCCGTCGAGACATCTTCTGCCCGCGCCAGGCATCCTCGAAATCCGGAGTCGGTTGTCCGCCATGGCAGCGAGGGATAGGAACTGAAGTCTTTTCGCCAAAATGTATTTTTAAATCATAAGCGGAGAAATAGGAACCAGTCTCAAACGCAGAGCGTTAAGGAGGGAACCTGAGCTTCCAAGCGGTAAGGAAGATTTGGCGTCATGGGGCGGAGCCGAGAGTTATACCACCCGGGTGGGTGGGAGGAGCAAGCTTGAAGACCTTCCGGCAAGATTTAAAGCGGCAAGGATACCTGCCAATGAGTGTGGATGAACAACATATCCATGTCCCTAGAAAGGGGGTTATCTAGTGTGACTCCAAGGTATTTGAAGATGCATACTTGGTCAAGCGGGTCACCACTACTGTTCAAACTAACCATTTGGCTCACTTTGCCCTTATTCTGGGGATTGGAGAATACCATGATCTTTGTTTTTTGTAGTTTGGTAGTAGTTTATTCTTCCTAAACCACACTTCCAGTTGTTGGAAGCCAAGTTGGAGCTCCTGGTTCAGTGAGCTTATTCAAGGGCTACGAGTGAAGATGGCGGCATCATCCACATAGAGTAGAGTAGTAGATGAGCATGAGTCTAGGAGGGTGTTTATGAAAAGGCTGAAGAGCAATGGTCCAAGTATGGACCTTTGATGGACACCGAGTGTGACCTGTTTGCTATCCGACAGTACGCCATTTATCTTTACTTGTTGGGTACTCTGGGTAAGGTAGCTTCTGAACCAGGTCACTGTTTCAGAGGATAGCCCAAGTGCATGAAGTTTTATGATCAATAATTGGTGTATCAAATGCTGTTAGGTCTATATAGATAGACCCAACAAGTTGGCCTTTGACCAGAGCTTCTTGAATGTAGTTAAGAGTACTCCACCAATGTAGTAGTAGTATTGTGGGCTTTTCTAAATCCATGCCATTGGGGGCAATGGATATTGTGCTTGTTAAGATGGTCCACAAGTTGATCCAATATAATTTATTCGAGGGCCTTCGATAGGCTTGGGGGGGGTGGAGGATAGAGATTGGTCTGCAGTTGGGAGTAGATGGCACGATCTCTGCTTTTATGGACTGCTGTTACCAGGGCTACTTTCCATTGAGTGGGGAATTTAGCCTGTCTGAGGGCTAACTTATAGATCTTAGCGAGTGTCAGAGTAACTTCATCAAGTGTGAGAGTAATCATCTTCATGTCTAGTTCATCACTGCCAACCCTAGTTTTGCCCAGGGTGCATTTTAAGTACTTTTTGGTTTCTGATGCGGTGACATGTTTGAAGTAAAAAAAAAAAAAAAAAAGAGGTGTGTGTGTGTGTGTGTGTGTGTCAGGAGTTGAATGCGTTTTAGTTGTCTACACAGCGGCTGTTACATTGGGATGGGGATGAAGGTAGTCCAGTGGGAGGATTCCACCAAGGTCAGTAAATCCTGAGTTCAATATGTTTGCTTTCTCCCTTTGATTTCGTGTTATTGTGCCATTTGTGAGGCGCACAGTAGGAGCTGTTTTGTTGTCCTTTCCAGTCAGTTCCTTTAAACTGGCCCAGAATTTTCTCACCTCCCCCCAGCTTTTCTCTAGCTGGTCCCTATAGTAATCAGCCTTGGCTTAGCTTGTCTACTTTCACGTGCGCAGCGATTTCTAGCAGCCCTGTATCTTTGGTAGTCGTCAGGTTTACTGGATGCTTTGGCCCTGAGCCATAGATTGTCCCTGGCTTTCATACTTTCTAGGAGGGACTGTGAGACCCATCCATTGCCGCATCACCTAGCTTTGCATTTTTTGAGAGGTGCAAAGATGTTGCAGGCTTTCGTATATCTGCTTATGAAATAATCCAGGGCTTGGTCTACATCCTGGATGGCTTCAAGGGGGACCAGTCCAGTTGGCTGAGATACACCCTAAAAGAGGCCAAGGTACCTCGTCTTAGGACTCTGCTACTAGTGACACTGGGATTTTATTTTGTAGATTTATTTGACTAGGTACAGAGAACTGGTGAGTGATCACTGAGCGAGTCAGATAGGACAGTTACCTAAGTGATCCTTTCAAGGTGGTTAGTGAGTACGCAGTCAATCAATGATTTTGCTCCAGTACAGTAGTTGGTCCTAGTGGCCTCCGTAACCATCTGGGTCAGACACAGGGTGGTTATGGTGTCTTTCTGAGAGGGCTGTATCCTGCGCTAAACAGTTTATATTGAACTCTCCCTAGCACCACAATCTCCTAGTTCTGATTTAACAGTTTGACGTGATTAGTTACCATCCCGATCCTCAGTTTTTATTTTCCAGGGGGTATGTAGACAGTGGTTAATACTAGAGATTTGTTATTGCTTTCAAACAATAACTTTATGGCTAGGAGCTGTACTTCTTGCTAGTATTATTAGGTTGGATCATATGTCCGAGGAGGTTGTTTCTTAAGTACTCTAGACAGCACTCTCCCCTTTTGTGTAGCCTATGTTGCCTAAAGATGGTGTACTCATCCAGAGAGATGACAGAGTCTGTGATTTTAGGGGTAAGCCACGTCTCAGTGAGTGAGATTACATCTTGTTTGTGCTGAGTGATCCAAGCTTGAACTTGTGCCATTTTAGGTAGTAGACTTCCAATGCTGAGAGAGGCTAGCTTTAAGTGTCCCTACCACTTTACTTTTATTTGGTCCATATCATATGGGCCAGGGTGTGGGTGTCTGTTACCTGACAGCAGTAAACAAATCAGTGGTTATATTAGGTGCCCCAGTGAGAGGGCTGCCACAATGCACAGCTTAGATTATTGCAGTATTACAATGGTGACACCTATTGGTGAATCAGTATAAGAAGCAGATGGGAAGGCTAAAATTACTGCAGGATTGTGATGGTGATACCTACTGGTGGATCAGTACAAGAAGCAAATGGGAAAGCAGGGAGATATGCAAATACAGATAACCATCTTGACCTAAATGCACATGTAAATACCTATAAAAAGAGAATTTCACCCAGGGTGAGAGGGTGGGGCAAGCCTATGCAAATGCAAGTAACCACCTTGAGGTAAATGCACATGTAAATACCTATAAAAAGAGAATTTCACCCAGGGTGAGAGGGTGGGACAAGCCACCGGTGAAGCAGCGACAGTGACACCTGCAGCTGTACCTGGGTTCCCTTGGAGTGGGATTGCTGGCTTCTGCTGCAGGGAACCAGGACCAGACAGGCTGCAGCCAAGGATACTCTGTGAACTGGTAGCAGAACTGGCTGATCCCGTGGTAGGTCTATTCACCAGTTTTACTAACACTGTCAGAAGTCTTGTGTTGTCTCCAGAGCCACCCAGCACATCATTGCTGTGAATGGTGATGACAGCATGGACACCACCAGAGGACAATGTCAAGGTGTCGACCAGTGTAGACCAAGTGTACAGCTGTGGCCTTGCCACCAGGGACATCTGCTGCTCAGGGAGGGCACACTGTGGCAGGTTCACAGCTAAATGTCCAGAACGAATCAATTGTCCACCAGACCCATCCACCAGTGTCTTTGATGCTTCAACGTGGAGGGGTCAAGGAAACTTCTGTACTTCCATGGAACCAGAGATCCTGGAAAGAAGCCCAGGGGAAATGCCTAGTGACCAGTTCTTGGATGCATGCGTGCAAGGCCTGCCTTCTACGGTGCAGACCGGACGACCTCATCTAACATGCAGTTCTTGAGGGTATGGCGGTCCATGGAAAAGCAGACAACACACGCATTTATGTTGTGCTCTGGTCCAAGACAGGCTGCAGAGGTCTGATACCAGTCCAGAACAGCCACCAGCTTCCCACAGGGACAATGACACATAATGGGCAGCTGTCAGACTTTCTTCAACAACTTAGCCACTTTTGTATCAAACTTTGGCACCGTGGTGAAATAACAAACACAGGTGATATCACAAATGGAGAAAATCACAGTGACACAGACAGAATAAGCGGCCATGAGCTGATCTGTGGTGCCGCACTCCCACGGTGTTCATTCAATGGCAGGAAGTAAAGAACTGAGGTTAGTGAGGGAGAGACAATTGTTACTGGCTGGCGTGTGGCACCATGTAAGGAGGTGCACGGGCACAATGCCTGGTAGTTGTGGCTGACCCCCGGCACTGTGGGGAAATAACAAACACAGGTGATACCTCAAACAGAGAAAATCACAGTGACACAGACAGAATAAGCAGCCATGAGCTGATCTGTGGTGCCGCACTACCACGGTGTTCACTCAATGGCGGTAAGTAAAGAACTGCGGTTAGTGAAGGAGAGATGATTGTTACTGGCTGGTGTGTGGCACCATGTAAGGAGGAGCATAGGCGCAATGCCCGGTAGTCCTGGCTGACCCCCTGTCAAAAGCTTTACTCCCACAGGGTCCTTGTGTCTCCATCACAGACCCAGAAGTGAGAATCAATGGTGAAGCTTGATTTTTAGAAAATGGGTATTGAGAATCCTAGCTTCTGATTGGCTAACTTCCGCAAGTAGCTGATCCAGTATGAGCCAACAGAGACCGAGAAATAATGAGTCCCAGTCTCTGTTGCCCAATTCCGTTCTGAAATCCTCGTGCCAAAGAATTCTGAAGTTTTAAATTGCCACTATGTTGTCTTCTCGCTTATCGAGTGATAAACCCTTCACGTGCGATAGAAAAAAAAAAAACTTTCCCTCACAACGCAGTGCCTCCCTACAATACTGTCGCAACAACTGCCATTGTTTAATTTGAAAATTAGTGTTTAACGGCTTCTCATGACCTTACCTTGTTTTTACCGACTGCCACTTCCAACTGCTTTCACCAAAGATGATCACTGCATTCAGTGTCAGAGTCCCACAGAATTTGAACCCATTGCCAGCATGTGTTCTGCTCGCAGCAGCAAGCAAAATAAAATGAAACAGCAGTGTTTTTCTAATTCCCAATCGCTTCAACTTTGCCCCACTCCCAAGACACAGACATTGCCATTTTGAGAAGCCTACCATTGGCCAGAAAGTAGCAGTTGTTCCCGGCTTCGGCGTCCCGCAGCAACTGACTGCACTGGATTACAACCACAAATGATTGTGGTTGAAAATGTAAATAAAAAAAAAAAATAAAACTGGCAGCTACTCCGGTGGGGTCAGAGAGTTGGGGGCAAGAACACGTATATATTATTGGCACGACGGGTGAGGGGGAGAGAGAAAAAAGTGAAAGTACCTAACAAAACACTGGTTGTCAAAACAGCACTGGCATCTACTGGTAGATGGAGGGATCACTTTACAAATAAGTAATTTCTTCTTAGCAGACAAAATATTGACTGAAGAAATGTCAGTGGCTATTTTCCATTAATCTACTGAGAATGTAAATTTAATAAAAGTTTTCTCTCTCACACACTCAATAAAGCACATCAGCTGTTACATTTTGTAGAAGCAGTCCGTGTGTGTGTGTGGGGGAGGTACAGCATTCTAATGCAGGCATAGGAACTATTTTATTAGACAATAAATAAAACACCTAATAGTTTAAACATAAAAAGTATTCCCCCAACACATATAATACAGTGCCCATTTTCTAAGTGTAATAATACCCTCCAGGGAGGGCTTTATGGGCTATACTGGACCTTCCAGGAGCTATAAGGCCCTCCGCCTGTGGCATCGCACCTCATTACACCCCTGGGTGGTCTGGTATTGCCCAACACCGCCTGTCCATCCTGTTGGGTATTATTGCTTACGTGGAAGATGTGTACCTATACAGAGTTTTCTCTTCCACTCACCTCTGGAGCCAAAAACTATTTCTATTTTTAAATGATGCTTTATAAACCTGTTTGGCGCTATTAGAGTTAAAACTAGGTCTTGAGTACCATGTTGTGAAAAACATGTTTTGGAAAATAGCAGCACAAAAAAAAAAAAAAAAAAAACTTAAAAATCATTGCTAGCCCTGCTTATCTGACATGAAAAAAATATACAACTCAGTTCTGCAAATTCTTGCAGAGCATCCATGTAACAAGAATAAAGCAGTACGGAGTTGTGAGTTTGTTCGTGTCATATAAAGTATAGTGCAGCAATATTGGCAGGTTAGCATTCTAAAATAAGGTGAACAAAAACAGAAATTTAAATACCTGTAAATTTTCTTTCTCCGACTGCTGGTCTCCAGGCTCATCACTTCTGGGAGGTCCTTCCTGGAACCACATGACAGGCAGGAGGTAGACAGACTTCTGCAGGAAGGAGGTATCCTCCCAGCCATTTCCTCCAGACGTCAGTTTTACTTCCTGCCCGTCTGGTGGCAGGAGCTCTGCAGAACCTCTGTCACAGAAGTGACAGACCAAGAGAACAGTGAGTCTTTACTATTTTTTTCTACTTTAGTTGATTTATTAGTGCTCCGGAGCGCTACTACAGGGACCCCAGTCTCAGCCTTGTAAGCTGGACAGATGGGCTCCCTGTGCTCCCTTGCTGCAACTGCTTCCCGTGCTTGAGCGCTTGACCCTCCCGGAGCATCGCTGAAGCACTGAGGTGTGCCTGGGTCCTCGGATCTTCATTAAGTCCCCAGGCCTCGCAAGCAGCAGTAGCAGCTGCATCGATGAGCAAAACGAAGGAATCAGCTCGTCGACGGGCGCCCAAAGCTTCCCTATCGTTGACGGCCACAGGACAATCAGGCCGTCAACGCGACTGCTGGTTGGAGAGCCGCTTCACCTCCTAGGCTCTCTGACGTCACGAACTTAGCGCGGGAACAGTAGTGCTACAGTGGCAGTGCTTTTCAGAGGCAAAGGGGAGCAGGCAGTCTCTCTTCTCGTCGGCGGGCATTCTGGTCGCAGCTCGTCGATGGATCCTGCATTCTGGGGGGCACCAAGGCTCAAGCAACCCACAAGCACTTAAGAAGATTGCACCAAGCACAGTCCCTCACAGGAATTTCAAGGGGACTATACCAAAAGGCCTGAAAGGAGCAGGATACCACTAAGCCCACTTGTCCAAGCGTTAATAACTTATCCCTTCAAGTTGTTATATCAAGCGTCATGGCTTCCAATAAGGACAGGCCCCCCAGAGGCAGAAAGTGCCAAAAGTGCAGAACACCCATGCTGGCCACATTTGCAGGGTCGCTGTGTGTGAAATGCGACAGCGCAGTCTCACCTGCTCAGGATGAGGCTTCCGCTTCAGAATAGCAGGATCCGCAAAACCAGCCCAGGGGTTCGGCCCAGTCCCCAACCCTAGAAGGATGTTGCCACTCGGCTGGGGCCCTAGTCCCAGATCTAATAGAGAAACAGAATCGAGCCTTTGCCATCAACCCCTCATGTTTAGATGTCCTTCAGCAGTCATGGGAGCCCAGGACCCATAGGAAAGCCGCACGCAAGCGCACCCCGTCCCCATCCTCGGAAGAGGGCTCCTCCCTGCCTCACGGCATGATAGGAGGAGGAAGAGACCTACACCCAGATCCAGGAGTTCTTCCAGACACAGGAACACAGCCCATGGGAAGCACAAGCGGGACAGGTCCCCCACAGGGTCCGACTATACATCCTTAGAAGAAGGGGAACTCCCAAACTCGGATTCAGACTCAGATGCCTCACCAGCCAGAAACTTCGATTTGGGAGATCTAGATTTTTTCATTAAAAAGGTGTCCAAGGAGATCCACGTGAGCTCTCCCAGTCCCGCAGAGCCCAAGTGAGCGAAGCCGGCATTCCGGCTAGTGTCAGCTTCAAAGCCTGTGACAGCCTTTCCTCTTCCTCCGGCTATAGAGGACCTCTTAAAGGAAGAATGTCAGGGTTCCGAGCGTTCCTTCCCGGCCCCTCGCCACCTAACCAAACTCCTGAAATTTGACAAGAAGCCTGCGGAGAAATGGCTTGACTGCCCTAGGATAGACCCTCTTATCTCAAACCTCACGAAAAGGACAGTGATCCCAGCAGAAGGCGGGGCCTCCCTGCGGGACCCGGTGGATAGGAAAGTGGACACTTCTCTAAAGAAAGCCTTTCAGTCCACTGCAACCTCCCTCAAGGCAGCTATGGCTAACCTCTACTCTGCCAGAGCCACGCTCTCCTGGGCCACTGATCTGGCATTTCAGCTCACTGACGAGCCAGACAAGAACCAGCCCATTTTACAGCAGTTACAGCTCATGGGTCTAGCTTCAGCATATTCTGCTGATGTATCGGAGGAGGCAGTCAGATGTGCAGCAAGGGCTATGTTCTACCAGACCTCGGCTCGAAGCAACTTATGGCTGCAAGCTTGGCAGGCAGATGTCTCCTCGAAGATGCATTTGGTCAATGCCCCTTATGAACGAGGCCTTCTCTTTGGCTCAGCGCTAAAAGAGGCAGTCAAGGAATCTGGAGAAACGGCGGAAATGCGAATGCAGCAAGCCTGGGGAAGGAATAGGCCCTGGACCTCAGGTTCGAGACAGAATTTTCATTCCCAAAATTATTCCAGGGGGCAGAACAAAACAGCCCCAGGTAGATGCTCTTGGTTCAACTTGCGTAACCAATGCGGCTTCCGAGGTGGCAGGGGAGGCGCCTGGGATGTTGAGGGCGACTCCAAGAAATCACAGTGGGGACTCACGGACCCATCCTCACGTCGGGGGCAGACTTTCCAACTTTGTCGAGGAATGGGTCCACACCACCATGGACAAGTGGGTATTATAAGTAATCCACTAGGGTTACTTCATTGAGTTCGATTCCTGCCCCCGCCCATATGGGTGATTTGACACCTTTACTGAACCAACAAGAGAGTCACAGAATGTTTTGGTCCAATAAAAGGTACCAAATCACCCATTTTTGTTCATATTTTTGTAAAAGGACCATTATGGCAACAAACTATTCTTTACATTCTAAAATAAGTGAGTAATACGCACTTTTCCATCATTTTTCAAGTAACTGAAAGTGAATATACAGTAGATTTACAAAACGTGTAAAAATATCTTCTATGAGAGTTAGAGAAAATGGAAATATTTTAGAAAAATTGTATTAAAAAATGATACCCCACTGAGGTTAAGAGCAACTAATATTGTTGTAGCCAGTATATACAAAAACGTATTGTTTTATTTCTAGATAAATATGACATTAAAGGGGCACTGTCAGCTTTGCCCCTCCCGGTTTTTTCCCCACGTGTGAGCAGCGTGCCTCTTGGCACACACCTATTAAACGTTTACTGTAGAAAGCATCTATAGAGTACTGCAAATTACATTTTTAAACTGGAGCTGAAATCCCACGCATGCACAAGAGCGGCATGAGCTAAGATCCCGCACATGTGTGCAAGAGGGTGCCGCTCTTGTGCATGCGCAGGATTTCAGCTCCATTTTAAAGATGTAATTTGCAGCACTCTCAGTGCTCAGTTTGTGTTTGCAGACACCAAGAATGGTTTAGTATAACAGAATGTACAGGAGCAACATGATTTTACACTTTGCATGAAAAAAAAAAAAATAAATAAAAATCGCACTTCGAGACAGCGCTCGTGGCAGACACGCGTTCTCGACCTGGATATGCTTCAGGTGGGCGCGTGATTTAAGCTCAGACCAAGCGACCAACTAATAACACAGAAATGAGCAAAACAGGTAAAAAGGCTTACTTTTCAGATATACAGGGGCATTCTAGAGTAAATGTTTGATAGGAGTGTGCCAAGAGGCACACTGCTCAGAGGTAGGAAAAAACGGAGGGGCAAAGCTGACAGTTCCCCTTTAAGAACGGAGATCATGGAAGGTACAATGTGGTTGAAATGGGAAGCAAATAAAATGAAAAGTCATTACCCTACTACATTAGCACATGATTTTTAGCAAGGAAGTTTTATAAGAGGAAGTCATTTTGTTATTGTATATGTGATGAAGGACTCATAAAATGTAATAGATATCCTAAGAGAACCCTGAGACCATGTCATGAAGGGCTCATGAAATGTAATAAGAGATATATTCAGAGTTTAATGAGACCATAAATATGACAATAGGCTTATCCACAGAGCATCTATAAATTGCCATATGTGCAAGCTAAACATCAAAAATATAAGGAATACATTAGGTGTTGCAGTGCAATAACACATTTACCTCCACTAGTAAATTGTAGAAGCCATAACTCACAAATGGCAAAGTCATAAATGAATTATAAAGGTATAATCACGCATGAGTGGATAAATGTGTTATTCCACTGCAGCACATTATGTATTTGATACTGTATATACTATACTATTTTTAATATTTTATAGTGTTTTACCTTGTCTAAACTCAACACTGCCTTTCTTTCTATTGTAAACACATTATCTGACCCACTGTGTGTGTTCAATCAACTTATTCTAAGAGGAAATAAGGAAAGATCATTTTATTTTTATGGTAACCAATCCTAAAGGCTCTGGGCACCTTACAGACATAAAACAGACACGAATGTAATACACACATTACAACTGATAAATAAAATGCGTCACCAGACCCATTACAAAGGATAAAAAATGCATTTTTTAAAAACACATCTGCTAAGGGGGCTCCTCAAACTGCCAGGGCTAGTATGTGCCATAACAATTATAAACAGGGTCTGAGAAATAGAGCTTTCTGATTGGCTGTAAGCATTCTATCAGTCATACTGTATGTTACTCTTTTATTAACATACATGTAGAGCCTAATCATATGCTGAACAAGGTTTAACACTGTTTATGTTAATGGTCAGTTAATCACCCCGTAGGGGCATGTGGTACTCGGCTACGCCTTGTTCAACATTACACCCCTAGAGGGTAAGTAACAGACCATTAACAGAACCCTTGGTCATACCTTATTGCTTAAGTATAGGTGATCGTGGTATCTACTACAGAATGCTTGAATAGACAGGCTTAGCCGAAGCTCAACGGGAGAGGAGTTCCACAACCTCAAAGCAAAATTGGAAAATGCTATGTCACCTACTTTTTGAGTTCATCCTTGGGAGAGCCAAGGCTGCAGCACACCAGATCTCCGGCGTAAGCACAGTGAGCAGGCTGGAGGGGAGAGACAAGAGGCAGATGCATATTATATATCATACCACCCAGCATGAAGTCATGTATGAATGAAAAGGGAAGCCAGCCAAGCTTAGCATACAGGGTGTAATAATGGGCAAACTAGTTAGAGGCCAAGGCAAGCCGACAGATATAATACGTCATGTCCCACTTGTGATGGATAGATTTGGCAGAGCTTGAGGAGTAGCCAGCGGACAATAGTTAATCAATCAGGCATGGGGGGGGGGGGAGTAAAGGTTACAACTGACCTTTTATGAGATACCTAACCTGGAGTTGACAGTTTTACAAATACCAGTCACGTGAAGAATCAAGGAAAGCGTCAAGGGTGATACTTAGGTAACTAAGATGATACAGCAGTAACGAAGGCAGTGTTACTATCAGATACTGACAGAGGGGGGCAGATAATGCTTTAATCTAGGGGATGTCCCATAAAGTACATAGTACTTGCTGTTTTTCTGCCATCTATATATAATGCATATTTTTAGTTTTGCTGCCTCTGTACTCCAGAATATGCTCTGTACTTTTGATTTGTTTTATTATTGCCTGTTCTAACCAGAACTTCCTTGCAAATGAGCGCTGTTCAATGAAGTTTTTTCTTGCTAAAATAAATACATAACTACAAAAAATACAGTAGTAGAACTATGGTTACAGGTAAGTAACCTCTAGTTCTACAAACCTGAATTCAGTTCACTATCCACACACTATGGCAGACTCTAGCAGTCCTCGGGGCTCGGGGGGCAAAGCATGCATATCAATTATCTGGCAAACAAAGACTAGAAGACTATGGCCCCAAATGCAGCATCACGACAACTGAGCAAGTTGATGCTGTAGTGGGATATGAAAGTATGAGCACTGGACCAAGCAGCAGCCCTGTAGAGCTCCACGAGCCAGGAATCATCAAATATGTCACATGAACCTTCCCCTAGTATTCAATGTAAAAAACAAATGAGTGATTGGAGATTCAATAATCTGTTTTAGAGAGTCCCATGTTTGTAAAGAAGAATGTATTAACAACACTGTAATGTGCCTACCAGGGGCAAACATTCATGATGTATCCCGTTGTTTGTAAAATTTAAATATTGGAATGGACTCTGATGTAATTTTTCACGTAGGTACCAATGACGTTGGCATGTCACATGAAAAAGACATCTGCTAAGATTAATTGGATCTGGCAAGAGTCATTAAATAAAAGGGGGGTCGCTCACAGCCGCAGCGCGGTAGTGTTACCACCGTGACACCGCAACCTGGAGTTCAGGAGCAGGCTCGGGTTGTCGGAGGGCCAGCCGGGGAGAGGAGGCTTGAGCACCCCATGGACTGCTCGTCTCCTCCGGGCGGGGGCCTTGGCTCGGTGCAGGACCGACCTGTAGCAGTGGCTGGAGGTTTGGCATGCCCAAGCCACAGAGAAGGATGGAGCGGGATGAACACCGGCATAAGCCTTGGCATCAGCGCACATCACGTCTCCAGGGGGCGTACATCTGAAAAATGACTCAGCCCGGTGCAGCACCAACAAGGGCTAGGTGAGGCCCTCACCACCAGAAGGAACGGCTTAGAGTGAGGACCCCAACAAGACTAGAAGGTATAGAACCAGGGGCTAGCTTGAGGTCCTGTTTCCCTCCTAATCTGTCCCCACCTGGGGGTGGGGTAATCAAGACACTGTGGGGATCCTCCTGAGCTTGTGACGTGGTGGTTGGTCAGGTGACAG
This sequence comes from Neoceratodus forsteri, assembly GCA_016271365.2. Taxonomy (NCBI): domain Eukaryota; kingdom Metazoa; phylum Chordata; order Ceratodontiformes; family Ceratodontidae; genus Neoceratodus; species Neoceratodus forsteri. Next base: position 1,040,434,421 of record CM057452.1, read on the forward strand.
TGCTACGGCTCGAGGCGGGATAAAACACAAATTACAAAAAAAAAAGTGGGGGGCGATAATGAACACTGAAGAGTGAGGACACATTTTCCCTCAGCTCCATCTACCAGTTATTAAATCTAATGAAAATCTTCAGCATCCTTCAAAGAAAATCACAGATCCTACAGCTTTTAACTTACTGAACACCATGAATGAGTATTTGGTGCAGAATTTTGGCAAGGCTCAGTGATGGACGGCGAAAAATCCCCAAAAGCAACCACCTGCGTCATAAATGGACAACGTGGGCCCAATTTCCTTGTCTGTGATGGAGATGAGTGTTCTGGGCCGCGAAGTCACAGAGCAAGTTTTGGCTGCCTTGACCCCCAGACTGGAGCAATTAGAACATAAACTAGAGAACAAACCGTAAGAATTACTGAAGCTAAATACCTCACAGACAACCCAACTTATGGAGGCAGAGGAGTGCATCTCCCGCTTGGAGGATGCCCTGAACCCACTCCCAGAGAAGTCTGCAGCTCTTCAGAAGGACCTAGAGGATTTTAAAGAGTTATTCAATTACCAGGAGAATTACCACAGAGGATTAAATCTGAGGCGGCGGCGGGGTCTTCCAGAAGGCAAGGAGGGCTCTTGTATGCTTGAATTCTTCCCTGCACATCCTTCTTAAATTAAAGAAAATAACATTATTTATTTATTTATTTATTTATTAAATTCTCAGATTACAAATACCTTTGAGCAGAAACTGCTCGTTTACAAAGGTTCCACGTCAAAGGATGAGGGTCAACATACATACAGAGGTAGTAAAAGAATGCACAATAAACAACCAAAACAACTAAAAGAAAAAATAATGATACTCAGTTATAACATACATTGTGATAATATTCATAAAACGAGCAGCTTGAGTAGGCAGCTGGCTGCAGTAACAATAAGAGATAGAGGGCACCATAGGCAGTTAGTATTGCAGGCATGCGACCGGGAGAGGAAGTTGGCAGGCTAATGGGCCACTGTCCGATGGTGGTGGAAAATGTCTTGTACCAGTGGAGATGTGAAGCAGGAAAGGAGTCACAAGGAAGGCCCAGTGCCAGAGGGAATGAGATTGGGAAAGGGCGGGCTGTGAGACATGAGTGAGCTGGGAGGTGTTTAGAGAGATCTCTGTTCAATGAAACAGTCACATTGAGTGGTAGAGGTGAGGTAAAGTTTGAGATTCCTTTTGAAGGGTCCAAGTGTAGTAGAGGAAAGTGCTTCTTTATTGAGGGAATTGAACCATTGAGCGGCTCTATAGATAAAGGACCGCTGACCCATGGAGGTACGACATCTGGGAACCTGAAACCCTGAACACCTTAGGCCCTTTGTCTTTAATCACAAATACAACAAATTTTGTTCCACCGAGGTCAGACCGAGGATATGCTTTTTGGGAAAACAAAGGCCTAACCATCTTCAGACAACTAACAGACAGAGGAAGTTGTCTTGCCTATGCCACACTTCAGGAATGCTTTACATTACGTAGGGAGGACTTTTATAGATACCTCCAAACCTGACACTTCATTAACACGGGAGAAAACTTCCAAAAAATTACTAGAGCTTTAACACCCCTTGAAGGATTCTGGTGGGATTCTATCAGGATCAAGGATAAACTATGCTACTTCTCCATTCTGTATGGGGTACTCACAGAGCAGAAGGGGGCCCCGGTACTAGAAGAGGTTAGGCTAAAATGGGAGACGGAGTCTACGAGGCAATCTCTAGGAGGGACTGGGAATGCCACCTGCAGAGAGGATGGCAGGTGACTTTGGCCACGACGTGGCATGAATTCAATTGGAAAGTCCTGACCCAATTCTTCTGCTCACCAGTGATCACCAGGCATTTTAATCCACAGGCATCATCAGCCTGCTGGTGTATGTGTGGGGAAACCCAAAGCACACACTACCACATATTCTGGGGATGTGCAAAGCTGCAGCAGTTTTGGTCTCAGATCCATGGCGTCATGGCTCAGCTGGGGGTATACCTTTACCATACACATTTCAAGACCTAGTCTTGGGATTACCTACTCTCTCCTCCCAAAAAAGGAGAAGAGTAGAATTATGCCAGATACTGCGGATTGCAGAGCTGAAATGTATCACTATCAAATGGTTAAAACAGGATCCCCCAACCTTTACACAATGGGTTTCCAAGGTTGAGGAAATTGAGAGACTAGAAGATATTACTTACACCATCCAACTAAGAAAAGACACATTTCTAGAAACTTGGGAACCCTGGTATAATTGGAAGGAAATGCAGGGGGGAGGGACAGTAGTAAGTGAGGGGGGTGCAGGCGGAGAAGATGAAAGATAGATAAACCGAAGGGAGAGCGTTGGGAGATACAGAAGGCCAGAAGGTGAAGTCGGAAGTTTGAGGGTAAAAGGGGGAGAGAAGAAGGGGATTACCCTTAAATAAGTTTGGGGACACACATACATTTTAAGGTACTAGTCTCTGTGCATATGTTATGATAAATGATGTTTATAATGTCACAAACTGTTTGTTTAAAAGTTTATATTATGGGTAAGAAGTACCTAGAAACAAATGCTGTTCTCTATATTAAGTAAAATCCCCAGGAAGAAAAGAGGTTTTTAAGATGAAGAAGGAGAAGAAGAACTTAATCTAAAACTGGGACAATACTATGGGACACACTACGATGAACTGTGTTCACCAACTAAGAGCTTAGGGCTCTGAACAGTGTGTAGCCATAATACTAGGCCTTTTACTTAAAGAGACAGTATGTTGGACTATGGCAGGTATTATATTGGTTAATTTGTAGAAGGACAGAAAGTTTAAAGTGAGTAAAAAAAGAACAGAATTGTATTATTGTAAGGATACTCTTAAGAGTATTAAGTTGGAACAGCTGTATCAATTATATGTGAATTCAATAAACTTGATGAAGTTAAAAAAAATAGTATGCTTGAATTCTGCTCCGCAGTGCTCTCGACTTTGCTGGGCCTAAAGCCAAAAGGAGGAAAATACAAACTAGAGCGGGCCCATCGAGCCATTATGCCCAAGCCCGCGGATGGGCAACTGCCACGTCAAGTCATTATGTGTTTTCAGCATTTTCAAGATAGGCAAGAAGTACTCCATGCGTATTGCAAAGCAAATGAAGTGGGTTTTGAGAGCACATGTTTACTCCTGTTTCAGGACTATTTTCTACACCTGCTAAAAAAAAACAACGCCCAGTCATGCCCCAGCTTAGAGACTTAAAAGTGGTATGCTTCATGATTTACCCAGTTGACTTAAAGATAACACACTAAGGAGTAAACTACTCACTTTGGGAGGCAGAAAAGGCTCTGGCTTTTGTAAAGCACTTAAAAACGTAAGATCGGCTGAGGCTGGATCGCTCTGTCTTTCTCTGAGCTTGGATCTTTGTGGTCGATGTGATGCTCTGGTCAGGTCTCTAACCTTATCTCTTACGTGTGATTGTCCTGGGCGGCCGCCCATCCGAGGACTCTGCCTCTCTGTTTTATACCTCCTTTTCCCTGTGTGAAGACTGGCACCAAGGTATGGCTGTTTGGCCTTGAACTGTGGACAAGATTATGGTCGTATAAGGATTCAGTGTTTGTGGGGTTGCTAGACTATGTAAACCGAGGGTGGACTGATCCCCGGCGATACCGCTGGCCTTTGGAGGAAAGACTTCATCCAACTATTCAGCTGAAGCTGGAGTTTCTACTGGTGAAGCTTCCACAATGAAGGTAAGTCGGGTGGGGTGGGGCATTGTGCACTGGTGCTGGAAGTTGTGCTGCCTCTGCCCGCACCCTCGGCACAGTCCTTAGCATACTGCATAACTAGGAATGGCCCAATGTGTACATTGGAATGGACCATGAGATTTGGTGGCATGCTTTCTTTTGCACTGCTGCCTCAACTGTTTTTACGGACCTTTTTCTGTTTAACTGCTCTGTTCCTAGAGACATAATTTGAGAGGGCAGTGGGTTCTCTTGGCTCGGGGGTGGGGTGGGGGCTGTGCTGGAAAAGTACAGTTATGTAAGAACTTACCATAACAGTAGATCTTCGAGAGAGTGTCTTGCGGTAGGTAATAACTATTAGGACTAGAGCCACCAGGCACTAGGACTACACGGAAAACTTTTGCTAGCAGTGTCTGGTGAGGAACTGCCCACCCGACATCACCGGATGTCAGCGTCATGCTATATAGTGGGCGGTCCCCACACCCGCCCTTCAGTTCTCCCGCCGGAGACCTAAGAAGGTGAGACAGGAGAAAGGAGTGGGCTCCTGGAGCCAAAACGAAGGCTAGAAGAAGTAGCTGCAGAAGCAGGGGAAAGGTGGGAGGGGAAAAAGATACCTACTGCAAGAGCCTCTCTCGAAGATCTACTAATACTGTAACTTCTTACGTAACTGTACTATCTTACTTCGAGAGGGCTCTTGCAGTAGGTAATAACCATTAGGACTGAGTCCCAAGCAGTGGAAGTCAGACAAAGACTGAGAAACACGGGAGGCAGGAAAGGTTTGCAGTAGGTACTGAATTAAGATAGGAGGCCCTGAAGGACAGCTAGTCCAAAGCCTGCCCTGTACCTAGAAGCAATGTCCAGACTGTAATGCTTAATGCAGGTATGGACAGAACTCCAAGTGGCTACTGCACAAATGTCCGCAGCAGAAACATTTCTGAAACAAGCAGTAGATGCTGCCATGCCTTTGGTTGAGTGCCCTTTAACTTCCCCTGGAAGTGGCTTATTATACTTCTGGTAACAAAACAAAATGCAGTTTGCCAACCATTTGGACAAACACTGTTTGGAAACTGCAGCGCCCTCTCTCTTGGGTGCAGGTGAAACGAAAAGCTGATCTGTTTGTCGCACTAATTTAGACTGGTTCGTATAGTAATGCAACGTTCTGTGCACATCAAGAATGTGCAGAATGGTCTCCCCTTGGTTAAAGTGCTCAGGATAATACACTGGTAAGTGTATCGTCTGATTCAAAGTAAACTCTGAAACTACCTTAGGTAGGAACTTGGATTTGTATGCAGAGCCACCTGGTCTCTGTGGAAAATCAAATAAGGCTCCTTACACATTAGGGCCTGAAGCTCGGAAATTTTTCAAGCAGAAGTAATGGCAACTAAAAATAGCGCTTTCCAAGAAAGATAGAGTAGGTTGCAGCTCACGGCTGGTTCAAAGGGAGGCAAAGTGAGCCTTTCGAGAATAAAATTCAGATCGCACGGAGGAACAGGGTTCCTAACTGGGGGTTTCAGATGGAGAATTCCTTTCAGAAAGGTTTTGGAAACCTCCAACTGGGCCAGGGTTTTGCCATCCACTGCAGCATCGTGGGCAGAAATGGCAGACAAATGGACCTTCAAAGGACAGTAACTAAGGCCAAGGTCAGAGAAGTGCAGCAGGTACTCCATGACCTGTGGGACCGGGCAATAGAAAGGGTCCCAACCCTTGAAAGTTGCCCAGATGGAGAACCTCTTCCATTTCATAGCATATGTGGTTCTTGGGGAAGGCTTTTCAGGCTTCCACAAGGACCTGTGCAACTCTGGAAGAGACTCCAAAGCGTGCAGCAGCTATGTTAGCAGGTGCCATGTGTGAAGGTGAAGGGACTTGAGACCTGGATGTAATAGCTTGCCCTGATCCTGGGTCAGCAGGTCCTGGTAGTGGGGTAGCAGTATCGGAAGCTCCACCAACAACTGCTGGAGCAGAGGGAACCAAATTTAGTGAAGCCAATGAGGGGCGATCAGAATCACAAGAGCCCCTTCCACCTGTAACTTCAGAAGCACCCTCTGCAGAAGCAGGAAGGGAGGGAAGGCGTACAAGAACCTCCCTGTCTAGCAGAGAGACAGCGCGTCTCACCAGAAAATACCAGACCTGGGAACAAGCGAGCAGAAACAGGGTAGTTTTGCGTTGGATGAGGAAGCGAAAAGATCTAGTTCTGGATGATCCCAGAAATCGAATAGATCTTCGACTACTGACTGCCTCAGTTCCCAACCATATCTCCTTGCCTGAGTGCAGCTCAGACTGTCCACCAGGATGTTGTGAACTCCTGGGACATGCACCGCCATCAGCTGGATGGTGTGCTGAACTGCCCAGTACCATACTTGCATCACTTCCCTGCATAGGGGGTACAATCGTGTGCCTCCCTGTTTGTTCAGGTACCACACCACACTCATACTGTCCATCTGGACAAGTTGTGTGCCTGAGCGGAGGAGGGGCTAAAAGGCCTGAAGGGCGTACAGCACCGCACACATCTCTAACGCACTGATGTGCGAAGAGAGCTCCCATTGAGACCAATCAATCAATATTTTTATTTATAAAAAAGCATTTTCCCATAGACCAAAGCACTTGTACATATCTAATAAAAACAAACTTAAAATAATCACATCTAAAAACATGTTAAAAATACATATCAGCAAACTAAAGCTTATCAAAACTCTGGATAAGCAAGTTTAAATAGATGGTTTTTTAATGCAGATTTAAAACTCTCCACGGTCAGGCACTCTCATACCCGATCCCTGATCGACCAGGATCCCTGAGTCCTGTGATCCCCCAGATGTGTGCCCCATCCCTGGCCAGAAGCATCTGTTGTCAGGGTCTGGGTAGGGGTTGGAGACTGGAAAGGAGCCCCTTGTCACAGATTGCTCAGATCCTGCCACCACAGGAGGTCCCGATGCATGGGGTTAGATACCAGGATTCTGTGATCCATGTCATCTGATCTCTGGTCCCACTGTACTCTCAGTGTCCACTGTGCAACTCACACCTTGAGCGTGGACAGAGGAACAGTGGAAATAGCCACGGTACTAAGACCCAGCAGGTGTAAGACAGATCGGGCCGTGGTCCATTGGCTGGATGCCACTTGGTTGGCCTGTTGTCGCAAGGTCTCCGCCCTGTCCCAAGGGGAGGAAGGCCTGACCAAGAACTGTATCCAGCACTGCTCCAATAAATTGGAATGAAGTGGGACTTGGAATAGTTCACCGTGATTCCCACCTGCCGAAAAAGGTCCAAGGTAATGGACAAAGAGGCTAACAGGCTGTCCTTCGGCAGTGCTGACAGAAGCCAGTCATTGAGGTATGGGAACACATACAGGCCCTGGAGATGTAACGTCATTACCACCACCGCTAGGCACTTGGCGAACACCCTGGGAGCCAAGGAAAGGCCAACGGGGAGTGCCTTGAACTGAAAATGTTCCCCCTGGAAGGTAAACTGGAGGAAGTGGTGGTGGAGGGGAAAGATTGGAATATGCAGGTAAGCATCCTGCATATCCAGGACACAGAGCCAATGTCCCAGTGAAGTAGTGGCAACAGACCCGGCAGGGTCAGCATGTGAAATCTTTTGTACTCTATGTACAGATTAAGAATGCTGAGATCCAGGATCAGACCTAGGTCTTCCATCTTTTTGGGGACCAGGAAGAAGTGGGAGTAATATCCCCTTCCCACCTGGTTCCAAGGAATGGGCTCTATGGCAGATTTTTGCAGAAGAGCCTGTATTTCCTCTCTGATGAGAGGAATGTGACCTTTTGGGTAGTGAGAGAGACCTGGAGTGTTTGTTGGAGGTCTTTCTGTGAATTCTATGGTGTGGCCTTGAGTGACTAGCTAAAGGACCCATAGGTCTGTGGTGATCACGTCCCACCCAGTTAGATGTTTGGCAAATCTGCCCCCTACCAGTTCCCCCGGAGCCAATGGTGGAGGCTGGGGGCCCTGCCACAAGTCATGAGGCAGAGGGGGATGGGGGAGTGGTGCCCCGGAAGCCCGCTGTGACTTGGCTGGAGGGGGCAGTCGCTGCTGAAGAAGCTCGATGTTTGGTCTGACGTCAGGCAGGCTGTTGCCCGGTTTGACACCTTTGCTGGTGACGAAAAGGCTGCTGAGGCTTGAAGTTGGAACGATACATGGACTGGACAGAGCACAAGGCTTTGCCACTGTCCTGCAGCTCAGTTACGATGTTCTTTTTTTTATACTTTGTGTTTATTATTTTCATCTATCAGTCAAATAACAGTTCCATATCTGAGACAGACCATATGCATAACAAGATACAATTTCTCTGAGAGATAGAAAAGTCTCCTTAATAAAAGGATATAGGCATCTCAAATATTGTGATACCTCATATGGAGGGAACTCTAAAATAAATCACTATAAGATCACCCTGGATTTTAAGGCTGTGACAGAGTCCATGAGCAGTGTGACTAATTCAAATACCAAAGTCCATATTAACAGTCCAACATGTCACGCCCCCAAAGGGACTAATGGTGTCATACTATATTTCTAAAAAACTATTAGCAATAACATTACCCAGGCAGCAGAATATAGATCCAACAAAAACTTTCCATGTATCAATCATTCAGGAGTTATAAATGGTCTGAACTGAAACAGACTGAATATCAACATGAATTCTAAATATAAGAGTTTTCCTTTATCCCCAACCTAAGTCCCATAACCCAAGGAATACTTAAGGGACTATACAGAAATTATTATTCAAGCCCCCAAACTTGCAGTAATTAATGCATTACTGTATTTTCATCTACTACAAATTAAGGAAACAAATCAGTGAGCTTTCTCCTAGCAAGTTGTACCCCCAATCTGTACTATTTTCCCAACTCTATCTTAAACAGGTACTCAGAATGTGAGAGAAAGATAATCAAGATTTATTTTAATTCAGTCCCCATCAATCTCTTCCAGTTTACTATCATCAGTTTCATCTGCTTGGGAAGGATTTTGGCGTTTGTTGGCAAATCGACATGCCCATTTGCCTGCCTCAACTGGATCAGGAAAAACCCAGACTGTGCCATCATGTACCACTCTGAGCTATGCAGGAAACACCATCGCATGGGTAATCGAAGCCTCCCATAGGTTTATTTCGTACCCCATCGAATTTCTTGCATCTCATGTGAGTCGCACAACTTATATCTGGGAAAAAGAAAATGGAACGATCATCCTGCGTGAGTTTGCCAGCTTGTCTTGCCATTCGAAGGATCTTGTCTCGTGCACCCATGCCATCTGTTACTACCAGTAAGGTACGTGGAATGTCAGAATCCTCCCGGTAGCCCCGTAGAGTGATTCTGTATGCTTTCTGCAGCCCAAAGTGTATTTTTTGCCCTTCTGGCTCCAACTTTTCTCCAAACCAGTCCTGCAGGAACATGAGGGGGTGATCCCCCCTCAATTCCCTCAGGTAAATCGAGGATCCGCACATTGGATGAACAGGCCTGGTTTTCTAGTGTCTCTAATCTGGCCCTAAGATAGGTATTTTCTTTTATGATTAGTGTGGTGGCTGCTGAAGCTGAATTGGAACTCTTTTTTTATGTCAGTCATCTCCGATTGTAGAATCTCAACTGTTTTTTCCACCACACTAACGCTAGTGCCGAAAGAGTTTATTTTTTATTTAGATCGGCAACTGAGGTAATGATCCACTGTAGTCTGATCCCAATCGATGCCATGGTTTCTTCAGGATCAGGCTGAGAGGTGGCCTGTGTTTCTAGGCCTGTCCACGTGGGCTGAGTTGAACTAGTAGTTTTTCCATCTGTTGCCCCTGAACAAATCCTTATGAGGATTCCCCATTTTATGTTCTGGACCTTCCTTTTTCCAGTGGTTAAGGAAGTTTTTGTAGATTTCTGCTCCAAATTTTAATTTTTGAATACTGTAGCATTCAATAGAGGAGCTGCCAAAAACTGCTGCCGCAAGCTCGGGCTCCACAGTGCCCCCTAGTTATGATGTTCTTGACGTCACCCCTGAAAAGAACTGGGCCTTGGAATGGGGCATCCTGAATGGCTGCTTGGACATCCTGAGTCAGTCCAGATACCCGCAGCCAGGAGTACTGATGCATGCTAATAGCAGTAGCAATGCTCCAGGTAGAAGCATCTACAGCATCATATGTAGCCCTTAGGGAATGACGGCAGGAGATTTCTGCTGTTCTGACCATTTGGGCAAACTTAGTTTTAGCCTTGGAGTTGGGTAAGGCCTTGAACTCTGACTTAAGTTGATCTAGAATAGATTTCTGGTACACTATCATGTGTGCCAGATAATTCAGGGCTCTGAGGGCCAACATGGAGGATGAATAAACTTTATGTCCAAACAGTTCTACTTGTCTTGACTCCTTGTCAGAAGGGGAGGTGCTCATATGCTTTGGCTTCGCTGTTCAGTCATGGGCCGCATTAATGACCACAGAGTCCACCTTAGGATGAGAACTGAGGTGGTCTTTGCCCTCAGGTGCCCCATATAATCTGTCGGCCTTTGTGGCAACCACAGCCACCGATGAAGGCTGCTGCCAAACTGTGGAGGCCAAATCCTCACGCGGGCCTATCCACGGAGGAATCAGAAGTGGAGACAGCTCTGGCATGTCTAGGTGCTCTGCTAGTCTCTTAAGTTGAGGGTACTGGTCCTCCATCTTCCACCCATTTGCCTCTTGAATTTTCCGAAGGCTTTCTGTGAAAGAGGGATCCTCCGGGGGGGGACTTGGGCAAATCCTCGGGCTTGGGATCCTCCGGGAGAGGGGTCTCAAAGCCCGAAGCAGGGGAGGTGGAAGAGTCAGAGTCAGAGTCTGAGTCTGATGAAAGGCTTCTGTTTGGGAACAGAGCCCATGTAAGAGGAATCTCCTTAGAGGAGACCGTGAGGCTCCTATCGTCACCTGCTACCAGGGTAGGGAGCAAGGCCTGGCCCAAGGTAGAAGGACGAAATTCCACTGATGAAAGGGACCTGGGGGTATGATCCAGACGGACCGGTGGGGAGGCCGCGACCATCTGACGTCAGTCCAATTCAGACACCAGCTGGATCTTGGTCTTGCTCCACCAAGACTGAAGTGCTGCCCTAAAATCCACCTGAGGCTGAGGAGGTGGATGAGGGGGCGTGGGAGGCTGGTGAGAGGGCGGGAAGCCTGGAAAGTGATAACTCAGCATTGATTAACCAGGCACTGGGTAATTATAGCCCAGAGTACCATAGCTGGGCGTGGTATAGCCTGGTGACGGATGCCCGGGTGTGGAGTATCCTGGCATTTGGTACCCTGGCAGCAGATACCCTGGAGAAGAGTAGTGAGGCACAGGGAAGCCTGGCATTGGAAGGCCAGGTGAAGGCTCTGACGGCAGAGTTGAGGGTCCCGTTGGAGTCCCTGACAGCAGATAACAAGGTGAAGGCCCCAACGGAGGGGCCGAGGGACCTGACAGGGGCCCTGATGAGGGTAGAAAGGGCCTGGTAACATCAGGTCTGGCATCGGATCCTCTGGAAGTTCTGGTGTCGGTCCCAAAGGGGCGGAGGGTCCCATCAGGTCTGAGGTAGTGCAATGGGCCAAGAGGGGGGAATCTGCAGCGCAGGAGACATTGGCTCCCAAGGGAGGTCCAGCGTTGCACGTTCAGGCTCTGGCACCTAGGTGGTGTTGGGCGGACGCTCCTCCACTTACATGCGAAACATGTTAGGAAGCCAGTGAGTTAACACACTCATTCTTTGCCTGAGGGGAGCTGTGTGGAGCACCACTGCATTGCATAGCACCGAATCGTGGATTGTGTAAATTGTGAATTCTACACCCTGAATTTTACTGGATTTTACTCTGAAATTTCAATAAATGAAGAACTGAGTGGAGATCTTCTAGCTGTGGTGTTTACATTGGTGCTGCCATTGGGAAAAGTGTTCTATAGACATTTCCTAGCCTTTTAGCAGGTGCCGGCATACAAGGTACTGTTCTTTACTTCGTTATATTTTTGCTGAGCACTGCTTATCCTTGGTGCGGTTCCACACTTCTTCTTCTTCTACATTTTATAAATAAAACAAAAATTGTTCCAACTACAATTACAAGATGTATACACATTGGCTTAGAACATGTAAACAAGAAATTAAGCTGGCAAAATGCAAAATGGAATTACATTTGGCTACTAATGCAACTAAAAATAATGTCAAATCATTTTTTTGCCTATATAAACTCTTTAAAAAAACAAACCAAAATCTAGCACTGGTCCCCTGGTAATAGGCAACACAATAACAAATAACCTAACGGAAACTGCAAACACCTTTAATAACTTCTTTTGTTCAATCTATGGTACCAAACAGACCATGTCCTTTCTGAAAATGTTATTATTGATGAAACTGAAATTCTCAATTGTATTAAAAAAACAAAGAAGACAGCTCACCAGGGCCTGACATGCTTACAGGCAAAATTACCAAAATATTGGCTCTGCATTTAGTAAACCCCCTTAAAAAGTTATTTGAAACAAGCATTAATTCAGGAAACTTGCCTACTAAATGGAGGATGGCACATCATTACATTGTTTAAAAAGGGCAGTAAACAACAAAGAAAATGACAGGACAATTAGTTTAACATGTACAGTATCTTATGTAAAATACTAGAGGGGATTGTCAAAAACATCGCAATGGTAGAGGAGTATCACAATCAAGAGCAACATGTGTTTTGTAAAGGGAGATCCTGCCTTACTAACTTGGTCAGTTTCTACAATAAGATCAGTAAATCCTTGGACGAAAAAAAAAAATACGTGCACTTTTTTTATATTGATTTTAGCAAAGCGTTCAATAATGTGATGCATCATGCCATCTTATCATTTTAGTTACCTACTCTTCTTCATTGACTGGGTTCCATGTCATAATGGCGATCGTGGAATAGCAATCGCCGTTACGGCGAGTGTACATCGCTGAAAATGAATTTTGGCAATGCACGCCCGCAGCAAGGAGAAAGGCAAGGCACCCGAGACCCACGCTTTTTTTATGGGTTAGCCTTCCCCGTACACCCCTGCTAATGGATTCTCAACTCCAAATGGATGCATGTCGGGGTAAATACTTGCAAATGAAAGCCGCATGCTGCAAAAAAAGCACCTGACCCAAACCTACACCTCCCAAACCGACCACCCTCCCACCAGATTAGCAGACCTGCTCAGCAGCTGCCTGCCAACCCCTCCCACATACCATCCTTCCCCTGCCCCCCGCGCATGCGTACTTCCCCACCTTATGTCACCCACCCCGTATCCAGTCGCCCTCCCACCTTGCCCGGTAGCCCTGAACACAGGTGCCGTAACTGAGTTGCCATTTTTGTAGGCGCCCAATTGTGGTCGCCTTGTTCACAGGCCACCATTGACTGTATGTTTACCAGTTACTCTATGCACCCTTGTATTCAATGCTGTATATATTTATGATGAAATATTGTATACATTTAGTATAAATCCGTATAAATTTTGATACACTTATTGTGTATTTGGTTGCACTGTATAGTGCATTGGCTGTTATGCATACTGCCTGCTCTTCATTGTTCATGTTTTATACACTGTTTACTGTTTATATATTACTTGTTTCTCTTGCTTTCATGTACGGTGCCATCTACTGTACTGCTGCCATTCCCTTTTCCTCTAGGACGCATCTGGAAACGAGCTTCAGGGTTTTATTTAACTCTAAAAATTGATTATCATTTTGCTCATAAAAGTGTTAAAACATTGTGAAAATGCATAGCACTTGCCTCACTGTGTTTAACAAACATAACACCTCTAGAAAAGCAGTATAAGTACTTTCTGTACGGTTAGTATTGTCCTAAGAAAAAAAAACTGCTAATTAATTATTTAAAACCCTGAGCTTTTAGCTCAGTATGCCTTCCTGGTGAAACTTTTGAATAAATATATAAAAAAAAATAATAATTACATCGTAAGGGAATTAATGCTAAACTAAAACTGGATACAAGGTTGGTTGGAACATAGAAGACAGAGTGTGGTCTTTGGTGGGATGATGTCTGATGTGGGAGAAGTGACAAGTGGTGTGTCGCAGGATTCGGTGCTTGGACCGTACATATTCTACATTTTCATTTCGGACATAGCTTGTAACTTAAATTAATGGATAGTTAAATATGCAGATGATCTAAAAATTGAAGGATATTCAAATTCAGAGAGCAGAACCAACTTATAGGATGATTTGAGAAAAATTGTTTCATGGGCAAAAGAGTGTGGCATGAATTTTAATGCAGAAAAATGCTCCATTATGTTTTTGGACACAACATCATTAAATAGACATACTACATGGGTAACAATGTATTGAGAGAAACATCTTGTGAAAAAGAGGACCTAAGTTTGAATTGTCATATCAGTGAAACAATCTGTAAAACCAATAAATTGATATGGACAATTAAAAAATATTAGGTCAAGGGATTCTTCTATAATGCTGCCTTTATAACGGTCCCATGTGAGGCCTCACCTCAATTTTTGTTCCCAATTATGATCCCCGAACAAGTATGGTAAAATCCGGGATATTGAGAAACCACAGAGAAAATTCACAAAATACATCACCAGACTAGAAGATAAAAGTTATAGTGAGAGACTGAGTACATTAGGGTTAATGTCACTAGAAATGAGAAGATTTAGGGAAGACTTACCTTTTCTTTGGGATATCATAGGAGACGATTATCTGTTTACAGAAACGGGTTTCGATTATAAACAAAACTGTATAGCCACTGGGGGTCATTCGTTGCAATTAAAGTTGGCACGATGTAATACCACACGTAGAAAATATTTTTATACTGAAAGAATGGATGGTATGTGGAATTCATTATCACTACACATAATATTAAGCATGGATAAATATGCTTTCAAGAAAAGACTGGATGACTGGCTACTGACACAGAATTAAGGTTATGAGATAGGAGCTATATTGGGCTCATGCCTCTTTCTCCTTCTTCTTGCCATAGTATGAACCATGTACCTGGCAGTAGCAACAGAGGCAGCAGTATGCCTGGTGGAATGAGCCTTCAAACCCATGAATAGCTCCCCACCTGCCAAACTGTAGCACAGATCGACACCGGTGGTTATCCATCGGTCACTCAGCTATTTCACTGCCAGTCTGCCAGAAGTGGTTTCAGCTTCGATCATGAGCAACTGTCAAGACTGATGGTCCGGATGCTAAAACATCCCCCCCCCCCCATCTCGACTTTAGTCCCAGATGGAAAGGAAGACACCACAAGGATCTGCTGTAAAGCCAAAGAAGATCCTGGTACCAGCACTGCCTGGATTGCAGTCAAGATCAGGTTTACCTAGTCCATTTGTGCCTTGAGCACTACCATGGGACTCGAGGGAAAGAGAGGAAGGGCACGGTATAGAAGGTCCAGGGTTCAGGGCCAGCAAAAGGCATTCTCATTCAGTGTTCCCATCTGAGGGGATGGGGACAGAACAGACACAGCTTTCTGTTCTCACAGAAAGCAAACAGCTACACCAGAGATACGCTCCGCTGGGTGAACGGCTGCATCACCATATCCTGGTGCAAGGATCACTCATGAGACGTCTCCCCCAAACTGGCTGTGACAGCACCGGCCAACTGTTTGTCCTCCAGTACCACCTGCACTGTAAGGAGACCCTCATGCAGGCTGTGTACCAGGGACCATGTGTAGAGCACCTCTTGGCACAGGGGATAGGACTGCGTTCTGCTTTGCCTGTTCAGGTAGAACATTGTGGTCATGTCATCTGTCTGGACTTGCACGACCTGACCCAAATCAGAGGCATAAACTCCATCAGTGCCAATCACACTGCCTGGAGCTGTAGCAGGTTGAACTGTCAGGCCTTGCTTGACGACCAGATCCCCAACTGGTCCAGATGATCGTGGCACAGAGGTCACTGCCCCCTTCAGCTCCCACTGGAGGGGGCACATGTGCCAGCAGGCCCAACGGGCCATGCTGGTCAAGACCATTATGAACCCCCTACAGCTGGAGAAGTCAGGCACGACTGCACAACCTGAAATGATCAGGCAAAGGAGGGAGAATTCTCTCCTCTCTGTCTGTAGGTAAAAGAGCAGTGGCCTGGAGCGAGTCCAACTCAACTCGAACAGTATCACTTGCTTGGGGACCACTACCAACTCTGCTGGGTTGATCAGAAGGCCCAAGTCCTGTAGCGGGCCAGATCCCTGGACCGCTCCACTGCCTCCTTAGAGATGCCCATGGTGAGCCAGTCGTCCAGGTACTGGCATACCCTAGTACCTTTGCACCTGAGGTAGGCTGATATGACTGAAAGGCACTTAGTGAACACCCTGGATGCAGATGACTGGCTGAATGGCTTGAGCTTGAATTGGTACAATATTCCTCCCATATGGAACATGAGGAACAGCCTCTAAAATTGATGGAGATGTAAAAAGAATGCATTCTGGAAGTGCAAGGGAAAATAAACATGCCCCAGGCTCCAGAGATGGTAATCTGTGAAGTGTGACTATATACATATCTTTTTTTTAATTATTATTTCAGATTATGGTACGTACAACACCACACAGAAATTAAGGTGTTGTGTCATTAGATAACCTTCCAATGTAAATAAAAGTAAATAATATGAGCCCATTCCCCAAGACATTAATTATGCATAAGGGTTTAAAGTTCTATAGCTGTAACATCCATAAAAGTATATATAATTAAGGTAATGTTCACAAGCGGATGGACCCCTTATTCACTAATTAAGACAAACTTAATAATATAGTTAAGTATAATTTCTGGATATGTAAGCCACAAGCATACAGGTTTTATCCTGGAAGAATTATTGATATCCTACACACCTTAATGCAAGCTTCAATACCAAAATATATACACTACATTTTAAGCTACAAGCAGAGACCAGCCCATACTGATGTGCAGTCAGACATTATTTTCTCATTCCAAAAAAGGTATCTCATCTTCAAAGACATTTTCCGTTTGATTTTTTCTTCTTCTGTACTTCATATTTTCGTTTCCATTATGTAAGTTTTCAACTGCTCGGGCTCAAAAAATAAGCGATTGTCTCCCCCACAAGTAAGCAAACATTTTGCTGCAAACAGTAATTTAAAGTTGGCTCCAATTTCACATAAATCTTCCTTATACTGCAGAAACGGTTTCGGGGAAAATGTGGCAAGTGATTTGTTTAAAAAGCAGACCACGTTTTTTCCGAGCAGTGTTTAAAATTAAATAGCGATCCGTATCAAATGCTAAAGAAAAAATAACTGTATTTCTTGGACCTGCTGTATATTTAAAGGCATTTGCCAATGTCTGTGCTTGATTAAGAACTTCAGCTGAATCAGGTGAAAGAAGACCAAAACTCGCATGTTGATTTTCAAGCATTCTCTGAAAAGCAGCTTGACGATTTCTTGTGGGAACCCTGAAAGCCCCTGTCACAAATGTTAAATTAGTTCCTGGTAATTTAAGCACAGAAACAAACAAATCTTGCAAGAGTTCATGAATAGATTTATATCCCTTATCGCAAGAGTCAGGGACTCCCACCAATCTTAGGTTTTTATAGCATATTGTATTTTCCATCACTTCGTTGTTTCTCTGTAAAGCTACAACAGCTTTTAGGCTGGCAGTCGATAAAGCTTCATTAGTTCGCACCGTTTGCTGAAGCACATTTTGCATTTGATTTTGTGTTTTTTGGATTTCTTACTCATTGGTTCTTATAGATTTTATTTCTTGTTCCAGAATGTTGGATCTCTCAAACAACAGATCAAGTTTCTTATCAAAAATATTCAGAAAAGTGAATAGACGGGACAATGAAGCAGAAGCTTCCTTCAAAGTTTTGAATTCCACTTTTAACAGGCAAAGTTACTGTTGATAATCCCCCCCCCGCAGGTCTTTTTTCACCTGTTTATCAGCGTAGACTTTTTAACTGACCTGTGGTGGGAGAGTCTTGCAGTTGCTGCATATTAGCTGGCAATAACAACAAATCTGTTGCGCTAGGTAAGTCTTCTGCACCTCGTATGTTTGTTGGAGCTTGCGACCCAGGGTCAGGAAATTTAGAAAACACATTAGTCTCTGAGTACACGCATGCAGAGCTTCCTGAGGCTTGGGGTGAGCTCCTAGCTCCAGTCAGTGTCTGTTTCTCCCCAAGAACAGATAGGTCGGTAACAAAGCGTTCTATCGGGCCTTTTCTGATAGGCATTTCTACATCTGAAGAGGAAGATGCCTTCTTCCTTTTGCTGTTGTTCAGCCATTAGAAATTTCTTCTGTTTTTTGACATGTAGTCAAAAGTTGTTTTCCTCATACTCTGATGGTTAATAAGGGTTTAGAAAAAACAGCCATAAGAGTTCTTTAGCGCGACTGCATATCTATCGCCATCTTGGAGTTTCCACCCCTGTTAAGTGTGACTATATGAAACTTCATCCTACGTAAACATTTGTTCAGATCATGCAGGTCTGGAATGGGGCACTAATCCCCTGTTCATTTCGATACTAAAAAATAATGAGACTTATATCCCTACAAGGCCAGGGTGTCCAGGGACAACCTCAACAGCACTGTGCTCTAAGAGCCCAGTGATACCACTCTGCAGTGCAGCTAGTGTTCCTGTGCACCACGGACTTCCTCGGTGCTCGAGGTCAGTATTGAGGGTGTCTCAAACTTCAGAAACAGGCTCGAACCCCCCATTCCCAGCACCCACTTGTCCAGTGTGATGCCAGACCACTGTAGAAGGAAGTGGAAGAGCTGACTACTGACCTGGGCCTGCAGCAGGAACTGTACAGTAGGGGGAAATGGCATCCCGCAACCTATCACTTTTTGCCCTTGGAGGGGGCTCCAGAGGACTCATCCAATATGGTTCACAGACCAGGTCAAAAAGCAATTAAGAACAAAAGAGAAGCTTTCTGCAAATACAAAAGAATCCAGGTAGACAACAAATGGACGATTTCACTCAGATGAGCAAGGAAACTAAGATGACAGTGAGACTAGCTAAGGTGGCAGCTGAATGTCGGATTGCGACAGGGATCAAAACAGGGAATAAACAATTTTTTCACTACATTCAAGAAAAGAAAATGAAAGAAAAGAAAGAAAGAAAGAAAGAAGGAAGGCAGGATAGTTAGACTTGGAGATGGTGACAGGACCATTGGGGACGATGGACGAAGGCCACTGCTCTGAACAACTTCTTCTGTTCATTTTTTTTTTTATATTTTCTTTTTATTAAAAGCATAAAAAAATTCCGTGTATAACAGTGCATTCAATTCAGATGACATTCCTTGTATGATTTACTTATGTTCTTATACTTTATAATTTATGATTCATAATACCAGCCATATCGTAATGCCTGCTATAATGGACTAATTGTCTTTTGTATTATTAGCTAAATACATTTATTTTCTCTGTTCTTTTACAGGCTTAGGTTGATCTAGAGAACAAAACTCTCATCCTGCTGCACGGCATACATCACCCAAGCTTGTCATTTTAGTCTAAATTGTTCTAGTGTATTGTTTAAAGAAGCTGCTATTCTTTCCGTTGAATAGACTTTAACAGTTACTTGCCAGTCTCCCCTCATAGGGGCTCGGGTTTGCTTACTTTTTTTGTTATGGCTTTTTTAGCTGCTAATAGCAGCATCGGGGCCACAGACCTGGGCTGTCCCCCACTCCCTTCCTGAGGGATATTTAACAATATCATGGCTGGCACTAAAAGTGTTGGGTCTATCCCCATTTGTGTCAGCTGAAACTCTAAGTCTTGCCAGAATCCTGTCAGTTCCAAGCAGTAGTAAAATATACGTGCCTGGTCTACCTTCCTTTCCCTGCATGCCCTCCAAAAAAATCACCTGTACCCTGTGGGTAAATTTTAGCTATTTTTGCTGGGGTATAGAAAAATCTCATACGACACTTCCAGGCGAACTCCCGCCATATACTGAAGGAAGTTACTCTGATTGCCTGGTCCGCATATTTATTCTTCTGTTCATTGTTCACAAAGGAACACAGTGGACTGATGCCTGATCGTGGCATTAAAACAGCCGATAAGGGGAAACAGCAAATGGAAACACCATCAATTACCACCAGCAGGGTCAGAGAGGCTCTAGGGCATCTAAAGGTGGACAAAGCACCAGGGCCTGATGGGCTATATCCAAGGGGGCTGAATGAGCTTGCAGAGGAATTAGGGGCCCCTTGGCATACCTGTTTACCCGATCGCTGCAGACAGGAGTCATGCCAAGTGACTGGAGAAAAGCAGATGTGGTACTGCTCCACAAGGAGGAGAAGTAGGGAGGAAGCTGGCAGCTACAGATCGCTTAGCCCCACATCTGTAGTGGGGAAACTAATGGAAATCTTAATTAAGCAAGACCAAGTAGAGTACATGGAAAAGTACAGTCTTCAGGATATCAGAGAGCATGGGTTTATAACAGGCAGGTCATGCCAGATGAACCAGATTATTTTTTTGGGTGGGTGACTAAGGAATTGGATAAGAGCCACCCAGTGGACCTCCTCTGCTTCGATTTCAGCAAAACCTTTGACTCAGTACCGCATAATCCAGCATATTCAGCACTCCCAGCAGGAAGTGACCACAGTGGGCCGTCATCAAGGAGTAGCTCGCCTGATGGAAACCAAGTGAGGCAGCAGCATAGACCTTCTTGGCCGCATGGTCAAGCTTCTTCAACTCCCTGTCATTGGGCTTGTCCATGTCCCCAGTATTTCCAGACTTCCAGAGAGCCAAGTCCAAGACTAGACCCTCTGCTGAGAGGTTGTCCAAGAACCCGGATAGAGAGCCAGTATGGAAAGAATACCTGCAGACCATATGGACTGAGGGTGCAAGGCAGGATGCTAGACACTGCCAAAGTTTCAGGGCCGGTCCCAAAATGGCCTCAATCATGGGAAAGGCAAGCCCTTGGGACTCACCCCTATTGAGGATATCTATAAAGGGGTATTTAGCCCTTTTCTGCATGGGCTCCAAGGGGACAGACATGGAATCTGACATGAGTCAGAGTCGAGCCCCAAATGACACTGGCCCATGGTGGGTGGTTAATTCCTTGACTGACCTGTGGTCAAAGGTATGCGTCCCCAACGAGTGCATTAAGGAACCACCCGAGTCATCTGAAGACTCATCAAAAATTGCCTCTTACCATTTGTCATTGTGAGCCACCCTAGAGTCATCCCACTGAGTGACCTCCACCAACAGCCAGCCTGGCAAATCGGTCACTGCACAGGGGTCCTTGCTCAGGACTCCCCTCAAAGGCTGCGGTGAGGGTGGTTCCACTAGCAAGGGTGGAAAGACAGATGTCAGCAACAGTTGCCTTGGGTGGACTGGTATGGCTTACTGGCACCAGACAGTCGACCACAGGGGTCGGAGGGAGAGCCCTACCCAGCCCCACTAAGGCCACCGCTGCCAAAGGAGTTCCTCGTAGCCCTGCTGCATGTGCCGGCAGAGCATCTCCTCATTTGAGGATGAGGAAAATCAGGAATGTTGACAATGATGTCTCCCAGTTGAGTGGGACCAAGAGCATGAGCAGCGTGTCAAGCTCAATCGTCAACCCAGGGGCAAACGTTGAGGAGGAGTCACTGGGGGTGCAATACAGATCATGTGCACCAGCTACGGTGAAATGACCTCCAGTGGAGGCTGTTCCCAAGTGGAACCAGGCCAGGGACACCAACCAGTCCACGTCCTCCAGAGTGTGGACTGGGAACACTGGGGTCTTGGAGATTTACTCCTTCCTGATCTCCTCCGACAACTGGTTAACTGGGTTGAGAAATAGCTCAACTGCCTGGTTGGACATTGTAGAGATCAACAAGCCAGATGGGGTCACATGACGCTAGTGACTTGGCCCTTGACCAGTTCTGTCTTGACCAAGCTGGGTGTTCACAAGTGCCAAGCAGTCAAGCAAGAGGGAGGAGAGTGATCTCTCCTAGCCCTACGACTGAAGGTGGTGCTTCCTGTGCTTCTTAATGTTGCTGGCAGGGCTCTTCCTTAAGGCCTGGAGGGCCCAACATATTTCCCGGAATTCACCGGTGAAGGACACACCAATGCTGGTTCCATCTGGGAGCAGTACGAAGGCTACGGTGCCCGACACAGCCTCTGACACCGCTTATTCCATGGCTGTGACTTGAGCCATGGACACGGCTGTAGTGGAGATGATTTGAAACCCCCTTAGGCCACAATCTGGGATCTTCATTAGCCAGCTGGCTGAGGACAAGCCATGCCTTGCGATCCTCCAGGGAGGAAGCGAGCATCATCTGGCAGAGGCTGTAACCCGCAACATCATGTGCCATCACCAGACAGTAGAGGCATGACATGCATAGGTCCATCTGCAGCTTCTTCTGTTGGCATGCAGCACATGATTTGAAGCCAGGAGCTGGCTTCACTTCTTCATGTTCCATCTTGCATAGCAGAGGCTGGAGCAGAACTGAGGAATATAGCAACAAACTGAATACTAAAGAGAAAACAACTAAGTTTGTCAATGACGCACTTTAGGTCCTACAATTCACAGAGCTCCAAAGGAGTAGCCCAAACTCTTCCTGCAGAAAGCAAACTCTGACATCACTGGGAGGAGCTGGAGGCTATGCCACCAGGGTAGTAAGAGGAGCTTAACTTAAAGTGATTCTGACGAATCAGCACTTCTGGTGGAACTACCATCGTGTAGATAAGTGAACTATATCCCCAGCCTTGGAAACAGTGTTTTCCATGAAAGGAAATACATCTTGCAGGTTGTAGCAGGCTTAAATGGAGCCAATGTCACTTTCTCATTAATATAACCCCCTTGAAGACTCATAGAGTCAAGGCGATAGGGGTCAGAGCTGTGCTGCTAAAACCTGCAGAACTGTGCATGATCGCTTTACCAGCTTAAATAAACAAGCTTTACTGTTTGTGAAATTGCTGCGTCCTTGCTTTCCTTTCGAGTGCCCCAATGAACTTTGTGGTGCCAGATGCAGAGACCACAGGTCTGCACGGACAAGGAATCCCTGAACTTGGGACAGCAGACCTTGACACAGGTGGAACTAACAGGAGGCTCCACTGCTAGATGCGGCCTAAGTGGAAACTTTGTGAGGCCAGAAGGAAGCCACTAATATCATGGTAGCATGCCCTGCTCACAGCTTGAGCAGAACCCTCTGAATGAGAGGGATCAAAGGAAAGGCACAAAGGAACCTTTCTTTCCAGCAGAGGGATGAGTAAAAACGTAACAGTTTTGTGTTGTGTCGGGACATAAAAAAGGTCCAACTCTGGATGACCCTGTCTTGCAATTAGGTCATTTACCATGGAGGTCAGCAGTTCCCATTCATGCACCAGGGACCGAGACCTGCTTAGCCTGTCTGCCAAGTTGTTTTGAACACCTTGGTGAAACACTGCTGACAGTAGAAGGCAGTGAGACATGGCCCTGTACCACACTCTCATTGCTTCCTTGCACAGAAGATAAGAGTGAATGCTCCCTTACTTGTTTCTGTAATGCAGGATACTGACACTGTCTGTGTGAATCAGCAAAGGACCAGGGTTGAAATGCTCTTGAAAGGCCTGGAGACTAAGTGGAACAGCCCTACTCTCCAGAACATTAATATGGAGATCAGACTCCCGATCAGTCCAGGACCCTTGGGTCTGAAAGTACATGAGATGGGCACCCCGGCTGGATCCAGAGGCATCCAGTGTGAGGATCTGCATGGGGAGTCAGGGAAAAGAATAGAATGCCCTATAACAGGTTCTGGTGGTCTATCCACCATACTAGACCATGGCGGGGAAGGGACGTGACAAGAACCATTTATTCCAACTCATCAATCAGCTGATCACACTGTACCCAAAGAGTTCAATGTGGTATGCATGTATGAATTTGATGAACAGGTTTAGGTCTCTCAGGTCTGGTACAGGAAGCAGATCACCTATCCATTTGGGAACCAGAAAGTATCTAGAACAAATCCATTTGTTTGTTTTCTGGGGAGGAACAGGTTTAATAGCCCGGTTTTGTATAAGTGACTGAACCTCCCTTAGTAGAAAGGACAAGTGGCCTGGAGGATAATACTAACATACTAAAATGCCAGCAGAATAGGCCTAACGGTCTTTTGTGTCTGCTCGTTTGGTCAGCCTCCACCCTGGGTGCTGCCCTTGCTGCCCCCCTCGCCTCCTCTGGCTTCTCCCTTCCCAGTTCCAGATATTCTTGCTGCATTGGATTTTGCTTCCAGAACCCTTCCCCTGTACCTGTCCCACCCCCTCTTGAACCCCTCCACTGTCTCTGCCTCCACCAGCCCCCTAGGCAGCGCATTCCATGGCTCCACCACCCTCTCAGTGAAGTAGCACCTCCTCCTTTCTCCCCTGAATCTTCCCCCCTCCAGCTTCCACCCATGCCCTCTAGTGGCCCCTCCTCCTTCCTTCGAAGCACCCTGACTGTTCCTCCCCTATTTACCCTCTTCATGTACCTGAAGACCTCTATCATGTCCCCCCGGTCCCTTCTCTCTTCCAATGTGTACATATTTAGCTCTTCGAGCCTCTCCTCATAGGTCCTGTCCCCCAAGCCCCAAATCATTTTGGTTGCCCTCCTCTGGACCCTCTCCAGGAGGTTAATGTCCCTCTTTAAGTGTGGCCTCCAAAACTGCACGCAGTACTCAAGGTGCGGCCTCACCAAGCAGTTATACAGAGGGAGTATCACTTCCCTCCTTCTGGAGGTGATCCCCCTAGCGATGCATCCCAGCATCCTGTTGGCCTTGGCTGCTGCCCTCCTACAAGTCTCCGAGTTGTTCATCTTGACATCCACCACCACCCCCAGGTCCCTCTCAGCCATTGAGACTTGTAGCACTTCCCCCCCAGGGTGTACACTTGGCCTGGGTTTCTGGCCCCCAGGTGGAGTACCCTGCATTTCCCTGCATTGAACCTCAGCTTCCACTTTCTAGACCATCTTTCCAGAGCCTCCAGGTCCCCCTGTAGGGCCACCTAATGACAAGGAGGCAGAGGATGTAACTGTGGAGTGTGCCCCATTCCACTACTTCCAAGACCCTCTTGTCTGTTGTGCTCTCCCTGCACTTTTCAAGAAGAAGGGAGATCCTTCCCCACCCCCTCACAGTGGAGTGGGAGAAGTCCGAAGGTACCAGGGACAGCGTTGCCTTGACTGATACCTTTGGCTTCCTTTGCCTGTGCAGTGGTGGGGGGGGGGCAGAAACCCGGAGGGGACCTCATGGGAGGCATGGCCACTACAGCAGCAGGCTTATGAAACAAGCCCCTACCATGCCCCTTGGTGGGCTGAGGGATCAGAGACTAAAGTGACATAAGGTAATTCTGGAGGCTTGAAGCTTATGTGGAGTATTTTCATCATCACCTGCAAACAACCTGAAGTTGTACCAAAGAGGGGCGCCCAGAACAGCTTGTTGTACATGAGTGGCAAACCCAGCCATATGAAGCCAGGAATACCTCTGAAGGTATGCATCAGAGGCAGGAGCATCGGAAGAATTATATGCAGAACGTAAATGAGGATTACTCACCTGTAACCATAGTTCCAAGAGTGGTTTATGGTGCACATCCACACTCTTACAGTCTTCCTTTCCATTTAATTAATTTAATTTAATGTGTTGACATGTTCTGTTGGATATGTCTATGATAATGTATATGTGTACAAAAACAAAAAACTGTTGTGTTCTAATGTTTTATACACATACTTGTTCTATGTATATCTTTGATTATGTATTCAAATTGTATCCCCTTCCCCTAGGACACATCTGGGAACGAGATAGTGTTGGCTCAGTATGTCTTTCCTGGTAAGACTTTTCAAAATAAATAAATTAATTCCAGCCAGAACATTTTCAAGCATTAGCTTTGTTAAGTGAGTTAGAAATAATAACAAACAGCGTGGCATTGATAACCTTGTTCCACAACCTCACCGCATCACTGAAAGGGGTAGTAGAAAAAGAGCCAGGGAACACAATGGAGATTCAATATACGATGAGGCCCCCTCTAACTTGGGAAATGAAGATCGTGAATACAGGGAGACAGAAAACTGGTGACTCGTAACCAAAACTCCCCATAAAAAGGATAGGAGAGCACTAGGTTGCGATGAAGTTACTTTAACAAACAGGTATTTACCACTTAGTATGGAAAATAATGCCGCCACATGCAAGATAAATTCTGGACCACCCAAGGCTTAAAATATGCCTCCTAAAACTAACAAGGTTCTTGTAATCGGGGACTCAGTTTTGAGAAGAAGTCACACAATTACACGGCAGGGACAAGCTAAATAGGACAGTAACCTCCCTGCCAGGAGCAAAGACTGGGGACATCAGCAAACTACTTTCTAAATTTCTACAAAACAGTGGCAGTAATTTAACAGTGGCAGTTCATGTCGGTATCAGCAATGTTGGTAGAGACCATGAAAAAGACACTGTTGAAGACATCTTGCAGATTGGCAGACTAAGAAAAAGGGTGGTACGGCAGTAATGTCAGGTATCTTACCATTCTTAAGTTAGCACCCTTACAAAAAAAAATAAAACAATGTATAAATACAAGATTGCAAAACTAGTATAAAAAGGATGGTATCACGTTATAAATTCATGGGACGCCTTCCATGGCAAGAGCTACCTGTGTGCTAAAGACAGGCTCCATTTAAGCCATGCGAGCACCAACACCTTAGGGAAACTATTAACATTTAAACTAATAGGGCAGGGAGAGGGACTAACCTGCAGGACACTAAAACAAACAAAGCAAGCGCAAGACAGATATAAACATTAAGTCTAAGTCCAACACCTCTAAATATTTTTTGTGTAATGCAAGAAGCCTCAATAACAAAAAGGAGGAGTTAGGGCCCTACTTAGCTATAAAGGCAACATTGACATTGCATTCATAAAAGAAGCTTGATGGTCCAAGGATGATATTTGGGGCAAAGAGATGAGAGGATGCAAATTATACAGATGTGTCAGAGAGGGAAAGAAGGGAGGGGGAGTTGAAATCTATGTCTCAGTTAAAATATTTGTAACCGACATCTCCAAGAAAATAAACAAAAAGGGACGGAATCACTGAAACTATATGGCTTAAATTGACAAACAAGGCCAGAAAAAGTAAAATAATTGGCTTATTTTACAGGCCTCTTTATGCAAGTAGCTCTGTTAATGAAGCTATAAACCAGGAAACGGAGCAAGCTTGTGTTTGGGAGAAGTGATTTTTCTAGGTGATCTAAATTACGGTGACAGAATCAAAGGTAGCAACTAAGTCCCATAGTAAAGAATTTCTTAGAGTAACTGAACAGCAAAATTTAATACAAAACATTAATACTCCTATGAGAGGTAAGACTACCTTAGACATAGTGTTAAGCTCTTATAATATTAATATCGTTGACTGCATGGCAGAAAGCCCACTAGGAACTAGTGACCACAATAGTATCTCCTTCTGTATCAAAGATTCCTATGTTGCAGTAAAATGATGTAGAGAAATCTACACTTTTAACACTGCTAATCACCAGGTCAATCATGACGACATTAAAAATAGCTGGGGAGAGTTGTTAAAAGATAAATCTGTTGAGGAAATGTGGAAAACTAAAGATACAATCATCACGATATGTGACACACATATTAAAAAACTAAAAAGTATAATAAGTATAACCAAGGAATTAGACCTAAATGACTCACTAAGTCAATAATCACATTAATAAGGAAAAAAAGAAAACATAAATATATCCTCGACAGATCCGCAAAGACCTGGAATGATTACAAACTTGTGTTAAAACAATGCAAAAACAAAATCAGGAATCTGAAAGAAACTTTGAACTGAATTTAGCGACCACTCAAAAAAATAATTTGCAGGCCGGCCCAATGGCGCTGAGGTGCTGGAAGCCTAACCTCTTGCCA
Organism: Neoceratodus forsteri; assembly: GCA_016271365.2. Lineage (NCBI taxonomy): Eukaryota > Metazoa > Chordata > Ceratodontiformes > Ceratodontidae > Neoceratodus > Neoceratodus forsteri. The sequence continues at coordinate 1,040,461,812 of CM057452.1, forward strand.
CGCCGACAACCCGTCTTCGGGAGCGAGCGCAGGCCATCAGCATGGGGGGTGTGGAGCAGGATGAGCTGCCATTGTGCAGATCTCCTCTCCAGGGAGGGAGCCTGAGCTCCCTCAGCACTTGACTGCCTCGCGGTGGCGGCCAAGGGGTAGTACAGTCGAGGGATGCCAGTGGCGCTAGGCCAATGGAGTGGGAGGATGGGACCGTCACTGGAGCAAGAGGGTGCATGCGCATCCCCACGTGCATGGGTCTCTCTGTCTGGGGCCGGGGGTAATCGGAAGAAAAAACAGGAAAAAGTCGGGGGCTGCACTTGGAACGAGTGTCTCTGGGCCGGATCCTGGGAGCCCACCGGGGCACGTACAGCATAACAAGACCCTGAACGACCCCTGGAGACTGGCAGGGTGTCGGACGGCAGCAGTGGTCCGCCGAAGGAGCATAAACACCTGTATGGAAAAAAAAAAATTATCTGAAGGATTTCTGTAGTTACATAAATTCCCTAAGAAATTCTGAAACTAAACTTGGCCCTATTGTCACAAACAATTCAGCAATCAAAGATCCAAATACTGTGGCAGAAGTATTTAATAATTACTTCTGCTCAGTGTTCTCTAAACCCTCAACATATACTGGAAATATTCTGGTTAATGACACCACTAACATAGTTATATTGGAGGAAGACACTACCAGGAGAACTAAGAATTTAAAAAAATTATAACTCTACTTGACCTGACAATATTTCTCCTTGAATGTTAAAAATGTTAGTACCTTTCATATGTAAACAACTTAAATATTTTGTTTTGACATCCTTGGCCACTAATGAAGTTCCAACGGACTGGCAGTCTGCCTCTATGGTGCCCATTTATAAGGAGGGGAAAAAGGACATTTATAAGAACTATAGACCCATAAGTCTAACCTCGGTACCTGGTAAGCTTCTTGAAGCTATTATTAAAGATCAAATACTAACATACTAAAAAGCCAGCAGAGGAGGCCCAATGGTCTTTCGTGTCTGCTCGATAGTCAGCCCTCATACTGGGCACCAACTCTGCTGTCCACCCCGCCCCCTTGGGTTTCTCGGTCCCCAGCCCAAGATGTTCCCCTTGTATTGGACATAATCAGCCTCATCCTCCCCCTATACCTGTCCCAGTCCCTCTTAAACCCCTCCACAGTCTCTGCCTCCACCAGTCCCTTGGGCAGCGCATTCCATGGTTCCACCACCCTCTCAGTGAAGTAACACCTCCTCCTCCTCCTCTCTCCTCTGAGTCCTCCCCCCTCTCCATCTTGCACCCATGTCCTCTAGTTGCCCCCCTTTCCTTTGGAACACCCTGACTGAGCCTCCCTTATTTATCCCCTTTATGTACTTGAAGACCTCTATCTTGTCCCCCGTCCCTCCCCTCCTCCAGGGTGTAAATGTTGAGCTCCTCGAGCCTCTCCCTGTAGGCCCTGTTCCCCAAGACCCAAATCATTTTGGTTGCCCTCCTTTGTACCCTATCCAGGAATGCAATGTCCCATTTTAGGTGCGGTCTCCAAAACTGCACACAGTACTCGAGGTGCGGCCTAACCAAGCAGTTATATAGAGGGAAGATCACTTCCCCCCTTCTGGAGGTTATCCCCCTAGCGATGCATCCCAGCATCCTATTGGCTTTTGCCGCTGTCCTCCTACAAGTCTCAGAGTTGTTCATTCTGACGTCTATCACCACCCCCAGATCCCTCTCACCCTTCAAGACTTGTAGTGCGTCTCCCCCCATGGTATACCCCTGGCCCAGATTTCTGGCCCCCAGATGCAGAACCCTGCATTTCCCTGCACTGAACCTCAGTTTCCACTTTCTCGACCACCTTTCCAGAGCCTCCAGGTTCTCCTGCAGGGCCACTCTCCCTTCCTCCCCATCCACCACTGCTCCCAGATTTGAGTCATCCGGAAAGAGACTCATTTCACTCCTGATACCCTTCCTTATGTCAGAGACATAGGCGTTAAACAGGAGGGGCCCTAGCACTGATCCCTTGGGAACCCCAATAATGACTCTCCTTGGAGATAAGACTAGCCCCCCAACCACCACCCTCTGAGTATGCTCCAAGAGCCAATTTCCTATCCATCTGATCATCTGCATCCCCACCCCCATTTCCCCCAGCTTAGCCAGCAGGCGACTGTGGGGTATCGAATCAAACACCTTGCTGAAGTCTAGAAAGAGGACGTCCACTAGCCTAGCCTGGTCCATGGCACTCGTCACCCAGTCATAGAACTCCACAAGGTTTGTCTGACATGATCTTCCTGGGACGAAGCCATGCTGCCTATCATCAAGGTACCCCATTTGCTCCAGTATCCCCCTATCCTTTCCTTGACAATACCCTCCATCACCTTGCCCACCACTGATGTCAGGCTAATGGGCCTGTAGTTCCCCACCACCTCTCTTGATCCTCCCTTGTGGACAGGTACGATATGGGCCACCCTCCAGTCTTGGGGTACCCACTCTGTCCTCAGAGAGATGTTGAAAAGCTCCGCCGGGGGGCTGCCAGGACATCCGCCAGCTCCCTCAGCACCAGGGCTTGCCAAATCTAATAGCCCGACATCCCGGACAACCATTTTTTTATGTGGGGATGAGCAGATGCCAGAGTTCTGCTTGTCCCACGGACTACCATGCTGCAGTTTAAAAATTGCAATTTACCTGCTTTTCCCTCGCTGGCCACTAGATGTCCTTTCCAGGTTCTGATGGAGGGAGCCAAGCTAGACTCCAGAGTCACCTGATTTTCTTTGTGTGGTCACATGGCGCAGCATTGCTGAATGTGCGCACCACAGCTGCGCGCCACCGTGCCCCATGCCCCGACTTGACTGTGCAGTCCAGCACGGAGATCGGGCACCAGCAGACACTCGGCGAGGTGCCAAGAAGAAACGCACTCACGGCTCACGACTGGCCAAAAACAGCCAGACTGACAGGCTAGGCAGCCTACAGCTGATGGTGCAGTGCCTGTCAGTCCTGGCTATTGGTGATTGTGCTTTGGGGTGGCGCTCTCAGAGTGGCAGTAGCTCGGCGCACATTGGCAAACGTGCCATTTCGCTACAGACACTTGGAGAGAGCACAGCACTCCTGTTCGAGCAACATTTGGTGGCGGTTCCTCACTGTTCACAGTTAAACTGTGTATTTGGGGCCAGCGCCGCGAGTCACAATCACAACAAATATCTTGCTAGCAAATCAGTACAGTAGTAGTACCCGGAAAGAGAACACATATAAATATATTGGAGTTTGGAGCGCCAAGCGAGCGAGAGAGCGAGACAGTAGGAGGATCTGAAGTCTGGGGGGGGGGGGATATGAGAGATCGTATGTGAGAGAGAGAGATCGTTTTTGTAAAAAGGAGCACAAAGGCATTTGCTTATTGTGGAGAGAGCAGAGTTTCTGTCTAATAAAACAATCTGCTGATTATAAAAAATATTTAAAAAAGGTTTATTTAGAGAAAAGAAGGGAGAACTAAGCAAAAACACTGCACACTGAATTCAGGGGGCTGTGTGTGTTGTGTCTGACTGTGGACTCGTGAAGTGAAGAAAAATAGAAAAGGATACAGCTCTTAAATAAATAAAAAAAAAAAAACTTGAGACTCTAAGTTGGGGAAGTGATTGTGTGTTGAACTTGTGGGACTACTAAGCATTTCAATAATAATTAGATTAATCGTGTGGTAAGGGTGTGTTGTGTGTGTGTGAGACCAAGCCTGCCCTCCCTGAGAGAGCAGAGATCAGGGACCTGACTGATAATAACGGTGTGCCTGTGGGTGCAAGACCACTAGATAGAGCCTGCCCAGAGTATAGAAAGTAACGTGTGATGTGAAGTACACAACATCTGAACTAAGAAGTGAACTAAGAAAACTATAAACCTCCTTAACCCAGCCCTCCTTACCTAACCTTATATACACCACACCTAATCCTAGCGAGCCTAGACTGCTCCCACTGTCCCTGAGACTTTCCCAGTGGTGGAAGGGGGACAGGGCAGGGGGGGTGTCTTGGCTGTAGTGAGACCCTGTAGACTGGGTAGGGTAGAGGAACCTGGGGAACAACTGAAATTATAGGAATAAAAGGTAAACTAAAGGGAAAAAACTAAAAGCATTTTTCTGAGCTACAGAAAAACCTGAATTAACCTAGCTGCTACTGCAGTCTGCTACATACACTGGTGGAGAAGAAGTGCTGTGTGTGGCAGGGGCCGTCAGTGTGAGACCACCGAACCTGCCCTGAGAGCCTGAGGGTAGAGTAGAGGAACTTGTGGAAGGGAACAACTGAATACTTAATAAACTAGGTAAACAGTTGCAGTATAAAAACTGAAAAAGCATTTTCAGAGATTGATAACCCCCCCCCCCAAAAAAAAGATAGCTACCTTCAAATAAACCTATCTTTTAGCTAGTACTTTGTTTGTCCTACCAAGTACTTGTTGGAGGTGTGTGGCAGCGGGCTGTGAGACCTAACCTGCCCTGAGAGGAGAGGGTACAGGAACTTGGGAACAACTGCGGACTTCTTAGAAATAAACTATAGGAAGGGGAAGAACATTTTTTGTGTGACACTACACAAAAAAACCCTAGCTACCCAGTACTTTGGTGAAGGTGTGTGTGTGTGTGTGTGTGCGGCTGTGAGGCCAAACCTGACCTAAGCAGGGAAAAGGCATTTTTGGGGACACAGAAAAAATAAAATAAACCTACCAGTACCTAGCTACACTGGTGGAGGGGTTTGTGTGTGGTTGTGAGACCGAACCTGCCCTGAGAAGGGAAAAAGCATTTTCCTGTCGTACTACTGCTAATACTCCGTCCGGCTCCAGACCCAGCCACCTCCCACCTACCCACCTACTCTGTCCTGCCCTCTTGTAGTGCTGCATAAGCACAACAGCTTAAGGTAAAAAAATTACACAACACACACAAAGGTAACACAAAATAGAATTTTATTGTGTACAGTAATACAACAACAACAATCTTTATTTCACAATTGCAGCATAGAAGACAGTTAAAAAAAAAAATGCGACGAAATAAGCCAAAGCAAGCTACTCTATTTTCCCTTTGGACTGGGAAAAAATTCTCATCTTTTTCATCGGGAGCAAAAAGGGAAGAGCCTGAGCCTTCTTCACAGTCTGAAAGCCAGCCCCAACCAGCCCCCCTGGCCCTACTAGTAGACAGGAAAAAAAAACGACTAAGGTTCTCGGTCTGGGTCTGTGTTTGCAGACATAACAGGAAATCAATCTAAGTTGACTGTACCAGTTTCTGAAACGAGTGAGCATAAAAGTAGCAGCAGTTCAGTGCCATCACATTCTGGTTCAGTACAGCTAAAGCGACCTTTCATTTTAGATTATGAGGAAATAAACACTGAGAAAAGAAGCAAAGATAAAACATATGACGTAGAAAAAATGGCTCGATTAAGGTTAAGGTATGATGACAAAAAATGTGTCATGTACTGCTCTGTCTGTGAGAAATATTCCACTCTTGCGACACCTGCTTATTCAAAAAAAACTAACGTGTATGCCACTGGTTCAAATAATTTCAGAATTGAGTCCGTGAGAGCCCAAGAGAAATCAAATCCACATATAATTTGTGCAAACCAACATAGTCACGAAACTGGTCAACATGCAGTCAATTTTAACATATCTGAAACTGCAATATATCACGCATTTTCCCAGATGGAGGAAGTCACCAAAAATAAAATGAGGCGTTTATTTAACACCGCATATTCCTTGGCTAAAAATTTACGTCCTTTCTCAGATATGGAGTGGCTTTAAAAATGGGGTTAAACTCGGCAGCAATTATGCAAATGGTAAACGGGGCAGAGATTTCTGTAACGCAATATCAGCTGTCATGTCTAAAACACAGATCCAGACTGTCAAAAATATAACATTTGTTACCGTTCTTGCAGATGGCAGTACAGATGCAAGCATTACAGAGTGGGAAAATGTCTCCCTTCGTTTTGTTGATGGCGCAGAAAAAAAAGTTAGAACTGTGTTAATTAAAGCTGTACCTCTTGAACATTCTCACGCAGATGGAGTTTTTAAAGCAATAAGCTCTGCACTTGAGACGGTAGATCTTTCTTTTGCGGAACTTAACGATGTGAGCAGACCTGGACCAGTTCTCGTATCTGCCAACTTTGATGGTGCCAGTGTGATGATGGGCCATACAGGTGGCACCACAGCAAAAATCCGAGAACATGTCCCCACTGTTATAATCATGCATTGCGTAGCCCACAAACTGGTTATCAGTTCTCGACGTCATGAAAAAAAATCCTCTTGTTCAAAAAGTAGAAAACACCTTGAAAGGAATTTTTAAATTTTACCACTACAGCCCCAAGAAACTTAGGGAACTGCAGGAAATAGCAGATGTCATATACACCGAGTTGGCTCATTTAAGTGCAATAAAGCAAGTTCGTTGGCTTGCAAGTAAGATGCGTTCAGTTCATGCTGTTCAAGTCAACCTGCCCACAGTAGTTCAACATCTTGAACATGTCTCAGACTCTGCTGGTGATGATGGGGCCAAAGCAAAGGCACTTCTAAGAGACGCGCACTCAGTACAGTTTGTAAAATCACTGTTTATTCTTCAAGATTTTCTGCCAATATTGAAAAATCTATCACTTGAATTTCAAAAGGATGACCTACTAATATTAGAAGTCCCCCAACTCGTCGAGACATGCTTACTCCAGTTGACTGAGCTAAAAACAAGACCTGGAAAGTTTGACATCATTTCTAAACTGATATAATCCTGCAAAGAAATGCATGAACTATCTTGTTTCAAAACGTGGCAGTGAGGATGAGATTGTTCCTTTTACTTTCAAAGGGAACTGTCCAGAAGTAAATTTTATGACTGATACACATCTGCACAGTTTAATAGATGCAGCAGTATCTCACATTGATCAGCATTTTCGGAATTTCTCGGAGGAACCTCTAAAATGGTTCAGTTGCTTAGATTTAAAAAATTTCGATCACAAGAAGAACTTGCACAATATGGCACAACTGATTTAAGTAATTTATTAGACTACTTTCACAACTTTTTTTCTGAAGATCACGTAACCAGTATAAAAAAAGGAGTATTTTGCATTAAAGGCAATGCTCAAGTCTGCAAATGTATTCACGACTACTACGAGAGAAACCGGCCCAGCTTGCTCACATCCTTCACCTAATAGAAATGTTACTGGCTATGAATGTGTCTACAGCTTAATGTGAGAGAGTATTCTCCATTCAGAATCTTATAAAAACAAAAATAAGAACAAGTTTGGCTGATGACACACTCCAGTCACTTCTGCATACAGCAGTCGAAGGCCCTGCATTAGACAGCTTTGATCCGGATCAAGCTATCAACCACTGGCTACTATCTGGTCCTGGCACACGTCACGTTCATGGTCGTCATCATCATGGGTCATGCTAGTTCAACTACTAGTTCTGCTGATTCACGTGAAAATGTCCCTGAGGCTGTCACTAGTCTTGATGATGACAGAATATGATGCTCCGGCTGGAGCAAGCTCAGGCTTGCTGTAACTTCTCCTGATGCTGATGCTGTACTGTCTGCTACTCTGCTGTTAGTGCTGTAATGATGTTCTCACTGTGCTGCTGGCGCTCTGCACTAGCATGCTGCTGCAGCTACACTTGCTGTCAGTTCCTCGCTGCTGATGCTGTACTGTCTGCTACTCTGCTGTAATGATGTTCTCACTGTGCTGCTGGCGCTCTGCACTAGCGTGCTGCTGCAGCTACACTTGCTGTCAGTTCCTCGCTGCTGATGCTAATTCTGTCACAATCCCTATGCTCGCCATGCTGCTGACAAAAATAAAATCATATTATTCTCCTTATTGTCTATTTCAACACTAAATAACTAATACTACAATAAATCCATTGAGTTTTCTGTGGTTTGATACTTTCCATTAAAAATATGCCATTTTATACTGGGACTACCAACTGAAGCACTGGGACAACTACTTTTGGACAAGCCACTTGTCTGTGGGACAAGTACCTAATTTTAAAATTTGTCAAGCTCTACTCAGCACCCTGGGATGTATTTCATCTGGCCCTGATGCTTTCTCCGTCCTAAGGGACTGGAGGTCTTCCCTCACTCTCTCTACCGGGATTTCATCCTCCATGTCCTCCCCCTTTGCTCCCTGTACTGTCCTCACTGCCACTGCCACTGATCATTTAAAGAAGCAAAACCTAACAGACCCAGAACAAAATGGTTTCACTGAAAAAAGGTTGTGTATCACAAACCTGTTGTGTTTCTACAAGAAAATGTCATCAGCATTAGACAGAGGTACAGTATATCTACTGACTGTATTTATCTCGATTACTCTAAAGCCTTCGACATGGTTCCACACAGGGTAATCATCCAGAAACTGGTGAACTTGGGCATCAGTCCTAGTATTGTAAAATGGACCCAAGCATGGCTTGGTAATAGGATACAAAGGGTTTGTATTAATGGGTACTATTCATCCATCGGTACCGTAACAAGCGGTGTACCACAGAGATCAGTGTTGGGCCCAGTACTGTTTCCAATCTTTGTTACTTGACGTGTGTACAGGTTGATAACTGAGCCAACAAGTACGCTGATGATACAACATTAGCCGGTGTGGTGTCCACTCCAGAAGGAAAAGCGTCCATTCAGGCGGACTTGGATAACATCCAAAGATGGGCAGATAAATGGGGAATGATTTTCAATATTGACAAATGCTGCGTCATGCACTTGGAAAATCAGCCCCATAAACATACATATAGACTACGGTACAATATCCTTAGAGAGGCAGAGCATGGAATGGACCTAGGGGTTATAATGAACAACTTAACTTCTACAGATCATTGTGCCACCCTAATAGCCAAAGCTACGCAATTATTGTGGACAATTAGAAGAAATTTTAAAAGTAGAAGTGAGTATGTTATTATGCCCCTTTACATAGCGTATGTTAGACCCATTCTGGATTATGGGAGTCATGTCTGATGCCCTTCTAATAAAGGGGAAATGGGAAAGATTGAAAGATACAACGGCAGGCAACTGAAATGGTATATGACATCAAACACCTTAGTTTTACTTATCCTTTAAAGTACCTTAACTTGATGTCTTTAGCATCTAGATGAATGAGAGGTGACTTGTTACTATGCTATGATATTATACAGGATGACTACATAATCAACGAATCAGGCCTAGAATTCAAAAACGATAAGCTGGGTACCAGAAGCCATCCTCTACAAATCTAGCACAAAAATTTTGTACCAACAGGAGGAAGGGTTTCTTCACCCAATGAATAGTCAACCACTGGAATAAATTACCCACTGAAATAATTGTTAGCAGGGACAAAACAGAATTCAAAACTAAGCTTGATAAATATATATTGGAAGGTCATGATTTATCACACTAAGAATAAATGACAGGAAGTCATATGGGCTTACTGCCTTCTTTGCTCGGTTACCCTCTTTAGTATGCGTTTAGTTTTTCTAAGTGAGTAACCGCCTCAGGTCCAAAGTATGGAGCCCGTGCATGGCCTCAGAGGTTGGATATGTGGAGTACACTGGGAGATTAATCACCTGGTTATGGTGAAACTCCACACAACCTTTGGGAGAAATGTCAGGTGGGGGTGACGGAGAATCTTGTCCTTGTGGAACTCCAGATAAGGAGACTCCCCCGAGAGCACCTGGAACTCGGTGATCCTTCTGGCGGAGGTGACAGTCACCAAGAAGGCGGTCTTCCACGACATGGGTGACATCTCACACCTGTGCACTGGTTCGAATGGCTTGCCCACGAGCACTGCCAGTTCCAGCAAAAAGTCCCAAGGTGGTGGTCGTTCTCACACTGGTGGGGTCAGGTGGTCAAGGTCTTTCAAAAACCCAACCACCTTCTCCTGTGCCACTGTTGGCATACCAGCCCGCATACGGTATGCAGAGATGCCTGCAAGGTGCACCTCGAGGGTTGTTGACCTCAGGCTCGACAGAGAGGGACCACAGGTAGTCCAGAATGCTAGCTGAAGGGCAGGCCAGGGGGTCTAGCTCCCTGTTTTGGCACCAAATGGAAAACTACTTCCATTTGAAGGTGTAGCACCGAAAGGTCAACTCTTTCTGGGAGGCCTCCACAACATGAAAAGCATCTTCCAAGAGAACCAAAGCCTGGAACTCTAGCCACACAGGAACCACGCTGTCAGGTGCAGGGGCTGAAGGTCCAGATGCAGGACCTTCCCCTTGTGACAGATGAACATAGAGGTCTGCTGCTGAGGCTGAAGAGATCTGGATACCAAAACTGGTGTAACTAGTCTGGTGCTACCAGGATCATCCGCACCTTTTCTCCCCGCACCTTGACCAACACTCTGTGGATTAGGGGAAAGGGAAGGAAGGCAGAAAGGAGGCCTGGTGTCCAGGCCCTCGTGAAGGCATTCCTCACCAGTATCCTGCATTGTGGGGGGGGGTCGGGCACAGAACAGCCTCAGCTTGGTGTTCTTCCACGAGGCGAACAGGTCAACAAGGTGAATGCCCTACTGGAGAACAAGTGGTTAACTACCTCCCGATGCAGGGACCACTTGTGAAATACTTCGCCCACCTGACTCAGGGCATCACCTAGCTGGCTGGTGGCTCCTGCTACATGAATTGCCAGGAGACTGGCATCCAAGCTGCATAGAAGGGTCCAGGTGCAGAGGGCCTACCGACACAAACAAAAGGAGTGTGTTCTGCCTGCTTGTTCAGGTAGTACATGGTCATGGTACTGTCCGTCTGGACCTACACAACCTGACCCCAGACAAATGGAGCGAATTCCATTAGAGCAAGGCACACTGCAAGGAGCTCCAGTAGGTTAATGTGGTAATGGGACTCCCTGGGGGTCCAGAACCCACTGGCCCTGAGGTTCCCCGGAAACACTCCCTATCCCACCAGAGATGCATCGGTTGTCAGGGTGACAGTTGGCTCTGGGTGTACGAATGGGACTTCTTCCTCCAGGTGTTCTGGGATGAGGCACCACTGGGTGACATGCCACATTGGCTGAGTCACCGTGACTGGCTGGTCCAGGTGACCTAGGCACTGAGACCACTGATGGACCAGCTCCCACTGCAAGTGGTGCATCCACCAGAGGGCCCATCTGATGACACTGGTGCAAGATGCCATGTACCCCAGCAGCTGCAGGAAGTCCTGGGCAGGGCACGAGCACTCAACCTGAAATGATCCGGTAAAGAAGAACAGATCCAATACCCAGTCCACAGGGAGTTAGGCCTTGATCTGGAAAGAGTCTACCTTCGCCCCAATAAAGTAAATCACCTGCAAGGGGTTGAGTTTGGACTTGGCTGGAGTGCCAGAAGGCCAAAGTCTAGAGGGTCGGGTCCCTGGACCGCTCCACTGCCTCCCTGGATGGCCAGACTATCATCCAGACATGGGTAGACATGGACTCCTCGGTGCCACAGGAATGCTGCCACCACTGCAATGCACTTGGTGAAGACCCTGGGAGCCGAGGAAATGCCAAAAGGCATGACCTGATACTTGTGGAGAACCCGTTCGCTACAGAACTGGAGGTACCGCTAGTGGGAAGAATGTAATGTAATGTGGAAGAAGGCATCTTGGAGGTCAGAGAGCAGAACCACATGCTCTGCTGCAGAGATAGAATGATCTGGTTCAGAGTGACATAGATACATAGACAGTGTTGGCACATAAGGGCCTACGGCCCACCCAGTCAACCCATTTGAGCTTCTAAGTTCACTTTATGTTTTCCTAGCAGTCTGTTGCCCCTCACCCCTGACCTCCAGAATTCCTTTATGTCTATCCCATGCATTCTTAAATCTTATGATTGTTTCAGCCCCCACCACTTCCTCTGGCAGGGTGTTCCACTTGTCCACCACCCGTTCTGTGAAGAAATTCTTCCTCTCGTCTCCTCTGAATCATCCTCCCTCCAACTTCATCCCATGCCCTCTAGTCCTGGAACATCTTTTTCGCTTAAAAATAGTGTATTCCTGCACCCTGTTCCTCCCTGTAAGATACTTGTATGTCACTATCATATCCCCTCTCTCCCTCCTCTCCTCCAGGGAGTACATATTCAAGTCCTTCAACCTGTCCTCATAGGACTTGTGATGCAATCCCTGTACCATCTTTGTTGCCCTCCTCTGAACCTTCTCTACCCTGTCTATGTCCTAACATAGGTAAGGCCTCCGGAACTGTACGCTGTACTCCAGGTGGGGCCTCAATAGTGTCTTGTATAGTGGAATTATGACCTCCCTTTTCCTGCTGGTGATGCCCCTGCCTATGCATCCCAGCATCCAATTTGCTTTGCCTGCTGCCTTGTCGCACTGTTTCCCTACCTTGAGGTCATCAACGATGATAACCCCAAGATCCCTTTCCTGCTTGGTGCATGCTATATCCTCCCCCCCTCCCCCCAACTGATATATTGTGCCAGGGTTTTTGTGCCCCATATGCATTATCTTGCACTTTTGCATTGAATTTCAACTGCCAAACCCCTGACCATTCTTCAAGTTTCTGCAGGTCCCTTCTCATTCTGTCTGCACCCTCTGGTGTGTCCACTCTGTTACAGAGCTTTGTGTCATCAGCGAACAGGGAAATTCTGCCTTCTAGGTCCTGTGCAATGTTACTGATGAAGATGTTGAATAGGACTGGTCCCAGCACTGATCCCTGTGGTACCCCACTGGTCACTCTTCCCTCTGTGGAGTGACAGCCATTTACCACTACCCTCTGTGTCCTGCCGCTCAGCCAGTTACCTACCCACCACACTACTGTCCTGCCCACACACCCATATTCCCCAGTTTGTGTAATAGCCTTCTATGTGGCACAGTGTCAAAGGCCTTGCTGAAGTCCAGATAGGCCATGTCCACTGCCCTCCCCTGATCCACCTCCCTAGTCACCCAGTCGAAAAATTCAACAAGGTTGGTCTGACATGACGCACCCGGTGAAACCATGTTGCCTTGGGTCCTGTAGTCCATTGACAACCAGATGTTCCACCAATCTCTCCTTCAGTAGTACTTCCATGATCTTCCCCACTACCGAGGTGAGGCTGACTGGTCTGTAGTTCCCCGTTTCCTCTTTGTTCTCACTTTTGTATAAGGGGACAACATCTGCTGTCCTTCAGTCTTTGGGTACCTCCCCTGTTTCCAGTGATCGACTAAACAGGATTGCCAGAGGTTCAGCCACCACCTCTCTTAGTTCCTTAAGGACCTTGGGGTGCACCCCATCTAGCCCCATTGCTTTATCAACTCTTATTCTTTCCAGTTCCTTCAGGACCCTTTCTTGTGCAAAGGGACTTGTGTCCATTTCTGCACCATTCCCAACCATTGTACTCCCTTCAGGCCCATTACCCTTCTCTTCCTCGGTAAAGACTGAGCAGAAATACCTGTTCAATATGTCAGCTTTACTGTTGTCATCATCCATGTGGATCCATCCTCCCCCTTCAGTCTCACTATCCCTCCCTTTGCCTTTCTTTTTTCAATTATGTACCTGTAAAAGGTTTTGTTCCCTCTACCCATTGATTTTGCAATGTACTCTTCTGTCTGAGCTTTGGCTTCCCTTACTGACCTTCCTGCCTCCTTTGCTTCTGCTGGTACTTCTCCCTATCCCCTTCTGCCTGTGTCTTTTTGAATTGCCTGAATGCAATCTTTTTGGCTTTCACTTTCTCTGCTACCTCCTTGGAAAACCATAATGGCCTCCTCTTCCTTTTCCCCTTGCTAACCTGCTTAATGCATAATTCTGTTGCTCTTATAATCTCTGTTTTAAATACTGCCCACTGTTCCTCAACCCGATTCTTGCCCCATTCCCCTTAATGCCTCTTTCAAGCATCTCCCCATTTTCCCAAAGTCTGATCCTCTAAAATCCAGGATACGTGTTTTTGTGTGGTTTGGTTCTGCTCCTTCTGTGATTTCAAACCACAATGACTGGTGGTCACTGTTCCCCAGGTGCTCCCCCACTGTTACCCCCATTACACTGTCCCTGTTTGTGAGCACAAGGTCCAGTATTGCCTTCTGCCGAGTTGGTTCCATGACCAGTTGCTTGAGGAAGGCACCTTGAAGGGAGTCCAGCATAAATCTGCTGCTGGTTGATGCTGCTGCTGGGATGCTCCAGTCTATGTCTGGAATATTGAGGTCTCCAACCAGCACTACCTCACTCTTGACTGCCATGCTTTGGATGGCTAGCATCAGCTCCCTATCTTTTTCTTCCTCCTGGGCTGGTGGTCTATAGGCCACACCTGTGTGGATGGCTGGTCCCATTTTCCTTTCCAGCTTAACCCATAGTATCTCTCCCCCATTTTGTTCCTCCTGGATCTCTGTGGCCTTTATGTCATCCTTCACATAAAGTGCCACTCCTTCTCCCTTCCTACCTGCCCTGTCTCTTCTGAATATGTTGTAGCCAGGTGTGGCCATCTTCTAGTTGTGGTTATCATTACACCAGGTTTCTGTGATGGTCACAATGTCCAGGTCCGACTGCACCATGACAATAGACAGCATGGATTCGTCCCGGGGAAATTGTGTCAGACAAACCTTGTGGAGTTCTATGACTGGGTGACGAGTGCCTTGGACCTGGGTAGACCAGTGGACGTCCTCTTTCTAGACTTCAGCAAAGCATTTGACTCTGTTTCTCATGTGGGTCTGTTGGATAAGCTGGGAGAAATGGGGGTGAGGAACTAGATAATCAGATGGATAGGCAACTGGCTCCAGGACCGTACCCAGAGGGTCGTAGTTGGCGAGATAGTCTCATCCCAGAAGGTCTGGTAGGGTCCCACAGGGATCAGTCCTTGGGCCCCCTGTTCAGCGCCTCGTCTCTGACATAAGGACAGGTATCAGGAGTCAGATGAGTCTCTTTGCAGATGACTCAAAACTGTGGGCAGTGGTGGATGGGGATTAGGGAGGTGGCCCTACAGGGGAACCTGGAGGCTCTGGAAAGATGGTCTAGAAAGTGGAGCTGAGGTTCAATGCAGGGAAATGCAGGTCACTGCACCTGGGGCCAGAAACCTGGGCCAAGTGTACACCCTGGGGGGAATCTACCGAAGTCTGATGGCTGAGAGAGGGACCTGGGGGTGGTGGTGGATGTAAAGATGAACAACTCAGAGACTTGTAGAAGGGCAGCAGCCAAGGCCAACAGGATGCTGGGATGCATCGCTAGGGGGATCACCTCCAGAAGGAGGGAAGTGATACTCCCTCTGTATAACTGCTTGGTGAGGCCGCACCTCGAGTACTGCGTGCAGTTTTGGAGGCCACACTTAAAGAGGGACATTAAACTCCTGGAGAGGGTCCAGAGGAGGGTAACCAAAATGATTTGGGGCTTGGGGGACAGGACCTATGAGGAGAGGCTTGAAGAGCTAAATATGTACACATTGGAAGAGAGAAGGGACATGATAGAGGTCTTCAGGTACATGAAGGGGGTAAATAGAGAGAGGAACAGTCAGGGTGCTTGAAGAAGGAGGAGGGGGGCCACTAGAGGGCATGGGTGGAAGCTGGAGGGGAAGATTCAGGGGAAAGGAGGAGGTGCTACTTCACTGAGAGGTGGTGGAGCCATGGAATGCGCTGCCTAGGGGCTGGTGGAGGCAGAGACAGTGGAGGGGTTCAAGAGGGAGTGGGACAGGTACAGGGAAAGGTTCTGGAAGCAAAATCAATGCAGCGAAAATATCTGGAACTGGGAAGGGATAAGCCAGAGAAGGCGAGGGGGGCAGCAAGGTCAGCTCCCAGGGTGGGGGCTGACCAAACGAGCAGACGCGAAAGACCGTTAGGCCTATTCTGCTGGCATTTTAGTATGTTAGTGTGACAGTCTCTAGATCCTCTATCTTGTTGTTAAGGCTCTTGGCATTGGCACACATGGCTTTCCATGATTTGAACTCCCTAGACTGTTTAGCTGTTCTACTCCAGCCCCTTCCCTGGTTGTCCTTTAA
This sequence comes from Neoceratodus forsteri, assembly GCA_016271365.2. Taxonomy (NCBI): domain Eukaryota; kingdom Metazoa; phylum Chordata; order Ceratodontiformes; family Ceratodontidae; genus Neoceratodus; species Neoceratodus forsteri. Next base: position 1,040,477,620 of record CM057452.1, read on the forward strand.
TCCCTGGTTCTCCCTGCTGTCTGCCCTTCTGTTGAATTTTGCCCCTTTTCTGCCTATCCACCTCTTGGGCGCCTATCTCCATCTTTTGTACACTGCTTTGTAGAGCTATCTACTCCTCCTGTTCATTGGTTCCACTACTATCTGTGGGGGGTGGGCAATTAGGTACCCTCCTTGCTGGCCTGCCACCCCCCTTGGCTAGTTTAAAAAATGCTTGTCCACGTAGCATTTAAACTTATCATTGAGTGCTTGGATTCCCCTCCAGGATGGATGCAGGACAGCAGGCTTGAACAAGCCTCCATCCCTCTAGGTGGGCTCCTAGTCATCAATGAATCCAAACCCTTCCTCACAGCACCAGTTTTTCAACCATGAGTTAAAGTTCCTGGTGCATGCGCCCCTATGCTCTCCCATGCCTCTCGCAGGTAGTACTTCCAAGAAGGTGACAGAAGTAGCTACTTGCTTGAGACCCGTCCCCAATTTCCTAAACTCTTCCTGAACTTCGTTTGGCTCCCCATTTGCCAGGTCATTAATACCTAGGTGGATAATGACATCCAGCTCACCCTCCCGTCTTGCTTTCCCAGCGATCCCCAGGATCTTCCTCCCATCCCTCCATGCTGTGGCACCTGGTAGGCACCTCACACCTCCCTGTCCTCCCCCTCCTGTGTTCCTAGCTGGATCCCTCTTATGATGGAGTCCCCCACCAGGATTTGCTTCCTCCTCCTCCTCTGGGGTCCACTGTTCTCCCCAGTGAGGTCACGTCCTTGGCTGACTTCCACATCCTTCCTTCCACTTCTCCGGGTTCCTCTATTTGGTGACCATCTGGAACTTGAGCTTCCTTAGGAACTGATTGAGATCATGAAGATCCAGTATGAGGCGCCAGCCCCCCCTGTCCGTTTTGAGACCAGGAAGCACCTGGACATAAAGCCCTGACCGGCCATGGCATCTGGGACATGAGCTACAGCTTCTTTCTCTAGGAGCTAAGCAGTGTCCTCCCTGAGGACAGACAGCATGCCCTGAAACATCACTGACTCCTGTGGAGCATGGAGTTGGTATTGCAGGAGAGCCTCGAAGTCGACAGGCAACCTGCTGCTCACCACTCTAGCATCCATTTGTCAGAGGTGACAGCAGCTCAGCTGTGCCAGAAATGGTGACGCCGACCCCTCCATCAGGAGTTGAAGCAGGGACTGGACAGGCTGGAGGCAGACAGCCCCAACCTGTCACTAAGCAGCTTTGGAGGGGGCTCTGGCATCAACTGCTGGAGGGGCACCACCACCACCACTATCCCTGGGCTTCCTGGAGCCCTGGCTGGTGAACTTTGTCGTAGGCTGCCAGACCTGCAATTGCCACTACTGGGGCTGCTGCAACAGAAAGGGCCAGACCTGAAAGAGCTTCTTCGGCCGCTTTTCTGATTGGTCTTTCTGTGAGGTCATCACAGAATTGAGGATGGCATAGGACTTTTCAATCCTGGTATGGTGCCTGTCCATCCCAGGGCCAAAAAGGTCATGCTCAAAAAGGGGACATTGACCAATTTGTGCTGGGTGTCTGTCGTAAAGGTGGAAATCTGCAGCCAGGCCCCGCAATGCATTGCAACAGCTGCTGCCATGGTTTAGGTGCACAAGTCACCAATGTCCAAAGCCATCTGAAGCTAGTGTTTAGTCAGCGCCCGTCCCTGCTCTCTGACCACCTTAACAGCTGACTGAAAATCCACAGGAAGGAGAGGGAGGACATGGTCGAGGACTCCCATCAGAGAGTGACCAAAATTGGCCATCATCAAGGAATAACTCCCCTGACAGAGACCCAAGAGGAAGCAGCGTACATTTTCTTTGCTGCATGGTCCGGCTTCTTGGACTCCTCTTGTGGAAAACAGAGTCGGCCACCACCAACTCTGACGAGGAGTGGTCCAAGAAACTGGACAAGGAACTGGTCGGGGACGCATACTGGCAGACCACAGAGGCCATGGGTGCCATGCAGGAGGCCGGATGCTGCCAAAGCTCCAGAGCAGGTCCCAAGATGGCCTCTGCCACAGGGAAGGAGACCCCTGGGAATAGCTGCTGTCCAGGGTTTCTGTGAGGGGGTACTCAGACTGCTTCTGGATCGGATCTAAAGGGATCTCCATAAATTTGGAGATCAACTGGAGTATAGCCCTGGAGGACACCGACCCGTGGTTGGTGGGCAACTCTTCAGCCAATTTATGGTCAAAGTCCAGGATCCTTGGGAACTGTATAGAGGACCCAGAGTCCAAAGACTCCTCAAAGACCATCCTTGGTTGATTTTTGCCATGCACTACCCTGGACTCATCTGAGTGGGTAATCTCTACCAAAAACTGAGAGGGCAGGCAGGTGGCCAGGTGGGAGGCCTTGATAGAGGCTCCATGCAATTGTTGCCAGGGCGGTGGTTCCATCCTAATCAGGAGAGAGGCCGGTATCAGAGACACCGGGCATGGCAGGACCCAGGGTAGACCGGACTGGGGCGACCAGGAAAGCGCCAGGGTCGGGGGAATAGGTCCACCCCGCCAAAGAACCCATTGTTTCTGCATCAGCTCCTCATAGCGCCGACCCAGCCTTCAACGGAGCTTCTCCTTATCCGAAGACAAGGAGGAAGAGGAGTGCCTGCACTGCTTCTGGACCGAGGATTGACAGAAGGCGGCGTGCAAGGATTCCCTCGACCACGATCTCGACCGAGATTGAAATCTTGACCAATGACTTGATCACTTATGGCGATGAGAGGCAGGTGGAGGGACCATGTAAAGTACATGAACCAGCTCCTCCTGCAAGACCCTAGAAGGAGGCAACTCCTGGGATGAGACAGCCAGGTCCACCGACTGCTCCCAACCCTCCTGGCATAGGGTCAAAAGGACCAGAGTCTTGGAGAGTGAGTTGTCCTCGATCCCTTCAGGCAATATTTCAACCAGGTCAGGAAAGATCTCCACCACCTGGTCAGCACAGACTCGGCCAAGCCTGAGGACTCGACGGCCATCGAGTGGTCAAGGGAATTGTGGGAGCAGGAACAGTGTGCTCGTTCTGGGTCCCACGACTTACGGTGGGATTTTTTTTTTTTATTTTTTTTTAGAGTTTTCCTTCTTTCCACGGGAAGGGGCCCTCCCCGAGGGTCTGGAGGGATTTGCACATCTGCCTGCAGATTCCCATGAAGGATGCCCCAATGCTGGCCCCAGCCAGAGCAGCATTAATGCAGAAAAAACACTCACCACAACTTGGGTTGCTGCCTCTTCCATGGTTGCAAGTTGGGCTGCCGAGCCTGCCGCTATGGACACCACCTTACAGGCATCTTTCGAGTGGACTGGGGTGGGGTGGGGGAGTCCCGTTCGTCCAACTGACCAAGAAGGAGGCGCACACATAGCAAACCTCAAAGGACGAGGTCAAAAGAATTTTGCAAAGGCCGCAGGCTTGAACACCATGCTCTGCCCCAAGGCAGTAGATGCACAAGTGTGGGTCCATCAAGGTTGGGCTACTGACCTATAAAGCCCTACATGGCCAGGGACCAGACTACCTGCAAGACCTCCTGGTTCCTCATTGCCCGACCCACTCTCTCCACTCTGCCAAGGGTTGCCTCCTAGTGGTTCCTAGGGCTAGGCTGTAGCATTCATGAGATCGGGCCTTTTTTCGGTGGCTGCACCAGCCCTATGGAATTCACTGCCATGTTGTTTGACGGAGGCACCCTCGGTGAAAGCCTTTAAAAAGGGCCTGAAAGCATTTTTGTTTGGTCAGGCTTATGAGCTGTATAATTATTGAAATAACTGCATATGTTTGACTGACTTGTCGTGATAAATAGATATGCTATGTATAATCTTTTTTTAGAGCCTATCTTGATTTTATCCTAATTGTTCATTTACCTACAAAGGTGATTGCTGCTGTTTTTACTGTACTTTATTTCATGTTTAGTGAATTGTGCAGCACCCTGAGCCTCCAGAAAGGAGCTCTATATAAATAAAATATCTACCCATCCGTCCTGAACATTTTTTGGTGGTACTGAATGCAATGTTTAAAACTGGGACTGGAATGGGCTTCTTCTCAATCCATAGCATGTAGTGAAACCAAGAAATGCAATGAACTCAAAGACGAAATGCCAATGGTTCACGTAATTACAGAGGCCTACACCAGGCAAAGAGCTGTGAAGGAGGAGAGCTGACTCTACCAGTGGAAAGGAAGATCTGACATCATGGGTGAAGCCGGAGAGTATACCGCCCGGGTGGGTGGAAGGAGCTTAGCTTGAAGACATTCTGGCTGAAATAAGAGGGAAAGGAAGACTGCCAAAGTGTTGATAGTACACCACATCATCCACACCCCTAGAACAGATGCTTACCAGTATCTACACCAGCTTTAAGTAAGTCAGCCTTGGCAGGACTATCAGGCAGAACCTGAACAGCAGACATAGCAGATTTTCACAGGCTATTTTGATATATAAGCATATAGGCCTGGCAGTTAGCAACCCTGAGGCCTAAGGGCACAGAGGCATAAGTCAATTTATTTACAATATCTAGCCTCCTGGATTCTTTATCAGAAGGCAGGGACTTCATGTGTCTAGGGGCTCTAGAACGATAACCAGCAGTTGTGATAACCACAGAATCTGTTTCAGGCTTGGAAGCAAAGCAAGGCTTAGTACGCAGCAGAACGTTTTTTGTTTAGGAGAGCAAAGCAAGGTTTAGCAGACAGAGCAGGGCACTGCTTATCAGCCTTTCTGGGCACTGCAGGAAGGTATTGGGGCCTACACTAAGCAGCAAATGTAGCATCCTCTAAAGCAGGACACACAGGAGGAATTACAATGGAAGGGACAGTAAGAACCTCCAAAAACTCTGTTAAATTTATTTTAGTGAAGTCCTCTTTTCAGCTGCAAATCCCATCGTGTCCTGGATCTGATCTTCAGGAAGAGACATGGGGGTGTACACTGCAGAGTCCTCGCTCTATGAGAAGAGGGCAGAACTGGAAGGGCGGAACTGGAAGGTAAACCCCCTCAAAGGATCAAGTTCCCTTTCTACATCCTCCAAATCCTCCTCCATATTAAGGAGATCAGGATTATGGTCCTCTTCTTCGTGATGGAAGACTAAAAGGAGGGCTTCTGGATCCCATCAATGACAATGGTGCCTACAGGGGAGGTATAATTGATGGGAAAACTGCTATTGTAATCTGAAGTGACAGTAACAATTGGTAAAACAGTTCAGAGAATGACGCCAGCACTATCTGGAAGTTGACAGCACCTTGTAAAGGGCCCGGGACTTCCAACGTCGAAGGAGCAGAACCAGATGATGCAGGTTGCATACCATCCATAGTAGGTATGGCAGTGCCACAGCCCATCCCCAACCTTGGTGTCTCAGACATGGTCATGGGGTTATTCGCAGTACCGCAGCGGATGACAAGGACTTACTCACCTTCAGTGGAGACCTTGAGCTCACCAGTGAAGCAGGAGCCTTGTCTTTATGATTGTGGTGGTGACAGGAAGAAGACTTAGATGACTTTTCTTTATATTTGCCCTTGGTTCTCGATGACCACGTCAGCAACAGCATTGCCAAACACCAGGAAGTATCCTTTCCATAGGTGGTCCACTGAGCAGGAGGAGATGGCTTGCAGCCCACAGCCTTGGCTGCAGCTTCCATGGGCTTAATGACAATGATGGTGTTTCTAGAGCCTTCTTTCAGCACTTCCTAGTGGCCTGATTAAATCAATGGCAGATCTCACATGCCTTGATATTATCAGCAAGAACAAACAGTGTGAGTGTCATCCTTGTAGATCTTGTAACCGCAGGTACAAAACCTAAACAAAGGTTCTTTCAACACTAGCATAAAAGGGCACTGACAAGTAAAGTTTAGAAAATAATAAAATTGAAGAAAATGATGGCATTGTTTCTCTGCAGGTCTGATGAATGGTTGACCGCGAGAGAAAGAACTGAGGCGTGATGGGGCTGCCCATGTTACATAGGCTCCAACGCTGCACGTCACTGTGTGCAGCTGCAGCTAAACAAAATTTCTGAGTGGTTGTGATGCTGACAGCTTACAGTTCCAAAAGTATGGCCCAATGGAGGAGATATCCTCGATGAAGATCAGCTGATTCGGAGCAGGCAGATGAAGTCTGTGCTCCACTGGTGGCTTTCCCGCCAACAGTTATGTTTGTTCTTCATTGGGTTTGGTCTTGTGGCAGGAACTACTGCTGCCCAGCTGGGCCCCGCTGCAGGAGGCAAGTCATGAGGACGTGGGATGACAAAGTAAGCTGGTCAGCTGGGGAGTAGCAGCAGCTGGTTTCCAAGATGGGTTAAGGGATCGAAGGAGAGAAGGAGGTCCTGCCTGTAGGATACAGGGTATAGTACATGTATGGAAAGTAAAAACAAATCATAAGCACTGAGAGAAAAGATCCAGAAAAAAAGAGATGAACTGATACGTTTTATTGGTCCAACATAGATGTTACAAAAGAATATAGGTGCTTGAGCTTTTGGGTTGTTGGTCCAATAAAAGGTATCAAATCACCTCTTTTTTTCCGGCTCTTTTGTAACAAGGACCAATACAGCAACAAAATGAATATTCTATGGCACTGAGACAAGCTCAGAGATCCAAGCTTTATACCCTTTTTTTAGTTTGAAACAGTTAATTATACTCTTTCAAGAGAATACCCCTTTGTCACTTTAAACAATTAGCTCAAGTGAATTCCACGAGCGACATGCATCCAACAACCAACAACAGAGTACACATACTGTATGTATTAATAAGTCACTGAAGTTTTAACTGTGGCACATGATCTGGCAGGAATCACAAACAGCTTCCGAATCTCAAAGCAACGTAAATAAAGTAAAACACTGAGCACTGCTTTCTGTGGTCATATTGAAATTGCAGTGGATTGTGTGTGTACAAAACTGCAATTATGAGATTTAGCATGAGTCTTCCAAGCTGACATTCAGTCAGATCAGTTACTTCTGCTAATGTTTGTTTTCCTTTCTCTCCTTCTTTTAATCGTTTTCCCCCCATATAGATCTGCATCCACTTGTGAGTCCGTCGGCCCACTGGGTTTCATCCAGATAACCTCCCAACCCCATCATCGGACATGCGAGGCGCTGAGTCCATGCTTGGCAGCAGCCATCATCCTGCTGCTGGCTACATGGGTTTTCCTCCTTGTTCCCGCCCACCTCCATCAATCGGCCTGTCCATGCAATACCAACTCTGTTCTTGCTTTGGGGGGGAGGGGGACTTCGTGTAGGAGCCTGTGACACTGGACAGCTCCATCATGCACCTGAGAAGGTACTGCAGTGGTGGGCTGAGTGACACCCTCCCCCCCAAAGTCCAAGAGAAATGCTTTTGCAGTGCTCCCAAAACTCCTCCGAACCAGGGCTGGGAAGTGGGTCCACAGCATGATCTTCGGTTTCTCACATGTTAGTGCTAACTCTGGCATCACCGGGTTGGGTCTCCCCCTCCCTGTTTTCATTTGTTAAACAAATGGCCTATTTAGGATGACATTGGTGAAGAGCACCATTGGCTGGTGACTCCATAGTGTAGCCTTCATTGATGGTTTCTAAGAAAGGGAGAAAATGGACTTCCTATTAAAAACTATTAATATAGATAAAAATATCTATGACCTATGAGGTACTATGCTATAGAACTCTATAAACTCATAAAGCAGGTAGGCCAGCGGAGTTTTACACACACACACACCCCTCTCAGAACAAAAGAGCATGTTCAGCATTATTTACTTGGTGACAGTTTATTGTATACCATAATTGTTGGGATTTAAGAGACAGAAAGAGACCAATAAGTTACACAGAAACATAGAATATTACAGTAGATAAGGGCTGCTTGGCCCACCCAGTCTGCCCAAGTTATTTATTTTTCTACCATAATTTTTGCTGCAGACCCACTTGATTTATGGTGTTGTTTCTCCCCCCCTAACCCTAGGATTCCCCTGCACCTATCCCAGGCACTTTGAAATGCACCACTGTTTTCACCCCCACTACCTCAGCTGAAAGGCTGTTTCAGGAATCCACCACTCCTTCTGTGAAGAAATATTTCCTCATATCTCTCCTGAACCTACCCCCTCCAACTTCATAACATGCCCCCCTTGTTCTAGAGCACATTTTTTGTCTGGAAACTACTCCCTTCATGTATCTTATTAACCCCCGTGAGGTATTTAAAAGTCTCTATCTTATCCCCTCTCTCTGTCCTCTCCTCCAGGGTGTGCATATTGAGGTCCTTTAGCCGCTCCTCGCAGGGCTTATGATGCAGACCCTGCACGATTCTGGTAGCCCTCCTCTGGAGTGCCTCCACTCTATGTCCTTCCTGAGATGCAGTCTCCAGAACCGGACACAGTACTCAAGGTGGGGTCTTACTACCGATCTATATAGGGGCAACACAACCTCCCTTTTTCTGCTGGTAATCCCCCTTCCTATGCACCCCAGCATCCCACTTGGCTGCCTTGTCACACTGTCTCGCCACCTTTAGGTTATCTGATATGATTACCCCCAGGTCTCCTTCCTGCTTGGTCACTGACAGTATCACTCCAACCATTTTGTACTCTGCCTCCTGGTTTCTATGGCCCAAGTGCATTATTTTGCACTATTTTTGCACTAAAACCCAGCTGCCATATCCTTGACCACTCCTTCAGTTTTTTCACATCTTTTTTTATTTTTATTTAGTTTTTGTTGACCGGGTAAGTGCACTAGACAAATCCTGCCTATTTTCAGGCACGACCTGGGAAAGGGGGATACAGATGAATGCCAACTGACCTTGAAACAGATTAAGCTGTTGGTGGTACTTTTTTAGTGAATGAGGGAAATTTGGCCAGGACACTTGGGAAATTCCCCTACTCTGTAGGGTGGAGTTTCCGTTTCTACCTGGCCAGCCTCATGGCAGACTCACAAAGAGAAGCGCCTACCTGTGAAGGAGAGCCACTCGTATCATTTGCAATGGAGTCTCAGAGTACAACAGCTTCAGAGGTACGGGAAAATTTCTTAAATGCGTCTTTAGAGAGCAACCTTTCAACTGCTGGATATCCCGACTCGGGCTTGTTTATTTTAGACACTACGAACACCTTGCAAATGAAAGATGCCCTGATAGTAAGCGCCTCGACTCACTCTCCGGAATGAGATTCTTGGGCTGCAGCAGGAGTAACGCCGGTTCTTCCCCCAGCCTCTTCCGGACCTCTCCTGACCGAGTGTGCAACGGCAACCTACAATGAGCCCTGTAACAGCGGATTTCGAGGCAATTTTTAAAAACGAGGAGCTAGTAAACATTGCTACGGTTGATGCTGACAACATACCATCCACCTCAACAAAGTCACGAGTTTTTTTTGACTTGAAAAAGGAGCAGACGGTACAGCAAAGTGATTCCTGGACGATAACGACAGCGCTACAGAAAGCAGGATGGATGCGTTCTGAGGATGGAAAATGGATTCCGGATCCGAATTGGAAGCAAGATGAACTTATCTTTCCAGAAGTCACGAACAGGCCTGCAACTGACATGAGCTCCACCGAGGTACCACATTTGCAGAAAGACAATATTAATGTTTCACATGGTGATACTGAGAGTAGAATGTCTTGAGGAGATTTGATGGATACAGTTGAAGCAGGTGATAGGCAGGTTTCAAAAGATAATATCAATGCACCACTTATCTCTTTAGAGGATCCCCCCTGTGTTACTTCTGCCCCTAAAGATGCCCTAAAACAGATGCTCAATATGAGTACATCACTGAATAATATTGTGTAGCAAGATGTTTCTAGATCAACACCTCCTAATGCCCTAGACTCATCTCATGCATTACAGCCTTCAGGTTAGCCCTCCTATATTGTCAGACCTGTTTAAAAATAAATTAGAGCCAGCCCTCACGTGAATACTGTTCGTCTTAGATACAGAGGTGGGCTTGAGGTTCCCTGATAGATATTATGTTGCTAGAACTCTCTTAAAGGCAAACTGCATTTGCAGCGTCTGATATTCACCTTTAATACATATCAGGTGAAGAAACTTTTGATATAAGTTTTAAAACATCTACTAGTCTGGACGTTTTGGCACCTGTACACCCTCCAAAAATGACCCGTCTGGACTCCTTTTCAGTAATACCCTTATCTAAACCTACATATAGAACAGTTACAATAATGTTTAGAAATGAAGGGGTGAGCTAAGTTGATATCTATCATTGGCTGCAGAATCACTGTAATGTTTATCACCTCCTGAAGCTATTTTAGATGATGAAGGATTGTGGACTGGGGTTGGAGATTCAAGGTAAAACTTTTCCAAAACAACTCAGAAGTTATACGTTTACCAAAATAGTTTTCTTTTAGGAAAGATGAGGTGTTTGTTTTATGGAGGTCAGCCAGCAGCATGTTATAAATGTGGTGCCACCACACATCTAAGTAGCGTGCGTGCACTTGCTCAAATGTGGTATATGCGGAGGTTACGGCCATCCTAGCATGTCATGCACGAATGTATTTAAATGCAATCTGTATAATGAAGCTGGCACGCTACCACCAGTGTCCCTGGGCAAGTAAAAATAGGTCACAAAGTTGGGACCCAGATTCCTTAGTACAAAAAGCATGGGACAAAGTCCAAGAACATGAGCCTACTATGACTACTCCTGTGGAACACCCTCACAAAACAATTTCGCAAACTCAAAATAAGGTTACTCATCATGTTCTGACCTCCCCGGAGCCACTTACTCAGATTCCTCGCCTGCTGTAGATAATGAAGGATTTCAAATAAACGCATTACCAGAGCCACTACCGAAAATCCTCTAAAATACCTGATACCCTATATCAAATAGCTTTGACTGTCTAAAAGGAGATAGAGATGTCACAGATGGTGATTCAGATGCATCCCATTACTTTCTGATATTGATGCCCTGCTCCTAAACCTCCTGATGTTACTAGGAAAAATTGACGAAAACAAAAAGGAGGAAAAAAAAGGAAAAACATATCAATAACTGATGGTAGCGGATTAAGGTTACACCTAACCATGGATCTCGTAGCATCCTTAAATGTCTGTAGTCTCAAGCTATAAAAAGCGATTAAGTTTTTACAGTATGCAAATTCCTGAGCCTGGACATTTTGTTGATAAAAAACTCACCTCTCTAGCTTACATGATGTTAAACAAATAAAAGTGCATGGTATAAAGGGCCCTCTTACTGGACTTCGGAACAGACCTGGCAGATGGGGTAGCTATTTGTTTTATTCCACACAATTTTCAGTGATACAAATACTTGATATACTTCCGGGGCAAGCTTTTATACTAGATATTGTTAAATATACCTTCCCACTTAGATTGATAGTCACCTATGGCCCACAACTTAAAACAGCTAGGATAGCTTTACTGGACTTAATTAAGCCTTTTTTATGTACCAGTAAGCACATTTGTTGAGGTAGGGATTTCAATATTTCCACTGATACTAAACAAAAGACGACATCAGGGAAAAAGGTGTATTGTGACTCTATAGCATTAACCAAACTAGTTAAGGAGGCAAATTTAGTTGATGCCTACCGTAAGTTACACTCGGACACAGGTTATACATATTTTAGATCAGTTTATTGCACCAGAATAGATTACTTTTTTGTCTCCTGCAGTCTAGTTCCTGTTTCGGTTATTGTATGCCCTACTGAAATATCAGATCATTGTCTTCTGTCTTGTCGATTCACCATAAACTCATCTACTGTTCCCATTGCACATAAAACTTTTTGGAAACTGAACAATTCTTTGCTTCTCTCTATATCAGTACAGTCTCACTTACGGAATATCTTTCAGGCTAGAGTATCGGCTATAGTGTGTTATGACTCCTTATGGGATTGGTGGAAAGATACGAAACAAGATCTGACCAAATTTTTTATAACTATAGGAAAGAGAGTATCTAGGGATAACTATTTTAACTATTTAATGTACCGAAATCAACTATATAAGTTAGTGTCGCTTCAATCTACCTCATCAGTAGATTATTCAGCTCAAATTTCTAAACTAAAACAGAATATGCTGGCATACCAATATGATAGAGCCAAATCTTTAAACTACGTTATGAAAACAGGAACTGTGATTTCCCCAACTGAAGACCTTTTTGTTTTCAAAAGTAGACTTCAGTCTACAGTCATGATTGGTTTGCAAAACCATCAAGGTACAGTGCTTAGATCCATTCCAGAAATGATAGAAATCATGTCGGATTATTTAAAAAGCAGTTTTGTTCCACATCCAACGTTCTCATCAATGCATCTATATATCCTAAGTTTCAGTCCCCAAAATGCCACAACATTTTCTCCCATCCTGATTAGCAGAATCTCATGAAGAAGAAGTTGCTGCTGCTATCTCGGAATTGAAGTTGAAGGTATCCCTGGGCCTGATGGATTGGCGCAAATTTTATAAAATGTTTAAGATCATCTATTAGAAATGCTAACTCAGGTATACAATTATCTATTAGATTCATTGGACGTCTCAGTAGATATTGGTATATCTGCACTAAAATTTATCTACAAAAGGAGAAAAAACTCTGTTGACAAATTGGAGACCGTTACATTTATTAATATCGGATTACAAAATCCTTTCAAGATTTTATGCTCTAGATTACGAATGATAGCACCAGACTTAATTGATCTGGCCCAAACATGTGCAATTCCAGGCAGGTCCATATATTCAAACCTATACTTATTAGGGACATTTTGATTTAAGACAACGTAAAGAGATACCTGGTTATATTTTGCTTTAGACCAATCTAAAGCTTTTGATTCAGTACAACACGGATTTTTATTATACACATTGTCATTATATGGTATCCCTGAAAGATTTATATCATGGATCTCATATTTACTATCATTAGCACACTTTTTCCCAATAATAAATGGTTTCTGTGGACCGACCTTACTGCAAAAGATTGGACTTAGGCAAGGCTGTCCTCCGAGTCCCCTATTATATGTGTTTGCTTTGGACCCTATTATTCGCAACATTCAGGAGAATGTTCGCATCGTAGGGATATCCCCACACCCAAATGTAGAACCTATTAAAATATCAGCATATGCAGATGATGTGGTGATATTAGTCTCTGATTTCCTTTCTAGTAAATTAGCCATACAAATATTTCAGTCTTTTACGCCAATATCAGGAAGTTCTTTGAACCTAGAGAAATGTGTCTGCATCCCGTTACATCATAGGGAGGGGAGCATGGAACTGATAAATGGCATCAAAATAAGTACTGTTCCTCAGAAAATATTAGGGATTTGGTTTAATACAACATGTGACCCTAACTACAACTGGGATAAACAACTAACTTTAGGGAAAACAAGGTCGTTTATGGAAAACGTGGAAACTAAATAAAAAAGCGTAGTATTGATAATAAAAGTTTTGCTTCCAATTTTTTGTTTCTCAGTCATATATATTGTCCGCCTAAAACTATGGAAACTAGACTCTTGAGCCTTTTTTTCAAATGCTGTGGGGAATCGTTTGAATCCAATTAAAAGACAAATTACATATTTCCCTATAACTCAGGGAGGATTAGGGATGATAAACCTTTGCTTTTTTTCTTTCATTTTTACATAATATAATAAAAGTTATACCAATGCAAAATAGTAAATGATATTTGGGTATCAAACACAGTAGAACCTGTCATGGCAGCATGGACAGACCAACCACCTGTAATTTCGTGTATCTCTTCTGCTCCATTTTATGTGGTCGATTGCATTAGATTCCTTAGATCCAAAAGTACATAAAGTTTCTGTAATAAACCTAACCAGGAAACAATTATATATGTACCTATTGCATATAAATGAACCGATACTAAATTTCCTTCTGTAGCCACTGCAAACAGTACATACACTTAATGTTCTTAAAGATAACAGGATACCTTATATGTGGGACATTCTTGGCTATGTTGTCATGGAAATTGCAAGTGCAGGGAAATTTGAAGCATAAATCACACAAGATAGGTATTGCCCTAAACCATCCTGCATACACATAGAAGAAACCATGGAGCATTTTTGCTTACTTGTCCAGATGCCCAATTATTATGGAAGACTTTAGCAAACAAATGGAAATGGCCTTTTTAAGTAGAATTACTTATTCAGTTCTTGTTCTAGGATTTTTCTAATTGCTGAGTTCATATCATCCTAGCACACTAAGAGTTATTTTGCAGTTTGTAAATATCACATGTGGCAGGCTAGATGCAAATTTGTGTTTCAACAGATTAGAATGAGTCCCTGGGATATAATACAATGCATAGAATAGCACTTCAAACTCTTAAGAAAAGAAATACAGTATTTATCAAATACTCAGTATGTGCAATATTGGGAGGGTATTCCTGTTTGATGAATGTCACATGGATGTGTTTCTTCCTCTTCTTGATATGATATTGTGTATTTTGCCTTATTTCGTTTTTATATGATGGATGTCATTTCATTTTGAATTCCTTCCATTGTAGATATATTTTTGATGATATTCTTTCTTGTCATACACAGTACATACTTGATGTTATGTATGTATCCAATAAAAAATTCCCCTACTCTTGCTACAGAGGGTGCTGAAGCGCTGCAGGAGAGTGGACTGCTTTTAGTATGGACGAAGCTCTGGTGGAGGAAGGGGGTGTAGTGGAGGAGATGGAGGAAGTTTCAATAGCATTAAATAGTTTGGGTAAGAATAATGCTATACGGGGGCTGATGTCCTACAAAGGGAGCCTTCGTATACCGAGATGGATGAGTCAAATATGGACTCAAATATGGTTGAAGCAGAGCTACAACAAGATTTGGCTCGAAAGAAGCAACATTTATTACAAATAATTTCACAGGCTGAAAAAGAATAAGCGGATAGCCAAATACGGCTGGAAGAAGAAGAAAAAAACCGTAAACGCTCAGCAGTTAGCCCGTGGATCACCTGGTGTTGTTAGCACGCCTGAGGCTAATTTGTGGAATGTCGGGAACTGTTTTAAAATGGTTCACTTCATTCCTCACTGGGAGATCACAAAGAGTTGTGTCGGGGGTTTATTCCTCCAGCCCAACTTCTTTGTTGTGCGGGGTGCCTCAGGGTTCAGTGCTGTCACCCATGTTATTCGCAGTGTATATGCTGCCCCTTGGAGACATTATAAGACGGTATGGGCTGAGGTTTCACTGCTACGCAGATGATACCCAGCTATACTTGTCTTTTGCACCTGACCAGGATGGAGCTCTCTCGGTGTTTAATAATTCTCTGGAAGAAATCCAAGGTTGGATGGATTCTAGTTGATTAAAGTTGAACTCAGAGAAGACAGAGGTGTTGGTGGTGGACCCGGGTGGTCAGATAGAGTGGTCGCATGATGGCACACCCTCTGGAATTTTTCTTAGTGGCGTGTCACTTCCGACCTCTGATTGGGTGCGCAACCTTGGGATTGTCCTAGACGACAGGCTGACCCTTCAATCTCAGGTGTCGGCCGTTGTCAGGACTTCCTTTTACCATCTTAGGAATATTGCCAGGGTGCATCACCTTGTTCCGTCTGACTCTCTGCCAATGTTGGTCCACGCCTTTGTGTCCTCGTGCTTGGACTACTGCAACGCCCTTTACTTTGGGCTTTCTGGGGTTGAAATCCGTCGTCTACAGCTGGTGCAGAACGCTGCAGCCTGGGTTTTGACTGGGACAAGGAGATCCAGTCATATTACTACGGTACTGCGCGAACTGCACTGGCTTCCTATACGGTGGCGGATCACCTTTAAAGTCATTTTATTGACTTTTAAAGCCCTTCATGATCAGGGTCCAACCTATCTGAAAGAACTTCTGGTGCCTTATTGCCCCGGCCGACGAGGGGTTGTTAGAGATTCCAAAAGTGAGTTTAAAATCTTCCGGCAGTAGAGCATTTTCTTATGCTGCACCCACTCTTTGGAAGTCTCTACCACGACAGCTAAGGGAGTGCACCTCTGTGGAGGTATTTAAGAAAAATTTAAAAACCTACCTGTGGCACATGGCCTTCTTGGAGGATTAATGTAATATGAATGCAAATACTGTGTTTTGATTTTATGGGATATTTTATTGTTTGATTTTAATATGTGATGTTGTTATGAAATCATTTTATCTATATGTTTTATTAATTGGTATTGTATGCTGTGGTTTTTGATACATTCAGCGCCTTGATATACTGAAAGGCGCTTTAAAAATAAAATTATTATTATTATTTACTGGGTGGTAGTAAGCGTTTACCTTTAGAAATACCCTTTTCATCATCCTTTCAAACAGATATCAGACCCACTGGGAGTCGGTGCAAATAAGTGCTGTACTTTTGGAGCGTCGGCGCTGGAGTGCTGAATATGGACCCGGGGCGGCCTTACAACAACCGGGTGGCTCCGTCGGTGGGCGCTGATTCCAGACCGGAGATTCTGCTAATCAGGTTCACCTTACAGCGTGGTGAAAACTCTAAGAGGTCCTTTTCAGGAACCCGAAAGGGTTCACATGGATTCTACAACAGCACAAAGAGAAATGATACAAAGGGATATCCCGACTGAAAAGCTGCAGGAGCAGCCACAGGTATTTTCTACAGGGCCTGCTGCAGTGGGGATAATAGAGGGAGAAGATTTGACTATATCTGAATTAATGAAGCTGAACATTTGGGAATTATTTCTGATACAACAGACATGATACTTAAGTCCTTCCCTTTGAGGGAGAAGGATAAAGGGCAAACGGGGGAACAGTCTGAAACGCTGCCTCCACGGACTTTTGCTGGCCTATTTCACAAGCCAGCAGTGGCTGCAAAACGTCATTTTTTTGGTCTGCCTTTGATATAAAGGGAAGGCGCCAACTGTCCCTGACAGAATTTGGGTGGGAAAACCCCAGATTAAGGATTCAATGGGATTTACACCAGCTGAAGTTTACGCTTTTATTCATGCCCCAGGGGAACAAAATACAGGTTACTCACCTGTAACAGGAGTTCTAGGAATGGTATATGTTGTTCATCCACACTCATTGGCAGTATCCTTGCCGCTTTAAATCTTGCCGGAAGGTCTTCAAGCTTGCTCCTCCCACCCACCCGGGTGGTATAACTCTCGGCTCCGCCCCATGACGCCAGATCTGGCCCGCTGGAAGCTCAGGTTGTGCGTCGAAGCCGGGGAGGTCGGGTGTAGGGATGAACAAATATACCATTCCTAGAACTCCTGTTACAGGTGAGTAACCTGTATTTCTAGGGACATGGATATGTTGTTCATCCACACTCATTGGCAGACTCTAGCAGTTCTCCGGGAGGAGGAGGCAAGACGACACCTCCATATACTTACTTGGGAAAGAGAGACTGAGGAACCGAGGCCCCAAAACCAGCATCCCGGCGTGACTCAAGGTCGATGTGGTAGTGGGTAATGAAGGTGTTTGCTGACTTCCAGGTAGCAGCCCTGCAGATTTCCTGGATAGGGACGTCCCTGGAAGCAGCCACCGCTGCAGCAGTATGGCGGGTAGAATGAGCTCTTATCCTCTGGGAGGCTCCATGCCCGCTAACTTATAGCAGAGATCTATGCAGGAGGTTACCCACCTGCTTATCGCCGCTTGGCTGCAGGTCTGCCAGATGCGGCTTCAGCGAGGTGACAAACAGCTGGCTAACCTCTCCCGAATTTCAGCTCGCAAGGCCCTTATAATAAGCGAATGCCTCTTCTAGGATCCAGAGTATGGAGCATATATTCGGCCTCCGAGGTGTGATTGGGGTAGAACACCGGCAGAGTCAACACCTGGTTAAGGTGAAACTCCGACACCACCTTCGGAAGGAATTTCGGGTGGGGGCGCAGGACAACCTTGTCCCTGTGGAAGACCAGGTAAGGAGACTCGATGGAAGCGCCTGAGCTCTCCCATCCTTCTGGCTGACGTGATAGCCACCAAGAAGGCGTCTTCCACGACAGGTGAGAGAGAGCACCCTGTGCATAGGTTGAATGGCTTGCCCATGAGCTTTGCCAGTACCAGCAGTAGATCCACGGAGGTGGGGTTCCCGCACTGAGGAAATGTGATCAAGGCCTTTGAAAAAGCGCCAGACCACCTTCTCCCTGCCACCGACTGCTTCCCGCCCGCCACCGTAAGCAGAGATGGCTGCCAGGTGCACCTTAGGGTCGCCGACCAAGCCCTTGACTAGAAAGGGACCATAAATAGTCCAAGATGCTTGCCAAGGAACAGGAGGAAGGGTCCAAGCCCTTGCCTGACACCAAATGGAAAACCTTTTCCATTTGAAGGCATAGCATTTTCTGGTCGACTCTTACGGACGCCTCAACTACATTGAGGACCTCGTCGGAAAGACCCAAAGCCTGGAACTCTAGCCGCCAGGAACCAGGCGTCAGGTGCAGGGATTGAAGGTCCGGATGGAACACCTTCCCTGATTGACTGAGAGCAGGTCCGGCGAGCTGGAGCTGCCTGAGTCCTGGAGCTGAGACTGAGGAGATCTGGTACCAGAACTGGCGAGGCCAGTCTGGGGCTATCAGAATCACCTGCCTTGTCCCTCCTCGCCTTGAGAAGCACCTTGTGGATCAAGGGAAATGGGGAAAGGCGTAAAAGAGGCCGGGGTCCATTGCCTCGAGAAGGCATCCCTGCAGCGAGCCCTGCTGAGGGGGCGGCATGGAACAGACTCAGCTTCGCGTCTCCGTGGAGGCAAACAGGTCCACCTGAGGTGTGCCCCAAAGGAGAACAGATGCTGTACTACCTCCGCAGGAGAGACCACTCGTGGGATGCAGCCCCTATCCGCTCAGGGCATCGGCCAGGGTGTTGGAGGCTCCTGCCACGTGAATGGCTAGGAGATCCGCCTCCAGGCTGCGCCAGAGTGACCAAATGCGGAGAGCTTCCTTGCATAGAAGCATGGAGCGCGTCCCGCCCTGGCGGTTTAGATAGTACATGGTCGTGGTATTGTCCGTCTGGACTCGGACCACTTGACCCCGGAGGAACGGAGCAAAGGCGGTGAGAGCCAGGCGGACCGCCGGAGCTCCAGCAGGTTGATGTGGCATCGGGACTCCCGCGGGGACCAGAGGCCATGAGCCCGGTGTTCCCCCAGATGGGCACCCCAACCCATCAGAGAGGCATCGGTCGACAGAGAGACCGTCGGCTCGGGGCGGACGAACGGGATGCCCTCCTGCAATTGATCTGGAACGGTCCACCACTGGAGAGCATTCCACATCCCCTGTGTCACCGACACTAGCTGGTCCAAGGGATCGCAGCGTTGTGACCACTGGCTGGCCAGTCCCCACTGAAGGGGACGCATGTTCCAGCGGGCCCAACGGACCACGCTGGTACAGGCCGCCATGAGACCCAGGAGGCGCAGGAAGTCCCGGGCAGGGCGCAATTGCCCAACCAGAAATGATCGGACAAAGGAGGAAAGAACCTCGGCCCTGTCCGCCGGGAGCCGCGCTCTGGCTCGAAGAGAGTCGAGCTGCGCCCCGATGAATAAAATCACCTGCTTCGGCTCGAGTTCCGACTTGGCCTCGTTGACAAGGAGGCCCAGTTGAGAGCAGACCTGGAGGGCCAGATCTCTGGACCACTCCGCCTCCTTCCTGGAGGGAGCTGCTATCAGCCAGTCGTCCAGGTAAGGGTACACCCGGACCCCTCGGCGCCGCAGGAATGCTGTCACCACTGCCATGCATTTGGTGAAGACCCTGGGAGCTGGAGACAAGCCGAAGGGCATGGCTTGGAACTCGAAGAGAGATCCTTCCGCTCGGAAGCGAAGGAATCTCTGGTGAGACGGACGGATAGGGACGTGAAAAAACGCGTCCTGCAAGTCCAGAGAGCAGAACCACACGCCGCGTTCCAAGGATGGTATTATCTGAGCCAGAGTGACCATCCTGAAGGTTCGAGACCTTAGGAACTTGTTTAGGTCGTGTAGGTCGAGAATGGGGCGCCAGCCCCCCGTCCGTTTCGGAACCAGGAAGTACCTGGACACAAACCCTGGGTCTGAAGGAGGGTCCACCACCTCTCTTACCACCTCCTTCTGGAGGAGGAGAGCGATGTCGGCTCGACGAGCCGCCAGTGAGGCTGGGGATCCCGAAGCCCCCCGAGGGGCGACGGCTCTGAAGGGTGGTGCCTGCTCGAATTCCAGAGGCAGGCCTCTTCCCACCACCTTCAAGACCCACCTGTCCGTGGTAACAGCGGACCAGGCGAACGGAAGTGCTGGGAGCCGCCCCCACGGGGACCTAGGGGTGGGTGACGGGATGGGGCGACACCCCTCAGCCCGTCACTGGGCAGGCTTGGAGGAGGGACCGGCCGAGGACCTCCTGGGCCCTTCCTCCCTGCCTCCTGTTAGAGGAAGCCGGCGGCTTGGGTTTGGGATGCCAAGGCCGAGCCTGCTGGCCCTGATTGCTGGGCCGGGGCGCCCGAGGGCACAGAAGGGCGAAAGGGCTTAGGCTGTGGTTTGCGGCCTTTGTCCTTCTGAGCGGAAGAGACCGAGTCCAAGGTGGCATTGGACTTCGATCCTCTGCAGGTGACCTTCCACCCCAGGGCCAAGAGGTCAGTCCCCAAAAGGAACATCCGCCAACTTGTGCTGGGTATCCAGTAAAGGTGGATATCCTCAGCCAAGCCCGCCGACGATAGCCACCGCGGCCGCCACCGATCTGGCACATGAGTCCCCTACATCCAAAGCAGTCTGGAGCTGCTGTTTGGCCACTGCCCTGCCCCTGGTCCCGCACCTGCTTAACCGTAGTCTGCAGATCGGGCGGGAAGATGAGGGATGACCTCATCCAGGAGCCCAACAGGGCATGAGAAAATGTGCCATGAGGCGGCGGCCGAACTGGCCTGTGACGAAAGCCGAGAGGAAGGCGGCGTGAGACTTTTCGCGACATAGTCCAATTTCTTGGACTCCTTGTCAGGAGGGTTTGTCCACATCCCTCGAGCTGTGTGCCGCTGAAAACGCTTGTCGGTAAACTCAACCCTCAGCAGAGGGTGTTCCAAAACCGGACAAGGAACCGGGGACTGTGATACTTCTGGCCATCCTGGCCGGGCGCAGGGCAGGAAGCAGGGCGCTGCCAAAGTTCCAGTGCTGGACCCACTATGGCCTCGGCCACCGGAAAGGCCTCCGGCCGGAGAATCCCTCGGTCCAGAATCTCCGTGAGGGGATACCTGGCCTGCTTTGGAACGGTTCGAGCTCCATCCGGTAGACTCCGAGATGAGCAAGCAGTCCTAGGAAGGACGACGGCTATCGTCCCATTGGCTGACCTCCCTGAAGACTCCAAGTCCAGTCGCTGGAAGAAGGAGGAATCATCTTCGGACTCGGAAGAGTCCTCGAAGAACTGCCTCTGGCCTGAGCCACCCTTCACCTGCCGAGGTCGGTCGGGAGTGAGGGTAACTGACAGCCGATGGGGTAAACCCTCAGCCTGATCGAGAATCCTGGTCGGAGCCAACTGGTGGCTGGGCGGAGTCTCCACCGCAATCGGTGGAGCAGTTGGGTTTTGGCCGAACAACCGCCTGGGTATAGGCCCTCGGGCAAGTCGAGGGTTGTGTCGGCCGTCCGGTGACAGCCACTTAATGGCCGGGAAGGCGCCGAGTCGGCTTATTCCCGGCCAGGAGGAGCTGTTGCAAACATAAGGTCTCGACTCGGCCCGTAATTACTCACGCCTGCCCTCATCCGAGAGGAGGACGAGGATCGAGCGGCGACGCCGCCACTGCTGGTGTCGAGACCGAGACCGCTTATGACGGTGGGAACCGCTGGACCGCCAAGAGGTCCGGAGACCGAGGACCGAGAGTCCCGGAATTTCGGGTCGCAGGAGGTGTCGGCCGAACCGACACCCTTCGGCTCGGAAGGTCCATCCGAGGGCTCCGGAACCGAGGCACAGGCGAGCCCAGGGATCTCAACTCCTCCGGGGAACCGGGAGAGGAATCTCGGCTGCTAAAGGCGACAGCCCGTCCAATGGGTCGAGAAAATCTCGACTTCATCAGTGGGAGTCTCGCGTCAACTGACCTGACGGGACACCGTGAGGCCAGTGGCGCAAGCCGAGCGGCGCAGCCGGCCGACGGTCGGCGGCCCGGGAGAGGACCTTCCCGCTCCCAAGAGCGTCCGACGGAGGACTCTACCTTGTCCCTCTTTGGACCGAGAAAAGGTCCAGCAGACGAGGCCCTTCTCCTTTAGTGGAGAGGGACAGACAAAGCTCCTTAAAGGAAGCCGTGGGAAGAACCCAGAGGGCGGGATAAATGCAGCGGCCGAGAAGATACGGCCCGCGCCGCCTCCTCTTCGAGGGCGACCATCCGATCGAGCTGATCCGCCGAGCCCGCCGCCGAGGACACCGCCAACCGGGCCTCCTTGGACTTCACCGGAGGGAAACGCTTCTCGGGATGGCCCAGTTGCAATCGGGCAGCACGGTCTTCGAGGACGTAGGCCGAGAAAGATGAGCACAGGTCGCAAGCCTGCGGGTCGTGCTCAAGGCCTAAGCAGTAGACACACGTGGAGTGTGGATCCGTCGAGACATCTTCTTCGCATGGGCATCTCCGAACCGGAGTCGATTATCCATCGAGCCAGGGATCGAAGACTGAAGTCTTTTGCAAAATATTATTTTTAAATCCGCAAACGGAGAAATAGGAACCAGTCACAAACGCAGAGCGTTAAGGAGGGAACCTGAGCTTCCAAGCGGTAAGGAAGATCTGGCGTCATGGGGCGGAGCCGAGAGTTATACCACCCGGGTGGGTGAGAGGAGCAAGCTTGAAGACCTTCCGGCAAGATTTAAAGCGGCAAGGATACTGCCAATGAGTGTGGATGAACAACATATCCATGTCCCTAGAACGTACAATTTAAGTTTTTGTACTATGCAATCTCTGGATAAATTTTGGAGAATGCATTATACTTTAAAAGATTCAGAACATTGGATAGATTTTTTTTGGCAATCCCTATAACAAAGCCAACGGTTAAAACAGTTAATATTATTTCGAAATGAAGGGGTTTGTGTGAATATTATGTTTTGGCTTGAAAATAAATGTACAGTCATGGAACATCCTAAACCTATTTTAGATGAGAATGGGTTTTGGAATGGGGGCTGGTTATTCAGAGTGCAATTAAATCAAACAGAGGAAGGTATTAAGCATCTCCCCAGCTCCTTTTTTCTGGGACATGATAGGGGAGTCCTATTTTATGCAGGACAACCAAAGAGTTGTTACAGATGTGGAGCTTTGGACCATCTTAATGTGGATTGTGAACAGAATAGATGTTTCAATTGTGGTCTTTTGGGACATACAGCTACACAATGACTGCCAACCCCTTTTGTAATTTGCGTGGGGTAGAAGATCACTCTTTTCCAGAGTGTCTATGTGCAGCCCATAGTTCTGAGGGGGAATCGGATCATGATCATTTTTTGTCTAAGGCTAAACGGTATTTTGGGAAATCTACTCAATTTCCAGAAGATCATCCTCCCCCGAGGGGTAGGGGTCGAGGTAGAGGGACTGAAGTAAGTAATAGGGGTAGGCCCCAGTGTACCAAACCCCAATATGGAGTGCAGGAACCTGGAGATGTTACTCTTATGATTCCCCCTCTTGGGCAAAACTCAGTCTCAACTGATGCCTGGACAGGAAGAAGTAGTGACTCCCTTTGTCACTCCACAGGGCTCCCCTTTAAGAACAGTAACTTTGTCATCATTTTAACAGAGTCAGAAAATAACTGTTTCAAGGGCACCAGTACTGGATCTTCCAGAGTCGGAACATTTGGAGTTAGGCTCTTCTTCAGTCCACCCCTCGGACATTGGAAGGGAGAAATCAGTTGAGGGTGATGAGTTTATATCACCGTCAAAAAACAAAACTGTAAAAAAAAAAAAAAAGAGGGAGATATTTTACTTTTCCCCCTTGCCACTTTCAAATAGATTTTCTGCCTTTACATCATGGAGTGATCAGGTAGATACAGCACTACCTAGGGAGGATTTGAACCCTGATTCCTCTCCCACACTGGTCCTGGAGACACAGGAGGTGATAAGGCCTCCTCAGTCTAAAACTTCTCAGAAACGAATAACGAGATCCAGTGGCAAATTGGTTACTCATCCTCCCTGATCCTAATAATATAAGGATTGCTACCTTGAATGTGAATAGTGTTTTGTCTTTAAAAAACGTTTAGTTACTTTTGAGATATTACAACAGTTGCATTATGATGTTTTTTTTTTTTTTTTTTTACAAGACACCTGATTAAGAACACTTGGGGAAACTGAACAGATTTCAAAGGATTGGAAGTGGGGGGTGTCGGTTTGGTCTTTGGTCATGGATGCCTGCAGTGGAGTGGGTTTCTGTTTTATGGTGCCTGGAGTCCGGATACACCGGTTGGTAGACATAGAACCAGGAAGGGCTTTAATGGTGGATGTAGAAATTGTCAACATACAATACAGGCTAATTAATATTTATGGGTATCAAACAAAAGCTTCTAGAATAGATTTGTTAAAAAAAATACAACCATACTTATATACAAGTAGGCCTATATTTTTTGCAGGAGATTTTAATACCAATATTTCTAGAGATGGCCCTTCAGACAAACAGTATTGTGATAAAGCCTTTTTACGCAATATCATAAATCAGGCTAGTCCAAAAAGGGCTACTATAGGGGGGAATATGCCAGTACAGCCTACTTATTATAGTGGTAGACTTTCTTCCTGCATAGATATGATCTTTATTAAACATTCTTTATTTGAATATCATATGAGTATTGTACCAATTGAGACTTCAGATCATGTTTTATTGGGGATTTCAGTAGATTCTCCACCTCAAAGGCATGTGGGTCCAGGTTATTGGAGATTAAATTCCTCTCTTTTGACTGTCCCAGACGTGGTAGTAGGATTAAAAGACATGATTCAAGATAGGCTGTCCACTAGATTCTTGTATGATGATGTAGGTTTATGGTGGGAAGATTTTAAGCAATGTTTAAAAGATTATTTTCAGGAAATAGGGAGGTACAGACGAGCAACAGCATATTCCAAATATATGGCTTTGAGAAAAGTATTAGGGGAGTTATTAACCACACAACATTTAGGTCGGCAAAATGTTTCTATACAAATTCAGAATACCAGGAATTATATGATACACTATCAATATGATCGATTAGCTTCATTAACACAGGAACAGGTTTTTGGTACACAAGGAAAGGTAGAACAGGGTAATCCTTATATGGATCGTTATCAGAGAAAGGTGAAATGGGAAATGAATGGTTTAAATACTCAGAATGGTGAAATTGTGAATGATAATTGTGGAATTATGTCGGTTTTGGAAGAATATGTAAAAATGACTTTTGGAACTTCAGTTCCAGATTTAGGCCTGAATTTTCAAATTTTGGATTCTGCTTCACTTCCAAAACTACCTTTAGAACTTCAGGCCTCGTTGGTTTTGCCATTTTCTTATCAGGAACTGGACAGAGTTATAAAATCCTTGAAAGGAAAAACTGCACCAGGGTCTGATGGATTAACTGGAGAATTGTATAAATTGTTATGGTCATATATTCCTCAGGAACTCTTAGCAATTTATATATTTTTTTTTTTATTAGACCATTTTTTGCCATCCTCAATGTATGAGGGACTCATGATTTTTTTATTTAAATCTGGAGTTCGTGAAGATATTCCAAATTGGAGACCAATTACTTTATTGAATGTAGATTTTAAATTTTTTTTCCAAATTATTAAGTAATAGATTAGCATCAGTTATGGAAAGTCTTATTATTTCTACTCAATTCTGTTCGGTTCCTGGGCGAAGACTGACAGAAGCTCTTTTGTTATTAAGGGAAATAATGGAACAGTCTCATTCCCCAACAGGAAGTACAGGAAATGGGTATATTATAAGTTTAGATCAAGCAAAGGCTTTTGATGGTGTCTCTCATTCGTTTCTTTGGAATTGCCTGGAAGCATATGGTATTCCAGATTTATTTATTCAGAGAATACAATTATGTTATGCATTAGCTTATGTGAAACCATATGAAAATGAATGGATGGGGCAAAATATTTTGATACAGAGGGGAGTTAGGCAAGGCTGTCCATTAAGCCCATTGTTATATGTGTTTATGTTGGATCTTTTGCCACGGTTAATACAGAATTCTCCAAATATTTATGGGTTAGGGCAGGGAAAGGTGTTTAAACACAAAGTATTAGCTTATGCTGATGATATTTGTTTATTGGTAAATGATGATGTCTCTGCTCGGTTACCATGTAATTTATTACAGGAGGTAGGTAAAATTACAGGTGCTAGATTGAATATGGCTAAATCAAACTGCCTAAATGTTTCAGGTTTTCAAGACTCTGAAGGTTTAATAGGTAACATTCCAGTTTCCCAAACTCCATGCCGTATGTTAGGGATTTATTTTGGTGGAGAGGATATGGCAAAGTATAACTGGAGTAAGGCCTTAGCAACAGGACATGCAAAAGTTAAGTTATGGAATAGATGGAAATTGTTAAAAAAAAAAAAAAAAAAAAAAAAAATAATTTACTTGTTAAAATCCTTTTTGGTACCACGTCTTTTGTTTATTAGTTCTATTTTTTTATACCTTCTAAATTAGAAGCTTCATTAAGTTTTTTTTTTACTGGTATATGGGGTAGTTGGTTGAACCCAATTAAGCGAAATATTCTTTATAAACCTATTAAATTAGGGGGTTTGAATATGTTTGTAACCCCTAGATGGCGCTATCCCAGGGGCTACTACCCCTGCCTGATTTGCCACTAACAGGTTGAGGGGCCTGGATCCAATGGCGGGTGCCTCCACCCAGAGGTCAGGGTTTGCAATAGTTAAACTTACTTGGTCACAGCCCTCTGGGACACTGCAACCCCCTTTCTTCCCACTAGTGGCCCACAAATATATCAGAATTACCTTCACAGTATACACTACCCCCAGGGCTGGTTCAGGCACTGGGACCTCCTGTAAAATAAGATGGTGCAACAAATCACAGTACAATACTTTAACATAGACAAATACCTCAGGCAGTATAACTTTGCTGAAACAAGCAGCTCTGATTTATTTAGGGGAATATAACAAGGACAGGGGAAATCAGGTTTAATTAGCTATACTTTACTCATCTACTTTATGGCTCTGTGCACAGGCCTATCCCTACCAGTTACTGTCCCTGGGTACCCAAGCCCCAGTGGCTAGTCCAAACCGCGGGCAGCTGGTAGGGGCCCTTTCACACAGAGAAAAGAAAAATTAGTTAAACAGTCAGCAGTACAGTAGTTCTATTTAGTTCAATGTGGCAATTCAACAGGAGCGACCTGAATTAGTACTCACGACCTCCAAACAAGATAGGGTCCTTCAATGTCAGCAGGGCTACTCTTGAGCTCCACGAGTCTCCTCACACATTTATATGGCAAAAAGAAAGTACTATACCAGGTAGGCTGCTTCTCTATCCGATCGCAATTACTGCACAATACCCAGGAGAACATACAGCGAGATTCAGTTCCTGACAGACCAAGTGCAATTCAGCAATTTCTCCAGTCTTCTACAGGGTGAGCCTGGTTTCTACTCTTCAGATATCTTTGATTCTCTTCACAGGACGGATTCAGTCCTAACAGCAGTTACACAAGCTGCAGACCGAACTCCAGACCTTACACATGTTTTCCCGACTAAAACTGTGCACTGAAGGAGCACAGGGTTCCTTTCCCTTCACTGCCAGAGCTAAACCTGAAACTCCAACAGACAAAACGGGCACTTCCTTTGAGTTCCTCCCAGTTCTTGACTGGATTGGCTGTCACTCACAATAGACTGCTCCTGTTGGTCCAAAAAGGCGCAAGTCTAAACTACATCTCCCAGAGTCACTGCCCATACAATCCTCTTGTGGCTGGCTCAGATTATGAGTCAAGTTCTGATTCGTCCAAGGCACCATTTTAGAGCTAACTTACCCCACACTGATTGGTCCAGTTCAGCAGTTCAAAACCAGAATGGGGAACTAGGCAGACACAGTTCTGACTGCAAAGAAAGCAGGTTAGACAAACTGTAATTTCATTATTACTCTAAATGATTTCTGGCAAACAGTTACATCTTTCAGATAGGTTCCCTTTGCACTCCTAGTGACTGCAAAAATGGAGTGAATTGGCAGCAGCTCGAGTGGTACTCAAACAGAGAAGCACACAATCCCCCCATACAAACTAATTATGTCTGCAAGCAGACAGCTCTTAAAGAGACAGTACCAGAGGCTCTAAAAACACTCACTGATAAATGGCTTAAATGCCAAACACCATTCAGGCTTGGAGCACTCAAGCAAGCAAGCTCCTGGAAGTCTTTTGGGAACCCCCATTTGCAGGGGGGTTACACCCTTCCTGGCCTGGGAAAGCTTGACGTCCGCGTCAAGCAAGTACCCCCATAAGTTTCAACTGCAACCATATACATTTGCATTAGGCTGCACATGTAATCATCAGTCAATATATCATTTTACCAAGAACACATTTCTGAAACATTGCAGTACGTCACTCTTTACACAGTATTACATACACATTGTACTATAACTCAAGTTATTACCTCTTGTACATAGAAACCTGAAGAGGGACCCTTCCCTATCAGTTACCTTGGGGCTGGACAGGGCAAGGGCACCATACGTAGAGGGCAACACAAGCTAACTTAGAGTTAGCACTGACGCTTCAGTTTGGGCAATGAGCCTGGGACACGTGACACCTTTATGGACAACACTGAGAGGCAGATCCATCTGGCGCCCAGGGAATCATAACTGAGGTGCACCACAGGCTTTACAGCTCGACCAGTCTTTCTAGGGGAACTGTTACAGTCTCTGCACTCTGAGCCTCATTTTCAGCATTGTCCTCACTTGTCAGGAGTCTCCATGGGGTAGAGAGCTAGAACTTGGGGCACTTTCAGCTCCAGGAGTTACAGTTTCTGAGTCCACAACATTTGGCTCGCATGGAGAGCTTTCGGACACTGGCAGTGGACTGTCAGGCACTCAAAATACTCTTCTTGTTCTGGTGTATCACCAGTCTGACCCAATCCATCATTTTCCTCCCTGAAAGCTCAAACAGTTCAACCATGCACAATGATTCCATTTCATCTGATCTGATGCTTTGCACTTCACTTTCTGGGAGCATTGGCTCAGGGACGAAGCTGGGGGCTTAGACAGTCCAGAAGGCCCAGCTTCATCTCCAGTATTGACTAGGGGGTTGCCCGAAACAATTGACTCAGTTAAGTAGAAGGATGAAGTATTCAAAGTCACTCTCACTTTCTTCCGATATGGACTGACAGTCATGCTCAACTGGGACTTGTGGAGGGAACACTTTAACTTTGCTTCTGTAGGTGCAGACTTTCTTGATCTTTTCTTAGCAGCAGCAGCTCTAGTCACTGGTCCAGAGGGGGCATCTTCTGGGGGCTCAGACTAAATCAAGATTTGTCCAATGGGCAGTAAATGATTTCTATGCATTGTTTTTACATCTTTTGAATTATTCTCAGGCCTTACTTTGTACACTGGCAGATCATCTAGTTTGCCCACTACAATGTGAGGGAGATGCTGCCATCTGTCAGCAATCTTGTGTTTGCCATGCAGTCCCGGATTTCTTAGCAATACCTGATCTCCCTCGTGGAGTTCCTGTGCTTTCACCTTTTTATCATACCTTTCTTTGTTGGCCAGATTTCTTTTGGCAGCCATGGTTTGAGCCAGTTGGTACGCATGAGTTAGCTGGGCCTTTAACTTTGCACATACTGTAAATAGTTGTCAGCTTGAACCCCATCAGGAGAGACCCCAAACACACATCTACCGGTAGTCGAGCTTCTCTTCCAAACATCAGCGGTAGGGGAGAACCCAGTGGCATCACTTTTGGTGCAGTTATAAGCATGTACCAGGGTGCTAATTTGTTGGCTCCATCTAGGCTTGTCCTTTGGGTGCAGGGTGCCTAGCATATCTAGCAAAGTGCGGTTGAAACGTTCAGGCTGAGGGTCCCCCTTGGGGTGGTAAGGAGTGGTTCTGGACTTTCGCACTCCCCACAGAGAAAGCATCTCTTTGATCAGACGACTCTCAAAGTCTCTCCCTTGATCAGAATGGATTCTTTGTGGAGCCCCATAGTGAACAAAAAGTTTTCTACAAGTACTTTGGCCACAGTGGATGCTTTCTGGTCTTTGGTGGGAAAGCTTGGGCATATCTCGTGAAATGGTCAGTGACCACCAGCACATTACTGATATTTCTTTGATCTGACTCCAAACTCAGAAAATCAATACAGACCAGCTCCATGGGTGCACTGGTGGTGATGTTAACAAGGGGGCAGCCCTCTGGGAAAGCTTTCCTCTGTAAGCAGCGACTACAAGTTCGAATGTATGTTGCTCTACATCAGCCCCCATCTTAGGCCAATAGAATCTGGATCTCACCCAAGTCAAGTGTTCTGTCTATACCAAGGTGCCCCATGTGGTTGTGCAAGGACATCAGTACTGAGTCTCGAAGGCAGTGGGCAGCACTAGTTGTTGTTTGTCTACTTGTCCCCTCTGTCTACTGTTTCTCTGTATAACAGTTTATTGATCAGTTTCAACTTAGGACCTTCTTTGTATAATAGTGCAGTTCTCAAATCCGTGGGCGTGAATTTGGACACATCTTTTCCTGCATAGAGGGCTTCTAAAAGCTGCTTTGATCATGGGATGTGAGTTGAGCCCGCCGAATACTGTCATTGTCCAGCTGAGGCAATGCACCAATGTCTATTGCAGAAAAGTGGCAATAAGCAGCAGGTATGCAATTCTCAGAGGGTCCCAAGCAATCCACCATGCAGTCCACTGCGTCCGTGGACATTTGTTCCTCCCTGTCAAACTTCCGGCAGAGTGCCCAATGTCAGGTTCTCCAATCGGACCCAATCATTCTGGGGAACAGGCCTCCGCGAGAGCATCAGCATCTATGTGGTTCAGACCTGCTCGGTATTAGAGAGCATAGTCATATGTAGATAATGCAGAAAGCCACCTATGGCCAGTGGCATCCAACTTAGCTGAGGTCTGCACATAGGTCAAAGGATTATTGTCAGTTTTTACTAGTATTTTAGCCCCATACAAGTACTCATGGAATTGGTCAACAATAGCCCACTTCAAAGCTAGGAACTCTAACTTATGTACAGGATAGTTCTTTTCGGATGGGGTCAGGCTTCTATTGGCAAAGGCCACTGGTCTCAGGCCATTCTCGTGCTCTTGGTACAACACAGCCCCCAACCCTTGCAAGCTAGCATCAGTGTGCAGGACGTAAGGTTTTCTTGGATCGGCATAGGCCAGCACTGGAGCATGGGTAGTTGATATATGATCTCATGAAAGCAGTCTCACAATCAGAGTCCAGCGGGCCCCAAATACTTCACTCGGATGAAAATACACTCTTTCAGTCTTGAGGGACACTAACTTTTAGTATTTTTGTGGGTTGGGGATACCCTTGAGTAAGGTTAAGTAAAGGCGGATCACTCTTGAATAGTCCTTGATGAAGCGACGATAATAACACAGAATCCAGGAATCTTTGCAGTTCTTTTAGATTTTTGGGCTGTGGCCAGGTGGTCAAGGCCTCAACTTTACTTGGTCGGTCTCTATTCCTCGGTGGATACTATGTGTCCCCATACTTTACTGATGTTTGAAAGAATTGACACTTATCAATGGACAGTTTAAGGCCAAAGTCCTCCAGTCGGTCCAATACCTTAAATAATCTGCTCTCATGTTCCTCCAGTGAGCTGCCAAACACAATAACATCATCTAGGTATACCAGGCACTCTAGTAAGTTCATGTCCCCCACTGCACGCTCCATCAATCGTTGAAAAGTGGCTGGGGCACCTGAAATCCCTTGAGGCATCCTCATGAATTCATAGAAGCCAAGCGGACAGATAAAGGCTGTCTTCTCAAGGTCCTCTGGGGCCATCGGGATCTGGTAGTACCCACTGGAGATCCAGCACAGAGAACCACTTGCTCTTGTTTAGGCAGTCCAAAGCATCCTGAATGCGGGGCATTGTGTACTGATCAGGGATAGTCCGCGGTTTAAGGTGCGATAATCCACACACATCCTTACTGTTCCATTCTTTTCCTCACTACCACAATGGGGAAGCATAAGGCTTCTGGATTCTTGTATTACACCAGCTAACATCTCTTGCAGATGCGTCTCACATCACCTATGTCAGCAGGTACCAGGCGTGAGACCTCTCACGAAATGGTCTTTCGTCATGCAGCGGATATTGTGCTCAGCTCCTTGCACGCATCCTACATCCCATTCCTTAAAGAAAACACCTGGTCTCTCTGGGCAAGCTTCTCACTGATCCTCACTTTCCATTCAGCTGGCAGCGAGTCACGAAATCAAACAAGTCAGGTGTTACTCTGTCATTCTTCCTTGAACTCTTGCTGCTGGGTAGCACTGCAGTGTCTGCACAATGCACATTAGCCAGGATGCAACCTCTATTTACTCGAATGTCTCTTTCAGACACATTATGAACTTGGACCATTACCCTTCTGGCATAAGCATGGGCTCTAGCGGGCAAAATACTAAGCTTGACCAGCAGTCCCTCTGGCAATTTTCCATCGCCTGGTGCATCCAACATTAATATTTTATTCTTAACATCCTTTCTGATATGGACCTCTCCTGTAAGGTACACTGGGCATTTGGCGCCAGGATCAGAGACTCAGGATCCTTCTTCCATACAATTCCGACCGGTTCCTCTGGTTCTATTTTTCAGCATCTCTCTGTGCCTCATAGGCCTTCTTAATTAAAGCCGGAACTCTTAAAGCTCTACTAGTCTTTGACCCCTGTTTTTCATAACATAACTGTGCCAGCCTTCCGAACATATGAGCATTTGTTACAATCAACAAAGGGACACCATCACACAGTCCAGTGGGGGACACACTAAGGCTAAGGTCTCTACTTGTTCGCCACTCCAGCCATGGAGGTGGGGAAAGACAGCCAAGTCGGATATACCGGAATAGGGGTAGGCCTTCTCTTTAACCCCATACATGCAGTCCTTCTAATGGTTTATGCGAATCGTCTGACAAATGCTTCTGATACCAAACCTGGAACATAATTGTCACTTGGGAGCCACTGTCTAATACAGCTCTTGTAGACACTCCATTCACCTTTACAGTGGTCTCCATGGAGGGACCCACTATTCTGGACCAGTCTGAGAGGCGGTGGTGGGGCCTGGGCAACTGACCTTGCCACAAAAGGGCGTGAGTTAGCATTTTGGTGCCCTCACTGGGATCATTTCGTGCACCTCAACCACTGATTTGTTCTCCAAAGCTCTCCTTGTAGCCTATATGCAACTTTGTCAGTGTCTTTTGGGGACCGGCATTCCTTTTCATGTGCCCATCTTTCCCACAATTATAGCAAAACATACTTTCTGGGTTTGAGCTGGCGGGCGCCACACTGGGAGCCAGAGGCGGGGGTATTACTAACTGGAAACCTTGGTGCCATCTCTGTCTGCGGCGTGATAAGCATTTGGAGACATCTCGTCAGTTTCTCCACTTCCATGGTCAAGGAATCGAGTTTGGAGCTGTTATCAGCAGGAGATACATGGGTGGGTACCCCACCCCATAGCAGATGCAGTCGGATATAGGTCAGGGCCCGTACTTGCAGTGGCCTTCATAAAGGACTGTTTTTGAATTCCGGATCTCTCTCAACAGTTACGCCCCATCGTGGCATATCTTTTCCTTGTCAGAGCACTCATTTACTGCCAACCTCTGCCCCGAACTTCACTTGATGGGTCACCCTCAGTCACTCGGGTCGTAGCCACAGCTGTTGGTGCAGGTCCCTCCCGAGTCGCTTTTCTCAACTCCTCGAATTTCTCTCATTAACTCATCATAGGAGGGTGGGGATTCAGTCGATTGCCAAGTAACTGAAGCAACAGCAGTTCTGAGAAGGGGCAGACTTAAGGATCCTGTCCAGCCTGGTTGGTCCAGTTCAATCGCTGGCAAACTACCCTTTCTGAGGCATTCTTGCAACAATTTTTCCAGCCGAGATACATACACAGACAACAACTCCCTTGGTACTGTTGTGCATCTCTTACTCTCCACCATAGGTCTTCATCAGAATCTGGGCTCCCATACACATTCTCCAGGGCCTCAAGATAGGCCTGTGCAGTCACTTCAGGGTTACTGGCCCGTTTGCACGGATGGTAGCCAGGCAGGACCTCGGGCTCTCATTAACCCTCTTTTACATTTTGACCGAGCATTGCCATTCTAGCACTTGGGGCAACATAGTCTATCCAGATCTCCCAGTCATCCTCCCTTGGGGGTGGGGAGGTGCCAGAGAGATCCTCAACCTTGGTGAAGTGCGTGACTAATGGCAGGTGCAGAAATAGAGGTCTGCATTGGTTCAGCCACCATTACGGGTACTGGGCGGAGAGGTGTTGGGGAGAACACCCCAGGTGGCAAGAATAGTTTCTTCAAGTCCTCCACAGTTTTCCCTTCCCCAGCAACCATTTAGCAAATTTCTCCTCAAAAGTTTCAGATAGTGGTGGGGGTCATTCCTCCCGGTCTTCTGTCCTTAGTTATCACTCTCCAAGCAGTGAGGGCTCCCTCTGGGGTAATGGTCTGTGGCACTTTGGAGCTATCTATGGGATCCTTAAACTCTACTAGGGCCAGGAAAGTGTGGTGAGCAGATTAGCATGCCGACCCACCACCACAGGGTTTTGTAAACCTTCCACCTTGGAAAGTACTCCCTGTACAGTGTCCGTATTGATACCCAGGGGGATGTCCAGGATAAGCATAGCATTTTGGGGGTCGATCTCCTCCCCAGTACACCACTCCACCAGCCGGTGCACAGCCACTTCTGTCGGGGTACCCATTTATTTATTTATTTTCTTAACAGTGGTTTGTAAATATGGCCACTAGAGGACACACAATCCCAGCGGTGAGCCTCCAAGATGTAACCCCTAGATGGCGCTATCCCAGGGGCTACTACCCCTGCCTGATTTGCCACTAACAGGTTGAGGGCCTGGATCCAATGGTGGGTGCCTCCACCCAGAGGTCAGGGTTTGCAATAGTTAAACTTACTTGGTCACAGCCCTCTGGGACACTGCAACCCCTTTTCTTCCCACTAGTGGCCCACACAATATATCAGAATTACCTTCACAGTATACACTTACCCCAGGGCTGGTTCAGGCACTGGGACCTCCTGTAAAATAAGATACAGTGCAACAATCACAGTACAATACTTTAACATAGACAAATACCTCAGGCAGTATAACTTTGCTGAAACAAGCAGCTCTGATTTATTTAGGGGGAATATAACAAGGACAGGGGGAAATCAGGTTAATTAGCTTATACTTTACTCATCTACCTATGGCTCTGTGCACAGGCCTATCCCTACCAGTTACTGTCCCTGGGTACCCAAGCCCTAGTGGCTAGTCCAAACCGTGGCAGCTGGTAGGGGCCCTTTCACACAGAGAAAAGAAAAATTAGTTAAACAGTCAGCAGTACAGTAGTTCTATTTGGATTCAATGTGGCAATTCAACAGGGAGCGACCCTGAATTAGTACTCACGACCTCCAAACAAGATAGGGTCCTTCAATGTCAGCAGGGCTACTCTTGAGCTCCACGAGACTCCTCACACATTTATATGGCAAAAGTACTATACCAGGCAGGCTGCTTCTCTATCCCGATCGAATTACTGCACAATACCGGGAGAACACACAGCAGATTCAGTTCCTGACAGACCGAGTGCAATTCAGCAATTTCTCCAGTCTTCTACAGGGTGAGCCTGGTTTCTACTCTTCAAATATCCTTTGATTCTCTTCACAGGGCAGATTCAGTCCTAACAAGCAGTTACACAAGCTGCAGACGGAACTCCAGACCTTACCGTTTCCCGACTAAAACTGTGCACTGAAGGAGCACAGGTTCCTTCCCTTCACTGCCAGAGCTAAAACTGAAACTCCAACAGACAAAACCGGGCACTTCCTTTGAGTTCCTCCCAGTTCTTGACTGGATTGGCTGTCACTCACAATAGACTGCTCCTGTTGGTCCAAAAGGCGCAGTCTAAACTACATCTCCCAGAGTCACTGCCCATACAATCCTCTTGTGGCTGGCTCAGATTATGAGTCCAAGTTCTGATTCGTCCAAGGCACCATTTTAGAGCTAGCTTACCCTGCACTGATTGGTCCAGTTCAGCAGTTCAAAAACAGAATGGGGAACTAGGCAGACACAGTTCTGACTGCAAAGAAAGCAGGTTAGACAAACAGTAATTTCATTATTACTCTAAATGATTTCTGGCAAACAGTTACATCTTTCAGATAGGTTCCCTTTGCACTCCTAGTGACTGCAAAATGGAGTGAATTGGCAGCAGCTCAAGTGGTACTCAAACAGAGAAGCACACAGTCCCCCCCATACAAACTAATTATGTCTGCAAGCAGACAGCTCTTAAAGAGACAGTACCAGAGGCTCTAAAAACACTCACTGATAAATGGCTTAAATGCCAAACACCATTCAGGCTTGGAGCACTCAAGCAAGCTCCTGGAAGTCTTTTGGGAACCCCCATTTGCAGGGGGGTTACATGTTACATCCAGGTGTATTTTTTTTTCACAATATTTCTTTATAATAATATACTTCCCTTAATGAAGGGTATAGTACATTTGTTGGATTAATGGGGGTTAGGAGATTTACAGAGAGTTATCCAAGAATGGTCAAATAAATCTTTTTTACATTAAAATAAGCGCAGCCCTTGCCTAGCACAGAGATGGGATGGGGTGTTTGATGCGATAAAGAGATGGGGAGTACAGCTGAGTGATTGTTTGGGTATGTCAAGGAAGACTCTTTATCAAGATATTATTCAGAGATGTTTTGATGAACCAATATTTACTGACGTAACACAACAAGACCAAAAACAACTGTCGGCTTATGTTACTGAATTCCGTATTCCAGTTCATATGTGGGATACGGTGTGGGTGGGACTACATGGGCATATAAATGTCAATGGGAATCATAAACACAAAGCATTGACAGAGCGGTATTGTCCTAGGGATTCATATATGATGAAAATTGAGACAATGGATTATCTATATTATACGTGTCCTTATGCTGAACAGTTTTGGGAGGTAGCTAAAAATAGATGGAAATGGTTGAGTCCGGTTCCACCGGACCCTAGTTTATTATATTTTGGGGTCATCCCACATTTACCAGTTACTGTGCATCAGGGCACATTGCGTGTGATATATGTTCATTTTTTATACTGGTTATGGATTGGGCGATGTCGTTTGGCACTACAACAGCAATTTATTTCACCATTAGAAATATTCTTTATGATTAGTGAAGATTTATCCAAATGGAAATGAGCAGAATGTTTATTTTATGGTAAGACAGCTTGGAATGCATTTTGGAAGAATTTATCTCAAATTTAAAAGGTCTTCATAAACATAAATTGATGTCTTAATAGGATTTAGGATTAATGGTGGTTTTATGTTTAAGGTTTTTTTTTTGTTTATTCTTTAAGAATATGTATAATGTAATACAGTGTTATATATGTTTTTCTTACGATTTCTGACCTTACTTTTATAGTGGGGAGGGGGAAGGGGGAAAATGTTTTTTTTTGTTTTCAGATTATTTGTATGAAATAATATGTATTTCTGGGTTTTCACAGATATTCTTTCCTTTCTTGAATGATTTTGCATGAATCTGTATGATGAAATACTGATTTTTATATATTGTTATTTTGATTTGTTCTGATTTTACATACTAACATAATGACATACATACTAAAATGCCAGCAGAATAGGCCTAACAGTCTTTCGTGTCTGCTCGTTTGGTCAGCCCCCACCCTGGGAGCTGACCTTGCTGCCCCCCTCGCCTTCTCTGGCTTCTCCCTTCCCAGTTCCAGATATTCTCGCTGCACTGGATTTTGCTTCCAGAACCTTTCCCTGTACCTGTCCCACCCCTCTTGAACCTCCACCGTCTCTGCCTCCACCAGTCCCCTGGTGCATCCATGGCTCCACCCACCCTCTCAGTGAAGTAGCACCTCCTCCTTTCTCCCTGAATCTTCACCCTCAGCTTCCACCCATGCCCTCTAGTTGCCCCTCCTCCTTCCTTAAGCACCCTGACTGTTCCTCCCTATTTACCCCTTCATGTACCTGAAGACCTCTATCATGTCCCCCCAGTCCCTCCTCTCTTCCAATGTGTACATATTTAGTTCTTTGAGCCTCTCCTCATAGGTCCTGTCCCCCAAGCTCCAAATCATTTTGGTTGCCCTCCTCTGGACCCTCTCCAGGAGTTTAATGTCCCTCTTTAAGTGTGGCCTCCAAAACTGCATGCAGTACTCGAGGTGTGGCCTCACCAAGCAGTTATACAGAGGGAGTATCACTTCCCTCCTTCTGGAGGTGATCCCCCTAGCGATGCATCCCAGCATCCTGTTGGCCTTGGCTGCTGCCCTCCTATAAGTCTCCGAGTTGTTCATCTTGACATCCACCACCACCCCCAGGTCCCTCTCAACCATTGAGACTTGTGGCATTTCCCCCCCTAGGGTGTACACTTGGCCCGGGTTTCTGGCCCCGAGGTGCAGTACCTTGCATTTCCCTGCATTGAACCTCAGCTTCCACTTTCTAGACCATCTTTCGGAAGCCTCCAGGTCCCCCTGTAGGGCCACCCTCCCTCCTCCCCATCCACCACCACCCCAGTTTTGAGTCATCCATAAAGAGACTCATCTCACTCCTGATACCTACCCTCATATCAGGGGCGTGGCGTTGAACAGGAAGGGCCCAGGACTGATCTTTGTGGACCCACTAATGACCCTCCTTGGGGATGAGACTGTCCAACCAACTGACCCTGGGTCTGGTCCTGGAGCCAACTGTCTATCCATCTGATCATCTGGTTCCCACCCCATTTCTCCCAGCTTATCCAACAGGCCCTCATGAGGAACAGAGTCAAATGCCTCGCTGAAGTCTAGAAAGAGGACGTCCACTGGTCTACGCAGGTACAAGGCACTCAACACCCAGTCATAGAACTCCACAAGGTTTGTCTGACACAATTTCCCCGGGATGAATCCATGCTGTCTATCATCCAGGCACCCTGACTTTTCCAGGTCCCCCCCAGCCTCTCCTTGACAATGCCCTCCATCACCTTGCCCACCACTGATGTCAGGCTGACAGGCCTGTTGTTCCCTGCCACCTCCCTTGATCCCCCCTTGTGGATAGGCACTATATGCGCCACCTTCCAGTCCTGGGGCACCCACC
The DNA here is from genome assembly GCA_016271365.2 of Neoceratodus forsteri. Taxonomy (NCBI): domain Eukaryota; kingdom Metazoa; phylum Chordata; order Ceratodontiformes; family Ceratodontidae; genus Neoceratodus; species Neoceratodus forsteri. The sequence continues at coordinate 1,040,516,541 of CM057452.1, forward strand.
CTGTCCTCAGAGAGATGGTGAACAGCTCCGCCAGGGGTTTCGCCAGGACATCCGCAAGTTCCTTTAGCACTCTGGGATGTAATTTATCCGGCCCCGGTGCCTTCTCCGTCTTAAGGGACCTGAGGGCGTCCCTCACTCTCTCTCTGCTGTGATTTCCACCTCCGCTACCTCTTCTCCCTGCTTAGCCTTTCCCACTCCTGCCAGTGATGCCTCCCCCCAGACCTGCCGATCGGTAAGGGTCCCCCTCTCCTCAGTATCACTGTCTCCTCCCATGTAAGATGCAGCACCCCCATTTTCCTTGGTGAAAACTGAGGTGAAGTACTCATTTAGTACCTCAGCCTGCTCCCTCGAGTCTTGTGCCCATCTCTCCCGTTTTAATCCTGCTAATCTTCCCCTTCAACCTTCATTTTTCCCCAATGTATCTAAAGAACCCCTTGTTCCCTCTCCTAATTTCCCTGGCCAGGTTCTGCTCCTTTCTTGCCTTAGCCACCCCTCACCACCCTAGTGGCCCTTCAGCCATCAGCCGTACTCCCTCGATCCCTTTCACTCCTTGAGCACTTGGTTGCCTATAGGCTGCCTTCTTTCCCGCACCACCTCCTGGACCTCCCTGGTCCACCAGCAGGGTTTTCGGGCCCTACTGCATTTTTGTCTTACTCTTGCACAGGTGCTGGTAGCATCCTGTACCCCTCTCCTGATGATTTCCCACCTACTGTCAGCGTCCATGTCTGATCCAATCACATCCAAATGCTCCTTAAGGATCCTTCCCATTTCCTTAAAATCCGCCCCCTGAAGTCCGTTACCTCCGTCTTTGTGCAGCCTTCTACCCCTCCTAGATCCAGGCAGAACCAGACACGTGGCATGATCACTCCCGCTAGCGGGTCCCTTACCTCAGGCCCCAATCTGGTCACTGTCTGCTAGGACCACATCCAGTACCACGCCTACCTGGTCGGTTCCCCAGCCTGCTGAGTTAGAATCGTCTTGAAAGACATCCAACAACCTCTGTTCCCTACTCTTTTGATAAGTGCCATGGGATCTTTAACATCCACCTGAACTACCACCAATCGAGGCAGATGGGACCTCGGTTTAACGTCTCATCCGAAAGACGGCACCTAAGAAGTGCAGCACCCCTCATGCTGCACTACAGTGTCAGTACTGGGATATTAACCCAAATGCCAAATGTGGGAACTGAACCCACAGCCCTCTGATCTCCCAGCCTCAGAGGCGAGTGTGCTACCTACTGAGCCACTGACACTACTAATCTCTGCCCATCCTTTCCAACATCCCCCCCCCATCGAGTGTCCACCCTGTGTCAGATCTTAGTGCCATCTATGAAGAGGCAGGTCTTCCCTTCCAGCTCCTTTGTTATGTCACTAATAAAGACATTAAAGAGGACAGGTCCAGCACTGAACCTTGAGGTACCCAACTAGTCACTATCCCTTCCTCGGAGCAAAAGGTTCATCTAGTTCATCTCCCCTGACATTTTAGGACACGTGCTCACCATGTGATATGCTGCAGCTACAATGCTATTTTGAACGCAATATTACTGTAATTTTATTATGGTGCTGGTACAGAGAAAAGGAAAAATATGCTTGTGGCAATCCCTCTGGGAAACGAAGGCTCAGTGGATCCAACCTGTCTCTCTTAGCCATGCTACAGGACATTGTGTTGCTAAATATGACACCCTCAGTTTGTGCATTTCTCATAAGCAGTAGTATTCTGTCCCTTAAGAATACCTCCAGATAAGCCGGCCCGGTGGCGCTGAGGGTTGAGGCGCTGGATGCCACACCTCGTACCATGCTTGCGACCCGGGTTCAGAAATGAGCCTGGGCTGCCAGGGGTCAGCAGGGGAGAGAGAGGATTGAGAGCCCATAGGGCAGTTCTCCTCTCTTGGGGTGGGATCCAGGGACAGCCCAGCACCGCAGCAGCCCCCAGTGGAAGCCGGAGGCACTGCTACGCTTAGGGCTTGGAAAAGTGGAGACATAGTGCGGCGGCGGACGTCATCAGATGTCACTGCACGTCTGGGCTCTGGGGGGAGGGAAGGTGCAACTACCACTAGAAAAAAAAAACTCCAATCCCAATGGGCGACGGCTCCCTACAGGGTTGGCTGCCACACACCCAGGACCGGGTCTCCTCTCTGCCACTTTGGTCTCTCCTCGCTAGCCCAGCGGGATGATCTGGATTGTAGACAGGCGCCAGGTGAGTGGTCGTTAGCCCTGCCGGGGGGCTTAGAGCCAGGGGACTTGTCTGGTGTGGGTTCGGCGGGGGGGGGCAGTAATATATATGAGGAGAGACACCACGGTGGGCGGTAGAGCGGCTCAGCAAGTTAGGGTAGCCTGAGAGAGTTTCAGGGATGGAGGAGATGAAAAGTAAAAAAAAAAAAAGAATGCCTCCAGACTAACTTTACTCTACACAGCTTGATGCCAGCTGCAGTACTCTATGGCAGTTCGTTCCACACACACATTACGCTCTACACCCTCAGAGTATTAACGATTATGTTCCATTGCCCAGACAGCTTGCTTTCATCTACTTCACAATATCCTTTTTAAAACTGTAGGCACCATCAATGGCATTTTCACACATGGGACAATGGTTTTCTAGCATAAGCTCCAGTCCTTATTTGAGATATTCTAGGTTATCCCCAAGACCTAACCTCTGATGACTCTAACCCTCAGTGAACGTCACTGTGGAATTCTGGGATAGCAAGTGGGCCAGTCTCCTAGGTGGCAGTACAATATGTTAGGGGTACACCACTGGACCAGCTCTTAATATATACTGGGTGTGATTTATTCGTAAGTTAAGTCTCCCTTGTTCTGGCTCTTGCCCCATTCAGCTTTCTCGTGGCCAACTTTCCAGCCTAGAAACACCCTTACCTGGAATGCTATCCCAACACGCAACCCTCCCCCGTGAGGCCTTCAGAAGCACACACATGTGCCCCCAGAGATGGAAGCACTGGATTCAGGCAGCAGAGTGGGTCCTGAGAGTACCTTGGACACCATCATATCAGAGCCGGTGTTTCCGAGTTTTTTTTTTTTCTCTTACGCCCACACCACTTTTCAAACTGTTTTGCAGCATTGGTACTCCATCACCTTGAAACCCTTGTCAAGTCAGCTTGTCATTTAATTGCAAAGGGCACTGCAAGAAAGTAATGTGGCATCAGCCCGATTTCCCCTTACAGTAAAAGCAATGCACCCTCTTGTCAACATGTCTACCACCCCTCACAGAGCGCTGACGGTCATTGTTTTGTGGACTCATGTCAAGTAAGTGTGCCAAGCATAAAGTACCATACACACAGACCTGGCCAGAACCCCGGCATTCTTATACAGCATGCCAATTCAGCGAGTTGGTGATGAGGTCTGCCCTGCACCCAAGGACTTCTCATGATGATAAGGGGTCCTCTCCTGAGGGGCGGTGGTGGTGAACAAGCGAAATGGACCTTTTATCAATCAGCAACCCATTTGAAGGAAACCCATTCAGCCATTCTGAGACAACTGCAACCACAGGAATTCAACACAAACTGATGACAGTCCACATTTTTGATTGGCGGAATAAGAACAAATCCATATGCATATTCACCAAACTTTTAAGGTAGTCTGTCGAGCTATTTTGGAGACTGAGCAGTGAAAGCAGGTTTTGAATCTTGATGCACCTTTGTGTGTCAGAGGTGGCCATGTGCCCATATTGGGTTAGGAATCAAGGCAAAATCTATCCAACAGTAAGTCTGTCCACGGGTCCTGGTTTTACCTGAGGCACCCAGAAAGGACTCTAAGTATCTAGTAGGAAGCAATTTGCTAAGCAATCAAAGCGCAATACAGTACCAGCAATCATCATCGTTTATTTTACTTAAAACACATTGTATCAGGAGCCCAGAAAGCAACTTTCCCATTGCAAACGAGGTGACACAGAGAAGAATTCACTAGTAATAAATCAGGAGTGATCTCAATAACAGTAAGCTACAAAATGCATGAGTAAGCAGCAGGTATACATGCACATAGGTGTGTTTACAACATTAATGAGGATATACGGCAAAAGGAAAACACTTTGAACACAATCAAGTTAGTAACCTGATCAACACAATAGGAAGGACAGCAGGTATTGGCCAGAGGGAGGGGGCAGTTATGGCAGGATAAAGCAGGGGTTGAAACTGGCACTAGCCAAATGCTTTTGTATCAGGCTAGTAAGACTCTCCTTTAACTAGCTTTGCAGGCTTGTACTGGGGAAGGTAACACTTCAATACGTACACCAGCTAGTCCAGTGGAAAAGTCTGTGGGGTTAATGGATTTTTCTAGCCACTAGCCCTCCTAGCTAGTGGCTGCGAAACTTAACTTTGACCCCTGTTAAAGGATCCCTGTAGACTCCTTAAGTTTAGACTCAGTGGACCAGAAGCTGGGCAATGAAGTTAGGCTATTGGGTCGGCTATTCCACAGCTGTAACAGTCTGTATTTGAAGAACGCTCGGCCTGTGTTCTGTTTAAACAGAGGGGTCTGGAATCTGTTGCCTGTAACAGATCTGAGGGACAAGGAAGTGTTGGAAGCAGGGAAGAGGATTCTGTTTAGATATGCAGGGAATCTGCCAGCCCAGAATGTGACAGCCATGGAAGCAATTTATTTATTTAGTTATGTCTTTGATTACCGGGTAAGTGTACTGATCCAATGGACCGTTTTCAGGCATGACCTGGCCCAAAAAGATGGCACAATGATAACATACACAACTGTATACAATGAATTTGAAGGGCAGGCGACAAACACATAGTAAAAATACAGAATATTATTAGACTATGTACATAACGCTTGTAGGAAGGAACATATTACAATCAGGTAGGTCAAAAAATACAACAAAAGCAGAGTCAATGGGCAGACAGTAAAAAAGTGCTATACTGAGACAAAGAGGTAGAGCAGAGGTGAGTAGAGTGTAGGTGCACTTAGATTCGTGGGACATTCTACCTGGGGAGGGGACAGAAGGGGTTTAGAAACAGGGCTGGAGAAGTGGCAATGTCGAGAAAGGTTACCCTGGTACAGTGTTATACCTCAGAGGCAGCCCAGCCCAGTTGACTGTACACTGTATTTGATGTTGTGATTTGTTTTCGGGACGTTCTTGTGAACGAGTTTGGCAGGACTCAATGAACCTATCCTGTTAAGCAGTTTTTAATAAATAAATAAATCACATATCACAGGAACAAGGTTGTTGGTAACTGAGGGGACGAGAGTCTGCTTATCAGAGTGCCAAACTGTGAAATGTTAGTAAAGTTCTTATCCCACCACCACTACAGGTTAACCACGTTACCCTGAACAAGGCACCTGTCTTCCAAGAACTTTAGTCACTCACGGCTGTAAAACACAGTAAAAGAGGACCCCACTGAGAAAAGACCCCAGCTGGCTAGTTTATATTGAATAAATGAGCTGTAAAATAAGGCTCAAAACTGAAACCACAAAGGAAGAAGTCACTGTGCCAAAAAGAAAACACTAACACAGAAAAAGTTTTAACAAATATTTATAGGGCACCGAGGAGAGCTTTGAGGCTGCAATTTGGGAGAAACATATATAGCACTAGAGCCAATGATTTTCCATTTTTAACAAAAAACACCAATAAAAATGGAAGCGGACATTTTAAATCAGCACTTGGGAGTCAATTCTTTTAAAAACTCTATTTGCACTTCCATCATACAAAAAAGAAAAAAAAACACTGTGTGCCTTTTTTTTTTTTTTTACACAAAACTTAATTGTTTTGAGACACATTTTTATACAAAGCCTGCTGATTTGCCCTCAGTTTTGGAAAGAACAAAAACAGATTTTAAGATTTTTGTCAAACGGAATCAGCCATTTTTAAATAATGGAACATCACTGGCCTACCAACTGATAAAATATTTGTTTGAGGGCCATTATAGACCAGCTCTTTAATATACAGCATAAGGGGAGGGTCATTTTAATCTAGAGAGGTTACAAAAACACAATTGCATTTCTGATTCCTCCTACCCGCCAACAGCTGATCCCTTTCATTAATCAATGTCAATCATTTTAGACAAGATTAGCACTCCTATATCACAACAAAATATCAAAATGGATAAGGCAATTAATGAGTTTGCTGTGCACATGATTAGATCCCTGGAGGAGAAACAGTCTACTGAACACCTGTCTCTTTCCACACTCCATCCCCCAGCTAAATCCTGCTTGGGGTGCTGTCTCAGTGCCAATTCTCAGTCAGGGCTCCCTCCGGGCTGAAAGGCATCGTCAATCCGGGAAATTACTATCTGTTAAGGTTAATAAGTGAAGGTTGTGATTTTTCTTAGATGGAACTGCATAATTCAGAGGTTGTGTTCATAAGGTATATTACATGAAATGCACTTTTTTTTGCTCCACTCTTTGCCTACCATATCTCTCCACAGGACCATGCCAGCTCCCAGCTCACACCGTGGTACTGTGTCCCAGGATTCCTCCTCTCTGAATGGTCCACAACACTCTCTGGTTTCATGTCCCAGAGAACCCTCTTAACGAGATGGGGGACCTATGATCAGAGAAGGAGGGGAGCACTGCACTTGTCAGCATGTGACACTGATGGAGCAGAGCCCTGCTGAATGCAGACCCAGTGGCACGGGCAGGACTAGGCTGCTGTCATACAACTGAGTTTGAATCCCACCACTTCCACTCACTGTGTTACCTGAACCAGTCTCTTAACTTCCCTGTGCTCATTTCTCTTTCTCTGTATCCAACCTCCTTTACCTTTCCTTAATCTTTGTGGGCGCACCTAACGGGTATGGCTAACTGTTCATATACTGAATTATTAAACAAACTGGGGACTATGGGAGTGGGCAGGACAGTACTGCGGTGGGTAGGTAATTGGCTGGGTGGCAGGACACAGAGTGGTGGTAAATGGCTGTCACTCTACAGAGGGAAGAGTGACCTGTGGGGTACCACAGGGATCAGTGCTGGGACCGGTCCTATTCAACATCTTCATCAGTGATACTGCACAGGACCTAGAAGGCAGAATTCCCCTGTTCGCTGATGACACGAAGCTCTGTAACAGAGTGGACACCCCAGAGGGTGTAGACAGAATAAGGAAGGACCTGCAGAAGCTTAAAGAATGGTCAAGGGTTTGGCAGTAGAAATACAATGCAAAGAAGTACAAGATAATGCATATGGGGCACAGAAACTCTGGAATATCATATCAGTTGGGGGGTGAGGATATAGCATGCACCAAGCAGGAAAGGGACCTTGGGGTTATCATATCTGATGACCTCAATGCAGGGAAACAGTGCAACAAGGCAGCAGGTAAGGCAAATAGGATGCTGGGGTGCATAGGCAGGGGCATTACCAGCAGGAAAAGGGAGGTCATATTTCCACTATACAATACACTAGTGAGGCCCCACCTGGAGTACAGTGTACAGTTCTGGAGACCTTCCTACATAAGGACATAGACAGGGTAGAGAAGGTTCAGAGGAGGGCAACAAAGGTGGTACAGGGATTGCATCACAAGTCCTATGAGGACAGGTTGAAGGACTTGAATATGTACTCCCTGGAGGAGAGGAGGGAGAGAGGGGATATGATAGAGACATACAAGTACCTTACATGGAGGAACAGGGTGCAGGAATACAATTTTTCCAGTGCAAAAGATGTTCCAGGACTAGAGGGCATGGGATGAAGTTGGAGGGAAGGCGATTCAGAGAAAACATGAGGAAGAATTTCTCCACAGAACATGTGGTGGAAAAGTGGAACACCCTGCCAGAGGAAGTGATGGTGGCTGAAACAATCATGGGATTTAAGAACGCATGGGATAGACATACGGGAATTCTGGCGGTCAAGGGTAAGGGGCAACAGACTTCTAAGATAACAGGAAGAGAACTTACAAGCTCAAATGGGCAACTGGGTGGGCCATAGGCCCTTATCTGCTGACAGTGTCTATGTAACCCCCAACCACCACCACTATCACCACACATTCGAAAACAAACACTGTCCCAATTCCGAGTAAAACGCGGTCTCCTCCACTTCCACTGACCAAAGCACTGTCTGGTGCTAAGGAAGTCTGTGTCGCACAGACCTGCCTCCACAGTGTGCCCAAGACCCAGCTGACCCAGAGATTGGGAGTCAGGACTGAGATTTGATTCTCTGATCTTCTGTTTCTCAGTGCTGTGCACTGCCAGCCAATGCCACTGGACCCTGATGGCTACTTTTGTTTTATTTTTGGGGGGGTTGGGTCAATTTTGCTTCTTCATTTAGTTATGCTCCCCTGACTCCTGAACACTCCTTCCCTTCAGTCCTGCTCAGTGCCCCTTCTAATACCTGCAACCACTACAGTCCATTGGTCCAGGCAGATCTATCCCTTCCTCAAGGAGTACCTTTTCCTGGCACCAGGAGTAAGGTGGTAGGAGACATCGGATGTAGTGGGAAGAGGGAGAGGGGCAAGAGGACCGTGGTGCAGTAGCAGGTTGGATGGTAGTGGTGGGGGGAGGAAGAGACAGTGACAACCATTATTCCAAGTGCCTGTCCAGGCCACCCATTTTCTAAAGTTTCCTCCTGCCGCACTTACCTCTCACTAATGCAGGAGTACTTTTGGGGGGCCCCTAGCAGCACAAAGTCACCCATGCAGCCAAGGGTACTACCACCATGCCCCAAAGGAGCACATCCAAATGATGCTCTGATATCTTCCCTGCTGGATAAATGGATAAATTCATTTTAATGGCAGGTAATGTTTTAATGGTTTTCAATAATTGTCTGGTTGATCATGCCTTTAGAGATCTAAAACTCTATCCAGTTGATCCTGCCATTCGTACCCCTTGTGCCGGGCTTCGGCAGACAGCTGCTCGGTAGTTTACGGATCCTGGCTGAGTTGCTCATCCTACTGTAATGTTGAAAAAAAAAAAAAGAAAGAAAAAAAGAGAGGAATATGTGTGTGTGTGTCTGAGCGTGTGACAGTGACAGAACTGCTGCAGTACCCTTGGCATTCACTTCCTTGCACCAGTAATTATAAAAAATAATACCTGCGTAAGGTGTGTGTTACTGAGGATTTTTCACACACCCTCGGTGTGTGAAAATCTCATAAACCCCTCTTTACGGTTATCACACACCTCGGATGTGAAAATCTTCATAACACACACCTGCACAGGCATTATTCTCATTTAATAACTGCTGGCGTATTTTCCCATAGGAAACCTGGTTTATAATTTAATGTTATAACCAGCTAGATTTTAAATGTTGTGTGAACATGCTTGAGGTTTCCTTCACTCCATGCATGCGCCAGCTCCGCCTTCTTCCTTCCTAAGCGACAGACACTTCACCGCCACTCGCACTTGGCGGTAAGTTAATTTAAAAAAAAAATTACTCATTCATGGAACTCATGAAAAATGAACTCATTTATACTATTATGATTAAGCTTAAAATAAATAAATAAATAAAGGTAAACGTTTCTTTTTAGCAGCCACTTCATCCAGACCGTGGACCGCGCTGAAACCCGACCGGACCGCAGCTGCACAGGAATGTGTTATTTTATACAATTGCTGTGATAAGAAAATGCTCCCCAGCTATTATATAAAATAAAACATGGGATGGTGTGTAAAACTTGACTTTTTACATTAGTGATGGATGCTTAAATAAACCTCTCAGGGTTTTAGCATCCAACGCTTTGGGTGTGTGTAAGATTCTTGTTAAACACACCACCCCATGTATTATTCTACATGTATTTTATTGTATTCCATTCTAGTCTGTTCTGTTCTAATGATGTATCTTCAGACACCCTAGCTTCTTGATGAAGAATCTCAAGCAAACTTCAGGGATCTGGGGACCTTTACTATTGGATTAGTGGAAGCTCAGAATGTGCAGTATGGGGGCAACACCCCTTCTGCTTGTGAGTGAAGGGGAAGGAAGACTTCTCTGTGTGAACAGAAGATGCTGGAAGGCATGAGAGTATGCACCCCACCTTCCATTACGAGCCCAGCTTCTTGCTGGTACAGGCTGCTACTCTCTGCAGCAGGAAGGAGCTCAGATTTTAGAAGATAATATCAACAATGGAACAAAACGACAATCCAGAATTCCAGTATGTAATAAAATATAATTGTAAAAAAAAAAAAAAAATTTTATCCTCCTCAGCGGGTCGCCAGGTCGACAGCCAACCTACCGGACTCGGGGTCATTCGGACGCTTGTAGTGCCTTGCGTGCCCCGGTGGAACCCCAGAGCTGGCCTGGAGGCTTCATCCTTGGGTGGCTCCTGACTTCTCCGCTTTCTCCCCAAGTGCCCTAATCCCGAGACATTCCCCGAAGCAGTGACGATGCACGTGAGGCGCATTACGCACCAACCTCCAGTACCAGCCTCTTCCGCCCTCTTGGCTCAGTGCCGTACTCCTCAGAGCGACGAGCCACTCCAGCCTCCACCAGGGGGTGGCCATGCTCCAAGTAGACAAGATACAGCCACTCACCTCCTCTCCCTTCCACCCCCCGGCGGTCTTCGACAACCCAGGCTTGTTACATAACCCGAGTCATCGGCGTGGCGCGAAGTGTGGCGTCCAGTACCTCAACCCTCTGCACCACCAGGATGGCAGAAATAAAATACTGACGAGACTGGAGTTAGCAGTTATGGGAGGAGGAAGGGAAGTTGGATGGTGCTCTTTCTTAGATAATGGATTAAGAAAATACACTATTCTGATTGACTGATGGCATTCTAATGCCATACATTTAAGTACCAACACTGCCACCTTCAAGAATAAATAGACCTGATGCCACTCTGTCTCATTACCAAACATACAGTATAAATGCGCAACTTTCTGAATTTTCACGTTTTACCTAGCCATAATTTTCCCCACTACAAACATACAAACATTCCTGCTCCACTCCCAGTAAATCACTTCACTCACAACCCCACTCAGTCCAGATATATTACCAAATCTAGTCCTAATTTTAAGGAGCTATTTAGATTTTCTTTATAGTGTTAGTATAGGTTGTGTAGAGGCATCTGTCTCAATAGGCATATGTACTCCAGGGAACACCTGCAGCTGCTTCGTCCATTCGCAGGAATCCCAACAGTTCTCCCTGCAGAGGTCCTCTGCTGCTGTAGGGAACTGGGAATCCTGCGAAGGAGGGGCAAACACAGCAGAGGAGATCTCGGGTATGATAATTGGGGGGGAGGCAGGATTGGTGTGGTGGGGTCGAGGAGGTGCCCAGGACAGGGGATTGCCATACCTGGTTCCCCTCCCCAGGTCCCTGCCAAATGTCAATGAGCAGGTAGTAGTCCAATCAGCCAGTTCAACTCCTTCCCTTCCGGCTGTTCTTTGCCACACAAGATCACTGAGGAATGAGACAGCAGTGATGGTGGGCTCCATCACAGATTCCTTAGCTGATCTTGTTTGCATCACAGAAACCTGGGTGAGCAATGACTCTGGACTGGTTCTGGGGGCATCTGTCCTGCCTGGATTTCAGTGATACACTGCCCGAGGGATTGTAGAGGGGGCAGAGTGGCCATCTACTTTAGATCCACCCTGGGTTTCACTGCACTCTGTATGAGAACTTTCAAGTCCTTCGAATGTGTGATAGCTAGATGCAGTTCAGATGTCAATGGCAGAATCATTCTCATCTACTGTCCTCCAGGGGGTGGGAATGAGTTTCTGCTGAATTGGGCGGACTTCATTGCCGAACAGGTGTTGGATGCCCCCAGACTGTTCGTTCTGGGGGATTTCAATGCATGGATCGATGATGAATCCTCATAATTTGCTCAGGAGCTCATTCAATTGATGTCCTCAATGGGAGTAACACAGGCCGTTACCTCTGTTACCCATCAGCATGGACACACACTCTACCTGATCCGGGTTCAGGAATGGACTCGGGTCACCGGTGGTCGGCAGAGGAGGAGAGGGATTGAGCTTCCATGGACTGCTTTCCCTCTCCTGGGGAGGGGGGTCTTCAGGTGTCGTCATGCTTGCGACCCCTGGTGGAGGCTGGGGGATGGTGTGCTGGTACTGCACTGGAGGGGTGAGTTTGGGGCACGGTGCCGGAGGTAGCATGTGCGGACGCGTGCGTGCTCCTTCCTTGGTGTCATTGCATGCCCTGCTCACGTAGGCCAGGAGAGAAAAAAAACCGGAAAATGGCACAGTTGTGGCAGCTTGATGGCCGTCTACAGGACGCCGTGCCTCGGGGGCACCACTGCATACTGGATCCGGACTCGTTGGGGAGTAAGGAGGACTCTCCGCTGGCCCGCCACGGGGTAGTTGGTGGGGGCCTCACTGGTGGTGAGGGCAGGACCAGACAGCTGCCAGAGACAGACAACGCCAGGACGTGGGGATGCAGACTGCAATGCCAGCAAGGTAAAAAGGATTAACAAAAAAAAATAATAATCCCTCCGTGGAGACTATCCAGTGTCATCCTAATCATAACTTGGAGCCTTGCAAACTCCAGGAGGTACTGGGTGTCTCTGGTATGTGTCTGGTATGTGCACAGGGCCTGGAGGCCGTGGAGCACTACAACTTGGCGCTTATGACCGCCCTGAATGCTACTGCACCTTTCCGCATTCATCCTTTGACCTCTCTTCATAGTTCACACTGGTATTGTGCTGAAATGCGTTGACTGAAGACTAAGGAAAGGAGCTTGGACACTTCCGGGAGGAGGTCCTGGTCTACGGAGGACAAACTGATGCTGAAAATTCACTATGCTCAAAATCAGCAGGCAGATCACCTGAAAAAGGCAAAGTTCCTGTCACGGTTTGGTCCATTGCTGCAGGGAAAAATCACCGAGCTCGGCTCTTTTGCATTGTTGACAGAATGCTGATTCCTCCATTTGTAGTTTATTAGGGCATTTTCTGCAGAAAAGTGTGAGGAGTTTGGTCGATTTTTTACTGACAAGGTGTCTGCCATTAAACCAAGTATCTCCTTGGGTGACCCAGCTTGGGCCAGCAGTGGTCATGTCTCTTACGATGCAGATACACCTTCCTGGGACAAATTTAGACCCGTTTCTGAGGCTGATGTACTGTGGGTGGTCTCAGGTTTGTACCCTACCAACTGTATGCTGGATCAGAAACCTACATGGCTTATTTTCAGCTGTGGTGAGTTCCTGGGTTCAATGTTTGTTGAGATCGTTAATACAGTGAAGCCCACCAAGATGAAGCCAAACTCAGCAGAATTCTACAGTAGAGTTACTGCAGCAAACAATGTAATTTCAATGGCAGTTAATCCCTTCTGTCATGCAGGAAACCTGTAACGCTGTGCTTCATCCTGGTGGGCTTCACTGTAGGTCCCCTAGGGAGGATGTCTTCTCAGAAGCCCTAAAAAAGGCCGTGGGTAGACCATTTCTGAAGAAACCATCCTTGGACCCTGATGCTCCTGCGAACTACAGACCTGTCTCTAACCTTCCCTTTTTGGGGAAGGTAACTAAGAATGTGGTGGTGGAGCAGCTGACAGACCACCTGGAATCCTTTTCCATCTATGAACCTCTCCAGTTGGGTTTTTGGTCCCAGCATAGCACAGATATTGCTCTCGTTAGGGTAACTGATAACTTCTTCCTTGCAGGTGATCAAGGGCAACGTTCTGTTTTGGTGCTCATGGACCTATCATCAGCATTTGATACAGCTGACCACTGGCCGCTTCTAGATCGCCTGAGGGACTATGTGGGCCTTTCCAGTGCAGTTCTACGCTGGTTTGAGTCCTACTTAACTGGGAGAACACAGCAGATTGCCCTGGGGAATTTTACCTCGGGGGCCTGTGTGCTGTCCTCTGGAGTACCACAAGGCTTGATCCATGCCCCCATTTTGTTTTCTGTGTATATGCTGCCACTGGGAGAGATCATTAGATGGTATGGAGTTGGGTTTCACTGCTATGCAGATGACACTCAGCTACACCTGTCTTGTTCCCCTGATGATGATGTTGCAGCCTTGCTGCTGAGTCAGTGTTTGGCTGAGTTCAATGACTGGATGGCTTTAAACTGGCTATGTCTTAACCCAGGTAAGACAGAGGTCATGGTGATCATGCTGGGTTGTTGAGGCATGGCTGCAAAGGATGGTATTGCTCTCTCATAGTTGGGTGGCTGACCTCTCTTGGCAACCGATTCAGTAAAGAACCTGGGAGTCATTTTGGATAGCAGATTGACACTAAAACAGCAGGTGTCATCTGTGGTCCGATCTGGCTTTTATCAGCTTCAGAATATCACCAATATCAAGCTGTATCTTGTTCATGATAACTTAACAATGATCATTCATGCTTTCATCACTTCGAGGTTGGACCAGTGCAACACTCTTTACCCAGGGTTATATGGAAGTTTGATGCGACACCTGCAGCTGGTCCAGAATGCTGCAGCATGGATGACTGCAGCTAGGCTCCTTACAGGGCGAGCATATAATCCAGTCCTGCATGCATTGCATTAGCTGTCTGGGCAGTGGCGTATCACCTTCAAGACACAAGGCCCTATGCGGTCTGGGTCCCGACTACTTAAAAAAGCTCCTGTTTACCTTCCACCCAATTTGCCCTCTCTGCTCCACCAATACAGGCCTGCTTGCTCCTCCATCCAAGCTGAAGCTATTTGGGAACAGAGCTTTTTGAGTGGCTGCTCCACTGCTTTGGAATGTGCTCCCTCCGAATATCTCAGGGTTTTAAATAATTGATTAGCAGTTTTTTCTTGGGACAATTCTAACTGTACAGAAAGTATTTATACAGGTTTTCTAGAAGTGCTATGTTTGTCAAACACAGTCAGGCAAGTGCTATGCATTTTCACAATGTTTTAGCACTTTTATGAGCAAAATGCTAATCAACTTTTGGAGTTAAATAAAACCCTGGATCTATATAGCCAACACGGTGGAGGCCTAAATTTTAGTAAGCATTCACTAATTAACTGTTTTTGTCTCTACTTATTTTAAAGTGTAATTTATTTATTTATGACTTAAGTAACCGGGTAGGTGCACTGTTCCCAGGGATCGTTTTAAGGCACGACTCGGGCAACATAAACTGGCGCAGAGTAGAAGTCTAAACAACAACACACAGCAGAAGAGCAAGTAACACGCATAAAAAGCTAACAACAGTACATTTGACAATATAAAAAAGTGGTAGCAGTTACTGGACACAAATAACAGGAGAACTGCAAATCAGTTCAGTGTGTTCTGGATAAATAAGTACGAGAGCTTACTAGGCTAAGAAGAGCAGTGCTGGGTGGAAAGAGAGCTGTCAAGAACCAACAGGTTCATTTGAGGTACACCAGAGGCTAAAAGTGATGGTCGGTAGGTGTGCGTGGGGGCGGGGGGAATAGATGGGAGGGGAGGTTGGTGCCATGGAGAGGTGGGTGGACAACAGTAAGCAAAAAATGGATGGGAGAGGAGGACTAGTCAGGAAAGCAGTTGCAGGTGGACGCCAACAGGAGCCAGTCTTTGAGGCAAGTCTTGAACTAGCAGTGGGTGTTGGTGCGCAGTTTGGCAGGCAGTTTATTCCATAATGTGGGGACTGCCATAGACAGGGCTCTAGTGTCCATATTTGTGGACACCCTGGGGATTTTCAGGTGGGATACTGGTAGAGCGTAGGCAGCGGTGCGAGGTTTGGACGGTGAGGAGGGGTGCAGGAGGAGATTCCTGGCCAATATGGATGGTAGAGTCAATTAAGCAGTACAGGGTGAGATCAAAGTGGCCTTGTAGCGGGAGCCGCCCTAGTGAAGTGTAGAGGGCACAGTGGTGAGTGGAGAAGGGGGCCAACAGGGTAACCTGACAGGCACTGTTGTAGGCTGCAGAGAGTTTGGCCATAGTGGTTGCGGAGGTTCTTGAGTAGATAAGAGAGCAGCAGTCCAGGATAGGTAGGTTTCCCTGAATGATGGTGAGATGTGCCTCAGGGGTGAGGTATTGCCAGAATCTGTAGACAGCACCAAGTTTTTGGTGAAATCTTAGAACTAGGCAGCTTATGTGGTCTGTAAAGGAGAGGTAGGGGTCAAGCACAACTCCTAGATATCTGAAGTGCTTGACCTCATCCAGGGCATGGCCATCGGGGGATGTGATTTGCATTTAGCTAAAAAGGGCTCAGATCCGAACAACATTGATTTAGTTTTTCTTGGAGCTGACCAGAAGGAGGTTGTCCGAAAACCAGTTGTGGGCCACGGTGTAGTTTTGTGAGAGGGCTGCAGAGATGAGGGCAGGAGACTTTCTTTTGGAGAAGAGCACGAGGTCCTTGGCATAGAGGAGTGAGTGACAGCTGAGACTATCCGCTGGAAGGGAGTTAACGAATAAGGAGAAAAGGAGGGGGCCCAGGATGGAGCCCTGGGGGACCCCCGTAGAGACAGGCAGGGTGGGGGAGTGGGCCGGGCTGATGCACACAAACTGGGAGCGCCCTGTGAGGTAGCTTTCAAACCAGGCGGTGACCTCCAGAGAGCAGCCAAGGCGATGCAATCTGGAGAGGAGGAGGGCATGACTGACCAAGTCGAAGGCTTCGGAGAGGTCAACGAAGACTGCACCAGTGGCATTTCCACGGTCCATGTTTGTGAGGATGTGGTCAGTCAGGAGTGCGAGGACAGTTGTTGTGGAGTGGTTCTTGTGAAAGCTGTGTTGTTGGCTACATAGGAGGTTGTGTTTGCCTATGTAGTCAGCAAGTTGGTGGTAGACAGCTTTTCCGTAGCTTAGGTGAGGAGGGTGGAGACCAGGCCGATAGTTGCCCGTGGATTGTGGGTCCCGGCTTTATAGATGGGCTTTGCGGTTTTCCATGGATCGGGCATGGGCGAGGTGGTCAGGGCGAGGTTGAAAATGAACGTAAGAGGGGCGATGATGGCTAAGTCTAAGGAAGACAGGGGATAGTCCTATAAAGGGGAGGGAATGTGGGCAGAGGGTGACAGTGAAAAAGCAGTGATACTGAATGAATATTTCTGCTCCGTATTCACAACGGAAGAGGAGGGGGAGGTACCTAAACCAAACAAGGGAGAAACTCTGAATGGGGGGGGGTCGATACCAGTCCATTCACAGAAGAAAGGGTTTTGAAAGAACTCTTGAAACCGAGGGTGGACAAAGCAATGGGGCCTGATGGGATTCACCCAAGAATTCTAAAAGAATTAAGAGTAGAACTAGTAACACCACTCTCTTTAACAAATCATGGGAGGATGTGGTGGTACCCGAGGACTGGAGGAGGGCAAATGTGATCCCACTTCACGAAAGTGGGAGCAGGGCAGAGGCAGGAAACTACAGACCAGTTGATGGAATCACTTCTGAAGGAAAGAACTGTTGAGTACCTAGAGGCCAGTGGGGCACAGGACCCAAGGCAACATGGTTTCACAGCTGGAAGGTCATGTCAGACGAACCCAATAGATTTCTTTGACTGGGTGACCAAAGTAGTAGACCAGGGAGGGGCTGTGGATATGGCCTACCTAGATTTTAGCAAGGCATTTGACACAGTCTCACACAAAAGATTAATATACAAGTTAGCCAGCCTTGCAGTGGGTCCCAAGGTGGTAGCCTGGATAAAAAACTGTCTGGACAACAGGATGTAAAGAGTAATAGTAAAAGGAGTCCACAGTGAAGAAAGGAAGGTAACTAGCACGGTACCGCAAGGTTCGGTACTGGGACTGGTCCTCTTTAATGTCTTTATAAGTGACATTGGAAAGCACCTGGAAGGAAAGGTGTGTCTCTTTGCAGATTGTAACCCCCCTGCAAATGGGGGTTCCCAAAAGACTTCCAGGAGCTTGCTTGAATGCTCCGAGCCTGAATGGTGTTTGGCGTTTAAGCCATTTATCTGTGAGTGTTTTTAGAGCCTCTGGTACTGTCTCTTAACGAGCTGTCTGCTTGCAGACATAATTAGTTTGTATGGGGGGGGACTGTGTGTTTCTCTGATTTAGTCCCACTCGAGCTGCTGCCAATTCACTCCGTTTTTGCAGTCACTAGGTGTGCAAAGGGATCCTATCTGAAAGATGTAACTGTTTGCCAGAGATCATTTAGAGTAATAATGAAAATACAGTTTGTCTAACCTGCTTTTCTTTGCAATCAGAACTGTGTTTGCCTAGTTCCCCATTCTAGTTTTGAACTGCTGAACTGGACGAATCAGTGTGGGTTAAGGGAGCTCTAAAATAGTGCCTGTGGATGAATCAGAACGTGGACTCATAATCTGAGCCAGCCACAAGAGGATTGTATGGGCAGTGACTCTGGGAAATGTAGTTTGGACTTCGGCGCCTTTTTGCACCAACAGGGGGAGTCTATTGTGAGTGACAGCCAATCCAGCCAAGAACTGGGAGGAACTCAAAGGAAGTGCCCAGTTTTGTCTACTGGAGTTTCAGTTTAGCTCTGGCAGTGAAGAGGGAAGGTGTCCTGTGCTCCTTCGGTGCGCAGTTTTAGTCGGAAAACGCGTGTAAGGCCCAAAGTTTTGGTCTGCAGCTTGTGCAACTGCTTGTTCGGACTGAATCTGTCCTGTGAAGAGAATCAAAGGAGATCTGAAGAGTAGAAACCAGGCTCACCCTGTAGAAGACTGGAGAAATTGCTGAATCACTCTGTCTGTCAGGAACTGAATCTGCTGCGAGTTCTCCCGGGTATTGTGCAGTAATTGCGATTGGGATAGAGAAGCAGCCTGCCTGGTATAGTACTTTCTTTTTCCATATAAATGTGTGTAGTGCTTGTGGGGACTTGCGTTTCAAATCCCCTGTACAGTGAATTGAGTGCATGAAGCTGCAAGTAAACCCCAGCTTAATCCAGACTACATCCATTTGCTTTGAACTGCCATGGGGTCCAGTCACATGGACCTTGTCCACATGGTCTGCTCCTCCTGGCAAACCAGGACAATCTGCCTTCCATTCAGTTTCAGCATTGCATTTGCGAGTACAAATCAGGGTAGCTCCCTGCCATCATCTAATTGCAAGTGTTCCATCTGATTACTTTTCCTTTCTTTCTCCATGAACTGAGCCTACCGGCTCCGGATTACAATTTTGTTATTGTGCATGCATTTTCCATCTTCAGGGCCCCAACCAGCTGCACCAAATAGGCTAGACTCTTATTGCCTGGGTAACGAGTAAGAGTGATATTAGGGACATTTGGGATTCTGAAATATGCACACAGTACTGTGATGATTAATGCGTTTAAACTAATTAACCTGATTTCCCCCTGTCCTTGTTATATCCCCCTAAATAAATCAGATCTGTTTGTTTCAGCAAAGTTACACTGCCTGAGGTATTCGTCTATGTTAAAGTATTGTACTGTGATTTTTGCACTATATCATCTTGTTTTACAGGGAGTCCCCAGAGTCACGCTGACCGAACCAGTCCTGGGGGTAAGTGTATACTGTGAAGGTAATTCTGATATATTGTGTGGGCCACTAGTAGGAAGAAAGGGGGGTCGCAGTGTCCCAGAGGGCTGTGACCAAGTTAGTTTAGCTATTGCAAACCCTGACCTCTGGGTGGAGGCACCCACCATCGGATCCAGGCCCCTCAACCTGTTAGTGGCAAATCAGGCAAGGGTAGTAGCCCTTGGGATAGCGCCACCTAGGGGTTACAAGATGACACAAAGATCTGCAACAGGGTTGATACACAAGGTGGGGTGGAAAGAATGAAAAGGGACTTGGCAAGGTTGGAGAGATGGTCAAATATGTGGCAGCACAGATTCAATGCAAAGAAGTGCAAGGTAATGCATCCAGGAAACAAAA
The DNA here is from genome assembly GCA_016271365.2 of Neoceratodus forsteri. NCBI lineage: Eukaryota > Metazoa > Chordata > Ceratodontiformes > Ceratodontidae > Neoceratodus > Neoceratodus forsteri. The sequence continues at coordinate 1,040,536,084 of CM057452.1, forward strand.
ACCCAGGGGAAGCGTACACAATGGGGGGTAAGTTAATAACAACAACAAAAATCGAAAGAGACCTAGGAGTAATTATATCAGATGACCTAAAGGTGGGCAAGCAATGTGAGAAGGCAGTAAGGAGGGCTGGGGGGATACTAGGATGCATATGGAGAGAGGCATCAACAGTAGAAAACAGGAAGTTGTTATCCCTCTGTACAGACAGTTAGTGAGATCCCATCTGGAGTACTGCGTGCAATTCTGGAGACCCCATCTCTGCAAAGACACAGACAGACAGAGTGGAGGCTGTTCAGAGGAGGACAACCAAAATGGTGCAGGGTCTGCACCAGAAGACATATGAGGAGAGACTAAAGCAGCTTAATATGTATACCCTTGAGGAAAGGAGGGAGATGGGGGACATGGCAGAAACTTTTAAGTACCTCAGCAGAATCAACAAAGTCCAAGAGGGTAGCATCTTTCAGAAGAAGAGATGTGCAAGAACAAGGGGGCACAATTTGAAGATAGAGGGGGGACGGCTCAGAGGTAATGTTAGAAAGTATTTTTTCACAGAGAGGGTTGTGGATGCATGGAACAGCCTTCTTGAGGAGGTTGTGGAGTCAGAAACAGTAGAAGAATTCAAGAATGCATGGGACAAGCATAAGGCAATTCTGTTGGGGGGGTAGGAGGAAGTAAACTGTTGATTAACTAGAATCTGCAGCTTATCCATCAGATAGGGAAATGGGCAGACTAGGTGGGCCAAGCGGTCCTTATCTGCCATCAGATTCTATGTTTCTATGTCCATCCACTCCAGGGAAGCCGTGGTCAGGGAGGCTCTTGAGGAGTTTAGCTGTGTCGGCATGCAAGAGTATTTTGAAGAAAAGGGGGGGAGGTGGAGGCTGGGAGGTGAGCCAAGCTGGTGATGTCATAGGGGTGTGTTGGGGAAGTGTAGGGGTACAGGGTTTTTTTACATGCTGTTTGGGAGTTTGCTCAGGTACATAGTGAGGTCTGAGAATTTGTCTTTAAAGGCCTTGGCCACTTCTTGGGGGTCGGTAGTGAGGCCAGCAGTGGTGTTTAGCTGCAGGGCAGACTTTCTAGAGGGGGGGTTTAGTAGTGAGTCAATAGATGCCCAGAATTTTTTAGGGTCCCCGAGGTTTGTTTGTTGGAGATTGCGAAAATGCGTCTGTTTTAGAGCATTGGCCAGGTGTTTACAAAGGTTCCTCCGATGCCTATAGTCATCCCGTAGGGTCAGGGATGGGGATGCTTTATAGCTTGACCAGGCACGATTCCTGTCTTTCATTAGGGTAAGGAGATGTTTTGTGACCCAGAGAGAGTAGCCACCCCTCCCCCTTCTGGTGGTGACTGGGAAGTGCCTGTCCTATAAGGTCAAGAGTGCCTGAGTGAACATGGATGCTCCCTGGGTCACATTTGACTTGGAGAAGAGAGCAGACCAGTCCAGTGCCCATGCCTCAGAGAGAAGGTCAGGGGTGTTAGGGCTTCCGAAATGACAGAAAGATAGGTATTTGGGATGGGGCCGTTTAAGCTTGGATGACCAGAGAAGATACGTTGGTGAGTGATCACTAATGGAGTCAGCCATGGTACCAGCATGCGGGACGCAGTCCTCCCGGTTTGTAGCAATCCAATCCAGGAGTGTCTGAGTGGCCACGCGAGGGTTCTGCCTGGTGGGAAGTGTAATAGTTTGGACCAGGTTGTATTGTTTTAGCAGGGAGACATAGTCAGGCTGGTGGGTACTCAGACAGTCTAGATTGAGATCCCCCAGAAGAATTGAGTCTCTCTGGGGAGATATGGAGCCCAGGCCGGAAAGGAAGCTGTTGAGTCCCTCAGTTTCAGCAGTGGGAGGATTGTAGCAGCACTCAATGTAGAGTTTTTTGCTACTTCCCAGTGTGAGTTCAGAGAGGAGCCATTCACTAGGTGAGGTTGGACTGGAACAGAGAACTATGTTGGCTGAGAGGGATTCCTTGACAAATAGTGTGACTCCACCCCCCCCCCTTTATTTTTTACCAGGCCTATCCAGACGGAGGGAGGAGTACCCAGGTAGTTGGTAGGTGGCATCTGTAAGATGAGGTTTTAGCCATGTCTCTGAGAGTCCCAGGACTTAGGGCATGTATAGCTCAACCCACGCCTCCAGGTCCTGGACTTTGGAGGGAAGACTGTATATGTTTATATGGGCAAGTTTTAGCCCAGGGGCAATTGCCCAGGTGCTGTCGGAGGAGGCGATGTGGGAATTTGGTGGGCCGGGGGTTGCACTCAATGTCTCCTGCTCACAGAAACAGGGATCAAAATGAGATGTAGGTGCAGGAGAAGACAGCAAGGGAGCAGGATATGGACGTAAGGGATGTTCCAAGTTTGTGACGAAGGAGAGGGTGACGTGACCTGGGAGGAGAGTTCCCATGAGGGGAGGATGTACCACAGGGGAATGGGTTGCTGAGAGGTAGGAGAGGTACACTTGGTCCCAGGCCAGTACTGTGGCACATGCGTCCATCAGCACCACGGCAGATGCCAGAGAGACCACAAACAGTGTGAGCTGGGGCAGGTTCATGGTGTCAGCAGACGCTGGCAAGGGGGAGGTGTATGTTGTGATCTAACAGAGATTAGGACACTTTTTGCATGTGCAGGAGCTAGAGGAGGCACACAGACCAGTGACAGAAGTTTAGTGAGAAGAGAGGGAGATCGAGAACGAGGTGGAGGGACAGATAGCTTTAAGCTCTGGGGCACTTGGCCTGGGAGCCAATAGGGGCGGGACATGGTAGAGGAGGGAGGGGCTTGAGTGGATTTAAAGAGTGGCGGGGGTGGGGAGGATAAAAAAAATTCAGCAGCAGAAGAAGCACCACGCAGCCATGGATGCCAGGGCCTTGTCTAGGCCGTACCTGTTGCTTGGTTCCTGGGGACTGGTGGTGGCAGGCTCCTTTGTGCCGAGGAGGCACAGAAAATGTCCGGGCGGGCGGAGGCGACCATGGATGGCAGTAGTTAGCCCAGTGGGCTACAAGGATGCCTGAGGAGAAAAGGGACAGACAGGGGTTAGACAGTACTCAGGAGCAGTGGGAGGGAACACAACATTTACAAATTAAACAAAAGAGCTGTAATCACTAAGAGGGCTAAATCGGGGGGTCACAGGCGGCTAGCTAGGCGCCAGTTGGGGCTGCAGAGAATAAAAGAAATAAAAGCAGTCACAGTCGGGGGAGGGCAAAAGAAAGAAATTAACTGAGTGGCTTCACTAGATACCAACAACCAGCAGGCTGCAGGTTAAAAATACAGTGATATATATATATATATATATATCTCTCTAAAACAAAAAATAGAATCTAGGATATCAGGTTTACCAACAACAATTGACTCTGAGGCATATAGATAAAAATACATTGCACGTCATTGAGCTGTAGAGGGAAGTTGTTTGAAAAATTGTACTGGCGCAAATGAAAAATCAGTGCTTAGAAGGAGACAGGATCCCAGTAAATGCAGAGTTTCTAGTGCGCAGTAGTGAAAAACACTAGTTCAGCCAAGTCCAGGTTGTGAAAAGCAGGCAGAAAAGTATATTTACAAGCCTGGAGCCGAGTCCAGTTACGGGAAATTGAAAGAAATACTGATCTGGGTGGGCAGCCAATCAGTGTTTGATTTTATGCTTATTTAGTACAACGCTCAGAGCCTTTTCGGACTGGGTGCTTTATAAATAAATGTTGCCTTCCTTTGTCTGTAGTGTCTGAGCCTCAGTGCCATCACTTATGCTACAATCCCAATCGGGTCGAAAAAACTGATTTCAAGCTGTTCCTCTAAATGAATTCCTCTGTTAGGTTTGTGCTTACCCTGGCAAGTCCTAATTTGTATCTGAAGTCCTGGTCGTTTGTAATGCTATATATTTTTGGATAGCAACTGCCATTTAAAAAACCCCATCATGCTTTACTTTTGCACTTACTTTTAACTATTTATTGCTCCTGTATTTTGTCAGTACTATTAAAGGCACACATCAAAAATTCCCCCTCTTAAATTTCTTACTTGGAAATTATAAGTAATTGCTGTTTTGGCAGCTGGAGTGGGCACCCTTATTTATTCTCATTAACACTGATTAGAAGTAACATCATAAAAGCGGTTTGAATCACTGTCTTTCGAGGGTAGTGGCTGGAGTCCATCTATATTTGGTGACTGGACTGAGCTCTTGCCGTCTCTTACTGTGCAATATATTTGGTTAGACTTCATCCCCTATGGTAATTGTCCCAGTCACAAAAATGCTACATAAGTCATACCACCTAGAATGCCTGATTAACTGATATTTAGACTTTTCTACTGTATGCAGTTCAGGTGGTTTTAGCACTTTATGATCTTAAAGTTGGTGTTCACCAGCAACCCCCCCCATCATACCACCACCTGCTGCCCCAGTATCGCACCACAATTGAGATGTGCCGTTGTGTACCTCTTAAGACAGGGGTCAAGATCAGTGGCAAAGTGTCTTAAAACTGAATATATATACAGTAATTGCTCTTTGTCACAACCTAATCTCCTGTACATAACTGTCACATATTGGCACCAACATTTATTTACCTATGCACTCTCCCTGTAACAATGTTGTGCGCTTATTATTCTCAATTGTGATTACAATATTCACCTGCTCTGTGATTAACTGAAGGCACTATATTTAGTGCAATTTACAAACTAGCCACACACCCTGAGGAAGCCTCTAACCAAGGCGATACGTAGGGGTAAGCTGGTCAGCGTTCCCAGCACCATGCACTTTCTATAAATTATTATAATTCTATATAGGTATGTGCGCTGTTTTTTTGTTTTGCTTAGTCGGTTTATAGCAGCAGGACCTTTAGGAGTGCTTCTCCTCTCTCTCTCTCTCATTGTACCTGTCCATTATGGTGATTTGTTTCATGAGTGTCTCGGTCACTGACACCATTGATGACATTGCTCTTGTGAACTGAAATTTGTTTGTGTATATGCTTTTGTGAATCATTATTTTGTTCTTGTGAAATATAATCTCCTGGGTCATACCTGAAAATAGGCACACTGTTGCCTAGTATACTTACCCAGTTACCAAAAGCCAAATAAATAAATACATACATTTTCATTCACACAACATTTAATACTAACATAAAAACTACAACCACAGAAAGAGCTGAAGAAATCCTGATACAAAACATCCTGTAGCACTAACAGTGCAAATCAAAAAAGCTGGTACTTGCACACTCATGGTAAAGTACTCCAGCGTTGACACAAGCACCCACTACTGACAATATACCAGTAGAGGACTATTTACAAAAAGTTTTAGGTCTTACATTTTTCAACATATTCTTTATTTAAACACTTCAGGGTGTACAGTGTTGGAGGGCACTCGCACTTCCATGTTCTGTAAAGCCCCGCCTGTGGCGTGGGCCTCAGTGTGTGGGCATCCCCCAACACAGCACACCCTGTGGTGTCTTACTGCTTACATTTAGAAGTACTTCAGGGTGTGTGTGACTGAGAGTTTCATCACGGATTCTTCAGTTGATTTTATTTATTTATTTATTGAAATGTTTCACCAAGAAGGCACACTGAACAACAAGTTGCTCGTCTCACGGTGCGACCTGGGGTACAATGAGGATTTGAAAACAGAGAATTACAAATAATGAAGGTAGGAACAGATACAATATGAAGCATTAGGTTAATATAATACACAACTGTGAGCAGTACAGACAATTGCAGCTCGAGAAAATTGATACAACCAGTGGGAGGACACAGAAACATGATACAGTAGACTCGACAGATAACGCAACAATGCAATCATAGTGCCATGACGTTCTGAGTGCTATGCTCAAAGGCAGTAAACAAGTGCTAAGGACAAATAAGGGCGAGAGGGGGGCAATACCAAAGATAGAGTTGTGAGGGATGGAGCTCAGATGTGCTGGAAGGGGTAGTGGAGGTAGTTTAAGGTGGGCTGAGGAGGCGTGGAGAAGAGGGAGAGAGGGACGGGGGGGAGAGGGAGGAGGGAAGACTGCAGAGTCCTGGTTCCCCTCCAGGATGTTGAGAACCCTGCAAAAGGGGGGGGGCAGGAGCTGGCAGCAAGACAGGACTATGAGCATTAAGGAAGCTAGAGGCAAGCCACCAAAAACTGTTTCCCCTTCAGGATGCAAGAACCCTGCATGGGGGGTCTGGGTGCAGGTGAGCAGACCAGGTGATCTGGTGATCTTGTCTGTATCACAGAAACCTGGCTGGTTGATGACTCTGGACCTGTGCTGGAGGCAGCTGTCCCAGCTGGACACTCCATGATGCACTGCCTGAGGTGGGATCGCAAGGGATGGGGGGGCATGGTGGCTATCTGTTTTAGATCTGCTCTGGGGCTCATGGCATACTCCACAGGAGTTTTCAGGTCTTTTGAATGTGTGGCTGTTAGGGATGGGGTCGGGTGTAGGCTGCAAGCTCATCCTCATATACTGGCCTATGGGGTGTGGGGTGACTTCCTTCAGGAGCTGGCAGATTTCATGGTCAGCCAGGTGCTGGATGCCCCCAGTTTGTTAGTGATGGGGGACTTCAGTGCTTGGGTTGATGATGAAACCTCACCATTTGGTCAACAGCTCCTCCAGCTGATGTCATCACTGGACCTTACATAGGCAGTTGCTTTGGTTATCCACCTACATGATCACATATAAGACCTGCTATTCTCATCGGAACTTGATGCAAGTGTGGTCAAAGTTTATCTGGTCTTGGGTATGATGATGGCTTGTGCTGAAGGGCCACAGAACACTGTGGTGCACTAGAACACTGTTTTTGCATCCACACTGGATTTCCTAGCACACTACTGTGTTTGTCCTTTGTCCTCACACCACAGCTCGCCATGGTACTGTGAGGAGTTGAGGTGGTTGAAGACAAAGGGATGGAAGATGGAGCATTCTTGAAGGAGATCCCACTCCAGTGCTGCCAAATTGGCTTGGAGGACTCACTATGGTGAATATCAGAGAGCGGTCACTCTGAAAAAGACCCAGCTCCTGTCAAGAATGGTTGCTGCAAGCAAAAATCAACCAGCTCAGCTCTTTTACTCAGTGAACAGACTTGATAAATCCTGTCTGTGTACGATCCGATCAAACCTTTTCAGTAGAGAAGTGCTAAGAGTTCAGTCAATTTTTCCTGATAGTGACCTCCATTCAGACTGGGATCTTCTCAAGTGGTCTGTCATGGACTAGTAGAATCTAGGAAGACAGGGTCAATGACACTCTACCATCCTGGGCAGAGCCCCTTCAGTTGTTGAAGGGAAGATGGTCCAGGTGATATCAGGCTTGTGCCCTACTTACTGTACACTAGACCCCAGCCCTACTTGACTGCTTATTGGCAGCCTTGAATCGCTGGGGCCAGTATTCACTGAGAACCTCAAGTGTCCCTTGCGGGAGGGTGTTTTTTTCATCAGCTCTGAAAAGGGCGGTGGTAAAGCCCCTCCTGAAGAAACCATCTCTGGACCCCCGTCTAGTGAATTATAGGCCTGTCTCAAACCCTCCTTTTCTATATAAGGTAATCAAGAAAGTAGTAACAGCATAGCTTGCGGTTTCACCTGAAGCTACTGAACATCAATGAGTCTCTCCAGTTAAGATTTAGGCCTTGCCACAGTACTGAAACTGCTCTATTCAGAGGGCTCCGTGATCCCCTCATTGTGAGAGACCAGGAGCATGGTGCCATCTTGGTCCTTTTGGATCTCTCATCAGTGTTCGACATGGTGGACCATGATGTGCTAACTGATCACCTCAGGGACTATGTGGGACTCATTGGCATGGTTTACACTGGTGAGTCCTACATTAGCAGGATATTACAGCAGAATCTAGAATCTTTAATCTCTAAAGTGGCTGTGGTCACCTGTGGGGTTCCCCAAGGTTCAGTCCTGGCACCTGCGTTGTTCACTATGCATATGCCTTTGGAGCCTAACAATGGATAAATCCATTGTTTCCCCTAGTATAGAGATACCTGTCTAGGCATATGCTGCCTTTGGTTGGGATCATCAGACGTGATGGGGTTGAGTTTCACTGATATTCAGATAATACTCAGCTCTATCCGTCTTGCACTCCTGACAGGTTGAATGCAGCAACGGTGTCTACCAAGAAATCAATGTCTGGATGACCTCCAACTGGCTGTGTCTCAACTCACATAAGACTGAGGCTTTGACTGTCGATCCAGGCTGGTTTGGGTCAGCTATGACAAGTGGGGACCGTATTTTACCATCTGTGAACGGTCTCCACTACCCCCTTCTCCACCCTTCCCCCCCGTGCCCACCTCACCTCACGTCCTCCACTCCCACCCCCCTCATCCCTTCCTACACCTTGTGCCCTGTTTGTCTTGACAAAGCCTGCTGGCTGATATCAATGTACCGTATGCATTTTCCTGTGCCTGAAACTGATTAGCATAATGTGTCTCTGTTGTTTTACGTTGACTGTCCATTATGATTTTGTGTCCATTATGATTTTTGTACCTCATATTTACACTTTATTGTACTATACTTTACTGTCCTGTTTAATCTGTTGTCCTTTCTACTGACGTGGAACCTTTGTAAAAGAGCCCTTAGCTCAAAGGTATATGTAATCCGAGACTTAAATAAAATAAAAAATATACTTAGAGCTGTGGGTGGGGTGAAACATCTGGTGGTCGTTTTGGACTGCAGCCTGACACTAGAATAGCAGGCATCAGCAGCAGTCCAAGTAGTACATTATTTGGAGAATACTTTCATTCCATCTAAAAGGAAATTTAATAACAAAGGAAAAACTCCCCCTTGGTTTAACAGGACAATTAAAAATCAGATTAAAGCAAAAATTAATTTTTTTAGGAAACTCAAGAATAGTTCTGTTCCATATAAAACTACTCTATTGCATAAATATAGATTATCTGTTAAAAATCTAAAAAAATTATATTAAATTGGCAAAAAATAAGCTGGAATTTAAACTAGCTCACACAAAAGACTGTCATAAATCTCTTTTTTCTTATATAAATAGCAAAAAAGTGCATCAAGGACCATTGGTCCCATTATAACCAATGGCTCTCCTTTATCTGATATAGAAACCTCGAATCTCTTTAAATAAATACTTTTGTTCTGTCTTCTCCCAAAAATCATCTATTAGTACACCTAAAGTTCACCACGCAGATTATCATAGGTTTTATCCAACTGACATTTTACAGGCTATTAAAAAATTAAAAATAAATACTAGTCCAGGCCCAGACGGTATTCATCCGTGGTTTCTGATCGAAACTTCTATAAATATCTCTATACCGCTATCAATTATCTTTAATAAATCCTTACAAGAAAGCAATGTACCAAACGATTGGCGTTCAGCAATAGTTACCCCTATATTTAAAAAAGGCAATAAAGTTTCTATGCAAAATTATCGTCCAATTAGCCTGACCTCAGTGGCTGGTAAACTAATGGAACGGGTAATGAAGTCTTTGATAGATCAAGATTGTAAAAAAATTAGGAATTTACGATTCAATTCAGCATGGGTTTACTCCCAAGTATTCCTGTACCACCAATCTGATATCATTTTACAATAATATAAGTGCTCTACTAGATGTGGGTATCCCTTCTGATGTAATTATTTTGGACTTTAGTAGAGCTTTCGATAAAGTCTCACGTGAAAAACTCATTACTAAAATGCACAATTTAGGTTTGTCATCTGATATTGTCCACTGGACTTTAAACTGGTTGACAAACCATTCCCAGAGAGTTAGAATCAATGACACCTTGTCTGATCTGGGTAACGTGACAAGTGGTGTGCCACAGGAGTCGGTCTTGGGACCAACGCTGTTTTATCTCTTTATTAGTGATTTACATACAGGGCCTAAAAATGTCATGGTTAAATTTGCAGACGACACTAAATTGGGGGATAAGGTTAATAATCAAGAAAATATTTCCTCATTAAAGGAGGATTTGGGAAAATTAACACTCTGGGCAAATGATAATCATATGCAGTTTAATCAAGATAAATGTTTAGTAGTGCATTTTGGTGCAAACAATCCCAAGACGATATATCATATAAATGGATTACCACTTCACTCACCAAATTGTGAAAAAGACTTAGGTATATATGTTAATAAATTTACGTCAAATGATAACTGTGTTAGAACTACTTGCATGACCAATAGACTTTTGAGGCAAATAAAACATACTTTTATTAACCACACTGAACAATGCCTTATTCCATTGTATAGGGCATACATTAGACCGTATCTGGACAATATCTCCCCTTTTTGGAATCAAAATAAAAAAAAAAGACATAGCCATTCTTGAACAGGTTCAAAGGAGAGTAACCAGAATGATTCCCAGATTAACAAATTTGGATTATCAGAATAGATTAAAAGCTACTGGTCTCTTCTCTCTTCAAACTAGAAGACTAAGAGGTGATATACTTATGGCTTTTAATTTAATGAATTCACCAGATCTAATGGAAAAAATGTGGTCTAACATTCTCCAAAAGGAGACATGTTCCGAGACTGCACAATAAACAGCTTGAGGTAAAAAAAATTATAAAACCAGCAAAAAGGGAAACTTTTTTCCAAAAAGGGCTTCTATTGTATGGAACACCTTGCCACAGGAATTAGTAGAGGCACCTAGTGTCACTATCTTTAAAAAAAAACTAGATGTCTGGATTAGGGATGACAAATAAATAATGTCCCACGTAGTGTGGGGAACAGTCTCAATGGGCTTTGGCCTTCTTCTGTTCTTTCATACCAAGTAATACCAAGTAAGATGTTGTTAACCATCTGCATAACATTTCCAGGATCAAGCTACATCTAGCAGAGCAGACTTGGAGATGATAGTCCATGCCTTTGTCATCTCCAGACTGGATTACTGCAATGCGCTCTACTTAGGGTTATCTGGAGGCTTGATGCGCTGTCTGCAGTTGATCCAGAATGCAGTGGCCCGGCTGGTGGCAGGAATGTCTCAGTCAGACAACATCATGTTGGTTCTACATGGTCTGCATAAGTTGCCAGTTCAGAAGCATGTCACCGTTAAGATCTGCTTGCTAACATTAAAGGCCCTACATTGTTTGGGCCCAAGCTACCTGAAAGACCTCTTGTTGCCCTACACACCTACTTACCCCCCTCTGCTCCACAGATACAGGCCTGCTGCAGATCACTTGTCTCCATTTGAAGCAATTGGGGGTCAGGGCTTTTGGGACTGCAAACCCCCTACTCTGAAACGGTCTTCCGGAAGTGGTACGTTCAGCCTGGACTGTGAAGGCTTTTGAGAACCTTTTAAAAAGTCTTGCTATTTGCACAGGCCTACCCAGAATGGATCAGTTTTAAACTGTGATGTGCTTGATTTTTATATATATTTACTGTTTATGTTACTTATTTATTCATTGTTTTATTTACTATTGTAATGGGCTCTGAACTGTACGGAAAGGGGCTAAACAATTAAAATTTGCTTTGCCTCTGTGTGTGTTTGTTACTTGCATCTACTTGTGCTCTTCACACTGTATTATGTACTTTATCTCCCATTTTCCTACTTTTGCCAAACTGTGAGAAAAATGTGTCTACTCCAAGCTTGCTGACTTCCTCTATTCCTCCAACTACCTGTCTCCTTTCCAGTCTGACTTTCAGGAGCATCGCTCCACCATTTCCTCCCTGCTGCGGATCACTGACTACATCCTCTCTGGGATGGATCAGGGACACATCACGGTGGCCAGTCTTAATCAATATGACCAAAGCCTTTGACTCATTGGCTCACCCACTCCTCCTGAACAAGTTGAACTCTGCTGGTCTCTCAGCTCCTGCTGTCAACTGGTTCCATTCTTACCTTTCAAGCCATCTGCAGTTAGTGCAGGCTGGAGGCATTAGGCTGGGGGTCCCACAAGGCTCCATCATGGGTCCACAACAGAAAAAGCCTGCGCTCCACAAAACTCAGGCAGGGTGCTCAAACTTCAGGCCTGCCAGTCCCATGTGAGATCCAGAAACAGTCAGCTGGTAGCACTCCACATTGGAACAGGAAAGTTCTTGAAGGCAGTGTTGATGCAATAAGTTGTGATTTTAATTCAGTGCAAAAATAACACAGTCCACCAGTACCCCTGCTTCAACTTCAGTCTTCCTTCCTTCCTTCCTAAGAAGCCGATGGGTTGGCACTAAGAAACCTGATGCTGATGTGTTCTCATACAGCTGTAATCGCAACTCTTGCACTTTGCTGTTTGCACCTTGCTTTTGTACGCGTGTTATTTTTGCACTGAATTAAAATCACAACTTATTGCATCGACACTGCCTTCAAGAACTTTTCTGTTCCAATGTGGAGTGCTGCCAACTGACTGTTTCTGGGTCTTCATTATGGGTCTCATCCTAATCTCTAACTTCCTTAATGACCATCCCTCTGCCTATGCCAACTCGCATATCCACAAGTATGCAGATGACACAGTCATCTGCACCTCTGGACCCTCGGTCTTAGCTGTGGGAGCCTCACACCAACAAGACTTCCACAATGTCCTATGCTGGTTCCATGCCAAGCAACTCTGAATCAACACTAAAAACACTGTGTCTATGACCTTTGGTACCAGCCAGAAACAGGCCAGGTGCTCCCCCCTTCTCTACCCTGGATGGCACCCCCACTTAAAGTGGTCTCCTCCTTCAAGTACCTCAGTGTGTGGCTGGATTGCAGGCTCAACTTCTCTGTCCACATCGACACCATTTACTCCAAGCTCTGCCCCACACATGGTGCCTTGTACTGCAACAAGAACAGCTGGACTGCCTTTCTTCCTGGGTCTGCCTGGTCACCAAAATGGTTCTCCCAGTGTTTGACTATGCAGATGTGGTCTATGGCACTACCCCTTCCTCTTCCCTTGACATTCTGGACACCTTCTTCAATGCTTTTTGTCGTTCTGCCACCAACACCCCTGCTCTAACTCATTACTGCTCCCTTCACTCCTCCCTTAATATCCCCCCTCTCCCCTTGCATCGCCAGGCCCACTGTGCATTCCTCTCCAATACTGGTTTGATTCCCTTAACCCATATCTCTCCTCTCTCCCATCTCCTCTGCCTCCTACTCCCTTCACTCCAGGGACTCTTGCATCTTTTCTCTTCTCCACCTACATTCCTTAGCTGGGCAGTCTGCCTTCTCCTAATGCCTTCCATCCTTCTGGAACCTGCTCCCTTCCACTCTTCATCTTTCCCCATCTCCCTCTCCTGCAACCACCAGCTGAAACTCCTCCCCATCCCATCCTGCTCCTGTCAGTCCCACCCCTGACCTTTCTATGCTAGGTCCTGCCATACACGGGCTGCAATCAATCAATCAAACTTTATTTAACCAGGCAATTGCATCATTGAGCAAGCTCATTTTCAAGATGGTCCTGGACACAGAGGACACTTTTGCTTACAGTAGACAACACTTCGTACAATAGTAGACATCGGTACAGGCAGTTACAATATACAAAGTCAATACTTGGATGAGTCAGAACATGTAAAGCAAGTGCAAATACAGGTATTTAAAGTGCAGTGTATACAGGTTGTATATTGTAAAGTACAAGTGATGAGAGGAAGAAAGGACATAGAGAAGGGGAGTGAGAAGAAAGGGTATCAGACACATAGTAGAGGGGGAAAATAGGGCACCCGAATGGAATCACTAACCTGTGTACTGCCACTACCTGTTTTAGACTGTACTCAGTTACTGCTATTTTATTTTTTCTCCAGTTGCACTTTCGTCACTTTACTGCATATATGTGCTACACTGTATCCAACATCAAGGGGCTACCTGTCATTTTTACTGTTTTCCCGTTATCCTGTACAATATTATGCACTTTACTGTGTACCTTATCATAGATGTGTTGTGCTATTTGTATTCTTCTCCTCCTCCTCTCCCCCAGGTCGTATCTGGAAACAAGCCTTGGTTCAGTGTGCCTTTTCCTGTTACCAATTTTTTAAATAAATAAATATTGCTACTCTTTTTCCTGTCCTCCAGCGTGTACATTCCGAGATCCTCCAAGTGCTCCCCATAGGACCTACCCTGCTGTGCCTGTATCATTCTGGTGGCTCACCTCTGAACTGCCTCTAACCTGTCCTTTCTCAAGTGTGGGCTCAAAAACTGCACACAACATTCTAAGGGAGGTGAACCAGGAATCTATGTAGGGGCTTATTATCTCAATCCCTCTGCTAGTGATCCCTCTCATTATGGGTTCCACTATGCCGCAACGACAAGAAATTTGTCGACCAACGGCAGGCACAGCAACAGCACAACACCGCCAACTGGTGCTGTGCCATCGCTCGAGGACCAAGTGTTTTCTGTGGGGGGCTTTGCCCCCCAGCACCCTGCAAACTTTAGATTCCTAACTCCAGTCGGAGTTAGTTCGGGGATGGGGGCAAACACCTCACCAGCAACAGTATCAGGAATGTGGAGACCATCACAGTGAAATGCTGAAAATGTCACTGTGATGGTCTTCGCGGTATTCCCGAAACTGCGCGGTCGGTATACCCTCATTATGCACCCCAGCATCTGATTTGTCTTGCCAACAGCCCTACTACATTATGTCGATAATAATACATCATGTTCTCCATTATTAATGCCCCAAGACACTTCTCTCTGATGTGCTCTCCACTACCACCCCATGTCTTCCTATATTTTCGGGTTCTTGGCCCCTATGTGCATTACCTTGCACTTTTTTCACGTTACTCAGTTAACAAGGACTCATATAAATACATAAATAAATTTCATCTGTCACACCCTTGACCACCTCTTCAGATCTTTCTTTCTTTATGGCCCCTACTCGATCCTTGGTGCCATCTGCAAAGAAGCATATCCTTCCCTGAACCCCCAACCTATATCACAAATAAATATATTAGAGACAACTGGTCTTAAAGCTGATCCCTGGGGCACCCCACATGTGACTTCCCTTTCCTCTGAGGGTTCTCCGTTTAGGACTAGCCTCTGGGTCCTCGCTCTGCCTCTTCCTCATCTAACCACCCTGTAATCCTGTCCCCCAACCCCAGATAATCCAACTTCTTTACCAATCTCCTGTGCGGGACGAGTCAAAAGTTTTGCTGAAGTCTAGGTACAAGACATCAACTGGCTGACCCCTATGCACGACCTTTGTCACTGATCAAAGAAGCCTATCAGGTTTGTTTTGCACATCCTCTCACTGGTAAATCCGTGCTCTCTGGAATCCTGCACCAAGCAGATATACAGTGGGAGTATCACTTCCCTCCTTCTGGAGGTGATCCCCCTAGCGATGCATCCAAGCATCCTGTTGGCCTTGGCTGCTGCCCTCCTACAAGTCTCTGAGTTATTCATCTTGACAACCACCACCACCCCCAGGTCCCTCTCAGCCATCGAGCCTTGTAGCATCCCCGGGTGTACACCTGGCCCGGGTTTCTGGATTCCCAGGTGCAGTACCTTGCATTTCCCTGCATTGAACCGTAAGCTTCCACTTTCTAGACCACCTTTCCAGAGCCTCCAGGTCCCCCTGTAGGGCCACCCTCCCCTCCTCCCCATCCACCACCGCCCCCAGTTTTGAGTCATCCGCAAAGAGACTCATCTCACTCCTGATACCCTTCCTTATGTCAGAGATGTAGGCGCTGAACAGGAGGGGCCCAAGGACCGATCCCTGAGGGACCCCACTAATGACCCTCCTTGAGGATGAGACTATCCCGCCAACCACAACCCTCTGGGTCCGGTCCTGGAGCCTAAAATATCACACCACGGTGTGTTTTAAACCTGTAAATTTGCCTCGTCTGAAGTTTATTACCACATGCTGCGACACCTTCCCTTTCTGCCTGTATTTGTTTACTCCCCCTTTTCTCTGCGTACCCAACACCCCCTGTATTTGAACTCCTGACTTTTGGCACTGGAGGAAGCAATACTACCACTGTACCATTGCAGTAGCTTCAAAAATAAATATCACACCAAGGTGTGTTTTAAACCTGTATATTTACTCCCCCTTTTCTCTGCGTACCCGACACCCCCTATATTTGAACCCCTGACTTTTGGCACCGGAGGCAGCAATACTACCACTGCACCATTGAACCCCTCCACCGTCTCTAAACAAAAGGAATGTCCTGTCAAACTAATCTCATAGATTTCTTTGACTGGGTAACCAGAGTGGTGGACCAATGGGGAGCAGTTGATGTCGCCTACCTTGACTTCAGCAAAGCTTTCAATCCTGTTCCACACAGAAGATTGACTAATAAGCTGGGTAGGCACAGGGTGGGTCAGAAGTTGGTCAACTGGGTGGCAAACTGGTTGATGGTCAGAAAACAGAGAGTGGTGGTAAATGGTATACAGTCAGAAGAGATGCAAGTCACAAGTGGGGTACCTCAGGGATCAGTCCTGGGGCCAGTCCTCTTCAATATCTTCATCAGTGACATTGCAGATGGACTGGAGGGTAAGGTTTGTCTGTGTGCAGATGACACCAAGATCTGCAACAGAGTAGATGATCCAGATGGGGTGGGCAGAATGAGAAGAGATCTGGATAAATTGGCAAAATGATCGGACGAGTGGCAACTGGGGTTTAAAGCAAAGAAGTGCAAGATCATGCACATAGGGAAGAGAAACCCTGAAGTCACCTACAGGCTGGGAAGGGGAGTTGCTGGCAGTCACAAGGGAAGAAAGAGACTTGGGCATCATCATCACAGATGACCTGAAATCATCCAAGCAGACCTCTAAAGCAGTAGGTAAGGCTAGGGGGATGTTTGGGTGTATTAGTAGGGGTATCACAAGTCGGAAGAGGGAGGTAATAATCCCTCTTTACAAGACACTGGTTAGGCCCCATCTGGAGTACTGCGTGCAGTACTGGAGGCCACACCTTCACAAGGACAGTAACAAATTGAGGCAGTCCAGAGAAGGGCAACCAAAATGGTGCAGGGACTGCATCAGAAAACATATGAGGACAGATTAACAGAGCTCAATATGTATACCCTAGAGCAAAGGAGGGAGAGAGATGATATGATCGAAACATTCAAACACCTTAAGGGCATTAACAAGGTGAAAGAGTCCAACATGTTTCAATATAAGAAAAATAGCAGGACAAGAGGACACAACACGAGATTAGAGGGAAGCCGATAAAGGGGTAATGTGAGGAAGTTCTTTTTCACAGAAAGGGTGGTGGATGCATGGAACAGCCTACCTCAGGAAGTGGTGGATATGAATACAGTGCAGGGCTTCAAACAGGCATGGGATAGACATAAGGGAGCAATACAGATGAGTATGAATAGATAGGCCACTGACAGAGCAAAGGCCGATGGCACATTTATAAGGTAGAAAAAGAAATGGGCAGACTGGATGGGTCTTGCGGTCCTTATCTGCCGTCAACTTCTATGTTTCTATGTAATTGTTCTGTTCAGTAGACTCACCATTCCCTTCTCATCCTCTAACCATTCCTTCCCCTTCTTTAGCCTAATCACTACAACCTTGGTTCGGCATTGTTCTCATACATAATAATAATAATAATAACAATAATAATAATCTTTATTTGTACAGCACTTTACAGAAATTTTTCAAAAAGACTGCATAACAATTAAAATAATACTCAGGAAAGCCGGCCCATCGGCAAAACGGTAGCGCTACTGGTCACAGCACCAGTGACCCGAGTTCAAGAACAAGCTCAAGTCGTCAGAGGCAGGCCAGGGACAGGAGGATCGAACATCCCAGGGGACGTTCTCTTCCTCCAGGGAGGAATAGAAGCCAGCTCCGCTGCAACAGTGCCAAGCTAGGTGACCACAGGTGGCAGTGCAGTCATGGTGCCATGCAGAACATGCCTGCGTGCATGTATGCTTGAGCACCCTTGCCGCCGATGTCCTAGGGGAAGGAGGAACAAGTGAAAAAGACCCTGGCTGACAGGATGACACCAGCTGCTCATAAATCCCCACCTCCACATACCGGATCCGTTCTGTGGCGGACTTTGGGGTGTCTCCACCAGTGTTCCCATTCATGCATAAATGTAAGTACACTCCACATAAATTACATAATTCACGCACATTTATATGTGGAGAGTGTACAATGAATGCAAAGCTGCTAGCACATTCCTCCGCTTTCCCAGCCTGTCCCTCTGTATTTTGGTTCCCCCTCCAAGTCGCCACTGACGCATCAAGTTCCTTTTTCTTGGCAGTCTTTCTCTCCTGCAAGACATGCCCAAACCCCAACATGCCTGCTGCATTGCTAGCCACCGACTGGACAATACACAACATTTTGATCTTCTGCTGGCACTCCCCTTAAATGTAACACACACGTGACATTTCATCTTGTGTTGGCAAGAGCAGGAATGAGCGACAAGTGTGTAAAGGCAGGCTATGTTAGATGCAAAATGCAACTGTGTGGACACTCATCGTACAGTTGGGGTCACTGTGCCTGCGCTCAAGCAAGCGAATCAGGGGCAGAGTAGTGCAATGGCAGGCCATGGGAACAAAGTGCAGGCACGGAGAGAGGATAAGTCAGGCCATGTAAGTAAGAAAACACTGACTCCCTCATGGGGGATGTGCCGGGTGGTATTGTGATGCTTCTTTCTAGTGAGGTGAGGGCCAAAACATAAGACACAGGAATATGTAAGTTTACAAATGGGGTTTATGCACTGGACAGCGTTAAGCAAGGCTTAAAAACAGGGATGGCACAAAGATATGATGTGTTACAGTTTGAACGTACATTTGTATATATGGAGACATAAGTAATGGAATCAGATTGATGTATTTTTTTTTTTTTTTAAGTGAATGCACACTGAAGGGGACAGACAGCAATAACTAAAATGGTTAGTGTGTTTTGTATACATCATCTATAAGTACAAGAGGTACATAAACAGATTTTATTAGTGACAACTGTACATGAGCGCATGCCTGGTGTAGGCATTTTACTGTGACAAGACTGAATATGACTACATATATTTAAAAAAATAGAACTCAATTTTTTGAAAGGGTACAATGTACCCATAAAACTCATTCTGTACCCCTGAAAAATTCTGACAAGGGTACGCTGCACCCTTTGTTATCTGCCTGCAGTGGGAACACTGGTCCCCACCATTCTAGCCAGAGGGAAGGCAAGCTCTGAGGGAACTCTCGGAGGTAAGGGTAAGTCATGGGGAATGGCAGGGGAATGGGGCTGGGGCAGTCAAGCAGATCAGGACTGACCAGGGACGAAGGGGCAAAAACAACAGTGGCTGCAAAAAAAAAAAAAACTCAGTCAAGATACCCGGTATGCTAGTATACAAATGCTTTAAGTTTGATTTAAAAAAATTGTAATATCTGCAAAGGACCATATGCAGGCAGAAAGGCAGCTGGTACCAAATTTGGGGAACATATATTGAAAAGGCTTGGCCCAGAGGGTAGGGCACCCTCGGATCATATAATCTCATACTTGTATAAAGCCCTTCTTTCCTGGCAGGAGGATTCCCCTCAGTCGGTCAAAAGGGCTTGGGTGCGAGACCTGGAAATGGAAGTTTTGGATGAGACATGGACCAGAGCCTTGGAGAGAATACATTTTTTGGGGGGTATCCGCAGTGAGCTGGAAGGAGTGCTCCTGGAAACTGATTAAATTCTTTAGAACTCCAGCAGTTCAAGCAAAATTCCAGCGTGGACGTTCCCTAGTCTGCTGGCGGGGATGTGGGCATTCATTGGCAGCCTTAGCACACATAATGTGCCCTGCCCTCTCTCTCCATTTTTTCAGGAACTGCAACAGGCCCTTCATTCTATCATTGGACCCAGCCTCAAATTGACTCCCACACTCCATTTCTTTTTAGCTCTCCCGAAGGAGCACAGGGACCCTCTTACAAGTAAACTACTTAGGATTATATTTTTGGCAGCCCAGAAAACAATAACGAAAAACTGGCTCTCCAAACAGAGGATACAATTACATCAGTGGCATGAAATAAAGATTACAATTTACAGAATGGAGTCTCTGACAGCTATCATAAATAAGAGACAACCACACTTTGAAATATTATGGAGGAGATGGGTGTTATACATGGGTACTCAGAGACCTGACTTTATCCCTTAAACTGTCAGCTTCGGGTCAGGGGGATTCTGTCTATGTGTATTCCCTCTGAAACTAAAGGGTAAGAAAGATGGGAATTAACTTAGTTTTTTTAGTTACCTATTTTTCCCCTTGGAGTCCTCTGCCTACATCGGCCCCCACGCTGAGCACCGGTATAAGACCCCCTCCCTTGACCCCACGACTTACCCTTCACGGCAGCGGGTAGGGAGCAACTAGACCCACTGGACCGGATTTAGTGTTCGGGCAGGTGCCTTCCCGGGCCGTTGTGGAGGGAGATCATCATCATCCTCGTGGAGGACTCTCCATTTTTCTGTTTTTCCCTTACTTCCCCCGAGGTTTCAGCAAGCAATGGCACCAGCGGCACGCACGCACCCGTGCGACCGCCGCCAAGCACCTACCGCAGCTCTCGCCCACAGTCTCCAGTGCTGACACGCCAGCTTCCAGCCTCCGCTAGATGGCAGGCAATCGCCAAGCCCTGCAATCCCCCCTTCCCGGAGAAGGAGAGCAGTCCTAGGGACGCTCAATCCTTCTCTTCCCTGCCAACCCCCAGCGCCCCATGTCTGTTCCTGAACACGGGTCACCGGCATGACGAGAGGTAAGGCGTTCAGCGCCTGAGCCCTCAGTGCCACTGGGTCGGCTTTAACTTACTTTTTAAATCAAATTCCTATAGATAACCTACTTTCTACTCCTTTTTCATCATAAAGGTGGTAACCCCCAAATGCTGCTTATATACTGACTAGCTACAACCCCATTAGAACAACATATTGTATTTATTTGCCATGACAGGGGGATTAATTTAATTTAAATTACCGTACCTTATTTATACTGTTTTAGAATAGTATTAAATACCTTAACTAATGTGTCCAGTACCAGAATGATTTTGTTTCCTGATGTCTAAACCAATCAAATGTATTTAAGTGGCTTATTGTCTTTTGTGTTTACATGTGTACTGTTCTGTATTATAGTTCAAATACCTTTTTAAATGAAGAAAGTTTAAAAAAAAAAAAAGAAAAAAGAAAAGGCTTGGCCCATGCAAGTTGCCAGTCTAGACAGAGGAAAAGCAAAAGATGCGGGAGAATTGTGATGTCAAGCAGGCGTGCATACAACATAGACTGAAGTCTAATGGACAGTGCTCATGTTTTCAAGCTAAGAGTCATTGCTATTATGAAATGGGGAACCTAAAAACAGAATGTATATGTAACAGAAGTGGAAACAGGTCTCAAAATTTGGCTTGCCTAAGCAACTTGACCAGAGATGTCAAAGGGCTGTGTAAGTGATTTGCACAGTAAGCAAAGCAATGGTGGGATTCAAATCTGGGTCACCAGCTTCACAGCTCTGTACTCTAAGCACTAGGCTACACTGCCTCTCAAACATCCTAGCTGCAGGGCTTTCAATCGCAGGCAGATAGTGGTCATAAGAAGTTCAGGCTTTCTGACTGGCCTGATAGCAGAGCTGTAAGAGCAATGAAACCTGGGTTTAATTCCAGGCTAGGTCACACTATTTCTGCTCTCATTGTGATTTGCATTTTGAATGACTGGCAGTTGCACAACACTGTAATAACAATAATAGAGAAGACTTCCTTCTGTCTCAGAAAAAGTCAGGTGCAACAGGAGGGTGGCAAAGAGAAACATGGGAAAGCGCAGGAGAAACTATAAGGAAAAACAGGACTTTAAAAAAGTTTCAGTTGTCATCAGCTGAGCACAGAGAGGTTGTGGGGTTGAGGCAGGCTGAGACAGGAAAGCTTAGGAAGGTAGAGGAGAATTAGAGAAGCACAGAGAGACTTGGGCTGACCCATCAGCGCAGCGGTCGCGCCACCGCTCACAATGCTGGCGATGTGAGTTTGGGAACAAGCATGGGTTGTCGGGGGCTGGCTGGGGGGTAAAAGAGGACTGGGTGTCCCAGAGGATGCTCTCCTCCAGGGATGAAGGGCAGTCAGCTCCGCGATACCGGTACTTGGGTGACCACAGGTGACAGTGCAGCTGCAGCGGCTCATGGGTGAGAGGACATTGACGGGCACCACACTGTGCAGGCTTGTGGGCATGTGTGCTTAACACACCCTTCCATCGACATCTTGGAGAACAGCAGAAACGAGGGAAAAAATCACCTCCAAGCAGCTTGATGAAGCTGACCTATCCACAGGCCCCACACCTGGCTACTTGGGCCCTACCTCCCAAACTGGATCTGTGTGCGGAGGAGGCATGGGGGGCCCCCACCACCTCCATCAGAGGGGAAAAGCTCTGGATGAACATGGGAGGTGAGGTAAGTCCCGGGTGATGCCAGGGTGATGGGGTTGGGGTCAGGCTAAGTAGAGGGGGCAGACCAGAGAGAAAAGGGCAAAAAACAAACAGCGAGGTTAAGGATTTCATGATATGAAATTTTTAGTATCCTGATATTTTAGTAAAAAAGTATCCGAATGTTACTGCGATAATTTGCAGCATTTCAAATATTAAGATCCATCTTTCGGATGAGACGTTAAACCGAGGTCCCATCTGCGTGGATTGGTGGTAGTTCAGGTGGATGTTAAAGATCCCATGGCACTTATCGAAAAGAGTAGGGGAATTTCCCCGGTGTCCTGGCCAAATTTCCCTCATTCATTAAAAAATACCACCAACAGCTTAATCTGGTTCAAAGTCAGTTGGCATTCATCTGTATCCCCTTCCCCCGGGTCGTGCCTGAAAATAGGCAGGATTTGTCTAGTGCACTTACCTGGTCAACAAAAACTAAATAAATAAAATAAAATAAATAAGAATCCGATTGGAGGAAGGTGAGGTATCAGGAATCATGGCTGCAACTTAAGTAGTAGGTTAAGATGCTTTACTTCCATATTTCGATAAAGGTTTTTATCCCCCTGTCTCCTGACCGGAACCATATCAGGCTTAGGTCTGCCTAGCCCAGGCATTCCCTTTTCTGTACGAGTTCCCCACAAACTGCCCCTTGGGTTGGGCCAGGGTTGGCTGTCCTCATCCCCCACAGCACTCTCCAGATATGGGAGGAGGTGCCTGGTCAGCAGGTGCAGGGCTTGTGGTGGATCAAGCCGTTACTCAGCTAAGATAGCTTTTCCATCCTGTTTCCCCCCCAGCCACATGCAGTACAATGGCACAGGTGTGCGTGCGAGTGGTGGCATGCATGAGTCACATGGCAGATGGTGGCTCACATTCCTTGTTGCTCTGCTGTACCAGCACCAGTGTTCATTTGGTAGCAATTTGTAAGCGAAGCAGACAGACCCTCCTCACTGAGAGAGGAGAGCTATCTGTGGGATACTCAGTCCTCTCCCCCTTGGCTGATTTGTGTGCAACTCAAGTCCGCTCCCAAAGCTGGGTCACCAGCATGGCGGGCAGTATCTCTATGTTGTCGAGGCACAGGTCAAAAGCACAGGAAAAAACAGGAGCAGTTGTAGAATTCACAACAAGTGATTTATTATTAAAAACAGTAAAATAAAAAAATAAAATTGTTCTGTCTGTTCCTGTGTCTGAGGTTTAACCCAAACTCTGTACAGTAACCCATTACATTTTTCAAACATTGGTTCACCCTGTTTTGGTTTCACCCCCAGCTGCTTAAAATAACCCTGGAGAGAAACATCATTAGCTTGCTCTGAAACAAAATCACAATCAGTTATCACTTTAGCTTCAGCATTTTCATATTTTAATCATTTATGTCTCTCAGTCTTCCCTTGCTGTTTCTGTCTTTTCCTCCCCTGCATATCCGCTGGTATAAAAATACATGCAGAACATTATGTGGAAATGTAACTGATATTGGGATCCCTTTGTTTAGAAATTATATAGTGTTACTGTTGAAATGTATATGATTATAGTTTGAGATTATTGCAAAACGTTATTGAGAACTCAAGGGGTTAACTTGAGAGCAGTTTGTAAGCTCTTTTTCAGAAGCTGTGGAGAAGAGGCCTCAGTTCTGGGACACTGTGTTCTTGCTGCCCCTGCCTGAAATTTACAAGAACATTTTAGAAAAAAACAGGATGCTTGTTAAGGAGGAGGAGGACTGCAAAAACTTATAAGAGAGAGAGCTGCAATGTTTTGGGAGACACACAGAGATTGAAGGAAAACTCAGATGGATCTTCTCTGTTTATTCTACCTTTGTAAATAATTATGCTGAACAAGTTTTTTTTTTTTTTATGTTACTGCTAGTACTAATAGACACTTTTTGTGAATTCTACAACTGTCTCAGTTTTTTCCTGTGCTTCCTGACCTATACCTCAACGACACTCTACCACCACGCCACTAGACTGGCAGTTAAGATGCTTTACCATGGTATATCATGCTGTACAGTAATCCCGATATTGTTCTTTCACAATGATAAACTATCATGTGTGGTAATTATCATGGTACACCGTCGTATCATGTTACCATGACATCCTTAAAAGAGGTTCGGTGAGACCAAGGCAGGCTACAGGAGCTCAGGGAGCTCAGGAAGGTAGAGAGAGAAAAAGCACAGAGAGGATAAGTAACATTGAGGCTGTTCATGGTTTAGACCTATGAAACCTGCTAAGCAGTAATTTAGTACAAACTATTACAAATTATTTGAGTTGGGATGTAGTAGGAATCCTCTTCCCCATACACACACTGTAAGCTACATATTTCAGTTCCACTGTGGTGGTGGGAGGGGGGTGCTTTACTGGGAAAATACATGAATGAACCAACTTAACTTGTTGGTGAATAAAACTGTAATCTAGCTACATTGCACAGCCTTTACCTGGCAGCTAAACAGTGCAAAGGAGATACGGACCACGTGTGTGATGGAGGGGGAGGCCCTAGTGGTTACAACACCAAACTGTGCAACAGGCAATTCCAGCTTTAAATCCCATCAACTGTTTAAATCAATGTGACATTGAGCAAGTCACTTCACCTTGTGCTTATTTACACTTGGGAGTCCTCCTCCTGTCCAATTTAACAGCTGCAAGGGACTAAAGGACGTGGAGGGTTTTTACTCAAGTCACACAGTGAATGAGAAAGCTTCCCTGGTGGGATGTTTCACAGTTCTGCATTCTATCCACTAGATCACACTGCCTGCTGAATTTCATAACTGAGGTTAAACACAGGCGCAATACACATGGAACAGCATCACATACCATATCACCAGTAGCAGATATGCCCAACATTTCTTTCAATACCCTCAACCCAACTCTAGCTGTAAGTTACAAAGCTGGATGGGTACTGGTTTGGCTTTTACAATATTTAACAGAGAAATTAGTTTATTATTGCAAAATACATCCTCCCCGCCAAAAAAGGCAGAAACTGAAACTGAAACGTGACAATGTCTATTTACATCGCCCATCTGGAAGTTTTTTTCTTTGTGAGGGCGAAATTGATATGGCACAGAAGAAAAACATGTTTTTTTTAAAGAGACAACCTGCAGAATGGGGGGGGGGGGGAGTTCTCTTTGTTCTTTTCATAATTGTTCTTGCTGAATGCAGTCAGCTGGCAGCTGCTTCCGATGTCAGAATCGGATGTCAGAGTCAGTGAGCTGTTTGAATTGCCTGTCACTCTGAAAGTCAGTACAAGCAAGGAAGATGAATGGCTACCAATGGTGGGGGTGGGGTGCGCTGTCTATGAGGCGTCTCGAGTCTTTATAGGTATCTGACATCTGCCACTCAGTACCCCTAAGCATGGGGGTGGGGAGATGCCCTGAAGTCATTTCACCTCACACTCGCTTGGTTCAGCACATCTGTACACTGACATGCCAACAAACAACAGAACCAAAATTAGACCAGTTTTATGAAACTACAGGGTAGTTTGCTGTAGAAGCAGACACAGAGAAGGGCAGAGGGCTGTGATCTAAATGAAGCATGGAAGTATGGAGGTGGACGTGACACAATAAATACTCAAGTTGTCAGTGAGACTCAGCATGCTGCATGGGTTTGTTGTCCTTTTTTTTTTTTTTTTTTTGTATCTGTCACTCCTCCCCCTGTTCCATCTCCCATCCCAATGTTCAAGGTTGCCACAGCTGTACTCTTCCTCTAGCCAGGAGTGGGGGAGCGGCTGCCTTCACAGCCATCACCAATGCCACTCTTGATTGTTCCGTGGGGGTAAGTGAATGGCAGGGTGGTGTGCCTTCCTTCGATAAGAACCCAGCATCCTGGGAGGGTAGAGGAGAAGCTGCCTTCACAAGTATCACCAATGCCACTCCCTGATCATTTTGTTCAGCAGAAGGTACGTGAATGGTGGGTAGGGGAAGCTGTTGCCTTCGCAGCACCCACATATGCCACACATAGTCATTCGTTAGGGATTGTGTGAATAGCGGGTGGTCTGTGCCTTCCCTCGACTAGTCCAGCACCTCAGGTGGTTGAGGGAACAGCTGCCTTTACAGTCGTCACCAATGCTGCTCCATGGTCAGCAACTCGAGTTCTGCAGCATGTCCTGCTCCAGATACCACCAAGATTCTAGATTCTCCACCTTTGCCCAATCAGATTTTTACTGTTTTTCCTAAAATCATAAGTGCTGCAGATTTATCGTTATAAGATATATTTTTACACAAATATCAAGATACTCAAAATTTGATATCATGCCATCACTATTCCTTTCTCCTTCAAACCAAAGTAGTAATTTTTATATGTTATTGGAATTTTGTAGTATTGTTATATTTCATAACCAAATAATAATCATTCATATAACCTTTCAAATTACAATCCTGTATGAACATTATTTGTACATATTTCTAAAGTTCATTATTAGTCATTATACAAATATAGGTTACTCACTTGTAACAGGAGTTCTAGGAGTGGTATATGTTATGTATATATATAGGTATATATATGTTGTTCATCCACACTGTCTGGCAGGTTCCTTGCCGCTTTAATTCTTGCCGGAAGGTCTTCAAGCTGGCTCCTCCCATCCACCCAGGTGGTAAAACCCTCGGCTCCTCCCCATGACTCCAGATGTAGCTCACTGGAAGCCAGGTTGCGTGTCAAGGCCAGGGAGGTCGGGTGGGTCGTGTGGATGAACAACATACCACTCCTAGAACTCCTGTTACAGGTGAGTAACCTGTATTTCTAGGGACGTGGATATGTTGTTCAATCCACACTGTCTGGCAGACTCCTAGCAGTTCTCCGGGAGGAGGAAGGCAAGGCGCGCACCCCCTACTTAGGAAATAAGGACTGGAGAATGGAGGTCCCAAAACCAGCATCCCGGTGTGACTCTAGGTCAATGTGATAATGGGAAATAAAGGTGTGTGCTGATTTCCAGGTAGCAGCCCTTCAGATTTCCTGGATAGGGACGTCCCTAGAAGCAGTCACCGAAGCAGTGGTATTGCGGGTAGAATGAGCTCTTATCCCTTTGGGAGGCTCCATGCCCGCCAACCTATAGCAGAGATCTATGCAGGAGGTGACCTACCTGCTTATCGTCTGCTTGGCTGCATGTCTGCCAAGTGCGGCTTCAGCGTAGGTGACAAACAGCTGGCGAACCTCTCCCCGAACTTCAGCTGTCCGCTCCTTATAATAAGCGAGCGCCCTTCTAGGATCCAAAGTATGGAGCCTATATGCGGCCTCTGAGGTGTGACTGGGGTAGAACATCAGCAGAGTCAACACCTGATTCAGGTGAAACTCTGACACCACCTTCGGAAGGAATTTCGGGTGGGGGGGGAAGGACAACCTTGTCCCTGTGGAAGACCAGATAAGGAGACTTGATGGAAAGCACCTGGAGCTCTCCCATCCTTCTGACTGATGTTATAGCCACCAAGAAGGCAGTCTTCCACGACAGGTGGGAGACATCGCACCTGTGCATTGGTTCGAATGGCTTGCCCATGAGCTTAGCCAATACCAGCAGTAGATCCCACGGAGGTGAAGGTTCTCGCACCAGAGGGGATATGTGATCAAGGCCTTTGAAAAAGTGCCCGACCATCTTCTCCTGTGCCACCGACTGCTTGCCAGCCCACGCCGGTAAGCAGAGATGGCTGCCAGATGCAACCTGAGGGTCGTTGACCGAAACCCTAGCTGAGAAAGGGACCACAGGTAGTCCAAAATAGTAGCCAAGGGACAGGAAGAGGGGTCCAACCCCTTGTCCTGACACCAAATGGAGAATCTCTTCTATTTGAAGGCGTAGCATTTTCTGGTCGACTCATTACGGGACGCCTCAACGATGCTGAAGACCTCGTCGGAAAGACCCAAGGCCTGGAACTCTAGCCGCTCAGAAACCAGGCCGTCAAGTGCAGGGATTGAAGGTCTGGATGGAGAACTTTCCCCCTTGTTGACTGAGATCAGGTCTGGGCGGGCTGGAAGCCACCTCAGGAGCCTGGAGTTGAGGTTGAGGAGATCTGGGTACCAGAACTGGCGAGGCCAGTCTGGGGCTACCAGAATCACCTGTGCCTTGTCCCTCGTCACCTTGAGAAGCACCTTGTGGATCAAGGGAAATAGAGGGAAGGTGTAGAAGAGGCCGGGGTCCACGGCCTCGAGAAGGCATCCCCCTGCAGCGAGCCCTGCTGAGGAGGGCGGGCATGAAACAACCTCAGCTTTGCATTCTCCCTGGAGGCGAACAGGTCCACCTGAGGGGTGCCCCAATGGGAGCACAGTTCTTGCACTACCTCTGGCAGAAGTGACCACTCGCGACATGCCACGCCTATCCGGCTGAGGGCATCGGCTAGACTGTTGGAGGCTCCTGCCACATGGATGGCTAGGAGATCTGCCTCCAGGCTAATCATGAGAGACCAGATGGCGGAGAGCCTCCTTGCACTGAGGCCAGGAGTGCGCCCTGCCCTGACGGTTGAGGAAGCACATGGGTTGTGATGTTGTCTGTCTGGACCTGAACCACCTGACCCCGTACGACCGGAGCAAAAGTGGTGAGGGCTAGCCGAACCTCTCGAAGCTCCAGCAGGTTGATGTGGCATCGAGACTCCTCAGGGGACCAGAGGCCGTGGGCCCGGAATTCTCCCAGATGGGCACCCCAACCCACCAGAGAGGCGTCGGTCGTAACAGTGACCGTCAGCTCGGGGTAGACAAACGGGATACCCTCCTGCAAATGAGCTGGGACAAGCCACCAATGCAGGCCATCCCACATCTTTTGGGTCACTGTCACTGGCTGGTCCAGAGGACCGGAGCGCTGTGACTACTGGTTGGCTAGCCCCCATTGCAGAGGGCGCATATGCCAGCGGACCCAGTGGACCATGCTGGTGCAGGCCGCCATGAGGCCCAGAAGGTGCAGGAAGTCCCGGGCAGGGCGCAAGTACCCAATCAGAAAGGATTGGGCATAGGAGGAAAGGACCTGGGTCCTGTCCGCCGGGAGCCGAGCCCTGGCTCGAAGGGAGCCGAGCTCTGCCCCGATGAACTGAATCACCTGCGATGGCATGAGTTCTGATTTGGCCTCATTGATGAGGAGGCCAATCTGAGAGCAGACCTGGAGGGCCAGATCCCTGGACCGCTCCACCTCCAACCTGGAGGGGGCTGCTATCAGCCAGTCGTCCAGGTAAGGGTACACCCGGACCCCTCAGAGCTGCAGGAATGCTGTCACCATTGCCATGCATTTGGTGAAGACCCTGGGGGCTGGAGAAAGGCCGAAGGGCATGGCCCAGAACTCGTAAAGAGATCCCTCTGCTCTGATGCGGAGGAATCATTGATGAGACGGACAGATTGGGATGTGACAGAACGCGCCCTGGAGGTCCAGAGAGCAATACCACACGCCTAGTTCCAAGGATGAAATTATCTGAGCCAGAGTGACCATCCTGAAGGTGCTAAAGGGGAGGTTCTGATAATGGGAGACTTCAACGTGCCAGATACAGATTGGTCAATACCAGCAGGAACATCTGCCAGAACTAGACTCATAGTGGATTCCCTGCAGGGGGAGGGCCTCAAACAACTGGTACAGCAACCCACAAGAGACAGGGCTATCCTAGATCTAGTACTGACTAACAAAGAAGGGATCACAGATCTCCAGGTAGAAGGTCACCTGGGGGCCAGTGACCATCACATGGTATGGTTCAATTTGGCTACTACATCTAAATCATCCCATTCCAAGGCAAAAATATGGGACTTCAGAGGAGCTGACTTTGATAAGATGGCCAACAGAGTTAAGCTAGCCCTGGCAAAAAGAAACACAGGTGAGGAGGTACAGGCAAAGTGGGCAAGCATTAAGGATACAATACTTGAAGCAACATCCCATTGTGTTAGACAGAAAAGGAAGTGCAAAAGAAGAAGGAAACCACTTTGGTTCTCAAATACAGTAGCAGAAAAGGTCAGAGCCAAAAGGCTGGCCTTCAGGAAATATAAGGGAACACAGCAGGATGATGATAGGGAGGCATACCAAACTGCCCTAAGGGAAGCAGGGAAGGCAGTAAGGCAGGCAAAGTCCCAAACTGAGGAAACACTAGCACGAACAGTAAAAGAAGGTGACAAGACTTTCTATAGATACATTAGTGAAAGGAGAAAGTCCAGAGGTATTGCTAAGCTTAATGGAGAAAAGGGAGCATGTGAGGAGGAGGACCTGTAAGGCATCTATCCTAAATAGATACTTTTGCTCAGTATTTACTGAGAGAAGGTAGGGCAGGGCCCACAGCTCAGCATCATGGACACAGGGGGAGGAAGGTGAGCACTACTCCTTCACAAAGAAAGGGTCCTACAAGAGCTTGCTAAGCTCAGGGTGGATAAGGCAATGGGACCTGATGGCATACATCCCAGGGATTTAAGGAGCTAAAGGAGGAACTAGCAGAGCCATTAGCAGAATTGTTTAGTGAGTCTCTGAGTACAGGAGAGGTCCCAGAAGACTGGAGAAGGGCTCATGTGATCCCGCTCCACAAGAGTGGTAGCAGGGAGGAGGTGGGGAACTACAGACCAGTCAGTCTTACCTCAGTAGTGGGCAAGATTATGGAGGCACTCCTTAAGGAAAGGATAGTGCAACACCTGGAATCCATAGGGGCACAGGATCCAAGACAGCATGGGTTTACAAAAGGAAGGTCCTGTCAAACTAATCTCATAGATTTCTTTGACTGGGTAACCAGAGTGGTGGACCAAGGGGGAGCAGTTGATGTAGCCTACCTTGACTTCAGCAAAGCGTTTGACACTGTTCCACATAGAAGATTGATAAATAAGCTAGGTAGGCTAGGGTGGGTCAAGTTGGTCAACTGGATGGCAAACTGGTTGACTGGCAGAAAACAGAGAGTGGTGGTAAATGGTATACAGTCAGAAGAGATGCAAGTCACAAGTGGGTACCTCAGGGATCAGTCCTGGGCCAGTCCTATTCAACATCTTCATTAGTGACCTGCAGATGGACTAGAGGTAAGGCTTGTCTGTTTGCAGATGACACCAAGATCTGCAACAGAGTAGATGATCCAGATGGGGTGGGCAGAATGAGAAGAGATCTGGATAAACTAGCAAAATGGTCAGAAGAGTGGCAACTGGGATTTAATGCAAAGAAGTGCAAAATCATGCACATAGGGAAGAGAAACCCTGAAGCCACTTATAGGCTGGGAGGAGTTGCTAGCAGTCACAAAGGAAGAAAGAGACTTGGGCATCATCATCACTGATGACCTAAAATCATCAAGCAGACCTCTAAAGCAGTAGGTAAGGATAGGGGGTGTTAGGGTGTATTAGTAGGGGTATCTGAAGTCGTAGAGGAGGTAATAATCCCTCTGTACAAGACATTGGTTAGGCCCCATCTGGAGTACTCTGCAGTATTGGAGCCACACCTTCACAAGGACATTAACAAATTGAGGCAGTCCAGAGAAGGGCAACCAAAATGGTGCAGGGACTGCATCAGAAGACATATGAGGACAGATTAACGGAGCTCAATATGTATACCCTTGAGCAAAGGAGGAGAGAGGTGATATGATCGAGACATTTAAACACCTTAAGGGCATAAACAAGGTGAAAGAGTCTAACATGTTTAAATATAAGAAAAATAGCAGGACAAGAGGACACAGCATGAGATTAGAGGAGGCCGATTAAGGGGAATGTGAGGAAATTCTTTTTCACAGAAAGGGTGGTAGATGCATGGAACAGCTTACCACAAGAAGTGGTGGCTATGAATACAGTGCAGGGCTTCAAACAGGCATGGGATAGGCATAAGGGAGCAATACAAATGACTATGAATAGATAGGTCACTGACAGAGCAAAGGCCGATGGCACATTTATAAGGTAGAAAAAGAAATGGGCAGACTGGATGGGCCTTGCGGTCCTTATCTGCCGTCAACCACTATGTTTCTATGTGCGGCCTTAGGAACTTGTTCAGGTCGTGCAGATCGAGAATGGGGCGCCGGCCCCCCATCCGTTTTGGGACCAGGAAGTACCTGGACACAAACCCTAGGTCTGGAGGAGGGTCCACCACCTCCCTGATCACCTCCTTTTGGAGAAGCAGAGCAATGTTGGCTCGATGAGCCGACAAAGAGGCTGCGGAACCCACTGCCCCCCATGGGGCGACAGCTCGATAGGGAGGGGACTGCTCGAACTCCAGAGGCAGACGCCTGCCGACCACTTCTAGCACCCAGTGGTCCGTGGTGATAGCGGACCAGGTGGAAAGGTGGCAGGAGCCGTCCCCACATCAGGGGACCGGGAGAAGTGGACGAGGCTGGGGACACCCCTCAACCAGTCACTGGGCAGGCTTGGAGGAAGAACTGGCCGAGGGGCTTCCTGGGCCTTTCCCTCCAGGCTTCCTATTGGAGGAAGTGGCAGACTTGGCCTTAGGGTGCCAAGTGCGAGCCTGCTGGCCCTGTTGCTGGTGCTGCTGGGCCGGACGTGCCGCAGGAGCAGAAGGGTGAAAGGGCTTACGCTGCTACTGGCAGCCTTTGTCCTTTTGGGCAGACGTGACCGAGTCCAAGGTGGCATTGGACTTCTCGATCTTTTGGAGATGGCCTTCCATCCCTGGCTCGAACAAGTCGGTGCCCAGGAAGGGAACATCTGCCAGCTTGTGCTGGGTGTCCGCCGTGAAGGTGGAGATCCGCAGCCAAGCTCTGCGGGCATAGCTACTGTGGCTGCTACTGATCGGGCACAAGAGTCACCAATGTTCAAAGAGGTTTGGAGCTGCTGTTTAGCCACCGCCCTTCCCTGATCCTGAACTTGCTTAATCGTCGTCTGAAGGTCAGCTGGGAGATGGGGGAATCACCTCATCCAGGGAACCCATAAGGACGTGTGAGAAAGGTGCCATCAGTACAGCCGAGCTACTCCGTCGAAGGCTTAGGGAGGAAGCCGCGTAAACCTTCCACCCAGAGTAATCCAGCTTCTTGGATTCCTTATCGGGTGGTTTGTCCACATACCTAGCATTTCCGGAAAGCCGGAAAACACTATCGGTCACCAGCCCCTCCACAGAGGGGTGCTCCGAGATACTGGGGACTGCGTACTTGTGGGCCATCCTAGCTGAAGGCGCAGGACAAGAAGCAGGCCGCTGTCACAACTCCTGGGTCGGGCCAACAATGGCTTCGGCCACTGGGA
The DNA here is from genome assembly GCA_016271365.2 of Neoceratodus forsteri. Lineage (NCBI taxonomy): Eukaryota > Metazoa > Chordata > Ceratodontiformes > Ceratodontidae > Neoceratodus > Neoceratodus forsteri. Next base: position 1,040,569,332 of record CM057452.1, read on the forward strand.
AGGCCTCCATAGGAGAATCTCCTCGGTCCAGTATCTCCGTGAGGGCATACCTGGCCCGTTTCTGGACGGGTTTGAGCTGCATCCCAGTAGACTCTGAGATGAGTCGAAGAATAACCAGGAATGAGGATGGGCTCTCGTGCACCGACTGACCCCCAGCTGATTCCAGGTCTATGGGCCTGGAATACAGGGAGGAGTTGTTGTCAGACTCCGAGGAGTCTGCAAACAGCTGCCGAGCACCTGAGACACCCTCCACCTGCCGAGGTCGATCAGGAGTGAGGGTGACAGACAACCTGTGGGGCAAGCTCTGACCCGACCGAGAATCTTTGGTCGGGACCCCAATATTCAGTTGAGGAGGTGGCGCTGGCGCTGGGATCGGCTCCTCGATGACTACGATGGGTTGCTTCGGTCGCTCCGGTGACAGCCACTTAATTGCCGGAAAAGGTGACGGAGCCGGCTTATTACCGGTCAGTAAAAGTTGCTGCCACATCATGTCCTCGTAGTGCTGACGTAACTTAAGTCAGAGCCTATCCTCCGAAGAGGACGATGAGGACGAGCGGCGACGCCGCTTTCCATGGCGTTGAGACCGAGACTGCCGACGTCAGCGGGATCTACTCGACTTGGAAGAGGACCGAGATCTTCGGGGTCGCCGAGGGTGGGTCAAAGAGGGGGAAAACCCGCTCATCCCCTGGTTCAGGGTCCTTTACCGGGGACTTCGGCACAGGAGGCATGGGCAAGTCCTCGGTTACCGCCGGGGGAACCGGTGAAGAAGGGTTGTCGGCTTCTCCAGTTGACAAACCATCTAATGGGTCAAGAAAAATCTTGACCTCATCGATGGATGTCTTGGCTGGCTTACCTGACGGGGACACCGTGAAGCCAGCGGCCTTAGCCGCAACCTCGACCGAAGTCGAGAGTCAATGGTCCAGTGAAGGGGATCTCTCCCGCTCCCATGAACATCGACAGTGGGGCTTACCTTTTGGTTCTTTTTTCTTAGACTGACTGGAATGTCCCGATGGCCCTTCTCCTTTGGTGGAGAGGGACTAGCAAAGCTCCCTAAAAGAAGCAGTATAGGAGGAGCCCAAGGACAGCGGGATAAATGCTGCAACTGAGTAGAAAGATGAAGTGGCCTGGGCCGCCTCCTCCTCTAGGGCGATCAACTGCTCCACGGAGCCCACAGCCGCGGACACCGCCCAACGGGCCTCCTTTGACTTCACCGGTGGGTACCGTTTCTCGGGATGCCCAAGTTGCAGTCTGGCAGCGCAGTCCTCTAGAACAGAAGCCGAGAAGGACTTGCACAGATTGCAGGCCTGCGGATCATGAGCAAGACCCAGGCAGTAAATGCACGTGGAGTGTGGATCGGTCCAGGATGTCTTCTGCCCGCAAGAGCACCGACGGAAGCTGGGAGTGGATTTGTCCATCGCAGCCGCAAGGGAAGAAGAAGACTGAAGTCTTGTAAATTTTAAAACAATTTTCGGTAAACCCGAAGAGGTAGGATCCAGGCCTAAAACACAGAGTGCTAAGGAGGGAACCTGAGCTTCCAAGTGGTAAGGAAGATCAGGTGTCATGTGGTGGCACCAAGGGTTTTACCACCTGGGTGGGTGGGAGGAACCAGCTTGAAGACCTTCTGGCAAGAATTAAAGTGGCAAGGAACCTGCCAGACAGTGTGGATTGAACAACATATCCACGTCCCTAGAACATTTCATTTCATGGTTTCAGAGTAGTCTTTCTAACTGCAGCGTTTTCCTTTAGTTCATATACGGGATAAATTCAAGGTTTCTCTCTCTCTCCACATATAGTATCCACTTATTCCAGCTGTTTCCAAATCTGCCTTCTATGGATAGCAAAAGTGAGTTTTAGTGCACATCCTCGCTAGTCAGAGAGAGAGAGAGAGAGAGAGAGAGAGAGAGAGAGAGTCATAGGAAGCCAACCAGACAAAACATTTCTGTTTTGCTCTCATGTTCGATTTAACTCTGCGGATCAGAACAACTTTCCTTGCATTGGAAAATAGCACTGAAGTTCCATTCTAATACATACCCAATGTGGACACTCCACACACTGGAGGTGTAGTGTGCCACTGTCAGAGGTGCGGTCTTTCAGACGAGATGTTAAACCAAGGTCCCTTTGTTGGTCTTGGTTGTCCAAGTGACAGTTAATGGCAATATGGCTTTTGAATCAAGATTTCAACATGTAATTCCACACTGCACACTGCCCAAGTTCCTCAAACACCCAATGATGAAAGCCAGGGCTTTCTTTTTAAGGAAAGGTATGAACACTCCATACTCAGGCAGAGCAGAGCAGCGCAGCGCAGCACCATTTCTATGAATCCTAGTTACTCCCTTTGACATCTGCAACTCACCAGTTCCCACTCCTAAGTTACGAATAATTAAGTAAGCGTGGTGAAAGTACAAGATCAGGAGAGAGAAAGAAGCTTACGTAAGAGTGTGTAGGATGGCAGGAGCACGAGACCGGCAGAAGCGGCAGTCCTAACGTGAGAGTGTGCATGAACTGGTATACAAGGTAACAGAACACGATTAGAAGAGAAGGAAGAACTAAAGTGAGAGTGCACAGTAGTGAGTGTAGGGTGAAGAGCACAAGATCAGAGGAGGAAGCTCTAAAGCGAGTATACAGGAGTGAGTGCAGGAGTTAAGAGCATGCAATCGGGAGAGAAAGGGCTAAATGAGAGTGTGCAAGAGTGAGAGTAGGAGGTAAAAGCAAAAGATCAGGAAAGAAGGGGGTGTTAGAGTATGTAAGAGTGAACTGAGGCAAGAGCATGACATCTGGAGAAGAAGAAGGAGCTAAAACGAGTGTGTGTACGAACATACGAAATTTGCCAGCAGATAAAGACCTAGAGGTCAATCAAGTCTGCTCGAATGTGCAGCTAGCACCCCTTATTCTGCAGCTGCCCCTCCCTTCCACCCTTCCCCTTCATTAACCCTCCCCCTTGTCCTGTCCCATCCTCATTTGAAGCAGTCCACTGTTCTACTGCATACCACTTCTGCAGGTAACGCATTCCATCCAGCCACCACCCTCTCTGTAAAAAAGTGTCTCCTCATCTCCCTCCTGAACCTTCCTCGTTCCAGTCTCATATTATGGCCCCTGGTGGCCCTCCCCTCCCTTACTTTGAACAGCCCCTCTGTACCTGACTTGTTTATTCCTTTCATGTATTTAAAGGTTTCAATCATGTTACCCCGTCTCTCCTCTCCTCCAGTGAATACATGTTCAACTCATTCAACCTCCTCTCGTATGATAAGTCCCCCAGACCATTGATCATCTTTGTCGCCCTGCGCTGCACCCCCTCCAGTAACTTAATGTCCCTCTTCAGATACGGATGCCAGTACTGCACGCAGTACTCCAGGTGTGGTCTAACTAATGACCTATACAGTGGCAGAATCACCTCCTCCCTCCTCGAGGATATACCCCTTGCAATACAACCCAGCATTTTGTTGGCCTTTGCAGCTGCCTTCCTACACTGTGCCGAGTTGTTCATTGACCTTGTAATGAGCACACCCAGATCCTTCTCCTCCTCTGTCTGGGCTAGCTGCACTCCCCTAGCTGGTAAGTCCTCCTTGGGTTCTTCATCCCAAAATGCAGCACCTTGCACTTTTGGCATTAAAGCCCAGTTGCCAGGTGTCTGACCAGGTTTTAAGCTTTTGAGATCATCCTGCAACCCTGCCTGCCATCCCCCTAGGTCATCCACCACCGCCAACCTTGGTATCATCAGCAAACAGACTGATCTTGCTCTTGATGTCCCATGATATGTCTGCAATGAATATCCCAAACAACACTGGTCCCAACACCGAGCCCTGTGGGACACCGCTCGTCACTGCCCTTGGGTGTGAGAGCTCCCCACCCACCACCACCCTCTGTTGCCTTCCCTGCAGCCAGTTTCCTACCCATCTCGCCAGCTTTGCACCCGCCCCTGTGCCTACTAACTTCCTTCCCAGCCTTCCATGCGCACCGAGTCAATGCCTTACTGAAGTCCAGATACAGGACATCCACTGCATGGCCCCTGTCCAGTTGCCTAGTTACCCAGTCATAGAACTCGACCAGGTTGGTTTGGCAGGATCTGCCACATATGAAACCATGCTGTCTGCTGTCTTGTAGTCCTTTGGCCTCTAGGAGGGCCACCAGCCTCTCCTTCAGGATAGTCTCCATTAGCTTACCCACGATGGATGTGAGGCTCACTGGTCTGTAGTTTCCCGGTTCATCCTTGGGGCCACTCTTGTGGAGGGGCACCACATGAGCCATCCTCCAATCCTGAGGTACACACCCCGAATGTAGTGAGGCATTACATAGGTCTGCAAAGGTCCTGCAAGGACCCTGCCAGCTCCTTCAGTACCCTGGGGTGGATGCCATCTGGGCCTGGCGCCTTGTCCACCCTCAGTGCCTTCAAACCCTCTCGAACTCTGCCTCCATGATTTCCCATCTGTCACCACTCCCTCCCCCAGCGTCTGCCATTTCTCCCACCTTGGATGTCACCCCCTCTTCGCTTTGGTAAATACTGAGCAGAAGTACTCATTAGTGCTTCGCCTTATCGTGCCCTGCTTCCACCCAACCCCTCCTCCTTAATCCTTACTATGTGGTCCTTACAGCTCCTTTTCCCCTGATGTACTTAAAAGTCCTTCTCCCTTCTTAATGCCTTGTGCCAGCCTGAGTTCCGTAGATGCTTTGGCTCCCTTACTGCCCTTGTCACCCTCCTTCGATTCTGTCAAGTACTCCTCTCTGTCCTCCCCTCCCTGTTTTCTTGTACTTCCTAAAGGCAGCTCTTTCCTCCTTACCTTTTCCATAACCTCCTTGCTCAACCAGCTCGGTTTCTTAGCCCTAGCCTTCTTGCTCTGGGCTTTGCAGCAGGTTTTGGTTGCTCCACTATCCCCAGCTTTATGAGCTCCCATCTCTGGTTAGTATCCATACTAGATTGAATTCTGGCCAGGTACCCTTTACCACTTCCCCATCCTCCCAAAGTCGGCCCTCCTGAAGTCCAGCACTCTTGTGCCAGATTCCACTCCTTCCTTGCCCATATCCAATGTGAGCCATACTGAGTGGTGGTCACTCCCTGACAGCGTTCCTCCACTAGTTCTCTCACAAAGTCCCCATTTGCCAGCACAAGGTCAAGGGTATTCCTAACCTGGTTGGTTCACTGACCATTTGCAGCAGGAAACTGTCCTGAAGGCATCCAGCAGTACCTGCCCTTCTGTTCCTGGTTGTTGGGGTGCTCCAGTCCACTCCTGGCATGTTGAAGTCCCCCACAATCACCACATTACCCTTCTTGCAGGTCCTCCTGATCTGTCCCGCTAGTTCCCTGTCTAACTCCTCCATCTGAGATGGTGGCCTGTACACCACTCCCATTCTAAGAATCCTATTCTTGGAATCCAAGATTTGCACCCAAAGCGACTCTGTACTACCCTCCTCCCCTTCCTCCCTTACACACTTCAGTCCTTCCTTCACATATAGTGCCACCCCCCCCCCTTTCCCAGTCACCCTGTCCCTACGAAATAACCTGTACCCTGGTATAGACAGATCCCAGTCATTATATTGGGTGGCCCATGTTTCCATGATGGCTGCAATGTCCACCTCTCCCTCTGCCATGAGAACCTGTAACTCTGCAGTTTTCCTCCCAAGGCTCCTAGCATTAAGGGTGACCACCTTCCACCCTTTCCCCCCCTCCCATCCTGCCCTCCTTTCCTAGCATCACCAATAGTACTTGCCATTTGTCCTTTGTCACTGTTATGGGGGTAAGCTCATATAATTTCCCAACCTGTGGTCTCTGCATATCTCTTCCCCAACTGCCCCCCCACTCCTAGTTTAAATTCCCAACTTCCTCTATATATTCTTCCATCCTCTGTTTCAACACTTTCTTTCCCTCCTCACTCAAGTGTAGTCTGTCCTTGGCATAGAGACTACTGTCCTCCCAGGTCCCTCCCCAACATCCCATACCCTTTAGCACAACACCAGGTTCTTAGCCATCCGTTAAATTCTTCTATTCTCAGCTTTCTTGTTGTGCTTGCCTTTGGCACCGGAAGTATCTCGGAAAAAGTTACTGATCTTCCTGCCCCTCACATAATTGTGCTAGTTCCTCAAACCTCCTCTGGACTATATCTACTGTCTTGTCAGCCAGGTCGTTTGTCCCAAGATGTATAATCAAATGAGGCTTGTCCCTACCCCTTCTAGCATATTTCAGAACAGACCATCCCACCCTTTCCGCTGTCATTCCTGGCATGACCTCCACCCAAATGCGACTATGCCTCTCCCCCTTGCTACCACACCTAACTCCTCTTAGTATCGAGTCCCCCAGCACTAAGATTCCACCCCTCTTACTCCCTGCTTGCTTCCATTCATCTCCCTCCCTCCCTCATTTCCAGCTCCTCTTCTTCCTCCTGCACATTATTTCCCCCTTTTGCCCCTGTTGCAGTTCTCCCAGCAGAACTTCACCCATCCAGTTTGGTCCAGGCATTTATCAATTACTCCTCTAATTTCATCATTCCCTCCTCCACCTTCTTCCTCTCTGGCAGTGCACAACTATTTTCTGAAGACCCTTCACAAATGCCCGCTCTCTCTCTTCACAGTAACCTGTTCTCCTTTCCTCCATGACTTTTGCCACTTTGCCTCCCTCACAAGTCCCTGTCGCCTCCTTCCATTTGACTTTTGTCTCCTGACCTGGTTTCCCCAGCAATCATTCTTCCTGGCCTGGGCCCCTTTGTCTCTGCTTCCCTTCTTCTGACCCTCTCCTCACCACTGTTGGCTTAAATTGCCCTCCCTCATCTCCCCTTCTTCCTCCCTCCAGTATTGGGCTAAACCTACCCCCAATCTGCCTTGCCTGTCTTAGTTCCTTAGTGTGTAGTAAGGGCACAAGATCAGGAGAGTTGGGGAAGAGTTAGAGTGAATGAGTAAAGGAGTGAGTGTAATGAGGTAAGAGCACAGGATCAGGAGAGGAGCAGCTAAAGTGAGAGTGTGCAGGAATGAATGTATAAGATAAGGGCACAAAAATTAAGAGAGGAGGAGGAGGAGCAGCTTAAGAGAGCAAAAGTGAGAATGAGCAGGAGTGAGCGTACAAGGTACTCCCACAATCTCAGGAGTGGGTCGTGGAGGCACTAAAGTGAGAGTGTGCAGCTGCAGCAGTGAGTACACGAGGTAACAGCATTAAATCAGGAGAGGAAGAGCAGCTATTGTGCAGAAATAAGTGAATAAGGTATGAGCAAGAGAGCAGGCGAGGAGGAGCTAAAAGCTGCCAGAGCGAGTGTATGAGGTAACAGCACAAATCAGTGGAGGAGGAGGAGCAACAGAGAGCTATGGCCGGAGGGAGCAGGAGTGAGCATACACAATAACAGCACAAGATCAGAACAGGGGAAGTTAAAATGAAGGTGTGCACAAGTGCATGTTGTAGGTTAGAGATTACAGTAAAAGATAAGGGGCCCCATTTTCAAAAGGTAAGCATGGCACAAATCGGGTTTGTGCCCGCTAAACTGGAATAGCGCCAGCTGTCAGGAGCGTGCCTATATCAAAGGATACATATGCAAGGCGCACCCCCGACAGCACTGTCACACAAAATATTGTGCTGAGCCTATGCATACGATTGCTCCCTCATGCATATGTGGTGCAGCACAATATTGAAGCTTTTCAGAAGCGCTAAACGGACACCAGCAGCGGTGCAGTTTAACGCTGCTGAAACCCATCCCTGAACAGTGCGTAGACCTGTCTGCACACTGTCAAGGGCTGGGTACCCTGGTGGTCCAGCAGTTCCTCCCCAGCCCCGATTCTTGTCTCCATATATACATAAAACATCAATGGTGGTTCAGCAGTCCCTCCCCAGCCCTGATTCCTGTCTCCATATATAAATAAAACATCAATGGTGGTCCAGCAGTCCCTCCCCTGCCCTGACCGCTGTCCCCATACAGAAAACTACTATAATTGGTGGTCCAGTGGTCCCACCCCTCCCCAATTGCTGCCCCAGTTTCATATAAATGAATCCCCAGTGGTCCCTCCCCCCTCCTACATTCTCCGATCGCCATCCTGACTCAAAGAAATAATTTCCCTGGTAGTCTAGTGGCCCCCCACCCTCTCACCCCAACAGGTAGTGACCCAACACCCTGCTCCCAACCCCAACCCATACCGGCAACTAGCACAGTCTTCCTCATATTGCAACAGCCAGCCACCGACTGAACTGTCAGTGAGTTTGTACAGTGGACAGTATATGCTCATTTTAACTAATGAGCGCGTACTATATACTGTATACACTCATTGACAGTTCAGTCAGCGGCTGGCCGGGTGAGGAGGGCTGTGCCAGTCACCAGCACGGGCCAGGTTGGGGGAGAGGAAGCAGAGTGGTGGGTCACTACCTGATGGGGTGGGGGGGGTCCACTAGACTACAAAGAAAATTATTTCTTTGAGTTGGGACAGCAATCAGAGAACAGGGGAAGGATCACTGGACCATCCAAAATTCATCTGAAACGGGGGCCGCAATCAGGAAACAGGGAAGGAACCACTGGGGATTAATTTATATGTAACAGGAATGGCAATCAGAGAATGGGGGAGGGACTGCTGAACCACCATTGATGTTTTATTTACATATGGGGGCAGGAATCAAGGCTGGGGAGGGACTGCTGAACCATCACTGATGTTTTACTTATCTATGGGGACAGAGATCAGGGCTGGGGAAGGACCACTGAACCATCATTGATGTTTTATTTATATATGGAGACAGGGCTGGGGGGGGCCAGTGTACTCAGGCCAGGCAATCACATGCAGATGAGTCCATAATGGGTATGCAAATGGCCCCTTAGTGCCGTGCATGCCCAATGGGCTCATCTGTATGTGTGGGCTGAATGTCGGCCATGGGGGCCATGGCACTAACCAGTGTGCGCTGCATTTCACCCATATGGGTGGTCTTCAGCCCCACCCTCTGTTAGTGTTGTGCCAAACATGGCGAGCGCTTGCTGTGCGCTTCACTACCAGAGTCTGATATTCAAACAGATAGTGTGGTCAGTTCATATCGTGCTATCTGTTTGAATAGGGCACCAATGTCAGCTGGCCCCATTTTTTTTTTTTATGCGGTGCACCTGTTTGCAAGTGCAGCTGTTCGGCTCTGAAAATGGGGCCCTACGAGAAGACAAGGTACTAAACTGAGAGTGTACAGAAGTGAGTGTACAAGATAAGGGCACAAGATCAGGAGAGGAGGAGCTAAAGAGAATTCGCGTGGGAGTGAGTGACGTAGGTTAAAGCACAAAATCAATAGAGGAGGAGTCAAAGAGAGTGCATGCACGAGTGTCAGAAGTTTAAGCACTAGATCAGCAATGCAGGAACTAAAGAGTTAATGTGGGAGGTCAAATGGGGGGGGGGAAGGTGAGACTCTTGGCTTGAAGGGTGGTGTGGACTGCCCAGCATTCTCAGATATCCTACCAACCAATCTTGGGGAGGCACTGGTGTGGGCTGCTGGTACTGCTCACCTGCACTCCCAGTCGGAAGACTGGTGTAGTCAAGGCGGCGCCCGAAATAAAAATAAAGCGACAGCATGAAGTAGTCAGTGTATAAGGCAAATGGGCAAGAACAGGAGAGGGAAGGCAGGCTGGAAAAATTTCTCAGACTGCTTCCAAGGACATGAATGAGGAGCCCAGATACTTTCAGGACAAGTGCCACAGAATCACAGACGTGGCTGTGCTTCAAGCAACTTATTTTATGCGAATATTGGATGATGCCATCCTTGTCCTGAGTAATGCTTTCCACCCTAAACAAAATCCAAGGTTGAATTACATGTGGGGACATAGTCCTGAGCACCATATTAAGTGGGATAGAGGGATGTTTTGCTTTCCTTATTACAAAATAAGCCTGTTCAACCCAAGCCAAATACCTCAATTAAAATATGAAAACTGATCTCCTTCATCTGTTTTCTGTTATTGGTTTACTTCTTCAGTATTTAAATAACTCTGCTAACCTCTGGCAAAGCCCTCCTGTCAGCCAGAGGAACAATCTGCTTTAAAATTGCAGCACATCTTATGTAGATGTTTAAGGAATGTTCCCATTTTACACTGGCTTAGGACTCGGATAATCTCACTGAAATCGGGACACTGCAGCTGGTGGTCAACCTCAGTGGGCCAGACTTGAGAAATCTCATGTTGAATTATGAACACAATAACCCCAGCCTGTGGGGTTGTCAGCTGGCTAGGTCCGACTGACAAAGTACTCCTTGTGTTTGCATTACAGCCAGATGCATTTCCATGCTTTGGGAGGAACCTTGACGTGTCTGTAATATAGTCCAGCTTCCGTCAGCTAATAAAACTAAAGGCCATTTCTAAATCCACACCTCATAAAATAAACTGTTGGCAGCCTCCATGGCTATAATTCAGTTCTCCCTTCACTCTCCCATCCCCAACTTCTGCACAGTGATGAAGAGTCGTACGTGAATGGGAGCTCCAAGCTACCCAAGGCAGAATGTTCCAGGCCAGTATCCTGACACGCACAACACAGCAGGCCTAGGATGTGTGTGTGTGTGTGTGTGCTGCTGCCGACACTACACACCTTGGAAATGACCCTTCTGACAGATGATTGTCTCTCTCCCTTTGTAACAGCCACAGTTCAGGCGAAGGCTGCCATGGTGAGGTGGCCTGAAGGGCACAGGAAGGTAGTCATCAGCAGGAGGTAGAAAGCTGCCATGAGGCAGCAGGAAGGTAGCCTAGGGATGCAAAAACAGATTGAATTAAAAAAAAAATTCATTTTTGAAACTAGAGCAGGGGCAGAAAAACAGTTCCACTTAGTGCTTATGGTAACAGTCTCCTATACAAATGTTCCTCAAACAGCTCCTGCAAGGGACAAGCTATTCTCCTCCCCCTCCTCGAACCGCTGTAGACTGACAACTAGAAGAAATCTATCACAAACCCAAAAAGTCCTGCAACACTGAGCTCCCCCAGGTGCCACCCCCTCCCAATTATTTTCTAGCAGGCACCTAGTAAACAGAGCCGGTCTCCCCACCCCCACAGGGACTGTAGTCCCACAAATGCAGTTTATCTACCAAGCTCCACACATAGACTATGTATTTATAAGTGCTGGGAAAGGTGCACTTGTTGTCCCCTCCCCCAGTCTTAAGCTGAAGAAAACATCAAATCCATAACCAATTTCATATTTACGGAACGTTTAAGAACAGCGAACACAAGTCACAAAGTGAAGCTGAAAACCTGAGTGCCTAACCCCCCAACACACACACACACACACACACCCAGAAGCCAGAGACCTCATAAATGTATAGGTCAGGAGTGCTATTAGCCAATCAGCACTTAGAAATTTCTTATCCTATTTTTTAATTAGGCAATAATACACAACAAGGTGGATGTGGTTGGGATGTACCCACCTGCCCAGGGGTGTAGTGATGCCTGATACTGCAGGTGGAGGGCCTTACAGACCCTCGAAGGGCGAGTATAAACAAAACCGCCCACCCTGGAGTGTATCATTGTGCTTAGAAAATGGGTCTTACGTAATATGTTTAAAAAACATAAAATAAAGAACAATATTTAAAAAGACTGAAACAAGCTTTTGGGTTATAGTTCTTCCGTCGACAGATTACCAGTAGAGTGTTGTTGCAAGCAACACTGTTTAAAGAGCACCTTTCTTGGTGCTCAAAACAAAAAAGAGGAAGCTCCCGTATCTGCATGGGAGTTCCTCTGTGGCTGTTTTAAACCTTTTTTTTTTTAATGCCCACTAAGAAAGGGAAGGAATCGTAATTTGCCCCTAAGGGGCTAGCCACATGATCCCTTCCACCTCCTAATCTCTAGCTCCACCCCAGCGTGCAGACATTTTGTGACAACTCTATAGGTGAAGCACCGTGTGCACACCATTCAACTGTGCGACACGTCTTTTTTTAATGCATTTTTCCTATATTTAAATGGTTTTGTAAAAAACAGAAGCCAGGGTTCGGCTAAATAAGAGCCTTGGTAGGTGAAAGGCAGGCACTAGGTATAAGGCTATACATAAAGTAAAATAGAACAGTTAAAGCTGTCTCTCACAGTATCATTTAAAAGCACACCTTTCCTGCTCTTTTCAGATGCACTAAAGAAGAAAGTGGAAGCTCCCTTACCTGCATGGCAGTTCCTTCATGCCTTTTTTAAAATGTTTTAAATTGCCTCTTAAGGGAAGGAAGGGATTGTCATTTGCCCGAGGGGCTAACCACGCAATAATTTCCACATCCTTATATCTGGTTTTGCCCCCAGGTTCAGATGTTTTGGGATGTCCCTTTCGGGAGAGTGTGGGGGAATGTGCCATTCAGCTGAGTGGAGCATCTTTTTCTTGAATTTTCTTTTGGAAAAAATCTAAGCCAGGGTTCAACCAATAACACTTTAATACACATTTTCCATGAAAACAACTCTTGTGCCACATTATCATACACAAACCTCACTTGACGGCAATATTTATTTACATCACTCTTGTACAAAACATGTTAATTTGCCCGGAATGTTGGGGGAAAATCATTTAAAGTGGATTTTCTGATTTGATCAAAGAGAACTGGCTAGTTTTGTAAATTGGTGACCTTGAAGAAACCTAAAATATACTTTTTAATTAAACTGCTTCTAATATAGCTGTCTGCGACAGTGTTGGAGGTGCTGTTGAGAAAGTAATGACTGCTCCATCTGCTTGCCCGCAGTCACTGCACTAACGGTATTTGTGTTTATCTATTTGTTTTACCAAGAAGAGGTGCCATTAAACAATGCTCATTTACAAGGCCTTGGTTAGGACAAACAAAAAAACAAGCTTACAGCAATATCTACAGAGAAGCACTTACAGAATATAACATTCAAAGATACAGTACAGAGTAAAAAATACAAAACACAGGCATAAGATCACAGTACACAGCACTACAGTACATACAGAACTTACAAAGTAAGCATAGAAACAGTATATACGGTATCATTAAATACAGTCGTGGATTTCATGTTACAAGTAATGCATAACGCATCAGTCAGCTGGATAAAGGAATAGCTCTAACACAAGCACACCTTAGGTAAAGTCCAATGACAAATAAATGTGGCTGTTCAGTCTAAAGGCAGTTACAGCTGTCTACACAATGGCTGTCGAATAATGATAAATGCACTGTAGCTAACCAAGGATCCAAGCTCTATTATTTTATTCCAGAGGGCAGGGCCAAAATAGCGGAGCGCAACTTTGCTAAATAAAGTAAGATACCTCAGGACCTCAACAAGGATTACACTATTATTCTTCAGGCCACACAGGCTGAAGGACCTCTGGAAAAAAGGCCAGCATGTATAGCAGTAGGTATTTCACCAACACCTTACAGGACCAGAGACTGAACTTTTTTAACCTTCTGATTAGAAAGGGCCAGCCTACAGCTGAATAGAAAGTGCACTGATGGGTCCTTGGAGACAAGCTGGTTATAAAGCAGGTAGCCCTAAAGTAGAACAAATCTAACTTGGGACGGTGTGAAGTGGTACTACCTCTGTGTAGGGGTCACTATAATCTAATAAGGGTAGGAATGTGGCTTGCACTAATCTTTTCTGTGTATCAACACTAAAACAGAATTTATTCCTGAACTAGAACATGGTTTCTTATCTAAGATTTCAATATGATTAATGAAGGACAGATTACTTACGATCTGATCACAGACCCAGATACTTATGGGAGTCTACCAAATTTAGGTAATCATCCATTAGAGTACAGATGGGTAAAGACTGGGGGCCACATTTACGAAACATCCGGAAATGCCACAAGCTCCAGGTGCACTGAACAAAGGGTGCACGGGGCATGCAGCTATTCCTGGCCGGAGATCAGGATTCTCAATCCCGTGTACCAGTTGCCGCAAGTTAGACCACCTTTTCCCTGGTCTAGCTTGTGGCAGTCTTGGGTACCCTTTTTATGGGGCTTGCGCCAAATTGTGGCGCAAGCTGTTGTAAAATGGAAAAACTGTTGGAAAGGCGCCCGGTCATCTTGAATCCAGCACATGTTGCAGCAAAGTGCCTGGCACAGCTGCACAAAAAAATGGGTTTGACGCAAGCCGTGTGTCCCCATTCGTGAACTGGGCCCTGGGTGTTCAGAAACCATTTTGACATTAGGGGGAGGGCATGAGGCTTGGAGGCAACAGTATGTATGAAACATACTACATAAAATCAACTCCTTGTCTAAAAAAAACAGACCTGAAAGGGTCATTGGCTCCATAGTAAGTGAAAGCTGTAGAAATATTCAAGAAACAGAATTTGGCGGCAGATAAGGCCACTTGGTACACCTAGTCTGCCCATTTTCCCTACCTACTGCAATACCGCATTCCCTAACTGATCTGCGGCTTACCCTCTCTTCCCTATTGCTAGGCTACCCTTATGTCTATCCCATGCATTCCTGAATTCCCCTACTGTTTTAGTCTCCATCACCTTCACAGGGAGGCTGTTCCATGCATCCACTACTATTTCTGTGAAAAAAATGCATCCTCACATTGCCACCAAGTCTACCCCCCTCTAGCCTCACATCATACCACCTTGTTCTTGCACATATTCTTTTCTGAAAGATGCTACCCTCTTGTACCTTGTTTATACCCTTGAGGTACCTGAAAGTCTCTATCATATCCCCCCCCCCTCGTTTCCAGGGAGAACATAATGAGGTCATCTAGTCTCTCCTCATATGACTTTTGGTGCAGTCCTTGCACCATTTTAGTTGCCCTTCTCTGAACTGCCTCTAATCTGTCTATGTCCTTCCAGAGGTGTGGTCTCCAGAACTGGACACAGAACTCCAGATGAGGTCTCACCAGTGATCTGTACAGTGGCATCACCCCCTCCTTTTTTCTGCTGGTGGTCCCTCTCCCTATGCACCCTAGCATCCCACTGGCTCTCCACACTGCTTTCTCACATTGTTTGGTCACCTTTAGGTCATCAGATATGATTACCCCCAGGTCCCGTTCTTGTTTGGTGGCCGTCAGTACCCCCCTCCCCCATCGTGTACTCCTCCCTTGGACTTCTGTGCCCCAAATGCATGATTGTGCACTTCTTTACATTGAACCTTAGAAGCCACACTCTTGACCATTCCTCCAGCCTGCCTAGGTCCCTTCTCATTCTTTCCACCCCCTCTGGAGTGTCGACCCTGTTGCAGATCTTAGTGTTGTCTGCAAAGAGGCATACCTTCTCTTCCAGCCCCTCTGCAATGTCGCTTATGAAGATATTAAAGAGGACTGGTTCCAGCAACGATCCCTGTGGCACACCGCTGGCCACTCCCTTCTCTTCAGAATGAACTCCATTTACCACCAGCACCCTCTGTGTCCTGTTGCTCAACCAATTTCTGACCAAGTTCACCACCCAGGGACCCATTTCCAGGCCGCCCAACTTGTTTACAAGCCTCCTATGTGGCTTGGTGTTGAAGGTCTTGTTGAAATCTAGGTGGGCCACATCCTCCGCCCCTCCCTGATCTACTTCCCTGGTCACTCAGTCAAAGAAATCTATCAGACTTGTTTGACAAGACCTTTCCACTGTAAATCCATGCTGCCTCAGATCCTGTGCTCTGCTGGATTCCAGAAATACCACTATCCTTTCCTTTAGCAGTGACTCCATTAATTTCCTCACCACCGAGGTCAGACTGACAGAGCAGGGAGGAGGCTGACAATTACAGGCCACTTTTGTGAAGAGGGACTACATCCACCCTCCTACAGTCCTCTGGAACCACACCTGTCAGTAGAGATTTGTTGAACAGTGCTGTTAGTTGTGCTGCCAGCACCTCCCTAAGTTCTTTTAATACTCTGGGATGGATCCCGTCCAGCCCCATACCCTTGTCCACTTTCAGATTCTCAAGTTCCTTTAGGACTCTCTCCTCTGTAAATGGACTGGTGTCCACCTCCCTTCTGTTGGTGCTTCTGTCGACTAACTGTGGTCCCTCTCCTTCCCCTTCTGTGAAATCTGAACAAACATATTTCTTCAGGATTAATGCTTTTTCTAGGTCCCCCTCCACACACTCCTCTCCCTCCCTATGTAATCTCACAATCCTACCCTGGTCTTTCTCCTTTCACTAATGTACCTGAAAAAGGACTTGTCTCCTTTCTTTATTGCCTGGGCTGTTTTTTCCTCCGTTTGCTCCTTTGCGCACCTGACTGTTATCCCTGCCTCCCTCTGCTTTTTCCGATACAGTTCCCTGTCTTCCTCCCTCTGTGTTTCATTACACCTCCTGAAAGCCAACCTTTTCTCTCACCTTCCTGGACACTTCCTTCAAGAACCATAATGGTTTTTTTCTTTCTTTTTGGTTTGCTAAGTTTCCTAACACAGAGGCGTGTTGCCTCTGCTATGGCTCCCTTAAGATTTCCCCACTGTTCCTCTACTTCCCCCCTTCCTCCTCCCCTATCAGGGCTTTCTTGAGGCATTCCCCCATTTTTGCAAAGTCAGCGCTTCTAAAATCCAGAACCCTTGCTTTCGTGTGGTTTGTCTCCTCTACTGTTCTTACACTGAACCACACCGTATGGAGATCACTGGACCCCAGGTGGCTGCCCACCATTACATCTGTGACTCTGTTCCACTGGTGAGTACCAGGTCCAATATCGCTCCCTCACGGGTGGGCTCAACCACAAGAATATAGGCATCAGTGTTGCTGAAGCAATGCTGTTCACTAGCCTGCAAGGCCAGTGACCGTTAAAGACAACTAAAATCATATAGCTCGCTGAAGGGTTTCTAGTAAAACAAAAACAAATTCACTGTTGCCATCAGCGGTACTCTTTTACACAAAATCCCCCAAATGTTTGAATTTAGGAACCACTTTTTTTATTTTTTTACTACTGAAAACTTTTTCTTTTTTTTTTCTAACTTCTGATTTTTTTTCTGTGTTTCCTTGCCCACTCTGCTCTGACCAATAACCCACTCAGTCCTGAGTGCAGGGCATACAAAAATGGAACAGGACCCTGGGGTTACAATAAACAGCAGTTTGAAACCTTCTCCTCAGTGTGGATGGCATATGGGAGAGTTAACAGAATGCTGAGATGTATTAGATGGTGTTTCATTAACTGAAATCAAGAGGTTATATTGCACCTGCACAGATCATTGGGTAGACAGCTACCTGGTGTACTGTGTGCAGTTCTGGAAGTATCATCTGGGGGGAAAAAAGATAATGAAAGGATAGAAACTATTCAGGGGATGGCAACAAAGATGATCCAGGGGCAACAAGGCTGGACCTATCAGATGTGCTCGATAGAGGACAAGAGAAGGAGAGATGATATAACGTGCAAATGAATGCAGGGACGCACAACACGGTGGACTCCTTGCATTTAGATTAAGCAGTAACACAACGACCAGGGTCCCCACAAACTCCAACCAGCAGAGATGGAGGACTTCAACAAGGACTTTAAGGAAATTTACAGAGAGGGTGGTGGAAAGGCAGAACAAGCTGCCCAGTAATGTGATTAACAGAAGTCTCTCAGGGCTCAAAACTCAACGGGATACGTACAAGGGGGCAATCAGAAGCAAAGGGGGAAGTGGGGGCTCTGGGATCTCCAAAAGTATTGATAAAATCTAGCTAGGAATAGATTTAACAGACTTTTCATCTTTTTATGTCCTATCTCTGCATCTATGATATACTGAGAAATTATCACAGCTGGAACTACTCTCAGCTAGTTAGAGCCAAGGGTGTTTCTATCCATTTCAAGATCCTTCTTTGACACTTTTCCAGAGTACACTGATAGCAGGAATGTGCTTAACACATGTTCCAAGTTACAGTAGTGTTTCTCCAGTGGTCCCATGCGAGATCCTGTGTGGCCTCAATTGTTTTTGGAGCACTAATTAAAAAATAAATCAGCAGTATTTGTTAGCAGAGGAAAACATCACACTATCTGATTTTTCCACCATGATGTATTCCTGAATCCCTTAGGAAATATTCAAATAAATATTAGGAGTCAGTAAACAAGTTTAAAAATTGCTTTCAGTATTAGTTTTGGAATTAGCATCCATCTCAAATCAATACAGACAACAGCTCCCAGCAGTATTGTAATTTAAATTTGCTCTTTATGTCTTTTTAACTCCTTGGAGGCAGGGCATGCTCTCATTTCACCCACTATCATTGCTGCCAGTCCCCAAAAATACCACAATGCCCCCCCCCTTCCCCAAACTGTCCAGACACCTTTCCCCTCCGGTCTCTGCAGGGCCTGACCACTGGTGCCTTCCAGTCAGAAGCCCAAATCCAACATGAGAGGAGGAGGTAAAGCTGCCTGGCAGACAAGGAGACAGAGATGGTCCGCTGGAACACAGAGGTGAGGGATCATCTGTCCACCCAGAGCTGCCTTATTCCCCCCATATGGTGCTGTCAAAATAAAACATTTAAGAATGACTCCTCATGCAATAACCCCTTGACAGCGTGACCTCCTCTCCAGCATCCCGACTTGTGCTGGCTTCCCAAGACCCCGGTTCACCAGCTGTTTTCGGGTACTGGGACAGTCGACCCACTATCCTCTAAACAGATGCTCCTTCCTGTGCTGGTCCACACCTGCCATCTTGGACTTTGGCAGCAAAGCCAGGTCACTAGTGTACCAGGCTACCTTGTGCTGCCTCGCAACAAGGTGCCAGCTCATACAGCCCATCTGCAGAGGTTACCACAGCAGCACTGTTCATCGAGTCTGAAGGGCAGGGGAGCTGTTGCCTTCACAGCTAACATCCGTGGCGGGTGGCTAGCATACTGCCCTTCTGAGAAATCAACTTCCTCACCTCTGCAATGTATTAGACCCCCAGCTGGCTCCACTGTGGAAGTCCAGGGCTTCCATGTGACTCTAGTCTGCCAGTCTGCAGTGCAATGCACTGCTGCCACTGCACCACTGGGCTGGCCGCTGGCTCAGAGCAGCTTCGAACAACTGTTTCCCTCAAGGACACCGTCAGTAGTGAGCACTGTACCACTGGGCCTGGCGCTGGCTCAGAGCAGCTCTGAACAACTGTTTCCCTCAAGGCCTCTGTCAGTAGTGAGCACTGCAGCCACTGGGCCGGCCACTGGCTCAGAGCAGCTCTGAACAACTGTTTCCCTCAAGGACTCCATCAGTAGTGAGCACTGCATCCACTGTGCAGGCCGCAGGCTCAGAGCAGCTCTGAACAACTGTTTCCCTCAAGGCCTCCGTCAGTAGTGAACACTGCATCCACTGGGCCGGCCGCTGGCTCAGAGCAGCTTTGAACAACTGTTTCTCTCAAGGCCTCCGTCAGTAGTGAACACTGCATCCACTGGGCCAGCTGGGTGGCTCTGAGCAGCTTCGAACAACTGTTTCCCTCAAGGACTCCGTCGGTAGTGAGCACTGCACCACTGGGCCGGCCGCTGGCTCAGAGCAACTTTGAACAACTGTTTCCATCAAGGCCTCCATCAGTAGTGAGCACTGCATCCACTGGGCTGGCCGCTGGCTCAGAGCAGCTTTGAACAACTGTTTCCCTCAAAGCCTCCGTCAGTAGTGAGCACTGCACCACTGAGCCAGCCGCTGGCTCAGAGCAGCTTCGAACAACTGTTTCCCTCAAGGACACCGTCAGTAGTGAGCACTGCACCACTGGGCCGGCCGCTGGCTCAGATCAGCTCTGAACAACTGTTTCCCTCAAGGCCTCCGTCAGTAGTGAGCACTTCATCCACTGGGCCGGCCGCTGGCTCAGAGCAGCTTTGAACAACTGCTTCCCCTCAAGGACTCCGTCAGTAGTGAGCACTGCACCATTGGGCTGGCCGCTGGCTCAGAGCAGCTTCAAACAACTGTTTCCCTCAAGGCCTCTGTCAGTAGTGAGCACTGCATCCACTGGGCCGGCTGCTGACTCAGAGCAGCTGCGAACAACTGTTTCCCTCAAGGACTCTGTCAGTATTGAGCACTGCATCCACTGGGCCAGCCGCTGGCTCAGAGCAGCTTCGAACAACTGTTTCCCTCAAGGCCTCTGTCAGTATTGAGCACTGCATCCACTGGGCCGGCCGCTGGCTCAGAGCAGCTCTGAACAACTGTTTCCCTCAAGGCCTCCATCAGTAGTGAGCACTGCACCACTGCGCGGGTATATCAAGGTAGTGCAAGAAGGTGTTTCTGATGGCTAGCAACACAGCACCATCCAGTCCTACATAGGTCTATTACAGCACTGGGGCACTGGTGCAGAAGCTTTTAGAAAACTTTTGCGACATGCAGCTCCAGTCATAAATGGAGTAAAACTGGGCACCATTATGTTTTGGGTGGTTTTAATTGTAAACAAAATAATTAATTTTCAGGGGGTGCTGCTGAGCAGCTGACACGGAAGCAGCACGGATTTCATGCTTCCAAGAAAACCTTTATAAAAACTTTAAAATCAACATTTAAAAAAAAAAAAAATCTTTTATAATCTCCTATCAGATTTTTTCTGGTTCTGCTTTTCTCCAGGGTCAAAGTACAGTCTTCTGAGACTGTACTTAGCTCTGGGAGGACAGTAGGACTAGCAAACAAAAGATCAGGGGCCTGATATTCAAAACTTAGCCTGGGTGCTAAGGGGTGTTTGCCTGCAGTAACTGGGGTCTATATTCTGACACTCCACAGTGTGGCAAAACCCATTAGTGCCTGAGCACTCAGTTAACGCTGCACCCATGTAAATGAGGGTGTCCTCCCCTGCATACAGGTGCAGCTGGATATTGAGAAACCTGCACAGGCAATAAATGCCACCCGAACAGGTGCAAGTTACCACCTTTGCAAATCCTGACTTAACGGGGTGCAAGGCCCTGGTGGCAGCAAAGGTACTACAGCTGGCCGCTCCCTCACCCCTAGCCCAATGCACTTATGCATGCCCTAGACTGTCTAGTGGCACCCCCTACCTTCCGATTCCCATCCCCATAAGAGACAGTTTTTTCCCTGGTGTCCAGTGGCACCTCCTGCCCTCCAATTTTTTTTAATTTTATTTTATCCTCTTTTCTCGGCAGGTCCTCTGTCAAGCTGTGCCCTGGTCACGGTTCCCAGGCTCCCACCAACTGTCAATCCCCACATACTCCTGGTTACCCCCAGCTTTCCCCCCCAGACGGTGGGGTCGTGGCACTGGTTCCCCTAATTCCAGTGCCGCGGAACCAGTAACTAGTTGGGAGTGCGGTAACCGTGGCTAACTGAAGCCCAGGGAGGGCTTCATGTAGACCAAGGACCCATTCCTCCATTTTTCTTGTTTTTTTTTTTTTTCCCTCCTAGAGGTGGGGACGTGCAATGATGTCCTGCATCTGCCCCACCTCCATATAGACAAGCGCCGGTAGCTGCATGACTCCCGGCCTCTGCCAGGAGTCTGTATCGCACCAGGCACTTCCCCACCCTCCTCCCGGAGAAGAAGAGTAGTCCACAGGACACTCTATCCTTCTCCCCTGGCCGGCCCTACAGCGACCCGGGTCCATTCCCGAACCTGGGTCGCCGGCGTTGTAAGTGGAAATCCAACCACAGCACCGGCGGGCCGGCCTCGCCCTCTGATTTCTGTCCCCATAATAAATTAGTTCTTCCCTGGTGTCTATTGGCACCCCCTTTCCTCCAATTCCTGTCCTCATAAGAGACTACTTCTTTGCTGGTGTCTAGTGCCCCCACCGATTCTCATCCCTATAAAAGACTAGTTTTTCCGTGGTATCTAGTGGCACCCACCACTCCCCACCCTCCGATTCCCTTCACTGTAATAGACTAGCATTTCCCTGGTGTCTAGTGGCACCTCCAACCCTCCAATCCCTATCCTCATAATAGAAGAGTTATTCCCTGGCCTCTAGCGAACCCCCCCCCAGCCTGCATCAAGCAAACCACCCTGCCACCCCCTTTACCTGTGGTGCTGCCGGTGTCGAGCGGATCTGATATGGCAACTGGCACAGCCCTTCTCTTACCACCTCAGCTGTCTGCCACATGGAATGACAGGGAGCATGTGTACTGTCCACATAAATAGACAGTGGCAGGGTATTTCGCTCAGTGTAGGCAGTACAGAGAGGGGGTCACTAGATCCCAGGGAATTAACTCTTCTATTAAGGGGACAGGGATCGAAGGGCTGTGGGGTGCCACTAGACACCAGGGAAAAACTAGTCTATTACAGGGATGGGAATCAGAGGGCGGTGAGTGCCACTAAATACCAGGGACCGACTCTTCTATTATAGGGACAGGGATCAGAGGTCAAGGCTACCATTGGTCACCAGGGAAAAAACAGTCTCTTATGGAGACAGAGATGGGAGGGTGAGGGGTGCCATTGAACACCAGGGACTGGCTTTTTTTAAAATGTTTTTATTCTTTGTTAACATGTTTTCAGGGGCGACCCGGGAGGTTAACTGACTTGCTCAGAGTCACACAGTATGCAAGTGGAGGTTGTGGGAATCAAACCCTGGTCCATCTACTGGATGTACCAAGCTCATTCACAGCTTGTTACGCTAACCTCTAGGCTATACTGCCAACCCAGAAGGTTATGTCAGAAGTGGGATATTAACTCACGCTTCCATTTGGAGACCAGAAGCAGAGTCTTCCATTACAAGGATGGTGATACAGGGTGCCACTAGACACCAGGGAAAAACTAGTCTCTTATGGGGATGTGGATTGGAAGGTTGGGGAGGGGGCACTGGACACCTGGGAAAAACTAATCTCTTATGGGGACAGGGATCAGAGGGCGGGGATGCCACTAAACACCAGGGACTGAGTCTTCTATTATGAGGACGGTGATCAGGGAGAGCTACTAGAAACCAGGGAGAACTTCTCTCTTATGGGGACATGGATCAGAAGGTTAGAGGGCAATGGACACCTGGGAAAAGATCATCTCTTATGGGGATGGAGATCAGAGGGTGGGGGGGTGCCACTAGACACCAAGCACTGATTCTTCTATTATGAAGGCAGTGATTGAAAGGTGCCACTAGACACCAGAGGAAAAACTAGTCTCTTATGGGGACAGAAGTTGGAGGGCAGGAGGAGGCACTGGACACTAGGCACTGACTCTTCTATTACAAAGACGGTAATCATAAAATGCCACTAGAAACCAGGAAAAAAATAGTCTCTTATGGGGACAGGGATCGGAGGTTGGGGAGGCCACTGTACACCAAGGAAAAACTAGTTTCTTATGGGGACGGGGGAACGGGGGATCGAAGCCACCAGACACAAGGGACCGACTCTTCTATTAAAGGGATGGAAGGCTCACAGGATGGAGGTGGGGGGGGGTGCCACTAGTGCTGAATGACAAAAAAATCTCAGGTAATGATTTTTGGTAGTAAACAAAATAACACAAATCAAACACTACATGCTGCAATGAAAACAAACTAAATTCTGAAGCAAACAAACTCATATTAAACAGTCTATATGTACAGGAATGTGGCCAGCAGCCAACCTGTGAACAGCCTTCCTGCACAGTTCCTTAGGCAATCGTGGTTTATTAACAAAATCCTCCAATTTTTGTCTATAAAAATGGCTGTTCTTGAACACCAGCAGAAAGAGTAGCTCCTCAGCTGAACAAGCTTAAATTAGTACCTGGGCAGATAGGAGAACATTTAAAATGGTCCAAGGCAACAAGGTGGCTGCCAACATGAATGGCGCCAGGCCGAAAGACTCAAAAGCAGGCAGTAGTAAGGAAAGCCATACCAGAATGGGAGATCAGGAGGGATCTCAACCAACAAACACTGCTTTGTTACATGCAACCCAGGGTCTGGATCGCAAACTGGAAGACTTCCAAACGGTGTTGAAACAAGTACATAATAAAGTGGAGATGCTAGGAGAGGGATCAAAAGAAATGGCCAAAACGGTCTACAGGGCTCTTACCGTAGGGTCTTGCCTGACTAAAGAAAACTATCTACTTTGGCGGCCCCTGAAGAACGTAGAAAATGCCATAAGATCTACACATATCAGAGTGCTAGGATTGCCGGAGAAGATGGAGGGAGAGAGCCCAATACCTTTTCTGCAAGATTGGCTTCAGGACTTGCTTCAGTTCGAAGTTGCTTTCACCATATTGAAGGCTTATTGGGTTGCGCCACAAGGAGAAGGCCCAAGAATGCAACTGGAGATTCTGCACCTCGCACACTAATGGTGGAACTTCAAACATCGGCTCAGCGGGACATAATTCTGCAGAAAACAAAGATCTTAAGTCCCCTTACCTGGCAAGATGTATGAGTGCATTTGTTTCCAAACTTAAGCTATGTTACGAGGACGAAAAGGAAAAGCTTTGATGGAGTCCAGGCGCGACTCCGTACGTTGGGGTGCACCATGTTATGCTAATGCCTGCAAGCCTGAGTATTTTCTATGGCAGCAAGGCCTACCAGTTTTTGGAGGTGATAGAAGCGGTGAAACTACTGGAAAAGATAGAAAAGCAGTTCTCAGCTTGAGGGGACTCTTCTGACTCAGAGGGTGAACAGGAAACCTGATCGAATTAATTAAAAGAGGGGACACTGCAACTCGAAGGAAAATGGAGAGCAAGGGGACTGGTTGTGAGACATTGTTTGGTTAAAACTTGATTTCATTAGTGGGAAGAAGCTTTAATCCTGACAACAGGTACCATGTAGATTTTCTCTATATGTTCTGGGGATTTAGGTACCATGAGGTTGTTTAAACAGAGGGTGACTGAGGGTGTGCTATGTCTGTCTTCTCCCCCTCCCCCCTTCTACTCCAGCTTCCTTTCCCTTTCCCTCTCGAACATTCGCTGGGCTAGCCACTAAAGAGTAGAGGTTAACGTTTTAAGTTAATGAGTGTAACACTAATGGAGGGGAAATGTAGTTCATTTAGGGACATTCGTTCACAAAATGTTCTTTTATATAGAAATATAAGTATTCACTTATTAGTAGTCTACTATTGTTTTATTTTTCTTTCTGCTTGTCAATATAAACTGCGTATTGTTTTTATATGTGTAACCCCTAGATGGCGCTATCCCAGGGGCTACTACCCCTGCCTGATTTGCCACTAACAGGTTGAGGGGCCTGGATCCAATGGCGGGTGCCTCCACCCAGAGGTCAGGGTTTGCAATAGTTAAACTAACTTGGTCACAGCCCTCTGGGACACTGCAACCCCCCTTTCTTCCCACTAGTGGCCCACACAATATATCAGGATTGCCTTCACAGTATACACTTACCCCCAGGACTGATTCCGGCACTGGGACCTCCTGTGAAATAAGATACAGTGCAACAATCACAGTACAGTACTTTAACATAGACAATTACCTTAGGCAGTATAACTTTGCTGAAACAAGCAGCTCTGATTTATTTAGGGGGATATAACAAGGACAGGGGGAAATCAGGTTAATTAGCTTATCACTCTACTCATCTACCTATGGCTCTGTGCACAGGCCTATCCCTATCAGTTACTGTCCCTGGGTACCCAAGCCCTAGTGGCTAGTCCAAACCGTGGCAGCTGGTAGGGGCCCTTTCACACAGAGAAAAGAAAAATTAGTTAAACAGTCAGCAGTACAGTAATTCCATTTGGATTTAATGTGGCAATTCAACAGGGAGCGACTCTGAATTAGTACTCACGACCTCCAAACAAGATAGGGTCCTTCAATGTCAGCAGGGCTACTCTTGAGCTCCAAGAGACTCCTCACACATTTATATGGTAAACAGTCACAGGCAAAGTCACTTAATGGCAGCAGGATTCACTTGAGGTACACAAACCTCTTCACACATTTATATGGTAAAAGAAAGCACTATACCAGGCAGGCTGCATCTCTATCCCGATCGCAATTACTGCACAATACCCGGGAGAACACACAGCAGATTCAGTTCCTGACAGACAGAGTGCAAATCAGCAATTTCTCCAGTCTTCTACAGGGTGAGCCTGGTTTCTACTCTTCAGATATCCTTTGATTCTCTTCACAGGACGGATTCAGTCCTAACAAGCAGTTACACAAGCTGCAGACCGGAACTCTGGACCTTACACATGTTTTTTGACTAAAACTGTGCACTGAAGGAGCACAGGGTTCCTTTCCCCTTCACTGCCAGAGCTAAACTGAACTCCAACAGACAAAACCGGGCACTTCCTTTGAGTTCCTCCCAGTTCTTGACTGGATTGGCTGTCACTCACAATAGACTGCTGCTGTTGGTCCAAAAAGGCGCCGAAGTCTAAACTACATCTCCCAGGTCACTGCCCATACAATCCTCTTGTGGCTGGCTCAGATTATGAGTCCAAGTTCTGATTCGTCCAAGGCACCATTTTAGAGCTAGCTTACCCCACACTGATTGGTCCAGTTCAGCAGTTCAAAACCAGAATGGGGAACTAGGCAGACACAGTTCTGACTGCAAAGAAAGCAGGTTAGACAAACTGTAATTTCATTATTACTCTAAATGATTTCTGGCAAACAGTTACATCTTTCAGATAGGTTCCCTTTGCACTCCTAGTGACTGCAAAATGGAGTGAATTGGCAGCAGGCTCGAGTGGTACTCAAACAGAGAAGCACACAGTCCCCCATACAACTAATTATGTCTGCAAGCAGACAGCTCTTAAAGAGACAGTACCAGAGGCTCTAAAACACTCACTGATAAATGGCTTAAACGCCAAACACCATTCAGGCTTAGAGCATTCAAGCAAGCTCCTGGAAGTCTTTTGGGAACCCCCATTTGCAGGGGGGTTACACCCTTCCTGGCCTGGGAAAGCTTGACGTCCGCGTCAAGCAAGTACCCCCATAAGTTTCAACTGCAACCATACACATTTGCATTAGGCTCACACATGTAATCATCAGTCAATACATCATTTTACCAAGAACACATTTCTGAAACATTGCAGTACGTCACTCTTTACACAGTATTACACACACATTGTACCATAACTCAAGTTATTACCTCTTGTACATGAAACCTAAAGAGAGGGCCCTTCCTATCAGTTACCTTAGGGGCTGGATGGGGCAAGGGCACCATACTTAGAGGGCAACACAAGTAACTTGGAGTTAGCACTGACGCTCAGTTTGGGCAATGAGCTCGGGGACACATACACTCCTTTATGGACAACATTGAGAGGCAGATCCACTGGCGCCCAGGGAATCATAACTGAGGTGCACCACAGGCTTTACAGCTCGACCAGTCTTTCTAGGGGAACTGTTACAGTCTCTGCACTCTGAGCCTCATTTTCAGCATTGTCCTCACTTGTCAGGGGAGTCTCCATGGGGTGAGAGGCTAGAACTTGGGGCACTTTCAGCTCCAGGAGTTACAGTTTCTGAGTCCACAACATTTGGCTCCATAGAGAGCTTTCGGACACTGGCAGTGGACTGTCAGGGCACTCAAAATACTCTTCTTGTTCTGGTGTATCACCAGTCTGACCCAATCCATCATTTTCCTCCCTGAAAGCTCAAACAGTTCAACCATGCACAATGATTCCATTTCCTCTGATGTGATGCTTTGCACTTCACTTTCTGGGAGCAATGGCTCCAGGATGAAGCTGGGGACTTAGACAGTCCAGAAGGCCCAGCTTCGTCTCCAGTATTGACTAGGGTATTGCCCCGAAACAATTGACTCAGTTCGTAAGAAGGATAGTATTCAAAGTCACTCTCACTTTCTTCTGATATGGACTGACAGTCATGCTCAACTGGGACTTGTGGAGGGAAGACTTTAACTCTGCTTCTGTAGGTACAGACTTTCTTGATCTTTTCTTAGCAGCAGCTCTAGTCACTGGTCCAGAGGGGCATCTTCTAGGGGCTCAGACTCAATTAAGATTTGTCCAATGGGCAGTAAATGATTTCTATGCATTGTTTTTACATCTTTTGAATTATTCTCAGGCCTTACTTTGTACACTGGCAGATCATCTAGTTTGCCCACTACAATGTGAGGAGATGGTGCCATCTGTCAGCAATCTTGTGTTTGCCATGCAGTCCCAGATTTCTTAGCAATACCCGATCTCCTCCTGGAGTTCCTGTGCTTTCACCTTTTATCATACCTTTCTTTGTTGGCCAGATTTCTTTTGGCAGCCATGGTTTGAGCCAGTTGGTACGCATGAGTTAGCTGGGCCTTTAACTTTTGCACATACTGTAAATAGTTGTCAGCTTGAACCCCATCAGGTGAGACCCCAAAACACACATCTACTGGTAGTCGAGCTTCTCTTCCAAACATCAGGCGGAGGGGGGGGAACCCAGTGGCATCACTTTTGGTGCAGTTATAAGCATGTACCAGGGTGCTAATTTGTTGGCTCCATCTAGGCTTGTCCTTTGGGTGCAGGGTGCCTAGCATATCTAGCAAAGTGCGGTTGAAACGTTCAGGCTGTGGGTCCCCCTGGGGGTGGTAAGGAGTGGTTCTGGACTTTCGCACTCCCCACAGAGAAAGCATCTCTTTGATCAGACGACTCTCAAAGTCTCTCCCTTGATCAGAATGGATTCTTTGTGGAGCCCCATAGTGAACAAAAAAGTTTTCTACAAGTACTTTGGCCACAGTGGATGCTTTCTGGTCTTTGGTGGGGAAAGCTTGGGCATATCTCGTGAAATGGTCAGTGACCACCAGCACAATACTGATATTTCTTTGATCTGACTCTAAACTCAGAAAATCAATACAGACCAGCTCCATGGGTGCACTGGTGGTGATGTTAACAAGGGGAGCAGCCCTCTGGGGCAAAGCTTTCCTCTGTAAGCAGCGACTACAAGTTCGAATGTGTTGCTCCACATCAGCCCCCATCTTAGGCCAATAGAATCTGGATCTCACCAAGTCAAGTGTTCTGTCTATACCAAGGTGCCCCATGTGGTTGTGCAAGGACATCAGTACTGAGTCTCGAAAGGCAGTGGGCAGCACTAGTTGTTGTTTGTCTACTTGTCCCCCTCTGTCTACTGTTTCTCTGTATAACAGTTTATTGATCAGTTTCAACTTAGGACCTTCTTTGTATAACAGTGCAGTTCTCAAATCAGTGGAGCGTAATTTGGACACATCTTTTCCTGCATAGAGGGCTTCTAAAGCTGCTTTGATCATGGGATCGCGAGTTGAGCCACTGAATACTGTCATTGTCCAGCTGAGGCAGTGCACCAATGTCTATTGCAGAAAAGTGGCAATAAGCAGCAGGTATGCAATTCTCAGAGGGTCCCAAGCAATCCACCATGCAGTCCACTGCGTCCGTGGACATTTGTTCCTCTCTGTCAAACTTCCGGCAGAGTGCCTGAATGTCAGGTTCTGCCAATCGGACCCAATCATTCTGGAAAACAGGCCTCCGGGAGAGAGCATCAGCATCTATGTGGTTCAGACCTGCTCGGTATTCGAGAGCATAGTCATATGTAGATAATGCAGAAAGCCACCTATGGCCAGTGGCATCCAACTTAGCTGAGGTCTGCACATAGGTCAAAGGATTATTGTCAGTTTTACTAGTATTTTTAGCCCCATACAAGTACTCATGGAATTGGTCAACAATAGCCCACTTCAAAGCTAGGAACTCTAACTTATGTACAGGATAGTTCTTTTCGGATGGGGTCAGGCTTCTACTGGCAAAGGCCACTGGTCTCAGGCCATTCTCGTGCTCTTGGTACAACACAGCCCCCAACCCTTGCAAGCTAGCATCAGTGTGCAGGACGTAAGGTTTTCTTGGATCGGCATAGGCCAGCACTGGAGCATGGGTAAGTTGATATATGATCTCATGAAAAGCAGTCTCACAATCAGAGTCCAGCTAACCCCAAATACTTCACTCGGACGAAAATACACTCTTTCAGTCTTGAGGACTTGACTTTGGTATTTTTTGGGTTGGGGATACCCTTGAGTAAGGTTAAGTAAAGGGCGGATCACTCTTGAATAGTCCTTGATGAACGCCGATAATAACCACAGAATCCCAGGAATCTTTGCAGTTCTTTTAGATTTTTGGGCTGTGGCCAGGTGGTCAAGTGCTCAACTTTACTTGGGTCGGTCTCTATTCCTCGGTGGATACTATGTGTCCCATACTTTACTGATGTTTGAAAGAATTGACACTTATCAATGGACAGTTTAAGGCCAAAGTCCTCCAGTCGGTCCAATACCTTAAATAATCTGCTCTCATGTTCCTCCAGTGAGCTGCCAAACACAATAACATCATCTAGGTATACCAGGCACTCTAGTAAGTTCATGTCCCCACTGCACGCTCCATCAATCGTTGAAAAGTGGCTGGGGCACCTGAAATCTTGAGGCATCCTCATGAATTCATAGAAGCCAAGCGGACAGATAAAGGCTGTCTTCTCACGGTCCTCTGGGGCCATCGGGATCTGGTAGTACCCACTGCGGAGATCCAGCACAGAGAACCACTTGCTCCGCTTAGGCAGTCCAAAGCATCCTGAATGCGGGCATTGTGTACTGATCAGGGATAGTCCGCCGGTTTAAGGTGCGATAATCCACGCACATCCTTACTGTCCCATTCTTTTCCTCACTACCACAATGGGAAGCATAAGGGCTTCTGGATTCTTGTATTACACCAGCAGCTAACATCTCTTGCAGATGCCGTCTCACATCATCTATATCAGCAGGTGCCAGGCGTCGAGACCTCTCACGAAATGGTCTTTCGTCATGCAGCCGGATATTGTGCTCAGCTCCTTGCACGCATCCACGTCCCATTCCTTTAAAGAAAACACCTGGTCTCTCTGGGCAAACTTCTCACTGATCCTCACTTTCCATTCAGCTGGCAATGGGGAGTCGCCGAAATCAAACAAGTCAGGCGTTACTCTGTCATTCTTCCTCAAACTCTTGCTGCTGGGTAGCACTGCAGTATCTGCACAATGCACATTAGCCAGGATGCAACCTCTATTTACTCGAATGTCTCTTTCAGACACATTATGAACTTGGACCATTACCCTTCTAGCATAAGCATGGGCTCTAGCGGGCAAAATACTAGGCTTGACCAGCAGTCCCTCTGGCAATTTTCCATCGCCTGGTGCATCCAACATTAATATTTCATTCTTAACATCCTTTCTGATATGGACCTCTCCCTGTAAGGTACACTGGGCATTTGGCGCCAGGATCAGAGACTCAGGATCCTTCTGGAAGTCTTTTGGGAACCCCCATTTGCAGGGGGGTTACATATGTGTAGGAGGGTTATGTGTGTTTTTTTTATCCTGATGTTTAGGATGAGGGATTTTAACTCTTTGATAGGGTGCACAATACTAGTGGGTCAATTTCTGATATTCTGGCTCATGGTTGCAACGGTCAGCTTGGGACTTTTATATGGAATGCTAACTGTTTTTAACATCCAGCTTTAAACGAGTAGATGTGTTCACTGAATTTTAATTTGTAGGAAGAATCTAGCGAACCCCAAGTGAGGTAACATTAACAGGGGTGCTTAGATATTTAGTTACTGTTAAATTTTACAGCTTACCTGATAAGCGAATGTACTTGTATGACTGCCTGCCTAATGGATATATCATGTAATGTATTATTGTATAACTCAACAGAGTTTTAAATAGCTGGTATAGCATAGCAAAACACTATGCAAAAAGGGGGTAATGCTAACCATTTCCAAAAACACGTAGCAGTAGACTGCTAACCATTTTTTCAGTGAGTCTATGGCACAGTAGACAAAATTAATAAAAGCATATATATATTTTAAAATTTTGCTAACCATTCTGTGCCAAATGCTATGCATTTTTACAGTTGATTAGCACTTTCACATGTAAAACTGCTAATCAATTTTTTCAGCTTATTTAATATCCTGGTCAATAAAATATAATTAAAAAAAAAACAGTCTATATGTACATCCCAGTGTAAATGGGCTGTACATATAGACTGTTTAATTAAAAAACTAAATACTAGGCTAGGGGCCCTCAACAGAGTTAGGTGATGTATTCCCATAGAAGCTAGAAAGCGAACTGTTAATACCATGGTCATCCATCTTTTTGTTTATAGAGATGTGGTTTATGGGGGTGTCAAGAAGGGGTCTGGACAAGCTGAACGTGGTCTATAATAGGTTTGCCCGTTTCATCCTAGATGCCCCTCGGTTAACTCACCATTGTCTCCTGTATCGATCTCTGGGATGTGTAAGTTGGACTGAACACAGACATCAACATATTCTACACTTATCAAAATCTTTCACAGAAAACTCTACTCTACTTAAGTAATTTATTTCACGTTCATACAGTAAGTGGTTTAAGGACAGCTGGTAATGTGGAACTTAAAGTCCCAGTGTTAAAAACACCCAAGGGGAACTCATCTATTGTCAGTCTTGGACCCAGAGCCTGTAATGAACTACCACAACTTTTAAAATTAATGGGGAAGGGGCCAGCCCACTGGTGCAGAGGGCTGAGGCACTGGATGTCGTACCTCTCACCATGCCGGCGACCCAGTTTTGCGAATGAGCATGGGTTGTCAGGGGTCAACGGTGGGGGGGGGGCTGGGAGAGGATAGAGTGGCCGTCAGGCAGCTCTCCTCTCCTGCATTGGGGAGGAAGGCCTATCTGTCGCTTGGCTGTCACTGAGTGGATGCTCAGTGGTAGTGTCGGAGCACTGGGGGGTTGGCACTACACTGGATGAGCGGACCGGGCTGCGAATCTCCACGCAAATGCACTGCCATAAATGGCCGAGGCCCCAGGGATGTAAAGGGAGAAAATCAGGCGGAAAAATAACCCCTGGAGGCAGAATGAAGACCGAACCCCCGCAGGCTCCACACCAGTGGCTGGGCACGCAGCACAAATCCTAAGGCAGAGGATGCCAGTGCAAGGTAAGTCCCAGGGGAGCCAGGTGACAGGACTGTGGGGGTTGGTCAGATTGGGTCAGCCATGGAAAGGAGAATAAAGAGAAATAGTAAAAAAAAATAATTAAACGGTAAAGTGTCATGAAATTTGATACAAAACCTGGTTTATAAGTGAATCCACATTGCCTAAAAGCTGCTGTATTTATAAGCAAAATGGTTAACTAGGCAATTTGTATAAATGTTCTTAATTTTAAAGACCTAGCTTAGAATCAGTCATTGCAACAATCTGCACGTTTTGCTGTTAAACATGTTTTCAATACATCTTAACAAGGATAATATATCAATATATAAAATATAAAAACATTCATATTAACCTGTAGTGCTGTATATGCCTTGGAACCTAGGAATGTATGTTGAATATGTACTATTCCATAATTCAATAACTACAAAGTTTTAAAAAAAAACTATGTTTTTAATAATGTTGTTGTTTGTGTATGGTTGTATGAATGATGGACCCTACTGTAAATGAGCCTTTGCTCAAATGGGCTATCCTTTTCTTGATTTTCAAGAATAAATTATTACTACTACTACTACCAGACTCCAGGGAAAAAATAGTCTCTCACAGGGATGAAGACCGGTGGGACGGGGGGTGCCACTGGACACTAGAGAGGTCAAGTCACTTGAAGCGACAGGCGCTTGGGTGCCGCTTGTCATCCTACCTGCATGGGGGTGGTCTCTCTGAGACACAACTTTCCGCCACTTCCCATGCAAATAAGCCCATAATTGGCATGCATGCCCAATGGACTCATCTGCATGTTGCCAGTTGCATATCGCACTGGGGGCTCCGGGCACTATCAGGTCTGGGGGCCGTGTTCTCTGCACATCCCTATGGGCCGCACAGAGCTCAGATCTCTGTTGGGGCAGCACTACTTGATGTCATGCTGCCCCAACATGCCCCTATTTTCAGTCGGATAGTGCCAGTGTGCTATCTGACCAAATATATAGCATCCCCAGGGTCATGCGCATGGGCAAGTGCAGTGCAAACCTTTGCGCTCTGCTTCTGCTCATATTCCAATACTGGGCCCCAGAGTTTCGATAAACTCTAAAATGCATTGCAGGCTACTGAATCTCCCAAGTGCAGCCTACTGCTCTGACGTCCGCTGAAGGAGATTCTGGGATTTGTAGTAACAGAAGCTGTCACCCTAGAAGTGAACAAAATGAAACTGATAACAATCTATCATACAAACAGTAAGTACACCAAAATGTTTTTGCACAGAAAGTGCTCACTGGGACTAGCCTTACGGCGAAGTGTGAGGCCACTGTTGGTACTAACTGTTCCTCGCTAAGGTTATCCCCCCTCCCAATCTGTGTTGTGCTAAAGAGCTGGTGTCATACGTTGAACTTTTGTAAGCTTTCTTATGTACTTTTTGAATGCTACACAGCTATCTTCCTGTGGAATATAGGTTTGTGAGTTTTTCTTGCAAAATCTAGCGCACATAAATTAAGAAATACAATAATTGTCTTTTTTTCTCCTGCAATTTATTTATTTTTTGTATTATCTGTTTTCTCCCTAGGCAGACCTGGTCATCCACTCCTTCGGGCAACCAAGCCTACCCCTGACACCGATCCCCTGTCACCGTCCACTACCACTCATCATGTTGGAGCCTCTGGTTGTCACAGTGTATCCCTTCACGGGGGGGGGGCCCCCTCCCCATGGTCACGACTGGGGAGGGGAGACTTTTTGTGCCCACAAGCACTTCTATCTGCACCAGAATCACAACGAGGGTGTAGCATGGACACCTCTGACTTTACGGCGGTCAGGCGGGCCATCATCTGGACAGCAAGGCAGCCATTTTTTCCCCATTGTTTCTCCCCGTCCACCCCCACCCATTGGTGCCACACGCATGCAGTGTCCCGGCCGAATGCACTAGCGGCGTGTGGTCACCTATGCCGCAAGGTGCATCACCACAGGCCAGCCAATAGGAGCTGCTCAAAGGAAAAGCTGGCTTCCATGCCCCTCCCCGGAGGACAGCATTCATCAGACATTCCTAACTCTCCCTGCCGGTCTCTGCTCCTGCCGTCCCGGGGTTGGGCGTGAACCCAGGTCGCCAGTGTGCCAGGCGAATCCCCTTTGCCCGGTGCCACAGAGCCTGGCTCCTGCAATTTATTAACCAAAAATCACCTCGCTAAGATGCAACATCTCATTTTCAGTTTGGATCCTGCTTCCACCCAGTTTTACAGCAGGTAACACTGAAGCACAGGGGGTTAAATGCAGCAATTTGCTCAAAGTCAAACAGAGCCAGTGGCTGAGGTGGAATTCAAAACCTGTGACCATCACTCACAGTTCAGAGATCTAACTATTGGACCACATGGCACTCCTGAACACCCTTGTGGCCCTCCCAAATGCCATACTGTCTTCCAGAACCCAACACTGTCCTCCCGAACACCAAACTGCTACCTCCCAACCCGAAGACCTGGGTTAATGTGTGAGTCCTGGAATCCCACATCAAGGCTGGCTCAGGGCTGCACGGGTCACCGAGGTGGAGGTGCCTGGTTTCCATGGAGAGACGGCGCAGATGCATGGCACTCATCCCTTCAATCAAAAAGTATTCCTCTCATATCTGAAGGAAGGGTGCAGCCATGGCCACCCCCAACTGTTGAGATGGGGGACAGGGCAAAAATGAGTAAAGAGGTGCATATAATGGAAAGATATAAATGCAGTTTCCAAACTAGTTATCAGTTTTGGGTTCAACAATGTATGGTCAACTCTGCAAGTTAGTATAAAGAGGCACAAGGGTACCGACTTGAGAGCCGGAGTGAGAAGGCTGAGTTCCAGATAAATCACAAAACAAACATTTATCAGGGGAAAGGATTTGGGAACCTAACTGCTACAGTCCACGCACAGGTGAATAAAACAAAGGAGAGATCAGGTTAATATTACCAATATGGCAGAATATGTATATGGACTACTGGCTACCTCCAGCAGAACAACTGGACGGCCACCTACAGGCACATGGAAAGCTGATATGGCAGCCAGATGCATTTTCAGTGAGGAATTCTGCAGGCCTGAGTCCAATAAGGACATCATGACAATGTTTTTTCATTGGAATGAATAAAGTAAAAACAATTAACAAAAACAGGTGACAAAATAATTACAAAAAGAATAAACAGAACTGCACTGGATACAGGAGTGGAACATGCAAGGAAAGAGCCTGATTCACAGTTGAAATTTTGATATAACGTGGTTGCAAAACTTGCGACTGGCGTGAGGTCAGTGGATGAACTGGACTGACTATTGCTCTAATTTTGTCCTGCAGATTCTATAGGTAGGAACTTAGTTGGACCTTTTGGTCTTTTTTCTGTCTCTTGACTCCTACGAGTGGCATTCCCCTTTAAATTGAAAGTAACTTTTACCCTGGTCTGCCATGCACACACTTCAGCTAATGATACAGATCACCAGAAATATTACACCTCCCATCTAGTGGCAAATAGCAAAGGAATACTATATCAGATGCATCTGCTGTGATTTGGGAACAAGCTCGTGCCCCTCACCCTTTTCCCAGCTGTGTCTGTACTAATAGCAGGATGCAGCAGAAACAGAAGTACTCACAGACACAAGAAATGATCAACACTAAAAGCACATAAATAAAACTAAATCTTCAACTCCACATGCCTGCGCTCCATTCATTTCTCATTTGTCAATCCTAATGCTTAAAAATTGCATTTAATCATAATAAATAACAAGATTAATTGGACATATATTGAGCACTTCACTCATGCTGTTTGTCTTATTGCGTACAGGCACGTGAAATTCCTCTGTAAGCAGAGAAGCAGCTTCCTAATTATGGGACTGCAGGAGTTTCAGGTGTTGACAAGGCAGCACTTGTACTGTTAACCTGCCAAGGGCAAACAGCTGCCTCGCAACTTAATCCACCCTACTTACTTGCAAGCCCCATTCATGGTGGTGGTTCAGGAGCGTCAAGATGCTGCAGTAAGTCTGGGGTAGCAGTTTGTGGGCACAAGCGTGTGCGTGTGTATCCCCCAAAATTCCAAGGGTGTAGGACCACTAGGAAAAGACCAGTTACGTACTTACCATAACATTAGATCTTCAAGAATCTCTTAAATCAGGCCACACCTTTGGAACTTATAGCTGCCAGGCACTAGGACCACATGCAAGCAGTCAGCCAGGGTCCACCCACGGAGACATCAGACATCGGCATATGCATAAAGGTGGATGACCCCTCTTTTCCTCAGTTCCCCACTGGACATCTGCTCAGAGATCTTCCCTCTAGGGAACCAGAGGCATGTTTACATGGTCACATTTACACTGCAGTAACCCTAGGGCTCTGGTTACTCCAGTGCAAAGGCTTCTGTGTGGACATTTACTCAGTTGGGGTAAGGCGCACACTACAGCACTCCCAGATTCTCTGGCAAACTGAAGACGCTGAGCGAAGCGAGCAGCTTAACCTGCAATGTGGACAGTCTGCGCCGTGGTAACCCAGCCATTTCCTGTGCCTCCACGGGTACAGACCGCAGCCCTGGCACGTGCACTGCTACGGTGACGTGGACTCGTGCATGAAGAGTTTGGGTTTTCTTAACTGCTGCGAGCCAAACAGGTTCCCCGAAGGAAGCCAGACTCCTGAGCTCGGCAAAGTAGAGGACATTAAAAAATGAGAACTGTAAGGTACATAGTTCATTTATTTTTTTGAACTATGAAGCCATGATTTTGGGCATGCGCGTTAGTGTCACCACCTATGTCAGCGAGCAGCCGTCCGGCCCCCAGACGCATGACCCCTCACCAGGGCAGACTGTAGCAGTGCTAAAAGGGACCATAACAAGCATACCAGACATCACAGGTGGTTGGGACCACACTGTTGGGGTCAGAATTTTGAACCGCTACTGCTGTGTAAACACAGCGCAGGAGAGACCCCAGCCCTCCATATACCAGGTGAGACAGAGGGCTGAAAAATGTAGCCATAGACAGCAGCACAAGAATCCTTTGTCACAAACCCTAAGGAGGAGGGGGCACGGAAAAGTTGGAACTGGAGAGTTAGGCACTGGAGTTTTGGGCTCTGGAAGCTTCGTCACAAGTGAGTGTGTGGACATTTGGTTACAATTGTTGTCGCGCATTCTCGTAGTCTGACTAGTCTCCCTTCCCTCCCTTAGAGTTGCTGTGTTTAAGTCCATGAGTGTGCGTCATCGAAGCATACTGGCAGCGTAATGTAGAGTTGTAAATGGGCTTGTTACATCCAGCAGACTTGGGTTCGATTCTTACAACCTCTGTGTTTTTGCAGTTGTCTGTTTAATTTGTTTTGCCATGAGTGACTTAAATCGTGCCTCCCAAGTTGCGTCCCCAGAATTTAGAACAGTAAATCTCAGCCCCTCGACCCCGGGTTTAGAAAAGTAAATCTCCTCCCAACTCCCTCCGAGTTTAGAATGTAAAATCCCCAAGTCAGCGGTTCTTGCTTCATTGGTGGCATGCAGTTATTGCTGACAGCATTTTGGCTATGTGTGAACTGACCCTGGCATTTTTGTTTTCACAGTTTTGCAGTGGACCCCACTTAAACTATAGTTATGTAAGACCTTACTGTAACAGTAGATCTTAGAGATGAGCTCCTGCAGCAGACTATACCAGAAGGACTATGCCGCTAGGCACTAGGACTCCACGGAAAACTTCTAGCCAGCAGTACACAACTGGGGTCCACCCCTTTTGTCGGTCCACCTACCAACGTCACCAGCTGTATAAAGGGGTGGACCCCAGCCCCACCTCAGTTCACTCGCCAGAGACCCGAAGACAGTTACTCAGCAGGAGAGCTCTGAGGCAGGTACCAAAGTAAATCTCAAAAAGAGAAACATAATAGGGGGATGGAGGGAGGGAAAATAGCGGCTGCTGCAGGAGCTCATCTAGAAGATCTATTGTTACGGTAAGTTCTAACGTAACTGTACTATCTTACTTCGAATAAGAGCTCCTGCAGCAGGCTACACCATAAGGACAGAGTCCCAAGCAGTGTCCCTCAGGGAGAAGAAGGGAGGCAGGAGAAAAGATAAACCTTCAAGGAAAAAAAATAGGTCTTTGTGCTTTAAATCCCACCACCCACCCACCCCCTTTTTTTTGTCTCACAAAATTAGGCCTTGAAGCACAGCGATGCCAAATCTAGCCCTTTTCTGGAGGCAATATCCAGGGTGTAGTGCTTAACAAAGGTGTGTGCCAAATTCCACGTAGCGGCAGCACAAATATCCACTGTAGAGACATTTTTCATGGCTGCAAAAGACGCAGCCATCCCCCTTGTGGAATGTCCCTTAACCGGTCCCGGCAAGGGTTTATCATACTCATTGTAAATGAACGCGATGCAACTGGTCAACCATTTGGACATGGTTTGCCTTGCCACTGGTTTCCCCAACACTTTGGGAGCAAGGGAAATGAATACCTGATCTGATTTCCTGATCAGCTTGGTACAATCTAAATAATATCTAAGGATCCTGTGGACATCTAAAGTATGAAGAAGAGCCTTCCCCTTATTTGAATACTCAGGGTAGTAAACCGGAAGAGAGATGTCTTGATTCAGGGTTAATTCAGACATCATCTTCGGGAGAAACTTAGGACTGGTGCGCAGAGACACCCTGTCTCTGTGAAAAACTAAATAAGGTTCCCTACACATTAGGGCTTGCAGCTCCGAAATCCTTCGAGTTGAAGTGATGGCAACTAAAAATAACCTTTTCCAAGACAGAAAACGCAGGTCGCAATCCATGGCCAGTGCAAAGGGAGGTAGAGACAATTTTTCCAGAATGAAAAGTAAGTCCCAAGGGGGGACAGGATCCCTAATGGGGGGCCGGGTTCATGTGAAGTATGCCCTAAGAAAGGTGTGTGTGAGAGCCAGCTGTCCTATCTTCTTGCCCTCTACAGTCGAGTGATACGCTGAGATGGTGCAGAGATGCACCTTTACAGAAGAGTAAGCTAGCCCCTTATCCAAAAGTGAAAGAAGATATTCCAGGATTTAATTCACCGAATAAAAACATTGGGTCCAGGGAACGTGCAGCTTCCCAGATGCAAAAACGTTTCCATTTCATGGCATAAGTAGCTCTTGTAGAGGGCTTTCTTGCCTCTACAAGTACCTCTGCCACCCTTTGCGAAACCCCATGCCTGGAAATGGCCAAGTCTGTAGGAGCCAGGCACGTAGGTGTAAGGACCGAAGGTCTGGATGGACCAAAGTTCCCATATCCTGAGGGAGCAAGTGGGGACGAATTGGTAGCTGAAAGGGTGGTTCCATTGCCAGCTGCTGCAGTAGCAGAAACTGTATCTGGCGTGGCCAAAGAGGAGCTACCAGGATCACTGTGGCGTGATCTGCCTGTAGTTTGAGGAGGACTCTCTGAAGAAGAGGGAAGGGAGGAAATGCATACAGGAACCTCCCTGTCAAGCAGAGGGACAAAGCGTCTCGCCAGAAAACACCATGCCCTGGATATAGTGAGCAGAAACTGAGCAGTTTTGCATTGCACAGGGGCGTAAAGAGGTCCAGCTTTGGACTTCCCCATTTCTCAAAGAGGTCGTCCACCACTTCTTGGAGCAACTCCCGCTCGTGGTTTTTGGATCACGAGCAGCTGAGCTTGTCTGCCAGGACATTTTGAACTCCTGGAACATGGACTGCCGTTAAGGTGAGCCTGTGTTCTATCGCCCAATACCACATTCTCATGACTTCTCTGCACAGAGGGTAGGAGTGCATCCCTCCCTGCTTGTTGATATAGAAGACCACCAACATGCTGTCTGTTTGAATAGACAGGAGACCCTGGGATAGGGGAGTCTGAAAAGCCTGCATGACGTACAGAATCACCCTCATATCTAGGATGTTGATGTGCAGGGACACTTCTATATCTGGCCATGTGCCCAGAGTATGGAGATTCCGAAAATGAGCTCCTAGACCAGATGCATCCGTGGTAAGGATCTGGGTTGGTGAATCTGTCTGGAACTGAACTCCGGACTCTAGTCTGGGTGAAGTCAGCCACCAAGACAGCTCTTGTTTGACAGCCACATACCCTTATCGGTTGGTCTAGACTGTCGGATGTCTGGTTCGACTGCACCCTCCAGTTCCACTGGGGAATTCTCATATGAAGGCATGCTAATGGTACCATAGATATAGCCGCTGCCAAATGACCTAGGAGCTGTAACATTGTTCGTGCCATGACCAAATTGGCTGCAGCTACTCTGGAGACTTGGTTTCAGAAGGGAGGAAGGCTCTCCCTTGTTGGGTATCCAAAACTGCCCCTATGTACTGAAGGTGCTGACAGGGCCAGGGACAGGACTTCGGGAGACTGATAGTAATCCCTAGCTGGAGAAACAGCTGAAAGGTGTCCAAGAGGATGTGAATCAGCTGCTCCCTTGTGGGGGCTGTTAGGAGCCAGTCATCTAGGCAAGAATAGATGAAAAGACCCTGTCTGCATAAGGCAGCTGCCACTACTGCTAGGCATTTGGTGAACACCCTCAGGGCTAAGGAGAGACCGAAAGGCAAATCCCGGAATTGATACTGGTTCCCTTGAAAAGTGAACTGAAGATATCTTTTGTGAGCTGGAAACACCAGGATGTGCAAGTATACATCTTGCATGTCCAGAGAGCAGAGACAATCCCCGTGGTGCAGCAAGGGAATTAGGCCCGGCAGCATGACCATTCTGAACCTTCTGTATGCGAGATACTGGTTCAAGTGGCTGAGATCCAGGATGGGCCTTAGGTCCCCTGTCTCCTTGGGAACCAAGAAGAAATGAGAGAAATGCCTGGTTCCCTGTTAGGAAAGGGGGACAGGCTCTATGGCTCTTTTTGAGAACAAGGACTGTATCTCTTTTGCAATTAAGGTTACGTGGGTGGGGTATCAGAGGGCTGGAGGTTTGTCCAGAGGAATTCGGTGAACTCCAGGTGTATCCTTTCGATGATGCCTCATCTACTGGTCCGGGTTATTTCAGTCCATCCTTTT
This sequence comes from Neoceratodus forsteri, assembly GCA_016271365.2. Lineage (NCBI taxonomy): Eukaryota > Metazoa > Chordata > Ceratodontiformes > Ceratodontidae > Neoceratodus > Neoceratodus forsteri. The sequence continues at coordinate 1,040,610,701 of CM057452.1, forward strand.
AGGTAGAGGGAGAACTGACCCCCCACTACTTCCCCATTGCTTCTGCTGAAGGAGGGGGAGTTGGTAGGGAGTCATGCTAGGGCGCCTGGGGTGGGGAGGGAAGATTGGGAGGATTTTGGATTCCTGGGTCCACCATTCCCTGCCAGCTGAGAGGGAACCTTTCATTTAAAGGGACCTCGGGGGCTGTTGGCTCTTCTGTCAATGCTAACCCTGGCGATGAAAAGGCTTGCATCTTTGCTGCTGGGGCTCAGCCCGGTACATGTGATGCAGTAACTGGACTGCCTTGCCTAAGTCCTGCAGTTCAGTTATGATTTTCTGTACCTCTTCCCCGAAGAAGACAGAACTGTGAAAAGGGGCGTTTAGGATGGAATCTTGAAGGTCTTGCCTAAACCCAGAAACTCTGAGCCAGGCATGATGACAGAGACAAACCCCGGTGGCTGCTGCCCTGGCTGTAGTGTCTGCCGAGTCATAGGAAGCTCTTAATACATGCTTTCCTACATCCAGGCCCAACTGCAGCACATCCAAAAGCTCTGTTCATGAAGGGTTATCCGGCTGCTTTTGGGCCAGTTCAATAGCCTTCCTCCAAAGGGATTTTTGATACTGCACCATATGGGCCAGAAAATTCAGTGACCTAATGGAGCAGGTGGAGGATGCGTAAACCCTTATGCCAAAATGATCGAGCTTCTTCGACTCCTTGTCTGGAGGTTGAGAACTCATGTGCTTGGGCTGCTTAGTCCTGCCATGAGCTGCGGTCAGAACCATAGAGTCCGCTCTAGGATTCTCTCCCAAAAAGGGCTGTGCCTTGGGAGGCTTGTACAACCTATCAGCCTTCTTGGGTACGGCTGAAAAAAAATGCTGGATGTTCCCATACTAATCTGGTTAAGTCCTGAAAAGGGGGAACCAGAGGGGGGGATGACTAATGGTCTAGGATCACTCATCCCTAAAAAAGTATGGAGCCTTTTCCTCTCCGGATCCAATTCCACAGTGTCTCATTGATTTAGGAACTGAATGTGATGCATTACATCCATAAATGTAGGGTCATCAGGTGGGGACCTGGGTGAATTCCGGGTGCCTTCTGGTTCTGGGGAATAACCCCTAAAAGAGTCTTCTGAGGAATTAGTGCAACTTCTGGAGGAGTCCGAAGAAGTCGACCTAGATCGCTTTTTCCCACGGTGGCTCCTGCTCCTGTCATCAGAAGAGGACCTATAGAAGGAGAAGCGGTGACGTCTGCCCCTACGTCTGGTGTGGCCGGAATCCGACTTTATAGGGGTCGGGCTGCTGGGGGAATGCAGAGACCGGGGATGAGAGTACGAAGGTGGGGTCTTGTCCAGCACCAGCACAGGAGGCTGTGGAAGTGGTGGGGGTCATCTCTGTTCAGCAAATCCCCCCCTTGACTGTATTCCACTAAGAGGTAAAAAGGTTCCCTACTTCTGCTAGAGGGATCATTGGTACCTGAGAAGGCATACCATGAGATTAGTCAGGGTTGGCAACAGGGTGGCTGGGCCCCCGGAGCCTCTTCTGGAGTTGTATGTGAACTCAGGGGTGTAGCCTGGTCTATCGTCAGGTCGCCTGTTGTCAGGACCTCCAATGTCTGGTCGGGTGCCGAAGAGGTTTTGTCTGGCGACCTGTCGACAGGTGGCCTGTCGTCAGGCTGACGTATGGTAGTGGCTGACGATGGTCTGTGAGGCGAGTGTCCTTGAGGCGCCTGGCTCATAGTGCCAGCAGCGAGTGCCTTGGGGCCTGATACCTTACCCAGTGGCGTCTGCCTCTGGTCCTTCTGCTTATCGGAAGACGGTTCATCAGGGGCATGTGTCAGGGACCGAACTGGTGTTGTTGATGACTTGTACCTGGGGGGAATGTTCCCTGGAGTGGGAATGATCTCGGTGTCCATGTCCATCACCTGAGGCTGATGACTGGCTGGAGGATGAGGACGCCTCAACCTTGTCAGTGAAGACCCCTTCTTAGGCCTGGAAGAGTGCTGATAGGCCCTAAAACTGAGGGATGGGCCCAAAGGACCCTGCCCTGAAGTGCCACTACCCATTGAGACTGTAAGGGTGGGAGCCTTAGACAGCAGCAGGCCTGTAGACAGTCCTGACGGAGGGGCTGAATCTGCTCTTTCTCTAGAGCGAGAATGAGTGTGTTTCTCCTTACAAGGAGATCTGGATCTGGACTCTGACCTACTGTACTCCTTTTCCCTATGATGGTGCTTCCCTCCTGGGTGTTTCTCTTTATGGGAAGTTGGTGATCAGGAGGTTGAGGAGCTGGCCTTCTACAGGCGTTGAAGGGCGGTGAGTTGCTGCTCCATCAAGTAGGCCTGGAGAGCTTTTTGGCGATGGGTCCTGGTGCGCTGGTTGAATTTACCGCAATTGGGACAGGCCTTAAAGTCGTGACCAGGCCCCAGATGGAAGAGGCACTGCAAGTGGCCAGCTTTGGCTGGAATTTGCCGCCCGCACGGACGCTCAGATTTCCACTATGAAGTAGAGGGAGACAGAGAAGACAAACTAGATCTTGCAAGAATAATTTGAAGAGAAAAGGAGAAGAAATGGGTACGTCTGACTGGAAGACAATATGGTGGTCGACAGGAGCAATGAGGCATCTGAGGAGTCGAAGCGCATGGGTCAACAGCAGGAAAAGAACTGAGGTGGGGCTGGGGTCCGCCCCCTTTATACTACTGGTGACGTCGGTAGGCTGACCAGCGTAAAGGGTGGACCCCAGCTGGGTACTGCTGGCTAGAAGTTTTCCGTGGAGTCCTCATGCCTGGTGGCATAGTCCTTATGGCGTAGCCTGCTGCAGGAGCTCTTACTCGAATTAAGATATGTTATTTCAGTGGGCGGGAGTAAATTTCTATATTAGTGTGCCTAATTTTCCAGTTCTGTGATGTCCAATGCCGAACTTTCTTGGGATGAAGTTTATAGTGCTGGACTATCCAGTTCCATCTTTTCCTACACCCACTGGGGAAGGAAGATGGGACAGCACTGCCAGATGAAAGAGATTCTCGAGGATCTACTGTTACAGTAAGTACGTAACTGTTCTTTGAGAATATCTCTCATCAGGCTACACCTTTGGAATGTTCACCAGGCCACACCTTTGGAATGAGTCCCAAGCAGTACCAAAAGCTAACAGTCTGGGTGGCTGGAGCCTACAGGATTATGGCAGTAGACCTTGTAGTCAGCTAGGCCAAACACAGCTCATCTGCAAGAGACGATATCTAGACTGTAGTGTTTAGTGAAGGTGTGGACAGAACTCCGGGTAGCAGCTGCACAACTCTCTGCAGTGGAAACATTCTGAAAATAAGCAACAGAGGTGGACATGCCTCTAGGGGAATGACCACGAACCACACCAGGAAGTTCTTCACTTTACTCCTTGTAACAGAACGTAACACAGCTTGCTAGCCATGTGGACAAGCACTGTTTAGAAACTGGGTGCCCTCTTTCCCAGAGGCGAACAAAACAAAAAGCTGTGAGGACTTTCTGTAATCCTTTGTACAGTGTGTATAGTGTTACAAATGCACTCCGGGGTCAGGCCCTCTGGTCCCACAGTGCCAAACCTCGAAGTGCAATATGTGAACAGGAGACAAATGGGGTAACCCTCCTGTCTGTTTTGGGTCCAGACAACTACCAGTCTTGAGTCCTGGGGTCAAATACGAACCCTTTTTCGTTAGCATGCCCAGGTAACAGGTCCAAATATCACACCCTCTTCCGGGAAATGCAGTGCAATACTTATTCCAGCGGGAACGCAACCTGGTTCACAGTTCCCCTTTTGACTCAATGGAGACCTTGGTACTTTACCTTGTTGCATATGGTAACACACTGTAAGCGCTTAACAGTTCTATCAGAATTATCAACACTGTCCCAGCATTCACACTCAAAATGAGGAAAAGGCTCAGGCAGGATTTCAAAGAAAACAAAGTTTACTAAAATTAAAAATAGTAAATGAAATACAAACACAGAACATATAACATTTAGGGTACAGTCATAAAAATAAATGGACAATTATAAACAACCCGCCTTATACCGAGTATCTAATCCTACCCTAGTTTCAACTGATAAATAGTGGTGGTTGAACTACCTAACTTTAGTAGAAGTGGTTCTCAAGAGCGTGTTCTTTCAGAAGTCCAGTAATAAAAAAACACTCTTTCTCCCCCAACCGTGACCATATCAATCAGGGAGGAAAAAGGGTCCCACCCAGCTTGTGAGGTCACAACTCTGAGGTGATGCTGGCTGTGAGGTCACTCTCATCCCCGTATACCAAGTTAGTCTCATGCATCTGCATGTTGCTAAGCATCCCCCCCAAAAAATACATACTTTTTTTTTTTTTAATTCGTAAGCCTGCTTTATGGCAGGCCAGAATTACCCCTTTGATCTTCAGAGGACATTCCTGAGCTATTTCTCTTAGTGGTGAGAAGTTTAACAGGTAACTGTCAGAAGTTGGCTTACCTCCTGAGAGGTCATAAAATGCAGCCTGTTCATGGCCAGTTTCCTAGATTCACAGTAAATGGGTGTTTCACAATTTGTCACAACCTGGTGTCTAAAGGAAGCTCTTAATTGGATTTTCCACTGGGTCAGAAATAGGGCAGATCTTCTTTCTCTCTGTTCAAAAATCCCATGAGGGTTTGCTGACTACCATACTTCCCAAGCAGAAATTCAAAGAAACATATATTTATATCACAAATATAATACAAGTGGCTGGCCCAGTGGCGTGGAGGGCTGAGGCATCATGTCTTACCTCCTGCCACGCCGGCGACCCATGTTCGCAGTGTGAGCGGGTTGCTGGGTGTCAGCCAGGGTGGGAGAGGACTGAGCATCTGGAGAACAGCTCTCCTCTCCCGGGGAGGGGTGGGACTGATGATCGGTGCATGCCTGGCCCCTAGCGGCAGCTGGAGGCTAGCACACTGATCCCACAGGATGGGGGGGTGGAGACAGAGCAGTTGCCTGGTGTGCCGCATGCGGAAGCGCATGCGGCTCAGCCATTCAACGTCACTGCACACTAAGTCCCGCACTCAGGGAAAATGGGAGAAACTGGAGGCAGAAAACACCGTGGACCAGCAGGATGATCCCGGCCCTCCGCAGGCACTGCACCCGGCCAGCTGGCACTTCAAGCCAGAGGTGAGTATCAGTGGACGCCGGGGTAATGGGGCCGGAGGAAGGGGGCCAGTCCGTGAGGAGCAGAAAGAAATCAAGTAAAAAACAAATATGATATAAGTAATAACAAGCAGATTGGCTATCCGTCACACACAGTACCCGTGTATTCTATGCATATCTACGGTATGAGTAATGCTTCCACTGGAATGGCATGTTTTGGATAATACACTGGCAGATGGATGGTTTGATTTAAAGTAAACTCTAACACCACCTTTGGGAGAAACTTTGGATTAGTACGCAAAGATGCCCCATCTTTGTGAAAAATCCAATGAGGAGGCTCGTGAATTAGAGCCTGCAGCTCTGACATCCTTTGAGCAGAAGTGATTGCAACTAAAAATAATGCTTTCCCAGAAAGAAAATGTAAGCCGCAAGTCGCGGCTGGCTCAACAGGAGCCAAAGTCAACTTCTCCAAAACAAAATTCAAGTCCCAGACCAGAACTGGACTGTGAATATGGAGGCTTTATATGTAAAATGCCTCTAAAGAACGTACGGGCTACCTCCTGCTGAACAACTGGATGGCCATCTACAGGCACATGGAAAGCTGATAGGACACTCAGGTGCACTTTGAGGAATACTGAAGGCCTGAGTCCAATAAGGATAGCAGATACTCTAGGACCTGACTGACTGGACAGGTAAATGGATCTAGGTGGTAAGAAGCAGCCCATGAAGCCAACTGCTTCCACTTAATGGAGCAAGTATGTGTGGGGGACAGTTTCCTAGCAGCCATCAGAACATTCACCACTTTCTACGAAACTCCAAAGCGAGCAATGGCTATGTCTTCAGGAGCCATGCGTACAGATGTAGAGACTTCAGGTCTGGATGGACCAGAGTTCTCTGCTCCTGTGACAATAGACCCTTTTACAGGGGCAGAGGCACTGGGGGTTCCACTGCCAGCTGTTGCAGCATGTGGAACCAGATCTGCCAAGGCCACAAGGCAGCAATGAGTACTAGAGTTGTCCCCTCAATTTTCAACTTGAGTAGTACTCTCTGAGTTAGTGGAAAGGGAGGGAAGGCATACAGAAACATCCCTTTCCAAAACAGTAACAATGCATCTTGCCAAAAAACTCCAGACCCTGGAGCAAAAAAGCAGAAATGCAGCTGTTTTGTCTTGTATGGGGATGGAAAAGGTCCAACTCTGGACAACTCCATCTTTCAAACAGATCGTCGACCACCAAGTTCAGCAGTTCCCACTCGTAGATCCTGGACTGTGACCTGTTTAGCTCGTCTGCCAAGACATTTTGGACACCTGGAACATGCGCTGCTGATAGTTCTAGTCTGTGTTCTAGAGCCCATTACCAAGCTCTCATTGCCTCCCTGCACAAAGGATAGGAATGTTTCCCTCCTTGTTTGTTGATGTAATGCATCACACAGACATTGCCCATATGTATTAGTAGAGGACCTGGAAACAAGTGGTTCTGGAAGGCTTGAAGGCCATACAGAACTGCTCTCATTTCCAGAACATTGATATGCAAATCACTGTCCACCGGAGACCAAGTGCCCTGTGTCTGACAAGGGCCCAGGTAAGCTCCTAACACCGAAGCACATGTGGTGTGGATCTGAAGAGGAGAAGGGACCTAAAATCCTTGAGCAGGTTGCTGCACTCCATCCACCACTTGAGCACTTTGTGTAAGGGAGATGCGACTAGAAGCATCTGTTCTAGATCGTCAGTCAGCTGATGCCACTGGACTCTTACGGTCCACTGGGCAACCCACAAATGTAGCCTGGCTAGTGGCACTGTCACAACAGCTGTGGCCATGAGTCCAAGAAGGCGTAAAAATGTCCTTGCTGAAATATAATGACTGTTGTGAACCAACTGTGCTTGGGCAATCACATGGTCGGCCCTGTCCAGAGGCAAAAAGGCTGAGCCCTGTGCCATATTCAGTACTGCCCTTATGTACTGCAGTCACTGGCAGAGGGTCAGCAGCGATTTTGGTATGTTGATTCGTCACTCCAACAGCATCAAAGAGCTGTCTGGTTCCAGCCAAGGTCCTCAGCAGCTGGTCCCTGATTTTGGTATGTTGATTCGTCACCCCAAGAGCATCAAAGAGCTGTCTGGTTCCAGCCAAGGTCCTCAGCAGCTGGTCCCTGGATTGGGATTTTAATAGCCAGCTGTCCAGGTAAGGGAAAACATACAGGCCTTTCTCTGCAAAGGGCTGCTGCCACCACTGCCAAGCATTTGGTAAAGACCCATGGTGCAGAAGACAAGCCAAGGGGCAACAATCTGAAGTGGCAGTGTTCCCCCTGAAACAGAAACCTCAGTTATTTTCTGTGACGTTGCCTGTTCTTGATATGGAGGTATGCATCCTTCATACCCTAAACTATGGAACTCCTTGCCTGTGGACATTCGACACACCACCAACACCCAGCACCTCCACTCTCTCATCAAGGCGCATTTCTCCACCACCTGCACCTAGCACCACTGAGGGCCAAATGTCTCGCACTTCTATAAAATCCTGACCACTAATTAAGTTGCACACTGGCTCCACTCCAAGCATTCACTGTCCTCTACCCTCAGTTGTTTAATGTGTAAGTACTTATCCTCTGATGGCTGTGCATAGCTGCTGTACCTGTATGAGTTCTGTATAAATCTCTCTTGTATGCTTCTCCTCTACCCCCTTCCCCCAGGACGCATCTGGAACTGAGCGTTATTCCGCTCAGTATGCCTTCCTGGTAAAACTTTTAAATAAATAAATATCCTGGGAACATATCCAGTCTCATGTCTACAATAAAGGATGGAGACCCTGCAGAGTGACCACTTGAAAAGTACAGCTACGTAAGAACTTACCGTAACTGTAGATCTTTGAGAGAGGCTCTTGCAGTAGGTATTTACCATTAGGACTGCTCCCCCTGGCATCAGGACCACATAGAAAAACTTTAGCTAGCAGTGTCTGGTGGGGGCCCGCCCACCGACGTCATGTGACCAACGGTAGCATGACCCTATATAGTGGGTGGTCCCTGGCCCGCCCTCCAGTTCTCCTGCCGGAGACCTCAGAACAAAGCGACAGTAGAAAGGAATGGGCTCCTTAGGACCGAGTCCCAAGCAGTGTAAGTCAGACAAGTCTGAAGCACGAAGGCAGGAAAGATCTGCGCAGACACAGGGAACTATGAAAGGAGGCCCTGAAGGACAGCTGGTCCAAAGCCAGCCCTGTGCCTAGAGGCAATGTCCAGACTGTGGTGTTTTGTGAAAGTGAGGACTGAGCTCCAAGTGGCTGCTGCAGATACATTTTTGAAACAAGCAGCAGAAGCAGCCATGCCTCTGGTAGAATGCCCTTTGATTTCTACATGGAAAGGCTGGCTGTACATCTGGTAGCAGAAAAGAATGCAGTCTGCGGACCATTTGGACAAACACTGCTCAGAAACAGCAGCACCCTCTCTTTTGGGCACAAAGGAAATGAAAAGCTGATCCGTTTTACAGACTGACTTCATCTGATTTGTATAGTACTGCAAAACCCAGACCTGGGTTTGAATCCCACAGCTTCCACTTGCATACTGTGTGACTCTGAGTAAGGCACTTAACCTCCCTGTGCTCCCAGGTCGCTCCTGTAAAAAAGCTTTCAGCTTAGTGTGCTACTCCTGGTTAAACAACTAAAATAAATAAAAATAAATAAATAAAATTCTGTGAACATCTAATGTGTGTAGAACTGCCTCCCTATGATTAGAGTACTCTGGGTAATACACCGGCAGTTGAATGGTCTTTATACAACCTAAACTCGATAACCACTTTAGCTGAAAACTTAGGATTAGTACGCAGAGCTACTCGTTCTCTGTGAAAAATCAAATAAGGCTCCTTATGCATCAGGGCCTGAAGCTCAGAAATCCTTCGAGCAGAAGTAACAGCAACTAAAAAGAGCGTTTTCCATGACAGATAGCACATATCGCAACTTGCAGCTGGTTCAGAAGGAGGCAAGGTGAGTTTTTCTAAAATAAAATTCAAGTCCCACAGTGGAGCAGAGTTATGCATTGGGTGTTGCAGGTGGAGAATTCCCTTCAGAAAAGTTTTGCCTTCTACCGGGACATGGTAGGCGGAAATAGCTGAAAGGAGTATCTTTAAAGTAGAGTAACTCAGGCCTAGGTCAGACAGATGCAGGAAGTACTCCATGGCCTGAGGAACGGGGCATGAAAAAGGGTCCCAACCTTTCAAGGTGGCCCAGATGGAAAATCTCCTCCATTTCCTAGCATAAGTGGTTCTCGTGAAAGGTTTCCTGGTCTCCATGAGGACTTGGGCTACCCTAGGTGAAACAAAAAAACACAAAGCAGCCACGTCAGAAGGTGCCATGTGTGGAGGTGAAGGGACTTCAGCCCTGGATGGACCAGTGTGCCCTCCTCCTGGTTCATGAGGTTGTGACAGAGAGGTAGAGGAACTCCCTGTCCAACAAAGCGATAGTGTGTCTCGCCAAATAACACCAGGCCCTGAAACGAGCGAGGAAAACTTGGGTTGGTTTGCATTGGATGGGGAGGTGAACAGATCAAGATCTGGATGACCCCACTGGTCGAATATGTCCTCAATGACTGACTGGTTTAGTTCCCCACTCGTGAGCCTTGGCCTGGGTGCGGCTGAGACTGTCCACTAGGACATTCTGGATGCCTGGGACATGCACTGTCATGAGGGAGAGCCAATGCTGAATTGCCCAATACCAAACTCGCATCACCTCCCTGCAAAAGGAGGAATGACAGAATGCCCCCTTGCTTGCTCAGGTACTACTATGCACATATTGTCCATCTGGACCAGCAGAGGTCCTGGACTTAGGAGGTGCTGTAAGGCCTGGAGGGCATACAGCACTGCCCACATCTCCAGCACATTTATGTGCAGGAAAAGCTCTGACTGAGACCACAGACCCGGTGTCTCTCTCCACATGTGCCCCTAAACCCAGCCCTGAAGCATCCATGGTCAGAGTCTGGATGGGGAAGGAGGCTTAAAGGAGACCCCTTTGTAGAGATTGTTGATATCCTGCCACCAAAGTATGTCCTGGTGCATCAATCCGGAGACCATGATCTTGTGATTGAGGCCGTCCGATCTCTGATCCTACTGAACCCTGAGTGTCCACTGCGGTATCTATGTGAAGCCTGATCACAGGAACTGTAGGAATGGCTGCTGCCATAAGGCCAAGGAGGCGCAGCACTGACCTGGCCGAAACCCAATGACTGGAAGCCACAAACTGTGCCTGGCATTGCAAGGTTTTTGCCCTGTCCAGTGGGAGGAAAGCCTGACCCTGACTGTATCCAGCACTGCCCCAATAAACTGTAGATGCTGGGAGGGGGTAAGGTGAGACTTGGGATAGTTCACCGTAACTCCCACTTGGGCAAATACGTCCAGGGTAGCCAAATGGGAGAGTTCCAGCTGTTCCTGCGACGGAGTTGAGATCAGCCAATCATCGAGGTATGGGAAGATATAGTGGCCCTGGCCCTGGCCCCTCAGGGCCACTCCCACTAGCGCTAGGCACTTGGTGAAAACCCTGGGTGCCAAAGACAGGCCAAAAGAGAGGGCCTTGAACTGGTAGTGTTCCCCTGAAAGGAGCAGCTGAGGTAGCAGTGGTGGGCCTGAAAAACAGGTATGTGCAGGAAAGCATCCTGCACGTTCAGGGCACAGAGCCACTGTCCCTTGTGTACCAGGGGCAGCAAGTCTGGAAGGGTCAGCATCCGGAAACGTCTGTACTCTATGTACAGATTCAAGGCACTGAGGTCTAGTATTGGGCATAAATCTCCCATCTTTTTGGGGACCAAGAAGAAGTAAGAGTAGTATCCCCTTTCTACTTGGTTTGGAAGGCACGGGCTCTATGGCTGCTTTTTGCAGAAGAGCCTCTATCTCTTCTCTGATCAAGGAAATGTGCACCTTTGGATAATGTGAGGAACCCAGAGGGTTGTCTTGGGGTCTCTCCAGAAACTCTAACGTGTGGCCTTGAGATACCAGTTGCAGGACCCACGAATCTGTGGTGATCGCCTCCCATCCTGCCAGATGACCGGTGAACCTTCCACCCACCGGTTCCTCCGACCACAACAAAGGAGGAGGAGGGGAGGCGGACTACGAGTCAAGAGAGAGAGTTTGGGAGGACCGCCCCTGAAGCTCTCTGGCTCTTCGCTGGAGGGGTGGCCATGACTGAGGGGGGCCAATGTTTGGTATGATGTCTGGCCTGCTGGTGTTGTTTCATCTGCCATTTCTGTTGGTGATGAAAAGGTTGTTTGGGCCTGTAGCCAGTGTGATACATAGTCTGCACTGAACATAAAGGCTTCTCATCCTGGAGGTTTGTAATGATGTCTTGGGCATCTAATCTGAAGAGAACAGAACCCTAGAAGGGGGCAGCCTGGACATCAGATGCCAGCCCAGAAACTCTCAGCCAGGAATACCTCCCTCAGGCTGACAGCAGTGGCCGTGCCCCTAGCCGAGGAGTCAACCAAATTGTAGGTCACCCTCAGAGAGTGGCGACAAGCAACCTTAGCTGACCCAATTGTGTCAGAGAGTGTTTCCTTTGCTTCAGAGTCTGGCATGGCCTCAATGACCGGCTCCATTTGCGAAAAAGTGACTTTTGGAACACCAACATGTGGGCCACATAGTTTAGAGTGCGAATAGCCAAAGTGGTAGAGGAATAAAACTTCTGCCCAAATTGGTCAAGCTGCTTTGACTCCTTATCAGGCAGAGAAGTGTGCATGTGCTTAGGTTTAGCAGATTGGTCGTGGGCCACACTAATGACATATGAACATATGAAATTGCTGGCAGAAAAAGGCCCACAGGTCTATCAAGTCTGTCCGATTGTGCAGCTCTTAGTTTCATAACACTACAGCTGTCCCACCCCCACCCAAACCCCTCCCTTCCTCCTCTTTCCTGTCCTTCCCCTTTGTGTTCTTGTCTGTACTAACTCTGCCCTTCAATCGATGTCAATCCTGCTTAAAGCTATCCACTGCCATTTGACTGATCAACTCCTCTGGCAGTGCGTTCCAACCCGCCACCACTCTCTCTGTGAAGTAGTGCCTCCTCATCTCCCTCCTAAACCTTCCTCCTTCCAACTTTAGACTGTGCCCCCTAGTGACCCTTCCCCCCCTTTAAGCGGAACACTCCTCCCTCCCTGACTTTGTTTATGCCTTTCAAGTACTTAAAGGTCTCTATCATGTCCCCTCTTTCCCTTCTCTCTTTCAGCAAGTACATGTTGCGCTCCTTCAACCTTTCATCACACGGCAACTCCCAATGTCCCACGATCATTTCTGTAGCCCTACGCTGCACCCCTCCAGTATTCTCCCATCCTTTTTGAGGTATGGGCACCAGTACTGTACACAGTATTCCAAGTGTGGCCTCACCAATGATCTACACAATCGCAGGATGACCTCCCCGTTTCTAGAGTTAATCCCTCCAGCAATGCATCCCAGCTATATCTCACTGCTTCCAGCACCTGTGACTGCCACACCTAGCCAGACTCCCATCTATACCTCAGTTCTGCTCTACCCCGAACAGCACTTTACCTCCTTCTCCCTTCCTCTCCTCCTTCCTCCTCTGCCCCTCCTCCACCCCCTCCTAGCCCCTCAAACAGCATTTCTCTATGTGTCGACAATCACCTCTGGCAGCTCATACCTTCCACTGTCCCTCCTGTAACCCCCTGTACTCCTTCCCCGCCCTACCAGTATTACCCATAAGTATGCACTGTATAATCAAGAAATGGTGTTTTTATTCTGCCTTATACTGCATTTGCTCTATCATGTTCTGTTGTAATGTCTCTAACTGATGTGGAACCTTTGTAAAAGAGCCTTGGCTCAAAGGTACTTGTAATCCTAGAATTAACAAATAAAATAAATAATAAATTTGCCCTTGCTGCCGCCCTCCTACACTGTGCTGATACCATCATGTCCCCTGTAACTATTACCCCCAGGTGCCTTTCCTCCTCTGAAGCTGCTAACTGCACTCCTCCAGCCAGTAACTGTTCCTGGAATTTCTGGCTCCGAGGTGCATGACCTTGCACTTCTTAGCGTTAAACCCCAACTGCCACTCCACAGACCAGTGTTTGAGTTTAGCTAGATATTCTCTGAGTGTCTGCCTCCCTTCCTCGTTGTCCACTTTTGCACAAATCTTAATGTCATCCGCAAACAGGCTGATCTTGGCCCTCTCTGCAATGTCTCCAGTAAAGACACTTAACAAAAGAAGGCCAGCACTGAACCCTGCAGTACCACACTCATTACTGGCCTTGGCTTGAATGTCTTCCCCACCTTACAACTACCCTCTGTTGTCTACCCTGCAGCCAGCTCTCCACACACCCCACCAGTTTTTCCTCTGCCCCCATTTCCCTCAGCTTACTCATTAACCTCCTGTGCAGCACCAAGTCGAAAGCCTTGCTGAAGTCCAGAAACAGGACATCCACAGCATGGCCTTCGTCAACACCCTAGTGATCCAGTCGAATTCAATCAGGTTAGTTTGGCATGATCTTCCCATGACAAACCCATGCTGACTCTCATTCTACAGACCATTTTTATCAAGAAAGGTTATCAATCTTTCCTTCAGAATGGTCTCCATCAACTTCCCCGCTATGAAAGTCAAGCTTACCGGTCTGTAGTTGCCCAGTTGGCCCTTGGGTCCACTCTTGTGAAGGGGCACGACATTAGCCATCCTCCAGTCCCTGGATGCATTCCCTGTCACCAAGGAGGTGTTGAACAGGTCCATCAGCGGGCCTGCCAACACCTCTGCCAATTCCTTCAGGACCCTTGGGTGTACACCATCCAGTCCTGGTGCCTTGTCCACCCACAAGGCTTTAAGGACCTTCAGAACTCTATCCTCTTGGATGACCCAATCTGTTATCTCTGCCCCCCTCCACCCTTGCCCCCTTTCCCCTTTGGTATTGGCCCATCCCTTTCACGAAGTTTGTTTGAGGGGAGTTGGAATAAGAGGTGAGGTTTTTCTGAGAGCTTTTTTATCTCTGAGATATTTTGTAAGTTTTGGTGGTGTTTTTTACCTTAAATTTGTAGTTTACAGCTGCTGGCTGAACACTGTGCTAAGTATGGTGGTTGGGATAGAAAAAAAAAAAAGCTTAAATCTGTATTGTATTTCACAGTAGCTGTTGCTGGCTGGCTTGCTAAGCACTGTGGGGGAGAGGTTATTTTCCCAAGTAACAGAGTGCCAATCAAGATTGTGCGTACTTCAATTTTAAATCCATCTGTAGTTGTTCACTAAGGCAGTTTGTTTGAGGGGAGTTGGAATAAGAGGTGAGTTTTTTCTGAGAGCTTATTTATCTCTGAGATATTCTGTAAGTTTTGGTGGTATTTTTTTTTAGCTTAAATTTGTAGTTTACAGCTGCTGCTGGCTGAGCACTGTGCTAGGTTTGGTGGTTGGGATTGAAAAAAGCCCCTCCCCCTCCACCAACCTTTCTTAAATACTGAAAAGACACTGGGGGTTGGGCCTGAAGGCTGTGAGGGAGGTGCTTGAGGAGCTGGGGAATAGTGCTGCCAACAGACAGGGTCAAGATAGAAAGAAGAGGAACCGTGAGAGGGAGAATGGAGCAGAGGGAACAAAGAATAGGAAGGGGTAATGGGGCAATGGCGATGGCTTGGGGCAGTCTGGGAAGGGGACAAGGTAGTGGGGCAGGTTGGAATGAGGGTCAGTGGGGGGGCAAAGAAATCGGGGAAAGGGAGGTGGAACAGAAGTCACAGGGGAGAAGGATCGTGGGGTATAATAACTGTGGCGGGGCAGTATTCATGGACATCCTGTGGAGGACGGGGGCATCTGTATAAGGCTGGGGGCTAGTGAAGGAAGTACTAAGGCTAGGGAGGGAAGTGTCAACGATGATGAAGGGGCATATTAAGTTGAGAGGAGAAGGAAGTGGAAAGCACAAAAGACATCGAGAAAAAGAAAAAAAATGGGAGGAATAAGAGGGATGGGGGGTCAGGACAAGGGGGCAGTGGGGGTGACACAGGTATGGGAGACAAACATGCAAGGAGAATGAGTACAGGGATTTGGTAATGCTGGGAGCTCAGATGGGGGCAGACCTCTTAACAGAGGAGTCAAAGAAGGGGAAGGAGGAAGGGGAAGAGCAGTTCATGAGTACAAAGAGCAAAACAACTGAGGAGGGAGATGGAGAAATAGGTTAATTGGGTAAAAAGGGTTGAGTACAGTGGAGAACACAGGGGGAGAAACAGAGACAACAGGAGGGAACATTGTGCATGAGGAAGATGAAGAGGAGAAGGGGGAAGATGGGGAGGGGAAGAAGGGAGGTGTCTTGGTGTTGGGAGACTCAGTACCAAGAGGGGTCAGGTGGGGAAGCAAAGGGGAGAGGCACAGTAGAATTTGGGTGGAAGCCATACCAGGAATGAAGGCGGAAAGGGTGGGGCAATCCATGCTAAGGTATGCAAGCAGGGGAAGGGAAAGGCCTCACCTAATAATACACTTGGGGATGAATAACCTGGCTGATGGGACGGTAGGGGAGGTTAAGAGGAGGTCTGATGAACTGGGACCTCTGTGTGAGAGAGTGGGCAGATCTGTCACCTTCTCGGAGGTACTTCCCATTCCCAGGGCAAGCATGGCAAGAAAAGAGAGAATTCAAGAGTTTAATAAATGGCTGGGGGCCTGGTGTCGAGAAACGGGGTATGGGCTGGTAGGAGGGTGGGTGAGGGGGGTACCTGGGAGAACAGCAGTCTGTATGCAAAAGATAGACTGCACCTAATGAGGAAGGAAAAAATGTACTGAAGGCAAGGATAGGGAAGCACATTGAGGAGCATTTAAACTAGGAGAGGGGGGTAGCAGGAGGGATAGTGGTGTTCAGAGGCCTAGTGATGTGAAAGCAAAGGGGCTTACCCCCCGTTATAGGCAGGTAAGGAGGAAGGCATCAACTAAGGGAGCGGATATAAGGGGAGAGAGGCAGGGGGGAGGGCAGAGACAAGGGCTGGAGGGTGGTAACACTAAATGCAAGGAGTCTGGGGAATAAAGGGGTGGAACTACAGGCTCTCTCTTGGAGGAGTGGGGACGTGGACTTGGCAGCTATAACCGAGACATGGGCCACCCAAATCCACGACTAGAACATGATGGTTCCGGGGTACAGATTACACCGGAAGGACAGGGAAAATGGGAAGGGGGAGGGGGTTGCACCGTACGTAAAGGAGGGATTAAAATGCGTAAGGGAGGAAGGAGATGAGAGAGATCCAGAAGCACTGTGGGTGCAACTACGGGATCCCAAAAATAGATCACTAAGACTGGGGGTGGTGTACAGGCCACCCTTTCAATCTGAAGGGATGGACAAGGTACAGGCAGAACAGATCACAAGGAAATGAGGGAAGGAGGGGGTGGTGATAGTAAGGGGCTTCAACCTGCCAGGGGTGGCATGGGACACACCTACCACAAAGAGCAGAAGGGAGCGGGTAATGCTGGATGCCTTCCAGGAAAGCTTTCTAGTACAGCTGGTCAAGGAACCAACTAGGGAAAGGAACACCCTTGACCTTGTACTGTCGAATGGGGAGTGGGTGAGGGATGTGAGAGTGGAGGAACCACTGGGAGGGGAGTGACCACTGGACAGTATAGTTCCAGTTGCAGATGGCTAAAGAGAGGATGGCATCTGGCACAAGGGTGCTGGATTTCAGGAATGCCAACTTTAAGATGATGAGGGAAGTGGTACAGGGGTTCCTGTGCAAAATTCAACTGGGCATGGACACACAGCAAAGGTGGGAACTGATAAGATGGGATAGTGGAGGCAACAGAAACTTGCAGCAGGGCCTAGACTAAGAAGGCTAGGGGGAAGAAACCCAGCTGGATAAGTAAAGTGGTGCTAGACAGGGTGAGGAAGAGAAGAGACGCTTACAGGAGATACAGAAAATCGGGGAGGAAGGACGATAGGGAGGAATACCTGAAAGAAGCGAAGGAAATGACCAGGGGAGTAAGGGCAGCCAAGGCAGCAGGGGAACTCAGGCTGGTGCAGGGCATTAAAAAAGGGGAGAAAGACGGGGGGGGGGAGCGCTGTGGAGCCCGAGCAAGATGGACACTTAATGGTGAAGCTCTGCCGCTGAGGAGAAAACTTAATATTAAAAGGGATCAACGCCACTTTTACTGGTTCAAAAACAGCAAAACTCTGTACCTGAACCTTAAACGATACAATGGGAAATCAGCGTAAAGATCAGTCACGGGGTACAGGAGCTAAAGCTAAAGAATCCCCTTCAAATGCCAGCCATGAGGTCAGGCCTGCTCAGAAAACCCAGTGGATGAGCTGAGAGAAAAAACGCTTCAATCCATCGGAGCCAAACTCACCCAACTAATTGCATCGGTGGCCACTCTCACAGATAAATTCGATGGCCTTACAAACAGAGTGGCTACCCTGAAGAATAATTTTGAGCAAGTCCAGACAACAACAGCAGATACCTCGAAGCGTGCAGACGCCGCTATGGGAGCTGTGAGTAATGTCATTAAAGAGCGCTCCCACTGGAAGTCCCGTATAGAAACCTTGGAAAATCAGGTTAGATCCTCAAATATCAGGATTTTGGGGATGCCTGAGGGATGTGAGGAGGACCATCTCCTGTACTTCATGAGGGACTGATTTATACAACAGTTGGGAGAAGAAGCAAAATCTAAAGCCCAATTATTTCAAAAAGCTTAGAGGGTTACGCCTCGAGGCCGACAGGACAACCCAGAAGCACCCAGAACTGTGGTAGTCGTTACCGATGGGGCAGGTTCTAGAGATTTTCTATTGGCCTTGGCTCTTCATCAGAGAGATGCACTCCTACAAGATGGACATAGGATCTAGCTACTCCTGGACATCAGCTTCGCAATGTGTCAAAAAATAAAGTGCTTAAATGGAGTGAGGGCAATGTTACGAGAAGTGGTAGTCCAGCATGGTATGATTTTCCCGGCCCATCTTAAAATCGTGCATCAGGGAAAGATCTTTGTGTTTGCCGACCCTGGAGAGGCAATGAAGTGGTGCCAGGCCCACACTTCCAGACCTATGGAGGCTGAATCGGAGGATCACTCGTCAGACGATGAGGACACCTGAACATTTCCTTCTTTTTCTTTTCTCTGCTCTAAAATGTCACTTTACTTTTGAGCTGGGTGAGTGCCATGGGCCCAGGTAAGAACTGTTGTGAAAGGGCTATTTTAACCCCTACACACGATTATTTTTCCTTTTTAAAATAGTATACCATTGGGGTTTTTGGTAAGTACTGCACTCGATTAGAATATGGGCAAACTCTAATATTTTTTCCATGATGTTTTAGTGATAGAGTTGTGACTATGCTGATAAATAAAGGCTGGAGACCCTTCTCGTTGGAAGGGTCATAGCCTATTGATACTGGTTTCTTTCTATGGTTAATGGTTTAAGCACCTGTCACCCAGTCTTAAAGTTGTTTACTCAGCTGTTAAATGTCTTTACCATACTGCAGAATAGCACAGTTAGTGCATCAAATTGGCTATGCATGGTATCTCCTTTCCCCTTCGGGGTCTAGAAAAGATGGACATTTTTGTTCCGAACTTTGTGGACATTTTAACCATGTTACTCATGGGCTCATTACATAGCCAAGCGTTAATGAATAAATGTTCAATACATTTCTGTTTACCCCCCATGAATGTATCTAAAAAGTATTAGACTGATTAAGTGGGTATATTAAGAGGAGTGGCGCCCTCATGGCAATTGATGTGTAGTGATATGTCTAAGCTTGTATATTCAAACTGTATGTTTGTTTATGTCAACATAAGAAAAATAAAGTTTAAAAAGAAAAAGGGGAGAAAGACTTCTTTGGGTACATCAGAGAAAAAAAGAAGCTGTAAGGACCAAATTGTAAGGATTAAGAAGGGGGGATGGGTGGAAGAAGGGGGTAAAAAGCAGAAGTGCTCAACAACTACTTCTGTTCAGTCTTTACGAATGAAAAGGAAGGGACGCTACCCATAGTAGAAGGGAGGACAGAAACAGATAGTGGGGGATGACGATGGTGAAATCACAGTGGGGAGGGTGCTGGAGGGGTTAAGGGCATTGAGGGTAGACAAGGCTCCGGGACCAGTTGGAATACATCTGAGAGTGCTGAAGGAGCTGGCAGAGGTCCTGGCAGGACTCTTGGCAGACATTTAATTCATCTCTAGACACAGGATGCATACCGCAGGACTGGAGACTGGCTCACGTGGTTCCCCTCCACAAGAGTGGACCCAGGGACGAACCGAGGAACTACAGGCCAGTAAGTCTAACGTCCATAGTGGGGAAGCTAATGGAGACCACCCCAAAGGATAGGCTAGTGGCACTACTGGAGGTGAATGGGGTGAAGGACGGGAGGCAGCATGGCTTCGTCAAGGGCAGGTCATGCCAGACCAACCTGGTGGAATACTATGACTGGGTGACTAGCCAAATTGGCAGGGACCATGTGGTGGATGTCCTGTGCCTAGACTTCAGTAAGGCCTTTGATTCAGTATCACATGGGAGACTTGGAATCAAGCTACAGGGGTAGGAGCAAAACTGGTGGGGTGGGTTGAGAACTGGCTTAAAGATAGGCAGTAGAGGGTGGTGGTAGGTGGGGAATACTCATCCTCTAAGCCTGTGACAAGTGGTGTTCCACAGGGTTTGGTTTTGGGCCCAGTGCTGTTTAGCATATTTATTGCAAACATCTTGGAGGGCATCAAAAGCAAAATCAGCCTATTTGCAGATGACACCAAGATGGGAGTGGTGGTGGATGATGGGGGTGGTGGTGGGGGCTATAGGAGGATCTGGCAAGGCTGGAGGCATGGTCTGACAGATGGCAGCTGGGGTTCAACGCAAAAAAATGCAAGGTGCTGCACTTCGGAACAAAAAATCCGAGGAGAAGCTACCATCTGGGGGGAGTGCAGCTGGAGGTAACAGAAGAGGAGAAGGATCGGGGGGTACTCATTGTGACACTTGGACAGCTGGTTCTGATTGTTCTATGATTTTGTAATATAAAAATGTGTTATTGAGTGTCTCTCATGAGACATCCTGTGCTCCTGGGATAACCGTCCCCCCCCCCCAACCAGGTCTCATTAAAATAACAGGATATGTTAACCTGAAAGCCAGGAGATAATTAAAGACTAGAGAGACATAATTAAGGATCTCCTGTTTATCTAACTTAATTGTAGCTGACCAGCTGCAAGGAGGGATCGTAAACTTTTATGCCTCTGAAGTGTGGAAATAGGAACTGCTCAAAGATCAAAGAGGAGCAGGAAACCACTCAAAATCAAAGGGTCATATGGGGAAATGAGTTTTTGCTGATGTCACCTTGTTTAATATACCCCCTGAGTGATGGGACTCCCTGTGTGTATTAAGTTTTATATTTTACAGGGAGGAGCTAGGTGACATCATGGAAGGAGCAGGTTTAGAGACAGTTTAAACTGCATCCTATATTTTCCACTGAGACACATTCCTGTTTGGACTCTCTTGAAACAACAGCTACCTAAAGCTCTATAAGAAGGTGTACATTAGATAGAAAAGTCTAACTGTATGTTGGTAGGAAATTGCACTTTAAATCTTGTTCTTTTAAGTGATTGTATGCTTTGTGATATATTGTTCTGTATTTACACTTTACATATGTTTATACATTTTCTTAGTAAACCTCTCATTTTAAAAAGAGACTACCTGTGTGCCTTTAAAATTCTTTCTTTTACAAGTGAAGTACAGAGGGTTAAAGTTGACACTGTTCATAAGCTTCCTAGTAATACAAAACTGGGAAAAGGTAAGAATTTTCCTAATGTCTTTCATAGAGTTTTTAGGGTTCATTTTGTATACCTGGTTAGGTGCCCGTAGGCAAAAGATATCTGGCATTTCCCCGGGAGCAGAATTATCTGAGCCTGTACAGTTGGGTATGTTAGCATAAGGTTCACAGTTTGAATCCCTTCAGAACTTGAGACCAGAGGTGATTCGGACTCACAAAAGCAGAAAGGAGGGTTACCCTGTTCTGTTAACTGTCCACGATACTGTGCTTAAAGGTTGGCACTGTGGGAGCAGAGGGCCTGACCTGCTGAGTGGGGTTGTGACACTCATCACGGGAGCAATGAATAATTCCACACAATGCAGAAAGGCAGTAGCAATGGCCAACAAAATGCTGGGGTGTATTGCAAGGGGAATTACCTCGAGAAGAAGGGAGGTTATTCTACCGTTGTACAGATCGTTGGTTAGACCCCACCTAGAATACTGCATGCAGTACTGGTGCCCATACCTACAAAGAGACATTAGGCTGCTGGAGAGGGTGCAGCGTACGGCAATGAAGATGATTCAGGGCCTGGGGGAATTGCCATATGAGGTCAGACTAAGAGAGTTAAACATGTACACACTGGAGGAGAGGAGGGACAGGGGGAATATGATTGAGACCTTCAATTACATGAAAGGGATAATCAAAACAGACACAGAGGATCTATTCAGGAGGAGGGTGGGGAGAGACACTAGGGGCCATGAGATTAGAGGGTTAGATTCAGGAGGGAGGTGAGGAGGCATTTCTTTATGGGGAGGGTGGTGGCAAAGTGGAACACACTAACAGCTGAAGTGGTGGCATGTACCACAGTGGAATGCTTCAAGAAGGGGTAAGACAGGGCAAAGGGGAGGGTAAAGAGATGTAAGGGGAAGGGGCGAGGCAGCTGCTGAATAGGGAGTTAGCTGCATTAATGAGCAGCCTAGATAGACCATAATGGCCTTTTGCTGCTGGCAATTTTCATATGTTCGTATGAACACTGAGCAAAAATACTCACTGAGTGCCTCTGCTTGATCTTCCCCTTGTTCCACCCATCCCCCCCCCATTGATTCTGACAACGTCATCCCTACAACTCCTCTTCGCCTTTATTTATTTAAAGAACCCCCGATCCCGAGCCAACTTCAGCTCCTTTGCTGCCTTGGCTGCCCTGCTGACCTGGTCACCTCCTAGATGCCTTTGTGAACACCTCTTTATCCCTCCACACGCCCCGATATTTTGAACTTAATGAAAGCCAATCGTTGTAATTCCGATTTTACAATAAATAAAATAAAAAAATATATATTGTTTTTCCCTTCACCTGCCCCTCCACTTCCCTGCTGAGTTAGCTAGGTTTTTTTGACCAGGACTGCTTACTCTGAGATTTAGCACATGTGTATACGGCCTCATTCAGGCCCTTCCTAATGACTGCCCATTCCGTTCAGCATCCATCCCTGGGTTAATTTTAGCTAAATACCCCTTTAGGATGCTGCCCATTCTGGCAAAATCTGCCTTCCTGAAGTCCAACATGCTTGTCCTGGTCTTAGCCGACTCCCTCCCTGTGTTGAGGAGGAACCACACTGAGCGGTAGTCGCTTCCTAATAGAGGGCCCTGTACTACCACATCCTGGACTCGATCCCCACCGAGTCCGCTTAGAGTGGGCACTCAGGTTGTCCTTGCCCTCTGGCGTATGGTAGGTCCTGTCCGCCTTTTTGACTATGGCAGGAATGGACGAAGGCATCAACCAAATGGTAGAGGCTAAGTCCTCATGAGGCTCCAACCAGGGAGGCATGAGGACTGAAGACAACTCTGGCATATCCAAATGCTCGGCCAGTCTCTTGCATTTGGGGTTGTGATCATCAGATTTTTACTCATAGGCCTCTGCAATCTTCTTGAGGAGGTCCGTGAATGAGGGGTCCTCTAGAGGAGACTTTGGTGATTCCTTAGTTTTAGGCTTGTCCGGTGGAGGAATCTCAAAGCCAGAAGACAAGACAGGGGAATCGGAGTCTGATTCAGACAAGCGAGTCCGGACTGGAGACCGAAACCTGGTGTGGGGGATCTCCGTAAAAGTAATAAGAAGCCTGCCCTTTTCAGTGGCGGGAGTCACCCCTTTCGTCAGGCCTGATGTGGAAGGGCAAGACTCCACTGGCGAAGGAGACCTAGGTCTCGGAACCGGGTGTGCCGGAGTAGAGGCTGCCACCGGATGATGACTGTCCAACTCTGACACCAATTGGGACTTGGCCTCGGCCCACCAGGACTGGAGGATGGCCCTGAAGTCCACCTGAGGCTGGGGAGGCGGATGTGGGGGTGGTGGAGGCTGGTACGCCGGCTGAAAACCAGGGGCATATCCCCGCATCTGGTATCCTGACGTCTGGTACCCTGATGGCAGATAGCCTGATGTATGGAAGTTAGATGCATAGCCCGACAGCATGTACCCCGGTGAAGGGAGACCTGGAGTCTGGTACCCTGGTGGAAGATATCAGGGAGTAGGGTCACGTGGCGGCTGGTAACCGTGCATCTGGAAATTCAGTGATGTCCCTGACGGAGGAGCCATAGGGCCAGGCGGAGGACCCTGCGGAGGCCTAAAAGGTGGGTAGGAAGGACCCGAGGGTAGGTAGTCAGGCGTGGGGCCACTAGGGACTGAGCCTGACAATGGCCTGGAGGGTCCCTCCAGTGGGGGGGGCAGAGGGCTCTGCCGTGGGAGCCTGAGGCGGAGGGTCCTGAGGGCCGACCAGGGGATTCACAAGGAGGTCCGGCCGTGACCCAGAATTAGTATCGTCAGGCTGATGTTCTTCAATTCAGTTACAAGCTCGGAAGAAGAGGCTGGGGAGGAAGAGTACTGGATCGGTAGTGCTGTGGCCGAAGCTGCAGTGAGCACCGAGTAGTCACAGTGGGCCTTACGTCAGAGCCCAATGGAAATGCCTGGGCTGTAAGGACGTCGAGAGAACCGACATCCGGCTCATTGGCCATGGCTGGGCAATCACCGAGGCCTCCGGTGCCCGACTTATCAGCCTGGGCTGGGCGCTTATCGGAGGTTCTGACGAGTGACTTATCAATTCTGCCAGCACACTTAGACCCTTTAGTTTTGAGGGGCCTAAGCATGGCAGGAGCCTCAGACTCGGCTGAGGCAACCTCCGCCAATGTGACAAATGGGGGTAGGGGGACCAAGGGCTGCTCCTGGGTCGAAGCAGGCTTGTCTGAAGCGGCACCCTTCCCAGAGGAAGAGGGCTTCTGGTCATCCACGGTCCCTGGAGGGAGCCGTGGGCAGGAGGAGGGCGTATCCTGGTCCCGGTGCTTCTCCTTCTTCTTCTGTTTCCTGTGTCGGTGCGAGTCCAAAGAAGAGGAGACAAATGCACTCCGCAGTTTCTGCAACTCTTTCTCCATTGATGCCATTTTCCGCTTCAAAACATGGGCCTCGAGGGCTTTCTGCCTGCGTTTCTGTGCGGTCTGACTTAAGTTCAGGCAAGCCTCACAGTTCTCGGTCTGGTATTCTGGGCCTAGGCAGAAGAGGCAGAGGGAATGATAGTCCTTACGCAGGAGTTGCATACTGCAGGAACCGCACTTGTTCTTACGTGACTCAGGAGGTGTCAGAGAAGACCTGCACAAAAACATTTACTAAAAGGGAAAAGGAATAAAAGAAAAAATTGAAGATGAATACTCATCCAAAATGGTGGTCAAACTGTAGTAGTGCTCTCTGCGAGGTCCAACATGCACAGGTCAATGGTGGGAAAGAACTGGAGGGCAGGCCAGGGACCACCCACTATACAGGGTCATGCTGATGCTGGTCACATGACGTAGGTGGGCAATCCCCCACCAGACACAGCTAGCTAAAGTTTTCTGTGTGGTTCTAACACCAGGGGGCACAGTCCTAATGGTAAATACCTACTGCAAGAGTCCTCTCAAAGTAAGATCTTCTTATATTCTATGAAGAAGTTCAGATCTCTGAGATTTAGAATAGACCTCAGGTCTTCTGTCCACGTTGGAAGGAGGAGGAAGTATTGGGAATAAAAACCTGTGTTCCTCCGTTCTAGAGGGACAGGTTGTATGGCCCGTTTTTGGAGCAGAGTTTTTACCTTCTCCTGCAACAGGGGCATGTGCCTTGTGGGGTATGTTGTCATTACTGGGGGATGACCTGGAGGGTTGTCCAGAAGTTCCAGAGCATGCCCCTTCTCTATGATCTCCAGAACCCATGCATCCATTGTCACCTCCCTCCAATGGTCTAAGTGGAGAGAGAGAGGTGACCCTCTACAACCACCCCTATAAGTAAAGATGGTTGGGGGGTGTATAAGGAGTCAGACTGAGCTGGTGTTGGGTGCTCCTGAATGGGCACCTGGTGTGCTGCTGGGGACTGGCAAGGCCCCAGCTCCTTAGCCCCTGCCCTCCTGACTGTAGGTTGAGTGCTGCCCCCCTGACACCAACTGGACAAAAATGACCTCTGCTCCTACCACTGGGCTGGGCATGGTACAAGGAGTGGACTGATTTCAAGGTCCTGCCAGAGGACTGAAGATCTTTTAACACGTCTTCTACCTCATGGTCAAACAACTTCTACCTTCTGAATGGAGCATTAAATATTGTTTGTTGCACATCAGTGGCAAAGCCTGCTACTCTGAGCCAAGAATATCTCCTGAGACAGATGCCAGAGGCTGCAGCCCTGGCAGAAGCATCAGACACATCATAGGCTGTGCAAAGCAAATGCTTGCCCACATCAGCACCAGCAGCTAGAGTCTTCATTAATTCCTGTTTTGGAGAGCCCTCAGGCAAGGCCTGTGCTGCACTCTTAGCCTTCCTCCAGAGGGTGTTCTCATACTTCATCATGTGGGTCTGGTAGTTAGCAATACAAATGTCCAGTAAGGCAGAGGTATATGTATGCTTGCCTAGGACACCCAACCTCCTAGATTCTTTGTCGGGAGGAAGGGAGCTCAGGTGTTTAGGTGCCCTGGACCTGTCACAGGCAGCAGTAATCACCAGTGAATTATTCTCAGGCTGTGTAGCATAAAAAGACTTCCCAGAGGACAGAATACATTTTATCTGCTGTTCTGGGTACAGCTGGTATATTGTTTGGTCTGTACCAAGCTGCACTGGTTTCATCCTCTAAGGCTGGGAGCAGAGGAGGGACCACAATAGAAGGAGATTCTAGCAGCTCCAGAAACTCCAGCAGGTTCTTTTTATTAGTGTCCTGCTCTTCTAAAGCAAAACCCATGGCAGCTTATATCTGCTGTATCGGGGTAGAATTTAAGGAAAAAAAGGGATATTTTTGGCGGAATACCAGATTCAGAAGTTTGATATCTTGCCTGGAAATTTGGTATTCTGCCTAAATTCAGTGGGTTTTTATGTTACATGTGTACGTAGAAAACTTTGAACACCCCCCCATATGTAACTCGTCCATTCTTAAGAGTTTTTTCACCAAATTTTCAACATGGCCTTTTGGGACCCAACCTCATGAAGAGTGCCATTGTCATTTCTTTCACTGGTCCCAAAAGGTGATTTTGCATAACGGCCGCGCCATTCTGTGCCACAGGTGTGAAAACATATTTTGGGCAGGATGTGAAGAATGACAGCTGTACTGTTCATGAGGGGGTGTGAAAAAATGGCAATGTTGTGAATTTGGAGTGATAATATTAAAAACTGCCGCAGTTGCAACGTGCATAGAAAAATTTAAACGATCCCGCATATCTCACCCATTTTTCAATATTTTTGCACTCAATTTTTAACATGGGCTTTTCGGGACCCTACCTCATGAACACTAGCACTGTCATTTCATTACTCAGTCCCAAAAGGTGATTTCATGCAGCGACTGCTAAATCACCTTTCAGGACCGAGTAACGAAATGACAGTGTAAGTGTTCATCAGGTAGGGTGCCAAAAACCCGATGTTGAAAATTTGGTGCAAAAATATTGAAAAATGGCTGAGACATCAACATAAGTTGAAAATGCCAATATATGGCATGTACAGTAGCTTGATTCTTCAGTTCGTGGTTCGGCTTTGAACAGTGCGGACGTGTCCCGGTCCACAGAAGATGACAGCCGCTGACCTTGGATGGTAAGTATAGGACAAGGGGGAAGGGTGGGGAGCTCAGTGGGAGGGTCGAGATGGGGAGGGGACAGGGAGACAACGAGGGACTGTTTTCTTTTGCAGGGGAAAAGCCATGGGGGGGGCCGTTTTCCTTTTTAAACAGAGATGGGATTACTAGAACATTTCGGGACACTGGGAGTGGGCCCCCTAGTGTCCCAAAGTACTGAGAAGGTGGGGGCAAGCATTGACATGTGGATTGGGGCCCCCGTTGTCAGGTTGAATGCAGAAAAAAAAAAAATCGGGTATCTCCCACAGAGCACCAGGGCTCAAATTTTGGTATTCCAGTATGAAATTTGGTAGCCAAAATGTACCGGAATACTGTTAAATTCTAGCCCTGTGTATCATGGTAAAAAATGAGGGATCCTCTGCAGGTGACCTTAGTGTGTTCACCACAGAGTCCTCACTCGCAGGTGAAAACTGCAGAACAGGTGCCAGGTTCATACTGGCTCTCAGCATAGTCTCCTGCCTCTTCCTGAATCATTAGATTAAGGTTATATTCATATTCGTCATCGGCTGAGTCCACGGGAATGACAGACCATGCAGTAATGTCAGCTGCAGTATAGAAGGATTCTGTGGCAAGGGAGTACCTTGCATTGTCGAGGGGTTAAGCACAGAGGGTCCTGTTACCGGGCTCCCTGAAATAGGCAGGAGATGCCTTTATTATGTCTGAAAAGGTGGTAAGGACTACCTGAGCATCGGCGCCGTTTGGGTTAGCGGGCACGACTGGATGAGTTGATGGAGGAGGCTCGGTCCCCATCATCAATGTACTGGCCATAAAAGGCCCTGTAGTGCCTACACCAAGTCCCAACCCTGGTTTCAGGTTGGCAGTCGGAAGAGTGTGTGGGCAGGGCGGTCTGCCTCGCCGCCAGACACAACAACCTTGAAGTAGAGGTCATTCCTGTAGAGCACAGGGGTGACCTGGAACGAGCTGGGGAAGTTTTCTCCTTGTCCCGGTGCTCGTGATTCCCTAAAGATTTCTCCCCAGATTTTGATGACTGTGATTTGGTCGATGGGGCCAGCGACACAGGTTTTTCTTGGAGCTGCTTCTCCATTCTGACTACGGTCTTTTGGAGTAAAGATTTCTCCAAAGCCCCTTTTCTGCATTGCCTGGTTGCAGAATTAAACCCCCGGCAGATTTTGCAGGCTTTTGTGTTGTGGTCTAGGCCCAGGCAGCAGACACGAATGTCGTAGAAGTCTCCCGTGTAAATGTTCTCTTCACATTCACAGCACTAGAAGAGTTTCGACAGTTCCTTCTAAGACATGCAGTTCATCGAAAATCACTATAAAACGGTGGCTATGAGCAGTGACATTTCCGATGGTGGTCAGACAAGTCTGATTGATGGCAGGAAAAGAACTGAGGAGAGGAGGGCCACCCACATTTATGTATATGATGATGTCTGATGTCATCATGGGCTGCCCCTGGCTGACTGCTTGCAAAAGTTTCTGTGTGGTCCTAGTACCTGGCAGCTATAAGTTCCAAAGGTGTGGCCCGATGAAAGAGATCAAGGAAGATCTGCATATACCTGCCATGTATGACACTCTCCAGCACCATCCAAAAAACAGCATTGTGCCAAAGAATTCTCTCCCTACAACTTCATATAACATTTTCCTTTGTGTTCATTTTCGCAGGGGATGAAATTAAGTGTTGCTACCACTAGCTGGCAGGGTTAGGGGCTTGGAAGTTCCACTGGCCCCACAGACGTCCCACTTGCCAAACCAGTGTTTAACTTATTGAAATGTTACGTCCTCCAACTAGGATAGAGAGTACATAATTACAAAAGGGGTCTTACAAGCTTAACGTATTCACAGATGATGCTCCGGTGCTACTATAATATCCAGGACAATTATATGATGCCCTCATGAGCGAACTGGACACTTACTTAGAGGCAATGATTTTCCATTTTCAAAAATAGCCAATTCCATTTGGCAAAATCTTAAAATCCATCTTTTTCCATTTTTTTTTTTGTAAAATTGAGGGCAAATCAGCATGTGTTAAAAATGTATCTTAAAATGGAGGGGACTGCCCAAATAGCTGGTGCAAAGTAGGTTTTTGCATGAGGAAGTGGTGCAAAAAATGGCAAATTCCATTTTTTACCAGTATTTTTGGTTGAAAACGGAAAATCATTGTCCTTACTTATTCTAAACTCTCCAGATATTCATTAAATTTATTAAAGGCAGTAGCATCAGTCACTGAAATTTCAGACACCACAGAAGCAACTCGTTTTGGTATAAAATTGGACACTAAAATAAAATCTTCAGGAAGCTGACTATCTAATAACCTTTATCCAAAACTATTTCCATTAACATAAACAACACACATGAAAAAATAAAAAAAAACTATTTGGTGAGGTGAGAGAAGATGTCCATCTCGCTATGGGGATACACAGACTTCTGAAAATGCTTATAATGCCCTCTACACTACATACAATTCAGGCATTACATGGCACACAATCGCTCAAGGCTGGTCCGATAAGGTTGAAAGAACAATGGAGAAGTTCTTATGGAGGGGAGCTAGTCCAAGGATAGCATGGAACAAACTAACAGCGAACACAGAGATGGAACAGTCTCCCCCAGGAAGTGGTGGGGGTGGCCACGGTTCAGGGATTCAAGAATGAGTGGGACAGGCACATGGGAATCATCAAGCTAGGGTGAAGGGGGGGGCTTGTAGCGTTTAGGGTACCTTAAGCATTAGAAAGAGGGATAGGGCAGACTGGATGGGCCACAAGGCCCTTATCTGCCGACAACATCTATGTATCTATGTAACAGGCAAAGAGAGGGACTTGGATGCCCAGCTCTATATTACCATGATGTGGCGAATAAAACAAGCATTTGTCAATGCAGAATGTTGGTTGCTAGTTAAACAATTTGATGTTTTTCCGACAAAGGCCAACGGCGACTCTAGTCTGCATACCCACAAGACCTCCCACGTGCATCACCCCAGGTGTGGCCTCACCATTGATCTATATAGGGGTAATACTATCTCCCTTTTTCTGCTGGTGATACCCCTTCCTGTGCCCCAGCATCCTACTAGCCTTTCCTACTGCCTTATCACACTGCTTTGCTAGAGGTTGAAACAGACATTGTCAGCAGGTAAGGACCACTAGGCCAATCCAGTCTGACTGTAAGTCGTGTACTTGACTATGGCTTCTGACCCTCCCTCAGCCGTACCTCTATGGTTTACCCATGCCTGTTCCATGCATGTTTAACTCCTGCCATAGTACTCGCTCCCACCACCTCCTGCGGCAGACTATTCCATGTGTCCACCACCCTCTCTGTGAAAAAAAGTGTCCTCATATTCCCTCTTAGCCCGCCACCTTCCAATTTCATGTCCTGCCCCCTCATTCTTGTACTCCTCCTGTATTGGAAGATGTCTTTCCCCTGCACCTTGGTTATACCCTTGAGGTACCTGAATGTCTCTATCGTGCCTCCTGTCTACCTCTTCTCCTCCAGCGAGTACATATTGCGGTCCCTTAATCTCTGCTCGTTTGTTTTGTGGTGCAAGCCCTGTACCATCTTAGTGGCCCTTCCCTTGACCATCTCCAGCCTGTTTATGCCCTTTCGGAGGTGCGGCCTCCAGAACTACACACAGTACTCCATGTGAGGCCTGACCAGGGTTTTATATAATGTCATCACTACCTCCCTCCTTATGCTGGTGATACCCCTGCTTATACACTCCAGCATGCCACTGGTTCTCCCCGCTGCCTTTGTACTCTGCTTTGACATTTTCAAGTCATGTGAAATTATAACCCCCAAGTCCCTTTGTTTCTTGGTGACTGTCAGCAACTGCCCCTGCCCCCCATCCTGTAGCTCTCCCCAGGGTTTCTATGACCCAGGTGCATTATTTTGCAGTTCTTTGATTTAAACCTCAGCTGCCACTCCTCAGACCATTTCTGAAACTTGCCTAGGTCTTCTCATTTTCTCCACCCCTTCTAGATTACCCACCCTGTTGCAGATCTTGGTGTCATCTGCAAACAGGCAGACCTTCCCTTCCAGCTCCTCTGCAATGTCACTAATGAAGACATTGAACAGGACTGTACCATGGACTGATTCCTGCGGCACCCCATCCCCGCTGGTCACACCCCCTCCCCAGACTGTACCCTATTTACCACCACCCACTGTCTCCTGTATGTTAGTCAGTTCCTAACCCATTTTACCACCTTGTCTACCATGCCCAGACTACCAATCTTGTTAACAAGCTTCTTATGTGAGACGGTGTCAAAGACCTTGCTGAAACTGAGATAGGCGCTGTCCATGCCCCCACCCCCGAATTAACTTCCTTCGTCACCCAGTAAAGAAATCTATCAGATTCGTCTGACACGACCTACCCGCTGTTACACCCGACCAGGGTTTTATATAATGGCATCACTACCTCCCTCCTTCTGCTGGTGACACCCCTGCCTATGCACCCCTTGTAATTTTTTCTCATTTTGACCCCAAATTTTCAGCATAGTCTTCTTATCACCATATGTATCTCATAAACCCCATAGGTGAAAATTTCTTAATCCACGGCAAAACGCCATTCCGCCCCACAGGTGCGGAAACTCATTTTGGGCAGGATGTGTGAAATTACAGTTGTACTGTTCATGGGGTTGTGTGAAGAAATGGCTAGGTTGAAAATTTGGAGTCAAAATATAAAAACCTGGCATAGTTACGCATGTGCGTAGGAAAATTTCAATGAGTGTGCGTAACTCTGTCTTTTGTTGGTATTTCTGCTCCAAATTTTTAACCTGGGCTTATTGGGATCCTGCCTTCTGAACAAAGGTGCTATCATTTTGTTATTTAATCCCGAAAGGTGGTTTTGTGCAACAACTGTGCATTCCACGCCACAGGTGTAAGAACATGTTTTGGGTAGGATGTGAGAAATGATAGCTGTACTGTTCATGATACATTGTGAAAAATGGCTGTGTTGAAAATCTGGAGTGATAATATTATAAATTGACCAAGTTACGCTTGTGCGTAGGAAAATTTAAATGAGCGCATGTACCTTGGGCGTTTGTTGGTATTTTTGCTCTAAATTTTCAACATGGGCCTTTTGAGACTCCACCTCAAACAGTGGCACTATCATTTCAGTACTCTATCCCGAAAGGTGATTTCGCATAGTAACTGCGCCATTCTGCGTCACAGGTGCGAAAATATGTTTCAGACAGGATGTGAAAAATGACAGCTTTACTGTTCATGAGGTGGTGTGAAACAATGGCTATGTTGAAAATTTGGAGTCAAAATATTAAAAATAACCAAAGTTACGCATGATGTATGTAAAACTTTCAATGAGCGCATCAGACCTCGGCCATTTTGTATCTAGATTAACACGGATTTTGAATCTCCTAATACGAATAGTGGCATTGTCGCTTGTTAATCAGTCCCAAAGGTAATTCTGCACAGCGCCTGCAAAATCACCTTTTGGGACTGAGTAACAAAATGACAGTGACAGTGTTCATGAGGTGGGGCCCCAAGAACCCCATGTTGAAAATTTGGTGCAAAAATCTAAAAAAAATGGCTGGGATATTAACATAAGTTAAAACCACCTCTGACAGCCATTATACAGTGCTTACCTTGATTTTTCAGTTTGCAGTTCGGCTTTGAAGAGTGCAGACGTGTCCCAGTCCAGAGAAAATGACAGCGCTTTACCCCTGGTGGTAAGTATAGAGTAAGGGGAGGTGGATGTGCAGAGGGAGGGTTGGGATGGGGAAGGGGGGACAGGGGAGATGTCGAGGGACATGTTTTCTTTTTTCAGGGTTAAAAAAATAAAGATGTCGGGGAGGTTTTCTTTTTTTTTTTTTTAAGGAACAGGAATGTTTCGGCTTTACTGTTACGCTCCACCGGACCCCCAATCAAGGCCAACAGATAATGGGGCCGGCAGGAGCACTCGGTGGCCACCCAGGACCTGGGAGAAAGGCGGCACACAACTTGCCATATGTCTTGGTGGTCTGAACGGTCATGTAAATCAAAGGGCCGAAGCCCTCTTGGATTAGAGTGGCATCGGTCCTTTGAAGTGCATGACCATTCAGCCCACCGAGCAGAAAGCTACGTCAGGACCACACCGAGTGGTCATTGGGGTAGACTGCCGAGACCCTGGTTCTGTGAACTGCAATGGACTCGCAGTGACCCCAAATCCCATATTGTAATAATACGTTGGTTTCGTGCAAGCACAACCAACGTAATAAAAATAGTGTTATCAATGGACAAACCTCAAATGGCAAACAAAACAAGGATTTGGGTACCCATAATCACTCAACACAGGAAATGCTAGAAATTGATAAGCAGGCCACAATACAAAATATTTTTGTGGATAAAACAAATACTCCTAAAGACCATAATGGTATAATGTTTTCAGATTATAACTTCTGTAGCTTGTGGGAGAAGATTAAGAACAAATAAATTATTTGGCTGTTTACATTCATAGTTAGCTGGAAAAAAGAACTAAATAATTACCACTTTAAAAATATAAAAGACGTTATTAAAAATAAATAAAATATACTGGAAGGATCTAGTGAAAGATACGGAACTTCTACATATTGAAGAATTAAACAAAAATATGTGGTGAAAAAAAATAAATTTTTGGACTCTAATAAACCGAGAAAGATCTGCGAAACAGGATCTCAGTACCAAGTTAAAAACACATACTGAAAGAAGAAACTGAACATCAAAACTAGATTTGGGAAGAATACTAAGAAAAAGGCATTGATAAAATCTACTATAAAACTGGTTTTAAAAATCATGAAACCTGATTGGCTGATGGCCATCTTTGACAGTACTGTTATCCCAGCACAGCAGCACTGGATAAAGATTCAACAGCCTCTTCACACTAAAATCAATACTACACACATCCCTGACTGCCATTACAAACGAGGCTGTCATCTTTACTCACTAAAAACCTTCAACTAGGTCTTAAAAATAAAACTGCCTTAAATTTAAAAACATAATAATTAAATATTATTTGCCCTCATAATCCTCTTCTTGCACACACATAACTTAAAAAATGAAGTGCTACAGTACTTATGTAAACCCCCCTACAAATGGGAGTTCCCAAAAGTCTTCCTTGGGCTTGCCTAAATGTCCACTGCCAGGCTGGTGTTCTGTGTCCTAGCCAGTTAAAAGTGTTTGCATGCGAGTGCCCTGTTAGCCTCCATGTCTGTCTCTAAGAGCTGCCTATTTTGTAGTGCCCAATGTAGAGGCCAAGCAGTTTCAGGCTCGAGTCCCACCTGGGCTGTAGTGTTATCGCTTCATTCTGCCATCGCTAATTGCACAGAGGGAGCCCTACAGGGATCTGTGACTGTTAGCTGATTATCTGCTTTAATAGTAAAGATATTGTAGTTTGTCTAACTTGCCTTCCTTTGCAGCATTGACATTTCTGTGTTGTACCACCATCTTGGTTCTGGACTGCCTACTGGGACCAATCAGTACCTTTGGGGACCCTAAAATGGAGACTGTCCCCAAGGGTCTTGTGGGAGTGAATTTCTGTAGGAATTGTAGTTTTTGCATTTTGACGCCTAAATGGACCTGGAGGGGGAGCTCTAGCTGTGACAGACAGATGGCTCAGCCAACCAAACCTTTTGGATCTTTGGGAAAGTCCCAAGCTGCCTGCAGCCGTGACTAAGTCAGAGTTTGGAGTTGAAAGAGTGAACAGCTCGAGTGATTCAAGCAGCTGCTCATATGTAGTGTGCAGTGGAAATCGGCGGGAAGGCTGTTTTGGGCCTGCCTGCCACCATCTTCAAAAGTGAATAGGCCTTATCCGAAAATTTCAGCTTTGAGATCGGTACCTGATTTGTGACAAATTGGATTTTCCTGAAGTGAACCGAAGATGTGCCTTGGTGAGAGTTTGCGCAGAGACACTGTGAATTGCAACCAGACTGCTATCCGAACTGTGGTATTTGCCTTGCTTTTACTATAAGTGTGCTGAATGCTGATAGTGGGTCACGATTTGGTTCCCCACCGTCTGATTGTGTCACACTTGCTGGAAGCTGCATCTAGCAACTACTGGACTGTTATCCAAATTGTTCACCTGGTCTGGGCCCTGCCACCTTGGCCCAGTCAGCTGCCTGCGCCACAGAAAAAACCATCGACGAGAGACCAGCCCAGGGATCAGCCCCCTCCCTGCTCAACATCATAAACTGGAACAACACCACGGTGAATCATGTGGGCCCTGCTTCTCCTGGTCATCCAGCTCTTCATCCAGAGGTCTCCATTTCATCAATTCTGTATCCTGTACTTGGTAGCGTGAGTAAACACCAGGGTAACTCCCTGCAACAACAGCTCAATCAAAGTGTGTCATCTTATCTAATTGTTTTGCCTAATTATCACGAACTGAGCCACCTGGCTCTGGATTACAAATTGTGGGTTACTTTGCATGACTATTTCTTTCCATAAGACCAGCTGCAATGCTGGCCTACCCCGGGCAACGCTTCATGCTAGCCTCTACCAACAACTGGGTACCCAGAGTGTGTGTGACTGTGTTGTGGGACTCTAAAGTGCATGCCAATTAACCTGAATCTTTCAGATCTTAAATCAACCACCAGATTCTGCCCCTTCCTTGTTACTGCCCCCTTGAATAAATCAGATCTACATCTTTTTGCATTCAAACTGGTTGTGGTGTACCTCTGTATTGTAAATACTGTGGTATTGCTGTTTACTGTTGCAGGCCTTATTTTACAGGGGGTCTCCAGGGCTGAGCCAGCTGAACCCGCCCTGGTGGTAAGTGTGACAAGAGTGGAGTTAAAACTGTTGTCAGGGGCAAATTGCAATTGTGTAAT
The DNA here is from genome assembly GCA_016271365.2 of Neoceratodus forsteri. Lineage (NCBI taxonomy): Eukaryota > Metazoa > Chordata > Ceratodontiformes > Ceratodontidae > Neoceratodus > Neoceratodus forsteri. The sequence goes on from CM057452.1 coordinate 1,040,646,264, forward strand.
CTGTGAGTTACTTAGACCACTAGAGGGAAAAGAGGCGGGGTAACAGTGTCCCGGAGGGCTGTACCCAGGGCAGCTACACTACCACTAACCCTGTCCTCTGGGTGGAGGCACCCGTTTCTAGTACCCAGGCCCCTCAACCTGCATCTGGTCAAGCAGGCAGGCAGGGGTAGTATCCCTTGGGATAGCGCCACCTAGGGGTTACACTTAAACTTTTAATTCATGGTATTTCTTTGCTGACCATGAAAATTCCCCTTCTATCCTACCTGCTTACTAGGGAAATCTGTGTTGTTTAACCTGCTAAAAATAAAATAAAAGCCCTGGTTCTATCTGAGGCCTTCTGTTGTGTGATAGTGGGGGTAAACATCCTACCAGTAGACGTGAGAAGAGATTTGAATTCTTGTATTTATCCATAGTAAACGTTAGTTCTCTTGAATGTAGGCAAGACAGAAAATAAACAAGATAGGGAAAAGGGAGGGAATAATATAAAGATGAAAGAAAGGTGAAGACATGGGTAAATGGGAGTGGGTTGGGGAAAATACAGGGTTTAAGAGGTAATTAAAATACACGTATTTTGCTGTTCATTAATATTGAACCCGGGATGACATGTTAGTGCTCGGATGTCATAAATATTTTTAATTTTTGATTTTTGTAAGTTACTTCACCCCACCACCTCAAAATATTCTTGCACCCATTTTATGATCACAATAAGATATCCCAGAGTGTGTGTTGTGGTGGGATAATGGCACTTCTTGGATGGTTGAAAGCACTGGGCGGTGCCTCGTGCCTCGCAACACACGAGGCATTTGATACAGTCCCACACCAAAGATTAATACACAAATTAGCCAGCCTTGGAGTGGGTCCCAAGGTGGTAGCCTGGATAAAACATTGGCTAGACAACAGGACGCAAACGGTAGTAGTAAACGGAGTCCACAGTGAAGAAAAGAGGGTTACTAGCAAGGTAACGCAGGGTTCAGTACTGGGACCGGTCCTTTTTAATGTCTTTATAAGTGACATTGCAGAGGAACTGGAAGGCAAAATATGTCTCTTTGCAGACGACACAAAGATCTGCAACAGGGTTGATACATAAAATGGACTGGAAAGGATGAGATGGGACTTGTCAAGGTTGGAGGAATGGTCAAATGTATGGCAGCTCAGATTCAATGCAAAGAAATGCAAGGTAATGCCCCTGGGAAACAAAAACCCAGGGGAAGAGTACACAGTGGGGGGTGAGATACTGACAACAGTAAAACTGGAAAGGGACCAGGGGGTAATTATATCAGATGACCCAAAGGTGGGCAAGCAATGTGAGAAGGCAGTAAGGAAGGATGGGGGATACTGGGATGCATAGGGAGAGGCATCAGTAGTAGAAAACAGGAAATTGTTATCCCTCTGTACAGACAGTTGGTGAGACCCCATCTGGAGTACTGTGTGCAGTTCTGGAGACCCAATCTCCGCAAAGACATAGACAGAGTTGAGGCTGTCCAGAGGAGGGAAACCAAAATGGTGCAGGGTCTGCACCAGAAGACATATGAAGAAAGACTAAAGGAGCTTAAGATGTTTAGCCTTGAGGAAAGGAGGGAGAGGGGGGACATGATAGAAACTTTCAAATACCTCAGGGAATCAACAAAGTCCAAGAGTGCAGCATCTTTCAGAAAAGAGATGTGTAAGAACAAGGGGCACAATTTGAAGATAGAGGGGGGACTGCCAGGTAATGTGGAGGAAGTATGTTTTCACGGGAGAGGGTTGTGGATATTGGAACAGCCTCCCTGAGGAGGTCTTGGAGTCAAGAACAGTGGTGGAATTCAAGAATGCATGGGACAGACATAAGGCAGTCCTAGTGGGGGGTAGGAGGAAGTAAGCTGTTGGTTAACCAGGATCTGTAGCTTATCTGTTAGGTAGGAAAATGGGCAGACTAGGTGGGCCATGCGGTCCTTACCCGCTGTCAAATTCTATGTTTCTATGAGGTGTGCCATTATCCCATCACAACGCACACCCTGCCACGTCTTATTGCTTAATCGAAAAATAACAAATATAGTAGGCACAAAACAAAAGCCATCTACAAATATAAATACAACATGGGAAAAACATGGACAGAGAAAATTTGAAGTAATAGATGTATTGCAGCATACAAGATATATTTAAAGGAACCTATCCAGTTTAGCTTCTGCCCACTCATATTCCCTTATACCTTACCATGCAGCTGCGGGAGTCAAAGGCTGTTATAACCAAACTTTTCTGAGTTATAGTTATATTTTAAATCAACACTGAACTATACAGATGAACCTGGAAGTGCCGCACGGGTCTTGATCGAGCACGCGCAAAGCTTCCTGGGTAGTCCATCCCATTTAGTGATGTAAATTACACCATTGCTGTGAATGTAGCACCAGTGGCTGGAGCATATTATACTTATTTATTGCTTTCACGGGGGGTGTTGATGCCTAAAATAATACAGCAACACTTGCACGGGATGTTGCCATATTATTTTAGGTCTCAACACCCCTGTGGAAACAATAAGATAAGTATAATAAGTTCCAGCCACTAATGTCACATTCACAGCAGAGGTGTAATCTACATCACTATATGGGTTGGGCTACCCACGAGGCCTTGCGTTCGCTTGATTGGGACCCGTGCGGCGCATCTGGGTTCAGCTGTATACTTTGGCATAGATTTAAAATATAACTACAGCTCAACAAAATGTGGTTACAACAGCTTTTGATTCTCGCAGCGATAAGGCAAGGTATGTAGGAATGGGAGCAAGCTGAAGCTAAACTGTGCAGGTCATTTTTAAATTCCAAGAACAAATCGATTCAGTACAAAAGACTAACTAGGATATATTGGATGCAGAAAAAAATATTTAGAATGAGCTACAGGGGAATTAAATAAATGCCAGCAGCATAAATGGAAACAAAGACAGGCAGGGAGAGCAGTTAGGAGCGCAAAGGCACAAACGGAGGAGAATACTGCCCAGTCAGTTAAAAAAGGGGATAAAACATTCTTTAGATAGATAGGCGAGAAGCGAAAGACCAAAGGAGGCATAGTAAGGCTAAAAGGGGAAGGAGGGGTTTATGAAGAAGAGAACCAAAAAAAAAGTCGTATTGAAAAATTACTTTTGTTCAGTATTTATGGAGAAAAGGGTAGGTGATGGGCCAAAGATAAGGGACAAGGGCATTAAAGGAAGGGAGGCAGTCGGTGGACACTAGTCCTTTTACAGAGGAGAGAGAGTCCTCAAGGAACTAGCACAATTACAAGTAGACAAGGCAATGGGACCTGACGGGGTGCACCCTAGGATACTGAGGGAGTTCAAGGAGGAGCTGGCTGCACTTCTGACTGCTCTGTTCAACCTATCGCTAGAAACAGGGGTGGTTACGGAGCACTGGAGGATGGCAGATGTGGACCCACTACACAAAAGTGGAAATAGAGAGGAGGCAGGAAATTACAAACCTGTCAGCCTGACTTCAGTAGTGGGTAATGTAATACAATCACTGCTGAAGGAAAGGATTGGGGAATACCTGGTAACCAGTGGATTACAGGATCCAAGGCAACATGGTTTCACGGGGGCCCATCTTGCCAGACAAACCTGATCAAGTTCTTTTACTGGGTGACCAGGGAACTGGATCAGGGAGGAGTGATAGATTTGGCCTACCTGGATTTCAGTAAGGCCTTCAACAGCATTCCACACAGAAGATTTGTGAGCAAGCTGGACAACCTAGGAGTGGCTCCAAAAGTAGTAAAATGGGTAAGAAGTTGGCTAAGCAATAGGAGTCACAGGGTGGTGGTAAATGGGTCCATCCTGGAAAAGGCAAAGTAAACAGTGGGGTGCCACAGGGTCAGTATTAGGTCTGGTCCTCTTCAGTGTCTTTATTAGCGACACTGCAGAAGGGCTGCAGGGGAAAGTATGCCTGTTCGCAGATGACACAAAAATCTACGACAGAGTGGACACACGTGGGGGTGGGGTGAAAAGAATGAGGGACGGTCTGAAAAACCTGGAAGAATGATCAAGGGAATGGCAGCTGGGTTTCAATGCAAAAAAGTGCAAAATTATGCACGTGGAGCACAGAAATCCAGGGGCAACGTACCAATTGAGCAGAGTGGTATTAGCAACCATAAAACGGGAAAGGGACCTAGGGGTAATCATTTCTGATGATCTGAAGGTAGCCAAGCAGTGTGATAAGGTAGTGGGGAAGCCTAGCAGCATGCTCTGGCGTACAGGGAGGGGCATCACAAGTAGAAAGAAGGAGGTAGTACTACCCCTGTATAGATCACTGGTAAGACCCCACCTTGAGTACTATGTCCAGTTCTGGAGGCCCCACCTCTGGAAGGACATAGATAGGATGGAGGCAGTACAAAGCAGGGCTATTAAAATGATGCAGGGCCTGCACCAAAAACCCTACGAGGAAAGACGCAAGGAACTAAATATGTACTCTCTAAAGGAAAGGAAGGAAAGGGGGAATATGATAGAAATGGTAAAATACCTCACAGGTATTAATAAGGTACAGGAAGGTAGCATTTTCCATAGAAAAAGATGCTCCTAGACAAGGAGGACAAGGTGTCACACTATGAAGCTGGGGGGAAGGGAGCTTAAAGGAAATGTGAGGAAATACTTCTTCAAGGAGAGGGTGGTGGACACCTGGAACAGCCACCCAGTAGAGGTGGTGGGTGCTAAAATGGTAACAGGATTCAAGCATGCATGAAATAGACACAATGGGACATTTGAAGTAAAGCAAGGTGGGGGGGACCGGAACTAGAGTAGGGTCTGCAGTGGCACAGTAGGTAAGGATTACAGAGCAGACTAGGTGGGCCAAGAGGTTCTTATCTGCCGACAACCTCTGTTTCTATATACTGAGAAAGACTGTGTGTGTGTGTGTGTGTGTGTGTGTGTATATATATATATATATATATATATACATATACATATACACACACACACACACACACAAGATGTATGTATGTATTGCACACACACACACACCTATATGTGTGCTGCCTGCTTCAGCCCCATTGTGTAGTTGACAAGACTGGCATACAGGCAGCACAATGAGCCAGAGGGTATGATGGGGTTTGAACCAGAGATCTCTCCCTGCTTAAGTAACTTCAGAGCTCTGAAATTGATCAATTTTGTTTTCAGATTTCACATTAGTTAGTGTCTTCTGCAAAAATGGTCACTTTGGGAAGCAGAAAGCCTTTAAGAAGATTCAACTAGCTGTCTGTATAAGTCCTGCCCATTCTTATCTCTAAGTATGAGCCGGATGGGAGTACTGGATTCAGGACTGGGGAGGTAGTCAGGCCACCTGCAGTGCTCTACAGTTCCCCTGTGTGAATGCATATGAAAGTGCTCCACGCAGGCATTGAAATGCTACAAAACCATAGCGTGCTTGTAAATGCATCTGTTAGCTGGCCCTATGGAAAATGGTGGTGCGATGTGGGCTGTGACCAACAGTATTCTCTTTCAGTTTTAGCAACAAATCTGCAGACAATCCAATTAAAAGCTTTCCCTCTTCCAACTTCCAGAACACAAACACAGTTAACACCAGCAATTTAGAAAGGTTTAGGATAACTGAGAAACACCAACAATTTAGAAAGGTTTAGGATGACTGAGAAACGGGTAATTTTCATTCCAAAGAGATGAGGCCTCCAGCCAGTACCCCCTCCCCATCTCCCTCCAATTAATCCTCTAACTTTCTATTAGTGACATAGGGACACAGAAGAAACCCACTTTCAGGCACATACAGCAGGCTTAGTGGTGGGATGATCGATCTGCTTTGATGCCTCTTAGTGCTTGTTGGGGGGGCATTGACAGTGGAAGAAGTTTGGGAGCACACTAGGCCCCCCCCCACCCTGTTTAGGCAAGTGTCTGGCTGTTTCAGACAGGAATATACTGTCTAATTAGGTGGCTGCTGAATGCAGTTTGTATGCAGAGGCATATGCTTTCAAACACTAGTCTCTTGCCAGGCAGTGCAGGGTAGCATGTTGTGTGTTGTTTCAGTCCTAGCTTTGTGTCTTAAATAGGAATGCTGCCCTGGTCTGGTTGTATCTAGGGTGCATGGCAGAGGCAGACTGCTCCAACTAAGGTGGAGGGGGGCCGGGGCTCTGGTAATCTTGCCACACAAACATGTTCTTTAGTCAGGCTAGAAGCTGCATGGTAAGCCAGGTGACCACTCAAAGTGCTAGACTTCAGAGATGCAGATCAGATGCGAAAAGGGTAGCCCTTATGTATTGGGGGGGGGGGGATAAAAAAGGTGTCATTGCGCAGGATGAAGGAACACACCCTCTAACTCGGGATGTGATGATAAAGAACAGCTACTCACCACACCAGTAGATATTCAAGAGAATCTCCACTGAGCCACACCGTTGGAACTGTAAGACATCAACGTCAGGACCACTCTGAAATTTTGCTAGCTGGGGGCCACCCGGTGGCCCCATTGCTCCTCAATTCCCAACCAGAGATAAGCTCAGAGGACCTCTTACTGTGATGAATCAGTAGACCAGACCTGTACAAAGCACACCAGGAGATTCATGGGGCTGAAAACAAAGTATACACTACTGGACACCTTCTAGCAAGGCAGTGGACAAATCTACCAGCTTATACTTCAATGAGGGGGCGGACGAAGCGTGGGTGTGCTATGACCCAATGATGGAGATTCTCTCAAAGATCTACTCTTTCAGTGAGTAAATGTTCTATCTTCATTGGGGATACCTCCTCCATTGGGCCACACCTTTGGAACAACTCCCAAGCAGTACAAAGCATCCAAGCAGGATGGCACCATCTGATATAGCATCATGACAGAAAGCTTTACATACTGCAAGACCAAAGCCAGTATCTCTACTAGACATGATGTTTAGACTGTAGTGCTTAGTAAATATGTGCACAGTGCTCCACGTGGCAGCAGCACATACGTCCGCTGTAGAAACATTCTGAAAACAAGCAACAGAAGTGGCTACACCATGTGTACAGTGTCACGTACAGTACCAGGAACTTCTTTACTATACTTACTGTAACAAAAAAAAAAAAAATAATACTGTTAGCCAGCCATTTGGAAAGGCAATGTTTAGTTACAGATATGCCCTCTCTCCCAGGAGCGAACTGAACAAAAAGCTGAGAGGATTTTCTGCAGTCCTTAGTGCGATCAAAGTAGAAACATGGTGTTGTATGTACATCGTGTGTGCAGCAATGCCTCACCCTTGTTAGCATGCTCAGGGTAATACACTGGAAGGTGTAACGTCTGATTCAATGTAAAATAAGAGACCATCTTCAGCAGAAAACAAGGATTGGTCCACAAATACAGCCTGTCCTCGTGGAAAATCAAATAAAGAGGTTCATGCATCAGAGCCTGAAGCTCGAAATTCTATCAAGAGAAGTCATGGTGACCAAAATCAGTGTCTTCCATGAAAGGAAATGCATCTCATAGGTACCAGCAGGTTCAAACGGAGCCAAAGTTAGTTTTTTAGGAATGTATAAAAAGAGAAATGTGGTAGCCGTGTTAGTCCAGTCAACAATGTAGAGAAAAAATACAACAAATATGTTGCAGGTGATACCTTTTATTGGACTAACAAAATTATTTTTAAGACTTGCTTTCGAGAGATGAAACTCTCTTCCTCAGGTCAAAAGTGTCCTTGCGGACCAATTCTTGTTTTCACTTTTGACCTGAGGAGAGAGTTTCACCTCTCGAAAGCTAGTCTTAAAAATAATTTTGTTAGTCCAATAAAAGGTATCACCTGCAACATATTTGTTGTATTTTTTCTCTACATTTTTCAGGAATGAAATTTAAGGTGCCGAAGTGGAACCAATTAATGAATTGAGGGACACGTGTAGAATACCCTTCAGAAATGTATGGGACACCTCTAGTTGTACCACCATGCACCTACCAATAGAGGGCATGGAAAGCAAAAACGGCAGCCAAATGCACCTTAATGGAGGAGTACTGGAGACCTGAGTCAGACAGAGATAGAAGGTAACCCAGTCCAGTATTGGCAGATCATGTAACTGGTCCACTAAATGGGAAGCACACCATACTGAGAAGTGCTTCGACTTTTAAGAGTAGGTGTGTCTTGTAGAATCCTTTCTAGCTGCAAGCAAGACATCAGCCACCTGGGGCGAAAACCCAAAACAGGCAATGGCAAAGTCTTCAGGAGCCAGGCATACAGATGCAGGGATCGCATATCCGGATGGACCAGGAACCCCTAATTCTGGGACAACAGAGGAGGAGCTGAACAGGAGGCTCCACTGCCAGATGCTGCAGAAGTGGAAACCAAATCTGCTAAGGCCGGAAGGGAGCTGCCAATATTAGGGAGGCATGCTCTGCCCACAGCTTGAGCAGAAACCTCTGAATGACAGGGACTGGAAGAAAGACGTAAAGGAACGCAGAGAATCACAGCACACTCAAAAATAATAGATGCAAGTGTAAATCTATTACAACAAACAGGAACTCCTGAGGAAGAAGTTCCTGTTGCTTGTGATAAATTTGCACATGCATTTAGTTTTGAGTGTGCTGTGATTCTCTGCTTTTCTTTACCTGTTTACCATACACAGTTTCATAGGTTCATAGGATGAGTTCAGATCCATAAGCTATAAAAGCCATTAAAGGACCTGTTACTAACTAATTGACATAACTCCATCTTTTTTCACCCATATACCTATCCAGTTGATACTTAAATGCCTCCAAAGTACCGGCACCCACCACCTCCTCTGGGAGTCAGTTCCAAACATTCACAACCCTCTGGTTAAACCATCTTCCTCTTCTATTAATTCTGTATCTCTCACCTTTCAATTGTTTATCGTGAGTCTGTACACAGCTGCACCTTCATCTGGTAGCACACAGTCTGTGGGTTTGCTGAAAGAAGTAAAGGAATCTCCCTTTCCAGGAGAGCAACAACACATCTTGCCAAAAAACTCCAAGCCCCGGAGCAAGCCAGCAGAAATGCGACAGTTTTGCACTGTGTGGGGATGCACAAAGGTTCAGCTCTGGATGACCCCATCTTGCAAACAGGTCAGGTACCACGGAGGTCAGCAGTTCCCATTTGTGTATCCAGGACTAAGACCTGCTTAGCCTGTCTGCCAAGATGTTTTGGACACATGGGAGAAAACGGCCAACAGCTGAAGGCCGTGAGACATAGCCCAGAACCACACTCTCATCGCTTCCCTGCACAAGGGATAAGAGTGCTTCCTTGCTTATGTAGTGCATGGCACTGATATTTTCTGTCCGAATTAACAGGGTACTAGGACTAATATGCTCTTGAAAAGCCTGCAGACCAAGCAGAACAGCCCTCATCACCAGAACACTGATATGGAGAGCTCTGACTCCAGAGTGGTCCAGGAAGCTGGGGTCGGAAAGGACCGGAGATGGGTACCCCAGCTAGATCCAGAGGTATCCATTGTGAGGATCTGCACAGGAGTTGGGGAAAAGAATGGAATGCCCTGTAACAGGTTCTGGTGGTCCATCTACCATACTAGAGCATGGCACAGCAGGGACGTGACAAGGACCATTTCTTGTGACTCGTCCGTCAGCTGATCACATTATACCCAAGGAGTCAAATGCAGTATGTGCATATGAAACTGGCAAAGGGAACTATAATGATGGCCAAGGCCATCAGCTCCAGCAGATGCAACATTATCAGAGCCGACACATAATGATTTCTGTATATCAGTTAGGCCTGAGCAACAAGGACTTCCACCTTGTCTTCAGGCAGGGAGGCACTGCCCACCGCCATGTCCAGCACTGCACCAATATAGCGGAGGCACGGACAAGGAAAGAATACGGATTTCGGTAGATTCAGCATGACACCCAGTTCCTTGAACAACTGTCTCATTCTGGACAATCTGTACAGAATTGCTTCCCTGGACAGGGCCTTCAGGAACTAGCTGTCCAGATATGGCAAGATATAAAGCTCTTTCCTCTGAAGGGCTGCAACCATGGCTGCTAAGCATTTGGTAAATACCTGTGGTGCCAAGAATAAGCCAAAGGGCAAAACTCAAAACTAATAACAGCTGCCCTTCAGCGTGAAGCAGAAGTACTGCATGTGGCATCTGCAAATCTTTATACAAAGGCATGCATCCTTCATGTCTAGGGCACATAGCCACTGCCCCTTTTGCAGTAAGGGGATGAAAGCCTGAAGAGAGACCATTTAAAACTTTTTGTATTTGAACAGGTTTAGGACTTTCAGGTCCAGTACAGGACGCAACTCTCCTGCCCACTGGGAACCAGGAAGTATATGTAATAGAAAAATAGGTTACCCACCTGCAGCTGTAGTTCTAAGAGTAGTATATGGTTCACATCTACACAATGGAAGTTCTTCTTTAAGAGCTGACTCACCAGAACATCTTTAAACAAAGCTCCTCCTATCACCCGCATGGCACAGGGGTTGACCTTAATGCTATTTTACTGGCCCCGGGCATAGTGCAAACTGCCTTGGGCCAATGCAATCATCCCCTGACTTTCCTGTTCTGGCTAGTGTGATCATGCCATCCTTGTATACCATCTCTTTAAGGCTTATTTACAAAAAGACGGTTTTCAAGACTTTTTTTTCCATTCTTCAAGGCTGCTCAGCACACACAAGCCAATCCACTTACATTTGTCCCACTAGGTCCCAGGAGTGTCCCCTGATTGGTGGGGTGGGGGTTCTTTCAATTTGATCACCACCCACCGTATCTGAGGCTGCTGCATTTGAGAGGGATCCATGCTCTCTGCAAGCAAATCAAAGCAAATCATAGGAGGATGGTGTGGTTCCCAAGGACTGGAGGAGGGTGGATGTGATTCCCCTTAACAAAAGTGGGAATAAAGTAGAGGCAGGAAACTACAGACCTGTTAGCTTGACCTCAGTGGTAGAGAAAATTATGGAATCACTTCTGAAAGAAAGAATTGTTGAGTACCTAGAGGCCAGCGAGGCACAGGACCCAATGCAGCATGAATTCACAGCAGGAAGGTCGTGTCAGACGAATCTAATAGATTTCTTTGACTGGGTGACCAAAGTAGTAGACCAGAGAGTGGCTGTGGACATGGCCTATCTAAACTTCAGCAAGGCATCTGACACAGTCCCACACAAAAGATTAATAAACAAATTAGCCAGCCTAGGAGTGGGTCCCAGGGTAGTAGCCTGGATAAAAAAACTGGCTGGACAACAGGACACGGAGGGTTATAGTAAATGGAGTCCACTCCAAAGAAAGGGGGATTACTAGCGGGGTACCGCAGGGTTCAGTACTGGGTCTGGTCCTTTTTAATGTTTTTATAAGTGACATTGTGGAAGGACTGGAAGGAAAATTATGGCTCTTTGCAGATGACACAAAGATATGCAACAGGGTTGATACATGGGGGAGTGGAAAGGATGAGAAGGGACTTGGCAAAGTTGGAGGAATGGTCAAAAGTATGGCAGCTTAGATTCAATGCAAGAAGTGCAAAGTAATGCACCTGGGAAACAAAACCCAGAGGAAGAGTGCACAATGGGGTGGGGTGGGGGGTATTAATAACAACAAAAATGGAAAGGGACCTGGGGTAGTCATATCAGATGACCTAAAGGTAAGCAAGCAATGTGAGAAGGCAGTAAGGAGGGCTGGGGATACTGGGATGTATAGGGAGAGGCATCACCAGTGCGAAAACGGAAGTTGTTATCCCTCTGTACAGATAGTTGGTGAGACCCCATCTGGAGTACTGCGGCAGTCTGGAGACCCCATCTCCACAAAGACACAGACAGGATGGAGGCAGTCCAGAGGAGGGCAACTAAAATGGTGCAGGGTCTGCAACAGAAGCCATACAAAGAGAGACTAAAGAAGCTTAATATGTATACCCTTGAGGAAAGGAGGGAGAGGGGGGACATGATAGAAACTTTCAAGAACCTCAAGGGACTCAACAAAGTCCAAGAGGGTAGCATCTTTCAGAAAAAGAGATGTGTAAGAATAAGGGGGCACAATTTGAAGATAGAGGGGAAATAGCTCAGGGGCAATTTGAGGAAGTATTTTTTCCCAGAAAGGGTGATGGACACATGGAATGGCCTTCCTGAGGAGGTCGTGGGGTCAAAAACAGTGGGGGAATTCAAGAATGCATTGGACAGACATAAGGCAATTCTTGGTTGGGGGGGTAGGAAGAAGTAGGCTTTTGGTTAACTAGGATCTGCAGCTTATTCAATAGGTAGGGAAATGGGCAGACTAGGTGGGCCAAGTGCTCCTTATCTGCCATCAAAGTCTATGTTTCTATGTAAGCCTGTGATGCTGTGCTGTGCGCCTGCAGATCAGGACGATGGAGAAGGCAACCCGCGAGTGCAGATGGTCAGTGGACTTCAAAAAAAGTGATTTGTTTTTCCTCTAAACAGCACTGAGCACTCTCCTATTAGAGCAATAAGAGAAATAACTTTCGTATAAAAGGGCAGGTCAGAATGCATCTGGGTGAACTGCAGCCCAGTGAGACATGCATCAGGGCCCTTACGTGTGATACTCTCCGCAGCTAGCGAGACAGATCGGAGCGTTGTCCTCGACAGCTGAGGACAGTGGGTGCCAACATGTGGGGTTAAATAAATGTAATAACCCCCCCACTCTCGTTTTCAGAGCTATGACAAGTAGGCCATTCTCACTATAGGGAACCAAGGTCAGCAGAGGTGCATTCGAGTCAGAATCAGGAAGTATCTGCACTCGAGGAGTTAAGATCCATACAATCTCTTTCTTATTGAAGATTTAAATGCATTTATTACGTGATATCCAAAACAGTGAGGGAGCAGAATAGCTGCATACCACCTGGTTGTCCTGGTGCTTTGAGATAAACTATCTTCATCAGGGGATGATGAAGAGAGTTTATCTCGAAGCACCAGGGCAAGCAAGTGGTATGCAGCTAGCCTGCTTCCTTACTCTGTTTTGAATATCACAAAATAATGTATTTAAATCTTAAAGGAGAGTGTGTGTAGTTCTTCACTCTTTTGAGTGCAAGTATTTCTTTATTTTGTACCCATTAGCTGGGCTGGCCACCCGTGAGTTCCTGCACCAGCCCTGCACTGTGATTTTGTGGTCTGACTCTAGTGGAGCTTTGTAATCGGGTCAGAGGAGGCAGCTGAGGATCTGTACCTGACCTCTTTAAATTAAATACAGGCAGAGTGATCCAGGCAATTTTTCTAAGGGCCTACTATCACAGGCAAAGATTGTGAAGGCTAATCTGACTTGATTTCAATTGTGCTGTATAGTCAGTGTTGTATTCGGAGTGGTAAGGTAGTCAAACCATCCCAAAGTCCCATAACACAAGACAATAAGAGGAGAGATTAAAAAGTACTTTTTTTCTTAAGATGTTTCCAACCTACGTTTATTAATTTAAGCTTCGGGCTAGTGCAATCACTAGGGGGCCAGTGCAGCCAGGCAACACTTTCCCGGGAGAGTAAGTGGAAAAAAAGCTAAGTGTGACTCCTGTGGTATATCTCTCAGCTCCACCGTGTGATGTCAGATCCTGCATGCTGGAAGCAGGGATCCGTGTGCCACTTGCCTGTGGAGGTCAGGTAGGTGGTGTGGTTGAGAACCATATACCACTCCTAGAAAGTACAGTTGCGTACTTAGCCTAACGGTAGATCTTCGAGGGGTATCGCAGCAGGTAATACACTTGGGTCGTCGCCAGAGGGCGCTGTGGTGCACAGCAGCTCTCTTCTAGCAGTCTTCTGCCAGGGGCCGCCCACACATGACATCTTCATTCTGCTCTTATATAAAAAAGTGGGCGGTCCCTGATATCCTCAGTTCCCCCACCAGATTCAGCTTGCTAAGCGAGGACCAAGGGGTATTTGTGGTACCATAGGTATCCCTTCCCATATATTTGGATCAGAAGTTGTTCTCTTAGAGAAGGAGGGGGATGGAGGGAGGGCTTGTACCTGCTGTAAGAGACACCCCTTGAAGATCTACCGTTATGGTAAGTATGCAACCGTATTATCTTCCACGGGGATAATCTCTTGCAGCAGGTAATACACTTGGGATGACTCCCAAGCAGTAAACCCAGGAAGGGCGGAAATTATGACAAAAGACCTTGCCATTGACTCTGGAAAATTGCCTCTTGTTTGTTTATCTATTCATTGCAGTGGAGCTGGCCAAAAAATTGCTAGTAAATTCCAAACTCAAAAGTCTGGCTGGCTCATGCAAATGAAACTGCAAACACCTAATTCTTTGAAACATTCAATTTTCTTTTATTATAGAGTCCCAACATTTCGCCTGGCAATCAGGCTTCTTCTGGGGAACTGTAAAAGTATACAAATAATATCTTTAATATTACATATCAAAATAATGTTTTTACAAATTTTAAATCAATACCCAACAACCAACAATCTCATTTTTCGGTTGAGCTATTATCTCCAGCTTCTCAATAATAATGAAATAGTGCCTATAATTTAATAATAAACAAATTCTACTAAAAATAAAATAAAATTGCAACCAAATCATTTTATTTGATAATTGTTTCATTCTACACCAGCCACCAAATTTCACAACATGTAAATAACAATGCCTTACTTTTTAACCAAGCTCTCAGAGAGATAGTCTAAGCCAGTGTGTTTCTTCAAAATGAAAATCTTCTTCTCTAACACTTAAAAGAAAAAGTCCAATATTTACTACTTTAAACCAGTTTCAAACTAATTCATTACAACTCTTTTCCCACACCATTTCATGGTATTCACCTTGATTAAATCACGTCCTGCTCTTTCAAATATTTCTGTGTCATATCGCAAGCTCCACCTGCCAGTGAATGAGGTACCCATGATCATTAAAACTATTTATATTATTGTTAACTTTGTGCTTTTAACAGCGCGCTTGTCAACTTGTTTCTGTGGTTATCTGTATCATTAATTATTTCTCCACTAGCAGAAAATAAAAAAGCGTTTCTAAATACTCTTTCCTTAATTTCCATAGCACTGTTGTTTCAAAAGTGAGGAGAAGGACGTGCTGCAGAGCTCCACATGCAAGCTCAAGATAATTACTAGTAAGTAACACACAAGCAAGGCTTTTCTGGTCGCTGCTCTGAACGAATAGTTACTGGTCTTTGAAACTTTGGACTTTTTTTTTTTGCAGCATTCATATGGCCTCAAAATTATGCATTTTAATGTATTAAGCTTAACATCTAAATTTCATGAGGTGGAGTCATGGATTAGTTTATATAATCCGGATGTTCTGGCACTGACTGAAACCTGGTTAACCTTACCTGTTCTTGATACTGAACTTTGTATACCTGCTTATAAACTTTTAGAAAGGATCGTGTCACTGGTAGAGGGGTGGGGTTTTGTTTTATGTTAAGGAATATTTAATGGTAAATGAGACCACTATATTTAACAGTAATTTGGAATATTGTGAACATATTACTATTCAGTTATTGTTGGATTTGTCAAAAATTAACTATTTGTTGTGTATATCTTCCACCTAATGGTAGTAAATCAGGCTTACAAGAACTTGTAAATGCTTTGAATACTGGGGTTTCTACAGAGTTAATACTACTGGGGATTTTAATTTAAATTGGATGGGTTCAGATATAACAAAGTTAAATCACGGTCTTGTCTCAGTCTGGTTTACAACAAATTATTACTTTACCTTTTCGACACAATAATAGATCAGAAATCACACATTGCTGGACTGGATATTAACAAATAGACCTATTAATATGATAAAATGTGGTTTGACCTGATTCGTTAGTGATCATCATCCAGTCTTCTGTATTTGGAAGCATGGGGACTGAAGAAGTCTAAGCCAATTATAAGGATTTCGAGATCTTTTTCTAAATTTGATGTACATTCTTTTTGTACAGAGTTGGGTAAAATAGATTGGTCTTTTTATATTCTATCCCTGATGTGGATTCTGCATTGCATTTTTCATTACTGAGTTTACACATGTTTGGACCAGTTCACTCCCTTGTTAAAAGAAGGGTCCGAGGAAAACTTATGGGTGGTTAACACATCCTTTGATTAAACTTATGAGACAACGAGACAAGGCCTGGAAAACGTATAAATGAACCATTCTGCTTCTGGTTATCATGCGTATAGGACTTTAAGGAACCAATGTAAGGCTAAGATAAGGAAGCTAAAACAGACTATATTCATAAAACAATGTGAAGGGTTATCTAACGCTACTACTTTTTGGAAAACAATTAATAATTTCATAAGGCCTAATGTTTGTCAACCAGGTTCAATGAGGTGAATGGTGACTTGTTGTCTTGTCCACTGAAGATAGCTAACGAGTTTAATTTGAAATTTACTGCATTGCCTGATTCCTTTAGTGACCAGTCCAAGGTGAACTACTTGGGATTGACTGAAGATTTTACAGTTAATCTAAACTGTACTTAAGGACTACTACTCCGAAGGAGGTAGAGAAGTTGTTGTTGTATTAAGAGGGACAGCTCAGCTGGTTCTGATGGCTTATGTCCTAGTTTATTAGCGGATGCTGCCTCGGTTATAGCACTTCCAGTTAGTATTATTTTCAACTTGTCTTTTGTTACAGGTACTACACCTAATATATGGAAACATACTTTGGTCACTCTATATTTAAATCTGGTTCACAACATGAGTTTTGTAACTACAGACCTATTTCTATCTTGTCTGCTTTAGCTAAAGTTCAGGAAAGAATAGTTTATAATCAGTTGATTGGGTATGTGGATCGCTTTGGATTATTGTCTCAGAACCAACATGGTTTTAGAAAGGACCTTCCCTATGAGTACTGAGACTGCCTTGGTCGAGTTCATGAACGCGGTACTTAATGGCATGGATAAAGGGTGTCTGACGGGTGCCGTGTTCGTGGACTTGACCAAGGCATTCGACTCAGTTGATCACCAATTGTTGATTTCTAGACTTGAGTCATTGGGAGTTGGTGAGTCTTTCTTGGACTGGACGAGGGATTATTTAACAAATAGGTTTCAAAGGGTTAAATATAGGGGTGCTGTATCAGACTCTGTAATGGTTAAGTGTGGGGTTCCACAAGGTTCTATTTTGGGGCCACTTTTGTTTTCTTTGTTTTTTGATCAACTAGTAAGTGTGATTAATAATGCTTCTCTAACACTTTACGCTTTGACGATGCAGTAATTTATACGCAGGGTTTGTCATTTGAGATCTAGGTGTTCTTTAACAGAGGAAATGTGCAATTTTCAGTCTTCACTTATGGCCTGTAAATTACTCTTAAACAAATCTAAGACAAAGGTGATGGTTTTTGTACCCCACCTAGACTGAGATCTGAGGTTGGTACTTTGGAAGTTAAATCTTTGATGGATTACTGTTTGACTATGTTGATACATTTCAATATCTTGGGGTATTACTAGATTCTCATCTAAGTTATGAATCTCATTTTTGAGGGTTACCTCAAGAATACATTGTAGATTAGGTTCTTTGTACAGAATCCGTTCATTTCTTATTCCTGAGTCTAGGCTGGTTATTTCAAATTGCTGCTTACTTCCTATTGTGAACTATGCAGCTATGATTACTGACACTGCTTCTGCGACGGTGATTTCAAAGAAATCCACTTTACTTCACTTGATAGCTAAGTTTGCTTTAAATTGTTCTAAGTCATCTCATCATTGTGTGATTTTGAAAGAAATGGGCTGGTTACCGGTTTCATTAAATTTCCAATACTGTATGGCCAAGTTCATATATAAAGTCATGGACTCTGGAATTCCACATAGTATTTCAAAGTTTTTGAGACCATATATTGATGGTCATTATTCTAGACATAGGTCAGACAGTAGGTTTCTCAAGATTCCTTTATGAAATCTAAAAGTGGACAAAGATCCTTGTTTATATTGCTCCATTCATTTGGAATGAAATTCCTCAAGATATTAGGTGGTTGTGTTCTGTCAAAAGTTTGCCGATGCATTAAGGATGTATTTCGAATCTCAATTTAATTGTAACTGTTTTTTATGAATTTTTTTTATGAATTTTATACGTAACAAAGACATTTTTGTCTGCAATTTGCTGCATTGTATATGTATGTTTGATTATGTATTGTCTGTATGCAATATATGTGGGTCGCACCTGTAAAAGGAACTTGTTTCCAGTGTGCTTACCCGTTAAGCGAATAAACAAACAAACAAACTTTTGTATTAGTGAAGAAGATTTTCATTTTGAAGAAACACACTGGCATAGACTATCTCTCTTGAGAGCTTGGTTAAAAAATAAGGCATTGTTATTTACATGCTGTAAAATTTGGTGGCTGGTGTAGGGTGAAACAATTATCACATAAAAAGACTTGGTTGCCATTTTATTTTATTTTGAGTAGAATTTGTTTATTATTAAATTATAGGCACTATTTCATTATTATTGAGAAGCTGGAGATAATAGCTCAACCGAAAAATTAGACAGTTAGTTGTTGGGTATTGATTTAAAATTTGTAAAAACATTATTTTGATATGTAATATTAAAAATATTATTTGTATGCTTTTACAGTTCCCCAGAAGAAGCCTGATTGACAGGCGAAACATTGGGACTCTATAATAAAAGAAAATGGAATGTTTCAAAGAATCAGGTGTTTGAAACATAGAAACATAGACTTTGACGGCAGATAAGGACCGCTAGGCCCATCTAGTCTGCCCATTTCCCTACCTACAGGATAAGCCGTAGATCCTAGTTAATCAACAGCCTATTTCTTCCTACCCCCCACAAGAATTGCCTTATGTCTGTCCCATGCATTCTTGAATTCTCCCACAGTTTTAGACCCCACAACCTCCTCAGGAAGGCTGTTCCATGCATCCACTACCCTCTCTGTGAAATAATACTTCCTCACATTGCCCCTGAACCTCTCCTTCTATCTTTAAATTGTGTCCCCTTGTTCTTGCAAGCCTCTTTTTCTGAAAGATGCTACCCTCTTGGACTTTGTTGATTCCACTGAGGTACTTAAAAGTTTCTATCATGTCCCCCCTCTCCCTTCTTTCCTCAAGGGTATACATATTAAGCTCCTTTAGTCTCTCCTCATACGGCTTCTCTTGCAGACCCTGCACCATTTTAGTTGCCCTCCTCTGGACTACCTCTATCCTGTCTATGTCCTTGCGGAGATGGGGTCTCCAGAACTGGACACAGTACTCCAGATGGGGTCTCACCAACTGTCTGTACAGAGGGATAACAACTTCCTGTTTTCTGCTGCTGATGCCTCTCCCTATACATCCCAGTATACCCCCAGCCCTCCCTACTGCCTTCTCACATTGCTTGCTAACCTTAAGGTCATCTGATATGATTACCCCCAGGTCCCTTTCCTTTTTTGTTGTTGTTACTACCTCCCCACCCATTGTGTATTCTTCCCCTGGGTTCTTGTTTCCCAGGTGCATTATTTTGCACTTCTTTGCATTGAATCCTAGCTGCCATACTTCTGACCATTCCTCCAACCTTGCAAGTCCCTTTTCATCCTTTCCACGCCTCCTTGTGTATCAACCCTGTTGCAGATCTTTGTGTCATCTGCAAATAGGCATACTTTTCCTTCCAGTCCCTCTGCAATGTCACTGATGAAGACATTAAAAAGGACTGGACCCAATACTGAACCCTGTGGTACCCCACTAGTAACCCCTCTTTCTTCAGAGTGGACTCCATTTACAATTACCTTCTGTGTCCTGGTGTGTAGCCAGTGTTTTACCCAGGCTACCACCCTGGGACCCACTCCCAGGCTGGTTAATTTGACTATTAATCTTTTGTGTGGGACTGTGTCAAATGCCTTGCTAAAGTCTAGGTAGGCCATGTCCACAGCCCCTCCCTGGTCTACTACTTTGGTCACCCAGTCAAAGAAATCTATTAGATTCATCTGACATGACCTTCCCGCTGTGAACCCATGCTGCCATGGGTACTGTGCTCCACTGGCCTCTAGGTACTCAACTATTCTTTCCTTCAGAAGTGACTCCATCACTTTCCCTACGACAGAGGTCAAACTGACAGGTTTGCAATTTCATTTGCATGAGCCAGCCAGACTTTTGAGTTTGAAAAGACCTTGTAGGACAGCTTGGCCAAAGGCCATCCTACGGCATGAATCAATATCTAAGTTGTAATGCTTCGTGAAAGTATGTATTGTGGACCATGTGGCTGCACTGCAGCTGTCTGTGATAGAAGCCCCTTTGAAGCAGCCCACTGTAGTGGCCATGGCTCTGGTAGAATGGGCTTGGACAGGTCCTGGTAATGGCTTGTTAAATTTCTTATAACAAAAAGTTGTACAGTGTGCTAGCCAATTGGAGATGGTCTGTTAAGCGACCGGTGAGACCTTCCCTGATTGAGCCGAAGGTAACAAAAAGCTGAGATTTTATTAAAAGATTTGGTATGATTGGTATTGTATCTCAATATACGATGGACATCTAAGGTGTGTAGGAGGTATTCTCCCCGATTAGAATGCTCAGTGTAGTAAACCGGCAAATCAATGGTCTGATTTAAGGTGTGCTCTGAGACCATCTTAGGTAAAAAGGAAGGATTGGTTCGTGAAACCACTCTGTCTTTGTGAAAGATTAGATAAGACTCTTTGCACATGAGGGCAAGAAGCTTGGAGATAAGCCGAGCTGAAGTGACAGCCACTAAAAATACTGTCTTCCAAGAAAGGAAGCAGAGGTCACAAGTAGCCGCCAGTTCGAAAGGCTCAAGGGTAAATTTTTCCTAAAGGAAATTCTGATCCCACGGAGGAATGGGTCGTCTAATGGGAGGTTTGATGTGTAGCATTCCTCTTACGAACATTTTGGCAAGATAATGTTGATACAGTAGTCTTCCTTCCAAGGGCTCATGGAAGGCCGAGATAAGAGGCCAAATGAACTTTAATAGAGGAGTAGCTCAACCCTGTCTCGGCAAGTAAGGTCAGGTAGTCCAAGACTTTAGTCAGTGGACATGAATAAGGGTCCAATGACCTGGAGGTGGCCCATATGGAGAAGCGTTTCCATTTAGCATTATATGTGTCCCTGGTAGATGGTTTGCATGATGCTAACAGAATATTGACCACAGATGAGGAGACTTGAAGACGGGCTATGAAAGCGTCCTCAGGAGCAAAGCATGAGGGTGTAATGACTTCAGGTTGGGATGAAGAAGGGTCCCTTGATCTTGAGTCAACAGATCTGACCTGGTAGGCAACGGAATGGGGTCTGCTACTGAGAACTGTTGAAGCAGGGGAAACCACACCTGCCGAGGCTACAGAGGGGCTATGAAGATCATGATGGCAGGTTTGAGTTGTAGTTTGAGTAGAGTCCGTTGCAGGAGTGGGACGGGGGGGGGGGGAGCACATAAGAAGAGTCCTGTCCACGATTGGGACAGGGCATCTGTAGACTGTCCCTTTCTGTTCGGGATAATAGAACAGTATCTAGGGAGTTGGTGATTGACGGGGGAGGCAAAGAGGTCGAGATGCGGGGTCCCCACAATTGAAAGATCATCTGAAGAACTTCATGATGAAGTGTCCACCCGTATGTGCAGGTCTGGCGACTGCAAATGTCGGCCAGGGTATTGTGGCATCCTGGTAGATGGATGGCTATCTACAACAGGTGTTGAAGTATGGCCTCCTGCCAAACCGCCATCGTCTTTCTGCAGAGAGTGTGGGACTTGGTACCTCCTTGTTTATTCAGGCAGTACACCACTGAGGTGTTGTCTGGCTGGATCAGGAGAGGCCCCAGAGGGAGGTGGGGATGGAAAGCTTGAAGGGCGAGGTGGACCGCTCTCATTTCCAGTAGATTTATATGTGGAGAAATGGAGAACCGGGGCCACCTGCCCTGTGTATTGTAGGGACCCAGGTGTGCACCCCAACCATCAAGGGAAGCATCCGTGGTAAACGTCTGCTGGGGAGGAGTGGAGTGTAAGGGCATGCCTTGAGATAGGTTGGCATGCTGGGTCCACCAATTCAGGGCTGAAAGCAGAACAGGAGTGACTCTGATTTTATCTTTGAAATCCTGTCTTTTGCCGCCATAGGTTCTGAAGAGTCCATTGGACTGGTCTTATATGTAGACAGGCAGAGGCTACTGTGGGGATGGCTGTGGCCATGTGCCCCAGAAGGCGTAAGAAAAGTGTCGCTGTGATAAATTGTTGTGTTTGTATCTGAGAAGCCAGAGACAGAATTCCATTTTGTCTGTCGGCAGGGAGGTAAGCCCTGGCAGAGGCGGTGTCCCGAACAGCTCCTATATACTGGAGCGACTGGGAAGGGGTTAGATTGGACTTGGGCCAGCTGACTGTAATTCCTAGGGATTGGAACAGAGTGAGGGTCGCCTGGAGGGATGAAAGCAGAGAGGTTTCTGGGGCTGCCTTTATAAGCCTATTGTCCAGGTGTGGGAAGACAAAATGTCCGTCCTGTCTCAGGGCTGCCACCACAACCGCTAGGCACTTGGTAAAGACTCTCGGGGTGGATGAGAGACCGAATGGGAGTGCCTGAAATTGGTAATGTTGTCCAAGCAGGTAAAAACGAAGGAACCGGTGGTGGGTGGGTTGGACGGGGACGTGTAGGTAGGTATCTTTGAAGTCTAATGCATGTAGCCAATCCCCTTGTTTTAACATTGGCATTATAGATGTTAAGGTGACCATCTGGAACCTTTTGTACTGAATGTGTAGATTCAGTTGTCTGAGGTCTAGTATAAGTCTGAGATCTCCAGTACATTTGGGTACCAGAAAGAAGTGGGAGTAAAATCCCAGGTGGTACTCCAATGTAGGGAATGGATAGACGGCATTCTTGTGAAGAAGTGCCTGAAGTTCCTCCTGGAGAAAAGGAATATGGTCGGATGGGGAATGGACAGAGTGGGGGGGATGAGGGGGATGCACTGATGTGAGTTCTAGCGTGTGCCCCATCCTTATGATCTGAAGTACTCACTCATCTGATGTTATCGCCTGCCAGGCCTTTAAATGGAGGGCAAAGCAACTGCCCATGGCTTCCGAGGCCTGGTGGAGGAAGCCCAGGCAATGCCCCAGTTGGTCACTGGGAAGTGGGCTGACCAGCTCCACCTGGAGGGTGGGAGCAGAAGCCTTGGAGGTAGGAGTGGCGGCCCTGGAGGAAGGCTGGGAATGACCACGGTATCCACCTCTGTATTTTTATTTATTTAGTATTCGGAAAAATAACCTTTGAGCCAAGGCACTTTCACAAAGGTTCCACGTCATGTGAACAGGGTATAGACATTCAATCAAGAAGGTTACAGAGTTTTAGGACATTTGAGACACTGAACAGCACAATCAGGAAAAGGTTACACAGTTTCTTAGACATTTAAAACACTATACAGCATATGGACATCAACTTTAGTTGATTACAAGGGCAGGTAAGGTGCAGAGGCACTAAAGGTGAGGTTAGGTTAGGCAGAGGGGCAGTAAGGACAAGATTTTGGTGGGGGAGGGGGTCCTCTACTAAAAGTGGTCAAGGAGGCAGGGCTGAAGCCAGGGAGGCAGAGATCCAACCTAGTGGGGAGAGGGGGTGAAGGGTGTACAGGAGCAGCCCCTTAGAGTGATTCAGAGGCATTGTCAAGGAGCGTGTGGGAGGGCGGTTTCTGTCTTGTGCTGAGAACAGTTGCTGTTAGCAGAGCTAGGCATGGTCATCCAGAGTCTATCAGCTGTTGGAGAAGCAGGTGCACACAGAGCTGGAGGTCAGGTAGTGCTTAAGGTCTGATTTGACGCCGTACAGGCTAGTGGAGTTCCGAATGGACTCGGGTACCTCGTTAAGCCAAAGAGGTAGGTACCTCTGTGTTTATGGCCCCTCTTTGATTGAAAGAAGGACTGAGAGCAGTACTGGTAAGATGGCTGTGAGGTATGATACATGCCATGTACCGTATGTAACGCCCGCCCTGAAGCCTTGAGATCATCCAGAAGCATTTGGGTACATTGACCAAACAGTTTAGATAAATTAAAAGGGGCATTTACCACTTTATGTTGTATATCTGGTGTGAATCCAGATACACGTAGCCAAGCGTGGCGTCTCAGGGTAATCCCCGTGGCTGTTGTGCGGGCCGAAGTATCCACTGCATCATAACCTGAGCGGAGCAGGTGTCGAGATATGGAGTTGTCAGTGGAAACTGTAGCCAATAATTGGTCCTTCTCTTGAGATGGAGGGAGTTTATTGACTAGTTCTATAGCAGAGAACCAGAGGGTATGTTGATATTTAACCATGTGTCCCATATCATTTAGAATTCTAAGATTCACTGTATCTGCCTGGAACACCTTCTTTCCAAGGTAGTCAAGACGGTGGAACTCCCTGTCACGGGGTAATGAGCTCATGTGTTTTGGTCGTTTAGTATGATCATGAGCTGCGGTAATCACTACCAAGTCAGCCTCAGGGCTAGTGAAAAGAAAGGGATAGTGAAGAGGACCCTGGTAAAGGCGATCTGCTTTCCTAGGAATGGCCGGGACCCTTGAGGGTTGGTTCCAAGCTGCCAGTACGGCATTTGGGTAGGTTTGTATAAGTGGGGGTACCACTACTACAAGCTATTCAGGCAGTTCTAGATAGTCTGCCATATCCTTTCTTTGTTTATCATGTTCAGTGGTTGAAAAACCCATGATTTTCTGAATTTGAACCATCATCTCATGAAAAGGAAGGTCATCAGGAGGAGAGGCAGCCACGTGGTGGGAGGCATCCTCATGTAAAGAGGAGACAGAAGGAAGAGAGTACAGGGGACGACAGTCCAATTCCTGTAGGTCAACATCCTCCAGATCTGCGGGAAAGCATTCCGGAAAGTCAGCCTCATCTGAAAAATACTCTTCCTCACTTGGTGGGGAGGGGGCCAGGGTGGTGAGCGTTTCCTTTCTCCCTGGAAGCATTTAGGCAGAGGGGTAGGAGAATGGGAAGGGCGACTCGCCTCCCCTGGAGTAGGAGATTGAGAGTACCTTATTACTTGTAGAACCTGTTGTACCACTGTGGCTACATCCAATGAGGTAGAGGGAGGGGATGGGGTAAGGGGTTTCTGAGAAACCAGGGGGATAGTTGAGGAAATAGGATGTGAAGTATAAACAGGTCTAACACCTGGATGGTAAAGTCCAGGGTCCCGATCCCTGTTCGCCTGGACCCTATGGGAGAATGGTTGTGAAGGCAGAGGGGCAGCGGAGACTGAAAATTCAGTAGTTCTGCCCATAGAGGAATGGCCCATTGTCGACAGGGCAGCACAGGAAGAGGCACTGGAATGCTTAAAGGAAGAAGACGTCGATGGGAAACGAGTGATCATCGACGGGACATCAAGGGAACCAACACAGCGTTCCATAGAGACTGCTGAAAGGGCACTAGAAAGCGGTGTCGACGAGAGGGTGTAAACCCCCGTCGACGAGGAAGCAGTCCTGGAGGGCACTGTCAATGGTGGAGCACCTGTGATGGTGGCCGTTGAAGAGCGTTTTGTCCGATGAAGATGAGGATGATTTATCCTTATCATGTTTATGCTTCTTATGTGAAGCAGTGGCAGGGGGCTCCTTGGAATGGTCCCTCTTCTCTAAGAGAGACACTTTCTGCTCCATGAGGTGTGCTTCGATCTCCTGTAGCCATCATCAGTGGGTTGCCTGGTTGAATTCTTGGCAATGAAAGTAGGAGATGGTGTCGTGTGTGGGACCCAGACACCTAACACAAACGGTACAGTTGTCGTAATGGTAGATCTTCCTACCACAATGACATGAGCGAAAAAGCGCTGCTTTGCTTGTAGGTTCTTTGGACATTCTTCAATGAAGGAAAGGAAATGGAGAAAATCTATTTCCAGCTCAAGTTCTCGTCAATTACTGTTGCTCTATGCACATGCTGCTGCATGCGAGCCGAAGACGGAGGAAAAATGAACTGAGGATACCAGGGACTGCCCAATCTTGTATAGAAGCAGAATGATGATGCCATGTGTGGAAGACCCCTGACAAAAGACTGCTAGAAGAGAGCTGCCGTGCACCACAGTGCCCTCTGGTGACGACCCAAGTGTATTACCTGCTGCAAGAGATTATCCTCGTGGAAGATCTATGGTTACAACTTACAGGTGAGTATCCCATTTTTCTAAGTGCGTAGATATGGTTCACTTATCCACACGATGGCAGACTTAAAACAGATCTCAGGGAAGAGGGGGCAAGGCACGCATCCCTACTTGTCAAACAGAGACTGGAGAACCAAGGTCCCAATAGCAGCATCCTAGCAAAACTCAAGGTCAGTGCTGTAATAGGAGATAAAGATGTGTGCCGACTTCCAGGTAGCAGTGCTGCAGATCTCCTGAATAAGGATGTCCCTGAAAGCAGCCACCAAGGTAGCGGTGTGTCTGGTGGAATGAGCCCTGAGGCCTTCTTTTGTTTTTGACTTTTCTGGTCCTCCTGGGACGAAGTCACAGAATGTAGGGTGGCGCTGGACTTCTTAATCCTCATGAGATGCCCATCCACCCCCCAGCCAAAGAGGTCAGTGCCCAAGAAGGGGACATCAGCCAACTTTTCCTGAGTGTCCACCACGAAGGTGGAGATCCTCAGCCAGGCCCTGCGACACACTGTGACGGCCGCTGTCATGGCACAGGTGCAGGAGTCGCCAATGTCCAAGGTCATCTGGAGCTGGTGTTTAGCCAGTGCTTGACCTTCGTCTCAGATGGCTTTTACCAGGAACTGCTTGTCAGCAGGCCGATAAGGATATTGACCACTCCCAGGAATGACCAAAGTTGGCTATCGTCAAGGAAAGATACGGCATAGATCTTAGCCACATGGTCAAGCTTCTATAATTCCTTGGGGGGGGGGCTTGTCCACGTCCCCAGTGTAGAACAGTTACTTACTTACCATAACAGTAGACCTTAGAGAGAATCTCTTTCATCAGGCCACACCTATGGAACTATAGTGCCAGGCACTAGGAGCACACGGAAACCTTTTGTAAGCAGTCCACTAGGGGCCACCTAAGATGATGTTCTACATAGGCACTTCTCTCCAATGTAGGTTCAGGTTGCCTTTTCCCTGTAGAGATCAGAGTTATTTAGTCTTGGGTCATACACACAGCGACTGTCCACAAAATTTCAAAATGATGAGGGATGAACTCCAATATGTATAAGTCTTCAAAATTTTGTTATTAAAGATTTCTCCACACACATGAATTGGGCAATGTTTCATGGCCCAGCCACTCCTCAGGCCTACAGTGTTGTGCTGTTCATGAATATATACAAAAAAAAAACATTTTCTAATGTGTTCCTTTAACCACTATTAGTTATAATCTCAATTTACAACAGTGCTAGCACCCATCACAGATTTCAAATAAAACCCCTAATAGTTCATAGTTGAAAATTATTCCACATAATCAAATATGCTTTTCTATCTTTCATGTTCCTGTATTTCTGTGCATCATGTATTTTCGTTATCCTTACTGTATCGTTATGTTCTGTAATTTTACCTCCCGGGTCGTGCCTGAAAACAGTCACTTGCTGGCTAGTGCACTTACCCGGTTAACAAAAACTAAATACATAAAAAAATTAAAATGTTGTGCTCACTCCACTGGTTAGCAGAGATAACGTGCCATATAACCATTCCTCTACTTTTAAGTTAGTGTTCCTTTGCCTATTTTATTCATAGACAAGTAAAACATTTTTCTAATGAAACTTGTTTCAAATATGCAAAAGTGTTACCTTCCAGTGCCTTTGCTGTATTTGTTTAATATGGACCTTTTTATTTGGAGAGTCTAAAAAGTCCGAAAAAGTTATGCTTACTAAGCATATTGAAATTACACTTCTTCCCAATACTTATTATTGTTTTAGAATGCTTTAGCAATGTCACCTTTCTTCACTCTATTTAGCAAATCTCTCCCATTTGTTTTGGGCTCTTCAAAAGTATCCTGTAATAGTAACTATTTCTAATAAGCTGTCCACTTTTCCCCTGTACTGTTTCTGTATATATCAATGCTATATACATTTCAAAACTTAACATATTTTATCAGAGTCCGTTTTTTATTGTTGCACACTCGAGCAGAATAGACAGACCATAAGGCCTGTATCTGCTGGCCGTTTCGTATGTTCGTACTGTATTTAATATTGTACTGGCTCTCTTTGCTCTCTAGTCTCTTGGAGCCATCTGTACCGTTTCTCATCCCTTAAAAAATGAAAGGGAACTTCTTTTTTTTTTTTATGTACATATCGCTGTTCTGATGCAAATTTTCTGCCCTTAGCTGTCTGCTTTCCCCGTACTGAATGCGTCAATATTGTATTCCATAATGTGCCATATTTTACCTGTATTCATATTTCTTTTAATATTGTACTGTCTCACTCTACTCTCTAGTCTCTTGGAGCAAACTGTACTGTTTCTCATCCCTTAAAAAATAAGAGGGAGGGCTGGCCCAGTGGCACTGAGGGATGAGGTGTTGGATGCCACACCTCGTGCCACGCCGGCGACCCAGGTTTGGGAGCGAGCTCGGCTTGCCAGGGGCAGCAGGGGAGGGATAGGATCGAGCATCCGAAGGACTGTTCTCCTCTGCTTCGGAGGGGAGGGGAAGGGTTGTCATCCCGCTCCTTGGTTGCCCCCTAGTGGAGGCCGGAGGGCAGCGCCAGACCACAGGAGACACAGAAGCGTGGTTATGTGATGTGTGTGTGCCTTGACACACGCACGTTCACTCTGTGAGGGGGAAAAAAAAAAGGAATATTAAAAAAAATATAGAAGAGGGAGCTCTTTTTATTTATGTACATATCGTAATGCTGATACAAACTTTCAGTCCTTATCAATTGTTAATTTCAAAATGGGGCACTCATCTCTGCCATAGGGTCGGGCTGCGGACTGTCAGGTGACTTTCACAGAATCTAAGAGCTGCTGATGCGCACAGAGGCGCGGTTTAAATACCACATTGCTGTGGGGAGGATAACCAACACCACTGGTGACGTCACCATTGTCTCCATTGCACGGTGGAGCTGCTCAGGCTGTGTTGCCACAGCCAAGGAGCCAGCACTGTAACCTGGAGGGTAGAGTGTGCTATGGAGCGCCTGGTGGCTGGAGTTGCATTCCGGCAGCAGTTCGCCCCCACCCCACCCCCCACCTGTGGCTGAAGCCACATATTTCAGCATTTATAATTATACATTTCCAAATTTATTCTTTTTCTATTTCAACATGAGGTTTCATCTGTACCATGGATTTTATGATCTTAAACTCTTCTCAGTATGTCAACACTAAAGACTCTCTTTATGAAGGGGAACTGGCAGAGGAGTCCATGAGGGGGTGGGGGACATTCAGGGCTGTCCTGAGGTAACCTTAGAAGCCTTTTTGTCTAAGACATAAATTTTTTTCAGTTCCACTCTGTCTGGATCATTTCTTTCAATTCAGTTAATGCGATTAATATAATCTGAAGTTTATTTTTTCCATGTAACCAAGTATATATTTTCCATGTTCTGCATTAAAAACATGTTAATACTACAGATCCACAGTAACGTCCAAGATATCACTGATATAAAGATCAGTCACACTCCTCATTTAATCCAAAAATCAGGTTAACAGTGTCCAGGTTATACATCCAGAAGATCTCCCTTGCGAATTGTGTAACTGCAGTGAACTATAGGAATTCACTAGTGTTTCCATGGAGATGGACACTAGGTTCAGGGCAAGAGGTAGAACCCACTGATGTAGTCAGCATACCATCTGTAGTAGGTGTGGCAGCACCAGAGCCAGCTCGAACCTTGGTGTCTCATCGATGGCTAGGGGGGATGTAGTCATCACCACCACAGCAGACGATAAGGACCTACTCTCTCCTTCAATGGAGACCTCAACCTCACCAACAAAGCAGGAATCTTGTCCTTATGCTTGTGGTAATGGCTAGAAGAAGAGGACTTTAATGACTTATCTTTGACTTTGTCTTGACGACCAAGTTGGCAACAGCGTCACCGAACACTGGAAAGTATCTTTCCTGGAGCAGACTGTTGAGCGAGAGGGAGAAGCCATCTTGGAGCCTGCAGTAGGTTCCATGACCTAAATGGCAATAACAGTTTCCAGAGCCTTCTTCTGGTGTCTCCTAGTGGCCTGGTTAAACCCCTGGCAGATCTTACAGGCCCAGGTGTTGTGGGACAAGCCCAAACCACAAGAACAAACAGTGTGAGCATCATCCTTATAGATCTTGTAACTATAGGTACAAAACCTAAATAAATGTTCTTTTAACTGCAGCATAAAAGGACAATGTTGACAAGTTTTTAAAGTAAAGTTTAAAACATAATGACGTTGACGTGAACGACAACATTATTTCTCTGCAGGTCCGACAAGCACAAGACAGTGGGAGAAAGAACTGAGAAGGAACTGGGCTTCCCTTGATTACATAGGCACCTGTGGGGAGTCTTCAACTAGGAAAAAGTTTCCAAATGGCCCTGACACTGTTGGCTTACAGTTCCAATAGTGTGGCCCAATGAAAGAAATATCCATGATGAAGATCTCAATATGACAGTGTATCAGGATATTTCCCACTGAAAATAGTCAAGGAATTGTGTTTTTTTTCAATGATCAGTTATCATGCAGCATTATATTTATTGCAAAGCATCATGGGCTGCATATGCAATACACCAAAGATGGTGATCTGTGGTGATTTGCATATGCAGCCCATGATGCTTTGCATTGTGTGGCCATGTGTGATTTTGTATTTTCTTGAAACTTGGCTTCCCAGCCAAATGCCCTTTGGGGTAACCCTTGCCTCAGTGTTTGCGCACAGAGGTTCTTTGTCTTTTAAATAGTTTTTTATTTTAATGGGTTCACCACAACATATCCAAGACACACTGTCTTAGGGTAGCTGGTCCATTCCACTGGGGTGTCAAACAGACGAGGCATACTGATGAATCCTGGTAGGACGAAACACATGTCTATGTCTTCTGTTAGCACCCTTTACAAAATGTGTGAGAAGCCTTTCCGCACCATGCAATTCTGCTTAAAGTTGGACCAGCATAACATTCTGTGGTGATTTGCATTTGCAGCCCATGATGCTTTGCATTGTGTGGGCATGTGTGATTTTGTATTTTCTTGAAACTTGGCTTCCCAGCCAAATGCCCTTTGGGGTAACTCTTGCCTCAGTGTGTGTTTGCGCACAGAGGTTCTTTGTCTATTATATTTATTTATGTATTTATTATTTATTTAAAATTGGTAATCGGGAAAGGCACACTGAGCCAAAACTCGTTTCCAGGTGCGACATGAGGACAGGGTAAACAAATGAAAAGTGAACAGCTGTAACAAACAAAGAGAGGTCATGGTTACAAGACCGTAATACAGATTAAGGCACTTGAATAGAGAAGAAATAATTTATACATAGTACAAAAGCAAACGTGCATAAATGTATCGAACACAATCAGCATTAGATGACTTGAACACTAAAGGCTTATAAGATAAACAGCAATTATAATAGGAGCAGGGAACACTACCCCCCATGAGGGCTAAGTGTAGGGAGGGGGATGCTAGTTCCTAAGGGGGGTGGCCGCATGGGATGAGGTAGGGGATTTAGAGCACTGAGAACACAGTGGGGAGGGGAGAAGTCTGAGGAGTCCTTTGAGGGAAGAGAAAGAGGAGGATAGACGAAGATCAGAAGGTAGTTTGTTCCAGAGAAGTGGGAGACAGTAGGAGAAAGCAGATTGGCCAGCTGTGAAGTGGAGACGAGAGACAGAGAAGGTACGAGAGTCTCTGTGGCAAAGACAGTACATAGTAGAGGTAGATTGTGAGAGGCAGGAGGAAAGATAGAGAGGAAGAGAGCTAAACCAGTACTTAGCAATGAGGGAGGTGCAGTGTACCATTCTCCTGTGTGATAATGGAGCTAGGGAGAGAGCAGCATAGAGGAGACAGTAGTTGATAAGGAAAGGGGGAGGGAAGGCAGTTGCAAAGTGGCAAAAGGAGTTAAAGAGAGTGTCCAGTTTGTAGAGGGATGTAACTGGGGCTGTGCCATAGACCTCATCAGCATAGTCCAAGACTGACAGTATTGTTTTGAGTACTAGCTCACGTTTGGTGGGGAAAGGGAGGCTATCTTTATGGCAATAAGAGGACTGCAAGTTTGGGCTGGATGCTTGGTACAAATGGCGTCAACATGGGTTGAGAAATCAAGGTGACTATCCAGCCAGACCCCCAGGTATTTGAAGGTGGGGACGAACTCGAGGGGAAAACTGTCCAGGGTAATAAAAACAGGGGGAAGATTGAAGGGAGGCCAGCTTCTGTCTGAAGCCAAAGATCACAGCTATGCTTTTTTTAGCATTTAGCTTCAGTTGGTTTGACTGGAACCAGGACTGAATTCTGCTGAAGTTATCCTGGAGAGGGGTAAGCACGCTGACAGAGGAGGGGATGGAGGTATAGATGATGGTGTCATCTGCGTACATATGTATATTAGAGGAGTTACAGATGGAGGAAAGGTCATTTATAAAAAGTGAGAAAAGGATGGGGCTAAGGATTGAGCCTTGAGGGACCCCTGAGAAGATGGGGAGGGGGGTTGAAAGTGCATCACCAATTTGTATGGACTGCAGTCTGTTGTGCAGGTATGAGCAGAACCAGTTTATGGCAGGTTTAGCAAGGAGAACAGATTTACATTTTTGAAGCTGGAGGGTGTGGGAAACAGAATTGAAGGCCTTTGCCAGGTCTATGAAAATGGCGGCTGTAATACAGCTTTGATCCACAGCGGAGAAGAGATGGTAGAGTGTTGTTTCCTAAAGCCAGATTACATGGGTGAGAAAGAGAGAGAGTTATTAGCAGTGAGGAACTCAGATAGTCAGGAATGAATGAGGGACTCCTGGATTTTAGCATGGGAAGGGACGAATGAAATAGGCTGGTAGTTTCCGGGTGACGAACGGTCACAGCCCTCATGCAGCAGTATTACCCTGGCAGATTTCCAAACTTTGGTGACTGTGGAGGTAGAGAGGGAGAGGTTTAGAATATAGGTTAAGTGAGCTGATATGGCAGGGGAGGAGGTGTGGGGAGAAGCCTAGGGTGGGGACTGTCGGGGCTTGTTTTGGCTGGGTTAAAAGACATGAGAGCAGTATAGACTTTGTGAGGGGAGAAAGGGGGGGAAGAGAAATTCAGTGGTGGTGAGGGTGTGCCAGGTGGGGCTGAAGGAGAGTTGGGTTGGACAGGAGATGGGTAGTCAGGAAGAGCACAAGAGGCAAATAATTTATTGAAGGCCTCAGCCACAGAAGCAGGGTCGGAGACAGGGGAGCCATCAATTTTAAGGACAAGGCAGGCCTGCTGGGTGGGGGGGGCTCAAGAAGAGAGTGAAGCACTTTCCAGAACAAAGCAGGTGGGCTATGGCCATGCTCTAGCTGGGATCTGAAGTATTTAACCTTGGATTGGTGGATGGTCTTGGCACAGCTATTTCTAAGCTGTCTGTAAGTTTGGAGATCCGCTGGGGGTAAGGACGCTTTATAAAGATTCCATGCGTTGTCCCTGGCACGGCATTTGGCTAGGAGATCACCTGTTATTGGCGGGGGCGGGGGGGACATTTTACCCTGGCTTTCTTCAAGGGTGCGTGGAGGTTCCAGATGCAGTTAAATATGTTGTAGAAGAGGGACAGGGAGTGGTCAACATCAAGACCCAAGGAAACAGGTTGCCAATCAACTCTGGCTAAGTCCTGGTACAGGTCGGCTATGTCAAGAGTATGGAGGGGGCGGGACCACATGTATCTGTGGATGGAGTGGAGGGGTGATGCAGTGATCACGGATGGCAACTGGAAGGATGCCAGCTGCAGTGATACAGTGGGGATGTGAAGATAACACCAAATCAAGCTGGGTGTGGTTTTGGGACTGAGGGTTTGACGGGTTCCTGGATTAACTGTGTGAGGTTAAGGGCATCAATCTTGAGGAGGGGAAGCTTGGTGGAAGGGGAGAGCCAGTCATGGTTGTAGTCCCCTAGCAGCAGGAGCTCATCATTGGCTGTGAGGAAGGAGATGACTTTGACTAGGGCGTCGGGTGTGGTTTTGGGAGGGGCGCAGAGAGCGCCTATGTAAAGAGGGAACAAGGAGAGGAGGGATATAAGGGCAATAATGAGTTTGTGGGAGGAGGGGCAGGTCCTTTAAAAGTAATGGAGCAGAAGAGGGACTGCTTGGTGTACAAGGCAAACTTGCCACCGCGCTTGTCCCTATCTTGGTGAAATAAGTCGAAATCGGGGATGGCAAGGGCAGAGTCAGGAATTCTGCTTGATAACCATGTTTCGGAGACACAGAGAATATCAGGAGGATGTTGGGTCTTCCACACTTTGAGAGCATCTATTCTGAGGAGGAGGCTTCCAGTGTTAAGACTGAAAATATGGCAGGCCCGGTGGCGCTGAAGGTTGAGGCGCTGGATGCCACACCTCACGCCACGCCACCGACCTGGGGTCAGGAGCAACATCAGGTTGCTAGGGGTTGGCAGGGGAGGGAGAGGATCGTGTGTCCGATGGACTGCTCTCCTCTCCCTGGGAGGGGAGGTCTGTCATACCACTCCTTGGCTGCTCCCTGGTGGAGACTGGAGGGCAGCATCAGAGGTGGGAGACACAGAGGCGCAGACATGTGACATATGCGTGCCTCCACACAGCACATTCATGCACGGAAGTGTCCGGGAAGAAAATGGAAAAGACAGAAAAAGCAATATGGAAAAAAGATGGAAAAGACGGAGACCCTTTGGCAGTGTAGAAGGAGTTAGCTTCAGCGATGTTCTAGGGTTAGCAGGGGCAGTGGCAGAGGGGGTTTAAGGGGGCCAGTGTTGGGCTGAACATCACCAGAGAGGAGCAGAAGGAGAAGAAAGAGGGACAGGTGCGGGGGGTACTTAGTTCTTCTGGGTTTGTGATGGGGGGTGATTTGGAGGGTTTACGTGAAGCGAGACAGAGCCTCGAGGTTTAAGAGGCAGAGGGAGGAGGGAGGGGTGGATGAGGAGGGTAGCAGGAGGTGGGAGGAAATGGGGAGGAAAAGGAGTGGGGAAAGGGGTAATAGCAGGGGCTAGGGTGGGTTAAGGGCAGGACAGATGGGTATGAGCAGTAAACTGAAGGGGTGAGGGAGAAGGAGAGGTAATAGGCAGGTGAGATGGAGAGGGAGGGGGAGGAGGAGGAGGAGCGGTTGAGAGGAGGCAAGATGGGATGGCTGGGGGAGGGTGGGTAGAAGGAGTGGGGAAGCCAGAGGGGAAGGCTGGAGGTAGAAGACAGGAGCAGTGGAATGAGATGGATGGTGACAGAGGAGGTAACAGTCATGGTGAGGAGTGGCAGGTGCATAAACATAAAGAATATGTAAACGGGAAGTAAGGTGCAGGACAGATCAGAGAAGTACAACCCAGCATGGGACAGGGCTGACTAGGTGGCCAAGTCTTAGAAAGAGGCTGAGACTTGGCTGCAGCACTTTCAGGGCAGGAGAGGCAGAGTTAAGAGCAGCAAGATCTATTGAGCAGGAGGGGCTAGCTAGGAGCTGCAGCACCAGTTTGGCAGAGCTAAGAAGAGGAGGAGAGATTCTGCTGAGTGAAACTGAGTAGATGACGACTGAGGCAGGTGAAGCTCGATGTAGGGTGAGAGTAATCACCAGGCAAATGGTATAAAAAGGAGACCACCCAGGGTGGATGAGAGGGTAATTCCTTTATCGGTGCTGCATACGACTGGCTAGTGGGCTTGGAAAACAATCAGCCCAGAACAAATAACTACCTGTGCTTACTGTGCAGGGGATACCGGCGGCAGCTGGGGTGTGTGCTTGCACGAGTTCCAAGCGAGGTCCCTTCTGATTCCACGGTCCTCAGCAGTCTGGGGTGCAGATATACTGTGATGCATCATGATAAATCATTTTTAGACATTCTCACCATCACAGCTCTGGCAGTGCGTTTCCCCCTCCAGACATTAAGGTTCAGGTCTCCCCACCTACCCTCAATTAGATGTTCATGTTTTTTCCTAAAATTAGGAATGCTACAAATAATCGCAATAATCAATATATCATGACATTTTTGGCAGAAAAATTGCAGTTCTCAAAACAGCTGACATCTCTGACATCTACTCATGCACAACTAGCTAGCCACTGGCCATGGTGTGTGTGGGTGTGGGGGAGGGGTGTCTGTCTCACTTCATTACTGCACTATGTTACACTGAAGGGTCCTAACAAGGATGAAACACAAGTCTGTGGTTTGCTATTTTCAGCCTCTACAGAATATCTGTAAGGCCTTTTGGCACCTCACAGTTCTGCTTAACGCAAACCAGCCTATATTGCTTCATGGTGAGTTGCATATATTACCAATGACGCCTTGCATTAGAGCAGTGTGTGTAAGTTTGTGTGTTTTTCTCACATAGACCTTTTTCTCCTCAGTCATGCTCATCTCTGGGAGACAGCCTCTGTCCCAGGGATATACCCAGTTTTGCCCCATCGACCCCATCCCACCTGGGTCCTGTGCTGCCCCAACATCCACCATGGCTTCCACTTGGCTTTCCAGGGAGGCCCCCCCCCCCCCAAATGAGGTAGTCCACCATGTGGACTAGGATCCAGTGTGGACAGGCACTAGAACTCATGGGACTCCAGGAAGCCAGACCATCAGACAGTACAGGAGTTTTTCTCTCTGGTTACTTCCCTTTCTCCCTTCCCCTCCGTTGGCATGGGTAGAGCTCTGCAGTACCTCAGCTGCACGCAGCAGTGTCCAGCAGTGGGAGCGCACTCTCTTGCACTGCAGGTGTGGTTGCAGTACTGATTGTCCAGCACTATCCCTCCCAACCGCAGTGCACTGCCTAGCAGCAGCTGCTGACAGAATACTTCACCAAACCTTAAAAAAAAAAAAACACTGAATTTGGATCAACTTTATGTGGATTTGTAGTTGCAATTTGTCTATTTGAACAATACAATTTGTAGCTAAATACAGAAATCAATAGCAAGACAATATTTGGCAAGAGACAGCTTAAACACTGAGTGCACCAAGGTCTTGTTTTTTATATACATTTATATAAGGGGACCTGAACAATTCTGCATCCTGATTGGCTGAGACCTGGTCACATGGTGAATGGGGGGGGGAAAACAGGTCTGTGGAGGTGTCTGATCACATTACAGACATCTCCAGTAGCTGAAGAAAGTAAGCTTTGCCTAATGTCTCACAGCCCACCTGAGGAGATCAGACACCTTGTCAGGTGTTATAACCACTCTTAATGACCCAGCTATCAGTACCACACACTTCCACTTAGCCTTTTTCCTCTTCTATTACAACATTAGTTATCGTACATTATGTCACCAGATTAGGTAGTTCTAAATATTGGCAAACTTGATGGACCACTGGTCTTTTTCTGCCTGCAGTCTCTGTTTCTCTCCACATTACAAGTTATGACTTATTCCCCCCCTATACACACACACAAACACACACTATTTACCCTTTTTACCTCTTATCCTATTGTATAGCTTACAACTCAGTATACTCTGCAATTCGAATTTTATGCCATCACGATTATGTTATATGTTGCCATACACTGGCAGCAAGCACTTCTAGCTCTCATTCTGGATATCCCCACAACCAATGTACTTTTCAAATGCTTTTCTTTTTTTAATTAATTACTTGCACTTTTCATTTCATTTTTATTTTATACTGATGGATAAGTGAACAATATCTGTTTTCCCATGCAACCTGTAACAATAAAAATTACAACAAAATAAACCTTGATTTTATTGTTCATGTACATGCAGCCATCGTTGTCATTTTATGTATTGCCGATTCACTCCCTGCAGTATCCCCCCACCCACAGGTCACACCTGGAAACAAGCTCCGGCTCAGTGTGCCTATCCCAGTCACCAACCGTTTAATAAAATAAAATAAATAGCTGACTTATAATACAGAACTACAATAGAGAAATCTTACTTGGTAGGGGCATGGAATGTGGTATTCCCTACAGCGCTCCTGGATCCATGTTGTCTCCCACACACCGCGGTAGGACTGCTCGTAAAAGTAACATCCAATCACGACCAAGAGTGGCACAAGGTACAGCACGCTGAACACACCAATCCGGATCATAAACTTTACCAGTTTATCCTGGTTCTCCTTCTCTAGTGGGATCTCAATGCGGACCCGGTTCAGGGAGATGATGCCAGCCAAAAGCAGGGACACCCCAACCACAACATATAGGCACAAAGGGGCCAGGACAAAGTATCTCAGGGCATCCACGTCATAAAGCCCAACAAAGCAGATGCCACTGATGTTGTCACCTTCGATCTTGTTCATGGCCAGAAGTATGATGGTCAGGGTACCCGGGATGCCCCATGCGCTGGCGTGGAAAAGCAGGGCCTTCTTTTCGATGGCTTCGCTCCCCCACTTGGGGACAGCAGCCAGGAACCAGGTGATGGTAAGGATCACCCACCAGACACTTCCAGCCATGGTGAAAAAGTAGAGTACCATGAAGAGCATGGTGCAGGCTTTGTTGTGGGAGCCCTGAGTCACTGTTGAGGCCTTGTAAAGGGACGGGCTGGCTTCATTGCAGGCCACACGATCCTCTAGCAGAAACCCAATGAAGAAGATCAGAGACACCATCATGTAGCAGACGGCATAGAATATGATGGGTCGCTCTGGGTAGCGAAACCTTGTCACATCAATCAGGAACGTGAGAAAAGTGAAGAGCGTTGCAGAAAGGCAGACAATAGAGATCACCCCGATAAAATACCGTGCAAAGGACAGCTCTTCCCTCCTGAAGTACATGTTGGGGCAAGGAGGGGAGCAATCCCGCACCCCCATGAAGGAGTAGCTCAGCTCAGGGTCGATCTTTAGATCCCGGGGGCACCAGAAGCCATAGTCCCGTTGTACTGCCATGGGAGCCTCCTCTGTGGCTTTTCCATCTGAAACTAGGTCCACCAGACGCGGGTAGGGCTCATCACAATCAGGAAATCTGGAAGGGGAGAAAAGGAGAGAGAGAAGTATGCTGATTAGTGTGCCGATTAACTGGGTAAATCTACCTCTATTATTAGCAGTCAGTTGGCTCATATTTTTTCTATGGAAAAGCAACATGCCAGCCATGAGAGTCAGGAGCGGGATTATGGAAGTGATCTCTGCACCAATGCACACTGTCGATGTACAGAAGCAAAAATATACATACAGTATATATGATTCCTGGTAGTTTTAACTTCCCTGTGAACAGTATTTCTCAGCTATGAAACAGCAGCTGCTATGAGACTGCAAGCACCTCACCAGCAGAAGCCAAGCAGCTATTTTGTTACAGGTTTTATACAAACAGGGTGTGTTGTATTACAAAAGAAACAAAATACAGCACCACTCGATGGCCCCGTGGGTAGTGCCTCATGCTCCCACACTGTCAACCCGGCTTTGGAAGCAGACTCTAAGTGGTCCAGGGGGCTGGGGAGGTGCAGCTGCGCAGCACAGCACTCCCAACTGGGGATGGAAAGGCACCAGGTTCTGCTGCACTAGCAGGCCTGTGGTGGGCCGGGGAGCTTCCCTTCTCTGCAGGGGCGCTCTATGTGCAGGCATGGCTTAAAGGGGATCTGCTTGGTACTGTGCCAGTGGTGGGTGGGGTTAATGGTGGGGAACAAGAAAAACCCTATGTTCACTGGCCGCCATGGTACTATCACGTCCTAACCCATATGAATCCAGCAGGGGTGGTGGATGGGACTGGGAGACTGGAGAAAGGCCAGATGCAGGCTTAAGGTGGTGATGGGGAATAAAACTCCCATTTGCAACCCCTAAACATTGTTGTATCACTTTTGTCCTGCTCTTATATGATAGAGCATACAAAAGTCTACCTATAGGCCAATCTGCATGTTGTTTTTTTTTTTTTTTTCAAATTTTGAATGGTTCTTGACCTTTCCTACTAGACTAAACAGTCTGCAAGCCCATTTCTCTAAAGAAAAATAAACAAATAAAATATACCATGTAACTGAAACATATCTAAGCCCAACCTAGCACTCCCACTCTCCAATGTAAAAGACATCATGGCTTCACAGCAGCCTCACTCGGTCTCACAGTCCCCGCTCGTAAGCCACCACATTGAGCGCACACTAGACCTACTGTATATCGCAAGTGCGAGTCAGCAGGGTGGAAGCAAACTGCGCTCAGCATGCTGGACAGCAGCAGAAACAAAAGGCAGTTAACATTCTTCCCCAGGTACAAAAAGCTGGCAACTATACCAGGACACCAATCATATAGATGTGACCATCACATGGGGAGAGGGGGTACCACAATGCGAGAAGGTAGGCAGTCATATCTACAGCTTTCAATCTGCACAGAAACAATCAGAGACAATTTGCAAGTCTGTGTGTGTGTGTGTGGGGGGACCAAGATTATGGAAGCAGATAGGAATGGGACAGAAGAGTCCTAGATTAAATAGAAAAACAGAGAGCTGGGGGGGCACATTAAAAACACAGGAGCTCCACCTACTGGTCAAAATAAAGAGCACTACTTTTCTTCCAAGTATTCCTGCACTTAAAAAAATATTTAAAAAAAAATTAAATGTACTTTTTTTTAAACAAATGAGCCATTGTATAACTGGAATAATGCACTCCAGGGTGTGTGTTGTGCTAGGATAATGTTACTTCTTAGGTGTTGGGAGGAGCGGCGTAGTGAGTACAGAAGAGAGCTACCAAACTAGTAGCAAATGTTGGACATATGTCACATAGAGAGAGGTTGAGAGAGCTGAACCTGTATTCTCTGGAGTATAGGAGAATGAGAGGTGAGCTATGTCTAGCGTATAAGGCCTACAGCAATCAGGATTTATGGGAATGTGCCGTTCTAGAAAAAAGAGAACAAGTTAAAGTTACTAGGACACACAAAAGGAGTTTGAAAGGTGAACAGTATAAAAGTAATGCCAGGGGGGCCTGGGTAAACCAGAGGG
This sequence comes from Neoceratodus forsteri, assembly GCA_016271365.2. Classification (NCBI taxonomy): domain Eukaryota; kingdom Metazoa; phylum Chordata; order Ceratodontiformes; family Ceratodontidae; genus Neoceratodus; species Neoceratodus forsteri. Next base: position 1,040,686,791 of record CM057452.1, read on the forward strand.
TGGTTTTGATTTAAAATAAGCGGTCTGGGGATACTGTATTAAGTAAAAGTATAAACAATTTTAAGACTTCCATGGATAAATTCCTAATAAGTCAAGGCATGTTGCGATATGGTTAAAAACGTTAAGTCACAATGGTGCAAGCTTACTGACTTGTTTCTATCTGTGCTCCTATGATCCACTGAGCCTGCAGCCTTTTGCCCATCCACCTGAGGTATGACGTTATCCCAGCATGACACACACCTTGTCATGCACTATTCCTTAAATTAGGCACAACCAGTGGTTATGTTAATGATCTGTTAATCACCCTCTAGGGGTGTACTGTGGCACGAGGCATAGCCGAGTGCCAAATGCCCACAGAGGGTGATTAACTCACCAGTGACATAACCCCTGGGAGTGCCTTACTGCTATTATAAAGTACAGTTACATAAGAACTTACCGTAACAGTAGGTCTTTGAGAGAGGCTCTTGCAGTAGGCACTAACAGATAGGACTAAGCTGCCAGGCACTAGGACCACACAGAAAACGTTTAGCTAGCAGTGTCTGGCGGGGGACCGCCCACCCAACGTCACATGACCCGACATCAGCAGGACACTATATAGTGAGCGGTCCCCACATCCCCCCTCCAGTTCTTCCACCGGAGACCTAGAAAGGTGCGACAGGAGGTAGGAGTGGGCTCCTGGATCTATAAAGCTATGAAAGGAGAAACAGTAGAAGAAACCCAGGGGGAAGGTGGTAGGGAAAGCAGTACCTACTGCAAGAGCCTCTCTCAAAGATCTACTGTTATGGTAAATTATTACGTAACTGTACTATCTTACTTCGAGAGGGCTCTTGCAGTAGGTACTAACAGATAGGACTGAGTCCCAAGCAGTCAAAATCAGACAACTCTGAGACATGGGAGGTAGGAACAAGTCTGCAAGAAACAGAGATCTTAGGACAAGAGTCCCTGACGAACAGCTAGGTCAAAGCCTGCTCTGCTCCTTGAAACAATGTCCAAATTGTAATTTATTTATTTAGTCTTTGTTTACCGGGTGCGTGTGCTAGCCATATAAATGACTATTTTCAGACACGACCCAGGAGGTTACAAGCAATACAGTACAGCAACAAAGAACAGGGAGGTATTACAACAGCAAGGGTACAGCTTTTGACAGTAACAGTAGGGAACAATTTTACAATAGCAAGATATAGCTTTTGAACATTGAAACAACTGAATTACAATAGCAAGGACACAGTTTTACAGCAACAGCATGATTCAACTAGTGGATAAGGTGAATAACAATAAAGCACCTGGCAAACAAGAAAAAAATAGTACAGGGCCAGGATAAGTGCCAGCAGCAAAACAAAGACATAAGAACTAATAGCAATCAACAAAACTCCACATTATAATTTGACATTTTCCAGGTAGTGGTTGTCAGAGGTATGAAGTTAGGTCACATCAGGAGCATTAGATTGAAACAGTGAGGAAAGGACTAGGAAGGAGCAGAACAAGGCAGGGTTAGGTGCAGAAAAGGAGCAAGAGTGATGTGAGACCATGAGGAAGGGGAGAAGAAGGTCTTTATCAGGCAGTTGCGGTCAGGAGAAAACGGGGGGAGATTAAAACACATGCATGGTTGGGGCACTGTGGAGCACCCAACATCATCGCAAAGTTCAAGAGGTGCTGGGTTCGGGCCATCTTCCTCAGTAGACCCCAAGGCAAGCAAAGCTCCGACTCCCCAGATAATGGCGCTACTGCAAAAAATTCAAGCACCTGGGGAGGAAACAAATTGCAGACTTGCCGCAGCTGAAGCCCGGTTCACGGAGTTGAACACAAAGGTGCAGGCTAATGAAACGCAGATTGGTGAACTTCAGACAGAAGGTGAATACCAGCAAGTAAGGAATGCGGCGTTCGTACAGGATTTAATTTTCCTGAAGGCAAAGACAGAGGCCTTGGAAAATGCACAGAGACAACCTAACGTACGAATTGTAGGATTCCCTCCTACATTTGCCTGCAGTACTGAAACTGTAACCAAACTGATTTTTACCGACCTGTCCCTACTGCCTAGAGATGTTGGAATTACTGTGATAACAGCCTTCACTGTTCCCATGTGGTCAAGAGCGAGAGGTACAGGAAATGCAAGACCACTTGCGGCCGTAGTGACTCTTTCTAGTTCTGAAGCATGGATCCCACTACTGCAAGCTGCAATACAGAGAGGGGACATAGAGTGGGAAGGCAGCAAGATTGCATTTTTTCCGGATATATCATTGCAGACACAAACTCGGAAAAAGGCTCTGCAACTTACAAAAAAGTCTCTACTGGGGAATGGGATAGCAGCCCAGCTTCTATTTCCAGTGCGACTCCAGATTCGTAATGCTGGCAAGACACACATATTGTCAGATCCCGAGGCAGCGAATGCTTTGCCTCCAAGCTTATAGTGGCCCAAAAGGTCTCCACAGTACCAGAGAGAGAGGCTCTGATCTGGACTCTGATACCAATGATTGGTGTACAGGTGGTTTCCTGGTGGACCAAATTCGTTATCCCTGCTGGGGTACCTTTAAAGGAACTGTTGGACTTGCTAAACTAGTTCAGTGACAGATTACAGTTTTTCCAGTTTCTCTTTCTTGTTTTTTATCTGGCCATGTTGGTTGAACCACTTATACACACAATGCCCTGCCTACAGAGGGACCAATTACATACGAGGGTAAAGTGCCCCACTCAATTTGTGAGCATTAATTACTATATCCTGGTAAATATTCTGTCTCCCTGCCAATCTGCTGGCATGATTTTAGAGGCATCGGTGTAATGCAACTTAACTGAGCCCAGGACTTCTGATGTAAAGTCCCTTTTTCTGGTCTCTCTGCAGGTTTTATCAGCCCTCCATTTATACCTTTCTATCCTATGAGGGGCAAAAATAATGGCAGATTTCCTTCAGGCTATAGAGTAAGTGAGAGAGTTCTCTCCTATATTATTATCCAGCTATATTTTGCATCCTTTAGAGTTTTCTGGCTGCTCTGTTGTGGTTAATAGGTAATTTCCTATACTCTTATGTATTCTGATGTTTATACTCTGCCACGCTGAACTGTATGGTAATCCAGTTATGTGTATTCTTATGTAAATATGGTGTCCACTGTATTTCATAAAATCTATAAATAAAAAGTAAAAAAAAAAAGCACATACATGACACAGGTTTATATAGGTGAGACCAATACATTTTCTTAAAAAGAGAGTGGCTTGGCGCAGTCCGAATCACTAGGGGAAGGGAGTTCCAAAATTTAGGAGCAGCACATAAAAAGGCACAGGTTCCCTTGGAGGTTTTATATCTTGGTATGTGAAGTAAGGACTGATCTATGGACCGCAGACCATAACAGGATGACTGGGGAAGCAGGAGAGAGGAAAGAGATACTAGGATATTGGTTCTAATGATGTTATCCACAAGCGAACCAAGGGAGAGAAGCCGATAGGTGGGGGGGGGGAGGCTAGTTAAGCTCAGCATAGAGCTGGCATCTATGTTTTAGCCACTGGGATGCCGAGGCACAACGACAGATGGTGTTATATGTAGTGTCCCATCTGTGTAAGGACACCTTTGAGGCAGCAATATAGGTTACAGCTCCATAGGTCAGAGAGGGAAGCAGAATACTTCTGGCAATGGCTAGTCTAGCAGAAGTGTCAGGATGTGACTAGTCTTATCAGCCAACCCAATTTTGGAATTCACAGATTTACATGTGGCCAGGATACGTTGGTCAAAGTAAAGGAACCCATCAAGCAGGACCCCCAAGGTATCTGAATGAGCTTACCGTCTTCATCAGAGAACCATCAAGGCAGAAGATACTGAGTTGATTTTGAGCCATCCTGAGCTTAGCCACAGTACCAAAGACCATAGCTTGAGTTTTCCCCACACTGAGTAGGAGCCTGTGCCTGGGGAGCAAAGACTGAACATCATGAAAGACAGAAGAGAGATTCAGGTTTATCTCTGATATACTCTTTGAGCTATGGTACAGGACAAGGTCGTCCACATAAAGGAGAGATGAGCAGTGAGGTATGTCCAGAGTAATGTGATTGATAAAAGTAGAAAAAAGAAGGGGACTCAGGATGGAGCCCTGGGGAACACCTACATTTACGGACGCTAGATCAGATATGGCCAAGTTAAATTTCACAACTTGAGCTCTATCTGTGAGGTAACTATTAAACCAGAATACAGATTATAGTGAAAAGCCGAGAGATAAGAGATTGGCGAGCAGAACAACCAGATCAAAGGCTTTTGTAAGGTCAATGAATACAGCTCCCGTCAGTAGTCCTGAATGCATGGCACACAGTACATCACTGGTAAACCTTAGCAGAGCGGTGGTGGTACTAAGCCTTTTGCAGAAACCATGCTGTTGGGTGAGAGCAGCTTGAAGTTGGAGAGATATTCAATGGTTTGGGAGGCCACCAGTTTTTACAGGATTTTACCCAAGACAGGGAGGATCGCAATGGGCTGATAATTCGAGATGTCTTTTTTGTCCCCTTTCTTGAAAACAGGAGTGACTCTGGCAGTTTTCCAAATGCTAGGGACATAGCTTTGACAGAGGGGCAGGGTATAAATTCACACCAGAGGGGAGGCAGTAAAAGGGGCAGCTAGTTTCAGGAGCTGTAGCTCAATACCGTCTGAGCCAATGCTGGTGTTGTCAGAGATTGAATTGAGTAGTTTTAGGACATCAGCTGTGGTGATGGCTTTAAAGTAGAAAGAAGGGTGATCAGGCTCGTGATTGGTCTGTGCAGGGCGGGGGTTTGGTTGTGCAGTGGGAAGGTAGAGGTAAGGCTAGTTAGGTCAGCAAAGTGGATATTAAAGAAGTTTGCAATGGTTGTTGGGTCACTACAATGCATGCCATTCAGAATCATATCATTGGCAGGGTGGGATTTTTTGGTGCCTAGGAAGGTCTGGTCTTTACATGCAACCAAAACTTTCTAGAGTCCTCTGCAGCATCTAGTAGGAGTTCCTTGCAGTAGGTGCTCTTTGCTAGTCTAATCTGCTTCTTACAGGAGTGTCTCTGAGCTCTGTAAAAGTTACAGTCAGACAGGAGACCTGAGCTTTTATAGCACCACCAGCTTTTGTCCCTATCCCGGAGTAGGGCAAGGAGGTCTTTATGAAGCTATTTGGTTTGTTGTCCTCGAACACACCAAGTAAAAAAAGGGGGGGGGGGGGGCTCTGTCCTGTATTTCCCCAAACCTGGTAAGGAAGTGATCTAGGGCCGTCTGAGTGTCCTGAGCCGAGTAGAGGGAGGACCAGTCAATAGAGGAGTCCTCATATAGGAACTTAGCTTGATCCAGCCCTACAGAGTTTCTGAAGGTAATACATTTAGGTGGTGGGGAAAGGGCCACTGAGGAGATGCAGGTACAACAGATGGGGGAGTGGTCACTTACGGTGTCTGCTAGGATACCTGCAGATTTGATCCTGTCAGTGTGATTAATCAATATCCAGTTTATCAGTGTACCAGCATTTGAAGTGGATGAAGCTCTAGTAGGGCAGCTAATTATCTGATGTAGATTATATTCTTGCACCAGGGAGAGTAGAGTGTTTTGTGCATTGTCAGTCCAGTTTAAATTCAGGTCACCCAGGATAAGCACCTCACTGTAGCCAATAGAAAGGGATACCTTTGCAAGCAGTCCTTCAAGGCCAGTGATACCACTTTTCAGAGGGTTGTAGGTGCAGATTATATGCAGTTTTTTAGCACCCAGGAGTAGGGACGTATGAAGGGATTCACAAGAGGAGAGGGCTAGGGTAGAGGCGATAGATAGGTTAAGATGTGATTTGTACTAGATTGCGACCCCCCCCCCCCAACAACCTCTCTTAGGGGGCTGTCTACCACATCTGAGTAAATTATAGTCTAGGAGGGTGCATGATGCATCTGGTATGGAGGGCTTGAGCCATGTTTCAGACAGGTAGAGAACATCAGGGCAATAAAGGTTTACCCAGGCCTCCAATTCAGGTAGATTACAGGGCAAGCTTCTGATGTTGATATACGCAATATGCAGACCTCTAGCATTAGCCCAGGTATCATCAGAGTAAGAGTGCTGTGCCACAGGACCCGGATTTAGTTCAGTATCATCTGATAGGATGAGAGTGATAAGTAGGAGGTACCATAGCTATGTAAGAAGGAGGGGTTGGGGAATTAAATAATAGCAAGCACCTTTCTTAATAGTCCAGAGACCAAGATAGATTATAGCTCTGGGGAGTATGACAGGTGTAAGATCTAGGCACTTAGTCAGTGTGCAAAGCAGGTTGGAGAAAGTAAAAATCAAGTTGGGTAAGTGGTGTAGTCATAGAGGCAGGCGGAGAAAATGTCAGGGAGAACCAGGCTGCTAGGAGTAAAGCTGTTCCAATGACTGCCAGCGACAGTATTATGGGGGCCATATTTGACACAGAAGAGGGAGTAGCCCAGAAAATGCAAGGTTCAGTAGTGGGAGGGAGAACAAAACTTATCTTTTAACAGTGGCGAGAGGAGCTGGCCCAGTGGCACTGAGGGTTGAGGCACTGGATGCCACATCTTGCACTAAGCCGGCGACCCAGGTTCGGGAGTGAGCTCTGGCACCAGGGGAGGGAGAGGATTGAGCATCTGATGGACTGTTCTCCTCTCCCAGGGGGAGGGCAACAGGGTTGTCCGGCATCCCAGCAACCCCCAATGGAGATCGGGGGCACTGCAGGATGTAGGACCAAGTGTGTAGGGGAGTGTGGTAGCACGCAGGCAAGGTTGCCGTGCGGCATGGCGTCACTGCACGCCACGCTCTGGGGGAGGAAGAAGCTCACGGAGAACAAGCGGAAAAACCCCTTGGTCCCGGATAGGCGATGGCTCCACAGTGCCTGGCCACCACACACCCAACACTGGACCTCCGCCACTGCCCCTTCGATCTCTTCACGAACCTTTGGGCCAGTGTGGCCCTGCGGAGAGAAAGTAAGTGAAAGTGGGCGGTAGAGCAGCAGGCGAGTTGGGAGCTCAAGAGAATTCCGGGTCCCCGGAGGTGATAAACAGAACTGTAAAAAAAAAAAAAAACCAGTGGCGAGAGACAACCAACAGTTGGAGTAGCAGGGAGGCCGCACCCCTAGCAGTCACAGATTATAAGAAGCAAATGGGAAAGTGAACTGTTAGTTACATGACGACCTGTAACTATAAAAGTAATAGCCCAGATAGGGCAGGTGGGGGGCTGGCGCACAGCACCAGCAGGATGTGAAATAGTAACTACCCAGTATGAGCTCACCGAGCATACCTGTAGCTGTGTCCCAAATTAGTGGAGCTGCAGGGCTCCAACAAGCAGGCTCTCTTCGGTGGCAGTGACTGGGGCTGGGGTGAGTGGAGCAGTTTGGCTTCCAATGTGTTCCTTCTTCGGTGGCTCAATCAGCGGCTGCAGTTGCAACAGAAAAGGTTCAGCCACCCACACAGCTTTCGGCAGGGAGTCCTGCTCGACTAGGGCTCAGGGAGCCTAGGGAGAAGAGAAGGTAGGTTTAAATAAGGAGACTGCAGGGGAGGGATTAATTGCAACAAAAGCAACAAGTGAGGTAGGGAGGAGCAAAGATAATCAACAAATCCAAGAGGAAAACTGAAGAACAGAGACAGAAGGGCTGAGACGGGCAGGGTAAAACGAGGAGAGGATACACAAGTAGGGGTTAGGGACAAAGAGAGAAGTAGGCTGGCAGTTTAAACTGGCACAAGTCAGTAAAATTTCAAACAAAATATCAGCTGTTTAAATCAACTAACAAAACTGTGTGCTATTGCTTAGTGAAGGTATAGACAGAACTCCAAGTGACAGCCGCACAGATATCTGCAGCAGAGACGTTCTTGAAACAAGCAGTAGAGGCAACCATGCTCCTGGTCGAGTGCCCTTTGACTTCCCCCGGAAGTGGTTTGTTATATTTCTGATAACAAAAGGTAAACACTGTTTTGAAACCGCAGCGCCCTCTCTTTTGGGTGCAAATAAAACAAATAACTGATCAGTTTTACGGACAGGCTTCGACCTGTTAGTGTAGTAATGAAGAATTCTATGTACAACAAGAGTACGTAGAATTGCTTCACCCCAATTGGAATGCTCAGGGTAGTATACTGGCAACTGAATGATCTGATTTAAGGTGGGTTCTGAGACCACCTTAGGTAAGAACCTAGGATTAGTTCACAGAGTCACCTGGTCTCTGTGAAAAATCAAATAAGGCTCCTTACACATCAGGGCCTGAAGCCTGGAAATTCTTTGAGCCGAAGTAATGGCAACTAAAAACAGCACTTTCCACGAAATGTAGCACAAGTCACAACTCACAGCTGGTTCAAAAGGAGACAGCATGAGTTTTTCTAAAATGAAGTTCAGGTCCCAGGGAGGAGCAGGGCTCCCGACTGGGGTTTCAAATGAAGACTCCCTTTTAGGAGTGTCTTGGATAGTTCCAACTGAGCCAGGGTTTTGCCATCCACTGGAAAGTGGTAGACAGAAATAGCAGATAAATGGACCTTCAGGGTCGGGTAACTGAGTCCAAGGTCAGAGAGGGCAGCAGATACTCTAAGACCTGCGGAACAGGGCAGGAGAAGGGGTCCCACTCCTTGGACGTGGCCCATATGGAAAATCTCTTCCATTTCATTGCATAAGTGGATCTAATGGAAGGCTTTCTGACCTCCACTAGGACCTGTGTCACTCTAGAGAATACTCCAAACTGAGCGGTGGCAATGTCAGTAGGTGCCACGCATGCAGGTGAAGGGACTGGAGACCTGGACGGACCAGGGTGCCCTGTTTCTGAGTTAGAAGGTCTTGACAGATGGGCAAGGGAACTGGGGGTTCCACTGACAGTTGCTGAAATAGAGAGAACCAAATCTGACGCGGCCAGTAGGGAGCAATCAGAATCATATGTGCTCCCTCTGCCTGTAGTTTCAGTAATACCCTCTGTAGTAACAGAAAGGGAGGGAAGGCGTACATGAACCTCCCTGTCCAGCACAGAGACAGGGCGTCTCACCAGAAAACTCGTCCTGGAGCGAGCGATCAGAAAGTTGGTAGTTTTGCGCTGGATGGGGATGCAAACAGATCGAGGTCTGGCTGACTCCAACTGGCAAATATTTTGTCTACCTCCAACTGTCTCAGCTCCCACTTGTGGGCTCTGGCTTGAGTGCAACTGAGCGTGTTCGCCAGGATATTCTGAATGCCAGGGATGTGCACTGCCATGAGGTGGAGATTGTGTTGCACTGCCCAGTACCATACTCGCATCGCTTCGCAACAGTGTGGGTACGAGCAAGTGCCCCCTTGTTTGTTTATGTACCAGGCGAAGCCCATATTGTCTGTCTGGACCATGAGTGATCCCGGCTGGAGGAGGTGCTGGAATGCCTGTAGGGCATACAGTACTGTTGTCATCTCCTGTACACTGATATGCAGCGAAAGTTCACTCTGAGTCCAAGAATCCTGTGTCTTGTGGGTTCCCAAATGGGTTCCCCATCCCAGTCCCGAGGTGTCCGTTGTCAGGATCTGGGAGGGAGAAGTGGGCTGAAAAGGGACACCTTTTTGGAGGTTGTCTTGGTTCTGCCATCACAAGAGGTCCCGAGCCATTGGGCTGGAGACCAGGATCATGTGATCCAGGTCATCTGATCTCTGATCCCACTGTATTTTAGGGAGTCCATTGTGTGGCCTGCATATAGAGTCTGGCCAGATGTACGGTCAGAATGACAGTTGTAATGAGACCCAGCAGGTGAAGGACTGACCTTGCAGAGATTCGCCTCTGGGAAGTCACCAGATGTGCTTGACGATGGAGACTCTCCGCTCTGTCTGGTGGTAGGAAGGCTCTCTCCTGGACTGTATCCAACACTGCCCCAATAAATTGGAGGCGTTGTGAAGGGATAAGGTGGGATTTGGGATAACTGGCTGAAATGCCCACCTGCTGGAAAAGGTCCAGGGTACTGGACAGAGCCCTGACTAGGCTGTTCCTCGACAGGGCTGAAAGAAGCCAGTTGTCGAGCTAAGGGAACACATGAATGCCCTGTCTACGTAAAGCCGCAGCAACCACCTCTAGGCACTTCGTGAACACTCTGCGTGTGGACGACAGGCCAAAGGGGAGAGCTTTGAATTGAACATGTTCTCCCTGAAAAATGAATCTCAGAAATCGGAGGTGGGACAGGAAAATGGGGATATGTAGGTAAGCATCCTGCATATCCAGAATACAGAACCAATGTCTCTGATGTAGCAAGGGAATGAGACCAGGCAGGGACAGCATTCAAAACCTCTTGTACTCTACAAAGAGGTTCAGACTGCTGAGGTCCAGTATTGGTCTGAGGTTGCCCATCTTCTTGTGGACTAGGAAGAAGTGTGAGTAGTACCCCTGCCCATCTGACTCTGAGAAACGGGTTCTAGCGCTGCTTTTTGCAGCAGAGTCTCGATTTCCTCGCTGACCAAATGGATGTGACTGAGGATTATGAGCGGGATCTGGAGGATGCTCTGGCGGTCTCTCTAGAAACTCTAGTGTGTGCCCTTTGGCTATGAGTTGAAGTACCCACGCATCCTCTATGATTGCCTCCCAGTCCGGCAGGTGATTTGCAAACATGCCTCCTACCAGTTCCCCTTGATACAGGTCTGGGGTTGGGAGGGGTCGGAGTGAGTCAAGAGGCAATGGGGAGGGTGGAGGGCATGGCTCCTGAGGCTCTATGGGCTAGAACCAGGGGAGCCGTGCCTGCCAAGGGTGCCAGATGTTGGTTCTGCTGTTCCCTTTGCTGTCGTCGCTGCTGCCGAAGAAAGGGCTGCTTAGGCTTTTGAGGAGGTTTGTACATGAACTGGACAGAGCGCAAGGTTTGCCCTTGTCCTGTAGGTTTGTAATAATATCTTTAACATTCCATCCAAAAAGTACAGGGCCCCAGAACTGGGCATCCTGGATGGCTGATTGTACCCCAAGTGCCAGGCCAGAGATCCGCAGCCATGAGCGCCTAAAAAAGCTGATCCCTTGTGGAGGCACTGACCGTGTCGTAAGTGGCCCTCAGTGTGTCAGCTGGTGGATCTAGCTGACCTCACCATACTGGCAATTTCTTCCTTGAGCTCTCAGTCAGGAAGCTTTTTCAGCTTGGATTCTAGCCGGCCCAGAATGGATTTCTGGTAGACCACCACGTCAGCAACATAATTCAGTGCTCTAATGGCCATGGTGGATGAAGAGTAGAACTTTTTTCCAAACTGATCCAGTACCTTAGACTCCTTGTTGGGAGGGGAAGTACTGAGGTGTTTTGGTTTGGACGAACGGTCGTGGGCAGCACTAATGACCATTGAATCGGCCTTTGAATGGACACTAAGGTGGTCCTTCCCTTCTGGCATCTGGTACATCCTGTCTGCCTTCCTTGCCACTGGGGCTGGTGAAGCAGGTGGTTTCCATATCATGGAGGCCAAATCCTCATGAGGGCCTATCCATGGTGGGATGAGGGTCAGAGATTGATCTGATAGTTCCAGATGTTCCGTGAACCTCTGGCATTGGGGGTCTTGTTGCTTCCTGCGCCAGTCGTAGGCTGCCTGGATCTTCCTAAGAATTTCCATGAAGAAAGGATCCTCAAGGGGATCACTTTGGTGATTCCCTTGGTTTCGGCAGATCCAGAGGACAGGGACTCATAGTTTGAGCCCAACTGGGCCGAGTCTGGCTCAGATTCCAACAATGGGCTGTCGTCGGGAGAGCTGAGTCTAGGTAGAGGTGTTGTCCACTGGTCTTGAGAGGTCCACAGGTCTCAAGAATTCTGTGGGCCACTTTGGTTGGGGTGAATGCTCAGTAGATCTACCTGGCGTTGACAGCCTGGAGTCCATCAACGGAGGTTGTCTGTGTGTCAGTTCCCTTTTGACCGATGCTGGGTTTACCGGGGGCTAACACTTCTCGAGCTCCGATATGAGCTGAGATTTTGCTTCGTCCCACCATGAACGAAATATCATCTGCGGGTCCACCTGGCACTGGGGTGGAGGTGGTGGAGGCTGATGCCCACACCCTGGCATCGGATAGCCAGGCACCTGATAATGTGACAGGTATCCTGTTGGGGGCTAGCCCGGTGATGGGTAGGGAGAAAAACCTGGCGTCGGTAACCCCGGCGTCCGATACCCCGGAGGGTATTGTGGCATCGGGTAGCTTGGTGGAGCGCTTGAGGGGCCCAGCGTTGGCCCAGATGGAGGGGCCATTGGGCCTGGCGAAGGACCCAACGGAGGAGCTGAGGGGCCCCGTAGGGGGGGCCAGACAGTGGGTCCAGAGGGCCTGAAGGAGGGCCCCACGGCCTGTCTAACGAGCTGTTAGGTGGGGCCGGCGTCAGGTCTGACTGTGGCCCAGGGGGACCCGAAGGACCCTGTGGGACCGGAATCATCATCATTGGGTCTGGCAGCAAGCCAGGCATCAGCCAATCTAGCACTGGCAGCGGGATAGTGCCTGACGAAGGTCGTGCTCCCTCCTCCAGTCCCACGGTATTGGGGAATCCAGAGGAACCACCTCAAGAGGCAGAGGGGGAGAATCCCGAGGGGAAAGACCCTCAGGGATCAGCTGTGGCTCAGGCAGCAGCTGTTTTTTTTCCTTGACGTCAGACCTGTTGCAGGGCCTACCAGAGGAACCTGGGCTTGGCGCATGTCAGAGAAGCAGACGTGCGACTTATCAGCTGGGGCCATGCGATCGTCGGAGGAGCTGGCGGTCGACTTACTGGTCATACTACTCACAGAACACCCCGAAATCCTGAGGGGTCTAAGGGTAGAGAGGGTGTCTCCTTTACCCCGGAGACTTCCGTCAGAACCGAAATCAGTCCCAGCGGGGGGGGGGGAGGCAACAGCAGGCTTAGTTGGAGGGACACCCCCAGGGGGAGGTCCATCTGTGTCCGTGGCTCCTAGAGAGGGGGCCACGGACATGATGAAGACCATTCCCGATGTCTCTTCTCGTCCCACTTCTTCTTGCGATGGCCCTCTGGGGAAGAGAACGAGCTCCTGAGTTTCTTCAGCTCCTTCTCCATGGATGCCATTTTTAATTTTAGTAAATGGGCTTCCAAGGTCTGCTGATGGCATTTCCATGTGGCCTGGTTAAAGCCTTGGCAGGCCTCATAGTCACGGCCTTGTGCTCTGGGCCCAGGCAGAAGAGGCAGAGAGAATGAGAGGAACCGAGTCCCATAGTAGTTGCACTTATTTTTATGCGAATCAGGAGGCGTCAGACAAAACATGCATGATGCGAAAAAAAACAGTAATACTTTATGAGAAAAGTAATAAATGAGAAATAAACGAGTAGAATACTTAGCCAAAATGGCATCGACAGAAGCAACGTTCTCTGTGAGGTTCGAAGTGCGCAGGTCGATGGCGAGAAAAAACTGGAGGACGGGTGTGGGGACCACTCACTATATAGCGCCACGCTGACGTCAGTCACATGACATTGGGTAGGTGGTCCCCGATCAAACACTGCTAGCTAAAAGTTTTCTGTGTGGTCCTGGCACCTGGCAGCTTAGTCCTATCTGTTAGTACCTACTGCAAGAGCCCTCTCGAAGTAAGATTATTTTTTAAGCTGTGTTAAACCTTGCTCAGCATATTACTAACCTCTACATGTATGCAAATAAAAGAGTAACAAAGTTTATAGAATGTTTACAGCCAATCAGAAAGCTTAACTTCTCAGACCCATTTTATAATAAAGGTAGCAGTGTGAAATTTATTGGGTATCCACAAATAAACAAACATGGACACAATTCAAGAGCTTTGAAAAACAGAAAGTTGTGTTCCAATGGCGTGGAACAAACTGTCTCCCAATGTGACAAATACAGATTGCATTTACCCACCACCGCTTATATCAGGTGGTACAGTTTCATACCTAGTTCTCCCTTCCCCTCACTTGACTTATTTTTCTTCGGTTGCCTACCTCTGCTATCCCCTCTTGGACAAATCTTCCAATGTAAATTTTGTTAGTTGTATCTCCTATCACTGTATCACGTTTTATTATCTAGGGTTTTGAAAGTATAACATACACTGCTGACTGATTGCCTGTCAGCCTTTATATCATTGTGTTTTTTCCTAATGCTGTATCACTATTGCTGTCTCTCCCTATGATGCTAAGTGTTATGTTGCTTGTTATTACTGCATTTTCTATAAGTTGTATTTCGTACAGTGCTCTCCATGCTGTGACGTGTAATTGGTTGCTCTATGCCTGTGACTTTTTTTTTTTTTATGTTCTTCAGCCAGGATATTCAAAGGGGTTGCGCCTGGCGTAACAGAGCTAATGCTGGCGCAACCCGCACTGCGCCCGGGGAGTACTGAAAAGAGCTGCCAGGCGTACTGCACAAATCCCGATGCGCCGAGGTGCAAGGTAATCTATCTTGGCGCAGTTGAAGGGGCGATACCACGCATATGCGCACATCCCAATATTCACCTCGATGTGGGCAAGATATGTTACGCAACCCCTACATGCACCGCACACACTGGTGCACAAAGTTGAGCCGTGTAAAATTGGCTCAAATGCTAGCCACCCACAGGTGGGCGGCTGTATTGCAAGGCACAACACAACAGCCGCCAGCCATGGGTGGCCACCCGCCCAGTAGGAACACCGTCCAAAAGCACCTGGTCTCCTCTGGTAGTCCAGTGGCCCAACCCCCACCCCAGATGCCCAATCATGGGCAATAGTAAGACTATAGAATATTCTGGTGGTCTAGTGGACCCCCCTCCCTCGCCGTATGCCCAATCGCGGGTAGTAGTTAGAATTACTATGTTCCCATGCCCGATCGCGGGCAGTAGTCTGAATAAGTATAATCCGATGCCCGATAACAGGATATAGTAATTGAGAGTTCAACCTGGTGGTCAGTGATACTCCCTCCCCACCCACCCACAGGGCCCCGGCCACCCCATTCATCAGCAGGTGGCAGCACCTCACCCAGCGTACCGCCCGCGAATGACAGCGTACGGTATGCTCTATCCGCCTATTGGGCCACAGTGTGGACCAATGGGCCTACAGATCATACTGTACTACCAGAGACCAGAAATGTGAATGAGCGCATTTATTCACATTTCTGGTCCTAATGGCTCTGATATGGTCTGTACCAACTGTACACACTGTGGCCCAAAAGGCATACTGAGCATACTGTACGCTGTCATTTGGCAGGCAGCCGAGTAGCACGCAGGCGGGGTACTGCCGCCCGCTGATGATGGGGAGTGCTGGATGGCCGGAGTACTCTGTGGGTGGGTGGGGAGGGAGGGGGGGTCCACTAGACCACCAGGACAATCTATATTCTTACTACTGCCCGCAATCGGGCAAAGGATGTATTTTACTTGCACTACTGCCCATGTTCGGGCAATGGATGAATGTTATTCTCACTACTGCCCGCAATCGGGCAAAGGATGAATTTTATTCGCACTACTGCCCGCGATCGGGCAAAGGATGAATGTTATTCTCACTACTGCCTGCGATCGGGCAAAGGATTAATTTTATTTGCACTACTGCCCGCGATCAGGCATGGGGGGGGGCTACATTAGTCCACCAGGGAGCCAACCCCTGACAGCAGCTTAGCAGAGCGCCAGGCGCAGTTCGCCAGGAAGCCCAGCGCATTGCATGCAAATGGAGCCATAATGACATGCAAATGGCCCCATTTGCACCTTGCATAGATTATGGCCTCATCTGCATGCCCCCAGCTAAATATCGCGAGTGATGCACCTAGCGCAACTGCACTTATGCTGGTGCACCCCCATGCTCCCTCTCTGTGGCTTGCGCTGGTGCAGTGCCACTGCACCATGTGCAGTATGTGCGTTGACCGTGTCATATTCAATGGTGCTGAGCCATGGCACATGGGACTACTTAGTGCTATATCAGTCCCAGCCATTGGCATGTGGATATCACACCTGCCTTGATAGCCGACTGTCTGGTAAAGATCAAGCCAGGTAAGTCTCAAGGGTAAAATAAGACAGACCCCAGTGTCACAAGCTAGCCAATTGGCAATAATTATTTGCAATATATATTTCTGTTATATATTGTTTTATGAGATTTCTGTGTATGCCCATGCCAGTGTTAATTCAAGGCATAGGGAAAAGCCTAGATGTTTTTTAAAGGGGTGACTTTTGACTCGAAGGCCACCTGCTTACCAGGAAGGGAGATTTCCATTCTCAGGTTCTTTTGACAGAGATGTGCCAAAAGCCATTTACCTACCATAAACATGCACTACAGAAGCAGACTGCTTGTGATCTCAGGAACTATTATATCACATTTTATGAGGGGACAGGATATATTCACCAGGAAAGACCATTCTAGCAGTACTATGTAAAATTCTAACAAGACACTGAATTAGCTTACAAGATGCTATATTGATACATCAAAGTTTTAACAGTGACTGTCCTGTTACTTGTTAATTATGGAGGCAGAATTTATGTTGAAGCTGGGTGACATCACCAGGTGGCCAGGAAATTGTGGGTCACTGGTGGGGAAGATAAACTGGTTTCCTTATGACTGGAATATTGCTGACACTGCAATTCAGAAAATACAGTTAAACTCTCAGCACAGTTACTCAGGGCCATTCTGGTTTTGGATTTCTTCCTGCCACAACAGACCAGCTGCCAAGCTGCTACAAAGAAAAAGGACTTTGAACATTTTCATCTTTAAGGTAGAGACATAGTTGAACAGTTTAAGGCATTTATACTGTATACTTTCTAAAAATTGTTTTCCACACTGTAACCTAAATTTGTATACGTTATCTTTTACTTGTAACTGCCATTATTTACATTTAATTGCTTTAGTAAAGACTTTTGTTTTTCTAAAGAATTCTGCCTGCATGAGATATCTTATATTGTATGTGTGACTGTAGAAGTTCTATTGCAAATCTGTGATAACTGTTTATGCTTAGAAGGGTCACAAAATAGCAACCAAATTAAAAAGGGTCAGTAGGGAATCCGGTAGGATTAAGGAGAGTACCAGAGTCTCATACAGGTCTGCAGGGATTGTGAACTGGGCTAGTGCATGTCCTGCAGGGCGAAGACCAAATCAGGTTTTTGCACTGCTACCCCGAAGAGAGCGTACTTATCTGGGTCTTCATCCTTTGTGTAATAGCCAGGGAAAGGGTTCATACTGGCCACAGGACTCGAGACTGGTACTGTGCTCTGATCCAAAGTATAGAGGGATGCTCTGGGGCCTCGTGGCAAGTGTTCTGTTGTAAACCCAGCAAACACTCTGAGCAGACATGGGGAGGGTATCCCTGTTTTCCCCCTCCCTGTCATGGATTGCACTTAGGGGTAGGCACTGTGAGCTCAGTGATCTGACCCTCACGAGTGGGTTCGTGCTACCCAGGACCACAGTGGAGCTAAAGAACTACAGACGGGGACACTTGCATTAATTATTTAGGAGCCGTTCTGGACAGGTATAATGGAGGACTGGAAAGTGATCAGTGTGGTCCTCATCTTGAAGAAGAGGGCAAGGTCAGACCCAGGTATCTACAGGCTGGATCAGTCTGACATCAATGCAGGGCAAAGTCCTAGAATCCATCATCAGTGACAAAATAACAGAGCACTTGGATGAAGCCATGGCTCTTGCCCTGTCTCAGTATGGCTTTATGAGGGGCAGATCATCATAAACCACCCCAACACCTTCTTCAAGGGGGTGACCTGGCAGGCATGAAGACACAGTCTATCAGGACTTCAGCAAGACCTCTGACACTGTGGTGCTTCAGAAGCTTCTGGGCAAAGTACACTAATGGACATATACACAGTGGATTACTAACTGGCTTAGGGGCAAGAAGCAGAAGGCTGGGCAGCTGAGCATCAGTCTGAGTAGAGAGGGGTATTCAGTGGCATCCCTCAGGGATCACTGCTGGGGCCACTACTGTTCAACATTTTCACAACTCAGTCTGGAAGCTGGGGTCTGCAGCATGCTGCAGACATCTGATGGTGACACCAAGCTAACCAGGGTGGCAAAATCCCTTGACAATGTGGGCAAACTAAAAGGACTTGAACACACTAGATGATTTGCTGGACTCTTGGAGTTTCAAATTCAATGTAGCCAAATGCAAGGGGCTTCACTTGAGGATAAAAAACAGAGTTATAGTAGGACCTACACATTGTGCAGGGCCCCTCCTGCTGCAGTGCAGGAGGGAAAGGACCTGTGGGTCATAACAGACAAGGGCCTGAAGCACAACAAGCAGTGCACAGCTGTTGTCAAGAGGGCCAGATACTGCTAGTATACATCAAAACGGGGGGTAACCAGCAAAGTAGGAGAAGTAATCTTACCACTTTACAAGACCCTGGTCAAGCCCCATCTTGACTGTGTCCAGTTTTGAGCTTCATAATAAAAAAGAAAACTGAGGCAGTCAAGAAGGTGTGACCTAGGGCCAAAATAAGATCAGGGGTATGGAGGACAAAAGCTATTAGGAGAGGCTGGAGACCCTTATCACGCTCACCCTGGAGAAACAAAGGCGGCGGTGGGGGGGGGGGGGGTAAATGATCTCAGTCGATTACATACCCAAATGTATCCACAAGACTGAAGACAGGTGTTTTATCTGATGTGCTCTAGCAGGATGTGGAGACGGTCCATGAATCCCAGATGTGCTAAATTCAGGGGTAATGTTAACAGTCTAGTGAACCCATGGAACAGCCCCACAGGGGACTCAGTGGATATGAAGGCAGTCAAGCCTCCGAGTTAAGTCTGGACAAACGTTCCCCATACGTACTAATGGCATCACACAGTAACCCGAGTAGTGGTGTGGGTAGGTAACCCCTATCAATTAGTACATGTCTGAACAACACACCTAATCATCCATACTCATGAAGCAAGCAAGGGGGTCACCTGATGGACCTACAGTCCCTTCTGAACTTAAACTACAAAGTTACTGTGTTTAAAGGGAAAGTCCCCTCAGCCTATTTTTTGTATACCTGTGTAGTCTGTAGGCATGAACAATGATTGCCTTTCTTACACCCCCTAATTTCATCCTAATTTAGATATAAATTAATTTAAATGTAAATGAGGCTGCTTCACTCCGTTTAGCCCTGGTGTGAAAACCTGTTTGTTTCCACTGCAAAGGTCATCATCCCACTCATGCAAGGCATCATGGGAGTCGATGATGTGTACATGCACAAGCCAGCAGAAGTTGTACTTTCATTCAGTTCTGTTGTATGCTTGTGAAGTTCCTTTATTCTCTAAAAGCATATTTTTCTAACTCAGATACACTTTATGCTACAGAAAACTGTGGGGCACATACTGTACCTTGAAAAGTTTATTCGCCAGTATAAGAAAAACATAGAGACTGCAGAGGACAGCAACAACACTGACTAACAATGTAAACTACTGCAGACTTTAGCACTAAAACATCATAATGTTCCAGGATGCTTTGAACGAGTCGGGCCATCATGATCTTTGCAATGGAGTCAAGCAGGGTTTCACACCAGACATTTTTTTAATCTTATTTTATTTGTACATTGGAGAAAACCTTTGAGCACGTGTGCTCATCTGCAAAGCACAATTGAACAGCAGTAATATACAAAGTATATTTA
This sequence comes from Neoceratodus forsteri, assembly GCA_016271365.2. Classification (NCBI taxonomy): domain Eukaryota; kingdom Metazoa; phylum Chordata; order Ceratodontiformes; family Ceratodontidae; genus Neoceratodus; species Neoceratodus forsteri. The sequence continues at coordinate 1,040,706,186 of CM057452.1, forward strand.
CAAAAATTAATATTTGAAATTATTAGCAAAGTAAAACATGAGGGTCAGAGTTAAAGGCAAGTCTACCAACAATGTTAAGCGAACAATAGAAAAGGTTAGGTGATACAAACAACAGTATAAAGAGCACAGGCTGAACCAAGGTGACACAGGTAGTAGTTAGTTGAAGCAACAGCAGACAGAGAAGAGACTGAACTCCTTTTTTTAGGGCTTTCTTAAAGAGTGAAATTTTGGGGAGCCCTGTAAGTGAATCAGGGAGTTCATTTAGCCATTGGGCAGCACGACTGAAACGATCACCTTCCCAGATAGGTTTTATGAAAGGGGTCTGAGAGGATCTGCCTGACCATACTCCTCGGGGAGTACTGGTTGTAGACCAGGCTGAAGAAGGCTCCTATTTGCATGTGGTGTTAGGCCAAGCAGTGCTTTCTTGTCCAGGCAGTGCTTAAGTACTTTCATTTACATTTAAATCCTGATAAAAGTAGCAGGGTGCAATAAAGTCAATCATCATTGTTCATGCCTACAAACTACACAGGTAAACAAAATATAAGACTGACGGGACCTTCCCTTTAACTGATTTAAACAAAAAATATATATAAAAAAGGGAGACAATTTCTTCAGTCACTGGCTCACTTTTAGCAACTTCTTGCCTAGTCTATGCAGTAAAATTAAGCTTACCTGCTACAGTCCATCTCCTCAGGCCAGGAGATGCCAAACATCTCCATCAACTTGTAGCATTCACTGTGAGCCCTCTGGCACAGCCGGCGGCAAGGAAGAATTACACGTCCATACTCCATGCACACTGGTGCATACATAGCACAGAGGAAAGGACGCAGGTCCCGGGAGCACTCCAGGTTCACCATGGGGTGGAAAGGCTGCAAGTAAGCACAAAAACAAAACTGTAAGTTACAATTTGATAAAGACCACTTGTCTCACACAGCATTTACCACAGTGCCCAATATACCAGCATGCAACTATAAATCAACAACCCCGCCCCCACCCGATACTGCAATGTTAAATAAAACTTCAGGAGTATTTTCAGCCTGCTGAGTTTGCACTTTTGGTGTGCTGCTTTACCGATTTTTATTGCAAAAAAAATAAAACTGTGAGTATTCTTCTATTTCTGCCTTTTGGGTTATGAATTTAAACCCTTAATACTACACAGCAAGCACACTAATGTAGGTTATGGGTGGGTGAACCTGATTTTACTGCCTCTTCTAAGAATGCTTGTTGGCGCACCACCTAACAAATAACCTTTAGTGGAACGACACATTTTTCCTTTTTCTTGAGGAGTACTTGCTTCAATTTATTTATTCAACACTACTTCACATGAAAATTTTATTTACAGGGGGTCCTGTTGATGGTGACAGGGGGCACAGTTATAATAAACAGAAAAAAACATGAAAAATACATACATTTAGGTACTGCACAGGAACAATCAAAAGCATGTACAGGTAACCTTATAAAGTTCTTTCTGTTTTTTTAAACCTAGGAAAGCCCTATCGTTTGCTGGAATTGCTTGATGTGGTGCTGAGCTTAGCCATTACATTCAAGCTGTATCCATGGGGACAATAAGTGTGATACAAGATTTCTCTTCAAATGGAACCCCCTTCCTGAACTGGGACAACATAATCCTTTATGAGGTTTGGATTTAATTGACAGTATTACGGTGTAGTATTAGGCAAGGATTGACCACCTGACATGTAACATCTTGCTACCTTAATCACACAGTTTGTATCAAATGATACTGAAGAACACTGAGCTCATGCAACATAGTCTGGGTCACAATCACATAGTGAGCCAGTTATTTATGGTGGTCCATGAGGAAGAGGCCCCAGGGACAGCAAGAAAAGATGCATCAGGACGGAGAGGCTGGCAGATCAGGACATGTACACATTGAAGGCAAGGCAGGAAAGAGGGGCTTTGTGAGAAACATGAAAATGCTGCCATGGTGTAAAAAAAGGTGGATAGCAGAGAACTGTCCAAACTGACTGAGACCACCAACCCCAGGGGAAAGTCCATGGAGCTGGCAGGGGGCAGGTTTAAGAGCGGTATCAGGAAGTACTGCTTTACAAAGAGGGTGGAGGGGTGGAATAGGCTGCCTAAGGAGGTGGTCTGTGCAAAATTAGTGGAGCGATTCAAACAAGGGTTTGGACAGATACAGGAGCTTGGTAAAGATCACAACAGAAAGGAAGGGGGAAGGGGAGAGTGAAAAGCCTCTCAGGCTCTCTCATTAAAGGGCAGATACAATGAATGGGCCAAAAGGCCCTTTTGACAGATTCTGTTTCTATGTGGTATTTGAACCTGGGTCACCAGTTTCATTCAGAGAGAGCAAAAGAGAGAAGGAGAGACTGTGTGTTGAGTGAGTGTGTGTGTGTGTAGTTACCTCCTAAAAAACATAGCAGGACCATTGCAAATGGCATCACTTGCAGCTTCCATTAGACCAAGTTTTTGAAGAATCTGGGATCCTAACACACACACACACACTTCTAGTCACACTCTTTCAAGGACTCCTCACAAATTTGTAAGAGTCCCGGTTTGGCAAAATCTTTAATTTGTAGGGAAATGATGGACACGAAAGCACTTTTAAAAGCCTGCAGTGAGCCCGTTCAGCAGCACCAGCACATAACTTCTTGGCATGCTAGCAACCCTGGTTCACACCCACAGTCTAGTGTCAGGAGTGGGCCCCGGCAGGGTGGGCTGCAGAATGTCCATATAGATACTGTCTTCCTGGGAGAGTGGGTCTTTGTACCTAGGGTCATGGAATCATGGAATAATTCCATCCATTTTCAGCGACTACCATATGGTCTACTGTGTGCGAGAGAATTATCATCCCTTGGAAGTACACAGGCAGGATATGAAAGTCATAAAATGCTACCTGCCCACTGGGGCATGTATGTTTTTCAACTACATGCCCAAAAACCTATTTACATGCCGCCTCATGTTTTTTTTACTCTCCAGCCCTTAACATGTTTTTTTTTTTTTAAACAAATGATTTGCCTGCCTGCCTGCTTTTGTCCACAGCTAGCCCTCAAAAGGGCTTTTAAGACTGTTTCTGTCTGTCTGGCTGCCTGCCCCAGGTCCTCAAAAAGACACAACTCTATGGTAGCCCTCAGCAGCTCATAGAATGCCTGTCTCAAGTCCGCCCCCCCACAAACCAAGCCCTTAATAGGAGCTGAAAAGCATATTAGGGGGAAAACCCAATAACAAATGGATTGTATTGGCTCAAGCTATTTAAAAATACAAATAGAAGTTTCAACATGGCCACAGGCTGCTGCTATGAGCAAGAGCTCCATATGAGTGTCTCATGCACTTACCGACCGTATGGCCGGTAAACAAAAATACTCTCATCATCCTCATCAGAAGAATTTCCTTCACCAAAAATCACACCACTCGAGAAATTCTTCAGGCTTGAATCCGGCAACAAGAGCGTCGGCAGAGCGAGAGAACGAATCCCTCGCTCTGGGGAGACACCGACTGCCAACCAACACAGAACCTCAGAACACCGCTTGGAAGCAAGCCCTTCTAAGCTAAAAGACGCTCACTGATCCTGAGCTGCCGGAAAAGTTTTGTTTCCAGCAGCATCATTACATGATTAACTTACCCTTATAGCTTGGCAGAAGACACCAGGAGAAAGGACTGCAGTGTGACTGAACTTCTCTGCTGGGACTAAAGTAGAAGAACTTTTGTATTTGGACCTTTAATTTGGGGTAAAAAAACTAACATACAAAACAAAAAAAAAAAAGTGTGTGTTTGGGTTAACTGAACTGAATGGGTAACTGAAAAGACATCTAGGTGTAAATCTCAGGTGACTGAAAGGACTTAACTGCTGTGAGGTTTAAATTACTTGTAGAAAGATCTGGTAAGTAGGGGGAGTGGCTTAGCTAGAAGGAAGCTACATTTATAGACTACCTTAGAAAGATTCTGCTAATAGCTTGGCAGAAGACAGCAGGAGAAAGGACTGCTGTGTGACTGAACTTCTCTGCTGGGACTATATTGCCCTCCTTCCCTCCCCTCCACTCAAAGCTAGTTCTATTTTTATAGGCACAGGATTTGACTGACAACAGGAACTTCCTGTTTACGGGCAGGAAGTGAGTGATCACAGAACCACCAAGGACCCACCATCCTAGAAGGGCAAGAGTAGCTCTCCGGCCCCCTCTAGCTGCTGGAGGTCTGCCTCTGAACAAGTAAGTGGTCTACTGAGAAATATAGGATATTCTTGTCTCAGAACAGGACAATCAGGAACTTAAAGGGCACACAGGCAGAAAGTAAGGAGAGAGAGAAAAAACAGAGGAAAGAGTAAGGATTGCAAACAGTTAAGGGGACAGAAATAAGACATGATTGGAGTGGTGCAGTGCAGTGGCTGTGGAGCAGCAGTCTTCCAGGAGATGTTCTGGAGGATGCGGTGTTGTCCCATCTGCAGGCACCTCTCTGGGCTGAGGGAGGAGGTTGCTCATCTCCAGGCTGAGTTGGCCAGGATTTGTGGGACCTCCTCTTCCATCCAGGGACCACCAGTGCCACTGCTGTTGCCTCAGAGGTTGCCAAGAAAGAGGAGCGGTTGGACCACAGTGGGCTCAGGGAGGGTGAGGGTGGTGGAACAGAGGCACATCCCTCTAGTTGTATCTCTCCACAATTCCTATGCCATTCTGGCAAAGTGTGGTTCCTCTATGGAGGCACCTACAGTGGAGACCAAGGAGGATGCTGGGAACCTCCACAAAGGAGACCCACAGGAAGGTGGCAAGGGACCCTGCAGGGGAAGGAAACAACTCCTGGTGGGGGACTCCATTGTTAGGAAGGTAGAACTGGGCAAGGAAGGGGAGAGGGAGGTAAGGTGCCTGCCTGGTGCCATGGCTTGGAGGGACAGGGAGCGAATCCTCAGGATTGCTGGAGCAGCTGCACAGGGGAGGGAGCTGGATGTCATTGTCCACTTAGGGACAAATGACCTGGCTAAGAAAGGGATTAGAGAAGTGCAGGAAGAGTTTGTGGAATTGGAGAGGGGCCTTAGTCAAGTAGCATGCACGGTAACCTTCTCGGAGGTGCTACCCATCTATGGCATAGGAGAGGCTAGGGTGTTCCGTACCATGGGATTCAATCAGTGGTTGAAAAACTGGTGTGGAGCTCAGGGATTTGGCTTCATTGGGGACTGGGGGTCCACCTGGAGTGATGCAAGCCTATACTGGCATGATGGGCTGCATCTGTCCGGGAGGGGAACCAGGATCCTAGGTGATAGGTTTAAATGCTTCATTGGCAAGCTTTTAAACTAGCCAAGGGGAGGCACTGGAAAGGAGCAGGAAAATCCTAGCCCCCAAAACAATCACGGTAGTAAGTGTGGCAAACACCAACATGGAGGTGTCGATAGGGAGAAGGGAGGGTAAATGGAGAAAGTGACAAAGGCAAGAAGGACAGGGATGGGGCAAAGGGGTAAGGCCATCAGGAAATGGAGGGTAATGAGTACTAATGCCGTGAGTCTGGGCCACAAGCTCCCTGAGCTGGTGGCCTTAATGGAAGAGGGATGCCTGGATATCGTAGCAGTCACAGAAACATGGTACACAGAGAACCATGACTGGGATGTTAACATACCAGGGTACATAACCTAGGAGAGACAGGCAGGGAGAAGAGGGAGGAGTAGCTCTCCATGTAAAGGAAGGGATAAAAGCAACTGAACAAGAGAGTAAACAGGGAGGAGAGGAGGCACTGTGGGTCACCTTGGAGACTGGAAAGGGCACCACAATCCGCACAGGGGTTGTGTACAGACCCCCATGTCAGGGGGAAGGAATGGACAAGGATATGATGGAAGGCATTCTTAGAATGGCAGAGAAAGGGGAGATACTGTTGATGGGAGACCTGAATATGCCAGATGTTAACTGGAGCACATTTGCTGCAGCCACATCCAAGAGCAGGGCCACTCTTGACACCCTACAGGTGGCAGGCATTAGACAGCTAGTTTCGGAACCCACTCGTGAGGGAGCAATCTTAGACCTCATACTCTCAAATGGGGGCAGTGAGAGGATCTCAGATCTAGAAGTGGGTTGCCATCTGGGGACAAGTGACCATCAAACAGTGTGGTTCACGTTAAACTCAGCTACAGAGTCAAGCCATACAAAAGTGAGGGTACTGGACTTTAGGAGGGCTGACTTTGGCAAGATGGGAGAGTGCCTCAGAAAGCACTAGCAAACAGGCTAGAAGGAGGAGTGGAGCAACAATGGGGAATTATCAAAACTGCCATCACGGAGGCAACAAGCCTTTGTGTGAAGCAAATAAACAAATCAAAATGAAAGAAAAAGCCACTATGGTTCTCAAGAGAGGTGGCTGTGAAAGTCAGGAAGAAAAAGGAAAAGATAGCTTTCCGGAAGTATAAGGAAACACAGAAGGAGCGTGACAGAGAGCTGTACCAGTTAAGGCAGAAAGAAGCAGGGAAGGAAGTCAGAATAGCAAAGGCCCAAACTGAGGAAAAGATAGCCAACTCAGTTAAGAAGGGGGATAAAACCTTTATAGGTACATCAGCGGCGTAGAACGACAAAGGGGGACAGTGAGGCTGAATAGAATTAGCGTGGGTGGGCAGGGGGGCAGTGAAAAAGCAGGAATACTGAGCGAATACTTCTGCTCAGTATTCCTAAGAGGAGGGAAGTACCTAATCAATTAACAGAAGCACTCTTGATAGAGGGGTCGATCCAGTCCTTACACAGAAGAAAGGGTTCTGCAAGAACTCCTAAAACTGAAGGTGGACAAAGCAATGGGTCCTGATGGAATTCACCCCAGAATTCTAAAGAATTAAGGAAGGAACTAGTGAAACCACTGGCTACTCTTTTTAATAAATCATGGGAGGATGGTGTGGTACCCGAGGACTGGAGGAAGGCGGATGTGATTCCCTTCACAAAAGTGGGACCAAGACCGAGGCAGAAAACTACAGACCTGTCAGTCTGACCTCTGTGGTAGGAAGAGTGATGGAGTCACTTCTGAAGGAAAGAATAGTTGAGTACCTAGAGGTCAGTGGGGCACAGGATCCAAGGCAGCATGGGTTCCAGGCGGGAAGGTCATGTCAGACAAATCTAATAGATTCCTTTGACTGGGTGACCAAAGTAGTAGACCAGGGAGGGGCTGTGGACATGGCCTACCTAGACTTTAACAAGGCATTTGACACAGTCCCACAAAAGATTATTAGTCAAATTAACCAGCCTGGGAGTGGGTCCCAGGGTGGTAGCCTAGATAAAACATTGGCTGACAACAGGACACAGAAGGTAATTGTAAATGGAGTCCACTCGAAGAAAGGGCGGTTACTAGTGGGGTACCGCAGGGTTCAGGAAGTTGTTATCCCTCTGTATAGACAGTTGGTGAGACCCCATCTGGAGTACTGTGTCCAGTTCTGGAGACCCCATCTCCGCAAGGACATAGACAGGATAGAGGCAGTCCAGAGGAGGGCAACTAAAATGGTGCAGGGTCTGCAAGAGAAGCCGTATGAGGAGAGACTAAAGGAGCTTAATATGTATACCCTTGAGGAAAGAAGGAGAGGGGGACATGATAGAAACTTCAAGTACCTCAAGGAATCAACAAAGTCCAAGAGGGTAGCATCTTTCAGAAAAGAGACTTGTAAGAACAAGGGGACACAATTTAAAGATAGAAGGAGGGCGGTTCAGGGGCAATGTGAGGAAGTATTATTTCACAGAGAGGGTAGTGGATGCATGGAACAGCCTTCCTGAGGAAGTTGTGTGGTCTAAAACTGTGGGAGAATTCAAGAATTCATGGGACAGACATAAGGCAATTCTTGTGGGGGGCAGGAAGATATAGGCTGTTGGTTAACTAGGATCTGCGGCCTATCCTGTAGGTAGGGAAATGGGCAGACTAGATGGGCCTAGCGGTCCTTATCTGCCATCAAAGTCTATGTTTCTATGTTTCTTACCCCTTCAGAGGAAAGAAATCTTTTCACGTCGGAGACTGTTGAGCTTAACTCTAAACCTCTGTGGAAGAGACCCGACTTTGGTAAGCCACCTGTGACTGTTTCACTTGTGCATTCTGAGACAGAGCAAGACGCTGCTATGGCAGCTTCAGCTGTTACAACTTTAAGACATAAAATTGACTCGATGGGGGACACAAAGTTGATTTCCTCCAAAATGATGCAAAGCAGAGTACGGAAAAGATCGAAATGTTAACTAAAAATGCTGAACTCAACAAAGGGCAGATTGCCAAAAACACAAATAAAGTATCTGGCTTAGAGGCTATAGAAACATAGAAACATAGAATTTGACGGCAGATAAGGACCGCTTGGCCCACCCAGTCTACCCATTTCCCTACCTGATGGATAAGCTGCAGATCCTAGTTAACCAGCAGCCTACTTCTTCCTACCCCCAACCCCTAGAATTGCCTTATGACTGTCCCATGCATGCCTGAATTCCACCACTGTTTTTGACTCCACAACCTCCTCTGGAAGGCTGTTCCATACATCCACAACCCTCTCTGTGAAAAAATACTTCCTTAAATTACCTCTGAGCCGCCCCCCTTCTATCTTCAAATTGTGCCCCCTTGTTCTTGCACACCTCTTTTTTTGAAAGATGCTACCCTCTTGGACTTTGTTGATTCCCTTGAGGTACTTGAAAGTTTCTATCATGTCCCCCTCTCCTCCTTTCCTCGAGGCTATACATATTAGCTCCTTAAGTCTCTCTTCATATGTCTTCCGTGCAGACCCTGCACCATTTTAGATGCCTTCCTCTGGACAGCTTCCATCCTGTCTATGTCTTTGAGATTGGGTCTCCCAGAACTGCACGATACTCAGATGTGTCTCCCCAGCTGTCTGTACAGAGGGATAATAACTTCTTGTTTTCTGCTGGTGATGCCTCTCCCTATGCATCCCAGTATCCCCAACCCTCCTTGCTGCCCTCTCACATTGCTTGCCCACCTTTAGGTCATCTGATATGACTACCCCAGGTCCCTTTCCATTTTTGTTGTTGTTAGTATCTCACCCCCATTGTGTACTCTTCCCGGGGTTTTGTTTCCCAGGTGCATTACCCTGCACTTCTTAGCATTGAATCTAAGCTGCCATACATTTGACCATTCCTCTAACCTTGCCAAGTCCCTTCTCATCCTTTCCACCCCACCTTGTGCATCAACTCTGTTGCAGATCTTTGTGTCATCTGCAAAGACATACTTTTCCTTCCAGTCCTTCTGCAATGTAAGCTTATAAAGACATTGAAGAGGACTGATCCTATACTGAACCCTGTGGTACCCACTGCTAACCCCCTTTTTTCAGAGTGGACTCCATTTACTATTACTCTCTGTGTCCTATTCTCCAGCCAATTCTTTACCCAGGCTGTCATCTTGGGACCCACTCCCAGGCTGGCTAACTTGTATATTAATCTTTTGTGTGGGACTGTGTCAAATGCCTTGCTAAAGTCTAGGTAGGCCATGTCCACAGCCCCTCCCTGATCTACTACTTTGGTCACCCAGTCAAAGAAATCTATCAGATTTGTCTGGCATGACCTTCCCGCAGTGAATGACAGCCAACCTTATTAGAGATAACTATAACATGACAAGAAAACTTGAACTATTAGCGAATCAACAACGCTACAGATATCTCAGAATTGTTGGCCTACCCCAAAGTGTTGATGAGACTTTTGACTTGGTTCGAGACATGTTGAAAGATGTTTTTGTATCCCTATTTGATTTACCTGAAGAAAATTTACCTTTTATTACCAAGACTTATTGCATGATACCCAAACAACGCAATAAAAGTGTAGAATCAGAATCAACCAACACAAAAACAACAATATTTGTGTCCTTAGCATTCGAATCTGATAGAGACCTCATTATGAGGCTTTCTAGAATTAAAGCTTCCCTGATTTACAAGACATTTAAGTTTTCGATTTTTTCTGACTATGCTTTCTCAACACAACAAAGAAGACGTCGTTTCTTAGGATATCGCCAGGAAGTGCTGGAAATGGGGGCTGAATTTCAGCTCCTGGCTCCAGCAAAAGTGTATAAAGCATAAAGGAGTACAGCACATTTTTTTGTTTTGTTTTTTTGTTTTTAAATTGATCAGTTATCTGCTTTCATCCGTAGCCAATATACCCAAAATAGCGAAATTAATTCATCAACATTGTCAAAGGAATAAATGTTGAGAATGTGAAATTTACTTAAGGAGGGTTTCATATTTGTCTAGTCTTTCCATCTTTTTCCATTTTTTTTTCCTTTTTATTGCATTTCTGTATTTTGCCTTAATAAATATGGAGCAATTACGGCATTAAGCTGGGGCGATTAGGGAGTGGAAGGTAAAATTAATTTAAGAGGAAGAATTACTTCTATATACAGATATTCAATGAAATAAAAAGGGTGGCAAAGTGCTGTTGGTTTAAACAAATGTAAAATAAAGTTTATATGCCTGACTATTTTAAAGTGTAGTTACAGTCCTGCTGTTTAAAGGAAAACTCCATGTTAAAATCAGAAAAAGATATGTAGTAGTCTTTTTTTCTGTGTTCTAACCAGTTCCCAGCATTTTCTTTTCCTCTGGCTGTGACAGATGTTTTTTCTAACTTTCCCTAACTGTTTTATTGCCCTTGGAGGTTGCCATTCTGGTTTCTTTTATGGCCTCCAGTCTTCCCAGAGTGCCCTTTGGTGTGATGTCTAATTGCCCCTGCAGGAAGCCAGTGTCTTGTTACAGGGTCTGTCACAGCTCAGCCACAGAGAAAATGCTTCTTCCAAAGAAGACAAACTGCTAGAGTTTGGGTGAGCGTAATCATTATTATTTTTTGATATCAGTACCTTGTCCTGCTATGCTCTGCTGTGTGTGTGTGTGTGTGTGTGTGTGTGTGTGAATCATGTCACTGTTTACTCTATTTCTCTCAGTCACTTTCAGTTTTTGCACCAGTACTAAGTAGCAAAAATTGAACATCACCTTACAGGTTGTAACATAGCAGGACAAGGTACTAATATAAAAAAATAATAATGATTACACTCACCCAAAATGTAGCAATCTGACTTCTTCTCTGAAAGAAGTATTATCTTTGTGGCTGAGCTGTGACAAACCCTGCTAAATCTAGGGGCATAGCTACATCACTGTCACATGAACCAGGGTGCATCGTAGGATAAAGAAAGCCAATAAACCTGTTTGTGATGGAGATCCCCAGGGGTCGTAATACAACCATACAGCTAGCAGGCTAATTTAGGAAAAACTCCTAATAGCAGACAGAGGGAAGGACACACTAGGACTTAACATACATATAAAACACTCTACATAACATATGTTTTGCACATTCTGGGTGGACTTCTCCTTTAAGAATATAACCCCAATTATGCTTCTGGTCAAGACACGCTGATATAGTATATAATAACAAAGATTATGGTTTGTTTTATGTATGCTACGTTTGTTGTTGTCTGATGTAGATATTAAAAAAATCTAATAAAATATAAATACAAAAATTACAAATGGCAACATAAACTCTATAAAGGGCAAAGAGCACATTCTTCTGATAAAAGTTGTCTCCAAGGCAGGGTTGTTCCCCCTTACCCCTGGCCACATCTGTAAACGAGTGTGTTTTTATGTATCTGTATGTATGCCTAGTGAAACACTTTACATAAATACATAAACATCAATTAATTAGCAATTTCTGGTAATAATGGCTGCATCTGATTTACAAACAGCATTCTGTGTGTCGCAAACTGTAATCTCTGCCTTCTAAGACTGTTACCAGTGACAATACTTTTATTACAGTTATTATAGGCTCTCCATGAATGATAGCGATGTCATTCATGGAGCGCACATATTAACTGTACATGCTCCATAGACTGCTCAATCGGCGGCTGGCCGTGGTGGTGAGAGGTGGGCCGTGCCAGTCGCTGGCGAGGTATGGGGGGGGAATGGGGGGCTCGCACTATTGGGTGAGGGGAGGGGGGACCACTGGATCACCAGGGTTATAAAGGGCATGACAAGTGTGTGTGTTGTACCAGTGGGGATGGGATGTGGGTGCAGGGTGCAGGAATTGGGCATCGGGGATGGGGAGGGGGTGTTTAGTTAGCCCACAGGGCTTCACACCTGGCAGTATCGGAATGGGGGTGGGCGATAGCCCACACTGGGCATTGTGCTGTCCATTGTGGGGTCTTTGGGCATGTGGGGGGGCAGTGCTGTACACTATGGGAACGGGGCTGTGGGGGGGCATGGTGGCCCCACAGTTGTGCAACACTGGCTACCCACTGGCAACTTCGGGTGGATGTCAAAGACCACATACACCACCTCATAGCAGGCGTAAGTGTTCCTTGATGGATGTCCACCGGGGTTCTTTCTGAATCCCGATTTGGGGACTTTGATGCCACCCTTCCTGCATAGGGTGCAAATGATCCCATAAACTCCCTTACACCATGTTGCAAGGGGGTTTATGGCGTATTGGTGCGCTTGGAGCAGGTAGCCTGCAGCATGTCGCAGGCTGCCTTTGTGAATCCCAACATGATGCAACTTAGAACACAAGTGCTACTTGCACCATATTTTCAAATGCAAGTTCCCTTGCGTCCTGAGTTGCCTTTTGTGAATCCGGCCCCAAATGTCCACCTTTTTGCTGACGACACAGTACATAACATCGCTAGGCCAACCCTTGAGCTTGAATGCTCAGAGCTGCAGCAGGAATTTATTCTGCTACTATAAAACCTTCTTCACCTGATACTGTTGCTTAATGCAAAGAAGACTAAAGTCATGTTTCTCTCCCACCAAGCCCATGCGGTAAATGTAAACTCCATGGGCGCCAAGCTCCAGATCATGACCCTTCTGGGGGAACCACTTGAGGCAGTGGATAAATTCAAATATTTGGGATTTTGGCTTGATTGCCAGCTCTCATTCGTTACACATATTGAGGAGCTGTACAAAAAGCTAAGACAAAGGCTAGGTCTATTCTTCCAAATCAAAGATCTGCTTAACCAGGAGGCAAAAAAAAAATGGCTGGTACCAACCACATTTCTCCCCCTTGTTGACTATGCACACGTTCTCTATAGCCATTGTTCCAATGCCACCTATGCTAAATGGGATACACTGTACTACAGTGTTAAAAGTCATTACCGGCGCCCCTTTTAAAAGATCTACCCAAGTGTACTCCAGGCGTATATTCGCTCAAAGTTTACTCTTATATTCTGCTCGACATTCCTAGGATAAGAACTCGCTATGGCACATCATCCCTAAGTTATGCTTTCCCTACCGTGTGGAATACCCTCCAAAAGTCTTTAAAATGCAAATTGTTGGGTTGCACACCTTTAAATCCTTGCTGAGACACTCGCTGCAGGAAACTTACAACTGTTATTTTTAATCTGAACCAAAACCTCCCTGAGGAACCTTTGTTGTACCACCCATACAGCACTTACTGTCTTCTTTTAGTCGATAGTTGCCTTTACTGCACTTATTGTTCCCTTACAGTCTAAAGAATTTCATGAGTTCTTCCTTTCCCTGTCCTGTCCCTTCCGTTTCCAAAAACTGCACTTCAGAACTCTAATGTCCTATCCCACTGTACCTGCTCCCTTGTGTATTTAGCCCTACATTGTTAGAAACAATCAATTAATGTATTTGTAATTGTACTGCCATTTTATCCCACTGTACCTGCTCCTTTATTGTGTGTTTAGTCCTACATTGTTAGAAACAATCGATGAATGTATTTGTAATTGTAAAGCCATTTTATCCCACTGTACCTGCTCCTTTATTGTGTGTTTAGTCCTACATTGTTAGAAACAATCAGTGAATGTATTTGTAATTGTGTTGCCATTTTCACTTGTGTAAGCGCAATGTCCTTAGTATCGTATTTATACTGTTGGATTTGTATTGCCTCATCCCGTTGTGTCTTTCCAGGACCACCTTGTAAATAAGTCCACTCATTGGTGTTATTCCTGGTAAAATACAAACTGAATTGAATTGAATGTGAACCTGCTTACTTGTATGTTTTTAAATTCTGCGCTATTGGATTTACAAAAAGAGATGGTAGTGGGGGCCAAAAAAATAGCTCTTATGATCCGGCCAAACAAAACTGACCATTTTTCTGAAAAGAGGAAAAAAATTTCAGTGGCCCTAATTAGTGCCCTACTACTTGAGTGACAGCTGTGATGGACTTACAAGAGTGCTACTTTGAGCATGGGTGACTACATGTCACTGCCCAGCTGAGATGTAAGTGAGAGCACCCCAATCAGAGAGAGGTGGACAGAATACATGAAGGGCGTGAACAGCAGGATGAAGGGTGACTGGTTATGACCCAGGCCTACAGGACACGTGGCGCGTTTCCCACTTCCCTCACACTGGATCTGGTTATCCCCAGTAAGGGGCTCTGCTGTAATGGGGGAGGGGTTGTGCCACCAAATACAGTGGGGGAGGGGGGGAGCATGGTGTCTGAACAATGGAGGAGCACCAAGTCAGTACTGGGACTTTGGCCTGAAGACAAGCTGGGCAGGCCAATCAGCTGACGGGAGCTAGACCACCTGTAATTCTAGTTTGGTAGAACTTGCATTAACTAATGTGTCAGTATAAGTTCCCAGAATATGTACATACCTTTGTATTAAAATCATATGCAACCTTTTTTAATGTTCACTTTGAAATATAATACCGGCACTTTAAGAAATACCATATAAAATGACTGCTTAGCATCCAGGTTCCACCTCCCCCAATGAAGAGGCAGTGTGTCTCAAAGTGCTGTGATCTTGGCAGTTTTCTGGGTTAAATACATTTTTTAGTTCACATATTTTTGGTGTGCACTGCTCATTTCAGTGTGTTTGTTTGAGATACAATAGAAACATTCAAGCTGCTTGATTGAATTAACAGGGTGGACTAATCTGTGCCGTTCACATGTCATAAGAGCTCATACATCAGAGGGCACAACTACAAGTTAGTAGGGGTCAGTTTTAGAAGGGATGTGAGGAAGTACTTCTTCGCTGAGCAGGTGGTGACCAAATGTAATGGTTTACCTACCAGTGTAGTCAACGCTAAAACTGCAGCCAGATTCAAGGCTGGATGGGACAGATTCAAAGGGGCAGGTAGCGGTGGCAGGAGGTCGGCATGGGGAAGGAAACAATCTCTGACTGGGGCATCTCTGATTTGCCTCACCTAGATGGGTATGTCACTCCTATTAGCAAGGGCCCTTGGGCAGATTGAATGAGCCACAGATTTTTTCTGCATGATGCTTTGGGCAGTTGCAAACATGCAGCTGATCAGCCAATCAGAAGTCAGCCATTTATAAACAGCAGGGCTCCTCTCCCAAAACACCCAGCTGTGGCATGTCATTGACAGTGAGAGATGCCACAGCTTGGGGGGGGGATCCAGGAGTTGCAGGTAACAAATGACTTTGTAACCATTTAAAAGTTAGCAGTGGTTGGCTAGTGCCAACACGTTTGCCCCACTGCTGCTGTTAACTCCTCTCCTGTGTGTTAAGCCCTCTGCCCTGGCCTATTCAATTGGTAAGGCTGCTCTCCTTGCCCCATCTGTGCTCTTGTTCTCCCCCTGGCCTCCCCCAGTCTCTTCTTCTCCCTTTCTGTAGCATTCCTCTTTCCTAGCCCTTCTCAATTCTGTCTGGTCCTCTGATCCCTTCCTTGCCCCTTTCTCACCCCCCATCTTATGTCAAGCTGACTGCCTGTCTCAAATTTTTCGGGACGGTCTCAGAATAAGACTTTTGCACGCCGTTTGTGTACTGAATGCTGAGGTACTGACAACAAAAATAACCGACCTGTCCAAAATGTAGTGCGCTGTAATGTGGGTGCCTTTTCTTGTCTCCTTGCCTCTTAGCTGCTCCTTTCAACTCCCTTGACCCATTCTGTACCCCTTAACCTCGTCCCTGGTCCATTCCATGTGTAACTTCTCCCCATACCATGTCTGTTCCCTTGTACTCGTCAGCGACCCTGTCTTTGGTACTGGCGAGGGAAGTACAGAAGAGAAAGAGCAAGGAGCACACACCCAGCACTTGTGGGGGAGAATGGGAGAAAGTCAGCCAAGAGGAGAAAAAGAGCAGAATGGTAGTGGATCCAATACTGGAGTAACAGTAGGCGGACAGGGAATGGCATTTAATACTGGAACCCAAAAAAAGCATTACGCAGCAGGGTTCAGATGTAAAGGTCTGGCCAGGCACACAATCTTCTGAACTGCCTCGCTCCTGCAGACCATACTCTGAACAAAAATGTTCCACTATCTTTTCCCTAAAGGCTAAAGCTGACGGGACTACTGGTAAGAGCGCACCTTTTAACTGTTATTACTCAGCCACCTGACTGAAAAGAGTACCTATTACTGTGTTTCAGTGTCAAAGGTTTTTCCTCTTTTGCAACAGTGGCGGTGTGATGGAAGCTACGGGATTGCACCTTTCTTTGCCAACAACTTTTGAAAGGACTTCAACTAAATGGAATACCATGAACTTTAAAATATCTAGCATGTCACAGACTGAATTACTGTTAGTTCTATTTTGTATAAATTGTGGTTTAGGACTTCATCATCATATACTTATTTACAAGTTTTTTAAACGTTTTAAATACTTTTTATGTATTGAAACGCTATACTGATGTATATGCTGAGAAAACTATGTTGTCTTTTCATTACAGCATTGATTTTGCATAATTTTGCTACAATTTAAAAATTCAATAAATATAAAATATAAGAAAAAAAGAAACTGAATATCATTGCTGTGATTTCTGTAACCCTTCACTGGTTAAGATCCCAGCATGCAGTATGTCAACACTAATCCATAGATCTATTTCTGACATTTTTAAATTAATACAAGATTAATAAAAAAAATAACAAAAAAGGTTTCTTTCATTGGCAAGTTTTACAAGTCTGCACTGCTTTTGTCCAATTCTGCTATTGATGAGGAAGGCCTCTGTTTAGAGGCCACATAGTGCTCGATTACCACTTTTGCAAAGAGTAGAAATGTCAGACCTACAGCTGTTTAAAATGTACCTTTATCTGGTTGATACTGCCGTGCAGCTACACTGACATTATGCTAGCTAATGCCATCATTCCAGTGGCATGCTGGTATCCACTGTGACTTATGTCAGCTCTGGGGAGATAGCCCCAGGAGAGTCAAGCTTCTTAAATGTGTTTAGGAGCGTATTTATAGTGCAGCTCCCATTTGCCAGTTGCTGATCTTGTTCCACATCCCAATGCTGAGTAGAGCACAGGAGGGAGGGATTGTGGAGTGATGCTGGAGTGTCTCTATTAGCATAATGTCAGGTGGGGGGGGGGGCAGCAGGACCAACCAGATAAAAATAAATTTTAAACATCATGCATAAGTAAAAATATCTAATCTGGCCGTTCCAGTGGCACTGAGGGCTAAGGCGCTGGCGCCTTACCTCGCCGGTTCGAGAATGACCTCGGGTCGCCAGGGAGCTGCCTCAGGGGGAGGGGGCAGTTGGAGTAGGACTGAGCTGCAACCTGTGGCTCTCCACTCCAAGAGGTGGATGTCCGCTTCTCCATAGTCCCGCTCCCACCAGGTGGAGGTCTGATGGGATGCGCAGATGGCAAGGAGCAGCGACGTAAGTCAGGGGAGGGGCGGAAGAGGCCACTGGATCCTGGCTTTATGCATGCGCCTCCATACACACACACATGTACGCCATGGCCTGGGGGGAAGGGACATCGAAAAAATCCCCAGAAGTATATATATATATATTTAATCTGTGTAAAGTGAAAATCAAGAGTAGTCCCTAATTTAAGTGTCAGACTTCTAAACATATGCGTTTCCTTAAATAGATAGTCATTAAGGTGGCTCGCCAGCGCAGCAGTAGCACTACCCGCCTGATGCCTGATCCAGATTTGGGAGCACATGCCCAGAGAAATGGAAGTCGGGAGTGGAGGTTTGAGCACCCGAGGACTGGCCACCTTCTCTAGGGAGGGAGGGGGATGAGGCTCAGTGCTCGACTGGCCTCTGGCAGAGGCCACAAGTATGGCATGCACCAAGCCACACTGAAGGGAGGAGGCGTGTCGGACATGAGCGATTACACCTTGATGTCTGGGCGCACGTCACACCAAGAAAGAATGCCAGAAAAATGGCTCCCTGCAAGCCAGGAAGACAGAGCACCCGGCAGAGACCTCCAAAATCCTCCCTGCCTGTCCCAACGGAGTATCTCAACGAAACTTGAAGTTTGGCATGTACGGGCCCCACCTTGTTCTCACCTGAGGGGGAACAGCCAAGGCTACATGGGGGATCACCCATGGGCTCCACGTAGGAGACGAAGGAATCAGATGCTACTGGTGACTCCTGATGGGGTGGTGTGCAGGGAGCAGGGGGGAGCATAAATAGAAAGTAAAAAAAATAGTAATAATAAATTAATAGCATTCTTTTTTTTTTTATTTATATTTTTTCCTTCTTAGTGGGTCACACTCTTGTTCAGCCCATCAACTACTTCAGCGGTCACCACTGGCCTCCCCAGATATCCACTACCTGCCAACTAATATCCAGGATTCCCCCCTCTGTGTGCGGCCACTGCATTTGGAAGACAGCTGGCGCGAACTTTGCTGAGACAGGGGGAGGGGAGGTGATAGTGGTAACACTAGCCTGAGAATCACTGTTTTGCAGCCATCTGCATCCTCCATGTACCCCACCTTCCATCTCACCATGGCAAGACCTGAGGTGGAAATAATTGTAGCCAGTGAGAAGTCGGCAGAGACCAAGCCCATCAGTCACACTCTGACAGGAGTAAACACGTAATGCTCCTGTGTCATGTGACAGTGCCCTAAGTCATGCAAGTGGCAGGATTTCACCCCCATCCCCCGCCACCTCCAGTCTGGAGTCACCCACTCTCCCCGAGGTAGGAGGTGGGAGGTGGCAGACATGGACGCTCAGGGTGACATGACATTTAGGGTAATGACATTTAAAATAACGATGTTTGGCATATGACATTTGGCCTAATACGTTTGGTCCAATGGCTTTTTAATCGAACGACTTTTTGTCAAACGTCATATTAGGCCAAATGTTGTATGCCAAAATACTTCCTTCCCTGTATTAATTCGTACCTGGCTGGACATGAGAGCTGGTAGGAAGGCTGAGCAACTACCATGAGCAGTTTTTTTTTGGGGGGTACAGTTTTTATATACACATAGTAGGTAGGTATTCTTTAAAGATTAGGTAAAGCTGCAACATGCATATCCATATGCAGCACGAGGATGCAGGTTCTTACACTGTATTTGCCTCTAATAATCGTAATTATGTTGGAAGGGCGGCAGGTCGAACCTAACTGCAGTGGGTCTGTGAGCTTTATGGAGGACATAATGTCTGTTCTTTATATTTATGTTCTTGTTCTAGTGACCATAAGCAGTCAGAGAGCAAACATAAGAAGTGAAACTATAAATGTTGTCTGGGCACTCAGGAGGTGGCACTGTTAGAGGAATTGAGGGGGAGGGGTTACCTATTTAATTTATACAGAGTTTCATTTTGTTCAATGCCTTCTATGCAGACGCGTAAGAGCAGCTGCATGATCTTGTGTTGCTCTGTTTTTAGAAGCAGATGGTGTGTATTATAAACTCTTATTTTGCATTAGCAATATTTCAAAGTATAGCTGATCAAACACAGAGTGGGTTTGGCAAAGTGTGTCGTTAGGCCAGTTGTCGGTCTAGCCCTAGAGTCATCAGGTGACTTGACTAGAATGAATTGTCATTAGTCTAAAAGTCTTTAGGCTGAATGTCGTGAAACCAGACGCTCAGCTCTGCCTCCTGATGCGACACCCCAGGATCAGGACATGAGCACGAATCATTAAACTAGTTAAGCTCACTAGCTGCAACACCATTTCATTACTTACCAGTTACAGTAGCTTTTTTGAGAGAATCTCCTCCAGAGAGACAGGTCTTTGAAGCTGTAAGCTGTCAAGAGTCAGGCCCAATCGGAAACTTCTGAAGAGCTGAAAACGTCCATGTTGAAATATGTCAGCGCCACCTACATAAGGTGGGCAACCACATGCCTCATCAGTTTACCGATGAAGACAGGCTCAGAGTAGTATCACACTGACAAGAATGAAAGCCCAAATCCTGCCCAGGCCCACAGGAGAATTGATGGCTCCACACTGCAACCCATCGAAAGGACACAAAAAAACCCCAAAAAAAAAAAACAATGCATGCAGTGAGGGGCTGCGGGGGTGGTACAGCAAACCAGAGCCATGTCCTCTGGTTTTGCCCAAAGATAGTTAGGTTTTGGGCAGAGATCCTCGAGGAGCTGAGGGCACTATATGAAATTCCTGACCTATTCACACCTATTTTTGTCTTGACCGTCATTAAACCTGAAGGGCTATGAATTGATAAGAAACTATTAAAACAAATCTCCAAACTCATAATAGTGGCCCACAAGACTATCACCAGACTATGATTCACAAATAAAACACCCACCAAAGAGGCCTGGTTAACTTTGTCCAGGGAGATATATGCCCTTGAGCGCCTCTCAGCTAAAATAACAGACAAACGAAGAAATTTGATAGTCAACAGCAAAAATGGGCGACCCATCAATTATGTCACTATGCTGATTTTATTCCTTAAGAATTTAATTGTTATTGAAGATCATTCTCTTCTTACCAGAACTGTCTAATGCGCTTTAGACCACAGAATCACCAAAAATTCAGTATCATTCGATCAACTAGGGGGAGGGGGGCCTCAACATACCATGCAATAATTCATTCAAATAGCTTGGAGACTGCACCTTAAACTCAGTAATAATTGTAACCTTGACCCTGATGGAATAAGTTGTCAATCTACCTTTCTTTATCCTACATGCAATGTCTGTATGTGATAAAATGTGCTATAATTGAAGTGTTTTAACTTATGTTGTAATACTGCCTGTAGAGTCCTGAACTAACTCATTAAATAAAAGATTAAATAAAAAAAAAACAACAAAAAAAAAACACTGTATGCAGTAATGGACATCTCTTCCAGGATATCCCACCTGAAACTCAGAGGGGGTAGTTGGGAGGGTGAGCTGTGGCTCTAGGGACCATATTTTTTCAAAGATCTACTGTTATTGGTAACAAAACTATCTTCTTCGAGGACATCTCCCCCCACAGAGCCACACCTCTGTAAAGATTCCCAAGTAGCACAAAACAGCAGAGCGGGTGGAAGGCCAGAGATTAGGGTTGTATAGGACCCTGAGACAGCAGGTCTTGGAACACGATGAGGCTAAAGCCATGCCCCTCTACGAGACACTATGTTCAAGACTGCAGTGTTTAGTAAAAGTGTGACCAGAAATCTATGTAGCAGCAAAACACAGCACAGAAACGGAACAAAAGTAAACAAGAAACAAGGTCTTGGAAATATCACTACAGTCACCAATTATGATGTTTTTTAAATCCTTTCGTTTAAAAACACTATGACTTGTTCTACTTCCTTAATTCATCTACTGTTCAACACACACCATTCTCCATATACATCAACGTTTCACAGCAGAAGTGCTGTGTCATCAAGGTACTTACCCTTTTTTTTTTTTTGGGGACACGCCTCAGCCCCTTTCACCTTGCCCCCATCCCCAGGGACCGCGGTCACCTCTGCTGGCATCCACCCTGGATTGCCCCCAAGGGTGGGGCCACTGGGAGGGTGCCCTCCGTACCCCACCAAACGATGCCACGTCATGTAGTCCAGCGGCTGTATGAGTCCTTGGGCTAGGCTTTGTGGGTGGTTCGGCTACTGGCCTCGACATCCGTTTTTGTCCCCCTGTGGTGGGAGATGTGGCATGCAATGACATAGAGGCGCACGTGCCCACGTCTGCACACCTCCTGGAACTACCAAGCCTTGCCTGCACTGGCCCCCAGCCTCCACTAGGAGTAAGTCGCAGACCAAGTGCTTCCCCACCCTCTGCCCGGAGAAGGAGAAGGAGAGCAGTCTGTCGGATGTTCGATCCTCCTCCTCCTCCTCCTCCCCCTCCCGGCTGGCCCTCCAACTCCCCGAGCTAGCATCCAAGCTTACGTCATTAGCGTCGCAAGCGGAAATCCAACCACTGTGCCAGCAGGCCAGCACTAGATACTTACTCGTAAAGGGAACATAAACTATGCTGTTTCCATTTTTTAACATACATACATAGATACATAGACAGTACTTTTTTATATTTACATATTTGTACTTTTGGGTATTTGTGAAGTCTGTTAAATCACTCCAATGTACTGTTTTGTGCGTGTGTTTTTAAATAGTCCTGTATTTCCTTATTTAGGGCCCCATATTCATTCAGCCTTTTTCCAGCCCAATATTCATTTTTTAAAGGGTACAGGCCATTTATGTTGACAGCAGCAGTTAATAAAGTTCCTATTTACAGACAGGAATGTCATACCACCAGATAATCACTATTTAACAATACCCAAATAAACATTGAGCTGAAACACTGTGTTTTCAGTTATTTCCTTTTCATGGGCAGCATTTTGCACAGTTCTCTTCACAGAATCAGTACAGTAGCCCCTCGTTATTATGAACGCTTCCAGGGCCAAGGGCTTCATTTGTTATAGGACGTCATTCGTTTTAGCGAGGGATGCTGAAACTGCCGAAATGCATACGCATAAGTGACCTTCGGTGTTTGTTTTTTGGTGTGCATACTGTGCTGTGCTTATTGATTTTCAGCAGGGGCTTATGTTCAGTGCAGTATTTAATTCTTTTTTAATGTTTTTAAGCGCTTGTGCTTTGTGCCAATAAAGTGCCTTTGTTTTTAATTTTTTTTGTATGTGCTTGTGCTTGTACATGTACTGTAATTGTGCAGTAATCTTCAGGACCCATTGCTTGGTCCGGGTCCAGTAGCGAAGTAATCTGTCATTTTTGCCTGCCTGGATTTTGTATCTTTTGCAACATCCTTAGCGAGCGAGACTAGCTGGCGGAGTTGTATTATCTTTATTAGGTCGAAATCTTGTGTCAACAGCCATGCCAGTCCCATCTCAAGGCCCTTGATTGCCTCGCTGTTGGTTGGAGGAGGCGGCAGTAGGTCACTGTCAACCTCGTCTACATCCTCTTCACACTGCTCGTCCTCATTTGCTGTCCCTTCCCGCAAAACCGCTGACATGATGTCAGCACCTGACAGCTGATCAGTTGTCTGTGTCAGATCATCAGTGAGGAGCCATTCCTCAATTGCTGCTTCCACGTCTCAATTAGCGTATGTAGAACAGTTGCCAGAAGTGCTGCACCAGGAGTCAGGACACAGAGACTTATTTCTGGTACAGTACAAATCGCAATGTTGGAAGTTTTCAGGGGAGGGACTGACAGTATTGGGAGCCATGCAAGTTGTTAATTACAACCAAGCATTCGGTATAACAAGGTTCATAATAGCGAGGGGTTACTGTAATCTGGAGTTTCTACTATGCCACCGTTTGTGTACAGAATGCCAAGCAATGAGCTGCTGACCTATCAGAATCATGCTCAGAGTTCCGTACACAAACCATGGCATGGTTAAAACTCCAGATTACTGGTTCCATGAAGACGTAACAAAATGCTGCCCACAGAAATAAAAACAATGCAAAGTACAGTTTTTCTGCTTTGTTACTAATGTTCCCCCTAGCATTCATCACTGATTCCTTTACACTTCCCTCTCCATCCCTCCCGTTGCCTTATGTACTGTGCTTCCCTAGTTTCTAAATACTCATTTGCTGCTCTACCCCCCCATCTCTCTCTCCTCTGCCTTCTGCCTCATATTCTCTTCACTCTTGTGACCCCAGTACCTTCTACATACCTCACTGCAATTCTGCTGCTGAGAAAGAGCAGTTACATACTTACTGTAACAGAATATCTTCAAGAGAATCTCTTATCAGGCCACATCTATGGAACTATTTTAACCACCAGGCACTAGCACCACACAGAAACTTTTATAAGCAGTATGGCGCAGTGGGTTAAGGCTCTGAGCTGCAAATCTGGAGACCTGGGTTTGAATCCCACAGCCCACTAGGTGCATACTGTGTGACCCTGAGCAAGTCACTTAACTTCCTCGTGCTCCCAGGTTGCACCTGCAAACAAGCTTTCAGCTTAGTGTGTCTCACCTGGTAAAATAATTGGTAAAAAAATTGGTAAAAATAAGCAGTCAGCCAGGGACTGCCCATGACGATGTCAGACATCGGCTCACATATAAACGTGGGCGGCCCCTCCTCTCCTCAGTTCCCTGCAGGAGATCATACTTGAAGGACCTCTCTGTAGGGAACCAGAAGAGAACCCAACACTTTGCAAACCCAGGCAAGGCAGAGGGCTATATGTAGAACAGAATGGAGATAGGCGCAGCAAAAGCTAGAGTTTCAGGCCCATAAGGGGGAAGGAGGATGGGACAGCATGGCCTGATGAGAGAGTTTCTCTCGAATATCTACTGTTATGTTAAGTACATAACTGCTCTGTCATCTTCGAGGATATCTCTTTCATCAGGCCGCACCTATGGAACAAGTATCAAGCAGTACTAACAGTGAACAGTCTGAGAGGCTGCAGCCTATAGGCTTAACAAAGAAGGCCTTGCAGTACAGCTAGGCCAAAGCCAGCCCATCTATGAGAGACAATGTCCAGACTGTAGCGTTTAGTGAAGGTGTGGACAGTACTCCATATGGCAGTTGCATAGATGTCTGCAGCGGAAACATTTTTAAAACTAGCAACAGATGTGGCCACGTCTCTTGCGTAAGAACCATAAACTGTCCAGGAAGTTCCTTACCATACTTCCTGTAACAAAAAGTAATACAGTTAGCTAGCCATCCGGACAAGCACTGTTTGCAAATTGATGTGCCCTCTTTCCCAGGGGCGAATTAAACAAAAAGCTGCAAGGACTTTCTGCAGTCCTTTGGGCAGTGTATTTAGTACCCAAGTATTCTTTTTTTTTTTTTAACTTTATTTTTATTTCTCAGTATACAATGCATCTGTCGGCTCTTTCCAGTACATCTTGCTTGGTTGACAGATATTAAAATACTTCATTTCTCTTTCTTTCTACACCTATAGGCTGCTAGATTTGAGACAACTCCTCCCCCCCCCCCCGGCTGGTAGAAGGACCAGGGAGTGGTACAGCTTTCCCCCCTGTAAAGATACCTCCACTCACCAGAAGGGCCCGCCTCCTCCAAGTTACACCAACCCTTCTAGACTTTTATTAGCAAGCTCACTCAACATTACAGAACAATAATAAACAATTGTCTTAACTTGATGTGCGTAGTCTGTGTCTTATCTTTACATAGATCTTGAAAAAATATTAAAATGATATTAATCTTAAATTGGGTTTTCATTACAATTACAGTTCTCATTCTGCTCTCTCCCTGCCTGGATTACAGCTGGACTGACAGTTCTGGTAATCCATGGTGACCAAATTGATATGAATTTGTCTAGGTTCAGATGGACTGAGGCTGTACTCCTCTCCATTATCTCCACTTCTTCCATTTTATTATGCCATACAGAAAGCACTGGGGGGGTCTACAGAGAGCCATTTCAATGTAATGCATTTCAGGGCTACTAGTCTTAAAATATGATATAGCCTGTGCCTTCCCCTGGCATTCACCGAGGGGATATCAATTCCTAATATCAATGCCTGAAAAGAGCATGACTATGGGAAGTTCAAAGTGGCCTGGATTTCTGCATGTATTTGTTGCCAAAAAGATCTTAACTTGGGGCAATCCCAGAAGATATGCCAGTGGGAACACTGCCCACCACAGTTCCTCCAGCATCGGTCCATGTTTGAGGCAGCAAAATATTTGGTCTGGGTTGGAGTCAAAAAATATCTACTGATCAATTTCCAATTAAATTCTCTCCAACTAGGGGAAAATGTAACCACCCATCCCTGTCCCAATCTCAAAGACCACGCAGATGGTGATATTTGTATACTTGCCTCTTTTTCCACATTGTAGCCGAATTATATTTGTGGGGGAAAAAACCATGTTCCATCAAAAGCACATATAGCTGAGATGTAGATTGTAGTTTGTCTGCCAACCGGACCCACCTAAAAAAAAAGCTCCTCTGAAGGTGTATGCGGTCTTGGGACTAGCTTTTGATGATTGTTTTGGAAAATAAAGTTTCTCACCTGAAGGTATCTAAAATGATCCTCTCTCCTTAGACCATACTGCTACCTCAATTGACCAAAACTCAAAGTACCCTATGTACTCTATGTACATCAAAGTATTCTGTGTACATCTTGAGTATGAAGCAATGAGATGCAGCATTGGACTCGCATGCTCAGGATAACAGAAACATGGAAGTTGTCGGCAGATAAAGCCATCTTGGTCCACCTTGTCTGCCCTATATTCCCTTACTATTGTGCCACCACAGTCTCTGGTCTTCTCCCCCCCACCTTGCTTCTAAGGTCCCCTTATGTCTATCCCATGCATGCTTGAATCCACGGATGCTTAACTGAATAATAAACTGGAAGCTGAATGGTTTCGTTTAAAGTAAACTCAGACATTACCTTTGGTAGGAATTTAGTATTAGTATGCAGACACACCCTGCCTTTGAGGAAAATCAAATAAGAAGGCTCACACATTAGAGCCTGCAGCTCTGAAATCCTTTGAGCAGAAGTAATTGCAACTAAGAATAATGCTTTCTAAGAAAGAAAGCGTAACTACAAGTTGCAGATGGCTCAAAAAAGGAACCAAAGTAAGCTTTTCCAAAACAAAATTCTGGCCCCAAGATGTGACTAGATTATGGATGGGAGGCTTCAGATGTAGAATGCCTCTCAAAAACATATTGGCCACCTTCATTTGGGCAACCGTATAACCCTCTATAGGCACATGGAATGCTAATATGGCAGCCAAGTATACCTTGATAGAGGAATGCTGCAGGCCTGAATCCGATAAAAGACAGCAGATCCTGTAGATTCTGGTTAACTGAATAGGTGAATGGATCCAGGTGGTGGGAAGTGCCCATAAAGCAAACTGCTTCCATTTCATGGAATAAAAGGATCTGGTGAAGGCTTTCTAGCAGCCACTAGAACATCAGCCACTTTTTGGGAAACTCCCAAACAAACAATAGCTATATCCTTCAGGAACCATAAATGCAGATGAAGAGATGTCAGGTCCAGAAGGACCAGGTTTCCCTGTTTCTGTGACAGTTGACCCTAGCACAGGAGAAGGGGCACTGGTGGTTCTACCGCTAGCTGCTGCAGTAAGGGGAACCTGATCCGTCGAGACCATAAAGAAGACATGAGTTTCAGAGTTGCCCCCTCCATCTGCAGCTTAATTAGCACTGTATGAATTAGAGGGAAGGCATACAGGAATCTCACTATCCAAGAGAGGAACAACACATCTTGCCAGAAAACTCTAGGCCCCGGAGCAAATGATCAGAAAAGCGGACGTTTTGCAATGTGTGTGGATGCAAAAAGGTCCAAACTCTGGATGACCCCATCGCTCAAACAGATCTTTGACTACCGAGGTCAGCAGTTCCTATTCGCACATCCTGGACTGGGACTTGCTTAGCCTGTCTACCAAACTCTCATTGCTATTGCTTCCCTGCATAAGAGATAGGAATGAGTCCCCCTTTGTTTGCTGATGTAATGCATCAGATTGACACTGTCTGTCTGTATTAAAACCTTGCAGGACCACGGACTGATATATCTGTCCAGAACTCTAATACGTTCTAATTCTGTTGGCAGTCTAAGGATTAACAGAGGACCTGGAGACAAGTGGGTCTGGAAGGTCTGAAGCCCGTAGAGAATAGCTCGCATTTCTAGAACATTTACATGCAAGGTGCTCTTCACTGGGGTCCATGCACCCAGTGTCTGATGGAAGCCCAAGTGTGCACCCCAGACCATTCCCAAAGCATCTGCTGTGAGAATCTGGAGAGGGAAGGGAATCAGGAAGGGAACAACCTTTTACAGGTTGCTGGGTTCCATCAACCACTTGAGCATTTTGCGCACAGGGGACGTGACGAGAACCATCTGTTCTAGATCGTCCATGAGCTGATCCCACTGGACTCTTAGGGTCCACTGGGGAATCTGCTTGTGCATTCTGGCCAATGGTACTGTCACAATGGCAGCTGCTTTGAAGCCCAAAAGGCATAGGAACATCCTTGTTGAGACATAACGGTTGTTGTGCACTAGTCGTGCTTGGGCAACCAAGCGGTCAACCTGTCCAGGGGCAGGAAGGCTGAGCCCTGGGCCGTGTCCAAGACTGCACCTATGTAGTGCAGTCACTGGCAGGTTGTCAACACTGACTTTGGTATGTTGACAGTCACCCCCAGAGCATCAAACAGCTGTCTGGTTCAAGCTAAGGTCTTCAGGAGCTGATCCCCGGAGTGAGTTTTCAAAAGCCAGTTGTACAGGAAACAAAAAATATACAGGCCTTCTCTGCGAAGGGCTGCTGCCACTACTGCCAGGCATTTGGCAAAGACCCACAACACAGAAGACAAGCCAAAAGGAAACACTGAACTGATAATGTTCCATTTGAAATAGGAACCTCAAGTATTTTCTGTAAGGCCTCTGGATTTTGACATGGATGTAAGCATCCTTCATATCGAGAGAACAGATCCAATCCAGTGGGAGAAGGCCTTGCAAGGTGACCATTCTGAACTTCTTGTACTCTATGAAAAAGTTTAACTTCCTGGGAACCAGATAGGCCACAGGTCCCTTGTAAACTCTGGGACCAGGAAGTACTGGGAGTAAAAGCCTGTGTTCCTTTGTTCTAAGGGCACAGGCTCTATGGCCCACTTTTGTAGCAAGGGCTGAACTTCCTCCAGGAGTAACGGTAGGTGCTCTGGAGGATAGTGTGTCACTAGTGGAGGATGATCTGGAGGTATGTCTAGAAGTTCCAGAGCATGGTCCTGTTCTACGATTTCCACAACCCATACATCTGCAGTCACTTCCTTTCACAGATTTAAGTGGAGAGAGAGGCAACCCCCGACAGCCACCCTTGGAAATAAAGGTGGTTGGGGGGGGTATATAAGGAGTCAGACACAGCCGGCTGGGGCAGCCCATGCGCCACCACCTCTAGGAACATTTGAATAGGCACCTGGGTTGGTACTGGGGGCTGGCAAGGCGCCTGCTCCCTTGCCCCTGCCCTGCTGTTTTGTGGCTGGGTGCTGTCTGACACCAGCCAGATGAAAGGGACCCCTGATCCTTCCCCTAGGCTGAGTATGGGAGAGGGAATATACAGACTTCAGGGTCCTGCCTGAGGTCTGAAGAACTGACAGAGTATCTTGGAACTCGGGACCAAAACAACTTGTGTCCTTGAAATGGGACACTGAGAATGTGCATGTCATTCACAAAACCAGCCACTCTAAGCCAAGAATATATCCCAAGACAGATGCTAGAGGCTGCAGCCCTGGCGGAAGCATCTAAGACATCATCGGCTGTATGGAGCAAATGTTTGCCCACATCAGCCCCACCAGTAAGGGCTTTGAGACGCTCCTGTTTTGGGGTACTCTCTGGTAAGGCTTATGCAGCTGCCTTGTCCTTTCTCCAGAGGATGTTCTGGTACTTCATCACGTGGGCCTGGCAGTTAGCAATACAAAGGCCCAATGATGTGGAGGCAAATGTCCTTTTGCCTAAAACATCCATTGTCCTGGACTCTTTATCAGGAGGGAGGGAACTAAGGAGCTTAGGTGCCCTAGACCCAGGGGTCAACCTTAACCTTTTTTTACACTAGCCAGCAGGGCAAGTTGATTCAAAATTACACTAGCCCGCAGATGATTGCACTAGCCCTTAATTACTATGGTAAATTTTGATCACTTATGCAGGAAACAATGCAAGCAAAGTCAAGAAATACTCTGATTGTTGCACATTTATCCTGCTCCCACATTGCTTCCAGCTCCCAAGCAGAAAAAGACTGTAGTGCCATCACAGTGAGCCCCACCTTGTTTTGTACCATAGCCTCCTCTCTTCCTCTTTCTGCACCCCCCCCAAACACCAAACAAAGAGAGGATATCACAACAGCAAATGTTCAATCAAGCTGTCCTAGCTCTGTGCACACAATAGCTGACATCATCATGCACCTCACCACACTGTCACCACCACCCACAGGGCAATAAACAGAGTCAGGCAGAGAAAGACACTCTCGGTCCCCACCCTACAGTCAGCTGGAGACCTGCATTTTTGAAAGTTGTTGTACAGTCTCAAGTGAGCCAGGAGCACATCTAAGATTTCTTTGAGGTGGGGGCTAGACAAACCTAAGGGGCTTGGGAAATAGAAAACTGAGATTTTTATTTGTAAAATCATTGATTTTAATATGCTCTGCCCCAACAATAACAGATTTTTCTTAAACATTGTCCTTTCATCAGCCCTGGGGAAACAGTACACAGGCATAACACTATACTATTTCTGTTTCTGTGTAGGATGATCTATGCACCCCAGGAATGCCTATTTCAAGGTTTCAAATTATGTATTTCATCAAGGTTTATTTTTGTACCATACATGATCCAGAGCTTTGTTTTTAGGCTGAAAGGAAATGCTGAGTGGGATAAGGGTGGAACTGTATGGATGGTGATGGCTGGCATGGTCCATTTAGAAGAGCTGGGGACCCCCTAAAATTGCCAGTAATGGCAGCTATGGATCTATGGATGGTCACTTCAGAGTCTGGTCTGCAGTGGTGTCCAGGGAAAGAACAGAGTTAAGAGATTTGGAGGGGAGAGAGAAGTTATGGTGAGGCTGGGATAAAACCCACCACCTGCAGGGCCGATCCTGTATACCTCTTTGCATTTTGTCATTGAAATGTTGGGTACAAACACTCAAAATGTAGAGAAAGGAGGGGCACTGGTCTTAATAATATTGGACAATTGTTAGACCTAGACAAATTCAGAAAACTGGAACCTAGTGACTTAACAGCACTTTACCCTTGATCACACCCTGAACACTAGCTGAAAGTCTTAAAGTGATAATGACTCATATTGAGTCTTTTGTGGGATCCCTCTCTTGAACTGCCAGATAATCACAGCTCTTAATGAGCTGTTAATCACACCTGACCATCTGGAACACAGAGAGATTAGCATGAAGACTAGAGAATGCTAAAGTAGAGACATTTTTAACTTCACTAACAGCCATGAAAATCTGCACT
Organism: Neoceratodus forsteri; assembly: GCA_016271365.2. Taxonomy (NCBI): domain Eukaryota; kingdom Metazoa; phylum Chordata; order Ceratodontiformes; family Ceratodontidae; genus Neoceratodus; species Neoceratodus forsteri. The sequence continues at coordinate 1,040,737,035 of CM057452.1, forward strand.
AGTCAAGGCGGGCTAGTAGAGAGTTAGCTGCACTAGCCCTGGTCAATTTGCACTAGTGTTTGGGCTAGTAAAACAATGTTAAGACCGACCCCTGCCTAGACCTATAATAAACAGCATTAATCACCACCGAGTCTGCCTCAGGTTTTGTGGCATAAAATAGCTTCCCAGAAGGGGCCATGTGCATTTTTATCTGCTTTCCAGGGTACAGCTGGGATATTGTTTGGCCTGTACCAGACAGCAAAGGTGACATCCTCTAAAGCAGGGAATAGAGGTGGCACCACAACTGCAGGAGATTTTAACAATTCCAGGAACTCTATGAGTTTTCTTAGTAGTGTCCTGTTCCTTCAGATCAAAGCCCATGGCAGGTTGCAACTCCTGCAGCATTTTGAGGAAAGTGGGATCCCCTGGAAGGGACTGTGGTGTGTTTATCACAGAGTCCTCACTGCAAGTGGACAGAGTGGAGCTGGTGCCACGGTCATTGTGGCTTTCAGCATAATCCTCAGACTCATCCTCCTTATCCTATATTATTAAGTCACTACTGTATTCATATTCATCACTGAGTGAGCCAACAGAGAGAAGGAAGTGGGCCAGCGACATTGGCCGCAGCCTAGGAGGCAACTGTGGCAAGAGTGTACCTTGCAGCATCAATGGGGAATTAGTAATAGGCCCTGTCGATTGACCCCCTGCAACTGGAAGGTCAGGTAGCAGGCGTCCAATCATATCTGAGAAAAATTATAAAATCACTAGAGTGTCAGCACCCATATGGTCGACGGGTGCAACTGGAGGAGACGACGGGGGAGACCGAATCCCCAACATTGACATAAACATACCAGTCCTACTAGGCCACCTAGTGCCTGCACCAAGCCCCGACCTTGGTGTCTTGTCGATGGTCAGTGGAGTGAGTGGCGTCAACACTAGAGCAGACGATGGCACTGAGGAGGTTGTACCTGCAGAGTGGAGGGGTGACCTGGAGTGTACCAGGAAGGCTCTCCCCTTGTCCTTGTCTCAGTGCTTGTGACTCCCTGATGCCTTGTCCTGCGATCTGGACATCCTGGATTCAGTTGACTGGGCTGGCGACAAGGCTGTACTCATCTGTTGGAGCTCCTTCTCGAATCCTAGCTACATTTTGCTTAAGGAGGTGTTTCTTGAGAGTCCCTTTACAGCGTCGCTTGGTCACGGACTTAAGACCCCAGCAAAATTTCTCAGGCTTTCACGCTTGCTGTGGTCCAGGACTGGGCAGTAGACACAGATGTCATGGGACTCGCCAGTGTAAATCTTGTCTCCACACTCACAATACTGAAGTAGTTTCGACTGTTTCTTTGACAATATACAGGTTGTCGAAAATCACTATAAAAGTGCTTACTGTTAGCCGGCCCAGTGGCATGGAGGGCTGAGGCGCTGAGCACATTACCTCCTGCCACGCCAGCAACCTGGGGTTGGGAATGGAACCGGGTTGCTCAAGGGCCAGTGGGGGTGAGGAAGGATCAAGTGTCCCAAGACAACTCTCCTTCCTCAGGTGGGGGGGGGGGTTCGAGTGGTGTGCTGCTTGCCTGCCACCCAGCCATGGTTGGGTGGCAGCACATGCACATCACCATGCAGGGAAGGTAACCCATGTACAAGGTGTCAGGGCCATTTCTGGAGAAGCAGAGCTCAGACACTGCGCCCATTGCATGTACATGGGCCCAGGGGAGAAAATGGAGGAAAAACCACTCCATGCGTCAGGAAGAATGACCGACCTCCGTACAGGCCCTGCACCGGTGGCCAGGCAAAGCCATAAGTCTTGTAGCAGAAGACGATGGCAGAGGTGAGTGCTGGGGGAAGCCGGGTTACAGAGATGGGGGGTTGGTCAGAAGGGGTCCACCAGTGGGAGAACCAGGAGCTAAATAGATGATGAAAAAAAGTGATTACTGGTTTTACAAAAAAAATAAAAACAGCAGCTACTGCAGCGACATTTCCTTCAGAGGTCCGACGAGTATGATTGATGGCCAAGAAAGAACTAAGGAGAGGAGGGGCCGCCCACACTTATATAAGAACTGAAATCATCATGGGCGGCCCCTTGTTGACTGCTTGCAAAAGTTTCCATGTCGTTTTAACTGCATGGCGGCTTATAGTTCCATAGGTGTGGCCTGATGAGAGATATTCTAGAAGATATACATGTTCTCCTCTCATCTTCCTTCCATCTGAAACAAGCTCCCCTCCACACTCTCCTGATCCCATGTCTGTATCAAATGTCATCTCAAACCTCATGCTGCTCCCTCCTACTTCTGTCTTTGGCCATGCTATTCAGTGGTACTTAGCTTTAGTGTACCTGTATAAGAACCTCAGCCTTGTCAAATAGCCTGTGACAGGGTCAACTCCGTGCCAGTTTTCCTGTTGTCTAACAAGAAAGCTTTCCATAGTATGCTTTCTGTACCTTGCATTATCTTTCTCTAAGTTTGTTGCACAACAGTATTACTCTCTTTTTTGTCTGCAGAAGGCCACCTGTAGACAACCCCTCTAACCTTTTCTGTCTGCAGGATGGACACCTGTAGACAATCTCTGTAACCTTCCCAGTCTGTTGGACAGCTACCTGTAGGTAGTCCCTCTAACCTTATATACTTTCTTGCTTTTACAGTTATAAGACGCGTAGAAAAGTTCTGGTGATTTTTAGGCTGTAAAAAGTTAAAGCAGTTGTCATGGCTACAGATTTGTTCTGCCCCGTTCTTTCACTTTGAGATACACAACGCACCCCATTATATTTGCGTCCTGTCTTGCTAGAAATATTACAGAGTATGCCTTAATTCCGATTTTAAAAATCAAGTGTCTTGTGAATCCAGGAGATACATATAATAGACCCATTCAGGCAGAACTGGGAAAGGTCTTCTGTTCAGGAGATAGACGCCCACTCTGTCTAACAGTGAGAGACATTCTAGGGAAATAAGCTGCCTTACGAGTAAATCCCTAGCAAAGACACTAGAAATACCTGACGCCTTGAGACTTTCTAGTCCTATGGGCTGTTGCAATTCAGTAAAAAAATATATATATATATATATATATATATAATACATGATGGGCAGGAGTGTGATATGGAAAATATCTTCACTCCTGCAGAGTGAGCACTGGGTACTCACGAGTGCCAAAGGCATGAGTGAGAGTATCCAGAGCTCACTCTGCAGGAGTGAGAATATTTTCCATATCACATTATCTGCACATCATGTGCGCTATTTATACAACAGGGGTGGGAGCTTTTCTATTATTGTAATGTTTCTTGTGTGTTATTTCCTGTATTTCTGTGTGCTTTCTGGTCTTCATGTCTGTGGTTTCGGTGTGTGTGAGTTCTTGTGAATGGGATGTGTTTTAGGTTTCTGATTGGTGTAGTTTTCTGTGTCCTTTTCCTGACTGGTTGTTGTCTGGTTGACTTTGTATTTTCACTGGTGGTTGCAGGAATGCCAACTTTTAGGAATCTTTGCGGGTGCTCATTGCCAGTAGGTAGTATTTTTCCTGTGACCAGTTTCCCTAATAATCATTTGTTGCAAGCTGTGCTCAAAATATTGAGGGTGCTTATTTCAACTTTGTGGGTGATAGAGCACCAAGCTCCCATGGAGTTGGCTCCTATGGGTGGTTGTGTGCTTTAGGGCAGGTCTTCATTTCAGGAAGTGAGACAGGGGAATTATTTTTATCGTTTTAGCAGCTCAAATTGTTATATTAGCTGCTTTATTTTACTGTTACTTGATTTGTGTGAAGGGTTATTTTGAATGCTTGGTGTAGTTTCAGCTTTTTATTTACATATTCGGTACTTTTTTTCACCAATACCGCTTGTACTGGAGGCCTCTCAGAATCAGCACAGTCCGCGACTCTGTTCAGCTCAGCATTTAAATAAGCCACGAGAAACATGCATTTAGCCTGAAACAGTACGGTACACAGGTGGGTGCAGTTTGTCATTTAGAAATCTCTCGTGTAGCAGGCTTTAATGGGAAAGAGAAACTGCTGTTTGGAGTAGCCTGACAGTGCAGGTTGTGGTGAAGCTGATGTCAGCAAAGTATGTATAAACGGCAGATATTTTAACTCTGCTGACATCGGCTGTCCTGAATGACCATCTGCCTTGATGAATGGCACGTGGAGTTCAGCGTGTTAAACATAATTTCTACGTGTGCCTCCTAACCTTTCTCATCCTTTCACATACCCTGTACACTGGTCACATTATGTATTTATTGTCATTTACTGTATTTTTGCAGCACCTTACTGCCTTGTGTATTTCTGAATAGCTGCCCTTTGTCGCCACTGTACACTGTACATTTTGCACATGTTGCCTCCCTATTTCCTTCCCCTAGATCACACCTGGAAATGAGCCTCAGCTCAGTGTGTCTTGCCCCGTTACCAATTTTTAATAAATAAAGTTTACACACACACAAAAACAAATTCCTCTATAGGTCTGGAGAAAGCTGATGCAATGAATTTGTAAGTAAAGTAAAAAATGCTGACATAAATTACAGAAAAAGACACCTCGCTATACCTTGTTATGGACAGTCTCGATATAACGCATATTGCCAGATCTGGCCAGATACAGCAGTAAACAGGAGGTTGTTGCTCTGGTTACATACCAGAGGCCAAGACTAAAAAGGTTAATTCACAGCAGCAGACCCTTGTACTGGCATGCAGGACCTAAAAAGCTGTTACATAAGTATCTAAAGATATGAAAAGCCCTTCATTCTCACAGTTCCCTAACCCTAGCAGTAATACCAGTCAAATAGCATCTTTTGTCTTCCTAAGCTGTCCCCAGTTCCCTGGGTTTTGTGGCACTATCCTCTGCCCTGTGATCCTTTGAAGCTCCTGCTATTGTTTATGCACAGTCCTCTGACCTCTGCATACCTGTGCACAGAACCATGCAGCACTGCTCCTATGGACTCTTAACACCTTTCCCTCAAGACATGCAGAGTTAAGGGACAGGTGGCTAGGCAGATGAAAGCACAAAGAGATAGCTATCAAGTTCCACTGCCTTCGGCAATTCTTCCAAACAACAAACAGCCCAACGGCTGTCTCTGGTCCCACAACAGCAGGTAAGCATCATTTAGCTACAGGCATATTTAATGCTGGCAGACAATGTGTCTCAGACGCAAGAACAGATCCAGAAGCAACAGGTTTGATACATTTTATTGGACCAACTTAGATGTTCCAAAAAGAACAAAGTACCTAAGCTTTTGGACCAACTAAGTCCTTCCTCAGAAGTTTATGACAGTTATTTAGAAAAATACATACTATTAACACCGAGATAATACATAAAAAAAAAAACCAAAAACAGAAAGAGTTCTCATTGGTTTAAAATACTCATTTAAACTCTTCAAGGAGAAAGCTTTCTTGAGTTCTTATCTCACATTGGTGACATTTGCCCTTGAAATGCTCCTCAGTTTAAAACAAACTGTTGAAATGGGATTCCTCTGATGTAAACTGCTGTTATGGTTTAAATGAGTATTTTAACCCAATGAGAATTCTTTTTAGGTTTTTTATGTATGACCTGGGTGTTAATAGTATGTGTTTTTCTAAATAATTGTGATAAGCTTCTGAGGATGGACTTGGTTGGTCCGAAAGCTTAGGCACTTTGTTCTTTTTGTAACATCTAAGTTGGTCCAATAAAAGGTATCAAACCATTTGCTTCTGGATCTGTTCTTACAAGGACCAATATAGCAACTAAACTAAATCTGTTTGTCAGATTCAAGAAGAATTATTCATTCATTTTGGCATATACATTTTTGCTATGTATTAATTTTGGTGACTTTGCTGCTACTTATTAAACCCCATTTTCCCTTTCCCTACCTCTTCCCTGATACGTAACCCAGTTCCCATCTAACACATGGCTGTGTAATTGCCTGTATTGCGAACCTAGTAAAATCATGTTCAATAAATAAAACAAATTCATTCATTCATGGGCTTTGTTGCTCCAGTGCAAAACTGGTATGCTGGGGACGAGGACAATGCTGTGTATTTTGCAATGTGTTATGGGTGCCGCTTGTTTTTTAGCTGCACAATCAGAACAAGAAGTCACAGACTGCAACCAATGACGTCACTGGTTGGAGCACTTGTAGAGCAGGATGCAAAACTTGAACAAAGCAGGGACCAGAATCACAACAAAGCAGGGATCACAAACTCAACAGTGAGCCACATAATGTCACTTGTTGGAGCACTTATAAAACAAGAAGTACAACTTGAACAAAGCAGAGAGAACAATCAAAAAAAGCAGGAAACACAATCAGAACAAAACAGGGAGCACACTCTGTAGGGAGCAGAATCGAATATGGCAGGGAACACAATTCGAACAAGGCAGTGAACACAATCAGAACAAAGCAGACAGCACAAGCTGAACAAAGCCTGGAGCACAAGCTGAACAAAGCCTGGAGCACAATCGGGACAAGGCAGGGAGCACAAGCAGCAGGGAGCACAACTGGAACAAGGCAGAGAGCACAACTGAAACAAGGCAGGGAACACAACTGAAACAAGGCAGGGAGCACAACTGAAACAAGGCAGGGAGCACAGTCGGAACAAGACAGGGAACACAGTCAGAACAAAGCAAAGAGCACAAGCTAAACCAAGCCAGGAACACGATCAGAACAAGGCTGAGGAGGCAGTATACAGCAGTGGTTTAAGGCTCTGAGCTGCAAACCTGGAGACCTGGACTTGAATCCCACAGCCCCCACTTGCATACTGTGTGACCCTGAGCAAGTCACTTAACTTCCTTGTGCTTCCAGGTCACACCTGTAAAGAAGCTTTCAGCTTAGTGTGTCTCTCCTGGTGAAAAAAAAGGCAGAGAGCACAAGCAGCAGGGAGCACAGTTGAAACAAGACAGGGAGCACAATCGGACCAAAGCAGGGAGCACAGTCAGAATGAGACAGGGAGCACAGCTGGAACAAGGCAAAGAACACAATCGTCAAGGAGTACAATCAGAACAAAGCAGGGAGCACAATCAGAACAAGGCAGGGAACACAATCAGCAGGGCACACAACTGGAACAAGGCAAGGAGCACAATCGGAGCAAAGCAGGATGTACAATCGGAACAAAGCAGTGAACACAATCAGAACAAGGCAGGGAACACAATCACCAAGGACTGCAATCAGAACAAGGCAGGGAGCACAACAAAACAAATAACGAAGCATAATAAGAACAAAGCAGGGAGCACAATTCGAACAAGGCAGGGAATATAATCAACAGGGAGCACAACTGGAACAAGGCAAGGAGGACACTCAGAACAAAGCAGGGAGCACAAGTCGAACAAGGCAGGAAGCACATGTGTCTCAGTTACAAGAAGAATCATTCATTCATATATGTACATTTTTGCTATGTATTAATTTTGGTGACTTTGCTACTACCTGTTTCTCTCTATTTTTCCTTCCCCTACCTCTTCCTTACCCCCTACCCAGGTTGCATCTGTAAACAAAACTGTAGGATTGTCTGTATTGCTCACCTGGTAAAATAATTTTCAATAAATAAAAAATACAACAAATTCATTCATGGGCAGTATTGCTCCAATGTAAAACTGGTATGCGGAGAAGGGAATGCTATTTACTTCGCAACGTATTATGGATGCAACTTGTTTTTTACCTCCCCCACATACCAGTATATGGTAACCTGTTAGGTTATTTGTTTTGGGGGAGGGGTGGTCATTTGGATATATTTGAGCTCTGATGAGGACCGAAGAGCACTACTGAAACCAAGCAGGAGTATAACAAAGCAGGGAGCACAAACAGAACAAGGAGCCACAGACTGACCCCAATCAATGATGTCACTGGTTGGAGCACTTATAAAACAGGGAGCACAATCAAAACAGGGAGACAGATGAAATTCAACCAATGATATCACTGGTTGGAGCACTTATAAAACAGGGAGTACAACTGGGAACAAATCTGGGATCACAATCAGAACAAAGCAGGGAACAGTCGGAACATGAAAGGGAGCACAAACACAACAAGACAGGAAGCCCAATCGGAGTGGTGTATACTCGAAACAATGCAGGGAGTACAAGCTGAACAAAGCAGGGAGCACCACCAGAACAAGACACGCAGCACAATGGCAACAAGGCAAAGAAGCACAATCGGAACAAGACAGGGAGCACAACTGGAACACGGCAGGTAGCACAATCAGAACAAGGCAGGTAGCACAATTAGCAACGATTCCAACTACAAAGTACAGAGCACAATCTGAACAAAGCAGGGAGCACACTCAAAATGAAGCAGGACGCACAAGTGAAGTAAAGCAGGAAGCACAACTAGAACAGGAAGCCACAGACAGGCTGCAACCTATGATGTCACTAGCTGGAGCACTTACAAAGCAAGGAACACAATTGGAACAAAGCAGGGAGCACATGGAGTTCTGTTTCTAAACCGAACAGGACAGGACAACAAGGATGTGAAGAAGACAAGTCTAACACTGTGTTGAGGAGACAGAGAAATGGGGCTCCCTGTCACAGCATCAGAAACCTCATACATAGCCCCATCTATCTGTAACAGTATTCAAAACCTTATATATAGCCCAGGGCGGAACAGGTCAGACTGCATGGACAATGGCCTCTTTCTGCTGATATTTTCTATGTTTGTGAAGCTGTTTACGAGGTTTCAGATGCTGTTACAGAGAGAGGAGGTCATGTATGAGGTTTCCTAGGCTGTTTCAGAGTTATGGCTATGTATGAGGTTTCTGATACTGTCAGAGAGAAATGGAGTATGTATGAAGTTTCAAATGCTGTTACAGAGTGATAGGGCTATATACAACGGTTTCAATGCTGTGAGAGAGCTGGGGGTATGCATCAGGTTTCGAATGCTGTTACAATGATGGGCTATATACAAGGTCTCTCACGCTGTTACAGAAAGATGGCACCCGTATGGGGTTTCCAGTGCTGCTAGAGAGATGGGCTATGTATGAGGTTTCCAATGCAGTTGCAGAGAGATAGGACTTTGTAAGAGGTTTTTTTTTTATAATTCTTCTTTTTATTAAAATTTCAACTTATATACAAATAAGTCACCAGTGTTTAGACAATCACAGATACATTCAAGCAGTTCATGATATACAGTCAGACAAAGTGATGCTATGAAATTCATCTTCTGAGTGGGGCATCCTTTAGGAGTACCGCTATATACTTAATTCATTATGATACAACTGAGCCACATCCATTGGCCACAGGGTCTAAATGAGCATTCATAGGGACTCCCGTTCTATAGTTAGGGGGTTGAAGACCAAACTCAGATCATCCCCCCTCTCTATGTGGTGTCAGGTATTTATATATCGGCCGCCACAGGCCATGGGTTTACTATACATTAAGCTGCTACTCCCGGTTACTCTGGTATTCCAGTTGGCACCCTGATTATCATCCACCTCAAAGAGGGCGTCAGGAAAGCACCCCAAGACTTTTATTTGTCCCATCTCCCATTTTAGGTAACAATCTAATGGTATTCAATGTTTAATTGTGTTTTTAGCCCCCCCCCGACTTAATCTCTCAGGGACCCCCTCTTGCCCAATCAGACCCTTTACATCATCTTTATGTCCGTGCATCTATTTCGTGGGGGACCAGGGAAGCCACACCAGGGGCAGCAGGACACCATCCACCACACTCCCCATCCACAGTCCCCAATCCGCATCCTAAGTTAAAATTCCTTAGGGTGTAAAGGCAGGATCCTTAAACAGGGGTAAGGGGCAACAGACTTCCTGGAAAACATAAACTGAACTACAAACTTAAATGGGCAGACTGGGTGGGCCAGGCCTCATCTGCCGACACTGTCTATGTATCTATGTATCTATATAGTACACCAGCCAACGTGTCCATCTGGCCCTGAACTTCTCCACCTGTTCATTGATGTTATGTGTTATTTTTCCATGTTATAAATTTGTTTTAATATCCACCAATCCTGTATTGTGGAGTCCTTACGTTAACCACTGCCTAGTGATTGCTTTCTTTGCGCTGTTAAGAGCAAAGTAAGCAGATACCTGGTGTTGGGCCCTCTAAAGGCTCTGGGAAGGTTGAGAAACAGGAACATCTCCAGGGTCAGCTGGAGTTGAGGATCAATTAGTTCTTGCAACTGAGCCTCAAGTTGTGTGAAAAACAGCTGAAGAGCCAGACAGAGCCATAAGATGTGAGACAAGTTAGCCTGCAGCTCCCCACATTGTCTCCAGCACTCTGCCGAGTTATTTGGGGTATAGTGTTGTCTCTACGTTGCCTCCCTAATTCTGTTGTATATTTAATTATATGTCCTCTAAGGACAGTTTTAATAGTATCCCAGTGTATTGAAGGTGTGGAATCATGTGGTGGGTTGTCTGCTATGATTTCTGTGATTCTTTCTGAGAGAAATTCCAGAATTTTTGGACCTGAGGTGGAATGGGTTCAGCCGCCTGCGTGTTTCTGGCTGTAAGTCTAAGTCCCAATAAGTTGTTAAGGTGCATGATCTGAGATAGATATGTCTCCCAGTTGGGCATCCCTTGCGTTCAGGTTCTCTATTTGGGTATATGTATGATCGATTTGGGTATAGGTTTGATGCACTGGAGAGTAATAGGAGTAATTTTTTGTGTTTGGGAGAAATTTGATCCAAACATCGCACCAGCCCACCTCTGACACAAATTTACTAAAAAACCTTTGAGTAGATGATTGTTTTTGAGATCTCTGGCTAGAGGAGTCAACTTGGGGTTCATAGTTAAGTTAAAATCACCTGCCATCATGAGCATACCCCTAGTCTTCTGAATTATTGTGTCTAGTAAAGGCCTCAGTTTTGAAATCGTAATACCCGGTGGGAGGTAAACGTTCGCCAGTGTCACCTCTATGTCGTTAATTTTCCCATGGGCCATTATCAATCGGCCTTCTGGGTCGGACCAAGTGGTCTCCACCCTAAACGGGGTGTGTGGGGATATGATAATCGCTACTCCCCTTCTTCTGCCATCTCTAGAAGACGAGTGGAACACCTGCCCCCTACTCAATCCAGCTAATTTACTGTGCTCAGCAGGGTTCATGTGTGTTTCTTGAAGAAACGTTATATCCGATTTTGACTTCTTAATATAAGCTAATGCCCTAGATCTCTTAATGGGCGTGGCCAGACCCTTGATATTAAGGGACAGCAACTTCAATGTGCATGCGTGCATTATAAATAATCATTGTGTTTCTTGGTGTCCGGCTTCCCCGGTCCCCCGCAGAGCCCCTCTTCATAGTCAAATAAAGCTTGTGACTGTATTCTGCATTGCATACATTCGGTGACTTGTAAACAGACATAACAATACCAACAAACCATAGAACATAGTTCAACCCATGACAAATACATAACATATCTCCTAATGACCAACTTGGTCAACTAAACTTCTACTGGCACTTCCACCGATCTGGGCTAAGCCCTGATCCGAAGGCAGGTGTATAACCCACCTAAAAAGCCCTTGTCTATTCTGGGCCTAAGGTACCAAGGTACCTATGGGGAAAAGGTAAATAAGAGAGAAAAGTGACAGTCATGACCAGGTCGCAGGCTCCCCTGGAAGCTATAATGAGTACCGAGGGACCTCCGCCGTGTCCCCCCCAGACTGCATATATGGGACGAATATGTAGAGGATTAGTATTTATAATGCCCTCTCAGCTGGCTTTGGAGTCTGGAGCAAGGCCAGAATTTCAGCTTCCAGGCATCCACACGCGCCCCACCCCTTTGGCCCAAGCCATCCCCCGTCAGACTTATCGTGACATAATCCCAAATCTCGCGTGCAGGATTTCTCCTCCCCTCCCCATCCCCCCCCAACAGTCCCAGCGCCCATGAGGCGACCAGGTCCAGGGCAGTTCTACGTGTGCCAGCTAGTATATGCAGTCCTCCCTGTCCAGTGGTCAGCACAGACTACCCAGGTCCTCTCCCATTGAAAGACCAGCACACCTGACCTGCCAAGTTGGTCTCAAGGCTATTCCTCCCAGTGCTCCCGTAGGGTCAGCTGCTTCTATTCCCCAGGCTTGGAACCGACAACATCCACCCCCATTCTGTTGGAACACAGGGAAGGCAGCCCCAGTAACTCTCCCTCCTCCTGCCACCAGACCGGGTCCTGCCTTGCTTCCCCCACAGAGAGGCCTCGTCAATGGCTTCACAGTATGCGATCCAGTTAAAATCTCAGCCTCCCGCTATCAGCAGTACCCCACATGACAGGCAGCTGCACGAGATTGCACAGGCCCGCCCAAATGGTGATTACTTCCTTGCTGTCCTGAATATCTCCGGAGGCTGGAGCAGCCGCACTGTACCAGGATCACCATCAAGTCCGGGGCTCACATTATTCCAGCACTCATCCCCATCCCCTTAACCCCATCCTTGTCTCTCTGAGACCTTCATTCTTTTACACCCCGTATCTTACCCAAATCCTGACGCAATAAACATATTACAATTACAAACAATTATGACAGGGTCTAGCCATAATAGTAATATTTATATTCAACTTTAAATTTAGCTTTAAATTTCAAGATCAGATTCCATATTGGTACTTGCAGACAGTTCAGGTGTTGGGTATTGGCCCTGCACCCTCCAATGAGTCACTAGGATTAGATGTCAAGGAGTTGACGATCAGCTGGATGGCCTCTCTGCCCTGGCGTCGTCTGGAGTCCCGCTGGCCTGCATTCCATACTTTCTGGGCCAATTTAGAGGCGGGGGTGGTGGCGGCACCTGATCGCTGTTGGGGTATCTCTGTTTTCTTCAATTTGAGTTCAGTGATTGCTGCAGCTGCAGTATCAAACGTACGTGCCCCTTCCTTAAAGTGGATCACGATTCTTGAGGGATAGAGAGTTCTAAAACGTATTCCTGCCGCTTTAAGCGCCTTCATGACCGGGATGTAGGCCCTCCTGTGGGCCATTACTTCTGGCACGAAGTCATTTTCAAAAAACAACCTGTGTGCTCCGTATAGGACAGTTCCCTTCCTCCAGGCCGCATGTAACACCCTTTCCTTTTCTTGATGTCTGAGAAATTTTATTAGTAGAGTGCGGGGGCGGGCTCCCTCCGCAGGCCGGGGGCCAAGTGTACGGTGTACCCTCTCCATTTCCAGCGATATCTCTTCTGGAAGGGTTAGTACTTCTCTCAGCAGCTTTTGTATAAAGGGGATAACTTCAGCGCCTTCCGATCCCTCTGGGAGCCCTGAAAGTCGGATGTTATTCCGACGGCTCCTGCTCTCAGCGTCTTCCGCACGATCTTGAAGACTTCTTAGTTGTGTATGCAGCTGAACAATAGCCCGCTCGGTTTCCCCAACTCTCTGATCTGTGGCAGTTAGTTGTTCCTCGTGTTCTTCTTGCCTCTTCTCAAGCTTACCCACATCAGTACGGAGGGCTGAGACTGTTGCCCGCATTTCTTTTCTAAAATCTCGAATTTCTGAGAGCATTTGGGCCATCTGTCTCTGCAAGATAGAGAGCGGGACCTGATCGGCCTGTTTTTTGTCCTGGCGGGAGGCCGAAGACGCTCGCGAGTCCCCGCTCTCCGAATCTTCCTCTTGGGATCTCTCTCCATCTGTACGCTTGGGACAGCCACGAACGAGGTCACCTCTTTTTTTAGGCATTTTGCTACCTCTTGTTTATCGTTGGGTTCTCTTATTCATCTTTTAAGCTTTTAAAATTGAGGTATTTTGCTCTTTTCTGAAGGGAGTCTTGCTACCCTAGCTGTTTCCTAGTGCATGACATCACCGGAAGTCTGTAAGAGGTTTTAAATGCTGTAACAAAAAGACGGCACTATGTACGAGGTTTCTGATGCTGTTGCACAGAGATGGCGCTATGTATGAGATTTTCAATAATGCTATGACAGCAGCAATGGCTACTCGGGCAGGGGACAGAAGTAGTGCGATACGAGTTCCTTTGTGCCGTCAGCTCTTCCACTATGAGGACGTCATGTTATGGCAGACTTTAACCAGGGTGGTAGGTGGCACAGAAAATGAAAAAGACACTGCCGGCAACCCGGTTTGGAAGCTGGCCAGGTGAGCTGAGGAAGGCCAACAGGTGCAGCAGGGAGTTTTCAGTGGCACAAGAGACATCTGCGTGCATACAAGTTGACAGTTGGCAGTACTAGGAACCATGGTAGGAGAGACAGTTGGCAGTACTAGGAATCATGAGAGGAGAGAGGGGTTAAAAAAAAAAAGTGGAGTAAAATCTGCCCATAAGTCTCATCTAAACTTTATCCATGACCTGCACCTGTTTCTAGCCACTCTGTCTGTACTTGCTCATACCCTTACCTAATTTATTGCATCTCAGATTTGCCTGCATCCCAAAATATAGCTGTTCAACTTAGTTTTGTACTTTGTTCACTATTTGTAATTTGTGATATTTCATGTTGTACCTTTCCCATTCTCAGAACTGTGAGCTCTCTAAATCTGTATTTGTTTGAAGAACTTTGTTCTGCACCCTCCTGGGTCATACCCAAAAATAGGTATTTGGCTGTCTAGTGTACCTACCCGGTTGCCAAAAGCCAAATAAATAAATAAAATTCCCGGGTGTCATTGGGATGATGGCTGTGGTGCTTTTGGAGCCCTGCACCTCAGATCCCCACAGTGGTGTGAGCAGTGGGGCTAGCATAGAATATGGCTGGGAGTTCCACCACAGGGACAAATTCCCACAAAGAGGACAGAGTGGATGATGCTGGAGGAGGAAAAAAAATATAGTATATGGCAAAAAAAAAAAACTGTCAGGGGCAGGATGAGGGCAACCAGTACTCTTGAGCTGTATGTTTCCAGTTCACCTTGGCGGTCACATTATTAGGTGGGAGCAGGTGACTGGGAGATGCCAAAAGGAGCAACTGGCTCAGGAGGAAAAACCTACAAGGAAAGAAAAACATTTCATAATTGGGAGTAAAAACTAGAAAAGAATGTGTTTATTCTTAGACCCGCTAGTATATTTTGACCATTTCCAGAAATAATCTTTTATGATAATTTTATAATACTTTAAATTATATTTTGGAAGAAGTTACATTTGAACTGTTAATCATGAAAGTTATATTTTTTTTTTTGTTGTTAATGAAAGCTTGAGTCCGATCAACATATACAGATCCAAATGATAAAGTTATCTCGGATGGATAAACAGCACATCCTAAGATTGCTAGAGCAGTGGAGCAGGGGTGGATGTCACTGTCCACTTGGAATTAAAGATGTAGCTAGGGATGGGGCTGGGATTGTTCAGGAGGGGATTTCAGGGAACTGGGGAGGTGTGGGCAGGTAGCAGACACAGTGGCTTTTGTTAAGGTACTACCTGTCTACGACCAGGGGGAGGATAGGGTCCTCCGCACCAGGAGCTTCAACTCATGGCTGAAGAAATGATGTACAGAAGAGGGGCTCAGCTACACTGGGGACTGGGGATTAACCTGGAAGGATGTGGGCCTATACAGAGGTGACGACCGTCATTCATCGGGGAGGGGAACCGCAGTACACAGTGGAAGGTTTAAATGTTACTTTGTTGAACATTTAAACTAGCCAAGAGAGGTGGCAGAAGGAAAGGGAGGCATAAACTACCTCCCCAACAGACTAAAGCAACGAGAAGGAGGACCCAGTTAATCAGTTTGTTACTTGAACTTTTGATATTACTGTTATATACTACTACAGTACATGCCTTGTACACAGTATCTCAAGATGATGTACAGCTAAGATTGTATGCTACTAATAAAGCCAGTACAAAAAAAGAAGGAGGACCCAGGAGAGAAACCCCAGGGAGAAGAATAAAGATAGCAACTGTGTAGTACAGGACAAGGGGGATGGGAGCAAGAGTTGCAACAGGAAAGGAGAAAAGGAGGTGGGGCATAAGGGAAGGAAGGGGGGTTGCAGGCAGAGTGGGAACAAGGTGTGGAAGGCCATGTGTACAAATTCAAGGAGTCCTTGAAATACAATTCCAGACCTAGAGGCCATCATAGACATACTGAGCCACTGCACTAAGGGAACCACGACTGGAACATGGCCATACAAGGCTATATTCAGTTCAGGAAGGATAAGGTGGGGAAGAAAGGGAGAAGGGATGGTGCTGTATGTAAGGGAGGGTATCAAAGTGACGGAAATCCAAGGAAGCCGAAGGAAAGGAAGGGTTGGTGATACTGTGGGTCACCTTCAAGACAGGAGCTAGAGCCACTTTTCCTGTTGAAGTGATCTACAGACTTCCAATGCAGGGGGAGGAACAGGAAAGGAACTGAGGGGAACCATCAGCGCAATGATGATGATAAAACTTTATTTTTATACAGGAACATAAAGATTAGGACCAAAGGCCCTGTTTTCAACTAAAGTCCTGTGTTCTTTAAGTACAAATATAATAAAAACAACAAATACCACACAAACATCTTTGGTACAAACTATGACATACATTGTACATACAACAAATCTATACATTATAAATCATCAACTTACTTACATATACAATCAGTCTGCAAATAATCTTTCAGTGCAAATTTAAAATGGACAGATTATTTATGTTCCTTAAATGTATTGGTAGTTTATTCCAATGTCTAGCTATTTTATTTTGTAACTTTGTCTCTCAAGTTTATTGTGATATTTTAACATTGGAATTTTATCATTCATTTCTTTTATTGGGCATCTCAAATCCTTTGATTGTAGGATTGCAATGGCAGGAAAAGGTTTGGTGGTGCTGGTGGGGATGCCAGTCTCACGATGATAACTGATGCCTTCCAGCTGCACCCTCAGCCAGAAGTAGGGACATCCTAGATTCCCTGCAGGGGGCGTTACTCAGGCAACTAGTTAGGTGCCCACTCATGATGGGGCAACACTGGACCTGGTGTTCAGAAACTGGGATAGTGTTGCAGATGTCAAGGTGGGAGGCCACCTGGGGGCCAGCGTCCACCGTACAATGTGGCTCAACATGCAGATGGCAGCAGAAAAACACAAGGACAATGGTTCTGGACTTCAGGAGGGCAGATTTTTAAAAAAATGGGTGACTGTTTCAGAGATCACCTAGCGATGTGGTGGGGCGAGTGGGGAGATGGTGTGGGAGGAGTGGAGGAACAGTGGGAAAAGTTAAGGGATGGCACAGTAGCAGTAGTACTCTGTTTGTGGCGCCCTTCCCCAAGGGGCCATTACAATAAAATATAAATTGTTGGTTAATTAATCCCATTAAAACCACAGAGATAAACAACAAATAAATAACTATATAACTTATACAACAAAGTTGACAAAAAACAGATTTAACAATTAAGATGTGCTGAAGTATGAAGTTACTACTCATCCCCAACTGCTTGCTGAAACATGTTTTCAAGCCTCTAAGCGCTCTACCAAGGGTGCCTCCCTCAAGACTCTGGGCAGGGAATTCCAAAGGGCGGGCCTGCTACCTCAAAGCCTGGTCCCCAGAGGTCTTCAGTCTAGCCCCAGGAACCACTAGAAGGCCCTCCCTGGTGGATCGGAACAGGGATGTGCGGGTGCAGGAGCTCAGCCAGGTAGTCCAGACCCAGTCTGTGTATGGCTTTGTAGGCTAAGAACCCACTGTAATCAAGATACGCCACTCACTGGCAACCAGTGCAGATCTTGCACTGCTGGTGAAATATGGCATGATCTAGAAAGGCCTATAAGTAACTGGGCAGTTGCATTCTGTAGGCAGCTGTAGGCCTGCAGCATACCCCACTAACCCCAAGGTGGAGAACGTTATGGTAGTCTAGCCTGGAGGCAGCAAACCCTGAAGGCAACAAACTTCTGAGGAAAAGGAGACTGCTGTGGTTCTCAAAGGAGCTGGCTGAAAAGGTTAAGGCCAAAAGGGTTGCATTCAGGAGGTACAAGGTGATGCAGACGGAAGAGGAGAGGGAGGTCACTGTACCAAGAGAAACAAAGAGAAGCAGGGGAAGCATTAAGGAGTGTAAAAGTGCAAACTGAGGAAAGAATTGCCAAAGGGGCAACTAAAGGGACAAGACCTTTTTTTAGGTACATAAGTGAGAAGAGGAAGGCAAGGGGAGGGACTGTGAGGCTAAAAGGGTGGGTGGGGGAAGCTGCAGAGAAGGATCAGGAAAAAGCAGATGTCCTGAACAGATACTTCTGTTCAGTCTTTTCACCAGAATGGGAAAGGGATGGGCCACATAACAGCAGCAGAAACACTGGGGGAGGGAGGCAGATACAAGTCTATTTAGAGACGAGAAAGTACTGAAAGGACTTGCAAATCTGAATGTGGAAAAAGCTATGGGGCTGGACAGGGTACATCCAAGGGTGTTGAGTTTCCTCATGGAGACACTGGCTGTAGTTCTGACAGCCCTCTTAAACAACTCACTGAAAACAGAAGTGGTTCCAGAGGACTAGAGAAGGGCAGATATAGTCCTGCTTCATTAAAGTGGCAGCAAGGAGGAAGTTGGCAACTACAGGCCGGCCAGTCTGGCATCAGTGGTGGGGAAGTTAATGGAGTCACTTTTAAAGGAAAGGATTGTGGAGTATCTTGAATGCAGCGGGTTACAAGACCCAAGGCAGCATGGATTCATGGTGGTGGGGAGATCATGCCAGACACACCTGACAGATTTCTTCAAATGGGTGACTGGGGAAATAGATCAGGGTGGGGTGGTGGTCAAGGCCTACTTAGACTGCAGCAAGACATTCAACACCGTACTACACAGAATGCTCATTAGGGAACTGGGCAGTTTGGGGGTGGGACCTAAAGTGGTAAATTGGGTACTAAATTTGCTGATGGATAGGTGGCAGAGGGTGATGGTAAACGAAACTCACTCAGGGGAAGGGAGAGTGACTAACGGGGTACCTCAGGACTCAGTACTTTGGCAGGAAACCAGACCCCTCCCCCAAAAAAAAAAAAAAAAAAAAATCAGGTACTAAGTGAGGTAAACACAAACATAGAGATGTCGATAGGAGAAGCATGAGGTAAATGGAGAAAGTGACAAATGCATAAGGACAGGGATAGGGCAAAAAGGGGTAAGGCCATCAAGAAATGGAGGGTAATGAGCACCAACGCCCATAGTCTGGGCAACAAGCTCCCTGAACTGGTGTCCTTGATGGAAGAGGGATGCCTGGATATCGTAGCAGTCACAGAAACATGGTACACAGAGAACCATGACTGGGATGTTAACATACCAGGGTACACAACCTACAGGAGAGAAAGGAGAGGAGAAGAGGGGGCGGAGTAGCTCTCTATGTAAGGGAAGGGATAAAAGCAACTGAACAAAAGAGTAAACAGGGAGGAGAGGAGGCACTGTGGGTCACCTTAGAGACTGAAAATGGCACCACAATCCTCACAGGGTTGTGTCGCAGACCCCCATGTCAGGAGGAATGGACAAGGATATGATGAAGGCATACTTAGGACAGCAGAGAAAGGGAGATACTGTTGATGGGGGACCTTAATATGCCAGATGTTAATTGGAGCACCTTTGCTGCAGCCACATCCAAAATCAGGGCCATTCTCGGTGCCCTTCAGGTGGCATGCCTCAGACAGCTAGTTTTGGAACCTACTCGTGAAGGAGCAATCTTAGACCTCGTACTCTCAAATGGGGACAGTGAGAGGATCTCAGATCTAGAAGTGGGTAGCCATTTAGGAACAAGTGACCACCAAACAGTGTGGTTCACGATAAACTCAGCTACAGAGTCAAGCCATACAAAAGTGAGGGTCCTGGACTTCAGGAGGGCTGACTTTGGCAAGATGGGAGAGTGCCTTAGAAAAGCACTAGCAAACAGGATAGAAGGAGGGGTGGAGCAACAATGGGGAAATATCAAAACTGCTATCACAGAGGCAACAAGCCTTTGTGTGAAGCAAATAAATCAAAACGAAAGAAAAAAGCCACTATGGTTCTCAAAAGAGGTGGCGGGGAAGGTTAGGGAGAAAAAGATAGCATTTAGAAAGTATAAGGAAACACAGAAGGAGCAGGAAAGAGAGCTGTACCAGTTAAAGCAGAAGGAAGCAGGGAGAGTAGTCAGAATACCAAAGGCCGAAACTGAGGAAAAGATAGCCAACTCAGTTAAGAAGGATAAAACCTTTTACAGGTATATCAGGGAGCGTAGAAAGACAAAGGGAGGGATAGTGAGGCTGAATAGAATGGACAGTGGGTGGGCAGAGAGGGACAGTGAAAAAGCAGGGATACTGAATGAATACTTCTGTTCAGTGTTCACAAAAGAGGAGGTGGGGGAGGTGCCTAATCCAATTAACAGAAGCACTCTGGAGAGGGGGAGTTGATCCCAGACCTTTCACAGAAGAAAGGGTTCTGAAAGAACTCCTAAAACTGAAGGTGTACAAAGCAATGGGGCCAGATGGAATTCACCCCAAAATTCTAAAATAATTAAGCAGAGAACGAGTGACACCACTGACTACCCTTTTTTACAAATCATGGGAGGATAGTGTGGTACATGAGGACTGGAGGAAGGTAGATGTGATTCCCCTTCACAAAAGTGGGACCAAGACCAAGGCAAGAAACTACAGACCTGTCAGCTTGACCTCTGTGGTAGGGAAAGTGATGGAATCACTTCTGAAGGAAAGAACTGTTGAGTACCTAGAGGCTAGTGGGGCACAAGACCCAAGGCAGCATGGGTTCACAGTGGAAAGGTCATGTCAGACTAATTGTTTCTTGACTGGGTGACAAAGTAGTAGACCAGGGAGGGGCTGTGGACATAGCCTACCTAGACTTTAGCAAGGCATTTGACACAGTCCCACACAAAGACAAATAGTCAAATTAACCAGCCTGGGAGTGGGTCCTAGGGTGGTAGCCTGGAATAAAACATTGGCTGGACAACAGGACACAGGCGGTAATTGTAAATGGAGTCCACTCTGAAGAAAGAGGGGTTACTAGTGGGTACCCGAGGATTCAGTACTGGGTCCAGTCCTTTTTAATGTCTTTATAAGTGACATTGCAGAGGGACTGGAAGGAAAAGTATGCCTCTTTGCAGATGACACAAAGATCTGCAACAGGGTTGATACACAAGGAGGCGTGGAAAGGATGAGAAGGGACTTGGCAAGGTTGGAGGACTGGTCAGAAGTATGGCAGCTTGGATTCAATGCAAAGAAGTGCAAAATAATTCACCTGGGAAACAAAAACCCAGGGGAAGATTTCACAATGGGGGAGGTAGTATCGACAACAAAAATGGAAAGGGACCTGGGGGATATCATTTCAGATGACCTTAAGGTTAGCAAGCAATGTGAGAAGGTGGTAGGGAGGGCTGGGGGAATACTGGGATGTATAGGGAGAGGCATTACCAGCAGAAAACAGGAAGTTGTTATCCCCTGTATAGACAGTTGGTGAGACCCCATCTGGAATACTGTGTCCAGTTCTGGAGACCCCATCTCCAAGGACATAGACAGGATGGAGGCAGTTCAGAGGAGGGCAACTAAAATGATGCATGGTCTGCAAGAGAAGCCATACAAGGAGAGACTAAAGGAGCTTAATATGTATACCCTTGAGGAAAGGAGGGAGAGTGGGGACATAATAGAAACGTTTAAGTACCTCAGTGGAATCAACAAAGTCCAAGAGGGTAGCATCTTTCAGAAAAAGAGATGTGCAAGAACAAGGGGACACAATTTGAAGACAGAGGGGGAACAGCTCAGGGGCAATGTGAGGAAGTATTTTTTCACAGAGAGGGTGGTGGCCGCATGGAACAGCCTTCCTGAGGAGGTTGTGGGGTCTAAAACTGTGGGAGAATTCAAGAATGCATGGGACAGACATAAGGCAGTTTTGTGGGGGGGAAGGAAGAAATAGGCTGTTAGTTAAATAGGATCTGCAGCTTATCCTCTAGGTTGGGAAATGGGCAGACTAGGTGGGCCAAGCGGTCCTTATCTGCCATCAAAGTCTATGTGTCTATGTTTCCTTAATGTCTTTTTATACAATGACAGCGAGAATAAAAGTTTACAAATAAATGCATTTATTGTCACAGACAGGCCTGAAGTAGAAATAAATCATTTATTTCAACCTTAGGGGAGTAAGTAATCCACATTTATTTCCACTTTAGGCTGCTCATAAAGCAGCTGTCAACCAATGGGAGAACAGCTTGCATAATGCCTGATGGCATCACAATGACATCTCTGCATTTAAAAACAGAGCAGTGAAATCAAACAGAGTTAACTCTTCATTCAGAAAAACTGATCTTGCCAGAGAGGCACTGTCATTGTATAAATGATATATGCCATGGGCTGGCTAAAATATCACATTTATTTTTATCTCTGCTACTCCCGAGGTCATAGAGATCAAACCCTACAGATAAAAATAAATGTGATATTTTTGGTCAGCCCACAGCATATCCCATATATAAGTGACATTGCAGGGAGCTGGAAAGAAAGGCATACTATCTCTTAGCACATGACACCAACATCTGCAATAGGATGGACACCCCAGAGGGTGGCGAGAATATGCAGAGACCCAAGAAAACTCAAAGAGTGGTCAAAAGTAAGTAACTGGGTTTCAGTGCGAGAAAGTGCAAAATAATGCACCTAGGGCACTGAAACCCCAAGGCTGAGTAGATGGAGAGAAAGAGACCTGGAAGTAATCATATCGGATGACCTCAAGGGGTGAGGCAGTGTGACAAGGCAGTAGGTAAGGCTAGTAAGATGCTAGGGTACATAGGGAGAGGTATCACTAGCAGAAGGAGGGGAGATGGTGTTGCCACTGTATATACTGTTGGTGAGACCCCATCTGGAGTACTGTGTCTAGCTCTGCAGACCACATCTGGAGAAGGACATTGGGGGGAGGCAGTACAAAGGAGGGTAACTAATGGAGTAGGGGCTACATCAGAAGCCCTATGAGGAGAGATTAAGGGATCTTGACATGTACACCCTGGAAGAGAAGAGGGAGAGGGGGTATATGATAGAGATATATATCTCATGGGGTTGAACAAGGTACAGATGGAAAGTATTTTGTCAGAGAAGATGCATGAGAACAAGGGGACAGCAATGAACCTGGAAGGGGGAGAATTCAGGAGGGATGAGACAAAGTGTTTCTTCACTGAAAGCGTGGTGGATGCCTGGAATGATCTTCCAGTGGAGGTAGTGGGGGGGCCATGGTGGTCTTCAAGCATGCATGGGATAGGCATAAGGGAATCTTAGCCAGGAAGCAAGTTGGGGGGGTAGCCAGAGATTAGGCAGGGTCTGGGGGGAAAGTATAGGCAGGGCAAAATGGTCAGACTGGGTGGGCCAAGCAGTCCTTATCTGCGGACAGATTCTATGTTTCTAAGTTTCTGTGTCGCTACATGTCTATGCAGTACACATAATATATGTAACAGATAATCCACTGCAGGTTGTGCAGTCGTGCTCAGACATACACATGCCTTGGGTGTGTTATGAGATATGAAGCTGCAGGCTGAGTGCACTCAATCACCCAAGGCATGCGTATATTGGACCACAACCACATGCACTGTAGTGGATTACCTGTCTTATGAAATTTCCAGAAGATTTTGAGAGATGAAAAGAAGTGCAGGTGTTCGGTCGTTATGGAATAATGCACGGTCATGTGGTGTGTTTCAGCCAATCACACGTTTTTCTTACCCATTTTATAAAATAATATATATTGTTAAAAATAACAGTATTTTAAAAAATTTTGTGAACCATTTTATTTTTTTATGGCGATACATGGCAACTGTGGCAATATCTTATCAATATCAACTGAGCTGACTCAAAGCTTCCATTAAAAAAATTAAGTTTCTAGTCCTAATCACAAATTTATCCCATTTTAGAGAAACTATCTTTTAAAAGTTCAACCTTTGGAACAGTGTTTTTTTGAATGAAAGCGTTGAGTTCAGTCATCAACAATTAGCTCTATTGATACTGTTCATGTGTCAATAAAATTCTGTATTATCAACATTATATGAACCTTTTTCAGTATGTTATTGATACATGTTTTTTAGTTATACAAACATACATACATAAATAGAAGCCAGCAGATTAAGCCCATCATCGGTCTATCGAGTCTGCCCATCACAGCACACTGGTATTTCACACAGCCAAAAACGGCAAATACATAGTATCCATACTATTTTTTTTTGTATTGACGCATAAAATTACACTATTTAAAAAAGTTTTAATAATTATTTTTCAGCTTTTCCTGAATTTTGGTATTGCTACATATTTAAATAACTGTGTAGTTATCAACTTCACTTTCATTCATCTTATGACTTTAACTGCGGTGTGAATATTTCAGTCTCCCCTCTAATAGCACCTATTCTCTCTCATTCTGCAAAAGCATCGGAATATAATAACCAGATTCTGAGGACTAAAATGACATCAGAATGTAATGAGTCTGAGAGACCAGGAAAAGGGACAGAAAAAAAAAAAAAACCGGTTCCATCATATTGTATGTTTTTTATTTGAAACTTGTCGTTTGTGAAAATGGGCAATTTGCTGATCTTGCTAACAAGTATAAAAAATAACAAGCATTTATCAACGCCGAATGTTGGCTTGCTGGCATTGGCATTGATAGTACAGGAGTTAGAGAGATGCATAATAGGAATGGCAGTGAAGTATTGAACTGATGCCAACCCAACCGCACGCTGCAGAGACTGACAGGCACTGGGGTGTCCCTTTGGGTGTTGGCCATAGTGCTCATGCCATTTCACCTCTCCTTATCCTGCAGACACCGACAAGTGTCGCGGTGTGCATGGGGTCTTCAGGCTTCGCTCACCCCATTCCATAAGGAAATACACTGAGATGGGTGCAGTATAGGACAGTGGGGTGAACTTTGGAGCCAAGCGTCCCAAGGCACATCTTGATGATTGTCACTGGCTGCAGGGTGGGAGTGGGGGTGGAATGGCGTGAGCATTACGTCAGACAATCCCAATTCACACCCCTGGCACCTGTCAGTCTCTATAGGGTAGGGCATTACGGTTGGAAACCCTAACGCCCGAGGCATTTTCACTCCAATATTTCAACATGGACTTTTTGTGACCCTGGCAATTTTGAAAATCTGGAGTGAAAATATGAAAAATTGGAGAAGTCATGAACGTGCGTAGAAACTGGGCATCGCACGCCTGTAATGCAATTATTTTGGGGATTGTTTAACCAAATTTTCAGCACAGGCATTTTTGGACCTCTGCTCATAAACAGTGGCACTGCAATTTTGTTAATCTGTCCCGAAAGTTGATTTCCCACAGTGACTGAGCCATTGTGCGTCAGATGTGCGAAAACACAGTTTGGGCAGGATGTGAAAGATGACAGCAGTACTATTCATAAGGAGGTATGAAAAAATGGCAATGTTGAAAATCTGGAGTGAAAACATTAAAAACTGCCGAAGTTACGAGCATGTGTGGAAACTGCAAATCGCACACTCGTAACATGGTCATCTTTTGGAATATTTTCACCAAATTTGCAACATAGGCTTTCTGGGACCCCATCTCATAAACAATGGCACTGTCATTTTGTTAATTGGTCCCAAAAGGTGATGCCGTGCAGTGACCACAAAATCACCTTTTGGGACTCAGTAACAAAATGACAGTGGATGTGTTCAAGAGATGGGGTCCCAAGAACCCCATGTTGAAAATCTAGAGCCAAAATTCAAACAAGCATTTATCAATCCCGAATGTTCTCGCTGGCATTAGCTTTGGTAGTGCAGTCTTGGGAAAACATTTTGGGCAGGATGTGAAAATGACAGCTGTACAGTTCATAAGGAGGTGTAAAAATGCCAATGTTGAAATGTGGCATGTAAATATCAAATTTCACGAAGTTACAAGGGTGCATGGGAAATATACAACGTACGCTTGGAACACTGCCATTTTATAGGTGTTGCACCAAATTTTCAACATAAGTATTTTAGCACCTTTGCTCATGTACAGTGTCACTGTTATTTCCTCAAAGTCTCCCAAGAAGTGATTTTGCACAGCGACCACGCTATTCTGTGCGGAGGTGCGAAAACACATTTTGGGCAGGATATGTGAAATGGCGGCTGTACTGTTCATCAAGAGGTGCGGAAAAGTGTCAATGATGAAAATCCAGAGTGAAAATATCACAAATGCACTACGGCACGAACGTGCGAGCAATCTGCCAACGCACGCTTGTAACATAGTCATTTTATGGAGTATCATCACCAAATTTTCAACATAGGCATTTTAGGACCTCTGCTCATGAACTGTGTCACTGTCATTTTCATAATCTGGCCCAAACACTGATTTCCCACAGCGATTGTGCCATTGTGCACCGGAAGTGCAGAAACACATTTCGGACAGGATGTGGAAAATGACAGCTGTACTGTTCACAAGGAGGTGTACAAAAATGACAATGCTGAAAATCCAGCGTTGAAATATTGTGAATGCGCGAGATTTACGAGCCTCGCGTAGCAACCTGTAGCACTGCACGTCAGAACAGGCATTTGTTGGATTTTTCCACCAAATTTGGAACATAGGTTTTTGAGAGGCCACCCCATGAACACTGGCACCGTCATTTCGTTATCGGGCCCCAAAAGGTGATTTCGCACAGTGACTACGAAATCACCTTTCGAGGCCGATTAACACCATGACAGTGATAGAATTCACGAGGAGGGGCCCCAAAAACCCCATGTTGAAAATTTGGAGCCAAAATTCCAACAAATGCCCGAGATATGCAGCAAAGTTGAAAAACCCTATTCATTCCATTATACAGCTTACCGGCATTTCCTCAGTTCGCGGTCGGCTTTGAAGAGTGCAGACGTGTTCCCGGTCCACCAAAGATCGTCGCGCCGGACTCCGGAGGTAAGTATGGGGTGAGGGGGTGTGGGAGGGTGGGGCAGGAGACTATGAGGGACCTTTTTGTTACAGGAAGAAAAAAAAAAAACTAACATCGCGGGACAGTTTTTCTTTTCAGGGAACTTGGCATGCTGGAGTGGGCTCCCAGCGTGCACCTAACTATTTTGGGGGGGTTGTTGCAGCCGGCGGGGATTGGGCACCCTCGTCGGCAGATAATGGTGGAGTGAAGTTATGCTGGCGGATCGGGCACCGTCGGCACACAATAACAGCCGGGGAGGCAGAGCCGAGGGTTAGGCACCCCTCGGCATATAAGAAATGCAGGGAGCTGATTTATGTTGACTGGGAGTGGGCTCCCCCATCGGCACATAATGAAAGCGGGGAGGAGGCAAGAACCGAGGGGGATTGGGCACCCCCCTCGGCATATAGGAAATGGGGGGGGAGGCTGCTGTATGCCGACAGGGAGTGGGCTCCCCCGTCTGCAAATTTGTGCGGCCACAGAAAGCCGGCTGGGGGATTGGGCACCCCTGAAGTCGGCTGTTGGGCAGCCGCCTGCCATGCTGCTAATGTGGCGAGCACGCAGGAAGGGTCCGCTGCGTCTGACGAGCTTTGCTCGGATTGCAGCAGACCTTTCCTTAGATGTGCTCGCCACATTAGCATGCATGGTGTGTCGCCGGCATGCAGGCTGATTGGGGAATGAGGGACGCACCTACTGATGCGTGCCCTGCATTGGCTCAACAGTGGCCGTGCCTCCAAATCTGCACTGTCCCAAGACGTTGACTTGCGCGCAAGTGCAGCAAGCCAACATAAAACAAGCATTTGTCAATGCCGAATGTTTGCTTGCTGGCATTGGCAGTGGTAGTGTAGAAGTTACAGAGCTGCGTAATAGGAATGGCAGTGAAGTATTGAACTGAAGCCAACCCACCACCACCCTGCAGAGTGACAGGCATTGGGGTGTGCCTTTGGGTTGTCAGGCATATGACCAAGCACCATTTCACCACACCACCCTGCAGACACTGACAAGTGTGATGGTGTTCACTTAGGGTCTTTGGCCCATATCTCCCATTCCATTAGAAATCACGGTGAGATGGAGTGCGATATGGGAAGAATGGGGTGAACATTGGGGCCGAAGAGTCCAAGGCATACCTCGATGCCTCTCACTGGCTGCAGGGTGTGGAATGGTATGAGCATTACAGGCAAGAATCTCAAGTCACACCCCTGATGCCTGTCATTCTCTACAGGGTTGGGTGTTATGGTTGCAAACCCTAATACCTCAGGTATACGTTGTTATTTCACTCCAAATGTTCAACGTGGTTTTTGTGACCCCACCTCATGAATAGGGGCATATCAGGTTGTTACCGAAAGCTGCTTATGCACAGCGACTCGCATTTAGCACCACAGGAGCAAAACATTCTGAACAGGATGTAAAATGACAGCTGTACTGTTCACGGGGAGGTGTAAAAATGGCAATGTTGCAAATCTGCAGTAAAATATTTAAAAAATGGTGAAGTCACGAGCGTACATAGAAACTGTGCAACGCACACCCGTAATATAATTAGGTTGGGGATTTTTTTTACAGCAGATTGTCAACTCAGGCATTTTGGTGCCTCCGATCATGAACAGTGTCACTGTGGTTTTCTTTATCTGTCCCGAACAATGATTTCCCACAGCGACCAAGCATCTCTGCATCTCTGCGCTGAAAGTGTGAACACACACTTCGGCTACGTTGTGAAAAATGACAGCTGTACTGTAAATAAGGAAGTGTGGAAAAATGCCACTGGTGAAAATCTGGACTTAAAATATTACAAAGTCATGAACTTACGAGGGTGCGTGGAAACTGCGCAATGCTCACTCGTAACACAGTCATTTTACAGACTTTTGTCACCAAATTTTCAAGATAGCCATTACCTTGGAATCCACCTGGATCAAACCTTGGACCTGAAAGCACATATACAGGAAACCTGCAAGTCAATTAACTGCAAATTGGGGGCTGCCTACAGAACCAAATACCTGCTCACCCCTGCTGCTAAATTGGCGATAGCCAGAGGCATTCTATTGCCAACCCTACATATGGGTGTCCCATCCTGTCCTTGGCCACTAAATCTTCACTGCAACTATGGGATACTACCTTCAATAATGTGTGCAGGTATGCAACCAAAGCACCTCGGCTGCAGCATCATTGTCTCTTATATCAGGACCTTGGTTGGCTCTCTCCTTCCTCTACCAGGCAGTACTACTTGTATAATTTAGTTGATTCCATCCTAAGGACGTCCAAGCCTGCTATCCTGTCTGATCTCCTCAGGCCGGCCATTCCCACAAGGAATCTTAGATCGGCTGATCAGACCTTACTATCCATCCCCTTTTGTCGGACTAAAAAGGGCATGGGCTCCTTCCATCATGCTGCCCCCCACCTATGGAACCTACTACCTCAGGATCTAAGAGATGTCTCCACTCATGTGACTTTTAAGAGCAAACTCAGGACTTTCCTCACTACTATGGACAAATGTGTTTGCTTTGACCCTACCTGATCCGCTGCATTTGTACTGTTTCCTCATTGCTAGCACTTTTGCCTGTCCAAATGGGTGTTCTATATTGTGCCTTGTAATTAATGTTTTATTTTGTGCCTTGTAATTAATGTTGCCTTAACCCGTTTCTTTGTAAGCCTAATGTTAGCTGTTGACAATTGTAAGTCGCTATTCTACTCCATGACATTCTTATCTTCACTTCACAGCCTCTCCTCACTTAACCCCACTGCTGCTCTCTTCCCCCCTTCTTCTGTTATATCCTCTTCCCCCCTTTTTGCCACTCCCCACCAAACTCACCTTTACCTGTTCCTACCTCATCCATGCCCCTCCTTAGTCCCCACCCTCCTGGCTGTGCTTAGTCACCTCTCTCCACCTACCGCCTACTCCCACGATCTGCCGAGCCCCCTTCCCTGCCCTGCTGTCTCTTGGTTCCACTGGCTCGGCTTGACTTTGACACTTTACCGCTATTGCCGTAACTCCTCTGCCTCTATCCCCTCTCACCGGCATCCTCACTCTCGCCCTGCCGTCTATCGGTTCCACCAGCCCGGCTGTATTTTCCTACCTCCTACCGCTGTTGCCGTCTACTGCCGCTCCCCCCTACCTACCACCCTCTCTTCGCCTGCCGTCTTTCGGCTCCATGGGTCCGGCCGCAGGTTGGTACCTCACCCCGCTGTTGCCGTATCTGACGGCACCTCCTTTCCACTTAATCTCTCCCTCCCATCCTTTTGCCAGTTTTCCCTTCCTTGTGTCTTTTCTACTAATGCCTATCCTCTCTTATTTTCTGCCTTCTACTATTCACATTTTTGAGTATATTCCATGATCAAGTGCTAAAGTATATTTTTGTTTACTAATGTATGTTACATTGCCATATGTATTTCTCTCTGCATTTTTTGTACTCGTTGTCTTAATAATCTGGCTGTACTCTTTGTGTGTTGTAATTGTACCTCCCGGGTCGTGCCTGAAAACAGTCACTTGCTGACTAGCGCACTTACCCGGTTAACAAAAACTAAATAAATAAATAAAGACCTCTGCTCATGAACAGTGTAACTGTGATTTTCTTAATCTGTCACAAACATTGCTTTTGCACACCAACAGCACCATTGCGCGCTACATGTGCGAAAACACATTTTGGACGGCATATGAAAAATGGCAGCTGTGCTGTTCATAAGGAAGTGTAATAAAATGGCAATGTTGAAAATCTGGAGTGAAAATATTAAATTAGCAAACTTATGAGCATGCATAGAAACTCGCAATGCAGCTCGTAAAGTCATTTTAAGAATTTTTTCACCAAATTTTCAACATAGCCATTTTAAGACCTCTGCTCATGAACAGTGTCACTGTGATTTTCTTAATGTGTCCCATACATTGATTTAGCATCGACTGTAGCCACTTTCATAGCTACGTAGTGAGCACATTTAGGCAAGATGTGAAAATGACAGCTGTAGTACTCATAAGAAGGTGTGGTAAAATGGCAATGTTGAAAATCTGAGTGAAAATATTGAAAATTGCCAACTTACGGAATGCGTAGGAGCTGCCACGCATGCTCATAAAACAGTCATTTTTGAATTTGTTCACCAAATTTTCAACATAGCCATTTAAGACCTGTGCTCATGAACAGTGTCACTGTGATTTTCTTAATTGTCCGTACATTGATTTACGCACACCCGGCTGCGCCATTGTGTGCTACATGGCGAAACACATGTTGGCTGAGATGCGTGACATGTACTACTCATAAGAAGTGTGGTAAAATGGCAATGTTGAAATCTGGGTGAAAATATTAAAATTCGCAAACTTCTGACGTGCGTAGGGACACAATAGCATACGCTAATAAAACAGTCATTTTAGGAATTTTTCACCAAATTTTCAACATAGCCATTCTAAGACCTCTGCTCATGAACAGTGTCACTGTGATTTTCTTAATTTGTCCCAGACATTGATTTTCACGACTCGACCGCGCCACTGTGCCACATGGGCGGAAACACGCTTTGGGTGAGATGTGAAAAATGACAGCTGTACTACTCATAAGAAGGTGTGGTAAAATGGCAATGCTGAAAATCTGGAGTGAAAATATTGAAATTTCGCGAACTTACGAGCATGCGTAGGAACTGTGCAACGCACGCTCGTAAAACAAGTCATTTTTAGGAATTTTTTCACCAAATTTTCAACATAGCCATTTTAAGACCTCTGCTCATGAACAGTGTCATGAATTGTGTCATGGAATTTTTCCACTAAATTTTCAAAATAGGCTTCTTGAGAGCCCACCTTATGAACACTGGTAGTGTCGTTTCGTTAATTGGTCCCGAAAGGTGATTTCGCGCAGTGACTGTGAAATCACTCTTTGGGCCCGCATAACTCCATGATAGTGACATCATTCATGAGAAGGGGTCCCAAAAACCCCATGTTGAAAATTTGGTGCAAAAATTCCAAAAAATGCCTGAGATATGCAACAAAGTTGAAAAAACCCTGTCTAGCCCATTATACAGCTTACCGGCATTTCCTCAGTTCGCGGTCGGCTTTGAAGAGTGCAGACATGTTCCCGGTCCACTGCAGATCGTCGCGCTGAGCTCCGGAGGTAAGTATGGGGTGAGGAGGGGTGTGGGGAGAGCAGGAGTGCGCAGTGGGTGGAGTGCGGGTTGTGGGGGCAGGAGAGGCTACGTGGGACCGTTTTGCTTTAAAAGGTAAAAAAAAAAAAAAGGCGGCGGGATGTTTGCCATGCTGGGGTGGGCTCCAAGCGTGGCAGAGAAGAGATGGCTGGCAGGGGAGTGGAGCCGGCGAGGATTGAGCACCCCTGTCGGCCATGGCATTGTTGCCATGCTGTGGTGGGCTCCCAGTGGCACCTTGTATTCGGGGGTAAAGCCGATGGGATTGGGCACCCCGTCGGCGATAGCATGGGGTGGGGACGAGTGAAGCCGATGGGGATTGGGACCCAGTCGGCTGCCATCGACTTGCCACGTTGGGTGGGCACCCAGCGCGTGATGGCATTTAGAAAACTTTGGGGGCGCAGCATAGCCAATGGGATTGGGCACCCGTCGGCTATACGTGTGTGCAGGGGGGAGGCAGCATGCAGTATGCGTGCGTTTGTGTGTGTGTGTGTGTGTGTGTGTGTGGTGTAGGGGGAGCTGCGCATGAGCAGGCGATATCTTATCGCTGCTCACTGAAGCGTAGCTCCCCCTTTCAACTGTATGCCACTGCATTTTGGAGCTCGTCATAGACAGCTCCAGCATGCACTGGCTTACAGGGGCCGCGCCTGCCAACACACTGACTGAATTGGAAGAGGGGGTGACACACCTCCGAAATCTCGGATGATGGCACTGTGTTTCTTGCACATGCGTGCAAGCAAACATAATGAAATGAAAAGAATGACATAGCCTTCTAATAACGGAATCTTAACAACTTAGTATTTTTGAGTACAAAAATTTTACTTTACTACTAAAATGTTTCTAGTAAATAAAAATACAAGTGTTGCTGCAGTTTATCCCCCGCCCCCCGCCAATAGGAGTTCATACTGCAATTCCCATGATTCCCCAGTTGGTCTATCATGCCTTTTCATTTAATAGGCAAGGGGCCAAAAACAGGAAGCCTCAGATCTTGCAACATGGGATTCCAACACCATCGTCTTGGTTCTCTAGAAGCAGTGTCCCTCCCCCAACTTAGTCCATTCTGAGACTTGGGAATTCAGTCAAGAGCTGTTTTGATCATGAAACACATTAACAATGCCTACAGTGCAGTTCCTATCCACTACAGTCCCCATGCCACACGCAGACACACAAACACACAACTGCCTACAAAGGCTCACAAACTCCCCCTCTGCCAGCATTTCACAACTGTAAATTGTTAAAATCCCCTGGAATAAAACCTAATAGATTCTGTGCCATGTCCACACAGGAGGCACGTCAAAGTGGCCTGCAAGCAACGTCCCTGGAATTTAATGGCTCTGTGGCACCAAGCTCACACCCTGCTGCAGAACTTATGTGGGCACACCAGAATTCCCAGTTTTGGTTATTTCTTCCCCATACAGATTTTGCCATCAGATTTGTGACCAGTGGTTTACCCTGTGCTTGTCTGGGCTGTCCCCAGCCCCAACCTGATGTTTCCAGTGTACCCAGAGTCATTACAGGTCGAAATAGGCCTTTCCTCTTTGGGTCTTAAGTGACCCTAATGTTGCCTAGGCGCGCTGACATCAGCTGGGTTAATTTAATTTCATGGCTAATGGCCAATTAAGTGGATACCTCTATTTGATTCAGCTGCTTCGGACTCTTGAAGCAAAGTGTAGGAGTGTTCAGCAGACATGTAGCTGGACCTTGTGGTTATGCTGCTCCCAGTACGACACTGTGCTAATACTGTCCCTTTTAATATGAATACAAATAGTACTGTCATTACTGTAAGAATGTCTCCTCACATGTTCGTAGGGTGAGAGAATCTTGAACCAAAGCCAGTGGTTCTTGCTCCCTAAGAACACAAAATGGAAAAGCAAAAGCGGACTTTGCAGCCTAACAGAGACACACAAAGAGACAAAAAAAAGGTCAGTCAAGCAGTTCCAGCCATCAAAACTAGGGATCCAGGTCTCAAACTGCGTAAAACTGCTGGTCAGCATTCAGCCACCTGCCCAAGCAGCACTAAGGAGCTAAGCAGATAGAAGAGAAATAAGACTGTGGCTCAGCAAATAAAAAGGCAAAGCCAGGGGAGGCCATCACCGCACTGGGAAGGGGACACAACAGAAAGCAGCACCCCACCCAGCTATCTGAGGGAGCCTCCCCACCCCCCACACACACAAACTTAGTCATGCTATTATTACTTACCTTAGGCACCAGGCTGTAGATTCTCAGTACACCCTTGACAACAAACACCCTAAAGGTCCCCATTCAGGCACTGTAGGCACTAGAATGAGAGTCAGCTTGCAGGTTCTTTCATTTGAAAGCTGCAGCTTAACAACCATAATTTGATTTCTAAATTTAAGGGTGCTCCCCCAAACTGTCTAGGAATTGCACAGTCAGAGAAGAAAAATAGCAAAAGAACACACTAAACTTTCGGAGAGTTCTGCTCTATGAATGCTACCCCTTCAGTGGTACAGCAGGGACGGAGTAAATACAGGTTACTTACCTGTAACAGGAGTTCTAGGAATGGTATATGTTGTTCATCCACACTTATTGGCAGGTTCCTTGCCGCTTTAAATCTTGCCGGAAGGTCTTCAAGCTGGCTCCTCCCACCCACCCGGGTAGTAAAACTCTCGGCTCCGCCCCATGACGCCAGATCTGGCCCGCTGGAAGCTCAGATTGTGCGTCAATGGGAGATCGTAGGGATGAATAATATATACCATTCCTAGAACTCCTGTTACAGGTGAGTAACCTGTATTTCTAGGGACATGGATATGTTGTTCATCCACACTTATTGGCAGACTCCTAGCAGTTCTCCGGGAGGAGGGAGGCAAGGCGCACACCCCTACTTAGGGAATAAAGACTGGAGAACCCGAGGCCCCAAAACCAGCATCCCGGTGACTCAAGGTCGATGTGGTAATGGTAATAAAGGCGTGTGCTGACTTCCAGGTAGCAGCCCTGCAGATTTCCTGGATAGGGACGTCCCTGGAAGCAGCCACTGATGCAGCAGTATGACGGGTAGAGATGAGCTCTTATCCTCTGGGAGGCTCCATGCCCGCCAACTTATAGCAGTGATCTATGCAGGAGGTGACCCACCTGCCTATCGTCCCGCTTGGCTGCAGGTCTGCCAGATGCGAAGCCGCACAGGTGATAAACAGCTGGCTAACCTCTCTCATTTCAGCCGCAGCGCCCTTATAATAAGCGAGCGCCTCTTCTAGGGTCCAGAGTATGGAGCCTATATTCGGCCTCCGAGGTGTGATTGGGGTAGAACACCGGCAGAGTCAACACCTGGTTAAGGTGAAACCCCGACACCACCTTCGGAAGGAATTTCGGTGGGGCGCAGGACAACCTTGTCCCTGTGGAAGACCAGGTAAGGAGACTCGATGCAAAGCGCCTGGAGCTCTCCCATCCTTCTGGCTGATGTGATAGCCACCAAGAAGGCGGTCTTCCATGACAGGTGAGAGAGTTCACACCTGTGCATTGGTTCGAATGGCTTGCCCATGAGCTTTGCCAGTACCAGCAGTAGATCCCACGGAGGTGGTTCTCGCACCGAGGGGAAATGTGATCAAGGCCTTGAAAACGCCGCCTCACCACCTTTTCCTGCGCGCACCGACTGCTTCCCGGCCCGCGCTCGTAAGCAGAGATGGCTGCCAGGTGCACCTTTAGGTCATCGACCTAAGCCCTTGACTAGAAAGGGACCATAAATAGTCCAAAATGCTTGCCACAGAACAGGAGGAAGGGTCCAAGCCCTTGTCTGACACCAAATGGAGAATCTCTTCCATTTGAAGGCGAAGCATTTTCTGGTCGACTCTACGGACGCCTCAACAACATTGAGGACCTCGCGGAAAGACCAAAGGCCTGGAACTCTAGCCACTCAGGAACCAGGCCATCAGGTGCAGGGATTGAAGGTCCGGATGGAACACCTTCCCGATTGACTGAAAGCAGGTCCGGGCGCTGGAAGCTGCCTCGGGAGCCTGGAGCTGAGGCTGAGGAGATCTGGTACCAGAACTCAGGGCCAGTCTGGGGCTATCAGGATCACCCGCGCCTTGTCCCTCCTTGCTTTGAGAAGCACCTCAGAATCAAGGAAATGGGGAAAGCGCGAAGAGGCCCGGGGTCCACAGCCTCGAGAAGGCATCCTCTGCAGCGAGCCCTGCTGAGGGGTGCGGCATGAAACAGCTCAGCTTCGCTGCTCCTGAGGCAAACAGGTCCACCTGAGGTGTGCCCCAGTGGGAGAACAGATCTTGTACTACCTCGGCAGGAGAGACCACTCGTGAGATGCAGCCCCTATCCAGCTCAGGGCATCGGCCAGGGTGTTGGAGGCTCCTGCCACATGAATGGCTAGGAGATCCGCCTCCAGGCTGCGCACGAGTGACCAAATGTGGAGAGCTTCCTTGCATAGAAGCATGGAGTGCGTCCCGCCCTGGCGGTTCAGGTAGTACATGGTCGTGGTATTGTCCATCTGGACTCTGGACCACTTGACCCCGGAGAAACGGAGCAAAGGCGGTGAGAGCTAGGCGGACTGCTCGAACTCCAGCAGGTTGATGTGGCATCGACTTCCGCTGGGACCAGAGGCCGCACTCGGTGTTCCCCAGATGGGCACCCCAACCCATCAGAGAGGCGTCTGTCGATAGAGAGACCGTCGGCTTGGGGCGGACAAACGGGATGCCCTCCTGCAGATGGAATGGAACGGTCCACCACTGGAGAGCGTTCCACATCTCCTGGGTCACTATCACTAGCTGGTCCAAAGGATCGCAGCGTTGAGACCACTGGCTGGCCAGTCCCCACTGAAGGGGGCGCATGTGCCAGTGGGCCCAACGGACCATGCTGATACAGGCCGCCATGAGACCCAGAAGGCGCAGGAAGTCCCGGGCAGGGCGCGATTGCCCAACCAGAAATGACTGGGCAAAGGAGGTAAGAACCTCGGCCCTGTCCGCCGGGAGCCTTGCTCTGGCTCGAAGAGAGTCGAACTCTGCCCCGATGAACAGGATCACCTGCTTCGGCTCGAGTTCCGACTTGGCCTCGTTGATGAGAAGGCCAACTCGAGAGCAAACCTGGAGGGCAGGATCTCTGACCGCCTCCACCTCCCATCTGGAGGAGGCTGCTATCAGCCAATCGTCCAGGTAAGGGTACACCCAGACCCTCGCGCCCAGGGAATGCTGTCACCACTGCCATGCATTTGGTGAAGACCCTGGGAGCTGGAGATAAGTCAAGGGCATGGCTCGAACTGAAGAGGGATCCCTCCGCTGAAAGCGGAGGAATCTCGGGTGACGGATGGATAGGACGTGAAAAACACGCCCTGGAGGTCCAAGAGCAGAACCACACCCGTGTTCCAGAGATGGTATTATCTGCGCCAGAGTGACCATCCTGAAGGTTCGAGACCTTAGGAACTTGTTCAGATCATGTAGGTCGAGAATGGGGTGCCAGCCCCCCGTCTGTTTCGGAACCAGGAAATACCTGGACACGAACCCCGGGTCTGAAGGGGGGTCCTCCACCTCCGTGATCACCTCCTTTTGGAGGAGGAGAGCGATGTCGGCTCGGCGAGCTGCCAGTGAGGCTGCGGACCCCGAGGCCCCCCGAGGTGCGACGGCTCTGAAGGGCGGGGCCTGCTCGAATTCCAGAGGTAGGCCTTTTCCCACCACCTCCAGTACCCACCTGTCCGTGGTAACAGCGGACCAGGCGGAAAGGAAGTGTCTGAGCCGTCCCCCCACGGGGGGAACCAGGGGTGAGGTGACAGGGATGGGGGCGACACCCCTCAGCCCGTCACTGGGCAGGCTTGGAGGAGGGACCGGCCGAGGGACCTCCTGGGCCTTTACCTCCCTGCTTCCTGTTGGAGGAAGCCGACGGCTTGGGCTTGGGATACTACAAATGAGCCTGCTGGCCCCTGGACGTTGTTGGGCCAGAAGTGCTGCCGGGCGCAGAAGGACGGTGTGGCTTAGGCTGTGGCTTATGGCCTTGTCCTTCTGAGCGAAGGAGACCGAGTCCAAGGTAGCATTGGACTTCTCGATCCTCTGTAGGTGACCTTCCACCCCAGGGCCGAAGAGGTCAGTCCCCAAAAAGGGAACATCCGCCAACTTGTGCTGGGTATCTGAAGTAAAGGTGGATATCCTCAGCCAAGCCCGACGACGCATGGCCACTGCGGCCGCCACAGACCTGGCACATGAGTCCCCGATGTCTAAAGCAGTCTGGAGCTGCTGTTTAGCCACTGCCCTGCCCTGGTCCTGCACCTCGCCTGACCGTAGTCTGCAGATCTGCGGAAGATGAGGGACAACCTCATCCAGGAGCCCAACAGGGCGTGAGAAAAATGTGCCATGAGGATGGCCAAACTGGCCTGACGAAAGCCGAGAGGACACAGCATAGACTTTTCGCCCGCATAATCCAATTTCTTGATTCCTTGTCGGGAGGTTTGTCCACATCCCTGGCGCTCCGCACGCCGGAAAACGCTGTCGGTAACCAACCTCGCCGAGGGGTGTTCAAAACCGACAGGAACTGGGGACCACATACTTCCTGGCCAATCCAAAGGCGAGGGCAGGAAGCAGGACGCCGCAAAGTTCCAAGGCCGGACCCACTATGGCTTTGGCCACCGGAAAGGCCCGTAGGGAGAATCCCTCGGTCCAGAATCTCCGTGAGGGGATACCTGGCCCATTTAGAAATGGGTTCGAGCTTCATCCCGGTGGACTCCGAGATGAGTCGAAGCAACCCTAAGAAGGACGAAGGGCTATTGTCCATTGACTGTCCTCCCGAGGACTCCAAGTCCATGCGCTTGGAGAAGAGGGAGGAACCATCATCGGACTCAGAAGAGTCCTCAAAGAGCTGCCTCGGCCCTGAGCCACCCTCCACCTGCCAAGGTTTATCGGGAGTGAGGGTGACCGACAGCCTATGGGCAAACCCAAAGCCGATCGAGAATTTTTGGGTCGGAGCCCCAACTAATGGCTGGGGCGGAGGTTCCACCAGAATCGTGTGGGCTGTTGAATTGGTCAACAACCGCCTGAGAACAGGCTCCTCGACTACAACGAGGGGTTGTTTCGCTGCTCGGTGACAGCCACTTAATGGCCGGAAGAACGACTGGGTCGGCTTATTCCCGGTCAAAGGGAGCTGTTGCCACATAGGTTCCTCGACCGACGCAACTTGCGCCGCTTCCCCTCGCCGAGGAAGAGGAAGAGCGGCAGCGCGCTGCCGGGTGCCAAGATCCGAGACCGCCATGACGGGCGGGATCGGTTGGACCGCGAGGATGTCGAGACCGAGACCGAGAGTCTCGACTAGGCTGAGGAAGGCGGAGAAGTGTCGGAAATCGGCACCCCTCGCTCCGGACGATCCCATCAAGGCTCCGAACCGGCACAGACTTTCCCAAGAGCGCCGACGGAGACTTACTTCTGCTCTTTTGGACCTGGGAAAAGGTCCCGAAGTTGGGACCTCACCTTGGTCGAGAGGGTCAGACAAAGCTCCTTAAAAGAAGCCGAGCACGAGGCACTGAGAGAGAGAGCGGACAAATGCCACAGCCGAGGTAGAAGCGGCCCGCTTCTCTTCGAGGGCGCATCATCTGTTTAGCTGATCCGCCGAAGCTCGCCGCCGCGACACCGCCAATCGGCCTCTTTAGATTTCACCGTGGAATTCTTCTCGGGCGCCCAGTTGTAATCGGGCAGCACGGTCTTCAAGGACGTAGGCCGAAAAGGAAGAGCACAAGTCGCAGGCCTGCGGGTCGTGCTCAAGGCCCAGGCAGTAGACGCACGTGGAGTGCGGATCCGTCCTAGACATCTTCTGCCCGCAAGGGCACCTCCGAAAACCGGGAGTCGATTTGTCCATCGCAGCCGCGAGGAGAAGAAGACCGAAGTCTTTTAGCAAAAACTTTTAATTTCGAACTTTTCGAAGAATTAGGAACCAGTCTTAAACGCAACGCGTTAAGGAGGGAACCTGAGCTTCCAAGCGGTAAGGAAGATCTGACGTCATGGGGCGGAGCCGAGAGTTTTACCACCCAGGTGGGTGGGAGGAGCCAGCTTGAAGACCTACCGGCAAGATTTAAAGCGGCAAGGAACCTGCCAATAAGTGTGGATGAACAACATATCCATGTCCCTAGAACTGCTGTTTCCAGAATGTTCACGTTCCCAGAGTTCTACGCTGAGGTTTACAGGGCACGGCAAATATGGCACTGGCAAGTTTGGCACAGAAAAGTTCACACAAAAATTAAAATAGACGGAAATTTGGTCACACATTTCACTGGAGTGGTGATCCACGGCGGCATGGTGTTCTGATAGTAAATCCACATTTAAACCGAAATTTCACTAGACTGGTGATCCATGGCGGCGTGGTGTTGTAATTAAGCAATATACCACAAGAGGATGTGTGTGATGCCAGGATTTACTCATGCCTGGTGTGTTTGGTCACTAGGCGGCATCACCCACACCCTCGACTGGCATATTGCGATTATACAATGCTCCCCTGTATGTTTTGTTTGGAAAAAATAAGAAAAAATTACTTTGTTTAGATTTTTTATTAAAATTATTGTTACACCTGAAACAAATAGTCCTTGGTTGCTAGGGATGTGCATGCACAGTGTGATATTCCCAGCCCTGATGCTTTCTCTGGCACCGGAAAGCTTGTTCATTGTACAGGACGGTAGTAGTTTAGCAGTTGGTTTATGGCTGTTTCACTATTTAACTATAGACTACTGCTTCTTTAGCTGATATGCAGCATGTGCGGGACCATATGTTGCTGTGGCAGTTTCAGTCATTCCCCGGCTCTTTTCAAGCGGCTGTAACCAGGGAAGTCTCGGATGTAAGTACTTCTGAAAAGATGTGATTGCTTAGTATTTTTTTTCTAATACCAAACTTTGAGGAGACATTGTTAGTTATCATTTGATGGTCGGAGGGGAAGGGGCGTTGAACTTTTTAGCCAGCTAGCTGCTGTCCATTTAGAGTTAAAAAAAAAAAAGTTGTTGTCCCCCCCAATTTTCATGCCCTTTGCTTCTACCCTCGGACTGCTGGAGTGGGTGAGGTCAGAGGGTGCTAACGTGCAATTTCAACTGTGGAGCCAGCATCTTCATCATCCGGGGGTCCAGATAATGTTTAGGACTGGGAAGTATTTACTGCTAGCTGCTTTCACCTGGTAGAATTTTCATCTACATGGTAGTAATACCATGCACTGACATGTCTTGGACCTCCATCTCTAAAAAAGGTCATAGTTCCACTGTGTGTCTGCAACCACTGATCCTTTTTCTCCGATACCAGTGTGAAGTCTTGAGATACTTTCCCACTGCCATGAAGAGCCGTGACCCTATTTTTAACATTTTATGTTGCAACTGCCCTTCTTGCCATCCATTGCACAACTCCTCAAACCGTCTCCTGTATGTACGCAACCGACACCTATGCTGTTTTCAGACCCCACCTCTGCTGCTGACAGTCTGTTTGTATGTGGATCCATGGTTAGTAGCTCTTAATGCTGCTGCCAGTTTTGTGCATATGTACCAACATACTGTAAATATACTGTGTGGGAAACAAATTCCTAAAATAAGAAAGTGGGAGTAAATCATGCAAAACTGGTAGTACAATGCTCCTTTACTCCCCTTATCTGTTCCTGAAAAGGGGGGGATGGACAGGGTTTCAGGATACTGCAGGGTGACTCCCCACCGCCACCACCGCCACAGCTACAGGGAGACATGACTGGGATGCAAACCACTTATGTAGAGGGGAGACTAAACAGTCTCCCCATCCATCCTGTTCTCCATCCACATAAGAAGAGAAGGCTACGAATCCCTGAGTAGGGTAGTTATTTTGTTCCCTTGTCCTGCTCTCATTTGTTTTCCATCCTATTGTGCTCTCCGGTTCCTGCTGGGGAGCTGCCTGAGCAGCAACACGCAGTGCTGTTAAACTCTATCTCTGCAGTAAATAACAAAACAAGCTCTTTTGTGGGTAGGGTCAAAAATCTGGAATGCAGTCCTTAGAAGTCTCGGAAAGTGAACAACTGCCCCAGTCAGGAACAGAATACATCCCCTACATGTGACAAAAATGTATTTTTTAACATACCCCAACTGTTCAGTTTTGATATATTTAAAGTATATGGAACAGTCGGAAACTCTGTGATGTATAGGAGACACAATCCATTTTTAACAGGGAAGGCACACTGAGCTATGACAGCTTGTTTCCAGTTATGTCCTGCGGGATGGGTTACATAAACCTTTTTATCGACAGGGAGAAGTTGACTGTGACACCGGGGAGCCGGCCCTATTCTTCTTTGAAGAGTACCATGGGATCTGTTGATCATATGTGTCAAATGTATATAATTTATTTCTCTTTAAGCTCTCACTCCACATGTGCTTTTCAATATTTGAAAATTAAGCACTTAATACATTGGAGTTAGCATACCGAAGAGGCAGTTTAAAGGAGACTAGCACATAGGAACTGTAAAAAAATGCTTTGAGACAAAACATATACAAATTGTTTGTTTTCTTGTTCATCTCTGTAAACCACATTCCTACTCTAAAGCCTGAATCCAGGACCAAAGCATCATAGGTATGCAAATCCTTGTGCAAGTAGGCTGACAAGGCTTTGCCAGAACAGACATTGCCTTTTAAACCAGCTTCTACTGTACATCTGCTCCAGTATAGGTAGAGAATAACAAACTACTACACGCTTTTGTCCTGTTGGGATTCCTCGGTCCATCTGCACACTTGGACAACTATCATGCAAAATGGCTGCTTCAGAGCATACAAGTTAATTGCAGTACACAAAAAAGGTCAATGTTGGTACAGTACTTGCCATATGTGGTATAATATATACAGACTCAGAAGACACATGAACCACAATAACAGAGCTCTTTGGCTGTGCACAATACCGAAAAACAGCACAGGAACAAGCATGGAAGGTGGTGCACTCACCTTCCTATTGCTGCCTTGCAAACACGTTGTCACACTGCAGTTGTACACCTTAGTGTTTCTGCTGCTAGTTTTGGATTTAATAAAACTATTTGCTCTGAACTGAATAATCGGCCCTCTATTACTGACCAGATAGGAGGTGCGCAGCTTGCTTATTCCTGTGTACAGAATCAGTAACCGGATAATGTAGTGTGACCTGTTGGTTAAAGTTGCGGGTACAACATGTAAAGAAAGAAGAGCTCAGTTTAAGA
Source organism: Neoceratodus forsteri (assembly GCA_016271365.2). Lineage (NCBI taxonomy): Eukaryota > Metazoa > Chordata > Ceratodontiformes > Ceratodontidae > Neoceratodus > Neoceratodus forsteri. The sequence continues at coordinate 1,040,779,792 of CM057452.1, forward strand.
GTATGGCTAACAGGGAATTTTACTTTAGTTGCCAGCATGGCTAGAGTTGGTGCCTCAGAGGCCAAGGATGCAATACTCGATCCCAGAGTGTGGCATTTACGCTTTCAGATCTGGAATTTATTTTTACAGAAGATGTCTCCCCACTCCCAAGCTGGGGAGGACATTGTGCATGGAGAATTACTACTTTTCTACACGAAGCCTGAATCTTTTTGAGTATGCACACACAAGCGTTGCCTCTCTTCGAGGGACAGTATGAATGCATGCTCATGAGAGTGCGCACGTGATGGCGAGCAAGTACAGCTGCCAACTCTGAAGGCTGCATTACAAGAGATAAGCAAGCACTGTCATTACAGTCTATCAAAGTATGGATACCCAGCGTGGTGGGTGTTCAAGAAAGGAACTGTCCATGACTGGCATACACTGCTGTGCTTCCAAACGGAGGGTTACGCTGCTTATCGATCTCGCTACCCACCTCCAACTCTGTTTCTACCGACTGGGTGATGAAAAGCCCCAGCATTTGCTAATTCATTTACAGAGCATTATCTGGCATCTATCTACTCATTAAGTAAAACGGATTAGCAGTGATTCAAGTGGAGCAGCAAAACCAGGTGACCTTGGAGCTAGGAATCTCTGCCTTGGCTTGGTGTGTGCCTTTGCCTACTCTGCTACAAGTTTCAGAAGCAGTGTACACAGGGGCCTAGTTTGATGTGGGGTTCCTATCCAAAGAAAGGGATATGCAGTTGGGCCACTGATATCTGATGCTGCATGACCCACCCCTTATAGAAATCCCATTGCAGACCCCACGTGCTTTGGGGCCATCTCCACCTATCAGCAGAAGTTACTACCCCTGGGACTTTCACTCATCGGGATGAGGGGAATGCCACGGTGGTAGTTAACTGCAGGAGGACAGCCAAAGTCTGGCAGCTGAAGGAGGCAGTGAGGCAGAGCAGCAGGAAGACATTGCAAGGGTAGTGGAGTAGGTACAGGAGAGAAAATGGGAAGATCAAAAGACAAAAAGAATAAAATGAAAGCATGTTATAAAACCACAGTGCTCCCTAAGGGCCTGCAAAACAGGACTGGCAGCAGCAGTTGGGGTGGTGGTGGGGGCCAAAGTGTGCGATGCAAGTGCAGTGCTACCTGAGGCCATTAAAGTGGGCACAGGGTTTGGCTGTTAAGCAATGTTTAAATTATCAGGATGACCCAGTGCAGCATGTCACCAAACAGTACAGGGATGAGGGTTCATGCCATGAGCCCATCCGCTGCACTGAGCCAGTGGAGTCTCAGGAATGCTGGCGGATTCCAGGGGGAAGGGGTGTTACAGAACAGTAGCAAAAACGGTTAAAGAAAACATAAATGCAATAAGCTAAAGCAGTAAATACATATCAGTGGGTGCAATAACATGATGATGAACACAGGTGTGCAGAAAACAGGCATATACAGCAGCATAACCAGCATAAGAATGTACAGGAGTGTTCATCGGGCATTTGTAACAACTGCAATCGGGCAGAAGGAGGCAATCGCTCATGGGAGTCAGGTGCAGAAGCAGATATGGAAGGTGTGAGCTGGAGATGTGTTTTCAGGGAAGGGGGAGAAAGAATGGATGGGCGGTGGGGGGTTGATCAGAGGGAGGCAAGCTACAGAAGAAGGCAGACTGACCTACAGTTGGTTTTGGCCTATGGAACAGAGAAGGAGTGAAGGTCAGTAGCGCAGAGGGGGTAGGGCACAACAGAAGGGAGCGGAGATAGCAGAGGAGAGACCCAAATTAGAACTTGGATATTAGGCAGGTACTATGTGAGAGATGACAGCCTTCATGAGAGGGGAGTATAAGGAGCAGGGGAGCGTGCACACAGGGCAATTATATGGGCAAGGCACCAGGAGTAGTGGTACAGGGGGTTGCAGTTTGGCAACAGTGGACTTGTAGGCAACATTATAAGACACATCACCAATAGTCAAAGGCAGGGAGGATCATTTTTTTTTTAGTCAGTGTTTTTTTATTGAAACATTTTTCAGTCACACACAACAAACAATTCAGCACACATTACATACATACATACATAGTTACACAAACCACTACACCCGACAGTATTCCACTGTATTTCAACATATTATTAAAACACTGGGCCAGAGTTCATTAGTTATATAGCATGTTCATTTGCTGATGTACAATAAGGCAATGTTAACAAAGCTTCATCTTAGGCCATTTCATGACTCACATTCCTACTCCACCCCTTCCATGGTGGCACTTTCAGTTTTCAGCTACTGGCACTGTGACAAGAGACAGCAGAGAGTGGAGCATTTCCTATTTCTTTCAGTAAATGCCAAACCTGTTATTTGCGCTGGCTATGATTTTTTTCTTTTCTTAAAGCCGCTCCAAGTAGGTTGGAACCCTCTCATCAAGCAAACGCCTCAAAATAATTTTTTAGCCACTCTTGCTATTGGAGCTATGTGGTACTTCTTAGATGATAGGATCTGTGTACCATAATGGCTTATCAGCCAGATTTTGGTGGCCAAGGTGGACTCCAGACTTAGTAAAGGGTCTATCCTGTCTTTTATTGTGTCCCATAGGGGTTCAGCCTTTGAACATTCCCACATTATATGATACAGGTTGCCACTTTACTCTCCGCACCTAGTGCACTTATCCTGCCCTAACTTTTCTCATTTTGCACAACTTTCATGGTGTAAAATACAGACTGTGCAGGATCTTAAACTGCATGGGGTGGATATTTTCAGTTTTTATGAATTGTATAAGTCGGTCACGATATTTCACATAGAAACATAGAATTTGATGGCAGATAAGGACCACTTGGCCCACCCAGTCTGCCCATTTCCCTACCTGATGGATAAGCTGCAGATCCTAGTTAACCAGCAGACTACTTCTTCCTACCCCCACCCCCTAGAATTGCCTTATGACTGTCCCATGCATGCTTGAATTCCACCACTGTTTTTGACTCCACAACCTCCTCTGGAAGGCTGTTCCATACATCCACAACCCCTCTGTGAAAAAAATACTTCCTTAAATTACCTCTCGAGCCGCCCCTCTATCTTCAAATTGTGCCCCTTGTTCTTGCACACCTCTTTTTTGAAAGATGCTACCCTCTTGGACTTTGTTGATTCCCTTGAGGTACTTGAAAGTTTTTATCATGTCCCCCCTCTCCCTCCTTTCCTCGAGGCTATACATATTAAGCTCCTTAAGTCTCTCTTCATATGTCTTCCGGTGCAGACCCTGCACCATTTTAGTTGCCCTCCTCTGGACAGCTTCCATCCTGTCTATGTCTTTGAGGAGATTGGGTCTCCAGAACTGCACGCAGTACTCAGATGGGGTCTCACCAGCTGTCTGTACAGAAGGATAATAACTTGTTTTCTACTGGTGATGCCTCTCCTGCATCCCAGTATCCCCCAGCCCTCCTTGCTGCCCTCTCACATTGCTTGCCCACCTTTAGGTCATCTGATATGACTACCCCAGGTCCCTTTCCATTTTTGTTGTTGTTAGTATCTCACCCCTATTGTGTACTCTTCCCTGGGTTTTGTTTCCCAGGTGCATTACCTTGCACTTCTTAGCATTGAATCTAAGCTGCCATACATTTGACCATTCCTCTAACCTTGCCAAGTCCCTTCTCATCCTTTCCACCCGCCTTGTGCATCAACTCTGTTGCAGATCTTTGTGTCATCTGCAAAGAGACATACTTTTCCTTCCAGTCCCTCTGCAATGTCGCTTATAAGACATTGAAGAGGACCGTCCTAATACTGAACCCTGTGGTACCCACTGCTAACCCCCTTTTTTCAGAGTGGACTCCATTTACTATTACTCTCTGTGTCCTATTCTCCAGCCAATTCTTTACCCAGGCTGTCATCTTGGGACCCACTCCCAGGCTGGCTAACTTGTATATTAATCTTTGTGTGGGACTGTGTCAAATGCCTTGCTAAAGTCTAGGTAGGCCATGTCCACAGCCCTCCCTGATCAACTACTTTGGTCACCCAGTCAAAGAAATCTATCAGATTTGTCTGGCATGACCTTCCGCTGTGAATCCATGCTGCCTTGGGTCCTGTGCCTCTGGCCTCTAGATATTTAACAGTTCTTTCCTTCAGAAGTGTTCCATCATTTTCCCTACCACTGAGGTTAAACTAACAGGTCTGTAGTTTCCTGCTTCTGCCTTGCTCCACTTTTGTAAAGAGGAATCACATCTGCCCTCCTTCAGTCCTCAGGTACCACCCATCCTCCCATGATTTGTTAAAGAGGGTAGTCAGTGGTGTCACTAGTTCTATCCTTAGTTCTTTTAGAATTCTGGGATGAATCCCATCAGGCCCCATTGCTTTGTCCACCTTCAGTTTTAAGAGCTCTTTCAGAACTCTTTCTTCTGTAAATGGGCTGGTATCAACTTCTGTATCCAGAGTGTTTCTACTGTTTGTTTTAGGTACCTCCCTCTTCTTTTGTAAATACTGAGCAAAATATTTGTTTAGTATCTCTGCCTTTTCACAGTCACCCTCTGCCCACCTCCTCCTCCCCTTTATTAAGCCTCACTATCCCTCCCTTGGTCTTCCTTCGCTCCCTGATGTACCTATAAAAGGTTTTATCCCCCTTCTTAACTGAGTTGGCTATCTTTTCCTCGGTTTGGGCCTTTGCTGTTCTGACTGCCTTTCAGCTTCCTTTTGCTTTAACTGATACAGTTCTCTGTCCTGTTCCTTCTGTGATTCCTTGTACTTCCTGAATGCTTTCTTTTTCTCTTGAACCTTCACTGCCACTTCCTTTGAGAACCATAGTGGTTTCTTACCTCGTTCGTTTTGTTTATTTGCTTTACACAAAGGCTTGTTACCCTTGATGGCAGTTTTTATTATTCCCATTGTTCTTCCACCCTCCTTCCTGCCCATTTGCTAGTGCATTCCTTAGGCACTCACCCATTTTGGCAAAGTCAGCCCTCCTAAAATCCAGTACCTTTGTCTTTGTATGGCTTGACTCTATTGCTGTGTTTATTGTGAACCATACTGTTCAATGGTCGCTAGTTCCCAGATGGCTACGCACTTCTACATCTGTGATCCTCTCTTCATCTCCATTTGAGAGAACCAGGTCTAAGATTGCTCCCTCTCGAATGGGCTCCAATACTAGTTGTCTAAGGCATGCCCCCTGTAGGGCATCTAGAATAACCCCACTCTTAGAAGTGGCTGCTGCAACTGCACTCCAGTTAACATCTGGCATATTCAGATCACCATCAGCAATATCTCCCCTTTATCTGCCATTCTAAGTATACTTTCTATCATTTCCTTGTCCATTTCCTCCCCCTGAGAGGGGGGTCTGTATACAACCCCTGTGCGGATTGTGGTGCCATTGCCTGCCTCCAAATTGACCCACAGTGCTTCTTCTCCTCCCTGTTTACCCTTTTTGTTCTGTTGCTTTGATTTCTTCTCTTATGTAGAGAGCTACTCCTCCTCTTTACCCTCCCTGTCCCTCCTGTAGATAGTGTATCCTGGTATGTTTATGTCCCAGTCATGGTTCTGTGTGTACCATGTTTCTGTGACTGCCACAATATCCAGATCTTCCTCCTCCATCAAGGCCACTGATTCAGGAAGCTTGTTACCCAGACTACGGGCATTGGTACTCATTGCTCTCCATTTTTGATGGCTTTACCTTCTGTAGCGCAACCCCACTGACCTTTCTACCGTGGTCTTTTCTCATTTAGTACCCTGTTTTGTAGGGGAGGCTGGGTTTTCCTTCTGCTTATCAGTGCTTCCCCCCTTGACCAGTTTAAAGGCTTGCCAATGAAGCATTTAAACCGATTGCCCAAAAAACTTGTTCCCTTCCTGGACAGATGCAGACCATCCTGCCAGTATAGGCTGGTGTCCCTCCAGGTGGACCCCAGTCCCCAATGAAGCCAAACCCCTGTGCTCCACACCATTTCTTCAACCATTTGTTAAACTGCATGGTGCAAAGTACCCTCGCCTCACTCATGCCACTGACAGGCAGCATCTCTGAGAAGGATACTGTGTGTGCTACTTGTCTTAAGCCCCTCCCCAACTCTACAAAGTCCTTTTGCACTGCTCTAATCTCATGATGAGCCAAGTCATTTGTCCCTAGGTGGACTTCCCACTTCCAATTGAAGCTTTCTTCTCGGAAGGTTTGTGTCCAATCCCTTTGGGACAGCATGATCTCTTCCAGGCTAAGGAAGAGACGGATACAGGCTTTGGTTCTGTGTAGCGCACCAAGCTTTGGTTGGAGCTTGCCATGGATAGCATCAATATGGACCAAGAAGCCAAGGTTGCTGTCAAACTCAGACATTTTCCAAGTCAGAGCATTCCAGACTCAAGAAGACTGGGAAAGTCTGGAATACCAGTCAGATGCTACATGGTGCCAGAAGTCAAATAGATTGTCTTTCTGGCATTCAATGCAAGCTAACTGGTATAGCCAGTGCTGGACACTTAAAATCACACATGAGCTGTGCAGCCAGGTCAGTGGCAGAAGGGCCAGACTGAGTTCACTGATAAACCAAGAATGCAGGCTGAGTCTTTGGCATCTGTGTTCATCCACACCTAGTATAACATAAAAAACATTAAGAATACGTCTGTCATACAATACATAAAGACCATTCTGTATAATCATAGATTGAGTCAATCATAGCAATCACATTCTCATGGATTCTGAGTTTGTAATGTAGTGATGTATTTAAAAGTCAATCACATTCTCATGGATTCTGAGTTTGTAATGTAGTGATATATTTAAAAGTTTGAAAACTAGACGTCCCGGTGCACAGGTTGATGACCTAGGTTCAAAAGTGGATCTGAGACACCAGAGACCAGTTTGGGGGCAATGCGCCAGAGACCTAGCAGAGGCTGTGTGATAAAACAGATGGGAGGCCCAGAAGGGTGAGGGACTTCAGCAGACATTTTGCATCACTGCATGGCAATGCCTCACAAATTGACAAAAAGACAAAAAAAAAAAAAAAAAGGAAAAAAAATGCCCTCCTGCAGGTCTGGCATCCTCAACTGGGCACCATCTGGGCCCTGGTTTGGGGGTGGGCAAGAACAAGCCCCTCCCCCCGCCAGGATAATGTCGTGGGGGAACAAGGTAAGTAATAGGGGTGGTGGTTAATTGGAATATGAGGGCTGTAAGTAAAATTTTATTTCTTAAGCGCCTTTCAGGTACCAAGGCGCTGTACAATAAGATGAACAGACAAAATAATCAAAAATAAACATACATTTAAAAATTTTTAAAAGCCGTCGGAAAAAGCCTGGTAAAACAAATAAGTTTTGAGCTCAGCTTTAAAACTCGAGACGGTCAGGCATTCCCTTATCCAGAAGGGGGGCCAGACAGGTGCTGCAAGAAAAGGAGGATAAACACTAAGTAAAAAAAAAGTGTTAAAACTGGTATTGGAGTATGGAACAAACCAACAGAACACACATTTAACCAGTATTGTCCTGAGTTTGCAAAGCTTCTCTTGCCATCCTTAAGTTTACATTATATTTGCAGATGCAAATAGCACAGTTTCATCCGCATACATGTGAATGTATGAGAAGCCACATGCCATTGGCAGGTCATTCAGAATAATTGAGACTAGGATAGGGCCAATGATGGAGCCATGGGAAACAACTGACCCAATGGGAGAGGTGGATGGAGAGGGGGGGGGCTTCCATGAAGAGGGACTGGGATTGGTTTCTTAAACAAGAGTATTTGACTTCAGGTTCAGATAGTATGGCACAAGTAAGCTTGACCAGTAGGATGGGGTGGGCAACAGTGCTGAAAAGCTTTAGCTAGGTTGACAAAGATTATTTATTTGGTTGATTTACCAGCTAAGACCACTGGCACAGCAATGCCTTTTAGAGGGTCAACCCAGAGGTCAATAATTTATACAAAGACATACAATTAATAATATGTAATGTTACAAAATACATACATCTACATATTATAAAAATAGTTACAAGAGAACTGCTCAGAAAAATATTTCTCCACTCCTGAAATAAAAAATGGCCACATTTAACAATTGCTTGTAAAATATCAGGTAGATTGTTTCAGTTTCTTATAGCGCTAAATAAAAAGGACCTTTGTCCACTGCTAGTATGATGAGAGGAACCGACAATGCTAGTATGCTTGAGAGGAACTGACAACTTGGGCTATGACATGGGAAACTGAGTTGGAGAGCTGGAAAGAGAGTGCACTACACCCTTCAGAATTTAGAAGGGTAGTTAATATTTTTCTAGAAATTTGAGTCAAAGTATTCCGATTTGGCCAGCCAGGTAAATTTGGTGTAGGCATTCCAGAATTGTGTGTGCCTCACTAAGTCCACTGGTCTCAGTGGCTTTATGAAGGTGCTAAAAGGTGTGTCCAGCATGAAGGTACAAGAGAAGCTAGCCAAGATCCAGGGAGATGGCATGCTCTACACAATACCTATGCAGCAGCTCCTGTTTTCCAGTACTGAGTTTGTATTCTAACTGTAGAAGCGGCGAATCTCAACCAGCCACAACGCTACAAGCTACAGCTGATTTGGGACTTTGATGGACTGCCTGGTGAGCCAATTTGTGAGCTGCAGAGGGTGGGGCTTGAACTTTAAAAGTTCGCTGTTTGTATGTTTCCGATTTCATCTGAGGGGTGAATTCTATCTACTAGCCCCTTACGTTTTACATACGGCAGCTCTCGCTACCAGAAATGAGACTCTTTACCAGTCTTTGCCATACCTATGCAGCAGCTCCTGTTTTCCAGTACTGAGTTTGCATTCTAACTGTAGAAGCGGCGAATTTCAACCAGCCACAACGCTACAAGCTACTGCTGATTTGGGACTTTGATGGACTGCCTGGTGAGCCAATTGTGAGAGCTGCAGAGGTGGGGCTTGAACTTTAAAAGTTTGCGTTGTTTCACTGCGCGAGTGTGTGAACGCGCGAGCGTGTGAGTGGCACGAGCGCCACTCCGAGTTGAAAAAAGAACTCTATATAGGGATTTGTTAAGGTAAATAAATAATTAGGATATTTTATGTTTGGATACCTTTGCTCCGGTTCTGCAGGCAGGTGTATAATAAGTGTCTAGTGAGGAAGTCGGTGGTGGTATTCTGCCTGCAAAACAGGTGCAAACATTCCAGTGAATATTGTTTTTATTTTTTCGTCTATTTTTCCTTTTCTTTTTTTTTTAAATTTTATTGGTAAACGTATTTAGTAAAAATGTTAGGATTTGTAATCCTGGGTCTGATTTTTGCAGGTGCTATATTTAGTGAATCAGACCTAGGAAAAACTAAAACTGTTTGGCCAATCATTATCCAAGCCCATCTTTGTCAAGAAGGGCGTATATTTTTAAACAGAAGAAACACTTTTACAAATTGTTGGAACAAGTATATACGAGTAGGTACTAAACTCAAGGGGATACCTCCAAGTTTCAACAAGACACCTGATAGTTTTAGGGATGTATGTTATCTGGTCCTAATTTTGGGGGGTGATGTTGAATTGAATCCAGGACCTAATGTTTTCCATGGAATAAAAATCCTACATGACAATGCTCGTAGTATATCCAAAAAGGCTGATCTACTGGCAACCATTATTGATTCTCAGAATCCATGTATACTGGGTCTAGGTGAAACCTGGCTTAATGAAAAAATCAGTACAACCGAAATGAGTGCGTCAGCATATCAGACTTTTAGGCAAGATAGAAAAGGTAAAGGGGGAAGGGTTATGTGTTTTGTCAAAAATGCATTGGGGTATGTTGAAATAATGATGGCTGGAAGTGAGGGGAACATAGATTATTTAGTTATTTCGGTTGTCCATCGAAATTTAGCTGTAGCTGTGGTTTATTCACCACCCCCCCCCCGGACAAAATTAAATACTATAGAGGGGATTTTACATAAAATAGGGGACTGTGTAAAAGACAAACCTATCGTTTTGTTAGGGGATTTTAACTGTGATTGGGCAAACGATAGGGGTAAACAATTAAGGAGATCACAACTGAGATGGGTCTTTTCAGTTGATTGATGTGCCTACGCAGATATACATCCACAACAGAAAAGGATCTATATTGGACTTAATTCTTGTTTCTCAATCTCTTCAAATTAAAGATCAGAATTTTGTCTCCTCATTTTAGTGATCATAATCCTGTTTGGACTGTTCTCACTATTCATCCTAAAGGAGGGTCAGCTGAACAATTGAAACAAATCTGGTCTCGTGACATGAGGCACTTTTCAGAACCCCTTTTTTGGAGAGTATTAGATCAGAAAGGTGGGAGGTGCCTGCTAATACCAGACTTGGACCTTAGTATTGGATACTTTACGATACCTTCAAAAATTTGTAATTTCCATGCTCCTAAAATAACAAAAAATATAGTGATTTACCTAAATTTCCGTGGATAACAGATAAACTGCAAAAACTAATTAGACTTAAAACAGAATTTGGAGAAAGGCTAAAAAGACTAAAAAAAGCTATGATTGGGAGTTATTTAAAACTAAAAGAAATGAGTGTCGAAAATTAACAAGAAGGGCAAAAACATCCTATTATCGTAGTAAATTAAATCATAATACTAACCCTAAAACATTTTGGACTACTATAAAAAATCTGTCAAACCCTGGAGGGCATGGATCACAAGAAAAATTAAAACTGAGAATAAACAAAACTATAATAGAAGATCCAGAGGAGGTGTTGAACATCTTAAATGATTACTTTGTTGACCTTCCTACATTAGGACTAACAGGAGATAGACCAATAATAACTGATGTTAAGCGTGAAGAATATTATCTAACACATCCTCCTTTAGATTTAAAAATAACATTATCTGAAGTTACTAAGGAACTATCAAGAATAAATCCACACAAATCACCAGGACTGGATAAACTGGAAGGTCGTTTTGAAAACAGCCGCTCCGTATATAGCACAAACAATCTCAGCAATATTTAATTGGAGCTTACAGGAAAGGCATTTTCCTACTTTATGGAAAACAGGGAAGATAATACCTATCTACAAGACCGGAGATAAAACATCTCCCAATAATTATCGTCCCATTGCTGTTTTGCCAGTTCTGTCCAAATGTTTGGAGAGACTGGTAAATCAGCAAATGGGAGAATATTTGGAAAAATATGATCTACTAACGAAATATCAGTCAGGCTTTAGAAAGGGTTTCTCAACTACGTCGGCTTTGGTTGAATTTAATTATCTGATCTGTACATCTTTGAACAATGGTAAGGATACAGCAGCAATATATATTGATTTATCAAAAGCATTTGACTTGGTGAGCCACCCCATTCTTTTTGAGAGGTTGATTGTTCTGGGTTTCTCTGGGGATCCACTAACATGGTTTATGTCATATTTGACTGACTGTTTCAGAGAGTTCAGTTGCAGAGTTATCTTTCAAACCCTCAGACTGTCAAAGGGAGTCCCTCAGGGGTCCATTTTGGGACCCTATTATTTTGATATTCAATAATGATTTACCATCTGTGATTCAGCATACAGACTTAAGGATATCGTGGATGATACTGTTTTGGTGGCCTCTGGAAATAACTTGGTGGATCTCCAGAGAAACCCACAGACTGACTTTACCAGGGTACAGGAGTGGTTCGCCAAGTCCCAACTAATAATGAATGTAAATAAGACTAAGTTGATGTTTTTTGGTGCTGATAGACAGCTTAGATATTCTGATGTACAGATCACATCTTTGAACCAAACCAAAATAGAACAACTTGCAAATTACTGTTATTTGGGAGTTAATATTGATTCTTTATTAACTTTCAAAAGTCATATTGAGTCTGTTATCATCAAAACACATAAAAAGTTAGGTGCTTTAAAGAGAACTACAAAAAGTTTGAGATTACAGGACAGGAAACTGATTGCAAAACAGCTCATACTCCCCGTGATTAAATATGGAGAGGTTATATATAGAGCTGCAACTAAACAACTTTTGAGTAAATTAGATAAGTTACAGTACAGGGTAGCTAGATATGTCCTACGTTGTAATTTTAGGACTCATCATTGTGGTCTTTTAATTAAGTTAAATTGGTTGTCTCTTGACTTGGAATACAGGAACAGTTGGTCCTTATTTATTTATAAATATAGGCCAATTTATTTAAAACACAACATAGCTAAAATATTAGCAGACAAAAATCCGGCCCTCAGAAGACATTCAGTCAGAACCTTGTACCAAAACAGAATTGATCCAGATAAGCGAAAAAATCAATTTGGGGACAGAACACTAGTTTCACAAGCATCAGCATGTTGGAATACACTCCCTCCTTCACTGCGACCTGAGAAAACTGTTAAAAAATTTCTTAAGGGGCTAAAGATGTATCAGGTTTTTTTATGTACATGTGTGTGATATTGTTGTTGTCCTACAATTTTGTTGTTGTGTGTTGTGTGTGTGTGTTCTTACTTAAAGTATGTATTTGACTGTTTGTCTATAACTGGTGTGATTATGTGAAACTTGGAAATTTTGCACAGGACTGTCTTGAAAACTGGACAGTATTATCCAAACGACATGTACTTTTCTCTGTATAAAAATAAAGTTTTTTACTACTTACTACTACAAGCCTTCATAGGGAAGCATGCTTGTCTCAATCTGGGGAAATCAGATTTGAAATTAGACAGGGCATCATCAGCATGAAAACATGTAGTGATGAATGACCAATAATGTATTAACCAAAGACTGGGAGTCTGCTACAGACTGGTAGGACATTGGGCACTACCAGATCCTAAGTGCAGGGCCCTGGACAGTCTTGGCTAGTGGAAAGCCACCCCTGGGGAACAATCCCACTTTAGGATGTCCATCAGGGGGTAGGTCTTGTGTTTCTGGACCTCTTTCAAGGGGGGCATTCAGGGTAGCGGACATGTGCTGCAGAAGGGCAGCAATGGAGGTCAACTCCCCTATGGTGGACCCATGTCTGCAGAGTCAACATCCACTCAACCAAAAGGAGGATGTCATGAAAAACTTGCCCTTTGTATTGGAGTATCTGTCACCAAACAAGCGACAAGGCCTCTTCTTGGGGGTTTGGACCATCCTAACATCAGGGCTGACCACCACTGACAGGATATCAGGCAACCCGATATCTGACAGAGTCCTTTGAGGAGGGTGCTGGTGGAGCTGCAGGGGCTCCACATTGATTAGTCAAGCAGGAGGGACCACCAGTAGTGGACCCACCAGATGTGGCCCAGGGGCGCAAACACCAAAGATGGAGCCAGCAGGACTGGTAATATCAACCTATCCCATGCCCGGCCTGTCATGGCCAACTGTTGCCAGAGGAGGTCCTCATAACTCCTCCACAGTTGACACCCTTGATAGTTGTTCAAGGAAGAGGTTGAACTGAATGGGTGTCTTTATAAATGTCAACCAGAGTGGGACAGAGATCTAACCTGGATCTTGATCGTGACCTCTTCAAGGCTGACTAAATTCTAATGGCTGTACCATATAGACCACTTGCTGAGGTAGTTTAACTATGATGGGAAGCACTGCGGTTGGCACCCACCTTGGGGCCACTCATGGAGGCTGCTCTGGGGTCATTCTGACTGGGGTCACCAGCAAAGTCCACTTTCCATTCAGGGAGGGCCCGGTCAAAACTGGAGTCTCGTAAAGTGATGAAGCTTTGTACACCTCTGACTCCTAGTAAACTGGCTAGAGAAGAATGTCAGCCTGCTCAGATCAGTGTCAACCAGAGTCTATGTCGGCTGCTGCATCAGAGGCACAGTGGAAGCACGGACAAATCCCTTGACTGGTGTAAATGCGACCAAAGTCAACCAGTTGGGGGGACTCAAAAGACTGGTAAGAGCAGGAATGCTCCCTCTCCAGTGATCAATGGCTAAAGCTTTTTGTGTTTGCTTGCATCATGAACAGCCAGGTACATTTTTTTTTTTTTTTTTTTTTTTTTATTTATTTCAGTCTAGGATTAACACCTTTGAGCCAAAGGCTCATTTACAAAGGCTCAAAGTCACACATAGTACAGAACAGAATAAACAGTAACAACAGTAAATATACAGAAATACATAAGAGTACATAGGATAACATGAATTCAATGTTACATAGCATACATAAAAAAATAAAACATTTTGTGCTTAATTGTCAAATTACATTTTGGTTGCAGACTGTCATGACATTTAGATAGAAATTTCCCTGTCAGTCCTACATATATAGACAGTCAGTTAAAGTCTGCACAGGTCAGCAGGAGAATTCCAGGGAACTAGTGCTTTTTATATATTTATTTATTCATTCTAGGATCACAAATACCTTTGAGCACCAGGCAGCTCATTTACAAAGGTTCCATATCAGTAGGGAGGGTTACAAACACTTGCAGGGAAACAGACAAGTCGTACAGAATATTTCAGAACAGATGTACATGTGTTTACAGTATAGTATAGGACAATTAAGCTTCAGTTATATACACATTAAGCAAAACCTGATCAGAGGCAGAGGGAAGAAAAGTAGAGGGGGGGAGGAAGAGCTGAGAGGGAGAGGAGCAGGCAGACAACCTTGTGTAAAGTTGCAACTACGATACAGGGAGGAAAGAGTCTTAGAAAGGGGAGGAGAGGGGGAGGGGAGAGGGGCAAGGCAGGGAGGAGGGTGGTGGATGGGGGAGATAATGGGGCGTCAGTGAGGAGGTCCAAGAATGGGGGAGGGGAGATAGACTGAGTGGAGGTCTGAAGAAGGGACCTGAAATTAGGTGGAGCAATCACAGGGTTTTTTCAGTTAGGAGGCGAGTTGGAGCTTATGTTTGAACTCTCTAAGTTTAGGAAGAGTAGCTAGGCTATTGGGAGTCCATTGAACCAGGAAGGCGCTCTGCTTACCAAAGGCACATGCTGTGTGGTCCAGCACCGTGGTACTAGTAGGAGTTCAGTGGATGAGGTGCGCGTATGTTGGGTCTTTGGAGATTTGTGAAGCCGACAACACAGACCCTTCAGCATGAACTCAAGTAGAATCTTTTTAGTGAGAAGGCAGGTGTGGTATTTAATTCTCCCAGACAGATTAAGCCATCAAGTCTGTTTATAGAGATTGCAGGTGTGGGTGAGGTGGGATGCCCCCATTTGGAGTCTACAAGCCTTGTTTAGCACAACAGTGAGCCTTCTGAGAGCAGTATCAGTAGCAGCTCCATAAATGACAAGGCCATAGTCGATAATAGAGAGCACCGAACTGTGAATCGCCAGATTGAGAGCTTCAGGTTTTAGACACTTTCTGAGTCGACAGAGAAGACCTATCCTAGCACTGACAGCTCTGGCTACATTTTTGATGTGGGGTGTATAGGTGAGGTGGCTATCTAGGGTGACCCCAAGGTACTTAAAGTGCTGTATTTGTTCAAGGGGGGCATCTTGGCTATTTCTGATAGTGAGAGCATGTCCGTTGTATCTACTGCAGGCAGAGGAGAACAACAGGACGTTTGTCTTCTTGTAGTTTAGCACTAGTTTCTGTTTGGAGAACCAGTGCTTGATGTCCAGGAAATAATTCTGTAGGTTGCTTTCGAGCACGTGTGGGTCAGGGTAGCTTTCAAAAATGACAGCATCATCCACATAGAGCAGTGTGCGCAGGTGACAGGCATATGATAAATTGTTAATGAAGATGCTGAATAGTAGGGGACTCAGAATTGAGCCCTGGGGTACACCAGACTAAACTGTTTTTTGGTCTGAGATAGCGTTGGAAATCTTCACACATTGTGATCTATCTCCAAGATAGCTTGTAAACCAGGACAGTGAATAGGGGAGAGGCCAGTTAGAGAGAGCTGACTAAGGAGGAGCTGGTGATTAACCGTGTCAAAGGCCTTGGTTAAGTCTATAAAGACTGCCCCCACAAGACTGCCTTGGTCAATAGATTGGTGGATGGAGCTGGTGAGTTCTAGGAAAGCAGTGCTTGGGTGAGGCAAGGCCACCAGAATGTGAGGTTTTGTTGAAGCTGTAATTGAGTGGCAGCCTGAGAGGGCTTTGTCATTGGGGGTGGAGGGTAAGAGGCAAGGGATAGGAGGTGGGGGAGAAATTTGGACTAGAGCGGTCAATGGGTGTGGGCAGTGAAAGGGGAGGTAGTAGTGCAGGTGGAAGGGTGGGGACAATGATGGGGAGGTGGAGGAGAAATGAGAGGATGGGACCGGGAGGGCGGGGGGATAAGTAAAGGTAACTGATTACAATGGGGGTGGAGGGAATGCTAGAGACAGTCCAAATGCTTGAATTAGAGTATTTAGGGCCCTCTTAATTTGTTAGAAAGGGTTAGGTTGTGTTAGGGCACTACATATACAGTGGAAGCTAGGAGTGCTTTGGGACCAGCTTTGAAACTGCTGACCTGCTGCAATCAATAAGGTCAGGGGAGAGATCGTTCAACCACTTGGGGGCTCTATAGGAGAGAGCTCTGTGGACTATTGAGGTGTGCTTAAAGGGAACCACCAGCCCTCCCTTCACAACACTTTGAGTACTGACAGCTGGCTGATTTAGTTTCAATAGACAAGATGTGGATTCAGGTGCCAGCCTGAGCACGGCTTTCTTTGCCAGAAGGCAGGCCTGGTATTGGGCTCTGAGGTGAAGAGGTAACCATCCAGTTGCTTTAGAGAGGTCACAAGTGTGAGACAAGTGGTCTGCTCCCAGGACAAGCCTACATGCTTTATTTAGAAGGGTTTTTTACCCATTTGAGGGCTGTGTCAGTACCTGCACCACAGATTATAAGACCATAGTCTATGGTAGATAGGACTGTGCAGCTTGTGACCATCTTTAGGGCCTCAGATGGCATGTAGTGATGGTGTTAATAGAGAACACCTTGTTTTGCGTTGGCTGTTTTGACTACATGGTCTACATGGGGTGTGAAAGAGAGGGCATTATCCATGTGAACCCCAAGATATTTAAAGGTGTCAGCCTGCTCCAATGTAACCCCCTTGCTACTCTGTACCTCCAGTTTCCAAAATTTCTTTCAATTCTGTGGAACCGTAAAAAGCATGCTCTTGGTTGTTTTTTTTTTTTTTATAATTGAGCAGCAATTTATTATTAGAAAACCAAGTCTCAAGCCTGTGAAAATTTTCTTCCAGTTCATCGGTGATAGAGGATAGGTTATTTCTACTTACTGAGACAACCACATCATCAGCATATAACAAGATGTGCGCTGGGCACACTAAGGGCGCACTAAGTTTGTGAAAAGGCTGAAAAGGAGCGGCCCCAGTATTGAGCCTTGTGGGACTCCTAGATTCACTTCTCTTGGCTCAGAAGGAGTGCCTTTGAGTTTGACACATTGAGCCCTGCCCGAGACGTAGCTCTTGAACCATGTAACCATATCTATGGACAGTTCTACTTAGAGTAGGTATTGTAAGAAGAGCTGATGGTTGACAGTATTGAATGCCTTTGTAATGTCTATAAAAATAGACCCCACTGCTAGACCATCATCAAAGACATTGTAAATTTTGAAGGTGAAGTCAACCAGGGCAGTGATCATGGAGTGGTCTTTACAGAATCCATGTTGCTGGGCACAGAGAAGGTTGTATTTCAACAGGTAAGTTGTGAGCTGTTCAGTGATAATTCACTCGAGGGCTTTAGACAGGGGTGGAAGAATGGAGATGGGTCTGTAGTTAGACAGGTTGGTGGTATCACCTGATTTGAAGACAGGGGTGACATGCGCCTTCTTCCACATGTCTGGGAACACTCCTGACCTTAGTGAGGCATTAAAGACTTTAGTAAGTGGATCCGCCAGTTCATTTACTGAAAGTGCCACCAGCTTCATGTCAGCAAGGTTGCTCCCCATCCTTGTTTCCCTAACATTAGTTTAACATATTTGGTGGTATCATTTCTGGTGAGCTGCTTGAAATAGAAAGGAGGACACAGCCCTTGGCGGAGTGAGTTGAGGTAAGGTAGTTACTAGGAAGTACCGAGTTTAGATCAGTGAAAGCCAGGTTAAAAGCGTTGGCTATGTCACCTGGTTCCTGATGTGTCCCAGTGGCGGTGACTATTAGCCCTGGTTCAGGTTTGGAGGATTTCCCTGTGAGTGATTTTTCACATGTCCTTGAATTCTGTGCAACCCATGAATAGAGTGCCCCGAGGCCTCTCCCACTGGAAACCAAGGCCATGGTGACTGAGGGACCTGCCTATACTGCTTGCCTTCTATTGCTTCAGGATGAGCTGCTGACCCTGTGGCCACCAGAACTGTGGTATATTTGCTGAACAGTATACAAAACAATAGACAGCAAAGGCTGCTAACAATCTACCTCTTTATTACTATCTCACGTCACTCTCCACTATGACATTATCTCACTGAGACGTGCAAGGCATTCTGGCATATGTAATTCACAGGGAATATAACAGTCTTCAGCACAATGCAGTAAACCCTGCTTTACAATAGAGTTGATACCCTTATTTATTTATTTAAAATCTTGGATGCCAATACCTTTGAGTAGCCAAACTCTTTTACAAAGGCTCCACGTCAGCAAGAGTAGGACATAGACAATCAATGGTAAAACAACAGGTAAACAAGTAGAGTAACATCAGGGTTATACACTGAGATAATACACTGTATAGATTGTAATTAAAATACTATTTGGCACTCAATATAATAATAAAAAAAGGGGGGTGGAAGTGTAGAGGTAGTGGAAGTGGGAATTAGGAGGATGGAACAGCACAGCAAGCCTTGTCAAGAAAATAATGGGTTAATAGGTGGGAAGAGCAGAAGGGGGGAGGGGAAAAAGAGGGGGCAGGAATGGGGTATTGGGGGAAAGAAAGTAGAGTGATAGGAGATTGTGGAAATTAAAATGGGATGGAAGAGGGGTAGGAGGGAACAGGGGGATAAGCAAGGCTAATAAGCTGGAGTAGGGTTAAAGTGCAAGGAGGGTCCCATAAATCAGTGGAGGCTATTATGGTAGACAGTCACATGGACAGTTTGCCAGTTGTAGCTGACAGAGCTTGTGTTTAAATGGGCCCAAATGGGGATGACCCTGTGCAGAACGTTGAACCAAACTGGAGCTCTGTATGCGAAAGAACATTGACACTGAGTTGAGCAGCAACTGGGAACATTGAAGACCCGCATTACAGAGCTGCAAGTACGTAGCGGGTTGGAAAAAGGGTTAAGGAGTTTTTGGATCCCGGAAGGTAGTAGTCCTAGGTGAGCTTTCTTAGCTAACAAACAGGTTTGGTATTGTATCCGTCCAGACAATTGAAGCCATCCAGTTTGAGCATAAAGATCACAAGTGTGTGTGTGAAGCGGGGTGCTCCCGTCAGGAGCCCACAGGTTGTATTGAGGGCCACAGTGATCCTACTAAGTGCTGTAGCAGAAGCAGAGCCATATATGACCAGGCCATAGTCTATTAAAGAAACAATGGAGCTGAAAATAGCAGCTCTTAAAGCCTCTGGGGTCAGGCTGTGCTTGTGCCTGTGGAGAAGATCGATCCGTATGTTGAAGCTCGAGCTACATTATCAATGTCTTGCACGTAGGAAAGAGTGTTATCAATGGTGATCAAGATATTTAAAAGTTTTGACCTGTTCAAGGGCAGTACCCATGCAGTTTCTGATAGTCAGTGGTTTGGTTTTATGCTTGTTGTGAGCGCTGTTAAAAAGCATCATTTTGTTTTAATAGTTTAGCACCAACTTATGGGTGCTAAACCACTTTTCCACCTCCTCAAAGCCGAGTTGGAGTTCATGTTGCAGGAGGGTTTGGTTAGAGCTGCCCGTGTAGATTACGGCATCATCCGCGTAGAGCAGGATCTGTACATGACAGGCACTTGGGAGGGTATTCAAAAAAATGCTAAAAAGGAGGAGTCCAAGTATTGATCCCTGAAGCACTCCGGAGTTGACAGGCTTCCGTTCTTAAAGGACACTGGATATCTTCACCTGTTGTGACAGGTCTTCCATGTAACTTTTGAACCAATTGACAGCATCAGCTGATACCCCGGCATCTGACAGATGCATATGTAGCAGTTAATGGTACACTGTATCAAAGGCCTTAGTCAGATCGATGAAGGTAGCACCTACCAGATTACCTTGGTATAATGTTTTATAAATGAAGCCCATGAATTCGAGCAGTGCTGAGGCAGTACTATGGCCTTTACTAAAGCCATGTTGTTGGGGACACTGAATACTGCATTTGTCCAGGTATTCAACCAGCTGATTAGCAATAATAAGTTTGAGAGCTTTTGATAATGGTGGGAGAATGGAGAAGTGCCTATAATTGGTGTGTAGTGCCCTATCACCACTTTTGTGTACTGAGGTAACTAGGGCCAACTTCCACTTGTAGGGGAATTGTCCCAATTTTAATGAAAGGTTCATGATCTTGGTAAGGGGTGTTAGAGTCTCCTCAAGGGTGAGGGCAATTAATTTTAGATCAAGACTGTTGCCACTGAATCTGGACTTCCTGAGTACCTTACATATATATTTTCGAGCCTCGCATTTAAGGACCTCTTTGAAGCAGAAAGGGGGTGGAGAAGCATGGTGCGTTGTGTCAGGGGCCCTGGTGGAGGCAGACACATTGAAAAAAAAAAAAAAAATCAGACGGGAGGACACTGCTAAGGTCCGTAAAGGCATTATTGAAGGTGTTGGCTATAGTCACCTGGTCCAGTGTAGGGGTTCCATCGATGTTGAGCATAGTGGCTGCTCCCTTAGATTAATTTCCCATGATATCCTTTAAGTTGTTCCAGAAGTTTTTACTGTCCTTTCAGGAACACGAGAGCAGTTCCATAAAGTACTGTTTTTTAGCAAGACGGATGGCTCGAAGCATTCATTCCTGGCTGTTTTGTAGGCCTGTATATCACATTGCTTGCCTGTAGCTCTAGCGCCGTGCCCAAGGTGATCCCTGGTCTTCACATGTCCTAGAAGTTCTGTTGTTATCCAAGGGTTACATACCCCTTTAACTTTCCACCTTTTTTGGGTGCGTGAATATTGCAAATGGCATTAAGGCGATTAATAAAGAAATCTAGAGCCTCGTTGATATCATTGGTGGAGTCTAGTTGGGACCAATCCTGCCTATGCAGGTGCGACTTGAGCGTCTCAAGGTGTCCTGGAGTTAGGACCCTGCAGAAGATTACCCTTATAAGAAACAGTATGTAACAAGTTTTAGCTTAGTGCGTCTCTCCTGGTTAAAAAAAAATAAAGTTCAACTTCAACTTTTGTAAAGAAGCTGTGTGCTGACTTGGAGTTATTTCAGCTGAAACACACACACACACACACACACACACTGTTCTTTGTTCTATGTTTCTACATGCTGGTAGGATAGTAGGGTGCATAGGGAGGGGTCTCACCAGCAGAAAGAGGGAGACTGTGTGCAGTTCTGGAGACCACATCTCTGAAAGGACATAGACAGAGTGGAGGCTGTCCAGAGGAGGGCAACTAAAATGGTACAGGGTCTGCATAAAAAGCACTTCAAGGAAAGACTAAAGGACCTCAATATGTACACCCTGGAAGAAAGGAGAGGGGGATATGATAGAGACTGTTTAAATACCTCACTGGGTAAATGAGGTACAGGAAGGAAGTATTTTTCAGAAGAAATGGTGCTCAAGAAAAAGGGGACATGATATGAAGTTGGATTTGGATAGATTCAGGAGAGATGTCAGGAAGTATTTCTTTACAGAAAGAGCGGTGTATTCCTGCAACAGTAGTGGAAAGGAACGGAGGGCGGGAGGAGAGCAGTAAATCAAGTTCTGTCTGTGGCAACAATGTAGGCGGGGGAAAAAAGGCAAACTGTGTGGGCCAAGCGGTCCTTATCTGCCGTCAAATTCTATGTTTCTATGTGTCTTGCATTAAAGGCATTACAAGATAACAACAAATAATGTGTCCTCTAAGCACACTGATATTACAAAAAAAAGTGCTAAACTTCGTCACAAAAGGTAACATTCACATCTCTTCACTGGCATCACAAAGTCAAACCTGTTCATAGTCCGACATTTACAAAACATTAAGAAGCCGACAAGAGCAGTGGCAAAGACATATCCACTTGCTGTACCACCACCTGCCATCAGATTCTATGCGTCTGTGTTTCTAAAAAGACAGGCTGCATCCTTTTTGCCCACACCCAGCATCTTCTCTGATAGAATCACATGACCTGGTAGCAACTTTTGTGCTTGCCTTGGTTACCAATTCAGTTAGAGACAAGGACATCAAAGGGTCTTACACCGAGTACTGCGCAGTCACCTGTGACCAGGTTTGGCTCTTTTAAGGTACCACCCACAGATCAATGGCACTCTGCCAGACACTTCACACAAATAAATGACCAGTTGTGGGGCACTGGGGCAAGCAGGATTCCAACAGCAGCATCATCATAGCTAAAGAAGCCCCACCTACAGCAAAAGGTTTCTGACAATACAAAATCCTAAACAGGAGCCGGCCCGGTGGCACTGAGGGTTGAGGTGCCTGACGCCACACCTCGCACCACACCGGCGACCCGGGTGCAGGAACGGACTTGGGTTGCCAGGGGTCAGCAGGGGGAAATGAGGATTGAGCATCCCAACGGATGCTCTCCTCCTTCGGGGTGGGTTGCCAGGGGTGCTTTACGCACCTGACGTCCCTAAGGGTCGGTGGGATCACCGGCTTTCAGGGCTCTGGAGGCTCCCTTGGGACGGAGTGAGGGGAGGGGAGGATGCTATAAGGCACTTGGTGGCGATGTGCATCAGCATGTTGTCTACCCGAGCCGGCATCCTCAGGGGAGGAAGGGGTCCACAGAAAAAGCGGAAAACAACCTTGTCAGTCCTAGGTGACGACCGCTCCCTACCCGGCCACCAATCTACAGGCAGACCTCGATGTGCAGGCACTCCTCCTCAGAGGTTGAGGAAAGGTAAGAGCAGACCTTCCTCACCCCACACAGGGGGTTAACCAGGAATCTAGAAATATACACAGGGAGTACCTGGCAGTCTAGGGGCAGACTCTAAGACGATGGCTCAGGGAATTGAGCGGTCTGAAAGAGTGGACGGACGAGGGCAGTCTGGAGGGATAAATAGAAAGTAAAAAAAAAATACTAAATAGGGAGTTAGACAATTTTTTTGGGGGAGGGGGGCGGCTGGCAGAGAATGCAGGATCACAATGCTGTTCTCCCATCGATTACATTTTCCTGTATCTACAATGGGAACTTTTTTTAGGGTGGCACCATAGTAGCCATACAGCTTCTTCTAGCACTCTAGTTCACACTTCCAGTCCCCGAGCTAAAAAAAAAAGCAACATTAAAAAGGAAAAGAAGAGTCCAGACTGGTGGCGTTGAGGTGCTGAACACCACACCTTGCGGCACACTGGCAACCTGAGTTCAGGAGCGAGCTCGGATCGTCAGGGGTCATTGGGGAAGGACAGGATTGAGCATCTGGATGACTGCTCTCCTCTCCTGGGAGGGAGGGGAGTCATAGATCCTGGGCTTTGGTGACTCCTAGCGGTGACTGGGAGTACAGCAGTCCTTGGGATCCTCGCCAGGGGATTGGCTGCAGTGGCCATCCTGTGTGCATGTGGGAGTGCACACGCATGTGCTGGACACATTACATGTCCAAGCCAACAGGAGGGAGGGGGGAGACAAAAAAAGGAAAACGACCCTGGCCCCAGGTAGGTGAAGGTGGGTCCAGTGGCTGGCTCCCACGCCAATGTTGGATCCTTCAGCATGCCTCCGGTGCTCCCTGCGTTCCCTTCTCACTCCACTAGATTGTCAGATAGAGAACTAGAGGAGTCGGCAGTCCCGCCTTGGGGGGCTCAGAGCTGGGGAGGCAGGAGTTGAGTGATCAGAGAAGCGGAGAGGAGGCAGGCCCACACTGGATAGGTAAGGCTGGGGACTTCAGGCAGGGCGGGATAAGGTCGAGCCGTGCAACCACACCGGAGAGAGTCCGGGTGGCCAGTGAGGGGGAGATTAAAGAGACTGTACAAAAAGAAAAAAGAACGAACTGGCAAATGGAGTTGAGTCACACTAGCCAGATATGTTCTGGAGTTTGCCCTGGGCCAGCAATACAGTGATAAGATCAAACAATGTTAGTTCACACTGTATAGAAAAAACAGATTACTCACCTGTAACCGTAGCTCTAGGAATGGTATATGGTTCACATCTACACTCTGGCAGTCTTCTGGAGTAGTCTAATTTTCTGGATTTCTTTAAGCTAAACTCCTCCCACCACCCAGGCAGTATATCCCTGACATCAGATCTTGCATGCTGGAAGCAGGAATCTGTGTGTCACTTGCCAGGAGAGGCTGGGTGGGTTGTGTGGATGTGAACCTTATTCCACTCATGGAACTACAGTTACAGGGGAGTAATTTATTTTTCTAGGGGCACGGATATAGTTCACTATCCACACTCTTGCAGACTTCAAGCAGTCCTCCAAGAGAAGGGAGCAAGGCATGCTCCCCTACTTGGCAAACAGCGACTGGAGAACAGAGGTCCCAAAAGCATGATCCTGGCATGACTCAAGGTCAATACTGTAATGGGAGATGACAGTGTGTGCCGACTTTCAGGTAGCAGCCCTGCAGACTTGCTGAATTGGAATGTCCTATGCAGCAGCCACCAAGGCAGTGGTATGTCTGGTGGAATGAACTCAAAGCCCTACAGGGGATCCCCACCAGACAACCTACAGCAGAGGTTGTTACAGGATGTTGTCTACCTTCAACTGTCTGCTCTGATGCTGGTCTACCAGGCACGGCTTCAGCGTAAGTGACAACAGCTGGCAAGCCTCTCCCTGAGCTCCAGCTGTGTGAGTCACATAATAAGACAGCACTCTCCATGGGTCCAGGATATGAAGCCTGCTACTGGCCTCTGAAGATGGACTGGTAATGTATACTGGTAAGTTAATCACCTGGTTAAGGTGAAACTCCGATGCAACCTTTGGGAGAAACTTTGGGTGGGGGTGAAGGACAATTCTGTCTCTGTGGAAGACTAGAGAGGGAAAACTCCACCGAGAGTGTCCTAAACCCCCCAGTCATTCTGGCTGACATAATGGCCACCAGGGAGGCTATCTTCCATGACAGGTGTGACATATCATACGTGTGCACTGTCTTGAAAGGCTTGCCCATGAGCACAGCCAACACCAGCAGTAGGTCCCATGATGAAGGTGGTTCACGCACCAGAGGGGACAGGAGGTCCAGGCCATTGAAAAAGCACCTGTCCAAGGCCTCCTCGAAAATGGCCCTCAACAATTTCTCACCATGGACAACCCCACTTCACTGGCATCCAGCCTGGCAAGCCAGTGGCTGAATGGGCCTCCTCAGTCAAAGTGCCCACCTTCAGCTGCAATGGTGCTGGCTCCACCTGAAGAGATGGAGAAGAAGTTGTGGGGAGCACCTGCATTGCGTTGACTGGTAGGGGCACCACTGGCAGCTGCCAGGTGACCAGAGGCCCAGGGGATAGAGTCCTACCCTGCACTGGCCCACTGTTGCCAGAGGAGCTATTTGTAGCACTGCTGCAGCTTGCAACAGTGTCTCTCCTCAACCAAGGATGAGAACATTGAGGATCATCAATGGCGACACCTTCCTTTCAAGTGGAACTGACAGTGGGAATGCCTTGACTGAGGTCTTGACTGGATGATCAATGGCGAGGGGAGCCTTCCAGCTATTTGTGGTATACCATGTACTTGCCCAAGTTAAGCAGCATGGGCACAGAAGGCTCGATCGCCAGTAGAGGCTGCTCTCGCCGAGGAGCAGACGAGAACTCTGACTAAACCACTTCCTCTTGAGTGAAGACTGGGAGCACTGGGGTCTTCAAGACTGATTCCTTGACCTCATCAGACAACTGGTCCACAGGTCAAGGAAAATTTCTATGGCCTGCTCAACTGGAGTAGAAGTCAACTGGCTCGGCGGGGGGAGGGGGGACCGAAGAGCTCTTGACCTGCCCTTAACTGAGGGATGCTTGACCACCTTCAAGCAGGCTGGCGAGTCGAGGGACCAGGAGGAATGTGACCTATCCAGGTTCCACAACCCATGCTGGTGGCTCTTGTTCTTGGAAGCATGATGGACAGGGTTCACCCCCAGGGTCTGGAAGGCCAAACACATATCCCGGAAACCTCTGGTGAATGACCCTCTGACGCACACTCCAGCCGGGACAACATCGACAGTTAGGAGGTGCCCAACATGGCAGCTGTCACTTCTACCTCAAGGGCCGCAAGCTGCTGGGTAGACCTGGCCATGGCCAAGGCCTTCTTGCAGCCCTTAGGGCAGTCCATTTTCCAAAGGCCAATCCAGCGAGAGGTGGAGCTTCCTTTCCTTGAGGGACTAGGGAAGCATGCTGAGAGAAAGGCCACACTCAGCCACATCATGCTGCCTGCCCAGGCAATACACGCACGTGTCGTGCAGGTCTGTAACCAACATCTTCTGCTGGCACTGAATGCAGAGCTTGAACCCCAGCTTCACTGCTCCAGCCAGACTTTAACAGGTGAGTCTAAGGAACCAAGGAAAGAATGCAAATATCTCAAAAAACACCGAAAGGCAAAGTTCGCTATGGCACACTAAATCCTAAGCAGAAGCTGCAAGGAATTGATCTGTTCTTCCAGTGGTTAGAAAGATCTGACATCACAGGGCGAAGTCAGGGGTTACACCACCCAGGTGGTAAGAGGAGCTTAGCTTAAAGACGTCCATCAAATCAAGCAGAACTGCCAAAGTGTGGATAGTGAACCATAGCCACACCCCTAGAAACAAAGGCTACACTAGGTAATGTTTTCATTACGAGTTACATCATATTTATTTTTGTAATTGATATGCAATGTACTAGTATAACTAAAATGTGCCTGCCTGGACACCACTGCAAATCAGCTGTGATCAATGGTTTCATCCCATAATAAAAACTGAAGAAACTGAAACTGAACTTCACACCAGAGCTTGTCAGCAGCCTTGCTGCACTTTTAAAGTAAATTTCCGACGTACTTGCTATAAGGTATTGGGCTTCATAGCCCAATACCTTATAGCAGCGTGAGCTCACCACTGCAAAAATTTTAATTTTAAAGTTCGTACGCGGTGGAAGGGATCGAACTGGCACCGATCCTTCCATCTTCCTGCACCTTGCTTCACACTCTCTGAATTTTAGGGTATGCTCATGTTAAGTTTATAGCTATTTTAAGCAGTTTTTTAGTATTTTAGTCCTGAGTAGTAGTCAGCATGCTTAACTAACAGGGTCCCTACTAGTTGCTTTACTGCTTTAATTTTACTCTAGGGCTGGTAAAATTACTAAAAAACGGCTTTAAAAATAGCTCCCATAGACTTGTAGGGGCTCGCCTCATGCCTCTCCCTGGCCACATATCATAGCTTCAGAGAGTGAAAGGGGCAGAACGAGGGCACCAGGAAGCTGGAAGGGATCGGTTGGCCGAGGGTTCGGCACCAGTTAACGATCCCTTCCCCTGCTAAAATTACGAACTTTAAAATTAAAATTTTTGCAGGGGTGAGCTAATACCTTATATCAGAAACTTCCTTTAAGTTTCCTGACAGAGTTCAGGGATACAAACAGATTTAGCAAAAATACTGTTGGCACCAGAGACTGAAAAATTACTTTCATACTTGTGGAACTATGTCATAATAATGCATCCTCCCCAGCTGTCAAACAGCCTTGTTCTGCCTGTCAAAGTGGGAATATGCTCAACATTATTCAACAGTAACAATCACTTGGCTCCAGAACATTTTCATGTATGAATCTTTTTGAGGTGTAGATCAACACGGCTCCAGAACATTTTCACGCATGAATCTTTTTAAGGTGTAGATCAACAAGTTTCAAAATAAATGGCTGCCCCAACAGCCCAGCAGTAGCATGTCTCGCTGCAGCACAGGTGACCCAGGTTTGGAAGTATAGTTGGTCACCAGGTCAGGGATGGCCCTCGCCGAGGTAGCTCCTATTCTGCAGTGCATTTCTGCAGGGGAGGCAGTGAGTTCCAATGCCATAGCGTCCCCTATGACTGGGCCAGGGGGCTTGCCTCTTGCTGTGGGGATGCCGTGATGATGAGGCTGATGGAGGCACTGCTCACAACACAAGGTGGAGGAAGGGATTTGGGGGATAAAACAAGGGCACAAATCTTTCAGCTGTCTAAATGACGGCTCACAGAGCCTCAGCAGAGTATATTCCTGATTACAGAGTATAGCCCTAGTAAAGATGGCATGGCACGAGAGAAAACTACAGACTGAAGAAAAAACGAAGTTTCAAAATAGCTAGTTGACTGCCAATATAAACAGAATCCTGAACCAGGGTCAATGGGGGTAGCATGTTACACTACAATATGAGAGAGCCAGGGCTATGTCCCAAGTAAACCCCAGTGCCAAGGCTCTGAGTCTAGGTACCCTGAAAAGGCAGCACGTTCATACTCTGAGGGTGGGAGCAAGTTCACTTAGTCCACTAGCTACTCTAATGGTGAGAGCTAAAAAGCAGACAGATACCACCGTTGATGACACAGTCTATGAAACTGGATGCTGGGACCAGGAAACGGAGAATACTGTACATGTGTCTACGGAAATGGATTTTGGGACACTGAAAGATAATAAAGCATGCCTGTGGGGGATGGAGGGTGGGACAATGAAAGGCATGCACCAATCTGAATAGATGCTGGGATAGTAACCGTACGGTAAAAGCATTTGACAGTCACCCCCCAAACAACTGCTCTGGCATCACCAAAACTGCATCTCTTACAACTGATTCCAGTGTTGCCACTGTTTGTCCCAGACTGGGAAACCAGAGTCCATAGGTGTATTAAGCCTTACAGGTGGCAAGGTTCACTGGCATTCAAAAGGTATAAACAGAAGCAAGCAGGCAAGGCAGTTAGGGGAGCAAAGGTGCAGACAGAAGAAAGAATTGCCAAATGGGTCGCTAAAGGGGATAAGACTTCTTTACTAAATATCCACGATGTTCACTGGTGCAATATTAGCCACTGCTAAGCACTTTAAGGGGAAAACTACACCTTCATATCTTGCAAGTTTGATGCGATTCCATGTCAGACAACTCTTTTCCTGTAGCGGTTGGGGATAAACATGTTTTCTTTAGTTTATGTTCATTGTTCATACAGTCCCCTGTAACTATCCTGGAGGTTTCCACTTTATGGTTATTGAATTGTCATTGTCCATGATAACTGCATTAGCATATGACAACATGATGTCACATCACCCATTTATACCATATATATCTATGCTGAAAGTATAAATATCCTGAAAAAAAACCTCTGGAAACACACAAATTGAATGCAATTTGAAGGGAAAAATCCTACATTACAACTCAGTTCGCAAGCTAACTGAAAGAAAATGTGGTATTTCACACCATGCTGCAAGTTGCTTTGTTGAACTCTAAGCAGACAGACATACCGTGGAGTATAAGGGGTGCTGACAATCACGTTCTCATATGTTAGTGCAGCTCTCAGGGACAATCTTTTCAACAAACAGAAAATGGAGACCCCAGGAAAGTTATAGGGACTAGAATGGACAGTGAAAATAAACTAAAGCAAGGACATATATCCTAGCAGCCATACAAAAAGAGTTCGCTGTTGACACTGCAACAACAACAAAAAAAAAAAAAAAAAAAAATCACAAGATATGAGGGTGTAGTTTTCCTTTAAATGAGAAACTGTATTGAGAACGAAATAATGTGACATAGTCGAATCGGAATGCAGGCCCATGGAATACTATCCCAGTGCTCTAACCACTGAGAGCTACATGCTCACATAGTTGGACTTGAGGTTCACGGACACACCTCTTTTCTCACGTATTGGATGTCCAATAACTAGGAATAATGACAGACGTGTTGTTTATTTCTAGTTGCAGGATATGCAATACCAGCGAACGAAAGTGTGTCTGTGAACCTCCAGTCCAATCATGTGAATCTGAAGCTCAGTGGTTGGAGCACCAGGATGGTATTTTGGGGACCTGAGTTCAATTCTCAGTAGGTATTTAAGTAAGAAAGGGAAAGCAAGGTGAGGGATACTAAGGATTACAAGGCAAGGGGTGGGGGGGAATGACTCTGCAGAAGGTGACCAAGACAAAGCTAACATCTTGAATGGGTACTTCTGCTCAGTCTTCACAGCAAAGGGAAGAGGGGATGGAACACCAGGAGAAGCAGGAATTTGGGGGATGTGCACACAAATCCATTTTCAGAGGAAATAGTCCTGAAGGGACTTGCAGCCCTGAAGGTGGATAAGGCTATGGGACAGGATGGGCTACACCCCAGGGTACTAAAAGAACTTCAGGAGATGCTAGCTGTCCCACTAAAAGCCTTGCTCAACAGTTTACTGCAAACAGTCATGGTTCCAGAGGACCGGAGAAGGGCCGACGTGGTCCCTGTGCATAAGAGTAGCAGCAGGGAGAAGGCAAGCAACTATAGGGCAGTCAGTCTTCCTTCAGTGGTGGGCAGATTAATTGAAACCCTATTGAAAGTAAGACTGGTAGTTCCATCTAGAATCCAATGGGCTGCAAGACCACAGGCAGCACAGATTCACCGGGGGGATTTATAACAAACAAATCTGACAAAGAGTTCTTTAACTGGATGACCAGAGAAAGAGATCAGGGGAGGCCAGTCAACGTGGCCTATCTGGACTTTAGCAAGGTCTTCGACACTGTGCACACAGAAGACTGATTAAGAAGTTTATCAGCCCAGGACTGAAATTCTAAGTAGTTAATTGGGTTAGAAACTGGTTAACAGATAGGAGACAGAGGGTGGTGGTTAATGGCACTCACTCTAAAGATGGGAGAGTGACCGGGGGTGGGTGGGTACCACAGAACTCAATAACAGGACCAGACCTTTCCAATGTCTCTGCAGGGGACACTGTAGAAGAACTAGTGGGGATCTATGCCTTTTTCAGATGGCACCACAAACTGTAATAGAGCAGACACTCCAGAGGGGGTGGAGAAAATGTGCAAGGGATCTTGGGAAACTTGAGGAGTGGTCAAAAACATGACAGTCGGGGTTCAATGCCAAAAAGTGTAAAATCATGCACCTAGGGTACAAGAACCCCAGTGCAGAGTATAGGATGGTGGAGGAGGTGCTCACAGTCACTAGACAGGAAAAGTATCTTAAGAGTTATTATATCAGACGACCTCAAAGTGTCAGGGCAGTGTGACAAGGCAGCATAGAGGGCTAGTGGGATGCTGGAGGGGATTGGGAGGGGTATCTCGGGGAGGTGGGGTTGCTGCTGTCGCTCACTGGTGTGACCCCACCTGAAGTGCTGTGTCTAGTTTTGGAGACTACATCTCAGAAAGGAAACAGAAGACTTAGAGGCTCACAGACTTGCTTTTCTCATCAACAGAAACCAACTGTATGTTGGCTAAGGGGAACTCTACTCTTAAACACCTATTGAAGATCTGGCACAAAGTATAATCCCTAAAATGGGTCAAATTCCAACATACTACGCTTATCTACCCTATGTGGTAACCCATTATACCCAGACTTTCTGGACAAACCAGGCTTTAAAACTTGGGAACAGAAAGGCATACCCCTCCTGGAACACCTACATAAAAATGGGAAACTGAGAACCTTCTGGAGAACTAACCACCTATCAGAAATACCCAGAAATCATGTTTTCAAGAACACCCAAGACAGAAACTATCTTTCATCACTCCTGGACCCAACATGCCTTGCATGAACCCTCTGGCACAGCCAGTATCTAACACAGTGCACAAGACACAAATGGTTTGGTATCCCATCTTTATAAACGTATTCTAGCAGGGGTCACAGGCAAATGGGCTAACACTACAGAAAAGCGGCAAAACACTTAGGGCTCTGAAATTTCATAAGAGGACTGGAATGATATAGTAAGCAAGGGGTGATGAATCCCAATGCAATGCAGACTTAAATGAACCCCGTTCTTCTCCATCTAGCAGGCATACTATGCACCAGGAAGGCTCTCCAGGTTCTCATCTCAGCACACAGGAACATATCCCAGATGTAAGTATTTAACAGGGGACTTGGTCCATATATTGTTTGTCTGCCCACAGTTGCACTCATACTGGAGAGACACTGAGGATGTCCCGTCCCAGACAGGAAAGGCACAGATTAAATCAGAACCCCAGATGGTCTTGTTGGGTGACCTGGAAAAAATACAAGAAATACCTGAAGGGATCAGGAAACTTGTTTACACAGCCCTCATCTATGCTAAACTTTGCATACTTACTGTACACTATGGAAAAATGGGGAGCCACCCAAATCTGACTGAAACAGCTAGGATAAGTGCTATACTAGAATGAACTGGTTTACAAAGCCAGAAGTAATCTAGCTGCATATGACAAGAAATGGCTGTACTGTACTCTTGAGAAATTTCTCAACTCTAGGCTTCAGAGCAATATCATTCGAGAAACAGATTCACCTGCTTAGGCAGTTTCAGGTGGGGGCGTATGTCTTCAGCAGAATATGGACTAATGCACGCTGAACTTGAAGCAATGACCAACTCAGGATAATAATGTGAAAACGTTAACTTGTGTACTTCAGAGTTTGTTTGTTTTTCAGTTTATTTTACACTTTGCTTGTATAGAATCAGTTGAATTATCTACTCTTTCATTCAATTCAACTTTAGTAAACTCCAGCGCAGAATAGAATTGGGTTTTAAAAGTATGTCTGTTTGCAGATGACACAAAGATCTGCAACAGAGTTGATGCACAAGGTGGGGTTGAAAGGATGAGAAGAGACTTGGCAAGGTTAGAGGAATGGTCAAATGTATGGCAGCTTAGATTTAATGCTAAGAAGTGCAAGGTAATGCACATGGGAAACAAAAACCCAGGGGAAGAGTACACTAAGATACTAGTGAGATACTAACAACAAAAATGGAAAGGGACCTGGGGGTAGTCATATTAGATGACTTAAAGGTGGGCAAGCAATGTGAGAGGGCAGTAAGGAGGGCTGGGGTGATACTGGGATGCATAGGGAGAGGCATCACCAGTAGAAAACAGGAAGTTGTTATCCCTCTGTACAGACAGCTGGTGAGACCCCATCTGGAGTACTGTGTGCAGTTCTGGAGACCCAATCTCTGCAAGGACATAGACAAGATGGAAGCTGTCCAGAGGAGGGCTACTAAAATGGTGCAGGGTCTGCACCAGAAGACACATGAAGAGAGACTAAAGGAGCTTAACATGTATAGCCTCGAGGAAAGGAGGGAGAGGGGGGACATGATAGAAACTTTCAAGTACCTCAAGGAATTAAAGTCCAAGAGGGTAGCATCTTTCAAAAAAGAGGTGTGCAAGAACAAGGGGGCACAATTTGAAGATAGAGGGGGCGGCTCAGAGGTAATGTAAGAGTATTTTTTCACAGAGAGGGTTATGGATGCATGGAACGACCTTCCAGAGGAGGTTGTGGAGTCAAAAACAGTGGTTGAATTCAAGCATGCATGGGACAGTCATAAGGCAATGCTAGGGGGTGGGGGTAGAAAGAAGTAGGCTGCTGGTTAACTAGGATCTGCAGCTTATCCATTAGGTAGGGAAATGGGCAGACTGGATGGGCCAAGCGGTCCTTATCTGCCGTCAAATTCTATGTTTCTATGTATTCTAGATTTATGGCACATGTAACAATATAAACTTTTTTGAATCTTTAGGTATCCTGTCACGGCATACAATGTAAGGCGTGTAATTCTAATTCAAATGTAATGCAATATGTGTTTTTGTAGCAAAACCCAATAAAATATATATATTTTTTTAACAATTCTTTTTCTGCTCAGACTCCCAGGGAACTCTCTCAGGCATCCACCCCGATCTCGGCTCTAGCTTCAGGCCTGAAACTCCTCCATGACTCCTGGCACCAGCCCGGGTATCTCCCTGGCTCTGAGCCCCCAGAGGTAGGGCCACCCTATCCTCCCAGGGTGCTCTATCTAGAATTTGGACCAGGCTGGGCTCGGCCCAGGAGTGGAGAGAGTCTGGTTAGTGGAGTGTGGCTGAGTCGGATGGTGCCATTGCCTATCCCCGGAGATTTTTCCTTAGTTACGTGCCCACCCCCACCCCCAGGCGGAGCTCGAGCATGCCATGATGCCAGGGGACATCCGTCGCAGCTCCGCATCCCTCTCTGTATGCCCTAAGTGTATCAGTACTTCTGGTCACCACCGGAGGTCACTGCAGTGCCGGGCAAATCCCTGGGACCCCCTCTCCCCTGCTGAACCCTGATGGCCCAGGCTTGTTCCTGAACCCGGGTTGCTGGCGTGGCGCGAGGTGTGGTGTCCAGCGCCTCAATCCTCAGCGCCACCGTGTTGACTTACATAAATTTTTTTTAAAAGAAAGGAAATAGACAGGGTAGAGATGGTCCAGAGGAGGGCAAACTAAAATAGTGCAGGGTTTGCACGGGAAACCCTATGAGGAAAGAGACTGAGGCATCTCTACATGTGCACACTGGAAAAGGGGGGAGGGAGAAAGAGAGAGAGAGAGGTGACATAATTGAGACAGACACAGTACCTAACAGTAATGAATAAGGTGTGGGAGTGGAGCCTCTTCCATAAGAGGGCAAACACCAGTACCGGGGTGGTAAGTAATGAAGCTGGCACGGAGGCATTCAAGAGAGACGTGAATAAACATTTCTTCACTAAAAGGGTGGTAGATACCTGGAACCCGACATCCAGTGGAAATGGTGGAGGCCAGAAGGGTGAGTGGCATCAAGCATGCATAGAATGAATATTAGAAAAGAGGCAGGGAGACAGGAGGTCACCGGAGACCAGATAGGGTCTGCAGAGGTAGAACAGGCAGGGAACACTTGGGCAGACTGGGTGGACCATGTGGTCTTATTCTGCTGATGGATTCTAGGTTTAAGTCTGGTGACACTCTCTACAATCTACAGTTTTAAGGACACAGGAGCGAGCACATGATAAGGATAGATTTAGTGCGAGTAGGCACACTGTATGAGGGAGAGTTGCCCTATGGTTTTCATACACACTGGATTAGGACTGAGCAGAAAAGGAGTACTCTAATAAATCTGGAGTGTGGGTGAGGTAGGAAAGCTCAGTTCCTTTTGACTACTGCCTTCCCCCCAGATGGGTACTACAAGAAGACTGTGCTCTTTTTTCTCCCCACAAGTATTTTATCATCCTTCTCTGCAACACGGGCAGCTGTTCAGCCATGTCCCCGCCCCTTCCCCTAAGCTGGCATATGCCTCCCCCTGGACTCACCTGTTCTTGAGGGTTCCCCATGGCTTTTACATCTGTAGCAGGGCCAGAGGAGGAAGGGTCTTCCCCCCACCCGAATGAATATCCAGAGTGGACCATGGTCCCAGATGACGGCACAGACTCAGGGACAGGCAGACAGAGCTTCATGAAGCCCATCACCAGTTCTTCTGCTTTTCTTCCCCACCATGCCGCAGGACATCAATGTGTGCGTGGGGTGGCACATACACAAGACATACCCACAGCCCATCTTTTCATGCCGCCCAACACTGCACTGCCACCAGGCCTTCACCTGGTGGCAGTGAAAGACTGGGCCGACAACCCTCCCCGAGAGGGGAGAGCAGTTTCTCGGACGCTTGATCTATTCCAGCTGACCCCTGACAACTTGAGACCATTTCCAAAACAGGGTTGCCTGCGCAGCAGGAGGTAAGGCACCCCGTGCTTCAGTCCTCCATGCCACTTGGCTGCAGAGTGTGCTCTCTTAATGGCACAGCCCCACAATAAAATGGATATTCAGCTACAATAACTGTGCCAGTACAGTCAGCCAGCTAGGAGACTGGGTGAGTGGCTACCTTCAGACTCAATGCTGCTCAGATTGGCCAGGAGGAGACACCAGTGTCAGGAAGTCCATGCGCCCCAGCTAAGCCCCCTTATCTGTGACACGCCCTGCCCCCATGTAGCCTCAGTGTGAGATTCCAGATCTAAAATGGGAGGCAGTATAGCGCAGTGGTTTAAGGCTCTGAGCTGCAAATCTGGAGACCTGGGTTTGAATCCCACAGGCCCCACTTGCATACTGTGTGACCCTGAGCAAGTCACTTAACTTCCCTGTGCTCCCAGGTTGTACCTGTAAACAAGTTTTCAGCTTAGTGTGTCTCACCTGGCTAAAGAATCGGAAAAAAAAAAAATGTGAATCTCTAGTCTCCCAGGTGGCAGAGCGATGTGCAGCTGCTTATCTGACCCAAAATGATCTCAAAATGTTGCTGAAATAGCTGCTTTTAGACACCACTGGTTCAATATCCTGATTAAAACAGGTATGCTATCAGTTAATAGAACCTAAGCTGCTGCTCAGTACAACAAAGGGAGTTTCAGGGTGATCTTTTCTTACAATGATTAATTAAAGCCCGGCCCTTTATTCATTAAGAGAGAAGAGGGAAAGAAATCCCATGAAGCTGTTACGTTTGACTGCCCCTCTGCAAGGGGTGGTAATTGTTTACCAGGGAAATCAGATGCTGCAGCTGGCAATGCAAGTGTAGCTCAGGTTTCACTCTCAGGAAAACCATGAAGACATGGAACCTGCATGTCCCTTTACCGAGTACCTCAAAGCTTCTTATATGCAGACAGAACCAGAAAGCAAATACAGACATGGATAACAGTGGTTCCAAATTACAACCTGTACAAAGCAAAGGAGAGGAAGCACAGTCAGAAATTCAGAACCACCAACAGGTTACTAACCCTTGTGTTTCTGGTTAGAGTGTCCTACAATTTACGGTACAGTGATTTACAGTTATAGCATGCTGTCAAAAGTTAAGGAGCTGCTTGGGCTCAGTGTTTGTTTTTTAAGAGCCCAAGGGAAATTCTGTGAACTCTAGTCTCTAGCACTATACTGCTAATTTTGGCCCCTGAGGAAAAAGAGACCACAGAGTCTTCTCTTTAAAATTATTATCAAGGTCTGTTTTACTAATTGACAGTGTAAACAGCCTCACATTATGATGTAAAGAATTGCTTGTAGCTGTACTGGTCCTTGTACAAAAAGATGAACAAAGTGGGTGATCCGACACCTTTTACTGAACCAACAAGAGATTTACGAAACACAAACTTTTAGGCTACATAGAGGCTTCCAGGAGGTGTAACAGCCAGGTTCTACAGAAATACAGGTTACTCACCTGTAACAGGAGTTCTAGGAATGGTATATGTTGTTCATCCACACTCATTGGCAGTATCCTTGCCGCTTTAAATCTTGCCGGAAGGTCTTCAAGCTTGCTCCTCCCACCCACCGGGTGGTATAACTCGGCTCCGCCCCATGGCGTAAGATCTAGGCCGTGGAGAAGCTCGGGTTGTCTTGTCCGAAGCCGAAGGAGGAGATGCGGGTGGTCGTGTGGATGAACAACATATACCATTCCTAGAACTCCTGTTACAGGTGAGTAACCTGTATCTTAGGACATGGATATGTTGTTCATCCACACCATTGGCAGACTCCTAGCAGTTCTCCGGGAGGAGGGAGGCAAGACGACACCCCATATACTTACTTGGGAAAGAGAGACTGGAGAACCGAGGCCCCAAACCAGCATCCCGGGCGTGACTCAAGGTCGATGTGGTAGTGGGTAATGAAGGTGTTTGCTGACTTCCGGGTAGCAGCCCTGCAGATTTCCTGGATAGGGACGTCCCTGGAAGCAGCCACCGTTGCAGCAGTATGGCGGGTAGAATGAGCTCTTATCCCTCTGGGAGGCTCCATGCCCGCTAACTTATAGAGAGATCTATGCAGGAGGTTACCCACCTGCTTATCGTCCGGCTTGGCTGCAGGTCTGCCAGATGCGGCTTCAGCGTGGGTGACAAACAGCTGGCGAACCTCTCCCAATTTCAGCCGTGCGCTCCTTATAATAAGCGCGCCCTTCTAGAGATCCAGAGTATGGAGCCTATATTCGGCCTCCGAGGTGTGATTGGGGTAGAACACGGCAGAGTCAACACCTGGTTAAGGTGAAACTCCGACACCACCTTGGAAGGAATTTCGGGGAGAGCAGGACAACCTTGTCCCTGTGAAGACCAGGTAAGGAGACTCGATGGAAAGCGCCTGGAGCTCTCCATCCTTCTGGCTGACGTGATAGCCACCAAGAAGGCGGTCTCTCCACGACAGGTGAGAGAGAGCACACCTGTGCATAGGTTCGAATGGCTTGCCCATGAGCTTTGCCAGTACCAGCAGTAGATCCCACGGAGGTGGGGGTTCCCGCACTGGAGGGGAAATGTGATCAAGGCCTTTGAAAAGGCGCCAGACCACCTTCTCCTGCGCCACCGACTGCTTCCCGGCCCGCGACTGGTAAGCAGAGATGGCTGCGAGGTGCACCCCTTAGGGTCGCCGACCTAAGCCCTTGACTAGAAAGGGACCATAAATAGTCCAAGATGCTTGCCAAGGAACAGGAGGAAGGGTCCAAGCCCTTGCCCTGACACCAAATGGAAAACCTTTTCCATTTGAAGGCATAGCATTTTCTGGTCGACTCCTCACGGGACGCCTCAACTCACATTGAGGACCTCGTCGGAAAGACCCAAAGCCTGGAACTCTAGCCGCTCAGGAACCAGGCCGTCAGGTGCAGGGATTGAAGGTCCGGATGGAACACCTTCCCCTGATTGACTGAGAGCAGGTCCGGGCGAGCTGGAAGCTGCCGCGGAGTCCTGGAGCTGAGACTGAGGAGATCTGGGTACCAGAACTGGCGAGGCCAGTCTGGGGCTATCAGAATCACCTGCGCCTTGTCCCTCCTCGCCTTGAGAAGCACCTTGTGGATCAAGGGAAATGGGGGAAAGGCGTAAAAGAGGCCCGGGGTCCATTGCCTCGAGAAGGCATCCCCCTGCAGCGAGCCCTGCTGAGGGGGGCGGGCATGGAACAGACTCAGCTTCGCGTTCTCCATGGAGGCAAACAGGTCCACCTGAGGTGTGCCCCAAAGGGAGAACAGATGCTGTACTACCTCCGGCAGGAGAGACCACTCGTGGGATGCAGCCCCTATCCGGCTCAGGGCATCGGCCAGGGTGTTGGAGGCTCCTGCCACGTGAATGGCTAGGAGATCCGCCTCCAGGCTGCGCACGAGTGACCCATAGAAGCATGGAGCGCGTCCCGCCCTGGCGGTTTAGATAGTAACATGTCGTGGTATTGTCCGTCTGGACTCGGACCACTTGACCCCGGAGGAACGGAGCGAGGCGGTGAGAGCTAGGCGGACCGCTCGGAGCTCCAGCAGGTTGATGTGGCATCGGGACTCCCCGGGACCAGAGGCCATGAGCCCGGTGTTCCCCCAGATGGGCACCCCAACCCATCAGAGAGGCATCGGTCGACAGAGAGACCGTCGGCTCGGGGCGGACGAACGGGATGCCCTCCTGCAAATGATCTGGAACGGTCCACCACTGGAGAGCATTCCACATCCCCTGTGTCACCGACACAAGCTGGTCCAAGGGATCGCAGCGTTGTGACCACTGGCTGGCCAGTCCCCACTGAAGGGGACGCATGTTCCAGCGGGCCCAACGGACCACGCTGGCACAGGCCGCCATGAGACCCAGGAGGCGCAGGAAGTCCCGGGCAGGGCGCAATTGCCCAACCAGAAATGATCGGGCAAAGGAGGAAAGAACCTCGGCCCTGTCCGCCGGGAGCCGCGCTCTGGCTCGAAGAGAGTCGAGCGCCGCCCCGATGAATAAAATCACCTGCTTCGGCTCGAGTTCCGACTTGGCCTCGTTGATAAGGAGGCCCAGTTGAGAGCAGACCTGGAGGGCCAGATCTCTGGACCACTCCGCCTCCTTCCTGGAGGGAGCTGCTATCAGCCAGTCGTCCAGGTAAGGGTACACCCGGACCCCTCGGCGCCGCAGGAATGCTGTCACCACTGCCATGCATTTGGTGAAGACCCTGGGAGCTGGAGACAAGCCGAAGGGCATGGCTTGGAACTCGAAGAGAGATCCTTCCGCTCGGAAGCGAAGGAATCTCTGGTGAGACGGACGGATAGGGACGTGAAAAAACGCGTCCTGCAAGTCCAGAGAGCAGAACCACACGCCGCGTTCCAAGGATGGTATTATCTGAGCCAGAGTGACCATCCTGAAGGTTCGAGACCTTAGGAACTTGTTTAGGTCGTGTAGGTCGAGAATGGGGCGCCAGCCCCCCGTCCGCTTCGGAACCAGGAAGTACCTGGACACAAACCCTGGGTCTGAAGGAGGGTCCACCACCTCTCTTACCACCTCCTTCTGGAGGAGGAGAGTGATGTCGGCTCGACGAGCCGCCAGTGAGGCTGGGGATCCCGAAGCCCCCCGAGGGGCGACGGCTCTGAAGGGTGGTGCCTGCTCGAATTCCAGAGGCAGGCCTCTTCCCACCACCTCCAAGACCCACCTGTCCGTGGTAACAGCGGACCAGGCGGAACGGAAGTGCGGAGCCGTCCCCACGGGGACCCAGGGTAAGGTGACGGGGATGGGGCGACACCCTCAGCCCGTCACTGGGCAGGCTTGAGGAGGGACCGGCCGAGGGACCTCCCTGGCCCTTCTCCTGCCTCCTGTTAGAGGAAGCCGGCGGTTGGTTTGGGATGCCAAGGCCGAGCCTGCTGGCCCTGACGCTGCTGGGCAGGGCTGGGGCACAGAAGGACGAAGGGCTTAGGCTGTGGTTTGCGGCCTTGTCCTTCTGAGCGAAGAGACCGAGTCCAAGGTGGCATTGGACTTCGATCCTCTGCAGGTGACCTTCCACCCCAGGGTCAAGAGGTCAGTCCCAAAAGGGAACATCCTGCCAACTTGTGCTGGGTATCCGAGTAAAGGTGGATATCCTCAGCCAAGCCCGACCGACGCATACCACTCGCGGCCGCCACCGATCTGGCACATGAGTCCCCTACATCCAAAGCAGTCTGGAGCTGCTGTTTGGCCACTGCCCTGCCCTGGTCCCGCACCTGCTTAACCGTAGTCTGCAGATCGGCGGGAAGATGAGGATGACCTCATCCAGGGGCCCAACAGGGCATGAGAAAAATGTGCCATGAGGGCGGCCGAACTGGCCTGGCCGAAGGCCGAGAGGGCCGCAGCGTAGACTTTTCGCCCGACATAGTCCAATTTCTTGGACTCCTTGTCAGGAGGTTTGTCCACATCCCTGGCGTTGCCGGCGCGACGGAAAACGCTGTCGGTAACCAACCCCTCAGCAGAGGGGTGTTCCGAAAAACCGGACAAGGAACCGGTAGGGACCGCATACTTCCTGGCCATCCTGGCCGAAGGCGCAGGGCAGGAAGCAGGGCGCTGCCAAAGTTCCAGTGCCGGACCCACTATGGCCTCGGCCACGGAAAGCCTCCGTCGGAGAATCCTCGGTCCAGAATCTCCGTGAGGGATACCTGGCCTGCTTGGAACGGTTCGAGCTCCATCGCGTAGACTCGAGATGAGCCGAAGCAGTCCTAGGAAGGACGACGGGCTATCGTCCATTGGCTGACCTCCTGAAGACTCCCAGTCCAGTCGCTTGGAGAAGAAGGAGGAATCATCTTCGGACTCGGAAGAGTCCTCAAGAGCTGCCTCTGGCCTGAGCCACCTTCACCTGCCGAGGTCGGTCGGGAGTGAGGGTAACTGACAGCCGATGGGTGAACCCTTCGACCGAGAATCCTTGGTCGGAGCCCCAATTGGTGGCTGTGGAGGCGGAGGTTCCACCGCAATTGGTGGAGCAGCTGGTTTTGGCCGAACAACCGCCTGGGTATAGGCTCGGGCAAGTCGAGGGTTGTGTCGGCCGCCCGTGACAGTTACTTAATGGTCGGGAAGGCGCCCGGAGTCTGGCTTATTCCCGCCAGGAGGAGTTGTCAGAACATAAGGTCCTCGACTGGGCCGACGAACGACGTCAAGCCTCATCCGGAGGAGGAGGACGAGGAATGATGGCGACGCCGCCATCACGGGTGCCGAGACCGACCGCTTATGACGGGGAACGGCTGGACCGCCGAAGAGGTCCGAGACCGAGACCGAGAGTCCCGAATTTCCGGTCGGTGCAGGGAGGTGTCGGCCGGAACCGGCACTCTTCGGCTCGAAGGTCCATCCGAGGGCTCCGGAACCGGAGGCACAGGCGAGCCCACGGATCCTCAACTCCTCCGGGGGAACCGGGAGGGGAATCTCGGCTGCTAAGGCGACAGCCGTCTAATGGGTCGAGAAAAATCTGACTTCATCAGTGGGAGTCTCGGTCAACTGACCTGGCAGGGGACACCGTGAGGCCAGTGGCGAGCCGAGCGTGTCGACGGAAGTCGACGGTCGACGGCCCGGGAGAGGGACCTTTCCCGCCTCCCAAGAGCGCCGACGGAGGGACTTTACCCTTGTCCTCTTTTGGACCGAGAAAAGGTCCAGCAGACGCAGGCCCTTCTCCTTTAGTGGAGAGGGACAGACAAAGCTCCTTAAAGGAAGCCGTAGGAAGAACCCAGAGAGCGGGATAAATGCCGCTGCCGAGGGAAGATACGGCCCGCCTCCTCTTCGAGGGCGACCATCCGCTCGAGCTGATCCGCCGAAAGCCCGCCGCGGACACCGCCAACGGGCCTCCTTGGACTTCACGGAGGAAGCGCTTCGGGACGCCCAGTTGCAATCGGGCAGCACGGTCTTCGAGGACGAGGGTCGGGAAAGATGAGCACAGGTCGCAAGCCCGCGGGTCGTGCTCAAGGCCTAACAGTAGAC
This sequence comes from Neoceratodus forsteri, assembly GCA_016271365.2. Classification (NCBI taxonomy): domain Eukaryota; kingdom Metazoa; phylum Chordata; order Ceratodontiformes; family Ceratodontidae; genus Neoceratodus; species Neoceratodus forsteri. Next base: position 1,040,821,989 of record CM057452.1, read on the forward strand.
ACACGCGGAGTGTGGATCCGTCTGAGACATCTTCTGACCGCATGGGCATCTCCAACCGAGTCGATTATCCATCGCAGCCGCGAGGGATCGAAGACTGAAGTCTTTTTAGAAATATTATTTTTAAACCGCAAACGGAGAAATAGGAACCAGTCACAAACGCAGAGCGTTAAGGAGGGAACCTGAGCTTCCAAGCGGTAAGGAAGATCTGACGTCATGGGGCGGAGCCGAGAGTTATACCACCCGGGTGGGTGGGAGGAGCAAGCTTGAAGACCTTCCGGCAAGATTTAAAGCGGCAAGGATACTGCCAATGAGTGTGGATGAACAACATATCCATGTCCCTAGAAAACAAGCTTCTTAGGATAGAGAAATCTATTGGTACCATAGGATGTAGGACAGTTAGCTTATTAAGTTCAGTAGAGCAAATATCAGGGTAGCCCCCCCTCATGTCCTTTTACACAGCTCCTTCACCAGTGTTGACTATCTCCGTGACAAACAGGCAGCTCAATGCACCAATGGATACAGATGCAACAATGGACACATGCAACTCAACAAAATGCTAATTTGTTCAAAATAAAAGCAGAGAATTCAAATCCAAAGAATCATAGTTTGGTACCAGTAGATTCGCTATCCTAAGAAGCTGGTTTTATGTAGAACCTGACTGCTATGCCTGATGAGGGGCTCTGTAACCTGAAAGCTTGTGTTTTGTAAATCTCTTGGTCAATAAAAGGTATCAAATCACCTACGTTGTCCTTCTCACATTATGATGGACAGTTTCATTTTATTACTCAACAGCCCTCTGTTCCAGATGGACATAGTTCTTACTGTCTCACATTCTACATGGAGTTTACCCTTAAAGTAAAACATAGGCAAGCAGGGTCTCTCAAAGTTGTAAAGGACATGAAATGTTCATTTAAGGGGGAGAAGAGCTAGCAACTACAACTAGCAACAGCAGGAAAAGAGTTCCTCACAGTGATTCCATAATCTGCTTATTTTAAACACATAAAGCCATTTAATTTGTATAATATTTTTATAGATCTACTTTGTTAACTTCAAGAGGAGCATTCTGAGCCTAAACCTGGGAAATCTGAGAATGTGGGTCGAAACAACATAGGACCCACTTCTGGAAATGGGTATTGAAAGAAAGCAGATAAAGCAGGATCAAGCAGTGAGGCATGTGCACCATCAACGAGTATAGATGGCCCCCAGCCTAGGACTACAGCGCTATGATGAGCCATACAGACACTTGACCAATAAATGGAGTGTGCCACCAAAGCCCATTGTCCAGAGCAAAAGCAGTGATGTGTAGTCGGAAACGGACAAGGCTCTTAAAGCCATGACCGGGCTCACACAAGAAAATGCCCTCAGTCAGTGGCTTGAGAATTTAGAAAACTCAGCCAGGGCTGCAAATGTAAGGCTGGTGGGTTTGCCAGAGGGGACTGAAGTGAAGAACTCTGAGGATTTCGCAGTAAGGTGGCTTCAGGAGGAGCTGCAGACAAAGTATCATCCAAAAATAATGAAGGCGTTCACAGTAATCGAGCTAAGGGGCCAGACCCACAAGCAAGGACACTGCTGATTGCTTTGCGGAGCCCATTCGAACCCAATGGTATTCTTCAGGTCACAAAACAAACGATAAGGCTGAACCAGAAGAATTGCTCAGTCCCCCTTTACCCAGCAAGCTTTGCAACCAGGTCAAGGCATAAGAGCTTCAATGATGTGTGGAAGCAATTGAGAGACCTCAGGATCTGCCGTGCCTCGATGCTGCCAGCACACTTCAAAATTATACATGGAGGCAAAACGTACATCTTCAAGAATCCTTCAGATGCGGGAAATTGGTCGCCAAACTTAAGGCGGGGCTCCTCTTCGGATACTGAACAGACTAAAATGGTACTTTTTTGGGGGGAGGCGTGTATTTTGAGCTGGGACTGATAGGGAGATTTTATTTAACTCTTGGAAGGGATTCTAAAGTAGGGGAATTTACCACCGCAAGGATAGAGAAAGGGCTAGATTGCACATTATGTTATGTTGTTTTATATAGTTTTATAACATGGGTAGGCTGAGGGACTTTCCTGACTGGTACAGAGCCGTCACCTGACCGTGCGATAATGCACATTATTGGCACAGTTAGGGTGAAGAGGTCCCCCAGATTTGAGATCTTTGGGCAGAACTGCACTTGTTCTGTAGGGGAAAATAATTTTGCAAAGGCAGCAGCAGTATGAGTGCAGAACAGAGCTGCCTTTGTAAAGTTATTGTAGCATACAGAAGAAGTGCAGGGTTTCCCTACCCAAGGACTGCAGGTGTGCTGTAATTGCAGAAGGGAATTTGACTTTTCCTGCCTGTCACTCGGGCCTATTTCTCTTGCCCTCCCTACCCACCCACCCGGCCACTGGGTACTGCACAGTGACAGGAGAGAGGGAGTGCTTGGGAAATAGACTGCTCCTCAGCGTGAGAGAGCGAGCAGGGAGTACTAGTACAGGAATTGTCCCTGCCCTGTGTGTGTGTCCATTTATAGATGTGTCTCTCTTTGTCTCTTTGTGTCTCGCACCCTAGTCTGCCTGGTACAAGGCAGCAGCATGAGAGCAGGAGCCACAGTGTGATAGAGGGAAAGAGCCATCTAGTAAGTAGTGTGGAAGCTAAGATTCCACATACCGACATCTGGCAGCGTCTGTTTGTGTGAGAACCTCCATCCCCCCCAACACATGAAGCTCCCTTTGGAGCCGTGTATCAAGGCACCCTGTGTTAGTGTATAGCAGTAAGCACAAGTGTAGCATCATGTCCTGTTCTGCCAAACCCCCATCCTAGAGGGGGGGGGGGCAGCAGTCAGGAGCTGAGAGAGTGAGACAGGGACAGTAACAGTGGGAGAGAGATGGGGGAGGGGGCAACGTTGAACGGAATGTGTGCTGTGGCTGGCAGTGTGTTATGCTGTATGCGAGCCATTCCGCCGCATTTCAAGCTCGCAAGACAGTGACAGCGCGAGACAGTGAGGGAGAGACATACCTCTAATTGTGAATTTCTGTACTGTTGTCTGTGTCTGTCTGTATCTCTCGCTCTGTCTGTTCAGGTCGTAGCCGCAGCCCCCAAAGGTGTCATCTGCTCCCACTTCTCTGTGTCCTTGGTCTTGGTATTGCTCCAGTCCCACGCTCAGCACAGTTGGTCCTTTCCGAGCCATTTGCTGCTTTCTGCCCCGCTGCTCAATTGTGTTTCTTTGGTCTGAACAGTGAAGTACAGTGCACCCCACACAGACATGCCAGTAAATGTATGAGGGGCCCCCCCTCAGCTCTCTGATCCACAGGACTAACACAGCAGCACCCCTTCTGTGCCATCCTACCCACCGGCCCTGTGGATCTCCTGTTACCCTGCTGTACAGTTATGCAATCCTGTACGTTTGATCTGCCCACTCACCCGACCTGCAGATACCCCAGAAAGCAGCACACAGTGCAGCTGTGGCCAACAGAGTGATACTGCCCATTCTGTCTCCGCAGTGGTACATGAGGAACCATCCATCCCACTCCTGGATCTCCCACTTGTCCCCGCACAATCACTGAGGGCTCCATAGCCACCTGGCCGGCAGATTTCAACTCACGGAGTGAGAATCTGTCAGTGTATAGACTGAAGCTTGTGGTTTCCCCCTGTTTGTCAGAAGTTCACTTACCGCACCAACCATGAGTCAGTACAGAGTTTTCAGTGATACTGTGTGCCGCCCCGGTGTCTGTGGTATGCACCACTGCATCGAGTGTTGTCTTGCTCTATCTGTCCTCATGTCTGTATGTTGTGATGCGGCGTTTGCTGTGCGGCGGGGAAGAAAGATATTCACAGCAGGGGCAGACAGCGAGATGTGCACGGTCACCTGGGGGTCCTCTGACAGACACAGCATTAGCGGCACAGACACTGATGGTAGGGCGAGACAGGAGCAAGTAACATCGTCAGTGTTGCTGGAGTCGGACAGAGAGAGCTTCTGTCACTCCCCGAGTTGCTGCAATTGTGCCTTCACACTGGGAGCAGTCGCTACACAGGGCAGTTTGGTAGTAGAGGCAAGTATCACTCCTGATTGTGGGAGAGAGAACAAAACACAACTTTGGGTGGCAAGGCGGGGGGGGGCACAGTGACGGTGCTAAGAATGCATGGGACAGACATAAGGCAATTCTAGTGGTGGGTAGGAGGAAGTAGGCTGTTGGTTATCTAGGATCTGCAGCCTATCCAATAGGTAGGGAAATGGACAGACTGGGTGGGCCAAGCGGTCCTTATCTGCCGTCAAAGTTTATGTTTCCATGCTTTTATGTTAGGAAATGTAGTGGTCAGTGTTATGCATAATAAATGTCACAGATCATCACAATAGTGTATCTGTGACATTTCTACATGCATAACAGCATAGTATTAATTATTATTTGTTAAGGACTATTTTGCACGGCGGCAGGATACAGTCCCTTTTTTGCCTGCAGCCTCGTGCCTCACAACACTGCCGAGGTGTGCATTAATCCACATTATCAGCACACCCTGACTCTGTCATGAATTAATGCTTCCTTAATGACTGTATGAGAATACTGGCATTTCTACAGACTCTTTCCTCTGTAAATACACTTGCTTCTAGCCCCCCAATTCTGCTTTGCTCTGGCGGTCTGTCCACTCCTCCTTCCACTGTAGAGACTGAGTAGAACTACCTGTTTAAGAAGTCAGCTTTTTCTTGGTCTCCTTCTCCACAGTCTCCCCTTCCACCCTTCTGATTCTCACTGTCCTTCCCCTTACATTCCTCTTCTCACTTATGCACCTGAAGAAAATCTTATCCCTTTAGTGACCCCTTTGGCAATCTCTTTTGTCTTGCCTGCTTCCTTCCGTGTTTCTTGGTATACATCCCTGTCCTCCTCCCACTGTGTTTCTCTGTTACTGAAATTTTATTGCGACTTTGGTTGCTACCTTGCTTATACAGTCCAACCTTGATTATCCAGACCTGTTGGGGGCATCGAAATAGTACGGATAATCAGATGTCCAGATAATCAGAAATGATGTGAAATGAAGAAAAAAGCCACATACATTGCACGTCAATAAGAAATGCCAATCTTTAATTCTTTCACTGCTAAATGGCTACAAACGCTAAAATGTATGTGCCGCATTAATAAATTACTCTCATGTTCGTTAGAACACTGTAGAACTACTGCTCTGCTCTACTCAGTTTTAAAAAATGTGTTTATTTTCATTGGCTTCGCCCCACTGTATTTTTTTGCAGATGCCAGTGTGAGCAGACGGTTTAGAGTGAGCAAATGAATCTGGTCTGCATGTGCCTGTCTTTTTGAGCCATCTTATAGCATTTTTAAATGTTCCACTGCCTGACAATTACTCATGACCTCCTTATCGCAAGCTTTATATTCGTCCTTGTCGGACTCCGTATCCACGCTCTTCGGTTCTGTGACAAGCGCGACTATGTCACAGTCTGTGAGCTCCAGGGCAGTCATCAGTTCATGATCTTGAGTGTTCAGCTCAGCTACGTCAGCTTCGAGTGCTCCATCAGAAACCTGGATCTCATCAGTTGGTTGTGCTGCCTGACTGACACCTTCCTCGTCAGCATCTTCATCTGTTGATTCAACACTGAATTTTAGTATTGATGTGAAAGACTTGGCAATGCTCTCTGGTGTTGTCTTGGCCCAGGAGTCGCCAATCGTATGCCACATCTTTTAGTGTTAGTTTTTTCAGGCTATCCACAATAGACACATCTGGCTCGGTCTCAGGATACAGCGCAGCAAGCACTTTCTGTATCTCTTTTTTAGTTCTTCCAGAATGCCATGATCAAAAGGCTGAAGGAGAGAGGTCATGTTTGGTGGCAGGAATTCGCATTTTATTTTGCCATCCCCAGATTTCAAACCCGCGGGATGTGCCGAGCAGCTGTCCACCAAGAGTAAAGCTTTAGGCTGCTGTTTAATCATTTTCATGTGTCTGCGAACCTCAGGCACAAAACACTGGTGGAACCAATCTGTGAACAGATCACTGCTCATCCATGAGCTTCTTTGGCACTCATAAACAACGGGCAGTGCTATCACATTTACATTTTTAAAACATCGTGGATTAGTGAACTTCCTGATCATGAATGGCTTCAACTTGTGAAATCCAGTTGCATTTGAGCAGCCCAGAAGTGTTATGCGGTCTTTAATTTTTTTGTACCTAGCTGCTGTTTGCTCTTTTGAACTGGCAAGTGTTCGATCGGGAAGCAGCTTCCAATACAGACCAGTTTTGTCTGCATTATAGATTTGATCTTCTGTGTAGCCCCTCTCACTGATTAGTTTATGAAGCTTTTCAATGTATGGCTGTACCTCGTTCACGTCAGCTGACATGCGTTCCCCCTGGATCTCCAGTTGCCTGATGGAGTGCCTTTTTTTAAAATGCTGTAGCCGCCCACTAGATGCCTTAAAATCTCTCTGCGAGCTGTCCTGACTGCTATCCTGGCTGCTTATTTCCTGACTGAAGTGCAGTGCTTTTTCCTGAAGCATGGGGCCAGACATAGGAGCGCCCTTACTCTGCTGCTGTGCGAACCACAGGTAGGTGACTTTCTCTAGTGTCTCATCAGCAGCTGGTTTCAAAGTTTTGCATTGCTTCAGCTCCCATTCATCTTCCATCTTGGTGGCACAGGACAGCAACTGACTCTGTTTTTTTAGGTCTGAAACTTGTTGCTTACTTATGCCATATGCAGACGCAATGTTTACTGCTTTTTTGCCATTTCCCAAATGGTCAAGAATTGTAATCTTGTCACTAATTGCCAAGATCATTCTTTTTGTGTTGCTTGCACGCATGTGCAAGAAACACATTACTTTCAGCACTTAGGGAGAATGCCTAAATGAGTCAGGAAATTTGGGCCACGTCATCACGCAATCAGCTGTTTTGGTGCATTACAAGCTACCAAAACAGCTGACTGTGGTGTCCCCATGGCGACAGCTTCTCCGTCAGCCTCTCACAGTCCCCAGGAAGCCAATGGAAAGCCACCGCCCACCGTTCAGTGTGCCTTCCTGGTGAAACATTTCAATAAATAAATGAAACAAAAAGCCAACGGGGTGCCCAATTCCCCCTGTCGACATGACCCCTTCCAGTTCAATTTGCCAACAGGGGCCCTCCCCGTTGGCAATAATCCCCCTTTCAAAAAGTGTTGTGTGCGGTATGCCCAATCCCCTGGCGCTTGCCACCCCGCGCACTTATATCTGCCAACAAGATGCTCAATCCCTGTCAGCATGCCCCTTCCTGGTAATTTTGCCGACAGGGAGCCCTCTCCGTTGGCATAATGCCCCAATTTCTTCGTGCCAAAGAGTGCCCAATCCCTTGCTCTTGTTCCCCAGCACTCGATGCGTGCCGGCCAGTGCCCAATCCGTGGCTACAGCCCCCAAAACACTCAGGTGGCACACTTGGAGGCCCACCCAGCGTGCCAAAATTAAATGTGCCTACAAAAATAAAACCTTCTCACAAGGTTTTTTTAATAAACCTGTAAACTAGAAAGCGGTCCCTCGTTGATTCCGATAGTCCTTCCCAACCCGCACCACCCTCGTACTTACCTCCCCTCACCCTGTACTTACCTCCAGAGCCTGGCGCAATGATCTTCAGTGGACTGGGAACACGTGTGCACTCTTCAAAGCCGACTGCAAACTGAAGAAATGCCGTAAGCTGTATAATGGCATAAATGGATTTTTCAACTTTGGTGCATATCTGGCCATTTTTGGGAATTTTTTCACCAAATTTTCAACATGGGGTTCTTGGGATCCTACCTCATGAACTCAGTCACTGTCATTTTGTTATTCGGTCCCGAAGGTGATTTCGCGGTCACTGCGAACCACCTTCGGGACCAACAAAAATGACCGTGTCAAAGTTCATGAGTAGGCTCAAAACCCTATGTTGAAGATTTGGTGAAAAATCCCAAATGACTGTTTTACGAGCATGCGTTGCTCAGTTCCTATGCACGCTCGCAACTTCGAGCATTTTTAATATTTTCACTCCAGATTTTCAACATTGTCATTTTACCACACCTTCTTATGAACAGTACAGCTGTCATTTTTCATATCTCGCTTGAAATGTGTTTTCGCACATGTAGTGCATAATGGCATGGTTGGTGTGCAAAATCAATGTTCAGGACAGATTAAGAATATCACAGTGACACTGTTCATGCGGTAGGCCCCAAAAACCCTATGTTGAAAATTTAGTGAAAAAATTCCCCAAAAATTACTGTTTCTGAAGCGCATTCGCGCCAATTTCTATGCGGCGCTAAACCGTGTTATTTTAATATTTTACTCAGATTTTAAGCATTGCCATTTTACAACACTTCCTTAAGAACAGTATGACTGTCATTTTTCACATCTCACCCGAAATGTGTTTTCGCACATGTAGCGCACAGTGGCATGGTCGGTGTGTGAAATCAATGTTCGGGACAGAGTAAGAAAATCACAGTGACTCTGTTCACGAGCAGAGGTCTTAAACTGGCTATTTTGAAAATTTGGTGACAAAAGTCCATAAAATGACTGTGTTACGAGCGTGTATTGTGCAATTTTCAAGCACCCTCGTAAGTTCACAAATTCGTAGTCTTTTTAGTCCAGATTTTCAACATTGGTATTTTTTCCACACCTCCTTATGAATAGTACAGCTGTCATTTTTCACACCCTGGCCTAAATTTGTTTTCGCACTTCCGGCGCAGAATAGCACGGTCACTGTGGGAAATCAGTGTTTGGGATAGATTAAGAAAATCACTGTGACACTGTTCATGAGCGCAGGTCCCAAAATGCCTATGTTAAAAATCTGCTGTAAAAAAATTCCAAAACTAATGACATTACGAGTGTGCGTTGCGCAGTTTCCACACACACTCATGACTTCACCAGTTTTTTTTCATATTTTCACTCAAGATTTTCAACATTGCCATTTTTTTATACTTCCTCATGAACAGTACAACTATCATTTTACACATGCTGGTTGAAATGTGTTTTTGCAGCTGTGGCACCAAATGGCGCAGTCACCGTGCAAAATCACCTTTCGGCTAACAAACTGATAGGGTGGGATCACAAAAAGGCCATGCTGAAAACCTGGAGTAAAATTACCAAGAAATGCCCAGGATGTTAGGGTTTTCATCCATAATGCCCTACCCTGTAGGGACTAACAAGCGTCAGGGGTGTGACTTGGGATTGTCGACAGTAATGCTCATGCCATTCCATCCCCACCCTGTAGCCAGTGGCAGGCATCGAGGTATGCCTTGGACCCTTTGACCCCAGAGTTCACCCCATTCTCCTATACTGCTCCCATTTCAGTGTATTTCCTTATGGAATGAGGTGAATGTAAAGCCTGAACACTTCAAAGCACACTTCGACACGTGTAAGTGTCTGCAGGGTAGGGCGAGGTGAAATGTCGTGGCCGTTATGGGTGACAACAAAAAGGTACACCCCAATGCCTGTCCATCTCTGCAGGGTGGGGGTGGAGTTGGCTTCAGTTGAATACTTCACTGCCAATCCTATATACTGCATCTGTCTAACTCCTGCACTTCCACTGCTAATGACAGCAAGCACCACTTGGCATTGACAAATGCTTGTTCTCTTTGTCCCCACACCTTGGGATTCCATCTGGACAGCTTGTAGGCAGAAATGCAGATCGCAGCTCGAGAGAGGAGACTACAAAGGTACTCAGTATCAGCACAGAGAAATAAATAATGGTCTGCATTAGCACCTGCCTAAGTGAGTTAGTGATTAAGAGGGCACAGTATAGCACCATTCAACACCATCTAACACATTGCAGTAGCGCTTTCTTAGAACAGGTGATTGCTGTTCTCTCATCGACCACAGTACCAAAAAGAAAAAAAAAAAGCTTAACCGTGAAGCTGTTTACTTTGCAAATTTGGGACCAGATCGGGAGTCTGCTCAAGCGAGCAGTCCAGATAATCGAGGTCCGGATAATTTAGGTCGGACTGTAGTAAGTGGTGTACAAGAATACAAGATATAGAAATGTAAACAGGCTTTTGAGCCCACTGTGACAAGCTGTCACATGCATGGAGTTAGACACACAAACTTTCTGACAATGTAGTTTAGGTAAACAGGGTAGGCATTTATTTATTTTTCTCCTTATAGAAACCACACTCATGGTGCCAGGGATGAGGACCCATTTGCCTTTTTGTGGGGTGTTCCCAGACTGGCAGTGTGATTAGCAACACCCAAAGATGAGCAAGGAAGAGAAATCAACCGCCCATCATAAATTTTCATGGTGACAGCCCTCTGGTGCAGTGATAGTGCTACCACTCATGATGCTGTCGACCCAGGTTCAAGAACGATTTTGAGTTATCAGAGGGCTGACCAGGAGATGGTGAGAGCTGCATCTGAGTGGATGTGCTCCCCCTCTGGGAGGGAGCATGTACAGATGTTGGCACAATACCACCACCTGGGTGACTACAGGTGGCAGTGCAGCTGGCACTATCAACTGAGGTAGGGAGGACACTGGATTCATTCTGGCACATGTGCGCGTCTCTATGTGCACATGTGTGAAGTCCTGGGGATGGGAACGGAAAACAGAAAAACCCCGGCCTGCATGATGATGACTCCACTCTCCGGAAGCTTCGCACCTGCCTACTGGGGTCTGTGGTCCATAACAGAGCTAAACATCTCCCAGAATACAGGGAGGTCTCAGAAGACTGTGCCATTTGGGGGGGGGGGTGGAGAGAGACACTGGGACACGGCAAGAACTTGATACCAAGTTCCAGGGATGGCAGGGTGATGGGGCTGGGACAGCAGGAGTCTGACAGGGGCAGGCTGGGAATCTGGGGCATAAAAAGAAAACTAAAAAAAAGATGATATTTAGATTAGCAGCCATCTAAGACTTTGGTTTGCATACTGCAGAGCAGAAAAACAGTGCGTTTGCTTTATTTAATGGTCTGCTCCCCGGGCGCTTTTTCACGCTAAAAAATCTTCGCATGCACTTACTAAAAGTTATATGCTACAAAACAGAGTACAAAGTAATGAGTGGCCATTGGATAGGTTTCAGGAGTTAATCACAGCAATCATTGTAATCCCCTCTGTACCCAACACCTCGCCATTCAGCCAATTCACACTGTGCTGCTACAACCGCTTAGCATAAAGTATGTGTGAGCAGTACTTAACACACCCCCAGCTGTACCTTTACCTCCCTTTGCTTTGTCTTTTCCGTTATACTGAGCTGTTTCAGCATGTCACTTGTCCACTGGCTGCAGAAAGGAAAAGGACTCAAGCGTGAGCTTTCCCTGATGGATGATCTCACACCGGCTTCCTTAAGTGACTGTGCCGATGTTTCGATGAAGACAGCAGACACGGTCATTCAGGAGCTTCACAGAGCATCCCCCAAAAAAGAAGATGGATCGAGTACTGTCACTATAGCCTGGAGCTTCATTTTGAGCTCGGACAATACGTTGCTAATAGAGGGGTTATGAACGCAGTCCACCTGTACAGGTCAAAGTACAGTCAGACCATAAACAAAAGTACTGTAAGGAACTTCAAAAAAGACTACCAGGAGCAATTAAAAATTGTGAAGGATCCGGCACTGCTTGTCCCTGCTCTCCCCACCAAACCTAGAGGCAGACCAACTCTCGTTCCGGAGGACGTGCAGTTGGAAATGAAAACAATTATAAAACCACTCAGGGCTGAAGGGGCTGTTGTAAACACTAGGGTGGTGGCTGCAGTGGCACTCGGAGTGGTGAAAGCCTCCAACCATAAAATGCTGTTAGAATGTGATGGCCTTCTGACTATTACATGGCACTGGGCTCGGCACTTCCTTAACAGGATGGGGTTTGTGAAGAGGAAGGGGACCAAGGCTGGTCACAAGATGCCTGTTGATTTTGTGCAGCTAAAACAAAACTTCTTGGCCAGCATCAGTAAGGCATCCAGACAGGAGCTAGTGCCTCCGGAGCTGGTTATTAACATCGATGAAACCAGCGTGCGCTTGGTTCCCTGTAGCCAGTGAACTATGGCGGAGTTTGGGGCATGGCAGGTTGAGGCAACAGGCCTAGGGGACAAACGGAAGGTGTCAATGGTGATGGGGGGCGCACTGTCTGGTGAGTTTCTACCACCTCAAGTAATATACCAGGGTAAGACCGTGGAGTGCACTCCTCAGTACATGTTCCCCTGGCTGGAGCATCACAATAGCGAGAGCCACTGGGCTAATACTGAGATAACCCTCCGCTTCATTGATGAAATCCTGCAGCCGTACACTGTCACCATTATTAAAAAGCACGATCTTCCACCTGAGCAAAGGTCAGTATTGATTCTTGACCTGTACCGTGCCCACACTACCACAGAAGTGATAACCAAACTTGACAGCCTTGCAATAATCCCGCTATTCATTGCAGCAAGTTGTGCAGACTTACTGCAGCCGCTGATGTGGCGATAAATAAACTGTTCAAAGACTACATGAAAGCAGCATTTGCTGACTGGTATGCAGGGATTATCACAGAGCAGTTATACATAGGCTCACAGTCTGACAATGTTAAAGTGGATTTACGAATGACCAACATAAAAACAAAGCATGCAGAATGGCTGGTGACCGCTTTTGAACAGTTAAAGACCCGAGGGGAGGACTGCATCCATGGCCTCCAGCAAGCGGGTATCTTGGAGGCGCACAGTACCTGCTTAGATATGGTGAGCAAACACTTTTAATGTATTTTGTATGCAGTGTTTTATTTACTGTAGTTAGCATACTCAACAGTCCACACAGTATGCACTAGACATGGTTTCCTTTTTATTTTTTATTTCAGGACCCAGCTGCTGATGATGATCTGTGAGACCCGCTGCAGCTGCACATCACAATAGCGCTCAGTTTTCAGTTTCTTGTGTTTGGATGACCCGTTTCCCTTTCCCTTTGCAGTGCCTTCCCATTGTTTGTTTTGGCTTTAGTTTTTTTTGCTCAATTTTGGCTCTATTTTAATATTACTGGTAACAAAACATGATGCTAAGGAAACACTGCGGTTTAATTATTTTAGTGGTCAGCTGTGATCAGCGAATATAGTGACATTAATTTAACAGTAAACATTTGGTGTTTTACAGTATCTGCTGGAACAAAGGGGCCATAAAGTCAGAGGGGCAGAGAGAGCAGAGCAGACACTCTCAGTCTGACTCAGAGCAACAGTCAGCTGAGTCACAGAACCCTGTCCTGTTAACACCTTTCAATACTTAGCATTTCTTTTGCATTCATCTTGCTGGAATGGACTTCTGTAAATAATAAACATTATATTCCTATAATATCTTGTGTGTGTGCAGACTAAATTCCATACTCTAGGCACAGATACTGCTTAGCAAAGACACGGACAGCAGATTAGCCCATCCAGAAGACAGGAGTGGTGGGGTAGCATCGGGGAGCCTTAATGGAGGTGAGCAATAACCCATAAGATGTGTGCTTAAGATGGCATATGTCTAACAGGCCAGAGAGGAAAGCCTGTTAAGCCATTCCCATGGTAAGGTCCCCCAAGGATTGCAGCAGAACTCTGTAACAGTTTTGTGTAAAAGACTATAAAGTGAGGATAACTCTCCTACGTCTCACAAATTACTGCATTTGAGATTTGCCTCACTCATGTATTTCTCCGATTCCTAGGGAAGGGTTTTCCTCACAACCTTGTAGCAGTGCTCACTCTAAGGCAGGCTTGGTGTGAGAGGGAAAAAATGTCAGAAAGACCAAGTGCAGAAGCTACTATTCCGTCCCCCACAGGCCTAACTTTAGTGCTCCTGGAAGCCCCCGTCTTTTGTGTTCACTATCTAAAGAACTCGGGATGGCATCCAGGTAGGGGTGTGTGTGTGTGTCGAGGTAACATGTTAGGGGCAGTAAGCCACTATAAGGTTACTGTAGATTTCACAGGAGGAAGGGGGTACTGGAGCAGGAGAAAGAGTCAAGTGCCTTGCTGAAGGTAGGGCTGCATCCTCAGGAAACTTGGGAGGGTAAAGGAAATATCAAAATGAAGTATGAAAACTACATTCTGCATCTCATGAGGCTAACCTAAGATTTTAAAGCATAAATTCACAGTAAGACATACTTTGAGAACAGGAAAGTTAGTGAGGACAAAAGCATGCAGTCCCTCTGCGTACTGAGTTTCTGTCTCTTGAGATTTCACAGTGCATCCCTGTGATGGAGTGTATGCCCATCACGCTCCTTTCACTCACAAATCACTTCATAACCCTGCAATACAGACAGTGCAGGTTTCAACAGGGGCTGTGGTGGGATTTGTACCAAACCTCTTTTGTTTTAAAGTTGGCCCTTTAAGGCCTCGCTGCACTTGATGTTTTTGGCCATCTCTCAGGGGGAGGAGAAGAGTTAAACAACACCTAAGCCCAGTAGAGGAAGAAAGGTGAACAAACAGAAAGAGGATTCTGCTTCAGTGAGATGTAAGTAGAGACAGCAAGACAGTGAACTGCAAGAAGGGTTGCTGTTAAGCTGAACACAAGCTGTTTGTTTTGTTTTCTTGTTAATGAAAGTAAAGCAGATTTTTCTCTAACTTTAACTGGTGTCCAGAATGTTCTCTTCAGAGTGTTTCCCAGAAGCCACCCAGTTCGCTACCTTATTACATGTGCTTGGCTTTAATGGTGGGACTGAACCCCCCCCCTCCCCACCGTCTAACTAGGGGTAAGATGGACTGAGACAAACTACTGAAATGGCTGGCAAAACAGTAAACACAACAGGCTCAGATGCAAAGAGATTAGATGGCTCAGCAAGCGCAATAGCAGGCTCAGAGATACCAGCAGCACACACAACAGCAGGCTCAGAGATACCAGCAACAGGTACAACAGCAGGCTCAGAGATATCAGCAGCAGGCACTACAGCAGGCTCAGAGATACCAGCAGCAGGCACAACTGCAGGCTCAGAGATCACAACAGCAGGCTCAGAGATACCAGCAGCACGCAGAACAGCAGGCTCAGAGATACCAGCAACAGGTACAACAGCAGGCTCAGAGATATCAGCAGCAGGCACAACAGCAGGCTCAGACATACCAGCAGCAGGCACAACTGCAGGCTCAGAGATCACAACAGCAGGCTCAGAGGTACCAGCAGGAGGCACAACAGTAGGATCAGAGATACCAGCAACAGGCACAACTGCAGGCTCAGAGATCACAACAGCAGGCTCAGAGATACCAGCTGCATGCAAAACAGCAGGCTCAGAGATACCAGCAGCAGGTACAACAGCAGGCTCAGAGATCACAACAGCAGGCTCAGAGATACCAGCAGCAGGCACAACAGCAGGCTCAGAGATACCAGCAACAGGCACAACTGCAGGCTCAGAGATCACAACAGCAGGCTCAGAGATACCAGCTGCATGCAAAACAGCAGGCTCAGAGATACCAGCAGCAGGTACAACAGCAGGCTCAGAGATCACAACAGCAGGCTCAGAGATACCAGCAGCAGGCACAACAGCAAGCTCAGAAATACCAGCAGCAGGCACAACTGCAGGCTCAGAGATCACAACAGCAGGCTCAGAGATACCAGCAGGAGGCACAACAGCAGGATCAGATATACCAGCAACAGGCACAACAGCAAGCTCAGAAATACCAGCAGCAGGCACAACTGCAGGCTCAGAGATCACAACAGCAGGCTTAGAGATACCGGCTGCATGCAAAACAGCAGGCTCAGAGATACCAGCAGCAGGTACAACAGCAGGCTCAGAGATACCAGCAGCAGGCACAACAGCAAGCTCAGAAATACCAGCAGCAGGCTCAGAGATACCAGCTGTAGGCACAATGGCAGGCTCAGAGATATCAGCAGCAGGCACAACAGCAGGCTCAGAGATACCAGCAGCAGGCACAACAGCAGGCTCAGAGATACCAGCAGCAGGCAAAACTGCAGGCTCAGAGATCACAATAGCAGGCTCAGAGATACCAGCAGTAGGCACAACAGCAGGATCAGAGATACCAGCAGCAGGCACAACTGCAGGCTCAGAGATACCAGCAGCAGGCACAACAGCAAGCTCAGAGATACCAGCAGCAGGCAAAACTGCAGGCTCAGAGATCACAATAGCAGGCTCAGAGATACCAGCAGTAGGCACAACAGCAGGATCAGAGATACCAGCAGCAGGCACAACTGCAGGCTCAGAGATACCAGCAGCAGGCACAACAGCAGGCTCAGAGATACCAGCAGCAGGCTCAGAGATACCAGCAGCAGGCACAACAGCAGGCTCAGAGATACCAGCAGCAGGCACAACTGCAGGCTCAGAGATACCAGCAGCAGGCACAACAGCAAGCTCAGAGATACCAGCAGCAGGCACAACGGCAGGCTCAGAGATCACAACAGCAGGCTCAGAGATACCAGCAGCAGGTACAACAGCAAGGCTCAGAGATACCAGCAGCAGGCACAACTGCAGGCTCAGAGATACCAGCAGCAGGCACAACTGCAGGCTCAGAGATCACAACAGCAGGCTCAGAGATACCAGCAGCAGGTACAACAGCAGGCTCAGAGATACCAGCAGCGGGCACAACAGCAAGCTCAGAAATACCAGCAGCAGGCTCAGAGATACCAGCTGCAGGCACAACGGCAGGCTCAGAGATACCAGCAGCAGACTCAGAGATACCAGCAGCAGGCACAACAGCAGGATCAGAGATACCAGCAGCAGGCTCAGAGGTACCAGCTGCAGGCACAACAGCAGGCTCAGAGATACCAGCTGCAGGCAAAACAGCAGGCTCAGGGATACCAGCTGCAGGCAAAACAGCAGGCTCAGGGATACCAGCTGCAGGCACAACAACAGGCTCAGAGATCCCAACAGCAGGCTCAGAGATCCCAACAGCAGGCACACTAGCAGACTCAGAGATGCCAGCTGCAGGCACAACTGCAGGCTCAGAGATACCAGCAGCAGGCACAACAGTAGGCTCAGAGATACCAGCAGCAGGCACAACAGCAGGCTCAGAGATGCCAGCTGCAGGCACAACAGCAGAATCAGAGATACCAGCAGCAGGTACAACAGCAGGCTCAGAGATACCAGCAGCAGGCACAACAGCAGGCTCAGAGATACCAGCAGCAGGCACAACAGCAGGCTCAGAGATACCAGCAGCAGGCACAACAGCAGGATCAGAGATACCAGCAGCAGGCACAACAGCAGGATCAGAGATACCAGCAGCAGGCTCAGAGGTACCAGCTGCAGGCACAACAGCAGGCTCAGAGATACCAGCTGCAGGCACAACAGCAGGCTCAGGGATACCAGCTGCAGGCACAACAACAGGCTCAGAGATCCCAACAGCAGACTCAGAGATACCAGCAGAAGGCACACTAGCAGACTCAGAGATGCCAGCTGCAGGCACAACTGCAGGCTCAGAGATACCAGCAGCAGGCACAACAGCAGGCTCAGAGATACCAGCAGCAGGCACAACAGTAGGCTCAGAGATACCAGCAGCAGGCACAACAGCAGGCTCAGAGATGCCAGCTGCAGGCACAACAGCAGAATCAGAGACACCAGCAGCAGGTACAACAGCAGGTTCAGAGATACCAGCTGCAGGCACAACAGTAGGCTCAGAGATACCAGCAGCAGGCACAACAGCAGGCTCAGAGATACCAGCTGCAGGCACAACAGCAGGCTCAGGGATACCAGCTGCAGGCACAACAACAGGCTCAGAGATCCCAACAGCAGACTCAGAGATACCAGCAGAAGGCACACTAGCAGACTCAGAGATGCCAGCTGCAGGCACAACTGCAGGCTCAGAGATACCAGCAGCAGGCACAACAGCAGGCTCAGAGATACCAGCAGCAGGCACAACAGTAGGCTCAGAGATACCAGCAGCAGGCACAACAGCAGGCTCAGAGATGCCAGCTGCAGGCACAACAGCAGAATCAGAGACACCAGCAGCAGGTACAACAGCAGGTTCAGAGATACCAGCTGCAGGCACAACTGCAGGCTCAGCGATCACAACAGCAGGCTCAGAGATACCAGCAGCAGGCACAACAGCAGGATCAGAGATACCAACAGCAGGCTCAGAGATACCAGCAGCAGGCACAACAGCAGGATCAGAGATACCAGCAGCAGGCACAACAGCAGGCTCAGGGATATCAGCTGCAGGCACAACAGCAGGCTCAGGGATATCAGCTGCAGGCACAACAGCAGGCTCAGGGATACCAGCTGCAGGCACAACAGCAGGCTCAGAGATACCAGCTGCAGACAAAACAGCAGAATCAGAGATACCAGCTGCAGACAAAACAGCAGAATCAGAGATACCAGCTGCAGGCACAACAACAGTCTCAGAGATGCCAGCTGCAGGCACAACAGCAGAAACAGAGATACCAGCAGCAGGTACAACAGCAGGCTCAGAGATACCAGCTGCAGGCACAACTGCAGGCTCAGCGATCACAACAGCAGGCTCAGAGATACCAGCAGCAGGCACAACAGCAGGATCAGAGATACCAACAGCAGGCTCAGAGATACCAGCAGCAGGCACAACAGCAGGATCAGAGATACCAGCAGCAGGCTCAGAGATACCAGCTGCAGGCACAACAGCAGGCTCAGAGATACCAGCAGCAGGCACAACAGCAGGCTCAGGGATACCAGCAGCAGGCACAATAGCAGGCTCAGGGATACCAGCTGCAGGCACAACAGCAGGCTCAGGGATACCAGCTGCAGGCACAACAGGCTCAGAGATCCCAACAGCAGGCTCAGGGATACCAGCAGAAGGCACACTAGCAGACTCAGAGATGCCAGCTGCAGGCACAACTGCAGGCTCAGAGATACCAGCAGCAGGCACAACAGGTCCAGATGCAAAGAGACTGAATGGCCCAACAAGCACAACTGCAGGCTCAGAGATACCAGCAGTGACAGGAGTTCATGATGCAGGTGCTGCAAACACAAAAAGATACTGTGCCTCAGCTTCAGGTCACAGGGAATCCAGTCACTCTAGGACACCAGACCATGCTAACAAATAATGGGTCCTAGGAACATCCCAGAGGTCTACCTTATGACTTTTGAAGGAGTTGTCAGTATCACTGCCTGGCCTCGAGAAGGGTGGTCTACTCGCATCGCACTGTACCTGACTGGAGATGCCTGTGCTGTATACAGAAGCTTAACTGGTGTTGCTGCCAGAGACTATAATCAGGTAAAGGTGGCTATCTTAGACTGGGTCAGAATAACCAGAGTTTTATTTAATTATTTTTATTTATTAAAGAGAATCAGAATTACAATCCTTTGAGTCATAAACTCCTTTGCAAAGGCTCCACGTCGGAAAAAAGAAAAAGCACAAACATAACATTAAACAGGACAATGCATAGGTCATACAGCACAGGGATATATACATTGGCAGGTTACAGTGTCAGGGATCTTAAAGTAGATCCTGGGTCATAGTTATGAAATATGGCAGGTTACAGTTTCGGAGGGTCATTAAATGAGCCTTGAGTCATAGTTTATATACAGTGAAATTGAAGGACCTGGGAAAGTAATCATGAGATACAGCAGAACATTTTGTTCCTTTCTTTTGTGGGCTTCCTCACTGCACTAGAGCTACAACCAGTTTACAATATGCCTCCTTTTGAGATTCAGAGAGGGAAGGGAGTATCATTTACATTCACAAGCTGTGGAGTCAAGGAGGAGGGTCTTGAGACCGGCTTTAAATTGGTCAAGACTGGGGACCAGGGAGATGGAGGACAGTAAGCTATTTAGCCAGAGGGGTGCACGATAGCGGAAGGACCTTTGACCTAGTGAGGTTCTAGGGGGGGGACTAGGAGTGAGGTACTGGCAGAATGTCTAGGGGCCCTTCTGTGTGGAACTGATTGGATGAGGGTGTGGTTAAAAGCCAGAGATATACATTAAAGAGGAGATTATGGCTTTGACTGCACTGGAGCAGTACTGGAACATTTTACCAGATCATGTCCATGACTGGGAAAGTCGTCATGAACAAACCACTCCGGCTGCAGCAGTGAAAATTACAGAACATTATCTGGAAGCTGAAAGACCAGAGGTCACTAAGAAGAGTAGAATCCACGACAAGCATCAGGGTGCGACCCGGGGAGAAGATCCCCACAAAAGAGAGGGCAAAGGACTTTGGGGGATAGGAACAAACCTGCTGGTATGGGTAAGTGATCAAGTGGTAAAATATTACTTACCCTCCAGTTCAAAAAGGTATAACCCCTGGTCCTGGTGTAATTTCCCCCACTTCCAAGACCCTGCTCTCCAGTGACCCAAATAGGGGGTTGGGGCAGGTCAGAGGCTCAACAGTAACATTAGTTGTTTTTGTTGTCGTAAAGTGGGGTATATCACCAAGTTTTGTGACTTTGCAGAACCCATATATATGATACCCAGGCAACTGGGGAACAAAACGGTCACAGCTCTGGTGGATTTGGGCTATGGGCAGACACTTGGTCAGTGGGGGATTTCCCATAAATACTGCCTACGTGCATAGGTATACCTTTAAATACCTTACGGCCCCAGTATGGTTAGAAGTATGCAACTGGGTGGGAATAATAAAAGTGGTAATTTCTAAAACCTTACCCTGGTCAGCAGTCTTGGGCCAATACTGGGAAGGGTTTCATACTCTCCTGCAAAGCCATACTGAAAGTTCATGCCAACAGAAGGCCAGTTAGACAGAGGAACTTGAACATGTACAGTATTTCCCTTTACTAACTCTGAACTATTTGGCCCACAGAGAGATGTCTAAGATGTCCCAGGGTCAGAAACAGAGGGAGCAAAAGGAAGGGCCCCCTCTGTCTAAGGCTATAGTGGCTGGGGACTGCAAGGACCCAGGTTCAAGGAAGGTCCAAAGTGACTAAGATGAAGACACTGCATCCACATCTACAGGAGGTCACGAGATCCTTCCAGAGATCAGACCAGACCTTTTTCAGAACTTAGCCAGCATAATTTCTGGATAAAGGGCAAATGAGGTTCTCAGGAATGGCTACCAGAAATTAGCTGTGGTAAATGGTAAAGTGGTAGATGAGTAAAAAGTCGAACTGAAAGATTATATTTTGTACAAGGAAGAACCAGTGAAAGAAACTGACTTTACGCTACCAGTTAGTAGTTCCCAGCTCTGTGGGAAGGGAAATACTAAGGCTGGCCCATTGTGTACCTATTGCAGGTCATTTGGGCAGGGAAAAAACTGAGGCAGGCATACTTGCCCAGTTCTTCTGCCCAGGTATATGGAAGGAAGTAGCAGACTTTTGTGCTTCCTGCTCCGAGTGTCAGCTGGTGGCCCCCGGAAGTAGAAAAAGGACCCTTTGATCCCTACGCCCATAACAGACCCATTCATGGTTGATATGGTGGGACCCTTGATAAAAAGTACATCTTAGTATCAGTATATATTGGATTACGCCATGCATTACCTTGAGGCTATTCCCCTACATTCCACTACAGCCCAGTCAGTGGAAAAATAATTGATAAGTGTTTTCCTGAGTTGGACTGCGGAAGGAGATCCTAACTGATCAAGGCACTAACTTTATGTCAGATTTTATGAGGGAGGTGTGTGCTTTACTGAAGGTTAAGTCCATCTGGACATCAGTCTCTGGCTGAAATTTACAATGATCATAGCTGTTTCACCTTTGATAGAGCTCCATCTGCTGCGTTTCCTGTACTATCTACATTCTTTGAGCAGAATATTTCAGTGACTGGACTTGCTGTAGTGTACTGGAATGTGGGGGCTCGGGAGAGCCGGCAGCCAGTCAGTGAGCAGAGGAGGCAGGGCTAAGCTCTTCAAAAGCACGTGCCACACGCTGAGAAGAGGAGATCGCTGGTTGAAATTTACAACGCCCACAGCTGTTTCACCTTTGCTGGAGCTCTATCTGCTGTGTTTGCCTGCACTATTTATATTCTCTACGCAGGACTTTTCAGTGACTGGACTTGCTAGAGTGTACTGGCGTGTGGGGTCTCGGGAGAGCTAGCAGCCAGTCAGTGAGCAGAGGAGGTGGGGCTAAGCTTTCTTCGTGTTCACGCTTGCCGCTGAGCGATGGGTGGTATTTAACGTGAGTGGCTGCGCCCACTTAGAAAATATTTACAAAGCTAGGAGCTGAATCTTCTGAGGTGAATTTATACTATCAGCTGATGGCAGACACACATGGTAAGCCCAAATAACAGTCTTCTCTGTGAGTAGAATATCAGTACTGTACTGAATAGTATTGCATTTAAGTAGTAAATGACAAATATAGTTTGGATTTTCCAGGTGTGTCTTGCAGTTCAAACCTTATTCATTTTACGGGCTGTTTTATTGACATTACTGGTTTAGTTTAGTGTAGTTTTAGCTTGTAAAGCTCATATACACACTTAAAGTTTAGCTAACCTTAGCCTATCATAGATTATCGAATACATATGTATTTCTTTGAAACTTGGCTTCCCGGCCAAATGCCCTTTGGGGTAACCACTGCCCCAGTGCTTGAGCACAGAGGTTCTTTGTTTTATATGTGTATG
Organism: Neoceratodus forsteri; assembly: GCA_016271365.2. Classification (NCBI taxonomy): domain Eukaryota; kingdom Metazoa; phylum Chordata; order Ceratodontiformes; family Ceratodontidae; genus Neoceratodus; species Neoceratodus forsteri. Next base: position 1,040,844,291 of record CM057452.1, read on the forward strand.
TGTATATATATATATATATACACACATATATATATATATATACACACACACACACACACACACACACATATATATATATATATATAGAGAGAGAGAGGAGAGAAAGAGAGAGATATTTTATATACATGTAGTTGTCTTACCTGATAGAGAATGTTTGTATATAATGTGTTAAGCTGTCTTTCCCTGTGCTGTTTTTTGACATTTGTCTCCACTAGCAGAGCATATAGCACAAAAATAGGGTCCCATTGACCACCCCCGGTATTGGAGACACAACATCAGAAACTGAAATCAACCAGAAGAAATGTTTTCACTAGAAATTGGGGGAGATTTACCTCTCAGGGTAATATTTTATTTAATTTATTTATTTGAACAAGTCGGATTTACAACCTTTGAGTCAGGGACTCATTTACAAAGGCACCTCGTCACAGGGAGGGCAAGACAATAGAACATTGTGCAGATACAACATTGGACAACATTACAGGTGCAGACATTGAACACAGAATACACTTAGTTACATGTTGGTATAAAATACAGATTTACAATTAAAGTTGTACAATTTCTCTGGAGTTGCAGTGGCATACATCCTTGTGTAAACCTAAGGGGGTAGGTAAAAAGGGGTAGGGAAAGATGGATCAGCAGTCCAGGGGACCTTGTCGAGATTAGGGGGGCCAGGCAGGGAAAGGTCCTGCAGTAGGACTGGGGGTGGGGCAGGGTTAGTGGCACCTACAGCAGCGGACATTAAAGAGATGGTTCCGGAAAAGTATGTAATCCCTTTTTAATAAATAAGACTGTTCAAGACTGTTGTTATATGATCGTGATAGTCCTGGGGGGTGACACAGAGCTGAACCCAGGTCCAGATAATAATATTCTTAAAGTGGTGCATGATAATGCGCGAAGTGTGGCCTTAAAAACTGATCAACTAGCAGAAGCTTACCTAGTGCCTACTACTCTGTAGGAACCTGATGTACTTGTGCCTCTGTAATATTCTGTACTTAAAACTATCCGAAATTGCTTGTTCCCTAATAATGGAGGTACGTGATGTAATATGATTTATGCTGTGTTATTCAAGCTGGCCTTGATTGTTATTTTATGTGTATAATCTCCCAGGTCCAGCTTGCAAATGAATATTTTTTTCAAAGGTGTTTTCGCCTGGTAAAATAAAGATTGATTGATTGATGGAACAGGATCCAAATATCTTGGGACTAAGTAAGACTTATTTATCAAACAAAATCGAGGATAATGAACTAACCTTACCAAATATCAGCTCTTCAGGTCTGGCAGAAATAAAAGGGGGGGGGGTTATGTTCCATGTTAAAAAACGCAGTAGGTAACGTGGAACTCCTATTAAAGGGGAGTGACAACAACATTGAGTATTTGGTGGTGAATATTGACAGAATTAAACAGGCCTTGGCTGTGGTATATTCACCTCCAAAATCTAATCTTACAGCCATTGAAGACGTATTGAATAAAACTGGTGGTTGTATAGGGGATAAATTACTAATCTTAATGGGGGACATGAACTGTGATTGGTTCAAGCCCAGAGGTAGGAAGCTAAAGGAGCTGGCATCGGCCCTGGGATTAATTCAACACATTAAAACACCCACACAATATACTAATACTGGGATCGAAGGAACTGTACTGAACCTGTTGTTTACCTCTCCTCAAATGGGAGGCAGCATAGCACAGTGGTTTAAGGCTCTGAGCTACAAATCTGGTGACATCCAGCAGACCAGACCTGAGTTTGAATCCCACAGCTTCGACTTGCATACTGTGTGACCCTGAGCAAGTCACTTAACTTCCCTGTGCTGCCAGGTCGCACCTGTAAAAAAGCTTTCAGCTTAGTGTGCTACTCCTGGTTAAACAACTAAATAAAAAAAAAATGTATATAAATTGAGGCCTTACAAACCTTACCACCATATCTAGGTGACCATAACCCAGTTTGGGCTACTGTGTTTAAACAACTGGTTCAGTGTTCATTAGAACACCCAAGTAACAACAAGAAAAGGGATATGCAGAATTTTTCAGAGCAAAAATGCTTGCAAAGTGTGGCACATGAAAAGCGGGAAAGATGCAGATTAATACCAGATCTGGATCAAGCAGTAGAATATTTTTCTACTACCTTTCGTATGATTTGTGACCTACATGCCCCTAAATCCAAACCCTGTAACAAACAATTTCACTTACCATGGATCAATGATAAAATTTTGAAAAAAATCGGAGTGAAAAATAGACTATGGAGGAAGGCTAAAAAAATTAAATCACGCTGTGATTGGTAACTATTTAAGATCAAACAATGAATGCAAACAAACTATATAAAAGGCAAAGGCCCTTTATTACAGAAACAAGAAGAGCTGCAGCTTGGATCCGTGCAAGTTCTGGCACACCATCAATCATTTAACGAACCATGGTAAACTTGGAAAACAAAATAACTTGACTTTATCGGTTGGTAATGTCTTAATAGATGAACCTAGGAGAGTCCCGGAGATCCTAAACAACTTTTTTGTAGATTTACCAGGCTGTAATGGGATAGTTCAGCCCCAAGTATTAGGATAAATTGCCTATATAAATAGAGAAGCCACATAGCTTGCCGCCATTCAGGTTTAGGGCTTTAAAAATATCAGAGGTCTCTAGGGAATTAATGACCATAAATGCCCACAAGTCAACAGGGCCAGAAGAAATTGAGGGCAGATTCCTTAAACTAGCGGCAAATTATATTGCCTCAGCCATATCCTATATTTTTAATTGGAGCTTACAGCTAGGTTACTTTCCCGTGTCCTGGAGATACAGTAAGATTATCCCCATTTATAAAGGTGGTGATATTATGGAATTAAATAACTATAGGCTTATGGCCTTGCTATCTATTTTGTCTAAGTGCTTGGAAAAATTAGTAAATTGGCAGATCTCCGAACACTTGGACAAATATAAATTACTAACACCCTATCAATCCGGGTTTAGAAAAGGTCATTCAACATCAGTGTTACTAGAATTTAAAAATCTGGTTTGTACTTCATTAAATTCTGTCCTAGAGACAGCTGTTACTTTTGTAGACCTATCTAAGGCCTTCAACCTGGTAGACCGCTCCCTCTTACTTGATAAATTAAAAGGTATGGGTATAGTTGATAGGCTCACCAAATGGATAAAGCCTTACTTAATGGGGTGCACCCAGCGGGTAGTAATCTCACAGAGACCATCTGTGCCCCAAAAGGTAATTGGGGGTCCCACAGAGGTCCCTTTTGGGGCCCCTGTTTCTCCTATTTAATAATGATTTGCCGTAGGTGGTGAGGCATTCTGCTCTGAGGCTGTATGCGGACAATGCATCAATTGTCACCACTAGGACTTCTGTTTTGGATCTTCAGTTAAGGCTTCAGACTGACTTTGCGGAAGTGAGGGAGTGGTTCACCAGGTCAAGACTTTTGATGAAAGTCAAAAAAACAAAGTTAATGCATTTTTTCGTCTAAGAAAAATAGCTCTCGGACCAATATTTCCACAAACACAAATGAACTCCTTGACCAGGTAGATACTGTAACTTGGGGGGGATTTTTGATTCTTCGTTAATCTTTAATACTCATATAACTACTGCAATAAAAAAAAAAGGTAAGAAAGAAACTGGGAGCCCTAAGACGAACCACTAAATGCCTACGAACAACACATAGGAAAAAAGTGGCTGAACAGCTGATCATGCCCACGTTGACCTACAGGAAACTTATCTATAGAACAGCGAATAAGCATTTGCTGATTAGTTTAGATAGAGTGCAATACAGAATAGCCAGATATGTTTTACAATGTAACTATAGAACTTACCATTGTAATGTGCTCATAAAATTAAATTGGCAGCCTTTGGAAATAGGTTGCACTAAAAACTGGTTAAAACTTATACATAAATATTTAGCATCTTATCCAGACCACTGTATTACTCAAACTCTTCTTCCCGATATAATAAGGGTATATGGAAACTAACAAGATCTGAGTATAAACACAGAATCTGTCCCATTAGAAGTAGCAAACATGGCAACAGTGCCCTTTCATCTCAAGCAGCTAAGGTCTGGAACATCTCATCTCCCCCATACGATCTTTAGAGAATCATGGGACCTTTATTACCGAAATCTCAAAACTCTACTAGATGAAATGTAGTTGTATATAATTTGTGATTAGCCAATGGTGTATATATTCTAATTCTGTGCTTTATATGTTCTTTTAGCTTGTGTTTGTAGCTTTGAGAGCTATTAGATAATTGTAACAGTATTTGTTGTAATGATGTATTGTTTATGACGTGGTTATATTTTATAATGTTTTAGAGTAACTTAAGTAATACTGACAAACAGGACTGTCTTGTGAACAGGATTGTATTAACCCTAATGACTAGTATTCCTGTATAAAAATAACATTTTTATCTATCTATCTGTGTAGCACCCACAGACTGATGGATTAGTGGAATGCTTTAATAAATTGTTAAAAGGTATGCAATCTAAATTCATGTAAACTGAAATAAAAAACTGGGATGAACTGTTACCCTATTTAATGTTTGCCATTTGGGAGGTGCCACAGTCGTCCATTGGGTTACCGCCCTATGAACTGTTGTGCAGGTGACGATCTCGAGGGATGCTGGGTCTCATAAGAGAGATGTGGGAAGAACAGGTACATGGTCCACCTAACATGCTCCAATATTGTGTTACAAATGAGAGAAAAATTGGACATGGTTGGCAGATTCACCAAAGAAAATTTGATAAAAGCACAGCAAACCCAAGAATGGCACTATAAACAAGGGTCAGCCTATGGGAGTTCAAGTCTGGTGACAGAGTACTCCTGCTGCTTAGCTCAGTGAGTAAGCTCCTAGCCAAATGGCAGTGACAATATGAGGTCCTCAGTAGGGTGGGGCTGGTTGATTACGAAGTCTTTACAACCAAAAAGAAAAAATGAAAAACAAGTTTACTATGTTAATTTGTTGAAACCCTGGAAAGACAGGGAGGTATTGCTCACTGGTTGCATGTCAAGTCCGCGAGGGAAAAAGCAGCGCGGTCACTACACACGGGCAACATGTCAAATGACAGAAGGGTGCAAAATAGTGCAAGTCTTAACCATGCTACACGAGTCTACTGTTCTGCTATTTACCTGAAGTTGTACTGGACTGGTGATGCACTGGAGCGGGGATCCATGACGATGTGGTGTTGTTATAATAAATCTGCTCAACTCTACAATCCGCATGACTCCACTGTTATGTTTTTTTTTTTTTGGTGATCCATGGTGACATAGTTTTGTAATAAATAAATCTGCTCGAGTCCACTATCTGCATTGTTTTCAGGGTTTTATTTAACTCTAAAAATTGATTAGCGTTTTGCTCATAAAAGTTTTTTTTTTTTTTTTTTTCTGCCAGCTGATTAGGCCTTACGGTCTATCGAGTCTGCTCGAACCTAGATCCTTAGTTGGGTGCCGAGACCCTCCCATCCCTTGTTCTCTAGAAACCCCTATCATCCATCCCCACCCCCCCGGGACAGGCCATCATCTGATACATCCACTTTCTGTGTCTGTCCCACCCTCTCTTGAAGCCCTCTACAGTGGATCACTGAACCAGCTCACCAGGCAGTGCATTCCAAGGGTCCACCACCCTCTCGGTGAAAAACCTCCTCCTCTTTTCCCCCCTCACCCTTCCACCTTCCAACTTCAAACCATGCCCTCTGGTGATACCTCCCTGCTTTAGTCTAAAGATCCTCCATGTTTACCTTATTTATTCCCTTGAGGTACTTGAAGACCTCTATCCTTGTCCCCCATCTCTCTCTCCTCCAATGAAAACAGGCAGAGCTCCTCAAGTCTGTCCTCATAAAGGCAAATCCCTAGCCCTCAGATCATCTTTGTTGCCCTCCTCTGTACCCTCTCCAGGGCTGTATGTCCCTCTTCAAATGTGGTCTCCAGTACTGTACACAGTACTCAAGGGTGTGGTCTAACCAGTCCATTGTACAGTGGCAGAATCACTTCCTTGCTCCTAGAAGTTGATCCCCCTTACGATGCATCCAACATCCTGTTTGCCTTGCTAGCTGCTCTCCTGCACTGCTCAGAGTTATTCATACATGTATCCACCATGACCCCTAGGTCTTTTTCCCCTATTGAGGCCTCCAGTGCCTCCCCTCCCAGTGTGTACCTGTGTTTAGGGTTTCCCCGACCAAGATGCAACACCTTGCACTTGGTGGTATTGAAATTTAATTTCCATGTGTGAGCCCAGCTTTCCAGGGTGTCCAGGTCCCCTTGCAGGGCCACCCTCCCCTCTTCTCCCTCAACTACTGCTCCCATCTTGGAGTCATCCGCGAAGAGACTCATTTCACACCCTATACCCTCCCTGATGTCCGATATGTATGCATTAAACAGGATCGGACCCAGGATCGAACCCTGTGTGCCCCATTACCAACCTCTCTGGGTTCGAGTGCTCCCCACAGACCACTACTCTCTGAGTGCGTCCAGCTAGCCAGTTTTCAATCCATCTGACCATCAAAGGGCCTACTCCTAACCCCATCAGTTTCTCCACCAGACCATTGTGGGGGACACAGTCAAACGCCTTGCTGAAGTCCAAGAATAATACATCCACAGGCTTACCCCTGTCCAGTTCTGATGTTACCCATTCATAGAACTCAACAAGGTTGGTTTGACATGATCTACCTGGCACAAACCCATGTTGCCAACTATCCAGACCTCCCACCTCCTCCAAGTACACCCCCAATCGTTCCTTTAGTATACTCTCCATTAATTTTCCCACCACCGAGGTCAAACTGATGGGTCTATAGTTACCTGTGCCTCCCTCAGCCCCCTTTATGGATTGGTACCACATGTGCCTCTCGCCAATCACTAGGTACCCTCCTGTCTCAAGTGACCTGCTGAAAAGCTCCGCCAGAGTGCAGCCAGTATGTCCGCCAATTCCCATAGTACTCTCGGATGAATGCCATCCGGCCCTGGAGATTTGTTTTCTTAGGGCCTTGAGGGCTAACCACACCCTTTGGTGGAGATAGCATCATCCGTCCCCCCTTCCTGGTCTTTTATCCTTATCCAGATGTGACACCCTGAGGTACCTTTCCCTCCCTCTTGCTCCATTTCTGTTGCTCCCTAGTCCCATCCCTGCCGCTTCTATCCCTTCATGCCTTGCTTTGTAGATATCCCATCCCCTCCCTAGTGAACACACAGAGGCAAAGTACTCGTTAAATACCTCCTGCCTGGTCCCTACGCCTCTTCACCCACCCTCCTACAGTCTCAATCTGCTGAGATGGCCCTTAGTTTCTCCGCTCCCCAATGTACCCGGAAGAACCCCTTTTCCCCTCCATGTATCCCCTGTGCCAGCGCTGCTCTTTACTGGACTTGCTCCCCTCTCACCATACGGGTGACTTTTCTAGATGCAAGCTGGTGTTTCCTTATCCTATCCTCTCTTGTTGTTTTTATATTTTGTAGGCCACCTTCTTTCTCTGACTGCTACCTGTACCTCACTGGACCACCAGCATGGTTTCACGTGACCTTGCTCCCTGCGTTTCAACTTGGCGCAGATCCTGACTGCCTCTGCAAGTCCCTGTTTTATGACCTCCATCTCCTTTCCACACTTGTCGTTGGGGGTAATCCTTCAAGTGATCCTTGAGAATATTTCCCATGCCCATAAGTCTGCCCCCCTGAAGTCCACTGCCAGTGTCCTAGATCTCACCCCCACTCCCCCATGCTTATTTGAAACCAGACAGTATTGTGGTCACTCCCAGTCAGGGGTCTATACAACTATGTCCCTTACAGATCCCCATCTGCCAGAACCACATCTAGGACATGCCCCTCCCTTGTGCTCCATCACATGCTGTGTAGAACACATCCTGGAAGCCATCCAGCAGCCTCTGCTCCTTGGCCACCCCTAGGGGACATGGTTCCCAGTTGTACCTGGCATATTAAGGTCCCCCATCAACACCTCCTTCCCCTTTTGGACCACACTGGGCAATGATGTTGTCCAGCAAACCATCTCTAGAACCTCACTCATCCGGGGCCTATATGCTACCCAGCTTGACCTTATCTCCTGCTGGGGATGGAAGGTGACCATAAGGCCTCCACGTTTCCTCTGCCTCTTCTACCATAGCAATTTCTATATCATCTCTAGCGAACATAGCCACTCCACCCTCTGACCTCCTTTCTATCCTTCCTAAGCATAGTGTCCCCTGTACATTTAGGTCCCAGTCATGGTTTTGTTGGCCCACATCTCACGCCACCACATCCACCCCGAGACAGCATGGCCTGGAACTCCCGAACTTGTTTCCCAAGCTCCTGGCATTTACTAACACCAACCCCACCCCTTACCCCTGATCCTCTTTGTCAACCCCACCCAGATTCCTTGTACTTCATCCTCCCCTGCTCCTCCTGAAACCTCCACCTCCAGTCTGTTCCCCCTCCCCTCTTGGGCTTGGCAGCTTCTCCCCTCATCTGGAGGAGAGGGCTTCTAGTCAGCCTCCCCTCATCCCTTCCCCCCACACAAGTTAAACCCCACCTTTCTTGTATGCTGATCAGCCATCCCCTGTTGGGGACTTCCTTCCCTACGGGGCAAGATGAAACCTGTCCTTGGCATATAGTCCCTTATCCTCCAAACTCCATTCAGTTCCCTAACTTTTAACCCATTCTCTTCACCCCACTTCTGAGCCAGTCATTAGCCTCTGTAAGCTTCTTTTTTTGTCCACTGAGGCCTTTGGTACTGGCAATATCTCGAAAAGGAAATGTTGCATCCATTATCCCAACAGACTCTGCAAGTTCTTGGAACCTTGCTTGATTTCAAATGCTATTTCCTCTAGATCATTAGTTCTCAAATGCAAAATCGGTTCCCTCCACAATCCTAACCATTTCATACCATGAACTTTGCTCTGTGCACTGTCAGCCCAGAGATACTCACTACCTTCACCTGGCTATGGTATCCACCCCTGTCCCTCCCAATGGATACCCCTAATCGAGTCTCCCAGTAACAAAACCTTAACACCGCCATCATCCTATGGTTACCTCCACTAACCCTCTCAGCCCCCTTCCCCCTTTATTCATGATCTCAATTTCATGGGAGTCTTCCTGCCTTATTAGAGACCCCCTTGTCACCCTCCCCTTTCTGCCTCCCTTGCTATTTTGCCCACTTAACTCAAACCCCCTCTGAATAGGTGTCCCCTTTAACCCTCTCTTATCTGAACCATTTATCCTGGCCCTGATGGTTTCCCCTTCCCCCACACCACCATCCTCCCCCTTGTAATAGTACCCCTGAGAGGCTCTCTGTGGGTCCCCTTTAGCTGGGGCCCCCTCCTTGGTATGACCTCCAGCAACAGAGGGCTCCTCTCCACCTCCTTGTCTCCCAGTTTCTCTCCAATCATGCTCTCCTCCCTCATGTCTGGAATATGTTGCATCTCCCCCATTTGCTTAACATATATGTTTCCCCTTCTCCCTCTGGGACTATGTCTATCCTTTCCATAGCTGGTCTGTGATGCCCTATGGGTATCCGACTCCCTCCCCCCGGCCTCTGTATAAGTTTCCTCATTTCCACCAACCCCTTCCTCCCCCTCTAGGTTGCTTAGTAGCTCAAATTTATTGTGACACTCTATGTCAGCCTCCATCAAGTAACCCGAGTTTCCCCTGACTGCATCTCTAAACTGACCCTCTTCTTCCTCTCTTGCACTGTTCACCTTAGGAGCTTCCTTCCCACAGTCTGCTGTTTTTAGGCTTCGCACAACAGCCCCTCCTGACTCTTCCCCTCCAGTCTCTTTGTATTCAGAATGTTCACCATACACTTTCCACTTAGTATCAACTTCCCTATCTAAGGGTCCTCTGTCCTAATATCCCCTCCTGCTTGCTGTAACATAACGTCCTGTAATTTCAGGCGTTGCTAGCCTCCTCAGCCCCACCCTTCTGCTGCCCATATCCACCCCTTATCCTTGGACACCCCTCCAGCTCAACACTCGCCTTATTAATATCCTCACTCCTGATACAAGACAGCTGTCTACAGAGGGGAGCCTCCCTCTCTCCAGGCCCAATTTAGAATTATTGCCATCCACAGCTGTTGCAGCCTACAACCCCTTCAGGGTACTGCCATGGTGGAATATGGCCACCCTGATTATCCTCCTCTGTTTATAATAGCACACCCCTTTTCTCAGTCCCTTTCCCCTGGAGTACAGTTTTCTCTAAACTGACTGTAGTTTATCAAACCCAATTTCAACCCCACCAATATAACGTTCCTAAGTCTCACAAACACATACAGTCCAGTGTGTGTCGGTCCACACTAACAGTGTATGGGTAGACATCAGGTACCATACGATGTCACGGCCCACTAGCTCCTGTTGCTTTAATTTCAGTCCCAAACAGAAATACTCAGCCCTTCCAATCCCAACCCCAGTGGCTTTTCAGTATTTAAGAAGACATACAAAACAGGGGTGGCTGGGAGGGCTCTTACCAAACACCAGGCAAACAACACATTTAAAATTCCCTCAGTATCCCTGCCAAACAACTATCCCTAACCATCAAAAATACAAGTAACAGTTCTAATTCAAGGTAATACTTTTAACACATAAAACTAATTTCACTACAAACTTTAAAATATTTCAGTTAAAACAGAATATAACTCCAGCCTCTTTCCTACCTACCTGCTGCAAGCTCCCAAGTGAGCGGATGAAAGCCAAGTTAATTCCTGTTTAGACACAAGGTAATTGCAGCTAATGTCCCTCCCCTAAACACCAGGCAAACAACACATTTAAATTTCCTCAAGTATCCCTGCCAAACAACTATCCCCAAGCCACCAACGTTACAATGTAACAGTTCTAATTCAAGGTAATACTTTTTAACACATAAAACTAATTTCACTTACAAACTTTTAAAATATTTCAGTTAAAACAGAATATAACTCCAGCCCTCTTTCCTACCTACCTGCTGCTTAAGCTCCCAAGTGAACAAAGTGAAGTTCTAAAACATTGTGAGAATGCATAGCACCTGCCTCACTGTGTTTAACAAACATAACACTTCTAGAAAACCTATATAAATACTTTCTGTACAGTTAGTATTGTCCCTAGGAAAAAAACTGCTAATCAATTATTTAAAACCCTGGTTTTGGTTTTCGCCATCTGCAGTGTTTTTGTTTTCGCTGCTTTTCCAAGATGCGGTTTTGCTTTGCAGCGTTTTCACTATGCTGTTTCTTGCTGTTGTGTTTTTTATTTCACTCACTTGATGTGGAACCTTGAGCACTGACCTGGAAGATCCTAAACGGATCCCATGTTCGATGACTGACAAGGATATTGATGACGGAACGCTGGACTTATGATCTAAACTTGTAAAGGCGCCAAGCACATCCAGGTGGACGACTGACTGAACCATACCAAAAGCAAGAATCCTGGGGGCTGGTAGAGAATTTAGGGGATGTATTCTCCCCAAAACCAGGATGAACCCCTGTAATCCAGCATCACATAGACACAGACCATGGTGTCCGGATCCACCAACAACCACAAAAACTACTAGAAAGAATCCGAGAGACAGTATGGGAGGAAGTCCAGTCTATGCTGGAGTTGGGAGTCATTGAGGAATCCCAGCGTGAATGTTCTAGCCCTACTGTGCTAGTAACATGACCACCTGGTTTTGTACAGACTTCAGAAAGACAAATGCAGCATCCAAGTTTGATGCATACCCTGTGCCAAGGGTAGATTAACTTCTGGACTGACTAGGGAAGGCTTGTTAAATTAGTACCCTGGAACTCACCAAGGGGTATTGTCAAATCCTTGTTAACTCTCAAGTCCCATGAGAAAAGTGGCCTTTGCCACCACATTTGGCCTATATCAATTTACCATGCTTCCCTACAGATTTCATGGAGCCCCGAACACATTCCAGAGAATGATGGACCGCATCCGCCATCCCCATGGGCTGTATGCAGTAGTGTACCGGGACAATGTTGTCATATTTAGCCCTGACTGGGACAGTCACCTGCAGGATGTGGTCACGCTACCTCAATCACTCAGAGACACAGGTACCATGGCTAATGCCGTGAAATACGAACCAGGACAGCAGGAGATGAAATACTTGGGAGTACATTGCTGGTAATGGTCACGTACACCCGGATATCGACGAAGTAAAGGCCTTAGCTGACTACTCCGTCCCAGCTAAGAAGCAGGTTAAGTTCTTTCTTGGACTTTCAAGGTATTATCCCAGGTTCATTCCAGAATGCTCAACCCTTGCTACCCCACTGACTGACCTGTCCAAGAAAACTGCCCTGAACAAAGTTCGTTGGTCACCTGGGTGTCAGATGGCATTTCAAGTCATCCGAAAATGTGCCATGTGAAGGGCCAGTCATACAGAGTCCAGATTTAACAGTCCCTCCATTTTGTACATGGATGCCTCCGAGGTGGGGCTGGGGGCAGTGTTATCTAAAGACTCTGAGGAAGGGATTCACCCCATCCTATCTCTCTCTTGAAAACATTTTCCCAGGAAGCAGCACTATGCCACGCTGGAAAAAAGTGTCTGGCAATACAGTGGGCAGTGGTTACCCTATGCTGATACCTGTTGGGACAGAAATTCACCTTTGTCACTGAAGACGATCTCTTAGGTGGTTACGTGCTATGTGGGATACCAGTGCCATTGTCACCAGATGGTATTTGGCACTGCAGCCTTTCTCGTTTGATGTTAGTATAGTGCAGTGGTTTAAGGCTCTGAGCTACAAATCTGGTGATATCCAGCAGACCAGACCTGAGGGGGAGGGTATGAGAAAGAGTGTATGTCCATCATGCTCCCACCCGTGAACCACTGCATAACCCTGCAACACAGACAACACAGGTTTGACAGGGGCTGTAGTGGGATTTGTACCAAACACCTTTTGTTTTAAAGTTGGCCCTTTAAGGCCCCACTGCACTGGATGTTCAACCTGCTGGCCATCTCTCAGGGGATGGGGGAGTGTTAACAAGCAACACCTGAACCCTATAAAGGAAGAAGGATGAACAAGCAGAAAGAGGATTCTGTTTCAGTGAGATGTGTGAAGATAGCAGGAGTCTGAACTGCAAGAAGTTTCTGTTAAGCTGAAAACGAGCTGCATTTTTTCCTGTTAAAGAAAGTAAAGCAGATTTTATTTAAACTGTTGTCTGGAGTGTTCTCACTGAGAGTGGTCCCCAGAAGCCACCCAGTTCGCTAATCTGTCACAGTCCCAATTGTGCCTCTTTGCCCCTTACATTGAGGGACAGTGCCCCGCAGCTGGGTGCTGAAAAGGTGACAGACATGCACACCGTAAGCAGAGCTGAAATGACATGACCTGGAAGGAGCAGTTGCAAAACGTGCTGCAATGACGTGACAAGTTATAAAATGATATACAGTATGTCAGCTTGATGGAGCAGGAGCTACAGAAGGGATGGCTGTCACAGGGAAATATCAAAAGATCCACCGTGAAAGCAAAAGGCACATTAACACAGCCACTCTGCTTGCACTTTCCATCTGCATCTGTGCTGCCCTGAACTCTCGCGCCAGCTCTGGTCTCTGTTTACACCGCCCTCTTCTGTGCCAAGGGAAGATACGCTGGAGAGAGGCAGAGCATCTGGAGGCTGGGTTATTCAGATGCTGGGGGTGTGTACTTTGCGTTGGAGCAAGGGGGGCAGCCTATTCACAAGGCTGCTTACAATGCTCTCTCCGATATGTGTCACTACTGCTGTGCCGGTTTCAGAAAAGGATCTAAGGGACACACATACCACGATTGAGTAAGTGTCCACATGGCCACGAAGTGGTATCACTACACAAAAGTGGAGGCTGGGATTATAGGCCGGTCAGTTTGACCTCAGTGGTGGGGAAAATAATGGAATCCTTGCTAAAGAAAAGGACTGTGGCATTTCTTGAGCCCAGCAGGGCACAAGACCTGAGGCAACATGGATTCACAGCAGGCAGATCCTGTCAAACAAATCTGATAGATTTCTTTGACTGGGCAACCAGGGTGGTGGTTCAGGGAGGTGTGGTGGACATGGCCTACCTAGATTTTAGCAAGGCATTTGACACTGTTACACACACGAGACTAGTAAATGAGTTGTGCAGTCTGGAAGTAGGTCCAAAGATGGTAGAGTGTGTCAGAAATTGGCTGAGCAACAGGACACAGAGGATGGTGGTTAATGGAGTTCAATCTTGGGCAAGAGGGGCGACCAGCAGAGTGCGACAGGGCTCAGTGTTGGGGCTGGTCCTCTTCAGTGTCTCCATTAGTGACACTGCGGAGGGGCTAGAAGGGAAGCCTCTTTGCAGACGACACCAAGATCTGCAATACGGTGGACACTCCAGATGGAGTGAAAAGAATGAGAAGAGACCTAGGCAAGTTGGAGGAGTAGTCAAGAGAGTGGCAGCTTAAAATCAATACAAAGAAGTACAAAAGTCATGCACCTGGGGCACAGGAATCCTTGAAAGGAATACACGATTGGGGGTGGGGGGGGGGATACTAACAACAACAAAACTGGAAAGGGACCTGGGCGTAATCATAACAGACATCCTCAAAGTAGCCAAGTAATGTAAGAAGGTGGTGGGGAGGGCCGGAGGGATGCTGGGGTGCATAGGGAGAGGCATCACCAGTAGAAAACAGGAGGTGGTGATGCCACTGTACAGACAATTGGTCAGGCCGTATCTGGACTACTGTATTCAGTTCTGGAAACCACATCTCCAGAAGGACACTGATAGAATGGAGGCAATAGAGAGAAGGGCAACAAAAATGGTGAAAGGAATGCACCAGAAAACATGAGGAAAGACTGAAAGACCTCAATATGTATACAGTATCTTAGAAGAAAAGAGGAAGAAGGGGAATATGATAGAGACATTCAAGTACCTCAAGGGCATCAACAAGGTTCAAAAGGGCAGCATCTTTCAGAAAAAGAGATATGCAAGAACAATGGGTCACAATATGAGGCTGGGGAAGACTCAGGGGTAACATGAGGAAGTATTTTTTCACATAAAGGGTGGTGGCTACATGGAACAGCTTCCCTGCCGAGGCCGTAAAGGCTAAAAGGATAGGTGAATTCAAGAATGCATGGGATAGACAGAAGGCAACCCTAGTGGTAGGAAAAGAGGGTAAAGCTGCAGATCATTTCGGATTTGGAGTTTAAGTAGGTAGGAAAATGGGCAGACTAGGTGGGCCAGGTGATCCTTATCTGCAGTCAGATTTTATGTGGCCCATGTGCTCGGGTTAATGCATTGTACAGGCGGCTATGTAAACATGCCTTAAGAATCACCATACTCAATCATACCCATGTGACAGTTTAGACGTGGGTTTCGTGCCCCTTCTCTGGGGGTTCAACTCCCACTGTGGAAGGATCACAGCCCGGTTCAAGTTCAGGTACTGGATTCATGCCTAGAGTCAGGGACTTCTGCTCTCACTGAGGGAGGATCACATCCAAGTTAGAGTGCAGGCATGGGATTCATGTCCCAAGTCTGGGGACTCTACTGTGGGAGGATCACATCCAGGTTTGAGTTCAGGCATGGGATTCAAGCTCCTTGTCTGAGGGTTATGTTCCCACTGAGGAAGGCGAGGGGTTTCCCAGAGCTCAAGAACCTTCTACCCACCCACCTATCCTCCTGGTTAGAAGGATGCAAAACAATAACAGTGTGGCTATGGTAGCCCCAAAAAGTGATAATAAACGGGGAGGGGGGGGGTTGGGACACATTACCTCAGAAGCACAAGATTTTAAATGCTGCTACATGTCTGACTGCTCAGAACTTCTTGTGGCTTCCTGTGATCTGGTTGTTCCAAGAGGCTATGTTCTGGGCTGTTAAGCTTGTGTCCCCGAGTAGTTGCTTTGTATTTTGGGCTGCTAAACCCACTTATTGAGCAACCTCATTGTGTAGATGGCAGAAAAGAACCTCTGAAGTCCCTGCTAGTGTGAGAGGGAATCATGTCCCCCCCCCCCCAATATCCAGCAGCTCTGTGCACTTTGTACTAACAGGCAAGCAAAACCTTGCTAGACAGGCAGGCTCATGAATTACAGGCCTCAGAGAGAACAGCTGGTTCCAACCAAAGCAGCGCCCACTTCCCAGGGGAGGCTGATATTTAACACATTCCTGGCATGTGAGGGAGGGATCAATTACTGGAAACACAGCAGTGGGGGGCATGCTAAGATGCTGGAGAGAGAGAAGGAGTTTCTTTCCCTCTCCTTCTCCGGTGGGAATTGATACAGAAAGGTTAAGGTGGTTTTGCAACCCTCAAGGCATGTTTACAGGGCCGTAACTGCACTGCACTGCAGCTACCTGATCGCTCTGATTGCTGTGGTGCAAATGTGGCCATGTAAACGCTTTCCTGATCGTATTAAGCTGTTCCTGCTCCTCTCCCCGAACTGCTGCTGAGCTGGTGATGAGTTCCAGGGCAAGTGCTGTAAGTGACTGTGCGCACAGGCTGCACCACTCACTCTGGTACACACTCTATGGGTCCTGCATCCTTCCACCCAGCTCCTGCACTTACAGCCCCTCTGCAGCGTGGATTACATCAGCATTGAGAAGGGCTATTGGAGGTCGGAGCAGCTCAGGAGCTGCCAAAAGAACCACCAGGGAGCAGCCGTGTAAACACAGTTTGAGGATCTGCCCTAAAGGGATCTGTACTAATACACACCCGTCAAATCACAGTTTTTTTTTGGCTCCCCTCAAATGTACAACCCAAATATTCTTTCAAAAGAAATAAAAGAAACCCTTTTTCCTTCTATCATGCAACATACAAACATACAAACGTGCCAGCAGAAACAGACCACCCGGTCTATCTAAGCCTGCTCGAGTGTACAGTTAGCACCCCTAGTTTGCAGCTGTCCCACCCCCCCCTTGTCATCCCACTGCCACCCCCCACCTCCCCTACCATCACTCTCCCCTGTTCCCTGTCCCATGCCCTTTTAAAGCTTTTCACAGATTTACATGATACCATCCATTCTGGTAGTGAGTTCCATTTTGCTGCTACCCGCACCATCAAACAGTGAAATAGTGTCTCCTCATTTCCCTCCTAAATCTTCCTCCCTCTATTCTTAGCCCATGCCCCCTGGTGTCCCTCCCCCCTCCTTAGCTTAAAGACCCCATCTGCCCCATCCTTACTGATTCTCCACAGATACTTGAATGTCTCTATCATGTAGCCCCTGTCCCGTCTATCCTCCAGGGTGTACATATTCATGTCTCCCAGCCTGCTCTCATAGTCTCTCCCCTCCATTCCACATATCATCTTCGTTGTCCTTCTCTGCACCCCCTCCAGTAGCCTGATATCACGCTTCAGGTATGGCCTCCAAAACTGCACACAATACTCCAAGTGCGGTCTTACCAGTGACCTGTAGAGGGGCAAGATCACCTCTCATTGCCTGGATGAAAAACCCCTCGCTATGCACCCCAGCATTTTGTTCGCTCTTGCAGCCGCTCTCCTGCACTGGGCAGTGTTGTTCATGGTCCCTCTTACCAGTACCCCTAGGTCCTCCTCCTCCTCAGTGATCCCCTGCTTAACCCTCCCCAGCCAGTATTCTCTCCTTGGGTTATTCGCCCCAAGTGCATAACCTTACACTTCTTTGCACTGAACCCCAGCTGCCACTACAAAATAATACAGATCCCCAACCAATGCTTTTTGTTAGCCGAGTCAAAAATATCTATAATCAGGCTGGCCTGGTGGCAGAGGGTTGAGGTGCTGGACACCACACTGGTGACGCGGGTTTGGGAACGAGTTCAGACCGCCGGGGGTTGGCTGGGGGGAGAAGGCTAGAGCGTCAGACGACAGCTTGCCTTCTCCAGGGGGAGGGTGGTTCCTCTAAACTGGCAAGCAGTGGTCCCTGGCGGAGGCTGGGGGCATGACAGCTGCTGGAGTCACTGAGGCGTGATTGGTCGGAGGCATAGGCCTTGGACCAATCAGCCTCAGGGACAGGTCCTTAAGGGGGGTTGGGGGACTTTACAGGTGTCTGCGCCTTGATGCCTGGGCATGCAAGTACATCCTAGAAAAATGGAAAATGCCACTCTGGAGTCGGGTAGATGGAGTACTGAGCCGAGTTTCAATCTACCGCCACCTGCCCAGCTGAGTCGGAGACCTGATGAGATCCGAAGGTTCGGGGTGGCCCACCCTGATCCCCCGCGAGGGGCAAACCGCAGCAAGATGGAGGACCCCAATCAGTCAGGTAGGACTGGGTAAGGACAGGCTTAATTGGCATCTCCCAAAGAGGCATCTCCGGAGGGGAAGGGGGAGTATAAAATAAAAAAAAAAAAAAAAAAAAAATTATCCATAATCTGCATGTTCTGCTGCAGGACTAGGAGAGAAGAATGACGGCCCTCACCTGGCACTAGCTGCTGAATACTGCAGTAACTAGCAATACAGGCTAAGGAAGCACAGCACTGCTATTTTTGTGCAGCGGCTACAAAGCTACTTCTCTCTAAAAGTAAAGTAGAGCGAACCTCTGATGTCAGTTAAACTTCATAGCTTACATATGAACATATGAAACTGCCAGCAGATACAGGCCACATGGTCTATCAAGTCTGCTTGAGTGTGCAGCTAGCAACCCCTTGTTCTGCAGCTGCCCCCCCCCCCACACTGATTCACCCCCTTCACTTTCTCCCATCCCTTTTTAAAAATACCAACCAACTTGCAGGACACCACCTTCAAGCAAAGCTGCCCACCTAGATACCTCCCTTCTGTGAAAAAGTGCCCCCTCATTTCCCTTCTGAATCTTCCACCCTCCAGTCTCAGACCATGCCCAATTGTATCCCTCTCCCTTAACTTAAAAATCCCCTATGTGCCAGTCCTGTTAATGCCCTTCATGTATTTAAAGGGCTCAATCATATCCCTCCTATTCCTCCTCTCTTCTAGGGAGTACATGTTCAGCTCCTTCAGCCTCACCTCGTAGGGCTAGTCTTCCATCCCAGGATCATCCTTGTTGCTCTACGCTGGACCCCATCCAGTAGTCTCACATCCTTCTTTAAGTATGTGCGTGAGTACTGCACGCAGTACTCCAGGTGCAGCATCACCAGCAACCTGTACAGAGGCAGAACCACCTCCCTCCTCCTCCTTGAGGTGATTCCTCTAGCGATACACTCCAGCATCCTCTTGGCTTTAGCTGCTGCCTTTCTGCACTATGCAGAGTGATTCATTTGCCCTGTTACAACCACTCCAAGATCCTTTTCCTCCTCTGTAGTGGCTATCTGCACCCCTCCCATCTGATAGTCCCTCTTTGCGTTCCTTGCTCCCAAGTGCATGACTTTGCACTTCTTGGCATTGAACCCCAACTGCCACGTGTCTGACCAGCACTCAAGTTTAGCCAGATCCTCCTGCAGCCCCTGTCATCCTTCTGCATCATCCACCACTGCTTCAATCTTGGTGTCATCCACAAAGAGACTTATCTTGTTCTTTATGCCATGTGAGATGTCGGCAATGAAACTGCCAAACAGTTCCAGTCCCAGTACCGATCCCTATGGTATCCCGCTTGTTATAGCCCTCGGAGCTGAGAGTTCCCCTCCCACCTCCACTCTCTCTTTCCTGCAACCAGTTCTTGATCCAGTTAACCATCTTTTCCCCCTGTTCCTAGGTAACCCACATTGCTAATCAGCCTCCCGTGTGGAACTGAATCAAAAGCCTTGCTGAAGTTCAGATACAGGACATCAACCATATGGCCCTTATCCAGTTCCCTAGTCACCCACTCATAATAGTCCACTAGGTTGATCTGGCAGGATCTGCCTGAGACAAACCCATGTTGCTTACTGTTCTGCTTACTAACCCATTTCCTTCCAGAAAGGTTACCAATCTCTCCTTGAGGATCGTCTCCATTAACTTCCCCACGATGGATGCGAGGCTTACTGTCTATAGTTGCCCGGTTCATCCTTGGGTCTGCTTTTGTGGAGAGGTACCACGTGAGCCATCCTCCAGCCATGGGGCACACCCCATTTCGAGGGAGGTGCTGAACAAGTCTGCTAATGGCTCTGCCAGGACCTCTACCAATTCCTTCAGAACCCAGGGATGTACACCATCTGGCCCTGGTGCCTTATCCATCTCTAGTGCCCCTAAACCCTCTAGCACCCTGCTCACTGATTTCCCCATCCATCACTCCCCCCCCCCCCGTGCCTACCTTCCCCAACCCCTGAGGCAGTGTCCCATCCTTCTCCTTGGTAAATACAGAACAGAAGTATTTGTTCAGCGCTTCCATCTGCTCTGCCCACTCCCAATCCTTTCTGATCCTATTTGTTCCTTGCAGATCCTCCTCTCTCTTATGTACCTAAAGAAGTCTTTCTCTCCGTCCTTGATGCCCTGTGCTAGCCTCGACTCTCTGGACGCCTTGGCTGCCCTTACTAGTCTGGTCACCTCCCTTGATTTCCTTAGGTATTCCTCCCTATCCACGCCCTTCCTGGATCTCTTGAATCTCCTGAAGGCTGCCCTTTTATCCCCCCTCACCTTCACCAACACTTCTCCACTTAGCCAGCTTGGTTTCCTGGCCCTATCCCTTTTACTTTGTGTCTTGATACTGGACTTAGTAGCCTCCATGAGCCCTAACTTGATAACTTCCCATTCCTGGCTAGCATCCATATGTGGTTGGATTTTGGCTAGGTGCCAGGCCACTATTTCCCCCATCCTCCTAAAGTTAGCTCTCCTGAAGTCCAACATCCTGGTCTCTGTTCCCATTGCCTTCTTGCCCATGGTGAGCGAGAACCACACTGTATGGTGGTCACTCCCTGCCAGCAGATCCTCCACCCCCAGCTCCCTGACAAACTCTCCATTAGACAGCAAAAGGTCCAGAGTATTTTTTTTTTTGTTTAAGTCTTTGGTAACCAGGTAAGGCCCACTAGGCACAAGTGCCTGTTTTCAGGGGCGATCTGGGAGCAGTGGGCGGTTAAGTGACTTGCTCAGAGTTACACAGTATGCAAGTGGAGGTGATGAGAATCAAACTCATGTCTGGTCTGCTGGATGTATCAAGCTCATTCACACCTCATTCCTCTAACCTCCAGGCTATACTGCCAGGCCAAATTGCTTAACCTGGTTGGCTCATTGACCATCTGTACTAAGAAGTTGTCCTGGAAAGCCTCCAGGAGAAGGAGGCAGTACAGCGCAGTGGTTTAAGGCTCTGAGCTGCAAACCTGGAGACCTGGGTTTGAATCCCACAGCCCACACTTGCATACTGTGTGACCCTGAGCACGTCACTTAAGTTCCTTGAGCTCCCAGTTTGCACCTGTAAGCAAGCTTTCAGTTTAGTGCGTCCCTCCAGGTAAAAAAAAAAAAAAAAAAGTTTGAGCGGCCTGGTGGTGTGGAGGGCGACCAGTGTTTGGGAACGAACACAGGCCACCAGGGGTCAGCAGGGGAGGAGAAGAAGGATCGAGAGCCTGACGGCTGCTCTCCTTCTCCGGGTGGGGAGGACTGCAGACCTCACTGCAATACTGCCACCTTGGGGAACTCGGGTGGAAGGTGCAGTCTGAGGCAGAAAGACGTGTTGGGAGGGGTGGATGTCAGCCGAGGGCCAGAGCAAAGGCATGTCTCACCATGCCTTTGTCTTACTGGCCCTCCCAGTGCGCTGATGCGCACAGCAGATGGGAGAAAAACCAGGAAAACACCTTGCAGTGGCGCTGGTAGACGGGTCCCAGCGCCGGCGATTGGAGGAATCCGAGGAAGGACAGCACAAGGTGCGTGCTCAGCTTCAGGTCTGGGGGAGTTAGGGAGACTCCTCCACTTCAGCCGGGGGGTTATCTGGAATGCTTAGGGTCCAGGAGCAGGGCACCCGTATGAGCTGACAAACCTTGGGGGAGCTCTGACACCGGGATGCATTGGGTCCCTGAATAGAGGGGCTACTGTGGGAGATAGGAGCATAAAGACAAGATAAAAATAAATAAATAAATAAATAAAGCCTCCAAGAGGATTTGTTCCCTTGTACTCGAGGTGGCTGGGGTGCTCCAATCCTCCCCTGGCAGACTGAAGTCCCCCACTACCACAGTGTTACCCTTCCTGCTGACCCTCCTTATCTGCTCTGCTAGTTCTCTGCCCAAGTCCTCTGCTTGAGATGGTGGCCTATACACCACCCCCATCCTAAGCGTCCTGTTTCTTGAATCCTGGAGCTGCAGCCATAGCATCTCTGTGCTAACTCCTCCCCTTCTTCCCTGACACATCTTATCCCCTCCCTCACATAAATCACCACCCCACCCCCTTTCTCCCTATCCCTCTGGTACATCCTGTATCAGGGCATACCTCTTAACTGTCACACATTAAGAGGTACGTCACTCATTTTACCTCTCAGAAATCCTTTGTTCCACATAGGGAAGGTGATATTACACATTTCTCACTGAGATTTTAAAGCAGAAATTCACTATAATCCAGTATGCACAGTTATTAGCAAACATTATGAACATGAGTGCACTGATAGCCATTGTGTTCTGAGCTTGCAGTGACATTTTTGATGATATGTCTCACATTTTGCTCATTTGTCACATGTTCTGGTAAAGAAAGGTTGAAAGGTATGATCCAGGGATCCCTAGTTTCCAGTCCTGGTATTGGGTGGCCCATGTTTCGATTATGGCAGCTATGTCCACCACCTCTTCTGTTATGACAGTCTGCAACTCTGCCATTTTGTTGCCCAGGCTCCTTGCATTCAAAGAGACCACCCTCAATATGTGCTTCCCTCCCTCCCTATGCTCATTGTTGTTATCCACTGCAGAAGCACACCTCGCCTCATCCTTACTAGTGTGGGGGTAAGCCTGTTTGGCGCCCGAACTGAGATCTTACTTCCCACCTTGCCTCCCCCATACCTAGTTTAAATCAACCCTGGTTGCTCGCTGATTCCCCAGTCTCTGTTTTAGGCACCCCAGCCTCCTGCTCAAGTGCAACCTGTCCTCTGCATACAGGGTGCTGCTATCCCAAGTTCTTCCCCATCCCCCCACTAACCTGTACCCTTTTGTATGATACCAGGCACCAAGCCAAGTGTTAAAACTCTTCAATTCTCCGTTTCCTTGCTGCACTCGCTCTGGGCACTGGGAGCACTTCCGAGAGTGCCACAAGCTCCCTGCTTCCTCACACAAACTTCCCCAGCTCCAAGAACCTCTGCTGCTCCTCCTCGACTGTGCTCCCTATTTATGCCCAAGTGCACTACAATACGAGGTTTCATCCTTCCCCTCCTTGCACACTTAAGAATAGACAGTCCTACCCTACCTGCTGTCATCCCTGGTATGTGCTTCACCATATACGACTATGCTGTTCCCCTTTACTTCCCCACCTCATCCCTTTTAGTATTGTCACCCAGAACTAAGACCCCTCCACCTTCCTCCTGTTTTAGCCCCAACCCCCTACCATTTTCCTGGCCCCAGTTCTGAACTGTTGCCCCAGCCTGCATATCCCTGATGCCCCCCACCTCGTTCCCTTTCTCTACCCCCACCTTGTTTCTCCCCTTGTTGTGTTTCTTCTCTGATCCAACCTCCTCTCCCACTACTACACCCCTGCTATGGTGCTTTCATTTTCTTCCCCCCTTAATCCTTGCTTTCCTTACCCTTCCTCGGTGCTGGTCCCCCTGCCCACCCTCCTAGCCATTTCCCCCTCCCATTGCCCATCTTGTTTATGTCCCCTCTATCATCCATGCTGTTATCCTCTGGGTTGTCAGTACCCCCCTTTCTTCATGCCCTGTCCACGAGTTCCTCCCCTCCTTATCCTCCAGTCTAGCCAGCACCGAGAACCTATTTCTTGTCTCCAGTACTCTACCATGAGCTACTTCAGACAGTCTATTATAAGACTCCCCCTTGCCACAAGCTCTTGGGGCCATTATTGCCTCTATTCCCAATCCTCCTCCAGTCCCCTCATTCTGTACCACAGGTACTTGACATACAGGTAACAGTAACATGTTGTAAACAGGACTTTCTTATAAACTGGGCCTTTGGCTCAAAGATTTGTTTCCTGTATAAAAATACATTTTACTACTACTGAGGTGGATGGGATGCTGATCCATTTACTCTACCTTCCTTCCCTCCCCTTGATCTGGAATGCCTGTCAACCTCACTCCCCTGTGCCCAAGGTCCTGGACTGTTCTCCCATATTGCCCTAAAGCCATTACTTAGCTCTGCCTTTAACCAACTAATCACGCTCCTAAACTGCTCAAACTGCCTGCACACCAAGCACCCCTGATGCTAGGGTACTCCTCACCAGGGAATTCAATAAATGGTTGAAAAACTGGTGTGGAGCTCAGGGTTTCATTTCATTGGGACTGGAAGCCACTTGAGGGATGCAGACCTATACTGGTGTGATGGTCTGCATCTGTCCAGGGGGGCCAGGATCCTAGTGAGAAGTTTAAATGCTTCATTGACAAGCATTTAACTAGCCATGGGGAGGCACTGAAAAGGAGCAGGAAATCCTAGCCCCTACAAAAACACAGTAATTAGTGAGGTAAACACCAAGGTAGAGAAGTCATTAGGAGAAGGACAGTGGTAATGTAAAAAGGCAAAGGCAGTAAGAACACGAATGGGCGAAAAGGGGTAAGGCCATCAAAAAGTGGAGGGTGATGAGTACCAATGCCGTAGTCTGTAACAAGCTCCCTGAACTAGTGGCCTTGATAGAAGAGGGTTGCCCAGATATTGTGGCAGTCACAGAAACATGGTACACAGAGAACCATGACTGGGATGTCAACATACCAGGATACACAATCTACAGGAGGGACAGGGAGGGTAAAAGAGGAGGAGGAGTAACTCTATGTAAAGGAAAGGATCAAAGCAACAGAACTAAAGAGTAAACAGGGAGCAGATGAGGCACTCTGGGTCACCCTGGAGATAGGAAATGGCACCACAATCCGTATGGAGGTTGCATACAGACCCCCATCTCAGGGGGAGGGAATGGACAAGGAAATGATGGAAGGCTTCCTTAGAATGGCAGAAAAAGGGGAGATATTGTTGATGGGGGACCTGAATATGCCAGATGTTAAATGGAGCACCTTTGCTGCAGGCACATCCAAGAGCATGGTCATTCTTGATGCCCTACAGGGGGCACGCCTCAGACAGCTAGTATTGGAACCCACTCGGGAGGGAGCAATCTTAGACCTGGTACTCTCAAATGGGGATGGAGAAAGAATCTCAGATTTAGAAATGGGTAGCCATCTGGGAACAAGCGACCACCAAACAGTGTGTTTCATGATAAACACAGCCATACAATCAAGCCATACAAAAGCAAGAGTATTGGACTTTAGGAGGGCTGACTTTGGGAAAATGAGAGAGTGCCTCAGAAAAGCACTAGCAAACAGGCAAGAAAGAGGGGTGGAGGAACAATGGGGAGTAATCAAAACAGCCATCACAGAGGCAACAAGCCTTTGTGTAAAGCAAATCAACAAAACACAAATAAAGGAAAAAAACACTATGGTTCTCAAAAGAGGTGGCAGGGGAGGTTAAGGAGAAAAGGATAGCATTCACGAAATAAGGGAACACAGAAGGAGCAAGACAGAGAACCTTATCAGTTAAAGCAGAAAGAGGCTGGGAAGGCAATCAGAATAGCAAAGGCCCAAACCAAGGAAAGGATAGCCAACTCTGTTAAGAAGGGGGATAAGACCTTTTATAGGTACATCAGGGAACAAAGAAAGACCAAAGGAGGGATACTGAGGCTTAATAAAGGGAAGGGAATGTGGGTAGAGGGTGACAGTGAAAAAGCAGGGATACTGAACAAATATTTCTGCTCAGTATTCACAAAGGAAGAGGAGGGAGAGGTACCTAAACCAAGGAAGAGAAACACTCTGAAGATGAAGGTCTATACCAGTCCATTTACAGACGAAAGGGTTCTGAAATAACTAATAAAATTGAAGGTGGACACAGCAGTGGGGCCTGATGGGATTCACCCAAGAATTCTAAAGGAACTAAGGGTAGAACTAGTGACACCGCTGACTACTCTCTTTAACAAATCATGGGAGGATGGGGTGGTACCTGAGGGCTGGAGGAGGGCAGATGTGATTCCTCTTCACAAAAGTGGGAGCAGGACAGAGGCAGGAAACTACAGACCAGTTAGTCTGACCTCAGTGGTAGGGAAAATGATGGAATCACTTCTGAAAGAAAGAATTGTTGAGTACCTAGAGGCCAGTGGGGCACAGGACCCAAGGCAGCATGGATTTATGATGGGAAGGTCATGTCAGACGAATCTAATAGATTTCTTTGGCTGGGTGACCAAAGTAGTAGACCAGGGAGGGGCTGTGGACATGGCCTACCTAGATTTTAGCAAGGCATTTGATACAGTCCCACACAAAAGATTAATACACAAGTTAGCTAGCCTTGGCGTGGGTCCCAAGGTGGTAGCCTGGATAAAAAATTGGCTAGACAACAGGACGCAAAGGGTAGTAGTAAATGGAGTCCACAGTGAAGAAAGGATGGTTACTATCAGGGTACTGCAGGGTTCAGTACTGGGACCGGTCCTTTTTTAATGTCTTTATAAGTGACATTGAAGAGGAACTGGAGGAAAAGCATGCCCCTTTGCAGACAACACAAAGATCTGCAACAGGGTTGATACACAAGATGGAGTGGAAAGGATGAGAAGGGACTTGGCAAGGCTGGAGGAATGGTCAGATGTATGGCAGCTCAGATTCAGTGCAAAGAAGTGCAAGGTAATGCACCTGAGAAACAAAAACCCAGGGGAAGAGTACACAATGGGGGGTGAGATACTGACAACAGTAAAAATGAAAAGAGACCTGGGGGTAATTATATCAGATGACCTAAAAGTGGGCAAGCAATGTGAGAATTTTTTTTTTTTTTTTTACCAATTATTTTACCAGCTGAGACACACTAAGCTGAAAGCTTGTTTGCAGGTGCAACCTGGGAGCACAAGGAAGTTAAGTGACTTGCTCAGGGTCACACAGTATGCAAGTGGGGGCTGTGTGGGATTCAAACCCAGGTCTCCAGATTTGCAGCTCAGAGCCTTAAACCACTGTGTCATACTGCCTCAGAATGCAGTATGGAAGGCTGGGGGGATACTGGGATGCATAGGGAGAGGCATCAATAGTAGAAAACAGGATGTTGTTATCCCTCTGTACAGACAGTTGGTGAGACCCCATCTGGAGTACTGTGTGCAGTTCTGGAGACCCCGTCTCCGCAAAGACACAAACAGAGTGGAGGCTGTCCAGAGGAGGGCAACCAAAATGGTGCAGGGTGTGCACCAGAAGACATACGAAGAAAGACTAAAGAAGCTTAATATGTATACCCTTGAGGAAAGAAGGGAGAGAGGGGACATGATAGAAACTTTCAAGTATCTCAAGGAATCAACAAAATCAAGAGGTAGCATCTTTCAGAAAAAGAGATGTGCAAGAACAAGGGGGCACAATTTGAAGATAGAGGGGGGATGGCTCAGAGGTAATATGAGGAAGTATTTTTTTCATGGAGAGGGTTGTGGATATATGGAACAGCCTCCCTGAGGAGGTCGTGGAGTCAAGAACAGTGGGGGAATTCAAGAATGCGTGGGACAGACATAAGGCAGTCCTAGTGGGGAAGGTAGAAGGAAGTAAGCTGTTGGTTAACTAGGATCTGCAGCTTATCTGTTAGGTAGGAAAATGGGCAGACTAGGTGGGCCAAGCGGTTCTTATCTGCTGTCACATTCTATGTTCTTTGTTGGACCCCCCCAGTCCACCCCCCCAACCGGCATCGGGGTGCACATTGGGGTCGTCGACCCTAACTCTCACCCCATCACATGTGTGAAGAAGCAGAGGTATAGGAGAATGGGGTGAGAGTTAGGACCGATGACCTCAATATGCACCCCGATGCCAGTTAGTGGCTGGTGGGGTCCAAGGGGGCTTAAACCCCTAACACCGAATTTCCTTGCTTTTGTCGCTGTGAAACAACCCTAACTAATGCATTAAATGGAGTTTTTTTGCCTCTAATTTCCCTTCTTTTTGAGAATGATGACGAGAAATAGTGAATGTAATGCGGTGGCGTGCTCCCGCCACGTGATGTCTTGAGACATAGTAACAGGAACAGCAATGCAAACAGAAGCGCAAACAGTGGCGCACTTGGTAACGCAAATGTAAATGGTAAAGGAAACGTTAATAGAAACGCAAGCGCAAAATGATGCCAAAGGGAACAGTGACGCAAACGGACATTGAAGCGTGTATGAAAACGCAACTGGTAACGAAAACAGTGATGGCAGCGGTAGTTTAAATAGAAATGTTAAGTGTCACAGCAAAAAGAACGCGAAAGGCAACAGAAACGGAAACGCGAACGCAAGTGCACACGTAAACGCAAAACGTAACGCGCACAGGCATGGAACCGCAATTGTAAATGCAAATGGTAAAGTTAACATGAAGAATAATGCCAAAGGAAAGAGAAATGGGAACGGGAACAGAAGCGTGTATGGAAACGCAAACCGAAATGCACACAGGCACAGTACCACAATTGTAAACGCAAATGGTAATGGTAACAGCAAAGTAAACAGAAGCACAAAAGGAAACACAAGCGCATATGGAAACGCAAACAGTAATGCGCATAGGCACAGTAATGCCACTGTAAATGCAAATGGTAACAGTAACAGCAAGGAAGATGCAAAATGAAAGAGAAACGGAAACGCAAACGAAAGGACTGCCGGAAACGCAAATGGCAATGCGCACGGTAACGCAAACAAAAATGCAAACAGAAACAGTAGTGGAAACGCAAATGGTAACAGTAACAAAAACGCAAGCGTGGATGACAACGCAAAGGGTAATGCACACGGTGGCGTACACAGGAACAGTAATGCAAACGGGGACATAAATGCAAGCGGAAACAATAACTATAACAGTAACGGAAGTGCATACCCTGTTTTTGCCAAACAGGTGCATACAGAAACGCCGTGTGTACAAAGAATGTATGCATTGTACTGGGGATTGAAGCTTAAAACGAGCATTGGAAGTACTTAATTGCAATATCTCAGCAACCACACAACGTAGAAAAAAAATTTAAATTTCACAAAAATCATGATTTTCCTGGCAGGTTTTTGTTGTTACATAGCCCACTGGGCTATGTAACTCAACAAAAACATGCATCTCGTGATCGTTGAGATACGAGGCCCCGAAAGTCGCTGTGAGTGCCACCATGTTAGTCTACGGGAAAAAATGCCAAATTCGGAGTACCGTAACTTTGCAGCCATGCAATATTTTTTCACCAAACCACCAAAAGGCACATCTGTGAGATGTTGGCTGCGTTCCCTCCAAATTTCAGCTCAAAAGACCAAACCATTCTATTGCAGCAGGGTAGCAAAGAACTGCTGTCATTTTGCCCATAGTCTGAAAAAGTAGTGTCATGATTTGCAAAAGCTTTCTCAAAATTTGCGAAAGTGTCATGAGTGTGACACTACTTGGCAGCACTACTTTTTCCAGAAATTTGAAAAACATATTTCTAGGGTGTTTCACCCCAAAATAAAGACATGGCTAGCATCCTCAGGGTCCGACTAGGTAAACACAAAAATAGTTGCTAGAGGGTTCCAAATTTAAATGACAAGCATTTTTCTGATCACTAACTGAAAACAAAATGGCGGATTTGCGACACTACTAGGGCCATCTGCAGCACTAAAAAGTGCATTTGCGAAAGTGTTGAACTTTTTGTTAACTTTTCCCACTGACTTATAATGGGAAATTGTTTTTTGAATAACTTTTGAACCGTTTAATATTTTTTCACGAAATCTTCAAAAGGCACATCGGGACCCGACTACGTTCACTAGAGTTTTGGACTCTGGCAAATTAATGCGACCTGTAGAAGCTAAGCAAAGAATGCGCAAAAAAAGTAAATGCTATACGGATATTGCTTAGTAACCTCGTGCTATATCCGACTAGTACAAAGGTTGACAGATCCCAAGATCTATGGTTACATCCCGTGCCTGCCAAATTTCAGGCAAATCCATTGAACGGTGGCAAAGTTAGTAAAGTGCAACATTTACCCCTTTAACCTTAAAAGTGCTACTCAATCTCTAACTATGGTAGCACTACCATGCTACCATAATACATATATATATATAATACATACATACATACATACATATATATATATATATATATATATATATATATATATATATATATATATATGTATATATACACAGTATATATATGTATATATTTATATATCCTGAAAAGGAGGAGCTAGATGATGACATCAAGGAGAAGGCAGGTTCAAGACAGTGTTTTAATTATGCTGTGACTGACCTTTAGGACATTCTTGAAAACAACATGTATTTCACGCACTGTTAGAAGGTACACATTAGAGAGACAAGTCTAAGTGTACTGTGATAGGAATTTGCACTTTTAAACCTTATTCTTTTAAAAGATTGTTGTATGTTTTGTGATATATTGTTCTGTATAAGTAAAACCTCTTATTTTAAGAGACTACCTGGTGTGCCTTTGAAATTCTTTCTTTGACAAGTGAAGCATATATGGTTAAAGCTGACACTGTGCATAGCTTACTGGTTTACCAAACAGGGAAAAGGTAAGAGTTTATTCTGAGGTCTTTCACAGAGTTTTTAAGGGTTCATTTTGTACACCTGGTTAGGAGCCCATAGGCGAAAGATATCTGGCTCCCTCAAAAAGCAGAATTATCCGACCCTGTACATTGGGTACGCTAACAAGAGGTTCACAGTTTGAATCCCTCCAGAACTTGAGACCAAACGTTGATTCAAACCCACAAAACAGACAGGAGGGTTACCCTGTTGCTGCTCCTGTTCACAATACTGCGTTCGGAGGTTGGCACTGTGGCAGCAGAGAGCCTGACCTGCTGAGTGGGGTTGTGACACAGTGCACCCCTGCTCCTACATTTGATTGTTGCCTGCCCCATCCCCTAGTCCTTTCCCATCTCCTAGGCATCTCCATGCTAGTTTTAAACTCACCCTCTGTATCCCCTGCAGTTATACACTTGTTTCGTCTGCTTTTCTTATTGTACTTAATTACTGTCTCTCCCCCCACCAGAGAGTCTCGGGAATTATCACAACCTGTTAGTGGATGCACCTCCCTGTCCTATCCGCCAGTCCCACAGCAGCACCTCCCCATAACTGTGAAGGAGCCAGGGAAGGGTGGCTTGGGTATACCCCGACTCTCGTGACAGTCAGTCAGCCACCCCCATACCAGTGCATCTCAGCCCCTTTCCTCTGAACGATCCCCCCGCCACCAAGGACACACAAATGGTGTTTTCCCTGACTAGCACAGATGCCCCTTTGACACCCCAAATCCTTCTACTGCTCCTACAAAACTGTGTCCTGCAGCAAGAGCTATCCCCTCAGGAAAAGTTTAAACTGCAGTGCCTGGAACCCCAGCAACCGTCCTTCTTTACAGGTCAGGTAGCAACTACTGCCAGGCACTGCTAAAGTAATTTCAAATTCTACAGGTGAGGTCTCCCCAAGTCAAGAGGAATCCCTACACATGTCCCCAGTCTCAGCAGTATAATGTCTCACAACCACTGTTTACACTTGTGAGACAATGAAATTAGAACATAAATATGTAGTACTTCCCTCTGTGTCAACCACTTTGATCCTGTCTTTCCAAGATGTGCTCTCCGGTCCCTGCACACCTCTCGAGGTCTGGACACCTGGAAATTCAGGCCAATCATTTGCGCTGCCGCCTGATCCCTTCCCCAGTCACGAAAAACACAAAAAAGGAAGGAAAAGAACGAAGCTTTAAATAATAGAAGTGTCCCCCACACTGTTACTTCTGCCTTGCCATGCACTCCATGCTACTCCACAGGTCCCTTGGTCATCCCACAGATTTACTCCACCCACCCATGGCTCCGCTCCTTCTGCGGTGTGGAGAATGGCACAAAATTCAAAGGGTCTGTTCCCCTTTCCTTGAACCTCATGCTCTTTCCCCTTTGCCCTGACTGGCACCCTCAGCTACCCCAACTCTCGTGAGAATCAATCAGCCACACCCACACCAGCGCACCTCAGCCCCTTCCCTCTGAACAATCCCCACCACCTCTAAGGACACACAAATGGCATTTTCCCTGCTTAGCACAGATGCCCCTTTAACACCACAAATCCTTCTACTGCTCCTACAAAACTGTGTCTCTCAGCAACAGCACCTCCTCTGGAAAAGTTTAAACTGCAGTTCCTGGAACCCCAGCAACCATCCTTCGCTACAGGTCAGGTAGGAACTACTGCCAGATTATAAAATTCTAGATTTGTACCCTGGAAGTGGGGGATTCAAGGAATCTGAATAGACCATGTAAGTAAGTGTACTGTGCTTTGTCTTCCACGCTGTTGTTTTATCACAATCATTTAGCACTTCATCTGATCTGTTCTTGATCATCCCACCTGCCCTCCCCATGCTGCACTATGCCGCTAGTCACCAAATGTTAAATGAAAAATATACATAGAACTGTAAGCTGTCAGAGTCAGGACCTCACACAAAGCTTCTGCATGACTGAACCACCCACAATGACATGCCAACGTGCACAGTGGCGGCACACAGCACTGCCTACAGGATATAACACCAGCAGACCCAACCAGTTTAGTTTCCTGCTATCGATGAAGAGTTTTTAAACATCTACCAGCAGCAGGATTGGGGCCATCCCCACCAATCATGCCTAGACGGGCAGAGGTAGCTAAGCAAACGCTGCCCACCACATAGCTGGTGGAAGCATGGATATGAAACAGACTCAGTACACAGTACCTTGCCAAGTATCTGCAAGCCAAAGTTCACCATACCAGGAGGATGGAAGGTGAGAAAAGGTCTGTGGCGATCCTTTTGAACATCTACTGTTACTGGTAACAAGCTTATCTTCTTCATTTTCCGACACATGCCCGTCCGAGGTAACAGCCATAAGTAAAGTCTTCCAGGACAGATACTTCATGTAACAGGAAGATGGAGGCTCGAAAGGGGCTTTCATCAGCAATTTGAGCTCAAAGTCCAGATCTCAAAACAAAACTGAGTTGTGGACCAGAGGAACCATATGCAACAGGCCCTTTGGAAACCTGTGAACGACATCCATCTGGGCCACAGTCTTGTCTCCCCAACAGGGTCATTAACAGCCAAAATGCTCAGAGAGGTGAGCCTTCATCAAAGAGTACTGCAGTTACGATGAGAAAGAGTCGGGAGATAGTCCAGAACCCTCTGCGTAGGGCAAGGGAAGGGGACCAAGGATGCCACTTGGCATTACACAGTAAAGTGCTTACACTTCAGGGAGTATGTGTGCCTGGTGGAAGGCTTCTTAGCAACATACAGAGCAGTCAAGAGATTGACAGACTCTTAACTGAGCGACTTCTACGTTCACATGAGCCAAGCATGAAGCAGCGGGAATTGGAGATCCATATGTAGCAGCGTGCCATTGTTCTTGGACAGAAAGCCCGGCTGGCAGAGCAGTGACTGGTTAAAATGGTGCCAGGGTTATACAAAAGTCCTACAAGAAGAGATGGAGGGATATCAACATGTACACCGTGAAAGACAGTACAGCAAGGGGAGGCATGACTGAGACCTACAAGTATCTAACAGGGGTGTGAAGAGGGTGCAAGAAGGAGAAGAAACACCAAGACCACGAGACATGCAAAGAAGCTGGGTGGAGAGTTTAAGAGAGATGCGAGGAAATGCTTCTTTTTTTTTTTTTTTTACTTTTATTTATACTTTTGCACTGAACAGTACATAAGGATTACAAGAAGACACTATAGGTTACATGACAAACAATTACATTAGGATATTTGAACACATTCTCTTTGTTACATCTGTGGGGGAAACCAAAGACTTAAGGGACTTGCCCCAGTCTACTTAACATTCGGAGACATTCAAAACTTGAGCTTAGGCAGCCAATGGGCTGGGATCTGTCTTGTAAGAGTAATAGTATGAAAATTACAAAGTAATGCAGCTTCAAGCTGGCTGTGCAGAACCCCCCACTTCATCTGGTATGATAAGGTACAATGCTACAGAATGACATACAGCTCCAGCATAACAGTCAACAATTATCTGCATGACCCATGAAGATTTTAAGCAGGACCGCTACCCAAGCAGAGTCAGAGCACTTGGATCCCATATAGCATTATACTGTAGATCTTGAAGAAAAGAAGGCATTCTTGAACTTTGAACACTAACATTTTTTTTCCTCCTATCATTTTTCTCCCCGTGGACCCGGACAGCTCTCTCCTATCTCTTTCTACTGTCCCCCCAGCATTGTTACCCGAGCATCAGACCCCCTCCCCTCAGGCCCTCATGACTTCACGGCAGGATGGTGGGGAGCAACTCAACCCACCCAAAAGGATCCAGCTCCAGGAAGGTGCCATCTTTGGGCAGCGTCTGCGGGGTACGGCTTCATGTAACTTGGCTGGGGTCCAATTTTTCTGCTTTTCTTGCAGAGGGGGGAGCATGCAATGCCAACAACGGCACACAGCGCACACATCCACATGCTGCATGCCAGTCAGCTGCTCTTCTCCGCACCCCTGCATGTGGGATTCTATATGCCAACACCCAGCCTCCACTAGATGTCAGGCAAATGCCAGTCCATGGTCCCCACCTTCCCCAGGAGAGGACAGCCATCCCCCGGATGCTCGATCCTCTCCCTCCCCGGCTGACCCCCAGTGACCCACTCGCACAGTGAACACGGGTCATCGGCATGGCAGGAGGTAAGGCATGAAGCCCTCCATGCCACTGGTCCAGCTAGAACACTACAAATTTATAAAAAATAAACCGATTAACTACAGAGACCTGAAGCTGAGCACATGGGTCAGCTCAGCACTCACAGTCACTGAAGTGCCCACAGTTCAAAATATGGCACCACAGTAAAAGCATGCCAGACTCCAGGAGGCTGAACAGCAGCCATCTTAGATGAGTGTCGCATTAACAGACAAAATAAATATCACTACAAAAGCCCATTTTAAGTCCCATTCAAATAAAAATATTGACACTAACATTCAAATACATGTAAGCCCCCCTCCCAATATGGGGCTTACCTTGAGGGCTACGGCTTCAGCACTGCCCCGCAGTATCCTCCAGTGGCTCAGGGTGGGCTGCAATCTGATAGTAGTCCTGACTGTTCTCTGCGGCTGGGGCCACCGAACTGCGGTGTCTCGGCCCATGTTTAGACAGAGGGGCCAAAGTCCGTGGGTGTTTTTCACCTGTGGGCAAAGGAGGGATCCTTTAGGACAGTCTGAAATGTAAACAGACATGGCTGCACCGCACCCACTGTGCATGTGTGGCCACTGGAATGGGGAAGAATTAAAGGAGCTGCAGCTCCAAAAGGCATTTTAGCTATGGCCGCAAATTTAATGTTCCCCCAGCTCCAGGGCAGGCAGCAGAACCGGGGATTGGCATAATAATGCCTCGGTCGTAAGAAGAAAGTGCTTTTGCCCTCGTGACAGGCATATAATTAAAATATGGGCTGAACTGTTTTTGTGACTGTATATAAACAATAATGGCAGGCCCCATTGGACTTGGGCAGCAGGTGGCTGCTGGGAAAAGGTGAGAGGACATCAAAACAGCCCAGGAGCGTTGCAGCCAATCAGACTGAGACTTGCACAAAATGATAAAAGGGACAGCCAGCCTGCCAAAAAGAGAGATTCCTCGGAGTTCTGAGACAGAGCAGAGTGCAGGAGAGACTGCTGTATGGCCACCCAGCCCAATGCCTGCACCTTGGACCCAAAGGCCTGTACAGACAGGCTGAGTGCCTGAAAGAATCAGCTGCTGCTTCCAGAAGGAAAGAGATTTTTGAGGCTTTGCTGCAGAAAGGAGACTGTGGAGCTTACTGCCGAGAGAGAGATACTTTGAGAGTGTGCAGCAGAGAGAAAAAAAAGGAATCTGATGCTTTTGGCCAGGGATGAAGAGCATTAAGCTGCAGTGACAGCATAGAGACCGTAAGTCTCTACAATCTGAGCGTAGTCCTGACTGTTCATGGTATCAATCAATCAATCAATCAATCAATCAATCAAAATCTTTATTTATTCAGGCGAACATCATTGAGCAAAGCTCATTTACAAGATGGACCTGAGTGGTCATACAAATGAGGATACAAATATTATTACATAGACAAGAATAGCATAAATAACAATATAATGGCAAGAAATGAATGTATACAACAATTTACATATATACAAGGAGCAGTAGAACCATTTTGCCTGCAAGAAAATTGGGCAAAGGTATAGCAGGAATAAAATATAAAATTATAGGGTCTAACTAGCTTTTGTGAGAATAGATAGGTGAGTCGGAAGATAGAATATGAAACAATATAATGGATCGGAAAAAGAAAGGTGGGTCAGGTAGGGTAGGGGATTATGGTTTATAAAAGCAATTGCAGAGCTCTGGAAAAAGGGCGGAGAACAGTCTTTTGAAGGATGTCAGAGGTAGAAGGCTATCTAGCTTCATGGATTTTTGGAGAGAGTTCCATGCAACTGCTAAAGTATAGCTGAAAGCAGCCCTCCCATACCGGTGCAGGCAATGGGGACCTGTAATATGATAAGTTTACTGATCCTTAAAGTGTATGGCCTAGTTGTAATTTGGGTAAAGCAATCAGTGATATAGGTAGGTAGTTTGCCTGTTAACGCTTGAATGTCCAGATAACAGCATTCCTAGTCCTTCTGTGCTGTAATGATGTCCAATTGACTGCCATATAAAGGAGCAATGATGGGTGCTGGGGGAAGGTCAGTAATAAATCTTATGGCCCTGTGATACAGGGTGTCCAGTTTTGTAAGATGACCTGGACAATGGCAGTATAGAAAATCAGCATAATCAATGAGGGATAGGAATGAGGCCTGAATTAACCTTTTTGGAGTCACTGTTTAGGTAATGCTTTATTCTAAAGAATAGTCCAAGCCTCTGTCTTAGCTTTTTAAGTAGTTCTTCAATATGGACTGAATAGTCAAGCCTGTTATCTATCCAGACTCCAAGATATTTGAAATTATCAACAAATTCAAGTTTTCTCCAAGTAAGGTGGATAAATGTAGGGTGGTGGATGCTAGGGTATGGTAGAGCAACTCTTTGTGGCAAAGAACATGGCTTTTGTCTTTTTGCATTTAGAAGTAGTTTTTGTCAAGTAGGTTGCGCTGCAGAATGGAGAATTCGGATTGTAACAGATCACAGGCTTTGGAAGGTGAGGGATTGCTGACATATAATACAGTATCATCAGCAAACAGATGAATGTTAGATTGAGTGAGGTTGGCATCAATATTGTTTATATAAATAGCAAAGAGGATAGGGCCAAGAATAGAACCTTGTGGTACGCCCCTTAGCAGTGGTTTTGAGGTGGATAGGTAATTTCCATTTTTAACCAGTTGTGACCTATTTGAAAGGTAATCCTTAAACCAGTTGAGTGACAGGGAATCCAGGCCAATTGAGTTAAGGGAGGTGATTAATAAGTCGTGATCCACAGTGTCAAAGGCTTTACTCAAATCCAGAAACACAGCACAGGTACAATTTTTCTTATCCAAGGTAGTCTGCCAATCGTTGGTTACCTTAGCTAAGGCAGTAATGGTGCTATGTTTTGATCTAAATCCAGATTGTGCAGAGTTTAGAAGGTTGTTGTTATCCAAATAGTCCCTTAACTGAGAGTTTACTAGTTTTCGAGCAACTTGGATAAACTGGTAGAATGGAGATAGGTCTGTAATTGTTGAGATCTCTAGTATCACCAGATTTGAGAATGGAACCACTTGAGCTGTTTTCAAGTAGAGGAATGGATCCAGTAGTTAGGAAAGATTGAAGAGATGAGTGAGGGGACAGATAAGACATGTGAAGCAATTTTCAGAAATAGGGATCCAGGGAGTCTGCACCTGCACTCTTATTAGTGTCTAAATTAGAGAGAGATCTTCCACTTCTTTCACGGATATTGGGATGAAGGAAAAGTTGAAGTGGCCATTTGCCCACAGTAGTTTGCAGGTTCAAGGAAGATCTCAGGATATTTGCTGGTGAAGAGTCAAATGCTAGGCCAGCTGTGGTGAAGTGAGCATTGAAGGTATTTAAGATTTCTTGTTTACCTGTAATTTCTGTATCATTTAGTATCAGTTTGGAGGTTAAGGCAGGAGTAGACTTTTGGCCCAGGAGTCCTTTTATTGTACCCCAGAGTCTGGATGGGTTATTGTAGGAGGCATCCAATTCAGCTGTATAGTAGGCAGTTTTGGCAGTTCTTATTTTTTTGTACATGA
This sequence comes from Neoceratodus forsteri, assembly GCA_016271365.2. Taxonomy (NCBI): domain Eukaryota; kingdom Metazoa; phylum Chordata; order Ceratodontiformes; family Ceratodontidae; genus Neoceratodus; species Neoceratodus forsteri. The sequence goes on from CM057452.1 coordinate 1,040,882,230, forward strand.
ATTCCTTGCTTTTCTGAAATTTAGCTAATCTCTGATGTCCTTTTGTTTTCTTGCCTTTTTCCACAGTTTGTCTCTGGTTCTCAAGGCTGCTTTAAGCTCAGAGGTGAACCAAGGGCAGGATTTTACCTTAGTTCTGATACTGGTGATAGGTGCATGAATATTGAGGGCATTATTGATAATATCCTTTAAAGTCTGGAGAGCTGTTTCAACAGAGGTTGTAAGATAGAAATCTTGCTAATGTATTGTATAACCTCAGGTCATGGAGGTAGCCTGAGATATCAAAGTTCTTTTGACCTTTGAGGACAAATTCTGCAGGATTTGGTAGTTTGGGTGTGGATCTTATGCCGGCTATAGGGTAATGGTCACTCACATCACTCGGCAGTACACCTGCATGTGAATATAATTGAGAGTTTGTTTACCAACATAATATCCAGGAGTGAGCTATTGCTGGAATTTCTTAGGTTGATCCTAGTTGGGTCTTTAATCAGCTGTGTGAATCCATAGGTGTCACAAAAGGTTATCAGAGGTGCAGATACATTAGACAGCCAGTTTAAATTCAAATCACCAAGGATAATGGTATCTTCAGGGCCTAGGTTGAGAATTGACCTAGGTGAGAAAGCAGTTTAAGGCCTGCAGAGGGAGGTCTATAGCATCCAATCAGTTTAAATGAAGATGAATTAGGAAGGGATAATTTGATTGATAGACATTCAAATTCATTTGGCTCAGATGTGCTGATGAGGCAGGTTGCAGAGAAGGTGTCCTTAATGTATATGGCCACCCACCACCCCTGGATGGGCGATCTGCTCTGAAGAGCTGATAATTAGGAAGGTTTACAACACTGTCTTCTGTTGTAGGCCTGAGCCAAGATTCAGAAATGACCAGGAAATCTGGAAGAGTATGTGCCACCCAAGCCTGTATTAAGGTGAACTTTTAGGAGGCTGCAAGCATTAAAGTGTATGAAGCTTAGGCCTTTTATGGAGGTCAGATCAGCAGGGGAAGATAAACTTACAATGGGGCCAGGATTAATCTCTATAGTGCCAATGCAGGAAAGGAGGTAAAAGATTAATTTGAGAAGGGCACCAAGGGAAAGGGATAGAGAGTGACCAGAACGTTTCCTCTTAATCCTAGGTGCCCACTGTGTAATGAGAGATGGTCCTGTTATATGGGTGTGTCTTTTATCATAACATAGGAGTCTGATGGACAGGCATAGCGGGTTATTATAAAGCCAGGATACATGTAAGTGGCTTGAGGTGCTGGATTGTTAGAGAGCTTTATGGGATACCCCAGGGTTTGCAGTGTAAGAGTGGTTCAAGGCGAATAAGGAATAGGTGGTTGTGCATTTTGGATGGCAGAGGAGAACAGCACATACTCACTAAATTATTCGTCATGACAGGGGTATGGAATGATTATCATAATGAATTGGGAGATGAGAGGCTAAGGAGCAAAGGAAACAAGCTAGCATTGTACAGGGTAGATATGGTTAAAGAAGAAGGAAAAAGGATGTGGCGTGGATTAGAGATTGGCGGGAAGGGTGTATAAATAAAATCAACCAGAGGGAGGGCGGGGCAAAAATTTTGCGGCTTTGCCCGCATTCTTCACTGCTTCCCGCCTCCTGGATCTCTGGTCTGCTGGGGTCGCCACGGCCTGCTGGTGGCTCGGAGCCCTTCTGTGGCTGGAGCTGGAGGGCTGTGCCGGCTTTCTCACTGCTTCTCCCGGCCTCCTGGATCTCTGGTTCGGCTGGGGGTCGCCGCCGGCCCGCTGGCGGCTCGGAGCCCCTTCTGTGGCTGGAGCTGGAGGGCTGTGCCGGCTTTCTCACTGCTTCTCCCGCCTGGATCTCTGGTTCGGCTGGGGGCCGCCTGGCCCTGCCTCGGAGCCCCTTCTGTGGCTGGAGCTGGAGGGCTGTGCCGGCTTTCTCACTGCTTCTCCCGGCTTCCTGGATCTCTGGTTCGGCTGGGGGTCGCCGCCATCTCCATGAATATCTGTAGCCTCCTAAAAAAGTTTGACTCACTACAGTGCCTGGTCACATCAATTAACCCTGATGTTATCACCCTGGTTGAGACTTGGCTGTCGAAATCCTCCCCTGACTCCCTAGTCTCCCTTCCTGGTTTCACCCTTTTCCGGTCCGACCATGTTGGGAGACGGGGCGGCGGCTGCGCTATTTATGTCAAGGAATCTCTCCCGTGTAGCCCTGCCCGCTCCCATCCTTGACTCCAGGGCCCAGGCGCCACGCTGAAACTAACCCCTGACCCTTTAAAGGGACCCTTTATCTGACTACTGCACACGTGCCCCCAGGGACCAAATGCAGGCCATTGCCTCTCTTACAGAATACCTTACCTCTCTACCTCCCACTGATCAAATTCTGGTGGGTGACTTAAATGTCAACTGGCTCAGCCCCTCCTCCTCCTCTACCCGAGACTCTTTTCTGCAATAGACCTAACGCAACTAGTTACCCACCCTACCAGGACTAACCCCAAGAGAGGCTCCAGTACCCTGCTTGATGTGGTACTCACCAACCGCCCTAATCGGATCCCCAATGTACAAGTCCTCCCAGACTCTCTCAGCGATCACTCCCCATTCTATTCCACTGGTCAACCTCAGTCCCAAACCCATAGCACAGTCCACATGCCGCGGTGTGCTAATACCTGGTGGACTGATAAAACTTAAGGAACTTCTGTCCCAAATTGACTGGTCTCCTATACTGCAACTCCTGACATCGACACAGCTCTCTCCTTCTTTACCCAAACTTTTAATAATGCCTGTGATATCTTTGCCCCAGTGTTGACCCGCCGTTCTAAAAGGAAGAATGCCCCCTGGGTTACCCCAGCTTTGATCCACCAGCTCAAACATAGGGACAACCTATGGCACCGTGCCATTGAGACTGGCCGGCCCAATGACAGGCGGTTATATGCTTGCCAGAAACAAGTGCTTTTCGGGCCATCAGAAAGGCCAAGTCTGAGCACCATCGGTCCTCACTCACTGCTCATGGGGAATCCCAGAACCTTCTGGGATAACATTAAACAGTTAAATGGGAGTGCACACCTCCACCCACCCAGATCAACATTAATGGTGTGATCTCCTCAGACCCAGCCCTCATAGCCAACCACCTCAACACCTCATTCACTGACCTTAGCCCTATCCTCCCAACAAATGTTTTTGACCCTCCTTCCCCAGCACCTGCCATAAATCTTTCTCGCCCTTATTTTCTCCTCCGCTGTATTTCTGCCCAAGAACTTAGGCTGCACCTTGTCACTGCTCTCAAGAGTAATAGTACGGGCAGTGACACCCTGGATCCGTGTATCCTACGGCTGGTCTTAGACACAGTCCTTACCCCGATCACATGCCTCATCAACCACTCTCTTTGCCTGGGGAAGGTTCCAACTGCCTGGAAAGTCACCACTGTCACCCCTATCTTTAAAGGTGGTGATAGGACTGTGGCTGGAAACTATCGACCGATCTCCATTCTCTCTCCTCTCCAAGGCCTTGGAAAAAGTGGTGGCCTCTCAAATCTCTGACTACCTCTCCACCTACAATGTCCTTTGTCCCTGAGCATGGCTTCGAAAGGGCCACAGTACCAACACAGCCCTCCAGAGTTCTCCATCTTTCTCACTCCTCCTTAGACACTGGTTCTCTGGCTGGTGCTGTCTTCATTGACCTCTCGAAGCTTTCGACACTGTCTCCCACCCCTCCTTCTTGATGCCCTTAGTCTCTTGGTTTTGCTGCTGGGCTATCTCCTGGTGCACCAGTTATCTGTCTGATCGCTCACAGCGTAAAAATTAATGGGACCTGCTCAGACATCTGTCCCATCTTTTCTGGGGTTCCCCAGGGCTCCATTCTGGGCCCCTTACTATTCTCCCTTTACCTTAACACCCTTCCACACTCTTGCTCGGGGTACATTCTATTGTACGCTGATGATGCAGTCATCTTTGCCTCAAGTCGTAACCCTATTGCCCTCCAGGACTCGATGCAGAAGTCCTTCACTGAAGCCGAGGGCTGGTTCAAGGAACATAGATTGGTGATAAATCTTAAAAAAACCAAAACTATGTTCTTCTCTCATCCCCAAAACAAGTCCTGCAACTTCAAACTCCTCATTCACTCTGGGTCCTCATTCCCACTCGAACAAGTTTGCTCCTATAAATACCTAGGGATCCATTTTGACCCCTCCCTCTCCTTCCATGGACACATCGCTGCCCTAGCCACTGCCACTAATATCCAATTGGGCATCTTACATCGGTATAAACACTGCCTCCCCCCGGAGGCTCTTCGATTCGCAGTCACCTCCTCTATCCTGTCCCTAGTGGACTATGGACTGCCGGTGTATGGTGCTGCTGATCAGACCGCACTCCATAAAATTCGCACTACTCTGAATAAGGCCTGCAGGTTAATTACTGGAGCACCTAGGATGACACACACCTGTCTACTGTATGCTAAAGCGCTGGTACTTGATCCTCGGCAGGCGCCTCAATATCTTACCTGTACCCTTACAAAAAGACTCCTTGGGCTTTCCCCACCAGGATTGACCACCACCACGCCGCTCTGTCCCACTAGTTCATACCGGACCTCTGGGAAAACCTCTCTTGTTATCCCTAGAGCTAGGACCCTCTCACGCCAAAGAGCCTTCAGCTTTAGGGCCCCTCCTGGTTCAACACACTGCCCCTCCATCTCCTAGCCCAACTATATAGTGCTTCAAAACTTCCTTACATAACCACCTTATTAACACCCGATGCAGTAACTGCCGCTAGTCAAAGCCGTACTCAATACTTATGACAAAGCTCCATCGTCTTCCAGGTTGTGTACAGGAGTGCTGGGAACAACTGAGAAGCTGCGTGGAATATACTATTTTGGACGAATTATCTGTAACTAAACTCTCTCTCTCTCTTGCTTACATCTGAGAGAAGTTTTCCTCACTTTTAAAGTGGCAGAGCTTGGTATTTTAGTTTTAATTCAGAAAGGGTTTTAAAACTGCTTATCTTCTGCATATTTGATTTTCCTTTGTGGCTAACTGGACTGATTACTAGAATTCTGTGTGAATCTGCATCAATATATTTTGCAACTTTTGGTGGGGCTCTGTGATTCAAAATAGCAAAAGCTGCAGGTTGAAACTGGATGCCAAACATAGCCTGAGGTGGGGGTAATTGTCTTCACAAGTCAGAGCTCAGCATCATAGCCATTTGTCTAGCGCTAGACCATTTGCCAGCATTATTCAATTACTATAAACTAGTGGTGTGCTCCTGTACGAGCCAGAAGTTCATCGTCTTCCAGGTTGTGTACAGGAGTGCTGGGAACAACTGAGAAGCTGCGTGGAATATACTATTTTGGACGAATTATCTGTAACTAAACTCTCTCTCTCTCTTGCTTACATCTGAGAGAAGTTTTCCTCACTTTTAAAGTGGCAGAGCTTGGTATTTTAGTTTTTAATTCAGAAAGGGGGTTTTTAAAACTGCTTATCTTCTGCATATTTGATTTTCCTTTGTGGCTAACTGGACTGATTACTAGAATTCTGTGTGAATCTGCATCAATATATTTTGCAACTTTTGGTGGGGCTCTGTGATTCAAAGTAGCAAAAGCTGCAGGTTGAAACTGGATGCCAAACATAGCCTGAGGTGGGGTAATTGTCTTCACAAGTCAGAGCTCAGCATCATAGCCATTTGTCTAGCTAGACCATTTGTCAGCATTATTCAATTACTATAAACTAGTGGTGTGCTCCGTATGAGCAGAAGTCCATCTTCTTCCAGGTTGTGTACAGGAGTGCTGGGAACAACTGAGAAGCTGCGTGGAATATACTATTTTGGACAAATTATCTGTAACTAATCTCTCTCTCTTGGATGTCTGGATTTTCTCTGTTTGATTAGCAGGGTACTTTCTCTGTCAAATTGTTGTGTAGGGTATCTTGCTGACAGGAAGGCACTCATCGCAGCGGTGGGTTAGAGCTTAGTCGATTGTTTTGTGAGGACAGTTTAGCCCAACCCTTCCCACCCTCACCCCACCCACCCCTGGAAATAATTCCTTTATACCTGAAGTTCTGACATCATTTCCTCGAGTGCAAGTGCATTTCACTGTCATATCCTCTCTAGCACACTGCACTGATAATATAAGCATACACGTTGTATAATATATATATATATTCTATATAATCAAATCACACGCTACGCACACATACAAATACAATAAAAAAACTAGATAAACATGTGGGGAGTAGTGCAATGTAATGGCTGTGGGGCAGCAGTCTTCCGGGAGTCTTTCTGGAGGCTGAGATGCTGCCCTATTTGCAGACAACTATCTGCCCTGAGGGAGGAAGTTGCCGCTTCAGGCCACACTGGACAGTAGGAAGGAAACCTTCCCCAGGCCACACTGGACAGTAGAAAGGAACCTCCCCATCCAGGAGCACTAGCGCCACCACCACTACCTCAGAGGTTGCGAAGAAAGCACAGCAGTTGGACCACAGTGGGCTCAGGAGGGTGAGGAGGGTGGGAACAGAGCACACCCAGTCAATTGTTCCACTCACAATCCATATATCTCTTCTGGGGAGCATAGCTCCCTATGGGTGTACACCAAGAGAAGACTGATGATAACTGTCACAAGGGAGGCCCACAGAAAGGAGGCAGAGGACACCAAAGGAAAAGAAGCAGCTCCTGGTGGGGACCCAATTATTAGGGGTATAGAACTGGGGGAGATGAGAAAATGAGGTAAGGTGCCTGCCTGGTGCCATGGCTTGAGGACAGAAAGCGCATCCTCAGGATCACGAGAACAGATGCAAGGATTCCGAGCTGGACGAATTGTCCACCTAGGGACAAATGACTTGGCTCATCATGAGATTAGAGCAGTGCAGGAGGACATTGCAGAGTTGGGGAGGGACCTAAGACGAGTAGCCACACACAGTATCCTTCTCAGAGGTGCTGCCTGTCAAAAGCATGGGGGATGCGAGGGCAATTGGCACCATGCAGTTTAATGAATGGTTGAAAAATGGTGCAGAGCACAGGATTTGGCTTCATTGGGGACTGGGGTTCACCTGAGGACACCAGCCTATACTGGCAGGATGGTCTGCATCTGTCCAGAAGGAACAAGTTTTTGAGCAATCGGTTTAAATGCTTCATTGGCAAGCTTTTAAACTAGTCAAAGGGAGGCACTGACAAGCAGCAGGAAAATCCCAGCCTCTCCTACAAACAGGGTACTAAATGAGAAAAGACAGAGGTAGAACGGTCAGTGGGGATGCTGCACTGGAAGGTAAAGCCATCAAAAATGGAGAGCAATGAGTACTAATGCCCGTAGTCTGGGTAACAAGCTTCCTGAATTAGTGGCCTTGATGGATGAAGAACATCTGGATATCGTGGCAGTCACAGAAACATGGTACACACAAACCATGACTGGGACATAAACATACCAGGATACACTGTGTACAGGAGGGACAGGGAGGGTAAAAAGAGGAGGAGTAGTTCTTTACATAGGGAAGGAATAAAAGCAACAGAACAAAAAGGTACACAGGGAGAGAAGAAGCACTGTGGGTAAATTTGGAGACAGGCAATGGCACCACAATAGCAGCATAGGTTACAGACCTCTTCTCAGGGGAGGAAATGACAGGGAAATGATAGAAAGTATACTTAGAATGGCAGAAAAAGGGGAGATATTGCTGATGGGTGATCTGAATATGCCAGATGTTAACTGGAGTGCAGTTGCAGCTGCCACTTCAAGAGTGGGGTTATTCTAGATGCCCTACAGGGGCATGCCTTAGACAACTAGTACTGGAGCCCACCTGAGGGAGCAATATTAGACTTGATTCTCTCAAATGGAGATGGTGAGAGGATTACAGATGTAGAAGTGGGTAGCCATCTGGGAACTAGCGACCATCGAACAGTATGGTTCACAATAAACACAGCAATAGAGTCAAGCATACAAAGACTAAAGTACTGGACTTTAGGAGGGCTGACTTTGCTAAATGGGTGAGTGCCTAAGGAACGCACTAGCAAATGGGCAGGAAGGAGGGGTGGAAGAACAATGGGAATAATAAAAACTGCCATCACAGAGGTAACGAGCCTTTGTGTGAAGCAAATAAACAAAACAAGACGATGTAAGAAACCACTATGGTTCTCAAAGGAAGTGGCAGTGAAGGTTCAAGAGAAAAAGAAAGCATTCAGGAAGTACAAGGAATTGCAGAAGGAGCAGGACAGAGAACTGTATCAGTTAAAGCAAAAGGAGGCTGGGAAGGCAGTCAGAACAGCAAAGGCCCAAACCGAGGAAAAGATAGCCAACTCAGTTAAGAAGGGGGATAAAACCTTTTATAGGTACATCAGGGAGCGAAGGAAGACCAAGGGAGGGATAGTGAGGCTTAATAAAGGGGAGGGAGGGTGGGCAGAGGGAGACTGTGAAAAGGCAGAGATACTAAACAAATATTTTTGCTCAGTATTTACAAAGGAAGAGGGGAGGTACATAAAACAAACAGTAGTAACACTCTGGATACAGAAGTTGATACCGCCCATTTACAGAACAAAGGGTTCTGAAAGAACTCTAAAACTGAAGGTGACAAAGCAATGGGGCCTGATGGGATTCATCCCAGAATTCTAAAAGAACTAAGGGTAGAACTAGTGACACCACTGACTACCCTTTAACAAATCATGGGAGGATGGGTGGTACCGAGGACTGGAGGAGGGCAGATGTGATTCCCCTTCACAAAAGTGGGAGCAAGGCAGAAGCAGGAAACTACAGACCTGTTAGTTTAACCTCAGTGATAGGGAAAATGATGGAATCACTTAAAGGAAAGAATTGTCTGAGTATCTAGAGGCCAGAGGGCACAGGACCCTAGGCAGCATGGATTCACAGCGGAAGGTCATGCCAGACAATCTGATAGATTTCTTTGACTGGGTGACCAAAGTAGTAGATCAGGAGGGGCTGTGGACATGGCCTACCTAGACTTTAGCAAGGCATTTGACACAGTCCCACACAAAAGATTAATATACAAGTTAGCCAGCCTGGGAGTGGGTCCCAAGATGACAGCCTGGGTAAAGAACTGGCTGGAGAATAGGACACAGAGAGTAATAGTAAATGGAGTCCACTCAGAAGAAAGGAGGGTTACTAGTGGGGTACCGCAGGGTTCAGTATTAGGACCGGTCCTCTTCAATGTCTTTATAAGTGACATTGCAGAAGGACTGGAAGGAAAAGTATGTCTCTTTGCAGATGACACTAAGATCTGCAACAGAGTTGATGCACAGGGTGGGGTGGAAAGGATGAGAAGGGATTTGGCAAGGTTAGAGGAATGGTCAAATGTATGGCAGCTTAGATTCAATGCTAAGAAGTGCAAGGTAATGCACCTGGGAAACAAAAACCCAGGGGAAGAGTACACAATGGGGGGTGAGATACTAACAACAACAAAAATGGAAAGGGACCTGGGGGTAGTCATATCAGATGACCTAAAGACGGGCAAGCAATGTGAGAGGGCAGCAAGGAGGGCTGGGGGGATACTGGGATGCATAGGGAGAGGCATCACCAGTAGAAAACAGGAAGTTATTATCCCTCTGTACAGACAGCTGGTGAGACCCCATCTGGAGTACTGTGTGCAGTTCTGGAGACCCAATCTGCAAAGACATAGACAGGATGGAAGCTGTCCAGAGGAGGAGAATTAAAATGGTGCAGGGTCTGCACCGAAGACATATGAAGAGAGACTTAAGGAGCTTAATATGTATAGCCTCGAGGAAAGAAGGAGAGGGGACATGATAGAAACGCTCAAGTACCTCAAGGAATCAACAAAGTCCAAGAGGGTAGCATCTTTCAAAAAAGAGGTGCAAGAACAAGAGGGCACAATTTGAAGATAGAGGGAGGCGCTCAGAGGTAATTTAAGGAAGTATTTTTTCACAGAGAGGGTTGTGGATGCATGGAACAGCCTTCCGGAGGAGGTTGTGGAGTCAAAATCAGTGGTGGAATTCAAGCATGCATGGGATAGTCATAAGGCAGTTCTGGGGGGTGGGGGTAGGAAGAAGTACGCTGCTGGTTAACTAGGATCTGCAGCTTATCCAGTAGGTAGGGAAATGGGCAGACTGGGTGGGCCAAGCGGTCCTTATCTGCCGTCAAATTCTCTGTTTCTATGTTTCTATGTAAAGCTTATTACTAAGCTGCTAAGGACGACATAACTCTGGTATTGTTTGCATCCATCCTACCTGTACCAGCTTGTTTGTATCTATGTCTTAATTTACTGTTATACCTATGTGTTGTACTGCTATACTGTGTATTTTGGTTTGTCTTACTGTGACAAGGTACCTTTGTAAATGAGCCTATGGCTCGAAGGTTTTCCAAACTGCTGTTTAAATAAAATAAAAATAAAATAAATAAGTGTTCAGCCTGAATTGAGAAGTACTGCAGCTGTGTGAGGAAGCCTTGGCAACCCACGTCCCCTCCAGAGGGGTTAGGGTTTTGGAGACAGTTATTGCTCCAAGCCAGAGTGACTGCACATGTTGGGGCTAGAGACTGAGCCAGAGCCTAGCTATAATGCTGTCTCAGAAAAGTGTGTGCCAGCGGAGAAGTATCAGGGATCCAGGCTGCCCTGTCCCCAGAACAACGGAGAAGACCACCAGTGAAGAAGACAGCAGAGACCTGCCTGGTGAACACTGTCTACCAAGGACTCAGAGTCACAGTTAGCAAGGCCAGGCAGGTGAAGATCAGCATTCTTCAACTTCTTCAGTTATCTCTGCTGCTGCTGTGGTGCACCTTGAAAAATATATTTCCATGGTTTCCACAGTATCGTGCCAGATTCAGATGGTGAAACCCCCACAAACTGTAAGCACCTATGTGCTGCATCTCAGAGGAGAAATTTATTAGCTAGCTAGCTTGAAACAGGGTGTTAAGTTCTGGGCAGAATCGGACAGTGCCGCAAAAAACCTAGGTGGTCAAGCAAGAGTTTGTGTGTTTAAAAGTTATTTGGGCCCCAACGAAAGATCCCCAGCATCTAAATCTGCACCACGGTGTATGGTACCCACTTAAAGGGACCACAGACATTTAGCAGTGCTAGTGGGAAGCTGGGTGCACCCACAGGAGGGAGGGAGGTGGGTTACTGTGTGGGGTAACATTGTTGAGCTAGATACTGTGCGGGGCAACATTGCTGAGCTAGATACTGTGCGGGGTAACACTGCTGAGCTACATACTGTGCGGGGTAACACTGCTGAGCTACATACTGTGCGGGGTAACACTGCTGCGCTACATACTGTGCGGGGTAACACTGTTGAGCTACATACTGTGTGGGGTAACACTGTTGAGCTAGATACTGTGTGGGGTAACACTCTTGAGCGACATACTGTGTGGGGTAACATTGTTGAGCGACATACTGTGTGGGGTAACATTGTTGAGCTAGATACTGTGTGGGGTAACATTGTTGAGCTACATACTGTGTGGGGTAACACTGTTGCGCTAGATACTGTGTGGGGTAACACTGTTGCGCTAGATACTGTGTGGGGTAACACTGTTGAGCTAGATACTGTGTGGGGTAACACTGTTGCGCTAGATACTGTGTGGGGTAACACTGTTGAGCTAGATACTGTGTGGGGTAACACTGTTGAGCTAGATACTGTGTGGGGTAACATTGTTAAACCAGATACTGTGTGGGGTAACATTGTTGAGCCAGTTATTATTGTTGTGCCATTTTCCTCCTGTTTCTCCCCTTCCCCCAAAATAAATACTGTTAATCGTTCATGTTATAGTCTGGTACTGTGAATCATTGCAAGAGGGGGGAATTGTTACTATGTGGGGCAGTGCCTTTGGGGGCAGTTATTGTATATTTCCTGAGGGTGGTAACCAGCAATCTGTTCACAGGTATTCCCTGCCATTACCGCAGGTGGAGGCACCACTCCACTTCTTCTCTCCACTCCTTAACCCAGGCTGGCCCCCTCGGAGGAGTGTGCAGTGTGGACCCCAAGGGCACCAGAACAGCCAAGGTGAGTTTAGGAGCTGTTACATACAGTACTCAATTTGGGAACTTAGCTGGCAATGAGATACGACACCCACCAGTAAACAGTCTTCAGTACTCATATGTCTGAGCATTCAAGACAGTCTCTGAATCTATTTCACCTGCCGTATCTTATGCAGTATCCTTCTGAATACAGGCCAACAGTTTATCCAGGTCCTTGGGGTCAGACAAAACGTATATGTGGCTGGTGTACTGAACCCAAATTTTCGCTGGGTATACTGTGTTAAATACAATATTATGCTCCCCAAACTTTCTCTTGCCACCCTCAAAGCTCTTTTGTCTTAGATGGGTTGAAAGCAGAGATCAGGGAACATCAGATGTTCTGTCCATCTACCTCCATGTCTTTCACCCACTTTGCAGCTTTGAGAGTTGAATCTGTTTGAGACACAGAACCCATTTTTAACAGAAGGGTTCTAAGGAGAGAATCATCAGTTTTATTTTTTCTCGGGGAGTGATTCTGTAGCATTTGTCTATGTACGAATTAGAAATGCTGATCTCAGGCCCCAGAGCTTCTACGAGACATGCAGTGATTGTAGAAATTGGTGACTCCTCCTCAAACCCTTCAATAAAGCCATTTATCCTCGCACTTTTTCGCATACCAGATTTTCTGTATGCTCCAGATAAGAGCGGATCAGTGCATTTTCTTTCATGAGACCTGTCAATACAGCGAAGGCTTTGCCCATACTGCTTGTTGTCTCCATGACCTCCCAACATGTGGGCTTCCACCCACTGTGCGACAGTCTACAGGAGCTGTGCAAGGGTCAGATTTGTTAGCGAGGACTTGTATCGCTTTACTTATCTTTAGCAAAGTGTTACCGAGAGAGGTGAGAGTTACGTCTGACTCGACTGTCTTCCCTGTCTCATTCAATGGTGACTTTGGTCTGAAGAAGTCTTGGGAGCTCCCTACCATATTTCTTAGCTTTGTCATCTTGGAATTATCACCGAAATCACCAGGCTGGTATAGAAGGCAATACTCCATGAAATCTGTAAGTTCAATTCAATCAAATGCACCAGAAAATAACTTTTAAAACATGATTTGTCTAGAAAGCCGGGATGCTAGCCAACCCCCGAAATATTTCTTCACGGAAAAGGTGGCAGACGCCTGAACAGACTGCTAGAGGAAGTGGTGGAGGCAGAAATGGAAGGGGGGGGGGCTTCAAGCATGCGTGGGACAGACATAGGGATATAACAGAAAACAGGGAGAGAGGGGGCGCTGTTCAGCCCAAGCCAGAAAGCAACTCTCAGACAGTGCTCTGCATAATATCTTGATTTGGGAGCAAAAAAAAAAAAAAAAGATTTTTGCGTTATTTTGATTATTACTAAGTGGCCATACCTCTGTTGGAACGTCCGATCGACCAGATGGGAAACCCACGTAAACTTCAGAATCAGCATGATGGAGTTAGATCCAAAAATGTTACTGCAACTGCAGCCACGCGGTTGGCCTCGCACCATCAGGCTACAGACATGGAGACGGACAGCGAGAAAACACTGCAATCCTTGGTTCTAAAAATGAATAGACTGATATCTTCCATCTCAGTCTGGATGACAAAAATCGATGGGATAGCCAACAGAGTAACAAATGTGGAAACAGCACTGGAATTGGTCACGGTGGAATCTACCAAGGCTAAGAAACGCTCGGATGCAGCACTGGGGGCAATCACCAATGTGCTCAAAGAGAATGGACACTTGAGAATGAGGTTGGAAACCCTGGAAAACCAAACCACGGAAATGAATATTCAAATTCTAGGTCTCATGGAGGGCTCCAAAGGGGACCATTTGCTACTATTCCCGAATGACTGGCTACAACAGCATCTCAGGGATGAAGCTGCAATTCAGATAGAGGGGATACAGAAAGACTATAGAGTAGCAGCCAGAGGTAGGCCAGAGAATCCTGAAGCTCCACGGGCGGTCTTGGCGACAACAGACGGAGTGGTGACAAGAGACTACCTACTCGCATTAGCCAGGCAGAAAAAGGTACTTTTATGTGTTGGAGAGATGGTGCGATTGTATCCTGAGATTAGTTTTGCCACCAGGCAGCAACAGAAACAATTTGATGGCGCCAGGGCGTTTTCGTGAGAGGCGGGGATCCGATATAATATAATCTTCCCTGCCCACCTCCGTATAACTCACCAAGGCAAGATCTATATTTTTTCTGACACAAAGGATGCGATGAAGTGGTCACAGACACAGGCTCCTTAGAAGACGATGTCCAGAGGAACAGGAGGATAGCCCATCAGACGACGACAATGCATGAAAAAATCACTAGGATTATTTTCTAGAAGAGATAGGCAATATGGAATGGCTATACACAAAAAGTACTGTACCTACTAATTAAGACGTGACTACCCATTTAGATGTCTGTGGGGCCATAATTTCAGGACATTTTCCTGTTGCTATAAAAATCTTTTGGGACTTTAGTTAAGTTTTATAAGTCAGGCTGAAATGTTATTCATCTAGTTTAAACAGAAAGACTGTTGTTCATCAGTCCTATATATTTGCTCCTGATATAGTCTATTTTATAAATGTTTAAGCACTGCCATTTTGGATTTTAGCACCTTCTGTGCTTACATGATAGTTGAAAGCATGGACCTGAGCTGGCCCGGTGGCGCAGAGAGTTGAGGTGCTGGTGCCTTACCTTGGCCCACGCCGGCAACCTGGGTTCAGGACTGGACTCGGGACGTTGGGGCTGGCAGGGGCGGGAGAGGATCGAGCGTCCGTAGGACTGCTGTCCTCTCCTGGGGTGGATAGTGGGTTGCCGTCATGCTGCAGCAGCCTCTGGTGGAGACCAGGAGCACTGCTGACGCGTGCAGGAGGGATCAGCTAGAAAAAGTGGAAATACTGCTACACGGCAGCCGGATGATAGCTGCCCGGCTCTCTGAGGCCATCCAGGTCCTACAGAGCTCTCCATCTCAGCAGCACCCCCAGGCTAAGTGTTGCGTTGGTCTGCCCCCCCCCCCTTGGCTGGTGCTTTCCCCCTTGGAGGACAGGAACCCATTTGGCAAAGGGTTACGCCGGGTCACCATGGGGGCTGGCTGCGATTTGAGGCGGAGGCTCTGAGGATGGATGGGTCGGAGGTCAGCCTTGGTAAGCCCTAAGGAGTGGCTGCTGTGGAGCACGTAGGGGCAAAAACAAATAACACAAAAAAAAGAAAGCATGGACCTATTCTTAGTCCCTCTTGAGGGAGACAGAACACTCAGGATTTATACAGTAGATCTGTTTGAATTTCAACATGCAGCTCATGGGCTTTAATCTCAGCTTATTTGCAATGATTTTCTTGGGAAGTAAAAGTTTTTAGGAACTCTCCCAGACGTATCTTAGAGCAGTAGAATAATTATTTCTTGAATGTTAAGAGGAGCGGTGACCTTACTGTATCCAAAGTATTTACATGTGACATTTCACTGCTTGAAATGTAATGTAATTGTTTAACAGAAACAATAGATACAAAGTCCCAAAAAAAAAAAAAAAAAAAAGAACAGGCAGACAGCAGGCCTGGTGGCGTGGAGGGTTGAGGCGCTGGACGCCACACCTTGCGTCACGCTGGGCGACCTGGGCTCAAGAATGACCTTGGGTCGTCGGGATACCGACACGGGAGGAGGGGGGCAGGAGCACTGATCGAGCAGTGGCTCTCCTCTCCTGGGGAAAGGGGTTGCCCTCCCACAGTCCCGCCGTCACCAGGTGGAGGCCTGGTGGCAGTGAAGGCGGGTGTCAGGTGACTGGTAGGGTGGGGCAACCTGCAGTGCACGGCATGTGCTCGTGCCAAGGACACGAGGGTGGGGGTATGGGAAACACAGGGAAAAAGCACCATAAATAAATAAATAATAGAAGAAAAAGAAGAAAACAGATAGAGAGGCGGTAGGGAACATCTGAGTAGACTGGTTGGGGCAAGTGGTCCTTTTCTGCCAAAAATGTTTCTAGTACTGGTGTCAGATGTGAAGACAGTTGCTCAGCCGCCTCACTACTGCTGAATCAGTGCAGCTGCAGTGCCAACGACATGATACAGGTTTACACTCCATGCCCAGCATTTACCAGGGGCTGGGTTGGGGATACTCTCCTCCACGGGTGTGTGTGTGTCTCAAACCTCATTGCATTTCTGCCACCTGGGCGACTGAAGCTGGCAGTGCAGCAGAGTGCTCACTGCTGTGGAAGGCCTGCCAAGCATGAGCCTACACGGTCACTTAGCACAAGCACACACATGGGCTTCAAGTCATCAGCACCCTGGAAACCAAACACCTTACAGTGAGTGGAGGACTGACCTGGGTACTCTTGGGCTCTGCATCCCCTTCCCTACCATCCACTCCTGTCAGCCCCTGTGTGGGGGAAGCAACAAGCTTGCCTGTGATGGAGACTGTGCGTCAAAGGTGCCAAAAGGTAGCCTGCGTATGGTCCAGATGGCACTGGGTCAGAACATAGTCGACCACAATGCCAACAGCATTAACAGCATGACAAAAGTGCCATCGATTTTATTTTGGCCCCCCGCCCCAAACTTAAAGATTCCCACTCGGTGGGGTGTAGCATATCACAGGGCAAGATTCATTTGTGGCGCTATGGAATACTGTTTCCTCAGCCCCTTGTTAAAAAAAAAATGCCTGATTACCACAGAATGATTGGAGACCAAGATTAGAAGCTAACTTACACCTTGTACTCACACCGGATAGACTTACAAATTTGCCACTTTCCAATAATGGGGCCTTATCTGGATTTCAGTATGGTACACCAGCCTGAGCTATGGGTGGGCACCATTACAAAAGGCTACAAGCAAGTCCTGTAATCTGTAGTGACAGCAGACAAGACAGACTGACAGACAAGCATATCAATTGCTTGACCTGTGAACACTAGGCCCTTTACATGCAGTGTTCTGTATTGGAATGACCGCTACAGGCACATTGCAATGTTACCTGTATTGGCGTGTACAGGTGATCTGCTCTGAGCCTCCATAACCAAAGTGAGCATTTGACTATTCCATGTTCCCTGCCTGGGTTCGTCGACTCTTGTAGCGATTCACCCAGCCATGTACTAGCACCCTTCCGCTCATTTCAGTCCCATGAAAAAAGAAAATCCCATTCTCTCTTGGCTGCTGTGGATGCCACACACAGGATAACGCTGCAGTTGATCTGTGCCACTCGTTCCGATTCAGATCACTGCGTGTAAAAGCACCTAGAAAGCACAGCAGACCACGTGGAACAAAGCGTGTCATGGAACCAGCGGTACAGGTAAGCCCCATGTAAGGCAGGAAAAAAGGTGGCGGTGTGGCCCTGCTCCTAAGGGAACCCCTCTAAGCTAGCATTGTCCTACACTCTGACCCTTCCTCACCTAGTGAATGGCTACTCTCCGAACTGACCCTGGGATCCTGCAAGAAACTCTATATTGGCTGCTGCTACAATCCCCCCCCCCCCATGACCGGAACCACTGGACTCACCAGCCTCCTCCAAGGCCTGAGCTCTCTAACTCCCCATAGGGAATCCATCCTTCTTGGCGATTTTAATCTAAACTGGCTGACCTGCCACCAGCCTGACTATGTATCCCTCTTAAAGCAGCACAACCTGGTGCAGGCCATCACTCTCCCCACCAGACTTAATCCACGCTCGGCCACCCAGACTCTACTAGACTGGATCCTCATAAACAGGGAGGACCGAGCATTACATGTTGGCACCATGGCTGACTCTATAAGTGATCACTCACTGACCTAACTCCTCTGGTCTTCCAAACTAAAGCGCCCCCCACCCAAATACCTATCTCTCAGAAATTTCAGCTGCCCAGTCTCCACAAATCTCCTCGACGAGGCCTAGTCCTTGAACTGGTCCATGCTTTTTTCCCTTTCCAATGCAGCCACAGCAGTTTCCATATTTACCTGGACTCTACTGACACTCCAGGACCGCTTTTTCCCTGTCACCACCGGATGGGTCAGAGGCGGGTACTCGCGCTGGGTCTCTAAAGACCTCCTAACCCTTATGAAGGCCAGAGACCATGCCTGGTCTACTTTCAAAGTGTCCCCCTCTCCTGTCCTCTGGGATGCTTACAGGCGCATGAGGAACAAATGTAAACAACAGGCCAAATTTTTGAAACAGACCCACTTCCGCAATCTACAAAACCTTGGAGACCCTAGAAAATTCTGGGACTCAATCAGCTCCCTCCTAAACCCCCGCCCCAGCTACGCTGCACCACATCTCACCTCCCAGGACGAGCTGCTGACCGACCCTCACGATGTGGCCAGTGTCTTCAACTGTAAGTTCACCAACTTATTTATGTACCTAAATAAGCTGCCAACTTTCCAACCTCAAAGCTCAGCCCTAATCCCTGATACACTGCCATCCTCCTCCAGCTCTGCCACTCACCCACAAATACCCCTATTCTATTTTAAAGCCCTCTCCATACACGACACAGTGAAGCTACTCAAACGTCTACCTAACCACGGCTCCGCCGGATCTGATGGGCTATCTCCAGTCTTCCTTAAGCTGATCTCTCCAGCGATTGCCAGGCCACTCACCTTCGTCTTTAACCTTGCCCTTTCCACCTCCTTCATGCCTGACCCATGCAAGATACTATAGCTAAGGTTATCCCCATTCTTAAATCTGGTGACCCCAAATCCTCCGACAATTACCGTCCGATATCCATCCTCCCTCATCTCAGTAAACTACTAGAGACAGCAGTCCACCATCAGCTCACTGAGTAAATAGGCAACTACACCCTCCTACGCAACCAACACCACAGCTTTCGCAAGAATCATTCCACTGCCACTGCCCTCACCCTTCTGACTGACCACATCCTCTCTAACATGGATAATGGTAAAGCCACTGGGGCTGTCTTCGACCTCTCAAAGGCTTTTGACATGGTTAACCATGCTCTCCTTACCTCCAAGCTTAGCCTCCTTGGTTATTCTCAGAATGTCATAAGCTGGTTCACTAACTACCTTACCGATCGCTCACAATTCGTGTGTATTGGTCAAACCTGCTCCCCACCCTGGCTGTCTCTGTGGGGTCCCTCAAGGCTCAATCCTGGGTCCCCTCCTTTTCTCCTTATTTGTTAATGCGCTTCCCTTCAACTGCCTCAACTGTCATTCTCTCCTGTATGCTGATGACCTTGTCCACTTCCACAGTGACAAATCCACGGCCGCAATCTCCTCAGTTCTCTCGCACAAATATGCTGCGGCCCACAGCTGGTTCTCAAAAAAACTCCTCTTAGTAAATACCAAAAAAAATAAATCCATGCTGTTCGGATCTAAGCCCTTTCTGGCCAAAACTAAATACCATGCCCCCTTATGCATTCTCACCCCAGACAGCCCAGCCCTGGAGAATGTCAACACCTACAAATACTTAGGAGTACTGCTCAACCCCTCCCTCACTTTCAATGAGCATGCAAATTCCCTTGTCACAAGGTTCCATCAAAAGTTAGGTGCCGCCTATTGATTCAGGCAATACCTAACCCCTGAAGCCAGACTAGCCATTGTCCAGGGTAATCTTCTCCCTATTCTTGACTACTGCCCCCCTATTTATGCCAGGACCTCAGCTACTGCCATGGCTAAACTCTCTGCTGCCTACAACAGTGCCTGTCGCTTTGCGTTATTGGCCCCATTCTCCACCCACCAACGTACCCTCTATAATACCCTTGGATGGCTACTGCTACAATGTCGCTTTGACCTAGCCCTCTGCTGCATGGTAGACAATGTCATCCGCACTGCTCCAGAATTCCCCCAACTGCCCTTCTGAAAACCAGAACACTCCTCCGCAACCTCTGCTCTAATGGTACTCCCCCTCTAGCTGTTCCTAGGGGTATCCACCAACATGGGTAGCAGAGCTTGGTCTGCAGCTGCCCCTTTGCAGTGGAACAAACTACCAACTGAACTCCGTTCCATTGACACATACTCCAGTTTCAAGTCCCGCCTTAAAGTCTGGTTCCTGGCAAACTCATCCTGCTGCTGCTCCCTGGGGTCTGACCCCAACCCACAGTAGTCAACTCCCCTGCCTACAACTGTTATATCGTATTTTTCACAGTAATATTTGACTTCCTTGCCTGTACATACTGTATGTATATTTTTACTGAGTATTCTGTGTATTACTTGCTCACTGGACGATGCAGTCACACAATGTACTCTGTGCTACGATTTGTTTGTTTTGTACCAAATCTCCTCATGTCCGATATTGAAACCTTGTATTCACTGTTCTCAAATGGACCTATGCATCAATCCTGTATATCGTGGTTACTATTGTTGCTTGTATGAAATCTGTTTCATGTGCATTACTGTTACTTTGTACTCCACTGTCACCCTGCGCCATGTTTATAACCCATGTCGTTTCTAAAAACGGTCCCTGGGATCAGTGCACTCACCTGGTTATCAGAGTCATAAATAAATAAAAGTGCCTACTGTGTACAGTTAGCGACCATGACAAACAGTTATAGGCCCCACCTCACAGACACACAGATTTGCCACTGGCTAAATGAAAGACCAAGGAATATGAGATAAAACAACTTTTTCTATGGATTTGCTGATCGCATATGTCATTTTGTTATGTTTTGTTGTTATGGGCTTGACATACAAGGGAGGTTTATTTTGCCAGAAGCATTAGTATGGACTACCTGACCCAAGGAGGCCTCACTGTCCAATTATTTTGAGATTTTCAAATGTCAGCTCAAATCCTATGTATTTTCACTTAGTTTTGTCTTCTTTTTTTGTCTGTATTATAGATAAGATTTCTTTATTTGTTATTAAAAAAGTAATAACTGGTGATCCCCTATAATGACTGGATTTCCACTCCCGATAAAAAGCTGTGATAACCTGCAGAATTCTGTAACAACTCGATAGCGGGTTATTATGGTGTTTTCTTCCTCACGTTCTCACTTCGCTGTATTTGTGCGAGTACGGCAGCTGCCCAGAGACGCGCTCACTCACACAAATACAGCTACAGTTTTCTGCTGAAACCTTACACCAATCATTATAAAACATAATGCCTATGCAGGTGTGTGTTAAGCGGGTTTTTCACACACCCTCGGTGTATGATGATCTTATAAACCCCACGAGCCTTGCTCTTGGGGTTTATGGAATAGGAGTGTGTGAAAAATCTTCATAACACACACCTGCAGAGGCATTATTTTCTATCTTCTGTATCTCTGTTTTATAAGTACCAGGCAGGAAAGACTTCTGTGATACAGATGTGTAGGGACACTATATAGATATAAACTGTACTGTATTAACGGATAAGAGTCCTTACTCTCTCCCTAAACCACCCACGTCCACACACACATACACACACTCTTTCTCTCACACGTTACCCCCCTCCCCCCACGGCACACACCTATGCCGCACGTATACACACACACACACACAATTAATCCTCATGATATGGAAAACATTAGTACCTCCAATGATAAAGGAATGGAGAGAAGCTTTAAATAGGGTGGCACATTTTGAAAAAGGGACATAAAAATCCATTGACAATATAGGACCATAGCACAGAAAGTTGTCAGCACATTTATGTAAGACTGCTTAATTCGTACCCTAAAAAATAATATCCACATTATTCCAAAACTGATAGTAGGCTTACCCAAACAGATGGAACATTTCAATAATTACTAGAAAATGTTGACGTGATCATTACAACCCATTCTTGCCACAACATTTTCTGGGACACCTTGGACACACATTAACATCAAGACCAAAAGTTAACCTTTATATCGGTTTTAATTACACTGAGGTGTTGAATTATCAGAAAAACAGAATTCTCTGGCAGAAAATGTCTGCTTGACCCACCCAATCTGCGTAGACGATCCCTGCCTAGCCTGTCTCCAAAAACCCTTAATTGTTTCTGGTGACCCTCCCTCCTCTCTATCTATATACTAATATTCCCCTCTGTAAAGTCCCCTGCAGTTTTTTGCCTCCAGCACTTCCGCCTTTTTTTAAGACTATACTTTTAACTGACTTTAGTATCACATTTGTTCCATGAAAACTACTGCTATTACTGTTCTCCCCTCTTCCTATTCCCTCAGGTTGCGCCTGGAAACAAGCTTGGGTTCAGTAAGCCTTTTCTGGTCACCAATTTTCAAATAAATAAATAATCTTTACCAAAAGGCTACCCACTAGCAAGTCACTAAAATCTGTTAGGTATAAGAGTGCATACTGTATGTTTTAAATTACATTTAACTCAAGCACATAGTCTTTATGATAAGAAAATGAACTTGTATATTAAATATTATTGAGAGTTCACAGATCTTTAGTACTGATGATAGTACTGCATGACATGCATGGTAATACTAATTTAACACCATCTGTTATTCAGAAATGGTTATGTAATTATTTTTTTGTAACTATAATGTATGAGAATAGGTTCTCAGATATATTTCATCCATGACGCAATGCCATAAAATGTTGATTCATATGTAGAACCGAATCCATGAGTATATATTGTTTGTAAGAATTACAAATTTATTTATATATAAAATATAAAGTTTTTACCACGAGAAGCAAGCTCAGTTAGGAATAGTTTGTTCCTAGACACAACCTGGGGGAGGGGTTACAGAGGGAGTTGTGTCACAGGGTGTAATGTGTTGTCTTCAAACCACTAGAGCAAAGCTTGACTGGTCGGCAAGGTCATCACAAACCAAGGATGTGAAAGGAAAAGAAAATAATCCGCTGACACCCTCATATTTTATATAACTGTTTTTGTATTTTGTTAAACACTGAAAAAACAAAATGCTATGAAGTCAACTTTATAAATCAGAATGGGTCTGGGAGCCACAACTGGGTTGGGGATTCAATAGGGGTGCATTTAATGCTGAATATGTGGGGGAAAGGCAGGAGAGAGGGGAGGAAAAAAAAGTCAATGCCAGCAGTTGCTGTTAATTTTTAACATTTACAAAGTCCCATCATGTACTGGTATGCAGGGGTCAAAACTGGCACCAACCCACTAGCCAAATGCTGGCAGATTTTGTATTGGGCTAGTAAGAGTTTCATTTAACTAGCCCTACTGGCTTATACTGGAGAAAGCAACACTTCAGCATGTACACAAACTGGGCCAGTGGGAAAGTCTGTGGGGCCAGCGGATTTTCCCAGTCACTAACCCTGCTGGGTAGTGGCTGCAAAACTTAATTTCAAACCCTGGGTATGACATCACAACTGTATAGAATGGGATTTGTGATGTCAAACCTATGTATAATGAAAATCTGTGGCTTCTGAAAATTGGTTACAAACACATCTAACCACCGCTGACCCAGTGGTGCAGAGGGTTGAGGCGCTGGACACCACACCTCACGCCACGCCTGAGACCCAGGTTCAGGAATGAGCTTGGGTCATTGGGGGTCGGCAGGAGCAAGAGATGACTGAGCATCTGGAGGACTGCTCTCCTCTCATGGGGCTGGGTGGGGGCACTCACCGCAGTTCTAGCAGCTGCCGGTGGTGACCGAGGGCAGCACAACTTGTAGCACATTCCTCTGGGGCTAGGGGTGTCAGCGGACGCCTTACGCACAGGTGTGGGAGCATGCCCGTCATGTGCAGGGCATCATTGCAAGTCTTCACCCCAGGGGAAACCAAAAAAGAGGAAACAACCTGGCACCCGGAGAGGCAATGGTGGGCACAGTGGACTGCCCCTACGCCCATCGCTGGGTCCATCCTGGCTGGTCGCTGTCTCTCTCCTCCACTCCTAGCTGCCCTTCTAAATTATAGATAGAGCGCTGGAGGAGTATGGCGGTCCCATGTTGGGGGGCTCAGAGCCGGGGAGGATAGTTAGAGGGGGAGGATAGTTAGAGGGGCTGGAAGGGAGTTCCCAGGAAGCAGCAGACCAAACCCAGGAGGATCTCAGGCAGGCCATGATAAGATGGTTCCGAGTGACCTCACCAGAGAGAGAGACGTCTAAGGGGCCATAGTAGGGGGGTAAAGAAAGTTAAAAAAAAAAAAAAAACCCACATCTAACCAGTTATTGGCTCACAAGGCAATAAAATGATAGTCTTTAGACCCTGAATGGAAAGGTCAGATGTCACATGTACACGTTTGGACTCATTTTTTTGTGTGGACTCAAATGACATACAGGAGTGAAAGTTTAGAAAAGGATTAGCCGAACACTAGTTAAAGTACGATGACAAAGAAAGATCTAAATATAACCTTCAAACTGTATGCTAAAGATCAAATGCTAGTCACTTTAATGTTGTGCATGGAATCATTCAATGCACGCAACCAGTATATTTCAAAAGCACTGTTTGAAAAGCTAGAGTGCATTTTATTGAAAACATGTTTGCGTAGCAATTGCTTCAATACTTTTTTTTTTATATACACACACACATACACATGCACAACCATTCAAGTGACTGAGGAGATGTTATTCACTCTGTGTGGCTGCTTGCCCGCCTGACCTCTTTGGGCGTAGGTACTTAAGAGTCTTGTTCTAAAAACACTGTCTTCGTAGTCTCCTTATGCTGCTGCCTACCCAGACCATATGGGGAGGATACTCTGAACAAAGGCCTGCATGCTAACCTCTTGGATGCCGATGTACCATTGGAATGGTCCAAGTAGTGGTACCGAGTTGCAGACACAAACTGCCATTCCCAGAATAGACCGATGAACAGTGTGGTATATAGTTAGTTACTTATTAATAAGGCACCACTCCAAGGCTCACAGTGCCTGCACAAAAGAAAGCAAATACATCCATTATCCAATTTAAAAACAGATATAAAAACAACACTTACATCATTAATAATAAAATCTCAAAAAATAGAAAAAAAACAAAACTCAGCACATAAAACTAGCAACACTACCCAACAGGAGATGTCTCTTTAGTCAACTTCTGAAAGATGATAAATTCCCAGCAGTGCACATCCCCCCAGGGTGTGTGTTCCAGAGGATGGGAACAGCCACTGCAAAAGCCCAGATACCAGCAGATGTTACCTTTGAAGGTGGCACCTTAAGAAGTCCCCATCCCCTGGATCTCAGCTCCATGGAGGGCACATAGGGAGGCAGGAGCTCACTGAGGTATTGAGGGTCCGGCCTATTCACAGCTTTACATGTTAGTAAAATAACCCAGAAATCAACACCCAAACAGCCAGCTGGCCCAGAAACCGCAGCAATGCAATAAGATGTTCTGGCCTCCAAGTGGAGGTCAGAAACCTCACTGCTCTATCCTGAACCAGCTGGAGTTCATCAACAGCAGCTGAAACAAAACCGAAGAGCATTTAACAGGGTGACAAGCTCAACAGAATCACACAGGGGGGAACACTCTGGCAACATGTTTTAGATGAGAAAAGCAGTTCTTTACTACAGAAGACGTCTGAGAACCGAAAGTCATCTGACTGTCAATAACTTCCCCCAGGCTGCACACCTCACCTGCTGCCTGTAGTCTTATCCCACCAAGGGTGGGCAGACGATTAAGGCCATCTTGAACGGCTGATATCTGCTTCTCATTCCCCAGCACTAGTAACTCAGTCTTTGTGGGATTTAGAGCAAACCAACTAGAGACCATCCAAACCCTGATTTCAATCAATCAATCACTTTATTTAACCAGGCATAAACACCATTGAGCAAGCTCATTTTCAAGGTGGTCCTGGGCATTAATACAATACAGTACACGTCATAAGATTACAATTATGGTGGACAACGGTGCAAAAAAACAGAAAAAACATTGTGAAGGTGCCAGTCAATATGGGCCTATACATACCGGTCAACATAATTGACATGCAAAGGTACATAATGATAAGCTTTACTGAAACGAGAAGAGACAACAATCCCATATAGTCTCCGCTAAGTAAGAGCTCATACCTAAATGTTAAAAAATAAGGATGTATTAAGGAATAGGGTAGAAATTGGGATGAAAGAGTAGGCAGCCAAAAGGGAGGCCAGAATAGGTAAAAGGCAGAGAATAGGCAGGGCCATCTTAGATTAAGGGAACTACGAACTAGGCTTCTAGGTCCTAGGTTTCTGTTGTTAGGAATGTGGGGTGGATGAGATACTTAGGCATAGGATTTGAGAGTGGCACCCAGAGCTTAGGGGTCATTAGCGTCTGAAACAGTTGCATGATTCCTTCAGATAATCCGTTAATAGAGCTTTGAATGTGAAAATGCTTGGAAGTGAGGATAATTTTAATGAGTCTTGCATAGTGTTCCAAAGTGATGGCAGTGAGAATTTGATTGCTGCTCAGCCAAGGGTAGTTTTCACTCTAGGAATCTGGAAGCAGATTAAGGAGAAGCGTCTCAGGCCATAGGAACCTTTAGCCCATTTGAAGATGTTCGAGATGTATGCAGGGAGGTTATCAGATAATGCTCTAAAAAAACAGAGGAGAGCATTCCTTTTTCTTCTAGTTGAGAGTGAGGTCCATCCCAAAATCTGGTATAGATGACAGTGATGTGTACTACGGGGTAGATTTAAGATAAATCTTAAAGCCCGGTGGTAAAGGGTGTCCAGTTTGTTTAGCATCGTTGTTGGGCAATGACTGTAAAGGAAGTCAGCGTAGTCCAGTATAAGTAGGAATGTAGTTTGTACTAGTCTCATTCTGCCTTCTAATGTGAGTAGGTGTTTAATGCGATAGAATAAACCTAATCGCTGTCTTAGTTGCTTCAAGATTTCATTTAAGTGGCACAGAAAGTTGAGCTTGTTATCCAGTTAGAACCCTAGGTATTTAAAGGTATCAACTACTTCAAGGGGTTCATCTAAGAGTGTGTGGATCTGTGTGATATGTGGACAACTGGAAGTAGACTTTGGTGAGAGAATCATTGCTTTAGTCTTTTTGGCGTTGAGGAGGAGCTTATGAGTAAGAAGGTTGTATTGGAGGGTGACGAAGTCTTTCTGTAAGTACTCATGGGCCAGATCCAAGAATGAATTAGTGGTATAGAGTACAGTTTCATCTGCGAATAAGTGCACATTTGCTATGCCCAGCTGCAAGTCCAGATTATTGATGTATATTGCAAAGAGGATAGGGCCCAGGATGGAGCCTTGTGGGACTCCTCGTAACAAGGATTTTTGTGGAGACAGATCTCCTATGGCTTTGACTTGTTGTAACCTGTTGGCTAGGTAACTGGAGAACCATTTAATGGCAGAACTATCAAGTCCGATGTTAGTCAGTGCAGTAAGCATGATCGTATGATCCACAGTATTGAAGGCCCTACTTAGATCAAGAAAGAGGGCAAATACATGCGTCTTAGAGTCCAAGGCCATTTGCCAGTCTGTAGTTACTTTGGCAAAAGCTGATACTGTACTGTGTTTGGCTCTGAAGCCAGACTGAGCCGGGTTTAGGAACTTTTGTGAATCCAAATGTTCTCTAAGTTGGAGGTTGACAATATTTTCAAGTAATTTAGAGAGGACGGATAGTATAGAAATGGGCCGGTAATTGTTCAGATCACTTGGATCACCAGTCTTGAATAATGGCAGGATGTGGGCAGTTTTCCACAAGACAGGTAGCTCACCTTGAATCAGAGAGGTGTTGAATAAGTGTGTAATGGGGGCGGTCAGATAGGTATGGCCAAGTTTTAGGAAGTAAGGTTCAATATTATCTGCGTCCACACTCTTTTTTTGTATCCAGAGAAAGGAGGAGGTCCTCCACTTGCTTTAACGTAATTGTGAGAAAGCTGAAGGGAGTGGGATGGGGTTGGTTATGGTTGGGATTATCAGTGAAGCCAACAGTGTAGTCTCTTGCCGGGCTAAGTTTGCTGATAGGTGAGGTGTCAAAGGCAAGCTCTGCAGTGGCAAAGTGATCATTAAGCTTCTCTAGTATATCAGCTTTGTCCGTATAGGTGGTACCATCAGACACAATTTTGTTTGGAAGGGGTGTTGCAGTGGACTGACCTTCGACTTCTTTGAGGATGTTCCAAAATTTGGCAGAGTTATTTTTATTGTCTTCCAGTTCTTTTTGGAAGTACCTAGCTTTTTCTGACCTAATTAGCTTGGTACAAGCATTCCTATTTGTACTGAATGCTAACCAATCAGCCTCCAGTTGGGATTTCCTCCCTTTTTTCCACCAGTAGTCCCTATCCCTAAGTGCTTTCTTCAGGATGTGAGAAAACCAGCCAGGTGTTTTTTTTTTTTGATTTGATCAGTCTTAGTGGGGTGTGTTTGTCTATTAGCCCCAGTAAGAAGCTGTGAAAGATGTTAAATGCCTTGTTAAAGCTGGGGGCTAGATAGAAATCCTGCCAATGAATGTTGCTTAAATCTTTCAGGAAAGTGTACTGGCAGAACTTTTTCAGGCATCTTTTCAGTTTGAATTTGAAGGCCGTTTTTATTTGGGAAGGATGCCTGATGCAGGCAGTAGCGCAATGGTCGCTTATATTATTGAAGAATACTCTAGTATGTGAGATAGTGTGAGGTTTGTTTACTAGCATAAGGTCCAGGAGGGTGCTGCGCTGATTTCCAACTAACATTGTTCTAGTCTCTGAATAGACAACCCCTGTAGGAAGTCAAGGACTCATACACCTGGGCATCATCTACATAGCAGTTAAACTCCCTGCTTTAGTGCATGATAATCTTTCCCTGTGGAAATAATTTATACTGCAAACAAAACCGGTGATGTAACAGATCCCTGGGGGACTACCCATAACAACCATCCGTAATCGGCAAGAGCGAGCACCAGCAACTTCTCTCTTCCACTAAGGAAGTACCAGAAAAATCGTAAAACAGTTCCTGGTGGTCCCCCAGTTCCCAGTCTGCTCAGCAAACCTGCGTGATCCATAGTGTTAAACACAGACGACAGGTTTACGAGAATCCCAGAGATCTCGCCGCCATCCTTGCCAAGAAAAGATCATTGCGTACCCTCATCAGGGCTGTTTCTGCACTATGTTTGCTTTGGAAACCAGACTGAAATGGCTTGAAGAGATCATTTTTCTCTAGTTGCACCACAAGCTGAGAAGCAACCACTTTCTCCACATTCTTGGTCAAAAAGGGAAGGTTGGAGACAGATCTATAGTTAGTCGGATTATCAGGATCCAACAATACCTTCTTAAGCAGAGGCTTCACCACCATCATTTTCAAGGGCACTGGCAACTACCCCTTAACCCACAGAGATAGTGACAATACTGGCCAAAACTGGCACCATTGCCCCCCCCACTCCACCCCACCCAGTCCTGAGCAACTGAGCAGCCACTGGGCCCAGAACACATACAGTGCATTATAAGATCTTCACCACTTGGAGGACCCTCTTCTTCCTCCAATGGGGTGAATTCCTTCCAAACATCTGCCAGGCCACCTGCACTTTCCTTCCTATGTTGCCCATCCCTGTGGTCATGGAAGAAATCTAGTGCTAGCTGCCGACAATCTTGGCTTTGAAGAACTCATTTACCCACTCACCTCACTCCAATAAACTTGTTTCCTGTGCTGTAGACTGTCCAGGGAAGTGCGTGGAAGATCACTGTTGTTGAGGCACAGGTCAGGAAGCACAGGAAGACCGGGAGCAGGTATAAAATTCACAAGTAACGTTTTATTTTTTCCAATAATAGTAAAATAAAAAATAAAATGTTTCAGTATAACTATTTACAAAGGTAGTACAAACACAGAAAACAAAGTCCTTCATCTGAGGATATCTCTAATTCCAAGTTTCAGTCTTGCTCTCGCTCTCTCTAACAAAAGCATTGAGCCTCTTTTTAAGAAAATGTTCTTGTCAGTTTCCTTCCTTGTAAGTGAAAAAAAGAGTACATGGTATCCCAGAACTGACCTCCTGTTCACAGCTCTTCAAAGAGTTTGTAAACTTGCATCTCAGGTTAACCCCTTGAGCTCCAAATAGCTTTTTGCAATTATTTCAACTATATAACCATATACATTTTCAAACCAAGGGATCCCACTTTCACACAAAGATTCACACATATTTGATAACTTCAGATACGTGAGGGGGAAGAAAAATACAAACAATAAGTGAAGGCAGAGAAATGGCAAGGGGGTGCAATAGCTAGACCATCGGAGTCGCTAGTTGCTAGGTCTCACAAGAAAATTTGACTGTGCAGTCAGACAGACAAGAGACAGAACAGGATAAAACAGATCCTTGCATTTAACTCTTTCTACATAACAAATGGGACAAGGCCTTATTCAACCCTGTCACAATCACATCAACTCCCTACTTAATTCTTAATATGCAGAGTCACAGATCCAGTGACAACAGCTTAGCTGAAGTGATCAAGGATGAACAAGAGGCAGTCTCCACTGCTGAAGAATAAGAAGCAGCTAGCAGTTGTATGTGGTGGGAGAAACTGAGGAACAGCCGTGATGGACACCTGCTGAAAGCCGGACTATCCCGGCCAAGTATCAAGGTACAATTTCTGTCGAATTAAGTGCTAGTCTTCAGCAGGCTGGCATACATGGACAAACGTGGATGTAGCATGTCTCAGGAAAACCTGGGGGTGCAGTTAAAGGCAGCAAGCCCAAGGGGAGTACTACTGAAGACCGACATGCATAATCCCGATACCCAGGAGCCCAAAATCAATAGCCCAACACTTGGAATCCCAACCATCGAGAACTGCCCGTGGTGGAGTTGACAATCAAAAATAAGGGGGTTGTGGGGGGGGCCCTGAAACATGGTAAAAAACCTCTGCCGCGGGCAATTCCCGACAGCTGGGATTCCAAATGTCAGGCTATTGGTTTCGGGCCCCTGGGTGTCGGGATTATGTATGCTTGTCTTCAGTAGTAAATCCAGCACAAGAGGATATCTGAGAAGACGAGGATAACTGCACTCAAAGGACACAACCGGGAAACCAAAGTTAATGCAAAATGTCAGGAAAAGTTTACTGTTACAAAAAAGAGTGGCAAAAATAACTGGCTGGAGGACAGCTGTAACCCCTGCACGTTGGTCAAAACCAGCCTTCGTCAAGGGATGTGTCTTCTTGCATATGGCAAAACTGCCTCAGAATACTACAGGAGGTAGGAATAAACTGACATAATGAGACATGGAGAGGATGAACTTCCAGCCTGTCAATCAAATCTGAAGTCCTGCCACAAACTGCAAGCAAAGAAAGTAACGCCACGAGTGCCTGGCCTGATGGATGCCAGTAAATGAAAAAAATGTGTAGCACGTGCCTACTATAAACAACTCTGTCCAGAGAATAATGGGAAACATGTGGCTTCTTACCTTCAATTTTTCCTGTTAAGACTGCATGCATCACCCGCACCCCTATGTTGATCAGAGTTATCAAATTAGTACACATACATAGTTTGCAATTATTTGGGCATAGTGTTAAAAAAAATTGAAGCAAATATAAAATCCATCCTTTACTGCAGGAAACGGAGGAATATAAATGTGTCCTTTGGCCCTGTTTACAGGAAATGGAGGAAATGTTCCTATATTACAGGTAACATAAAGGTCAGTCAAGCTAAGGGCATAAAATTGTGTGCAGAATTTGCTTTGCTGTATTTTCAGTAAGATATGTTCATAACACAGTTCTTGCACTAGAGCAGAGGTATGGCTTGCCTCCTATTTATACTGTGGAATCTACAAGCTATATGCGACAGCTAATCAGCAAGTCATTCATTCCTTGGTACCCGATCAGCAACCCTGTCAGTCTATGGCAGCCAGAGAGCCCATCTGTTAATATTTCTTCTCTCCTCGGGTCCTGTTACAGACCCCATGTACTACTCTTCCTGCACTGCCTCTTCAGCATTCTCACTCCAAGTGGAGGAGGCAGTATAGCGCAGTGGTCTAAGGCTCTGAGCTGCAAATCTGGTGACATCCAGCAGACCAGACCTGAGTTTGAATCCCACAGCTTCCACTTGCATACTGTGTGACCCTGAGCAAGTCACTTAACCTCCTTGTGCTCCCAGGTCGCTCCTGTAAAAAAGCTTTCAGCTTTAGTGTGCTATACCTGGTTAAACAACTAAATAAAAAAAAAAAAAAAAGTGCTGTAAACGTACTAGGACCAGGCTGGCCTACAGAGGGAATTAAGTTTCATTCTGTAAGACACCTGAGAGCATGACAGATGGCTGCTTCATTCTCTTTCAGTCTCTCCATCCTATTACATTATGATACATTTAGTGCTGGTGAAAGGTTGGGGACTAACTGCACTGGAAACTGAAACATCTTGTTTCTCCACAGAACAAAACAGACAGGTACAGCACGGGCTCTCCCTGCAGTGCGACAGACTTAGTGCTGGTGAAAGGTTAGAACTGGCAACAATGAAGACCACACTGGAGATTGAAGGATCCTGTTTCTTCATGGGACAGAAACAGAAGGCAGGTACAGCACAGACTTCCTCATACTATGATAGATTAGGTGCCGGTAGATGGTTAGAACTGGCAGCACTGGAGACCAGAACTGAAGACCAATGCTCTCTTGTTATGTTTAACAAACTAGCATTTTGTAAGTAAATGTTAATATGTAAGTAGTACCTATATATTTGTCACTAACAAACCAAGCAAATGTACTTCCATGATGTTTTACCTGTTTCAACATACCAGCAATTACATCACAACTTCAACCATTCCCCTCCAAGAGACAAAGAGAATTACTAAACAATCATAACACCCTCAGACTACAATACCTACCTACTCAACAACAGCAGGGATCCGGTGGCCCCAGCTACAACTTGTTAATACTGGCTACTGTATCATTTAGAGGGCCCTGGCCAGGGCTGAAAAAAGTACTGTATGGCCAAGCTCACCTTACCTGGTCATAAAATAAATGTATCTACCAAGATTCAAAAGAGTGGGGCCTGATGGGATTCACCCAAGAATTCTAAAAGAACCAAGGGTAGAACTAGTGACACCGCTGACTACTCTCTTTAACAAATCATGGGAGGATGGAGTGGTACCTGAGGACTGGAGGAGGGCAGATGTGATTCCTCTTCACAAAAGTGGGAGCAGGACAGAGGCAGGAAACTACAGACCAGTTAGTTTGACCTCAGTGGTAGGGAAAATGATGGAATCACTTCTGAATGAAAGAACTGTCGAGTACCTAGAGGCCAGTGGGGCACAGGACCCAAGGCAGCATGGATTCACGATGGGAAGGTCGTGTCAGACAAATCTAATAGATTTCTTTGACTGGTTGACCAAAGTAGTAGACCAGGGAGGGGCTGTGGACATGGCCTACCTAGATTTTAGCAAGGCATTCGATACAGTCCCACACAAAAGATTAATACACAAGTTAGCCAGCCTTGGAGTGGGCCCCAAGGTGGTAGCCTGGATAAAAAAGTGGCTAGACAACAGGACGCAAAGGGTACTAGTAAATGGAGTACACAGTGAAGAAAGGAGGGTTACTAGCGGGGTACCGCAGGGTTCAGTACTGAGACCAGTCCTTTTAATGTCTTTATAAGTGACATTGCAGAGGAACTGGAAGGAAAAGTATGTCTCTTTGCAGACGACACAAAGATCTGCAACAGGGTTGATACACAAGATGGAGTGGAAAGCAGTGTTCCCATTAAGGCTGCAGATCTGGGGGTGCACTGCACCCTCTCCAAAAATTTTCAGGGGTACAAAATAAATTATAAGGGTTCATTCTACTATTTGTACAACATTTTTGTGGGATACATATACTTCAAACAGAATTATGGGGGTACAGAGCTTTTGGGGTTTGGGACGGGTACGATAATGACAGTTTTCCTTTAAGGTCTGACTTTTAATTGTTTGCCATTTTTTCTGATGATCTCACTGCGGCTCCCATTTTCCATCCTCCGATGCATCGGTAAATGAGACCCACATTAGCTCTCTGTTTTTCCTAGATTAAATAATTTAGATAAATAAAACAGAAGATTAACCAAGTTGGGAATGGACTGATTGTAGTGTTTAGGGACATGCAAGAAATGTCTGAAGTTGACTTTTAACCTTCTGCATCAGAGTAAAACGGGGTAGAACACGATGCAGATAGTGTCCCCAAACACGAATCTAGAATCAGAGAACTAACCAAGTGGAGTCAGGATTTGTTAATCAGCCTGGGATCAGTTTGTTAGAGGTTTGTCTAACCACAAGCCTGCAAAACAGCAGCCTGCCAAGCACAGTGGTTAGAGAGTATTACTGAGCCAGGAGAGCAGGGCTTGAATCCTAGCAAAAATAAAACAGTCCTTTCCCTTAAAATTTTACCAGACTTGCTCCAAGGTGGTCTGGTGTTAAAATACCACACAAAAGAGAGTTCAATTCTCAAAGTAAACTGATCCCAGAACAGTTCAGCTCATACCTCTCAACTGCCCCTGGTTAGGAGAGTCATCCCTCATTTTACCCCTTAAAATTGCTCCGTCCTGCATGGAAAAGGTGCTGCCCACACAGAATGTACTGTCAGGTCAGACTTTAGAGCAGAAATTCATAAAATTCTAAGATGCTAAATCAAAAATAAACTTTGTGCAAGGAAATGCAATGGTTTCCACAGCGTTCTGAGCTAATACCTCCATGTTTGAGGATGTGTCCCTCATTCTGAGGGTCTGTGTCTCTCATTTTGAGTGTCCTAAAATGTCCATGTTCCTTATTTCAGTGACAAAAGTTTGAGAGGTATGGTTTGGCTGTGATACTGATCCTGGCTCAGTATTGCTGGTAAACTTTTCCCATAGTAGTTATAAGGAGAATAATTTGACTGGTGCAGTCAACTCACTTGTGCCAAACACTGAATGCTGTCCAAATCAGAAGTGTGCCCACCAAGGTTGGCTGAATGGCACAGAATAAACAGCAGTGGAGATGAATGACACTAGAATCAATATTAACCATACTTGCTGTAGAGTGCCGACAGGCGGAAACTGGAGTAAGATCATAATGCCTCCACCACTTCTAAGACAGGTATAAAATCCCCCAATCTAAGAGAAGTCTACAGTAGCTGTCTGGAGCACTGGGGAAATGTAGAGCCCCTGGAATCAGGATATGTGGTTCAAAAAGGCCCCTTCCAAAAAAAGTCAATGGCAGCACATAATCATTAGGCCCTTACATTTCACAACTTTAAAGTCGCAATATTTGTTAGTAACCATATAGTTTTTTTTTTTCAGCAGTAATGTTTGTCTGGCAAAACATATCAAGATATACATTTTTCTTTTTGTTTTCTTTTATTTCTGAGCCAAGATACAGGATTTTGACATTTTTAAAAGTTCCTACTCCTGTGCCAGTCATTAAAAAAATGAAATACCTTGGTACAGTGTTCTGCTGCTTACCATCAGAAACACGTGGTAACGTCACCCTAATGCGTCTACAGTATGAATCGAGCATTTACATCAACAAGTAACCTCAGCGGAGGAGAAGTTCGAAAATTGCAAGTGGCGGCCGTCTTTAATGACCTAAGTAATTATAAAATTAGCTGTAAAAGCTGTTTTAACAATATCTGAGAAAACAGTGCCTGCCTGCTGGCGCAGAGGTTGCATTTCCATCTGCAATGCTGGTGATTCGGGTTCATGACCTGACTTGGGTCACCAGAGGACCGGCCGGGGTATGGAGGATTGAGCATCCTTGGGATTGCTCTCCTCCGCTGGGGAGAGGGAGGGGGAGCAACCAGCGTGACTGACCCGTGGCGGTGGCCAGGGGAATATAGCTGCCAGAGCAGAGTTGTCACGGAGGCATGCCACACGTTCGCGTGTGGTGCACTATGTCATAGCATGCCACATCTCCTGGGGAGCCCAGTAGTGGAAAAACTGCTGCTAGCTCCATTCATGATGCCCTGTCTCTCTGGCCCCCATTCCACCCTTCATGACACTTGGCTGGTGACTGAGTGAGAGTCTCAATCAGTGCAGCCTGGCCCCACCTTGGGGAGCAAGCAGGGTGGCCTCCTGGTAGTTCTTCCACCGAGAAACTTGTCCAGTCTTCCCTGGGGGCTGTGCCCACCTGATGGCCCCGCCCAGAGGGGGTAAGCCTGGGTGGATCGCCGCTCTGAGTAAGTATAGGGGTGGGTGGAGGTCAGAGGAGTTGGGGGCTGAGCTCTTGGAGGACTGGCACCCAAAAAGCATACTAAATTAAAAACAACATAATATCCTAGAAAACAAAAAATACACACAGGATGAATCAAAGGATGTCAGAAACACTTTTTTTTTGCCAAAAAAACTATATGATGAAATTGTTTGCCGACAAATACTGCTGCTTTAATAGCTGTAACTAACACACACACACACACACACTTAAAAACAAAATGATTCTCAGACTGGCAAACATTCTCTTTCTGGTAACAAGGGAGCAACTTGACTCTGAAAACAGTGGGAAAAGTATATTTCCCACAGGCATTCATACGATATCAGGGAATTAGACACAACAAAAAAAGTACATTCACAGACTGATACAGCTTTTAAAAAATGTTTTGAATGTTTGCATGAAAAAAAAACATTGTCACAGTGCTGAAAAATACAACTTGTTGCTGGAGCTAAAGATTGTGGTGCCAGTGAGGACCACATCACCTTGAAAGACAGTTGTGCTGGAGCTGAAGAAGGCCGGTATAAACATCTGTAATAGCTCTGGAGTCTGATGCATACTCTACATACTTGCCTAGAAGTCAACCTTGCATATAGATATAGACAATGACGGCAGAAAATGGCCTGTCAGTCCATCCAGTCTGCCCACCCAGTCTAGCCACTCTGCACTGGCCCCAGTGGCTATCCCTCACTTTCGTCCCCCAACACTTTTCTAAATAATCCTATATGATTGCCCCATCTATTGCTTGAACCTGTTCACTGATTTGGCCTGCACCACTTCCTATGACAGCTTGTTCCACTTGTCCATCACTCTTAATATAGAAGCATAGACTAACAGCAGATAAGGACTGCTTGGCCCACCCAGTCTGCCCATTTTTCCCCTAGCTACAGTGTCAACACAGACCCTACTTGATCTCTAGCTCTCCCCCCACCCTTCCTTTCTACTAAAATTCCCTTATGGCTATTCCATGCATTCTTTTTTTTATATTTTATTTTCATTTATTTTCCAATGACATCTCATTGAGCATACATATAGCAAACAGACCATAATAGTATTTCCGTTTGGGAACAGGTCCCTTAATAAAAGTAAAAAGAGCATTTGCCATATTGAGTTACCACATAGGGGTATTGCTATAATTAGTACAAGACTAAGTAAATCAAAAATTAAACATCCTATATTTGTGCTGTGTAAAAGAGTCCAAGAGCAGCATGGCTGTATCTATGAAGATTGAAATGTCCAGCCTTTAGTCCCAAAAGACCGCGCTCAATATGAGCTTATGGCGCCATGTGTAATACCTAAATTATCTATCAAAGTAGATTCTTAAACATATATTTGGAGCAAAACTAAATGTTTAGGAGGGGTAATATAAAATTAGCCCACCCATCTAGTTAAACCACATCCCTTAATAATTCCAATATTACGGATCAATAGTTAAACAACATAAAAACTATCATTCTTCGGTTGTTCGAACAGTATACAAGAAAACATTCAGAGCAGATCCTCAAAGTCCCTTCAAGTGTCCGAATTTGAGCCTTCTTGGGTACTCACATTCCTCATAGCCAGTCCAGTGGCCCATTTTCCAGCCTCCACAGGGTCCGTAAATAGATAGACCTTTCCCTCATGAACTATGAGTAGGCGAGCCGGAAAAACTATAGTGTGAACTACACCTGCTTCTCTCCGGGTTTGCCTGACTGCATCAAACTTCTTGCGGCATTGCCGCATTGCAAAACTTAAATCTGGAAAAAGAAAAACTGAGTGTTCCTCGATCATCAACGGGCCTGCCCTTCGAGCCAGCGGCAATATCCTATCTCTCACTCTAGCCCCAGAAGTAACAATCATCAGGGTACAAGGCTCTTCCGATTGTTGTCGACCACGCGGGTTGACACTGTAGATTTTCTGTAAGCCCATAATTGGATCTTGCTCCGTAGCCAACAGTTTTTCAGTGATGAATTCTTGAATTTCCATGAGAGGGTGATCTGCCTCGAAGCCTTCTGGCAAGCCCAACACTCATATGTTAGCGCTCCTGATTTGATTCTCCATAGTCTCGAGCCTTGTGCGGACATGTTGCATTTCTTTGGACATCAAGACAGCAGCTCCGTTGGCAGAATCAGCCCTTTTTGTTACCTCCAGAAATTCCGACTTTAGGCCCTCCACCGAGAATTCCAGTACTACCACCCGGCTATTGAAGGAGTCCACTTTCTGAGAGAGGTTGGCCACAGAGTTGATCAAAGTTTGCATTTTCAGCCCCAGTGTCATGAGAGATTCTTCGGTTCCAGAAGGAGTTTTAGTTAAGTCTTCTGGGGCTAATCGTGAGGTTTGGGCCGCACCAGAGCTTCTCCCTCGATCCAAACCCCCTGTAGCTTTATCGCATTTAGGATTCCCCATACTCCCTAATTCAATGGTTGGGAATCCGATCTGATGATCCAATTTGATCCAAACAGCATGTAAAATGCAGTTTTTTCTGTTTTAATGTGGAAAATTGCAGAGACTTAATTTCTTGCTTCCACCAAGCTCGGGCTCCACAGCGCCCCCCCTTCCATGCATTCTTGAACCTCACCACTGTTTTCGCTCTCACCACCTCCGCTGGAAGGCTGTTCCAGGAATCCACTACTCTTTCCGCGAAGAAGTACTTCCTTATATCTCTCCTGCATCTACCCCCCTAGCTTCACAGCATGTTACAGTGTTTGTAAGAATCTCGAACATCTTTCTTCAGAAAAATACTTCCCTCGTGTACCTTATTTACCTGTATGAGGTATTTAAAGGTCTATGTCATATCCTCCCCTCCCTCTCTTCCAGATGGTACATACTGAGGTCCTTTAGTCTCTCCTCATAGGGCTTTTGAAGCTGACCCTGCATCACTTCAGCTGCCCTCCACTGGACTATCTCCACTCTGTCTCTCTCCAGAGATATGGTCTCCACAATTGGACGCAGTACTCTAGGTAGGGTCTTGCCAGCAATCTATACAGAGGCAACACCACCACTCTCTGTCTGCTGGTGATACCCCTTCCTATGCATCCCAGCATCCCACTTGCCTTCCCAACTGCCTTGTCGCAGTGGCTGGCCACCTTTAGGTCATCAGATCAGGTAAGGTCTGCAGCGACACTACAGGTAGTGAAGAATGAGCAAACTGGGTGGGCCAGGTGGTACATACCTGCCATCAAATTCTATGTTTCTATACCCCCAGCTTTCTTTCCTGCTTGGTGCTCATCAATACCACTCCACTCATTTTGTACTCCGCTCCTGGGTTTCTTTGCCTGAAAAGCATTATTTTGCACTTTTTCACACTGAAACCCAGCTGCCATACCCCTGACCACTCCTTGAGTTTTTTCAGGTCTCTGCTTATCCTTTCCACCCCCCACCTGGTGTGTACATTTTATCAGGGAGGTTGGTGTCATCCACCAAGAAGCAGAAGTTCCCTTGCAGCTCCTCTGCAATGTCACTTGTAAAGACATTAAAGAGGACCAGTCCCAACACTAATCCTGGAGGCACCTCGCTGGTCACCCTCCCTTCCTCAAAATAAACTCCATTTGCTACCACTCTCTGTTACCTATCCCCTAACCAATACCAATTTACCACTTTTAGACCCACTCCTAAGCTACCAAGCATGCTTACTACTCTCCTAAGTGGAATGGTGTTAAAAGCTTTACTGAAATCTAGGTAGACCATATCCA
The DNA here is from genome assembly GCA_016271365.2 of Neoceratodus forsteri. NCBI lineage: Eukaryota > Metazoa > Chordata > Ceratodontiformes > Ceratodontidae > Neoceratodus > Neoceratodus forsteri. The sequence goes on from CM057452.1 coordinate 1,040,921,585, forward strand.
CCTCACCACCCTGATCTAATTCAATGGTCACCCAGGCAAAGAAATCTGTCGGATTACTTTGACATGACCCTCCTCCCCAACCCCTCCTCAGGTCTTGTAACCCACTGGATTCCAAAACCTTTCCTTAAGTTCAGCATGGATTCCATTAACTTTTCCATCACCAATGTCAGGCTGACTGGCCCATTAATTGCCAGCCTCCTCCCTGCTACCACTTTTGTGAAGTGGAACTACATCTGCCCTCCCCTAGTCTTCCGGAACCACGCTTGTTTGCTGTGAGCTGTTAAATAGGGCTGTCCGAGGTACAGGCAGTACCTCCCTATGTTCCCTCAATACCCTTGGATGCACCCTGTCTGGACCCACTGTTTTGTTCACTTTCAGATTAGTGAGTCCCTGCAGGAATTTCTCCTCCAAAAAACGACTAGTGTCTGCCCCCCGACCCCAAAGCTCCAGTTATATTTTTATGGCCCCTCCTTTTCCTCTTTCTATGAATGAAGTGCTTACAGATATCCCTTTTGAATCTCGCCCTCTGAGTTTAAGTGAGTTCCTCTTGCCCCTGTATTTGAGCTCAAGGAGAAAAGTTCCTTGGCATCCACCCTATGTATCCTGTACAGGCATCTGCATATCTCCGTCAAGGAAGAATACTTGGAATAGACTGCTGGAGCATGTGGTATCAGTTGACTGGCTTAGATGGTTAAGTCAAATCTGAGGAGGAAGTAGTATGCTTTGACTGAACGACAGAAGTCAGCCATGGCAGTGCATTAACAACTTGAATAAAAAATATAGGCAGCAGGACTTTCACTGGTAGCCACAGGCACCATATGAGTTATTAACTACAAGCAGCTGGAGTCATTAATGATGATTATGGACCACTACTCATGACTAAGCAGTAAAGGCAAAATGTCACATTTAAAATGGTGACCAACCCCAAAAAAATAAAAACTTCAAAGATACACTGATTGAAGTGGAGTCCTTCTTTCTTTGTAACTTCCATTTCCGCTAAACCTGTATATGTATGTTTTATGTCGTCAGAATAAGATTAAGAAACTACTGAAAAATACAGGGGGGAAAGAAGAAAGAACACAGTACCCAAGGGACTTAGATGGGTCCTAGGTTGTTACCTCTAAGAATGTAACCCATCCAAGACCAGCCCCCCCCAAACAAACACATAGAAACACAGAATTTGACAGCAGATAAGGACCGCTTGGGCCACCCAGTCTGCCCATTTCCCTACCTAATGGATAAGCTGCAGATCCTAGTTAACCAGCAGCCTACTTCTTCCTGCCCCCACCCCCTAGAATTACCTTATGACTGTCCCATGCATGCTTGAATTCCACCACTGTTTTTGACTCCACAACCTCCTCCGGAAGGCCGTTCCATGCATCCACAACCCTCTCTGTGAAAAAATACTTCCTTAAATTACCTCTGAGCCGCCCCCTCTATCTTCAAATTGTGCCCCCTTGTTCTTGCACACCTCTTTTTTTGAAAGATGCTACCCTCTTGGACTTTGTTGATTCCCTTGAGGTACTTGAAAGTTTCTATCATGTCCCTTCAATCCCTCCTTTCCTCGAGGCTATACATATTAAGCTCCTTAAGTCTCTCTTCATATGTCTTCCAGTGCAGACCCTGCACCATTTTAGTTGCCCTCCTCTGGACAGCTTCCATCCTGTCTATGTCTTTGCGGAGATTAGGTCTCCAGAACTGCACACAGTACTCCAGATGGGGACTCACCAGCTGTCTGTACAGAGGGATAACAACTTCCTGTTTTCTACTGGTGATGCCTCTCCCTATGCATCCCAGTATCCCCCCAGCCCTCCTTGCTGCCCTCTCACATTGCTTGCCCACCTTTAAGTCATCTGATATGACTACCCCAGGTCCCTTTCCATTTTGTTGTTGTTAGTATCTCACCCCCATTGTGTACTCTTCCCTGGGTTTTGTTTCCCAGGTGCATTACCTTCACTTCTAGCATTAAATCTAAGCTGCCATACATTTGACCATTCCTCTAACCTTGCCAGGTCCTTCTCATCCTTTCCACCCACCTTGTGCATCAACTCTTTTGCAGATCTTTGTGTCATCTGCAAAGAGACATACTTTTCTTCCAGTCCCTCTGCAATGTCAGCACAAAGACATTGAAGAGGACCGTCCTAATACTGAACCCCCGCGGCACCCTACTAGTAACCCCCTTTTCAGAGGACTCCATTTACTATTACTCTGTGTCTTTGCTCCAGCCAATTTTTTACCCAGGCTATCATCTTGGGACCCACTCCCAGGCTGGCTAACTTGTATATTAATCTTTTGTGTGGGACTGAGTCAAATGCCTTGCTAAAGTCTAGGTAGACCATGTCCACAGCCCCTCCCTGATCTACTACTTTGGTCACCCAGTCAAAGAAATCTATTAGATTCATCTGGCATGACCTTCCCGCTGTGAATCCATGCTGCCTTGGGTCCTGTGCCCCTCTGGCCTCTAGGTACTTGACAATTCTCTCCTTCAGAAGTGATTCCATCATTTTCCCTATCACTGAGGTTAAACTAACAGGTCTGTAGTTTCCTGCTTCTGCCCTGCTCCCACTTTTGTGAAGGGGAATCGCATCTGCCCTCTTCCAGTCCTCAGGTACCACCCCATCCTCCCATGATTTGTTAAAGAGGGTAATCAGTGGTGTCACTAGTTCTACCCTTAGTTCTTTTAGAATTCTGGGATGAATCCCATCAGGCCCCATTGCTTTGTCCACCTTCAGTTTTAAGAGTTCTTTCAGAACCCTTTCTTCTGTAAATGGGCTGGTATCAACTTCTGTATCCAGAGTGTTTCTATTGTTTGTTTTAGGTACCTCCCTCTTCCTTTGTAAATACTGAGCAAAAATATTTGTTTAGTATCTCTGCCTTTTCACAGTCACCCTCTGCCCACCCCTTCTCTTTATTAAGCCTCACTATCCTCCCTTAGTCTTCCTTCACTCCTGATGTACCTAAAAAGGTTTTATGCCCCTTCTTAACTGAGTTGGCTATCTTTTCCTCAGTTCGGGCCTTTGCTGTTCTGACTGCCTTCCCAGCTTCCTTTTGCTTTAACTGATACAATTCTCAGTCCTGCTCCTTCTGTGATTCCTTGTACTTTCTGAATGCTTTCTTTTTCTCTTGATCCTTCACTGCCACCTCCTTTGAGAACCATAGTGGTTTCTTACATTGTTTTGTTTTGTTTATTTGCTTTACACAAAGGCTTGTTACCTCTGTGATGGCAGTTGTTATTATTCCCCATTGTTCTTCCACCCCTCCTTCCTGCCCATTTGCTAGCGCATTCCTTAGGCACTCGCCCATTTTGGCAAGGTCAGCCCTCCTGAAGTCCCGTACTTTTGCCTTTGTATGGCCTGACTCTATTGCTGTGTTTATTGTGAACCATACTGTTCGATGGTCGCTAGTTCCCAGATGGCTACCCACTTCTACATCTGTGATCCTCTCTCCATCTCCATTTGAGAGGACCAGGTCTAAGATTGCTCCCTCTCGAGTGGGTTCCAATACTAGTTGTCTAAGGCATGCCCCCTGTAGGGCATCCAGAATAACTCCATTCTTAGAAGTGGCTGCTGCAAATGCACTCCAGTTAACATCTGGCATATTCAGATCACCCATCAGCAATATCGCCCCTTTATCTGCCATTCTAAGTATACTTTCTATCATTTCCTTGTCCATTTCCTCCCCCTGAGAGTATACAACCCCTGTGAGGATTGTGGTGCCATTGCCTGCCTCCACATTGACCCACAGTGCTTCTTCTCCTCCCTATTTACCCTTTTGTTCTGTTGCTTTGATTCCTTCTCTTATGTAGAGAGCTACTCCTCCTCCTCCTCCTCTTTTACCCTCCCTGTCCCTCCTGTAGATAGTGTATCCTGGTATGTTTACGTCCCAGTCATGGTTCTGTGTGTACCATGTTTCTGTGACTGCCACGATATCCAGATGTTCCTCCTCCATCAAGGCCACTAATTCAGAAAGCTTGTTACCCAGACTACGGGCGTTGGTACTCATTGCTCTCTATTTTTTGATGGCTTTATCTTCTGTAGCAGCATCGCCCACTGACCTTTCTACCTTGGTCTTTTTTTCATTTAGTATCCTGTTTTGTAGGGGGAGGCTGGGATTTTCCTGCTGCTTATCAGTGCCTCCCCCCTTGACTAGTTTAAAAGCTTGCCAATGAAGCATTTAATCCGACTGCCCAAAAGACTTGTTCCCTTCCTGGACAGATGCAGACCATCCTGCCAGTATAGGCTGGTGTCCCTCCAGGTGGAACCCCAGTCCCCAATGAAGCCAAACCCCTGTGCTCCACACCATTTTTTCAACCACTCAGTAAACTGCATGGTGCAAAGTACCCTCGCCTCACCCATGCCACTGACAGGCAGCACCTCTGAGAAGGATACTGTGTGTGCTACTTGTCTTAAGCCCCTCCCCACCTCTATGAAGTACTTCTGCACTGCTCTAATCTCATGATGAGCCAAGTCATTTGTCCCTAGGTGGACAATGACGTCCAGCTCAGACTCCCGTGCAACTGTTCTCGTGATCCTATGGATGCGCTTCCTGTCCCTCCAAGCCATGGCACCAGGCAGGCACCTTACTTCAGTTTTCCCTGCTCCCCAGTTCTATCCCCCTAATAACTGAGTCCCCCACCAGAAGCCGCTTCCTTCCCTTGTGGTGCCCTCTGCCTCCTTCCTGAGGGCCTCCCTTGTGACAGTTGTCTGCACCCTCCTTAGTCTCCTCTGTGGGTGCATCCATAGGGGAACTATGCTCCCCCAGAATGGTGTATGGATTGTGGAGTGGAACAACTGACTGGGTGTGCCTCTGTTCCACCACCCTTACCCTCCCTCAGCCCACTGTGGTCCAACTGCTGTGCTTTCTTCGTGACCTCTGAGGTAGTGGTAAGGAATTTGGTGGCTCTGGTGCTCCCTGGATGGGGGAGCTTCCCTTGCTACTGTCCAGTGCGGCCTGAAGATGGGCAACTTCCTCCCTCTGAGAAAGAGTGGTGGCTTCCTTGAACAATCTTCCAGTGGAGGAGGTGGGAGTGAAAACTCTGGTGGGGTTCAAGAATGCATGGTATAGGCATAAGGGAATCTTAGGGATAGGAAAGGAGGGTTATGTGAATGAGCCCGAGATCAAGTAGGATCCACAGTATTACCATAGGCAGGGGAAAATGGGCTGGCTGCTTCCTCTCTGTGATCCCCTTTGTGGACACTTTGATGCCACTCTCTAGCAAGGATCCACCACTCTTAGTGAAAACTGAGCTAGAGTAAATATTAAGGACAGCAGCCTTTTGCCACATGCAATATCACCCTTGCTGACTGATAGAACCACTCTTATCCTGTGTACACTCCACTGTTTTAAACACAGAAACACAGATTTTGCCAGCGGTCAAGGACTGCTTGACCTACCAAGTCGGCCCATTTTCCCCTGCCTATGGTAATACTGCGGATCCTACTTGATCTCGGGCTCATTCACATAACCATCCTTTCCTATCCCTAAGAATCCCTTATGCCTATGCCATGCATTCTTGAACCCCACCAGAGTTTTACCCTACCTCCTCCACTGGAAGACGTCTGGGCGAAGCCACCACTTTCTCTGAAGAAGTACTTCCTTAAACCGGCCCAGTGGCACAGAGGGTTGAGGTGCTGGATGCTACACCTCGTGCCACGCCAGTGACCCGGGTTCGGGAACGAGCCTGGGTCATCGGAGGTTGGCGGGGGAGAAGAGGATGAGAGCAGCTGCCAGCTGGTGGCTCTCTGCAGCAGGAAGGTGTAAGAGGTGCCCTCGGAGCTTTGCCGCCCTCTGGTGGAGGCCAGAGTGGTGGCAACGCTCCAAGGACTGCCGGCATTAGACCGAGGGAGGGATGAAGAGACCTGGCACTGGAGCTGTGGTGCGCATGTGTGTCTCCACGCACATGCGCCACCACTTCTAGGGGTCTGGGGCGCAGGATAACGGGAGTAATAGAGGAAACAGCAGGGACCACCAAGGATGATGCCACCGGACCGGCTCAGGGGATTTGCGGGACATGCACAGTGCCTCAAGACCCCAAGACTAGCAGGATTGGCGGACAACGAGGGTGACCTGCCGCAGGGGGATAAAGAAAGTTGAAGAAAACAAAAAAAGAAGTACTTCCTCACATGTCTCTTCAGTCTACCACCCCTCCAGCTTCTTATCCTGACCCCTTGACTTTGAGCACCTTTCCTTCTGAAAAATACTTCTGTCCTGTACCTTATTTACCCCTGTGAGGTATTTAAAGGTCTTTATTACATGGGGCTCATGAGAGGGGTCTTGACTGGCTAACATTAGTCACTTGACAGTGCGATAATCTACATTATCAGCACTGCCAGGGTGAACAAGTTGTGACTGTAGGCGTTTAAGGGGCAGAATGGTACTTTTTCCTCACGCAGCACCACAAACTGTATAGCAGCCATTTGCAAAAACCGTTAAGTGGCACCACAATCCTGAGGTAGTACAGGTGTCCTGGCATACTGTGCAGCCTTGTGGTGGGTTCCTGTTCAGCCTTGGAGGTGGTGGTGATCTGTACCTACCACCTCCGTAGCACAAATGAGGTTATCTGTCTTGCCTTGTGGCATCTCGTATGCGAAGTCAGTGCCCTGAGAGGGCAGTACCCAAGAGGGTGAGGCCCCCTCACCCTCACATGTCCAGTTACCACGGGCACAGCATGTTTCAGTAGCAAGGGTGGATCTACCCACCCAGTGGATCTTGGAGACCCAGCGAACAGTGGACCACCACTATGCACTCAGTACACACTGTACAGATGTGTCCATAGTATGTAGCTACTTGCAGCAAGAGCTAAGCGGCTCAGCATCCCTGATGCAGTACATGTCTTGAGGCATGTTGTGCAGCTGAGTCCCCTGTTAATTGACCTTTGCAGCTAGTGATTCTCTTTCCCTGCCAGCGCCGTAGCAGCAACTCTATTTTCTGTGCTGCCTTGCTACCTGTACTCTACGAATGCAATCTCCCCAAAACAGTGCCCCCAAACATCATGCAGCTGCCAACTGTCTTGCCTTGTGGCATCTCTTATCCAAAGTCAGTGCCCTGAGACGGGCTCCCCATGTGCACTTACCATGGTCACAACATGCTTCATTGAGCAAGTGGGATCTACCCACTCACCCACCCGCCCAGTGGACCTTGGAGACCCAGTGAACAGTAGAGCACCAGTAGGCACTCTGTACATACCGTAGACACGTCCCCATAGTATGTAGCTATTTGCAGAAACAGTAAGCGGCACAACATCCCTAATGAAGTGCACGTCTTGCGGCATGCTGTGTAGCTGAGTCCCCTGTTCACTGATGCTTGTAGCTGGTGATCCTCTGTTCCTGCCAGTGCCGTAGCAGGAATGCTAGTTTCCGAGCTGACTTGCAACCTGTGCTGTAGGACCGGTGGGACACGACAGCTATGCCTCCACGCACATCCACAGGATGGGTCACACGGTCCTGTACTAACGCATAAAGGGATGCCTATGGCGATCTCGACACACCGCCATAGTTAGTGCGGCAATACACGGTGACATCAGATAGCCTGACAGAGGTGACATGGCAGAACTTTCCAGAGCATTACATTATCACATACAAGCTCGTGAATGTCAGTGTTGAGTATGCATGCCTACCAAATCCCACACAGCAAGTAGCTGCACACAAGGTAATCAGTGCCACTGCCACAGCTGTCCTCAGTGATCGTGGTCATTAGTGCACACCTCTATAACCTGCATGTCGGTCTGTCATTGATTGTGGTCATTAATGTACACATTCCCAAACCTGCATGTCAGTCTGTAATGTTTGTGAATGTGGGACTACATTATAGTGCGGAAGAACACCCATTAAATGTTACAGTTTCTAATGCATTAAAATGTGCTTGCTGTGTTTTTATCAGACTTGTTTCACCCCATGTAATAAGTGCAATAACGTACTCTAGGATGTGCTGTTAATGGGGATTAATGCACACCCCAGGTGCTGTGAGGGCACTCTGCCTGCAGCCTCATGCCTCACAATGCACCCAAAGTGTGCGTCAATCCCCATTAACAGTACACCCTGTCACGTGTTATTGTTTACCTATCATATCCTCCCTCTCCCTCCTCTCTTCCAGGGTGTACATATTGAGGTCCTTTAGTCTCTCCTCATAGGGCTTCTGATACAGACCCTGCACCATTTCATTTGCCTTCCTTTGGATCACCTCCACTATATGTCCTTCTGGAGATGTAGTATCCAGAACCGGACACAGTTCTCTAGGTGGGGTCTTATTAGCAATGTATACAGAGGCAACACCACCTCCCTCATTCTGCTGGTACTACCCCTCTCTATGCACCCCAGTACCCCACTGGCCCTTCTAACAGCCTTGCTGCACTGCCTGGCCACCTTTAGGTCATCCTATATGATTATCCCAGGTCTTTTTCCTACTTGGTGGCCGTCAGCACCACTCTTCCTATTTCGTACTCTGCCCATAGTTTTCTGCACCTCAAAATGCATTACATTGCGTTTATTCACGTTGAAGTCCAGCTGCCACACCCTTGACCATTCCTCCTCAGCTCTCTGCTCATTCGTTCCCAGAGTCCACCCCCCCCAGAGAGTCCATCCTTTTACAGATTTTGGAGTCATCCGCAAACAGGCAGACCTCCCCTTCCTGCGCTGCTGCAATGTCACTTATAAAGATATTAAAGAGTACTGGTCCCAGCACTGATACCCTGAGGCACACTCCTGGTCACACAGTCTTCCTCATAGGGAATTCCATTTACCACCATCCTCTGCCACCTATCCCCTAATCAATTTCTTGTCCAGTTTACCACCTTTGGACCCACCCCTAAGCTACTCAGCTTGCTTACTAGCCTCCTATGCGGAACAGTGCGGAAAGCTTTATGGAAACCAAGGCAGGCCATGTCCACTGCTCCACCATGATCTAATTCCTTGGTCACCCGGTCAAAGAAATACAGTAGATTTGTTTGATGTGACCCCCCCCCCCCATAAATCCATATATCCATGCTGCCTTGGATTTTGTAACTCACTTGATTCAAGATATTCTACAATCATTTCCTTCAGCAGTGACTCAATTTACTTTCCCACCACCAATATCGGGCTGACTGGCCTATGATGTAGTAGTAGTAAAAATTTTATTCTGATTTGGCACCCCAAGGAAAGCTACTATCGTATGAGCAAGCATGTACTCAGTTCCCAAACCTAAAAGGGTATTATTTTAAATTCCGGCAGGTCTGTGACTCAATCAAAGCCCATCTACGCAGGGTGACAACCTGGGAGGAAAACAGAATTGAACTGTCTAGACTGCTCAAGGTTGCAGACCAACCCCATTCTGTCTCGAGAACTTATAGTGAACTACAGAGGATAGACGTTGGCCTACCCGCTAATGTTAACCCATACTGGAGGCATAGGCTACAGATGATAGTAGATAGCAGAGATTGGGAACAGATATGGGTCAACAACCATAAATACATCAGGCAGGACAGGTACAAACTACAGCAATTTAACATTATACATAACCTGTACTATACCCCAGCCAGACTGCACAAGATGGGCAAATTATCATCACCTACTTGTAGCAGGTGTGCAACTAAAGAGGGGGATTTGTATCATTTATTGTGGGAGTGTGCTATGATCCAGCCCTTTTGGAGGGCAATTTGCACCTCACTACCACCAATATTAGGCCTGGCGCTCCTCTTTACACCGGAAATTTGTCTGTTAAATAGTTTCCCTAGAGGCGAGATCAGACAAAAAAAAATTATACATGGCTATCATATCAGCCACGGCCAAAGCGGTTATCCTTAGACACTGGAAGGACGCTTCCACTCCACCAATCCTAGAATGGCATAAGGAAATCATAATGGCGTTACAACTAGAGCATCACATAGCCAGAATGAACAACAGAGTCCAATTCTATGGCTCCAAATGGGGCCTGTTGGATGCAGTCCTAGCCAGCTGGCAAGCTTAATCTCTTTGGCCGTTGGTAATGTCCTGTGGCTAGACGTACTCTCAGTGCAATTGCTTCTTTCCTCTAATGAGTGTTTGCATAATGTTTCAATCTGATTGTAGATGCTGTTGGGGAGTGGGGTGGCGGGGAGGGTTGAGTTGTGGGTAAGTTTAATTAGGCTACTTGGCTAAGTGTCATGTCAATTTTTGTGGTTCTCGTCTCAATGAGACAGTTTCTATTAACATGTACTCTTGATAATGTCCTGTTTGATTTGTAACTGTTAGACTGAATAGAGTGGCACTTTTCATGTAATATTAATGTGCTAATAAAGTAAAGTGAATAATAATAAAAAAAAAAAATTATTCTGATGTTCAGAAAGGAATAACCGCGTGTTGAGCCTAGACTCATTTACAATGGGGTCCCGTGGGCATAAAATGACAAAACATGTTACACATATAATATACACAATATACAAGTTTACAATCAATACATGTTAAAGCCAATACACATTTAGGATGAGTTTAAAACAGTTTGAGCACAAGCCTTAGGTAAGGCAGCATTCTTCATCAACCAAGTTTTTATAGAGTTCCAATGTGGGACATTTTTCTTTAGGCGTAATTGACATGGTAAATTATTCCATAACTTAGGAGTAATATGAATAAAATTTGAGTCTTTCACTGTTTTCATAACTGGCACTTCATATTCAATCAAATCGGCCGACTGTAAACCACTCTAACCACAAGGCCAAATTCCTCCACAATAGACTTCCTCCAACTGATACCCTGAGTGCTATGGATAATGGATCCCCTCCACTGGGGCTATATTCATCGATTTGACAAAGACTTTTCACCTGGTCAATCATGAGCTGCTCCTTAGCAAGCTGCACCTCCTAGGTCTTGACTCGCTCTCGCACACCTGGTTCGCAAGCCGTCTGATGAACAGAACACAGAAGGTAAAGTTGAGAGGGGTACACTCAGGCTGCCGAACAGTAACTGATGGAGTACCCCAGGGCTCTATTTTAGGCCCATTACTATTCACCCTCTTCATCAATGACATCGGTCAAACCTGTGGCACAGGGAACTTAATCCTGTACGCGGATGACACTGTGGTGTACTGGAGCGATCCCCAACCTAGTGCCATTGCTGCAAACTTAGCTTCAAGTCTGAACTCCCTAGAAAACTGGTTTGCATTTAATTCACTAGTAATGAACGACAAAAGGACTAAGGCTGTCCTTTTTGGAACTAGTCGTCAGGGCGAGCAATGGCAATGCCTGCTTCCGCTCTACACTGTGTCGGGGTCACAAACAGAAGTTGTCGAAAAAATTAAATACCCTGGTGTCTATTCAGACCAAAAAATGTCCTTCAAGCCACATGTAGAACACATAACTAAGGCCATATACCAGAAACTTGCCCTTCTCTACAGGCTCAGTAACTCCTTGACTGATGACTCAAGGATTGCCACAGCAGAGAGCACCCTACTCCCCACCCTTCTCTATAGAGCACCGCATCTACACTTCCTTAGGGAAAGGGGAAAGAGAAAACCACAAACTGACTGTTCTATATAACAAGATAACTCGTTTTGCAACTCGCTCTCCTCCTCTGAGACACCACTGTGAGGTCCTTGCTGACTTGAACTGGACTTCCCTGGAATTCAAGCTCTCCTATACCCTACTGTGTCTCACCTACAAACTCTCTAATGTCTACACCCCCCCAACAACCTGGTAGGCCTGCTAAACACTAAGGTTTCCTGACGAAACCTTTGCTCCTCAGGTAGCAACCTACTTGAAATCCATGGGTACAGACCAATTTAGGTAAAAGATCGTTCAGGTACTCGGTACCCTGTGACGCTTGGCTAGCTGGTTATGATTACTGTATTATACTGGTAGTATAAATAAATGGTCAGTGTATGAAATGTCAGTCTGTGAGATTTGGCCCTTTTAAATTACAAGGTGTCAGCAGCTGAAATCACATGATGTATTGCACTGACCAGGAGAGCTTTGTAATGTAATTAACTTTCTTGAGAAATTGCATTTTATGGCCTTTTTATGACCTCATGTTTTTGAAGTGGACATCAAATGTGACTTTATGACTTCAAAAACAGGACATCATTAGACTGATTCCTGTTGGTTTTTAACACATTGGTGCCAGTGTGGGATTGCTAAGTTCAAAGGAAACATGTGTCATTAAGGAGTTATATATAGGAAATGTCTTTCTTCTGATGGTACCTTATTTAAAATACCTCCTGAAAGGAAGCCATTTTTTGTAATTTTATATTCTAAAAGGAGGAGCTAGATGACTCACAGAAGGGGTGTGAAGACACAGAGTTTAAACTGATACTTGTGTCTGAAATGTTGATATATCATCTTGGGACTCAGCTCTCTAATCTAAATTTAAAATGCACTTCCAGAGGTAATACCTTGGATAGCAAAGATCTAACTGTATTTTGGTAGGAGTTTTGTTTTGTAATTTTCCCTTGATCTCTTATGTGATTGTGAGCTCTTTGATATATTATGTGTTTACATTTTTCATATTTTTTTATATCTTTTAGTAAAGAATCTTTTCTTTGAAAGACTGCCTGGGTGCCTGCCAGTTCTTGTTGCATGTGATGTACACATGGTTAAGTCTAACAGCTGTTTTGAAGGGCCTGATGGTGCTATTAAGCTTGGTAAAAGGTAAGCTGGGCTAGAAATAATTTTTTTTAGATGCCTGTCCGACGGACAGGTGGGGTGTAAATTCTGCCTGTCCGACAAAAGTTTTACCTGTCCACATTGTTGTAAGACTTTTCTTCACTGCTGTCTCAAACACTCTAAAAGGCTGTGTGCATCTGTTCTGTTGACAGCAGCAGTGAGTGTGAATGCCTTCTTTAATTCAGCTGTTATTTTCCAATCCCCTCCACTAGCAGATCATAACAACAATCCTGTACAGCTTTTTTATATTATAGCTAGTAAGACTACTGATCTGCAAGCAACCAACAACTCTGGAGGGCTTTACACTGTCTCATCAAGAATACAGATGCAGAGACTTTAATCCCCCTCCTCACTGTTTGACAGTCTCGGTCTGGTCAATAGAAACATAGACTTTGACGGTAGATAAGGACTACTTGGCCCACCCAATCTGCCCATTTCCCTACCTACTAGATAAGCTGCAGATTCTAGTTAACCAACAGCCTACTTCCTGCCACCCCCCACTACAATTGCCTTGTGTCTGTCCCATGCATGTTTGAATTCCCCCACTGTTTTAGCCCCAACAACCTCCCCAGGAAGGCAGTTCCACGCATCCACCACTCTCTCCATGAAAAAAGATTTCCTCACATTACCCCTGAGCCGTCCCCCCTCTATCTTTAAATTGTGTCCCCTTGTTCTTACACATCTCTTTTTCTGAAAGATGCTACCCTCCTGGACTTTGTTGATTCCCTTGAGGTACTTGAAAGTTTCTATCATGTCCCCCCTCTCCCTCCTTTCATCAAGGGTATACATTTTAAGCTCTCTCAGTCTCTCTTGTCAAGCTCTTTTTTTATTCAATTTCAGTCCCCCCTCCACTTGCAGAACACAAGAAAGAGTCTGTGGGACAGATGTGTATATATTTGCAGTATTTGGCTGAGGCTTATTACTTAAGCAAAAGCTTTCTGTCTCAAAAAAAACCATGGAGGTCTGTTAGCAGCAGCTTAGACAGACAGCATATATTCCGTCCCCTTCCTCTCCCCTTGCCAGTGCCTGCTTTGTTGTATTAGTTCCTTTTATTAGTCCCTCTCCACTCCCCTGCACATACAGAGAGCCCACAACAACACTTAAGGCAAGCCTGCCTTAACTGATTTTGTTAGTACAGTCAAGAGCACTGAAAAGAGCAACAGCTAGGGTTACCACCTTTTAAGAAGTCCAAAGTGGGACATTTCTTACTGAAACATGATTTTTTGCAGGACAGTACCTAATCTCGACAGGTGCAACAGACTTGTTTTCTCTATATAATCAGAATTAAGGCTAAGTATTGTAGTTTCTTAGTTGCTTCTATTCTTTCTTATCGTTTTAAGGTATTTTAGTTAAGCTATTGTGGTTTTCTAGAACATTTAGTGGAAAGTTAGAAAATATTTTTCCTACTGTAAAATCAGGACATTTAGTATTTTTCATATTTTTTTACAGGACACAGCTGCCCAAATCAGGAGAGGTGGTAACCCTAGCAACAGCCTGCCTGTGTTACTGTCTTATTTTATATATTTAATTTCTTCCGTTTTTACAGTTGGCTTCAGATATTCTAGGATAGGTTTCTGCACGCTAAATGGAGGGATGCTTCTTTTTAAATTAAAACACAACACAGTAAGTGTCTGGTGCCTTGTCTGTGCCATCCTCTCCCAACTACTTACAGAGATCCAGCACCACAGAGTCCTCAATGCAGACCTGCCTGCCTACCCCTTTTTAATCTCCAGAAGCCCAGAAAACATTTTTTTAATGTAGTGGTGAATGGTATTTTTGAATAGTATGCAGCCAGTAAATGCCATTGGAGAACTTACTCTCCTCCTACTCCACGACGTCCGAACGATTCAAAGGATAGATTGAAAATGAGCGGGAGCAACCGCAATGTGCAGTGACAGTCTGCGCATGCACGGTTGCCGTAATCTACCATTACTGGGAGACTCTTCCCACCCACCACCACTCATCTACTTTTGTGCTGCTCAGGGTCTACATAGAGAGGTCAGGTGACGCACACAATTGTAGCAGTCACCAGACCCATGGAGGAAAGGACGGGCTGAGATGCACTTTTCGGGGAGGGCAGAGCTACGCATGACAGCAGGACGTCAGGATTCCTCAGGCTCTGTTAGACAGCCAGCCGATTGATTCTACTGGGTCCTAGTGCACAAATGAAAGGTAAAATGAAACGGACAAACTGCCTGTCCAAGGGACAGGCGAACTTAAAAAAAACAGCTGTCCCAAATGAAAACTGGCTGTCTGGAACAGGTGGACAGCCGGTTATTTTGAGCCCTGAAGATAAGAATATACCTAAGGACTCTTATAGAGTTTTAAGGGTTCATTTTGGATACCTGGTTAGGTGCCCTTAGGCAAAAGATAAATTGCATCCCACGAAGAGAATATTATCTGAGCCTGTATATTTGGGTAAGCTAGCATAAGGTTCACAGTTTGAATCCCCTCAGAACTTGAGAATAAAGGTGATTCGGACCAAAAAGCTGACAGGAGGGTTACTCTGTCTGTTACCTGTTCACACTATTGCGCTCTGAGGTTGGCACTGTGGGAGCAGAGGGCCTGACCTGCTGAGTGCATTTGTGACAGATTTGGTTGGCAGCGGTGGGATAAAATTGGTAACACAAGCTTTAACTGTTCAGTGTGTCAGCTTAATACTGTACAGCTCACTTGCAAAAGAAGACAGTGATTTTTCTTTAAAAAGAAACAGAACTACATAATTTTGCTTACGGTCAAAGTTCCTACCTGCTTTATTTTTTTTTCTCTAAAGTGCAAGTTAGAGTAGCCGTAGTTAGGGAAGAAGATGGCTTCCAACTACAGCGGGTACACTGCAGACTACTTGAGGCAGCTGTGCCAGGACAGAGGAGTCCAGTATGAGGGGAAAGCCAACAAGCAGAACCTCACAGATGCCCTGATGGCAGCAGCAGATGCCCACTGCATAGAGTCCCAGACTGTGACTGTCAAGGACCAAACCTTGGGCATGGAGGGGCCAGTGCAGTGTCCAGATCTGGTGAGGAGGACAGCAGGACCAGTGCAAGCGAAGGGCCACAGCAACAGGGGAAGGTCATCAGCATTCTGGAGCCAGAAGCAATCAGGCTGCAGACTGAGTTGTGCTGAATGGAGCTGGAGTTCCAAAGAGAAGAGCGACAACTTCAGCGAGAAGTGGAGCGAGAACGGCGAGAAGCAGAGCGTGAACAGTGACAGGCTGACCATGAAGAGAGTGGGCACCAGAGGCAACATGAACTGGAGAATCTACGACTCCAACCACCAGCATCAGAGTAGGTAAATGGCTTGGGTTTAACTGGAACTACAGGACTGGGTTACAAATTAAATTCCAAATTGATAGCTGACTTTAAAGAGGGGGAGGATATGGATGCCTTTTTAAATTTCTTTGAAAAAATTTGTATTCAGGCAAATATTCCTAGAGGGTCCTGGAGCTTCCAGCTATCCCGGCTACTTACCGGGAAAGCTCGGGACGTACTGGGTCAAATGGACAATGAGGACAGTAATGATTACAGCAAACTTAAAGCTGCATTTTTAAAAAAGAAGCATACAACAGTTTTTTGGGGAATGCCCAGCAGAGCTGAAAACCTGGTTGGAGGACCAAGATCTCAAAACAGTGCAAGAGGCTGCTGAACTCTCAGACTGCTATGCCAAGAGCAGACCTGCTCTGAGAACGAATGCGACAGGCATGGCAGTGCAGAAAGGGAAATGTGTGCCTTCAGGGCAGCTAAAACCCTCACTGCCTCCACCAAACCCAGCTAGCCCCAGGTTTCAAAGAAAATATTTTTCTGAGAAGAGAAACGAATGTTGGGTTTGCAAAGAAACTGAGCATATTACCAGACAGTGTCCCAAAAGGACGAGCAATACGCAAAATGGGGTTAGGAAAGAAGTGGGTTTTTTGTGTGTCCCTGGAAGCATGGCTGTGAACATGAGGGAACACATGCACCCAGTCACTGCTAATGGAGTACAGACACAAGGGTTAAGAGACACAGGGGCATCCCTGACGTCGTTAAAAGGAGATCTGGTAGAGCCTGGTCCACTTATACCCAATAAATTTGTAACTGTACTAGGCTTCACTGGGGAGGAGAAAACATTGCCACTCATTAGTGTTCTCCTAGAATGGGGTGAAACAGGGGGAACTGTGCAACAGGTGGCTGTAGCCAAAACTTTAGCAGTTGACATCATCCTTGGCAACAATCTAAAAGAGGGAATGGTGTGTACAGTTACCGATAGCCAAGCGGCAAGGGAAACTTGTAGTTCCCTGGACCCAACAGAAGCCACTGTGGAAACCACTTGGAGGCTGATTCCCGAGCCTGTGTCTCCTGATATGGAGACTAATGAAAAGGGAGGTAGAAATTTCCCCAGTAGCAGTTAACCAAACAGCTATGGAGGGTTATTCTGAAGAAGGAGGGGTGACCCGTTGTCAGAGGGTTAGGGATGACAATGATCCTGAATGCCCCAATGCTAGAGCTAGGAACCCTGGTTTAGACTGATGGGGACCTGTCCCATGCCTTGGGAATGTGTAAGGAGTTTGCAGCTGCTCAAAAAAGTGACCCTAGTCTAGAGAAGCTGAGGGTTTGGGCAGACTCTGATGGCGTACAAGGAGGTGACGGGAAACATAAGGTTTATTGGGAAAATGGACTGATGTATACTCAGGATCAGGATGCTAAGACAGAGGGACGGGTGATAGGTAGGAAGCTTTTTGTTCCCCAGGGGTACCATGAGCAGTTGCTCAAGACTGC
The DNA here is from genome assembly GCA_016271365.2 of Neoceratodus forsteri. Classification (NCBI taxonomy): domain Eukaryota; kingdom Metazoa; phylum Chordata; order Ceratodontiformes; family Ceratodontidae; genus Neoceratodus; species Neoceratodus forsteri. The sequence continues at coordinate 1,040,938,940 of CM057452.1, forward strand.
ACATGATATTCCCTTGTCTGGTCATCTGGGAATCATGCGCACTATGCAGCAGTTGGCCCAGAATTTCTATTGGCCCAACTTCACCCAGCAGGTGAAGGAGAATTGCAGGTCTTGTCACCGGTGCCAAAAAATAGGGAAGGTGGGTAAGAAAACCCAAGCTGCCCTAATTCCATTGCCCATAGTGGAGGAGCCATTCCAGAGGGTGGGAATTGATATTGGGGGAGCCTTTAAATACCCCAGCTCCTCCGGGAAGAGGTTCATCCTGACTGTGGTGGATTATGTCACCCGGTATCCAGAGGCAGTCGCCCTATCCTCATGGAGGACAGACAAAGTGGCAGATGCCTTACTCAGGATTTCCCACCGTGTTGGGTTTCCACAGGAGGTTATCACCGATCGAGGGGGTTCCTTCATGTCGGACCAAATGAAATGTTTGTGGGAGAAGTGTGGGATGGTGCAGAGACACACGACACCTTATCACCCACAAGCCAATGGGCTTGTGGAAAGATTTCACGGTACTCTGAAGTCAATCCTCCAAGCGTTTGCTGAACAGTATGGGAGGGACTGGGAGAAATACCTTCCCCACCTGTTTGCATACAGGGAGCTGAATCAAGAGTTGACAGGATGTCCCCCTTCGAGCTCTTATATGGACGCCGGGTACATGGGCCCCTAGACTTGATCTGGGAGGACTGCAAAGGCAAGCATGCCACCCAGGGAACTCCCATAGTGGATTATGTCCTTGGGTTTAGGGAAAGGCTGAAGGAGCTTATGGGGACAGCCCAGAGCAACCTGGCAGCTGCCGAACAGAAACAAAAAGTGTGATATGACTGCAGAGCCAGAGCTTGCCCTTACACAGTGGGTCAGGAAGTCATGGTCCTTATCTCGGTCCAGAAAGACAACCTGCAGGCTGAGTGGGCAGGACCGTACAAAGTAGTTAGAAAGGTAAATGACATTAACTATATCATAGAGCTACATGACAGAAGACATACAGAAAGAATGTACCATGTCAACATGATGAAGCCATATGCTAATAGGGCTGACATGGTGTTTGCAGTATGCAGTCCTGGGGAGGGGACTTACGAAGGAGACCCCCTTCTGGATTTGCTGGAAAAAAGCAAGTAGAAGTCCTCTGTGGAGGCAGTTAAATTGTCACCCCAGCTGGCCCCGGACAAGATCCAGGAATTAAAGGAGGTTTTAGCAGACTTTGCCCCACTGTTTAGCGCTAAGCCTGGACTAACCCCCTTAGCGACGCATGATGTGGAGACAGGGACATAGGCATGTCTGGCGGACAGCATATTGGGTGTCAGAGGCTCTCCAAAAGGACATTAGGAGAGAGGTGGAGGAAATGCTGAATTTAGGGGTAATCCAGAGATCCCACAGCCCCTGGGCCTTACCAGTAGTGCTTGTGCCCAAGCCAGATGGCTCTGCTCATTTCTGTGTGGATTGCAGTGTCAGTGGCTCAGTAGGTAGCACACTTGCCTCTGAGGCTGGGAGATCAGAGGACTGTGGGTTCAGTTCCCATATCTGGCACTTGGGTTAATATTCCAGTACTGACACTGTAGTGCAGCATGAGAGGGGTGCTGCACTTCTGAGGTGCCTTCCTTCGGATGAGACGTTAAACCGAGGTCCCATCTGCCTCGATTGCTGGTAGTTCAGGTGGATGGCACTTATCGAAAAGAGCAGGGGAATTTCCCCGGTGTCCTGGCCAAATTTCCCTCATTCACTAAAAATACCACCAACAGCTTAATCTGGTATAATGTCGGTTGGCAGTCATCTGTATCCCCCTTCCCCGTGTCGTGCCTGAAAATAGGCAGGATTTGTCTAGTGCACTTACCCGGTCAACAAAAACTAACTAAATAAATAAAGAAATACAATTATCACGGACTGAATACAGTCACGAAGCCAGATGCTCACCCGATGCCCCAGATGGACGAACTCCTGGACAAGTTGAGAGTGGCAACATACCTTACGACTACTGACCTGACAAAGTGGTATTGGCAGGTACCGTTAACTGACAGAGACAGGGAGAGGTCGGCCTTCATCACTTCGATAGGCTTATCTGAATTTAAAGTAATGCCTTTCATAATGAAGAATGCCCGGCCACTTTCCAAAGGTTGGTAAACCAGGTGTTAAATGGTGCTGAGAAGTACACCGTGGCATACCTGGATGACACTGCTATCTTTAGTGCCAGCTGGGAGGAACACCTGTTCCACCTCAGGGAAGTGCTGGGCAGGATACAGAGGGCCGGGCTCACTGTCAAAGCTGACAAGTGCCAGATGGCCATGGCTTAAGTGGCATACCTCGGGCATGTTGTAGGCCGGGTACAGCTCTGTCCCAACCAAGTAAAAATAGAGGTGATCAAGGCATGGCCCAGACCAGAAACGCAGAAGCAGGTCAGGAGTTTTCCACAGACAGCAGGGTATTATAATAAATTTATACATAATTACAGTGCCCTGGCTGCTCCCCTATTTGATCTGGTAAAGAAAAGGATGCCTAAGAAAATTACCTTGGAACCAGCCTGTGAAAAAGCCTTTACCAGACTGAAGGAGGCACTGTGCAGTGCTCCTGTACTGACAAGTCCTGACTATAGCAGACCCTTTATAGTCCAGACTGACACCTCAGACGTGGGTATTGGGGCAGTACTGAGTCAGACATCCAACCAAGGGAAAGATCACCCTGTAGTGTACCTGAGTAAAAAGTTACTTCCCAGGGAGCAGGCTTACTCTACTGTGGAAAAGGGCTTGATAGTGTTACTAAACTGGGAAAAGGCAAGAATATATGTAAGGTGTCTTATAGAGTTTTAAGGGTTCATTTTGGAAGCCTGGCTTGGTGCCCCCGGCGAAAGATTGTACCGCAATCCCCGAAGAGGGTTTGTATCTGAGCCTATACATTGGGTATGCTAGCATAAGGTTCACAGTTTGAATCCCCCCAGAACTTAAGACTAAAGGTAATTCGGACCCAGAAGCAGACAGGAGAGTTATCCTGTCTGTTACTCTCAGAGGTTGGCACTGTGGGAGCAGAGGGCTTGACCTGCTGAGTGCGTTTGTGACACAACCTATTACTGGTGCTCGCACCCAGAGAATGTGACCAATAAGACAACGCTAGAAGGGTTTAAGGCTGGTCTAAAGGTGTACATGTTGGAACGCTGCCACTACAGCTGCTACAATTGAATCACTACCCTTGCCCCTTGAGGTATGTTACTGTGTACTGGTTCCTAATCAAACTGAACTTTTATGGTTATTGAGTAATGCAAGATCCTATGGAAATGATGACCTGCACTATTTATTATGTCTGTTGTCTACATCATGCCTATCTACTTCAGCATCTGTTCGACTTTCCTTTGTAACTAATTATTACTGTGATTATGTTGTAACTAGGTATCCATCTCTGATACGCTCCTCTGTTCTTGATTGTTAAACCGTTGTACTATACATGCTGTATGGAACTAATTCTGGGTCACCCCCGAAAAAGGGACCTCTGGTCTCAGTGGGTTTACCCAGTTACCAAAATGCTATAAATAAATAAGTATGGGAGATTTAAGTGATGTAACATTGTTTTCTTTTCACCCCAGCCAATTTCAACTTGCCTATCTATCAATCCATGCAAGCAGGATCCACGCTTACAAAAAAAAATGTACTCCAAAAATTGTGTGGTAGTCAGGACTCATGAAAATCTGTCATGGGGGCATACTCTTAATATTATCTGTCAGAAGTTCAGAATGCTCCTTCTGTGATCCAAAAAGGGGAATTACTGGAAGCAACAAAAGAAATGACAAGAAGCCAAAGCCAAGATTTCTAAGTCCATGGGGGGAAGGGGCAAGGGATACATTTGTCATTGCCATCCACACACAGAATCTCTCTCTCTCTCTGGTTGTACAGATCAGCGGTCTGGGTGGACAAGGTGCTGCCTACACTGAACCTAACATGAACCATCCCACCCATAATGCACATGGCACAGCTGAAAGCAGAAGTGAAAATCTCATTCAACAACAAAAGTCTGGCAATAAGCCCATAAACTAATGGGTATACATCTGGAATAACTTTCAATTCAATCTATTTAACCAGGATACAATACACTGAAGATACATGTCACATTTGCAAGGGGGCCTTGGCATAACAGCAGCTGCAAGTTACAGACATTACACATTCTAACAACCGCATATACACAGAGCAACATAAATAATTTAATGTATAAACACAGCAATTACAAAACACCAACACCTGATTCAGTATTTTTTTATTTTTCGCAGGCGCTTTTTTTTTTTTTGTTTTGTTAATAGATCAGTTGATAGTCATTGTGGTCAGCAATTTTTTTTTTTTTTTTTTTTTTAGGCACCAGAAAATTTTTTATATGTTTAAGTATATATATTTTTTTATTTCAAAACTTTTACCAGGAAAGGTCTACTGAGCTGACAACAGCTCATTTCCAGAAGTGTCCTGGGGAGGGGGAAAGGGAGGAAAATGAAGAACACAAAAACAATAATACAAAAATAGGTGAATTAACATCCTAAATAACAACTCTGCAAAAACAAGAACTGCGAGAAGTAAAATACATAACAAGGCAATAAACTGCTGGAGGATAACTGTATGTGCAATGACAATAAAATAAAGTGTTGGAGGACAGCAACATTAGCCACGTGCAGAGGCAATACTGGGTTCCAGGGTGGGAGCAAATGTTGTTGAATGGGGAGAGCGGATGGAGGGACTGCACTAGTGTAGGTGCAGGGTGAAGAGGAGGCAGAGGTAGGAGGGAGGATGGCAGCAGCCCAGGGATCAGGATCAGAGGCAAATGCAAGAGTGAGTAGTGATGTCACGCAGGAGAGAGGAGATCGAGTTGTGGGAAGAGGCAGAGAAGATGTTGGGGGGGGAAGAGAACCCAACAGTTTGAGGCAGCTTGACCAGCAGGGGATTTCCTTGAGTGAAGTGTGAATGTGCGATAGCCACAGTTGTGAAAGGGGTAAGAAGTGGTAGGGGAGAAGAGGGAAACAAGGTATGAGGAGAGGGAGTCAAACCAGTACTAGGAGATGAAGAAAGGAGAATTGGCGAGGTCCCCGGCCTCAGGGGAGGGGTAAGAAAGGGAGGAATACAGGGAGAGTGGAGGCTGCGGACGAGGGGGACAGTCCTGAGCAAAGTAGCAAAAGGAGTGACAAGGGGGTCCATTCTGGCCATGGTGGACTTGAGTGCAGCACTGCATACTATGTCGCCACAGTCGAACATGGGGCGTATTATCTTCAAGACAATCTCCAGACATGCGGAGAGAAGGATACACCCTTTATTCTCGTAAAGCACACCAAGTTTGGAGTGCAGCTTCTTTTGGATGGTATCCAAATGCACTGAGAAATCGAGGTGTCAGTCCAGCTAGACCCAGAGGTACTTAAATGAGGGGACGTCCTCAACTGCGGCACCATCCAGGGTACAGAAGGAGCAGAGAGGGGTGAGCCCGTCAAGCCTATGCCAATGACAAAGGCCACAGAGACCATTTTCTTGGCATTGAGGATCAGCTGATTTGTCAGAAACTAGTGCTGGATGTTAGTGGAGGCAGAGAAGCTAAAGGCAAAGAGTACTATATCATCTGTATACATTTGGATGGACGCAGCAGAGCAGGCTGGGGAGGTCATTCAGGAAGATGGAGAAGAGTGCTGGGCCAAGGTCAGACCCTTGAGGGATGTCTGGACTGATAGGGAGTTTGGGGGATAGGGATTCTCCAATCCAAACAGCTTGAGACCTTCCCTAAATGTAGGAGTGGAACCAACAGACTGAGAAGCCAGAGAGCCTGCTGCTGTGAGCCTGTCCAGGAGAAGAGGGGGTGGGCAACAATGTTAGAGGCTTTGGACAAGTTGACAAAAATGGCAGCGGTGACCAAACCTCGACTTACTGCAGTCAGAATGGAATCGGTAATCCACAGGAAGGAGGTGGTGGTGGAGTGGGACTTCAGGAAGCCAGACTGGAAAGGGGTGAAGAAGGTGGATGAATCAAGGAAGGGGGAACAGTTGAGATAGCAGAAGGTGTTCTTGGATCTTAGCCAGAGTGGGGAGCAGGGAAGAAAGGGCAGTAGTTACCAGGAAACATAAATTCACCCCCTTTGGGAAGGGGGATGGTTTTGACCTGTTTCCAGGTATCTGGGATGGAGGTTGAGAAGGGAGGTAATAGGTAAAGTGATGGCATGGCCGGAGAGGTGCAGGAGCTTGGGGTCAAGATTGTTAGGGCTTACACCCTTTGTGGGGTTTTACAGCCAAGAGGGTCTTAAGGAAAACAGTGGGAGTTCTAGGAGAGAAGAAGAGGTGGCATGGGGTGGTTCAGGGGGGAAGGGAAGAGATGAAGGAGGGGATGAGGGAGTGGGCACAGATGGTGAAGAAACGGATGAAAGTTGAAGCGACAGAAGTGGGATCAGAAATAGGAGCGTCACCCATCTTGAGGATGGGACAAGGGGACTGGGTTGGGGGAGAGAGAGAACACGAATAACCTTCCAGAATTTAGAGGGGTGATTAAGACTGTTCTGGAACATGGATGCAAAGTATTTGGATTTGGTAAGCCTGGTAACTTTGGTACAGGCACTGTGGAGGGTTTGGTACTTGATTATGTCAGAAGGGGAACTGGAGGACTTGAGGTTCTGTCAGGCAAGGTCATGTGCATGGAGCCAGGACAGCAACTCAGCCGATCCACAAAGGTGGGAACCTTGGACTCTGACTTTAGAGGCATGGAGATCCCAGGCTGACAAAAAGCGAGCACAGAAATATCGGAGGGCAGTATTTATGCTGCTGGCTGTAGAGGTGGGCGATTAGTCGATAGTTACCAGATCTACATGGAGGGAGGACAAGTCCAGCGACCTAAAGGACCAGATCTGAATGAATTTGGGGAGGCTTTGGGGCGGTAAATCTTGCACACACAGTATACCACATGGTGGCTACAGAGGGTGTCTGGGTGGGTACCAGCATCCAAGTTATGGTGGGGGTGGGAGGGGAGAGGAGAACCCAGTCCAGAAGGGAGTGATTGAGGGACCTGTGATTGTGCTGGGTTGGGTCAGTGATCAGTTGGGTAAGTTGGAGGGACTTAATGTTTTGCAACAGTTTATTTAGAGAGGGAGAAAACCAACTGAGATTAAAATCACCAAGCATGAGCAGCTCACCAGAGGAGGCATGGAAGGAGATAGTGGTGAGGAGCCTGGTGATTGAAAGTGGGGATGTGCCACTGTAGCAGTGCACACCAGCTACAAATACAGGTCTGGGAGTATAGCCTAGTGGTTAGAATAATGAGCTTGGTACCTCTAGCAGACCTGGGTTTGATTCCCACAACTTCCAGTTGCATAATGTGTGACCCTGAGCACGTCACTTAACCTTCCCAGTGCTTCCGGGTCACCCCTGAAAACAGGCCTTGAGCTTAGTGGGCCTTGCCCTGTTACCAAAGACTTAAAGGAGTAGTACACCCAGAATTTACAAAAACATATGTTGTGCAGAGATTTGATTTGTGTATGAAGTCCTAGAGCGTCCTTCCCTCTGTCTGCTATTAGGAGTTTTTCCTACATCAGCCTGCTAGCTTTATGGTAGTTTTACGACCCCTGGGGATCTCCAGCTTTGCTAACTTTATTGCTTTCCTTGTTCCAACAATGCATCCTGTCTCATGTGACAGTGATGCAGCTGTGACCATAGATTCAACAGCAAGCACTGACTTAAAATAGCTCACAACAGTAGAGATGGCTATATTTTAAAAACGGAGTTCAGCTTTGTGACTACCCTCATTGTAAAGGTCTTTTTGCTGTGAACAATTGTGGCACTGGTTATGTATGTGTAACTGTATGATTTCAAGATATTTACATTTGTTTGGCATGTCTACTAGAGTGTTCACTTGGAGAGAAAAAAGTGTCTGCTGTTTGCAAGTGCATCTGCACACATGCCAAACAAACCTAAATATCTTGGAAACTTTACAAGTTACACAAAAATGACCAGTAGCAAGGTTGTTCAGGACAGAAAGACCTTTACAATGAGGGTAGTCACTAAGCTGAACTCTTTATAGTTTTTTAGAATATAGCCATCTAATTAACCAAATGTCCATGTTTTTTAACCAAATTTTCCACTTTGGATGGCAAATATTTTAAAAACTATAAGGAGTCCAGCTTAGGACTACCCTCACTGTAAAATTATTTTTGCCCTGAACAACTTTGCTGCTTGTTGTTTTTGTGTAGCTTGTATGGTTTTCAAGATATTTAGATTTGTTTGGCATGTGTGCAGATGCACTTGCAAACAGCAGATGCTTTTTTTCTCTCTGAGTGAACACTCTAGTAGACATGCCAAACAAATGTAAATATCTTGAAAACCATAAATACATACACAACCAGTGTCACAACTGTTCACAACAAAAAGATCTTTACAATGAGGGCAGTCACCACACTGAACTCTATAGTTTTTTAAAATATAGCCATCTCTACTGTTGTGAATCGACTGTAAAGCAGTGCTTGGTGTGAATCTATGGTCCTGCCTACATCACTGTCACGTAAGACAGGATGCATTGTAGGAACAGGGAAGCAATAAACTTATCTGAGATGGAGAGCCACAGGGGTCATAATACTACCATAAAGCTAGCAGGTTAATTTAGGAAAAAATAATAGCAGACGGAGGGAAGGACACACTAGGACTTCACACACAAATAAAAATACTCTGCACAACATATATTTTTGCAAATTCTGGGTGTACTACTCCATTAACAGGGACAGAGAAGGGGCAGGAGGTCTTGAGAAGGAGCAACTCATTGGCAGAGGAGGATGCGACAGAAAGCACAGGTTCGGACTGGATAACTGGCTGGGCAGATTGTACGCCACCACCCTCTTAGCGCGATCTTGCTGAATGACTGTGTACCTGGGGATGGCAACTACAGTATCAGAAATCTTGAGGGAGAGCCAAGACTTCAAGATCAGCACATCAGGCTTGAGATTACTCATGTGCAGTTGCAACTGTTCAGTCTTGGGAGGAGGCTTCAGAGGTTGACATGGGTCACTCTCAGTCCTTTGGGGAGATGAGAGCGAGATGACTGGGCAGGGCTGGGATTGCGCACAATATCGCCTACTACTATAAGTAACAGGGAGACAAGGAGCTTGAGGGAACCTAAGAGTCACTTATGGGGAGAGGAGGGGGGAGTACAGGGAGGATAAGAAGGGCAGGAGGGAGAGAGGCGCCTGAGGGCATCAAGGAGAAGCCAAGAAGGTATGAGACTGCACCCAAGATACCAGGAGGCATGGGATATGGTGGGGAGGCAGGTGGAAGGGAGGGTGGGGGAAGGGAGTGGGACAGAGATGGAAGGGAGAAGGCAAGGATAAGCAGTAGGGGAGGGAGGCGAGGGAAAATAAGTGGGGAAGGAGTGATAGGTTAGACACATTAGTGGAGGGACAGCAAGCAGCTGTTACCCTGTACTTTGTCAATTTAGGTAGTAGGAGTGTGTGCTTCACCCTGGGAAGGGAGTACCACAATTTAATCATTTGGGCGGGGGATGTAGGTTTCACCCAGATTGGGAGAAAGCTTACATTTAAACTGGGGGATGCGGGCTTCTGTCATTCAGGGAGGTAGCCCAAGTTTAAACAATTGGGGGGGATGTGGGCTTCAGCCACATTGGGACAAAGCCTAAAATTAAACAACTGGGGGAATGTGGGTTTACCCAAATAGGCAGGCAGCGTGGGTGGTCCAGGACAAATACAGACTATGGCAACAGGCTGCGGCAGTGAGCTGAAAAAGGTTGCAAAGTGTCCCAAGTCCCACCCTAGTGGCAGCGCATTCAACGCTGATAGGGCACTTATGAGGAGCTTCTGTTGATTGAGACATTTTTGTTAGACGCCAGAGGGAAATTTTACTAGCACTTGTCCCCCACCCAAACAGCAGATATGCATTTATTTTTTCAATTTATACATTTGGTCTCTCCCTTTTTTTTTTATTTATTTACATTTATTTCAAATTTTGAGATTGGGATAGACACATCAAGTAGGAGCTCTTTCCAGGTGCGACCCAGGGGAGAGCATAAAGCAGGGATTTGTCTAGTCTTCCTGCAAAATAAAAATACAGTACGATTACTCCTAGGTAAAATATCTGGCCTGTAATACAAAGGTTTATCCCTGCTACAGCCAAAAAGTAGCTGGGCTCTTAACTCTAAATACTACTAGACAGCTTAGGCTACGAAACAAAGTAGAATGTAGCCTACCCTGGCTGTCATTATACTAAAACTGCAACACTGGATAAATTACATAAAAAATGGAACTCTAAAGACTTCCTGCACAGCAGTTTTTGTCTGAAGCTGATGTTATGTTCAAAGAGCAACATTTCATTTACTCCCGTTAAACAGCAGACAAAGGGGCCAGCAAGGAATCTTCCCTTCTTCTTTAAATTCAAATCAACCAGCCCTTTGTTTGCCTTTCCATTCTTGTGTGTTTTTTTTTTGAACATTGCCATCTTTGTAACCACGGAAACCCCCTGCCAACAGGCCTCTGAACAAAATGGCCAGGCTGAGCTTAGAGGTGTGAAAGGCTAGGGAGTCAAAGGCTAGAATCTGCACCCCCCCCCCCCATGCGAATACCATTTTTTGTGGATGCACAAAGGAACCGGTTTCCATGGCAACTGTAGCAAATGGACAACAGCGTGGGGGGAAGGCGTTTTGCTCTGATTCATACAGTGAAACAAAAAGGCCCTTTGCACTGTCACAGCTAAATCTACACCAGCCTCTAGTCTTAAATGAAAAGGCACAGAAAGTATATAACTGAGACTCTTCTGGAAGATATATAACTATAAACCTCACTGACAGTTTCTGTTTTTAATTTTATAATTTATTTGCCCAGAAAAGCCCAGCTGAGCTGCAACATCTCACTTCCAGTGGGTCCTGCTTCAACTCACTTCCACAGTTAGGCAGAGTGGAGCACTGAGATGTTAAGCTACCTGCCAAAGGTCACAGAGTGAGTAGCTCTAACAGGATTTGAACCTGTGATCTTCTGGTTCCCAAGCTATTGTTCTATCCACTAGACCACACTGCCTCTTCAACATTGAGGTGTGGACAAAAAAAAGTTTATATTCAGTGTTGGAAATCTAGGACACAAAATTTTTCTGTGCAGTGTACTGATGGTCAAGAATTCCAATACATTTAAATTCGGTCAGCAGCCCGAGGGTTAACAGGGCTCAGGACTCAATGGCTATATTATTTAAACCCCACAAGATAACACAGAATTTGTTGACAGAAAGGGCCATTAGACCCACTCAGTTTGCCCATAAACTTACAACTGTGATCCACTAATAAAATATTTGAATTATTCCACTTATGCAGTCAAATATGGGCCAAAAGGCCTTTGCCTATTTTGCTGCAAGGACATGGAATGAGTTCCCTCTCAATATAAGGTAATCCCATGCTTTATTAAAAATTATGCTAAAACAGCATTTAAAAATGAACTCTTAGAGTACTTAGGCCATGACGACGACAAAAAAAAAAAAAAAAAAAAAAGGGTTGATCCACTGGAGTCGCATCTAATTTTCATTTTTGAAACTTTGTTTTACATGATTTTGTTACTTTACTTTGCATAATTTACCAGATTATTACATCACAGCACGTCAGTGTAGAGTTCTGACCCAGATATGCCCCCTGAACAAACAGAGTAATTTTTATATATAACCAACACATTAAGTCTGCGCAGGAAAAATATATACAGTACTAAAACAAAAGTTACAGTTAAGAGTTACAACATGTAAACTTTCATTCTGTACATTTAAAGATTACATCAACTGGCGCATAGTTGAAATAATGATAATACACAATTACTGGATATCTAGAACACTAGTACTACCTCATCCTTTTCTAGGTATCATTAGAGACGAGGCACACTGATGAGTCCTGGTAGGACGAAACAGGTGTCTGTGTCTTCTGTTGGCACCTTTTGCAAATTGTGTGAGAGGCCTTTTGGATTAAAGTTGAACCAGCATAATATTCTGTGCTGATTTGCATATATAGCACATGATGCTTTGCATTATGGGGTATGTGTGATTTTTGTATTTCTTTGAAACTTGGCTTCCTGGCCAATGCCCTTTGGGGTACCCCTTGCCTCAGTGCTTGTGCACTGAGGTTCTTTATCATTAAAGTATTATCTGTATTTCAGTTTTGCTTATGGCTCCAGGAAAATATGCAAAAGAGGACCAGTATTATTTCTGACCTTACAGGGCTGGAAATTAATGGTATTCTGCCCTGATCTGCATGCCTGTTTTCAAGGCGGAAAATACAGGTTACTCACCTGTAACAAGAGTTCTAGGAGTGGTATATGTTGTTCCTCCACACTTTGTGGCAGGTTCCTTGCCGCTTTAAATCTTGCCGGAAGGTCTTCAAGCTGGCTCTTCCCACCCACCCGGGTGGTAAAATCCTTGGCTCCACCCCATGACGCCAGATCTAGCCCGCTGTAAGCCAGGTTGTGCATCGAAGCTGGGGAGGTCGGGCGGGTCATGTGGATGAACAACATATACCACTCCTAGAACTCCTGTTACAGGTGAGTAACCTGTATTTCTAGGGACGTGGATATGTTGTTCAATCCACACTTTGTGGCAGACTCCTAGCAGTTCTCCGGGAGGAGGGAGGCAAGGCGCGTACCCCCTACTTAGGAAATAAGGACTGGAGAACCGAGATCCCAAAACCAGCATCCTGGCGTGACTCTAGTTCAATGTGGTAATGGGAAATAAAGGTGTGTGCTGACTTCCAGGTACCAGCCCTGCAGATTTCCTGGATAGGGACGTCCCTAGATGCAGCCACCAAAGCAGCGGTATGGCGGGTAGAATGAGCTCTTATCCCTTTGGGAGGCTCCATGCCCGCCAACCTATAGCAGAGATCTATGCAGGAGGTGACCCACCTGCTTATCGTCCGCTTGGCTGCAGGTCTGCCAGGTGCGGCTTCAGTGTAGGTGACAAACAGCTGGCGAACCTCTCCCCGAACTTCAGCCGTCCGCTCCTTGTAATAAGCGAGCTTTCTTCTAGGGTCCAAAGAATGGAGCCTATATTCAGCCTCCGAGGTGTGACTGGGGTAGAACACCAGCAGAGTCAACACCTGGTTAAGGTGAAACTCCGAAAACCACCTTCGGAAGGAACTTTGGTGGGGGCGAAGGACAACCTTATCCCTGTGGAAGACCAGGTAGGGAGGCTCGATGGAAAGCGCCTGAAGCTCTCCCACCCTTCTGGCTGACGTAATAGCCACCAAGAAGGTGATCTTCCACGACAGGTGAGAGATGTCACACCTGTGCATAGGTTTGAATGGCTTGCCCATGAGTTTAGCCAATACCAGCAGTAGATCCCACTGAGGTGGAGGTTCTCGCACCAGAGGGGATATGTGATCTAGGCCTTTGAAAAAGCACCCGGCCACCTTCTCCTGCACCTCCGACTGCCTGCTGGCCCACGCCCGGTAAGCAGAGGTGGCTGCCAGGTGCACCTTAAGGGTTGTTGACCGAAGCCCTAGCTAAGAAAGGGACCACAGGTAGTCCAAAATACTAGCCAAAGGACAGGAAGAGGAGTCCAACCCCTTGTCCTGACACCAAATGGAGAATCTCTTCCATTTGAAGGCGTAGCATTTTCTGGTCGACTCCTTACGGGACGCCTCAACAACATTGAGGACCTCGTTGGAAAGACCCAAGGCCTGGAACTCTAGCTGCTCAGGAACCAGGCCGTCAGGTGCAGGGACTGAAGGTCCAGATGGAGAACCTTCCCCTTGTCGAATGAGATCAGGTCCGGGCAGGCTGGAAGCCGCCTCGGAAGCTTGGAGCTGACACTGAGGAGATCTGGGTACCAGAACTGTTGAGACCTGTCTGGGGCTACCAGAATCACCTGCGCCTTGTCCCTCTTCACCTTGAGAAGCACCTTGTGGATCAAGGGAAATGGAGAGAAGGCATAGAAGAGGCCCGGGGTCCATGGCCTCAAGAAGGCATCCACCTGCAGCAAGCCCTGCTGAGGGGGGCGGGCGTGTAACAGCCTCAGCTTCACATTCTCCCTGGAGGTGAACAGATCCACCTGAGTGGTGCCCCAGTGGGAGAACAGGTCTTGCACTACTTCCGGCAGGAGTGACCACCGTGAGATGCAGCACCTATTCGGCTGAGAGCATCAGCCAGAATGTTGGAGGCTCCTGCCACATGGATGGCTAGGAGATCCGCTCCAGGTTGATCACAAGAGACCAGATGTGGAGAGCCTCCTTGCATAGAGGCAAGGAGTGCGTCCTGCCCTGATGGTTGAGGTAGTACATGGTCGTGGTGTTGTCCGTCTGGACCTGAACCACCTGCCCCCGTACAAATGGAGCGAAGGCAGTGAGGGCTAGCTGAAACGCTCGAAGCTCCACCAGGTTGATGTGGCATTGAGACTCCTGAAGGGACCAGAGGTCGTGGGGCTGGAATTCCCCCAGATGGGCACCCCAACCAATCAGAGAGGCATCGGTCGTTAGAGTGACCGTCGGCTCGAGGCGGACAAACAGGATACCCTCCTGCAGATGAGCTGGGACAAGCCACCACTGCAGGACATCCCACATCTCCTGGGTCACTGTCACTGGCTGGTACAGAGGACCGCAGCGCTCTGACCACTGGCTGACCAGCCCCCACTGCAGGGGACGCATATGCCAGCGGGCCCAACGGACTACGCTGGTGCAGGCTGCCATGAAACCCAGAAGGCACAGGAAGTCCCAGGCAGGGCTCAACTGCCCAACCAGAAATGACTGGGCAAAGGAGGAAAGGACCTCGGCCCTGTCCACCGGGAGCTGGGCTCTGGCTCGAAGAGAGTCAAGCTTTGCCCCGATGAACTGAATCACCTGCGATGGCACGAGTTCTGATTCGGCCTCATTGATGAGGAGGCCAATCCGAGAGCAGACCTGGAGGGCCAGATCCCTGGACCATTCCACCTCCAACCTGGAGGGGGCTGCAATCAGCCAGTCATCCAGGTAAGGGTACACCCGGATCCCTCAGTGCTGCAGGAATGCTGTCACCACTGCCATGCATGTGGTGAAGACCCTGGGAGCTGGAGAAAGGCTGAAGAGCATGGCCCGGAACTTGTAAAGAGATCCCTCTGCTCTGAAGTAGAGGAATCGCTGATGAGACGGACGGATTGGGACATGAAAGAATGCATCCTGGAGGTCTAGAGAACAGAACCGCACACCTAGTTCCAAAGATGGAATGATTTGAGCCAGAGTGACCATCCTGAAGGTATGCGGCCTTAGGAACTTGTTCAGGTCGTGTATGTCGAGAATGGGGCGCCAGCCCCCGTCCACTTTGGGACCAGGAAGTACCTGGACACAAACCCTGGGTCTGAAGAAGGATCCACCACTTCACTGATCACCTCCTTCTGGAGGAGCAGGGCATTGTCGGCTCGACGAGCTGACAGAGAGGGTGCGGAGCCCGTAGCCCCCCGTGGGGTGACGGCTCGATGGGGAGGAGACTGCTCGAACTCCAGAGGCAGACCCCTGCCGACCACTTCTAGCACCCAGCGGTCCATGGTGACAGCGGACCAGGTGGAAAGGAAGTGGCGGAGCTGTCCCCCCATGGGGAGAACCTGGGGAGGAGTGATGAGGCTGGGGGCAACACCCCTCGACCCTTCACTGGGCAGGTTTGGAGGAAGGGCTGGCCGAGGGGCCGCCTGAACTCTTCCCCTCCAGGCTTCCTACTGGAGGAAGTGGCAGACTTGGCCTTGGGGTGCCAAATGTGAGCCTGCTGGCCCTGTTGCTGGTGCTGCTGGGCCAGAGGTGCCGCAGGGGTGGAAGGGCGAAAGGGCTTACGCTGCTGCTGGTGGCCTCTGTCCTTCTGAGCAGATGTGACCGAGTCCAAGGTGGCACTGGACTTCTCGATCCTCTGGAGATGGCCTTCCACCCTTGGCCTGAACAAGTTGGTGCCCAGGAAGGGAACGTCTGACAGCTTGTGCTGGGTGTCCGCTGTGAAGGTGGAGATTCGCAGCCAAGCTCTGCCGCCCATGGCTACTGCGGCCACTACTGACCGAGCACAAGAGTCACTGATGTCCAAAGAAGTCTGGAGCTGCTGTTTAGCCACCGCCCTTCCCTGATCCTGCACCTGCTTGACCGTCATCTGAAGGTCTGCTGGGAGATGGGGAATCACCTCATCCAGGGAACCCATAAGGGCATGTGAAAAATATGCTATCAGAACAGCTGAGCTAGCCTGTCGAAGGCCTAGGGAGGAAGCAGCGTAAACTTTCCGTCCCGAATATACATCTTTTTGGATTCTTTAAATCCAGACGGTTGTCCACGTCCTAAGCGTTCCTAGGCATGAGAAAATACTATCGGTCCAACAGCCTCTCCGCAGAGGGTGCTCCGAACAACTGGAGAGTGAACTGGTGGGGACCGCGTGCTTGCGAGCGATCCTGGCCGAAGGTGCGGGACAAGATGGAGGCTGCTGCCACAACTCCAGGGCTGGGCAAACAATGGCTTCGGCCACTGGAAAAGCCTCCGTAGGGGAATCTCCATGGTCCAGTATCTCTGTGAGGGGATACCTGGCCAGTTTCTGAACGGGTTCTAGCTGCATCCCAGTGGACTCTGAGATGAGTCGAAGTATTCCCAAGAACGAGGATGGGCTCTCGTCCACCAACTGACCTCCTGCAGATTCCAGGTCAATGGGCCTGGAGTACAGGGAGGAGTTGTCAGACTCAGAGGAGTCTGCAAACAGCTGCCCAGCGCCTAAGCTATCCTCCACCTGCTGAGGCTGATTGGGAGTGAGGGTGACCAACAACCTGTGGGGCAAGCCCTGACCCGACTGAGAATCCTTGGTCGGGGCCCCAGTCTTCGGTTGAGGAGGCGGTGGTTCCACCACAATGGGCGAAGCAGCTGGTTTTGGCTGAACAACCGGTGCCGGGGTCGGCTCCTCGACAACTATGAGGGGTTGCTTCGGTCACTCCGGTGACAGCCACTGAATGGCTGGAGAAGTCGATGGAGTCAGCTTGTTACTGGCCAACAAAAGTTGCTGCCACATCATGTACTCGTAGTGCCGATGTAACTTACGTCGGAGCCTATCCTCCGAAGAGGACGAGCGGCGACGCCGCTTTCCATGGTGCTGAGACAGAGACTGCTGATGTCAGTGGGATCTACCCGACATGGAAGAGGACCGAGACCTTCGGGGTCACAGAGGGTGGGTCAGAGGGGGCAGGAAACCAGCTCACCCTCGGTTCAGGGTCCTTGACGGGGACTTTGGCACAGGAGGCGGGCAAGAGTCCTCGGTCACCACAGGGGAACCGGTGAAGAAGGTTGTCGGCTTCTCCAGTCAAGGCTTATCCAACGGGTTGAGAAAAATCTTGACCGCGTCGACGGGTGTCTCAGCCAGCTGACCTGACGGGGACACTGTGAAGCCAGCGGCCTTAGCCGCAACCTCGACTAAAGTTGAGAGCCGACGGTCCAGTGAAGGGGATCTCTCCCGCTCCCACGAACGTCGACGGTGGGACTTACCTTTCGGTTCTTTTTTCTTCAACCTACTGGTATGTCTCGATGGCCCTTCTCCCTTGGTGGAGAGGGACTGGCAAAGCTCCTTAAAAGAAGCAGTGTAGGAGGAGCCCAAGGAGAGCGGAATAAACGCCGCGGCCAAGGAGGAAGATAAAGCAGCCTGGGCCGCCTTCTCCTCATGGGGTTAACTGCTCCAGCTGCTCTGCAGAGCCCACAGCCACGGACACCATAGCAGGCCCTCCTTCAACTTCACGGTGGTGCCGTTTCTCGGTGCGTAAGTTAGTCGAGGCAGCCTTGATCCTCTAAAACCCGAGCTTGAAGGACTTGCACAGATCACAGGCCTGCAGATCATGGTCCAAGACACAGGCAGTAAGCGTCGTGGGTGAGGACTTGTCCAGGACATCTTCTGCCCGCAGGGGCACCGACGGAAGCCGGGAGTGGATCTGTCCATCGCAGCCACGAGGGAAGACGAAGACTGTAGTCTAGTAAACTTTAAAATTATTTTCAGAAATCCTGAAGTGTCTGGATCCAGGCCTAAAACACAGAGCGCTAAGGAGGGAACCTGCGCTTCCAAGCGGTAAGGAAGATCTGGCATCATGGGGCAGAGCCGAGGGTTTTGCCACCCGGGTAGGTGGGAGGAGCCAGCCTGAAGACCTTCCGGCAAGATTTAAAGCGACAAGGAACCTGCCACAAAGTATGGGTTGAACAATATATCCACGTTCCTAGAAACCATATTCATCACACTAATATTCTGAAAGGAATACCACTCCTCCATGCCTCCACTTTGCAGTTTAATATTAGTAGAACATGCTCATTAGGATAGGCAGAATACAGAATACCACATCTGGGACCTCCCAACCCAGATTCCCCTGCATTAGGTACCTAGGTTTAGTGAGATTAATTAAAACTATGCAACCCATCTATTCTAGTTTACCTCCCTGTTATCCTAAAAGCAATAGCCTGAAATGCCCTTTACTTTCAGGAAGCCATCTTGCCTAGTCTTGAAACTCTGAACATTATCTGCACTCTTCACTGCCTCTGCTAACCGGTTCCCCAGCCCTATCACTGGTTGAAAATATTTATTTTCCTTACCTCCTGATTGTCTTCCCACTTAGCCTGTACTTGTGCCCCTGCTTCTGTTGAACAGCCTGTTCAGGTTTATTTCTGTACACCGTTTTACAGTCATGGATACCTCAAATCATACCTCCCCTTAATCTCTTTTTCATTATGGAGAACGCCGGTGTTCCTGCCTTTCCTCATATAGCATGCTTTCCAGCTCTATGCTGTGCTTTTCTGAGCAACTTTTATGTACTTTTTAGTATTGCAGTGCCCCAAAAACTACACACAGTACTCCAAACTGGGTTTTACCAGCACCCTGTGCAGTAGCATTATCACTTCCTTTTCTCGACTATTTAGTCCCCTAGCATTCTATTGACCTTGCGGGCCTATTTTCTGATTCTGGCCCCTTGAAGCATTACTTTACATTTCCCCACATTGAATTGCATTTGCCACTGGTCTGACCACCAACCCGATTTATCTGGGCCCTGCTGTAATTTTTCACACTCCTCTTCACCGTTGACTACTCTTCCTCCTATCGTCTCCAAAGTTGACAAAAAAGCTACTAATCCCCAATATTAAATCATTATTGAACAAGCTGAATAGAAGCGATCCCACAACAGATGTTTAGGGCAGGAGCCCTTTGTAGAAGTAAAGACTCTGGGACTAGTACTCCTAAAGATTACATGAAACTGTCACCTTTGCTAACTCTGGCCCCCTTCAACATGGCCACCGTGGTCAGAGGTTGGGCAATAACCAATCAGGCTCCAGAAGCTTGCTCCAGAGCCAACAGGGCTCAAGTGACACAGAGATATCTTATTAATTCTCACAAGAGAGAAACAGTCAATCATCCATTGAGTGACAGCCAGACAGACCCTACTTCTGTGACTTACACCTTGACTGACAAATGGGGAGTGGGCTGTCTTTTGGTGTGGAGCACCAGGAAGTTTGGAGCAGGACTTCAGTTTGCATCAGGGAGAGCTAAATGGCAGACCTACTGTCTAAATTAGGCCAGCACAGGCATTTAAAAGGGCGACCACCATATGGACAGCCTAGAAAGAGGAGAACGTACATCACAGAGAAAACAAAGACACTGAATACTGCAGCTAAAGGGAGTCAGGTAGCTACCCTGCAGTTGTGCCTTTCAGTAAATTCTAAGATACTTTTCTGATCAAAAGGGTTCACCACAACCGAGCCAATTAGAGCTCAGCGTTAGTCAAACTGAAGCTGTACCATTGCTATAGAGAGAGAGAGAGAGACCAACGAAGAGAGCCACAGCTGTCCAACCTGAGCAAAGTGCCATCGAGAGATCGGCAGAGGGAGCCAAGCAGAGGAACTCTAAATCCAGAGACACTGTGGATAGCTGCTAAATCCACCCATGTCTGCATCGCAGAGGGTGATACATTTGAGTACTCCATCAGGACCATGGTCCTGTATCCAACCATTTCTATTTTTTTTAGATAGGGCCACAGTTCAGCATTTATGGAATAGGCCATCTGGCCCCAGATTACAAATAGTATTTACTTACAAATACCTGTCTTGGGTTTGTTGTTGGAATGCACCATCACCTAACAAGAGCAACACATTTAGATGTCGGGCCTACAATGTTCCAACACTCCTCCTTAAAAGGAAGTGACTGAGGAGAAGCTTGACCAGCACAGGGCATGACAGGCCTAGCCAGCGGTGCCTGTGGCAGTGGCTGAGGAACAGCCTAATCAGTACACAGCAGCAGGACTGGCAATCATCTCATCAAATCAGAGAATTCTGCCAGAACAGTGCATGGTCGTAGATGCCGTGGTATCTACTGTCAATATCATGTTCCAAAAGTGCAGGTAGAAGGCTCTGGTGCCTTGGTTATTGAATCCGAGCTTTTTGTAGGTCAGGGTTCTGGCCTTGCAATGGCAAGCAGTGATCTGGATCCCTGATGAGTGGGAAATGATGTCCACTCACCGTCAACAAACATTCTAAGTCACACCAGCTCCTGTGGCTCTCCACGGACAAGGAAGATTCTGACCATGCAACTGTTTTTGTTGGTGACTACTTATGTGAGGACTTCGATGGGGCCCCTTTCACCATTGCGATTTTGGCACTGAGTTTCAGTGGTCGGTCAAGCACTTGGTGTCTTGATTAAAGCCTTGATAAACCATGCAGTTTTGCACATCATGGAATAGGCCTGGGTATAAATGCGCAACTTGGAAATATAACATTTGTTGGCAGAAAAGGATAGATAGGCCCATCTCGTCTGCCCTATATTTCTCTGCCAATTACTACACCCTGGACCCTACTAGGTCGCTAGTGTCCCTCCCTCCTAGGTCCTCCACTCAGGTTTAGCTATGCATTTCAGGATTTGGTAACATACTCTCCCTGTTCTTTGCAGCATTTTGCTGCACTATGCCAGCTATTTAATCTCTTTCAGGTCATTCGGGGTGGGGAGTGTCATTATTCAGTATTAGCCTGACTCACTGAACAAAAAGAGAACCCTTCACCAAAACCACAAGCTTCCTTCATTCCATTCATCAGCATTATGACAACATCATGATTAACAAAGAAGAGCCGCTCACCTGCTGTCAGACTGATAACTTGTGATGACAAAGTGCTGATGAGGCATTACAGGGGCTATCAGCTGATATTTTTCAGTCTCCAAAAAAAGTACTGCTCAACTCAGAACACCCATTACTAACAAGTAGAAAATCATCTAATTAGCTAAAACAAGAAAAATATCTCAGAAATAGAAAGTAACCACAGCCTGCAAATAAAAAATTAACTAGAAAATAAATAACCCTGGAGTGTGAGGAGCACGTCGGTTCTCACACCGTGTAGGTACTGGGATGTCACAGAACAAGACAGCAAAGCTCGAGTGTTCCTATGACATCACAGTAACTATGATGTATGAGAACCAAGCTTGTTCTTCACATGGGAGTTATTTTATATAATACAACGTGGGCATATTTTTGTCCTACCCACATTGATTTAGATGCCATGAAGGAGGCAGCTGCTGTCATTTGCAAACTTGAAAAGGTTGCCTCTTCTTCACTGTGGACATACTCCACCCCATGATGTGATGCTCCAGTTACTAGCTGGGACTTTGGGACTGCTGGGTTATGTTGGGAGGGTGCAGTAAAGAGGGAAATGGCTCTGTAACTTCTCTCGGTGAGGTAATGGATTTTAGCACTCCTGCAATAATTGGGTAGATGTTGGACAGGATCTCTGTTATTCAGTGTGAAGTTAAGGTTAATTTTCAAAAGCATTTGACAGCCTGGGTTCTTCGCTGATATTTCCCCTAGATGAATTATTTCAGCTAGCTGGGATATCACCAGCACAGCAGACAATCAGGCAGCTCCCGCTCACTGGTGCTCGAGATTACCGTTCTAGGTTGTTCAGCACATTCTGAAGCATGTTCTGAAATAACTGTTCAGTGTGTATTATTAACATTTTCTGTCAGTAATCTGTGGCACTATTAGCTCTTTAAGACCAATGGGTAAAGTTTACACATTTTTCTTAACACTATTTGTTTGCCCTGCTGTAGGCCCTGCAATGCAGTATCTCGTTTTCAGTGAGACCCTGTTTTTACCCCATTTCTTACAGCTGAGTTGACTGAAGCAACGAATGGGTTAAGTGACTTGCTAAAGTTCTCACAGCATTCAGATGGCTCTAGTGGGATCTGAACCCGTCTCCTGGTTCCCACCATGCCTGTGCTCTAGTAGTTAAAGTATGCTGCCTCTTCAGAAGGCAGCCAGTTTACAGAGATGAAAAGGTCAGGTTCCAAAAGATGACCAGAGCCTCTCCAGGCAGGGCTAATAGAGGTTGTTCATTATGAACAAAAAGCAGGTAATCAAATGAACCAAAGGTTAGAGAACAAGGGTTAAAGAGATACTTAATCTCTGTCAGAGAGATGCACTTTCACCAAGTCAGCCTCTGCCTGTACTACAAAGGGGGATGATTTGAGAAGCACAAGGGCAAAGGCCTAACCAGCTTCACCTCCACATAACCCCATTTAAGACTGGTAACATGAACATCAATCTGAGAAGTGCCTGTATAGCTCGTGGGCCTAACCTCAGAAATGTCATGGTCTGAATTGTCCCCATGTAATTACCAGCTAGCACAGAGATCACAGAAGAGTGTGATTTGACATGGGAGATGGATGTGTGTGTGTGTGTTTGGTGGGGGATTGGGATGTAATGCAGCAGCGGGACAGATGCAGGACTCGATGTGGTAGTAGGAGGCAGATTTTACATTTTTAAAAGGGAGGGGAGGAAATCGCAGCAGTAGGATTATGAGCCCAGGATGAGCTCCTGATCTGCTATTATCGGGGGGTGAAATACCTGGTTAGAATTACAGTCGGCCACAGACGGGGCCGCAGAAGCCATGGATGTACAAAAGCAGGGTGACAGGAGCCATGACTGGTTACAGGCAGGCACAGTAAAAGCCAAGAACAGTCACAAGCAGGGCACTGTGCAAGTCCTGGACAGTCACTAGTATCCGCAGGCATCACAGATAGGGACAGCAAAAGCAACAGACGCAATAGGCACAGCACGGCAGAAAACACAGCCATCACAGACCCACTGCCACAACCAATGTAAGTCTCTGTGACTGTCAACAATTAAACATTATTTGGTGGTGGTGGGGGGATACAGGAATAAATACTTTGAGGAAGGGGGCATGGCCAACTGCCAAGCCAGAAGCAGCACTTTGACTCAGCTCTGGTACTTCAGCAGTGAAACTAAACAGCTTTGCAAACTTTGAACATTGTCTATGTAAATGGAGCTTTTGAGAAATCTCTTGGCTCATCAAGAGTGTCATCTTGTGCCTTCTTAGGGTTTCAGAACCACAAAGCAAAATTGAGTGGTTCTGGAACCCTAAGGAGGCATGAGATGATGCTCTTGATAAGTCAAGAGACATTTCGAAAGCCCCATTACCCTTTTATAAATCACGCGACTTGTACCTTTGTTTCAGCAGTAATGTGACTTGTGCATGAAAAACCTCTCATGAACAGTGTTGCTCATGTCCATTTGGCCGGTTCAGTGGTTTTCAACAACCCAACTTCTGCCTACAGTGCGCATGTACTTACGTGGCTATGATCCTCTTCATCTAAGTGGATCACAAGCCACATGTTTGAAATGATGAGCAAAAAATAAAAAGCAGACTTTTCTTAAGCCGCTATCTACATGAGACACTGCAAGAAATAAAACTCATGCAGTCAATCAACTTCCTTCGATGAATATGCACGGTCACCCGCAGGCTTCCAATCTGTCAGTTGCAGAAGCACAATCACCCCGATCCACACAGGGCACATAACATGTTGTCTTTAGAAATGAATTCATTTAATTTTTTATGCTTGAGTAGTTCATTTAATTCAGATGACAGCTTAACCTGCTGCATGACAGCAAAATTTTTAGGTGCCATTACCGTACCTCCCTCCAAACATGCAACATGCTTTCAATGACCGCCATCACTGCACATCACAAGCCTTAAGGCATTTATTTTCCATTTGTTTCCTAAGTCATGAGAGTTCTTGTTCCAGTCACTGCCAAATAAAAGGGACTGCTCTGTCCGAGGTAGGGCACCCATTTCAATTTACGTAAATGTTCCCCAGTAGTGCAAGTTAGTGGCCTTCGTATGCGCATCATTCGTCTACCATTACTTAAAGCCCCAGTGCTTTTCATTTACAGCTGTTTATTTTCAAATTGTACAAAAACGGAACATCAATGAGCAGGTGCTGCCCTAGGACGATTTTCTTTTAAAGGTAATAAATCATGCTCAGTTGTCCTTAAATGATATCAATGGATGGGCGGCAGGTGTGTGTGTATTTTACTTCAACCTTTGTGATAAGTGACTCTGCCATTATATTTCTATCACTGTCGGTGGGTGGATCGGGACTGAGTTTTTTTTTTAATCATGACACTGTTTATGCACTTCGGCTTGCCCCATTCAGCCTCTGACCACTAGCCCGACACCTGAATTACTGGGGTTTACCTTATGCCCGGCCTGTAAGCGGTGCCTGGAAATGTCAGGCATCATCTTGCTGCCAGAATAGTTTTTCGCCTCCATTTTTACGCTGGGGCCTAAGAGTAGATGCAAGCACGTGGAGGCGTGCATGCGTACCACAGCCCCAGTAACGACCCCTTCTGGCCACCCGTCAGCCTAGTGCTTATGCACCTTCTAACCTGTACTGTCCCCTGGCCTCCACCATGAGGCAGACAAGAGCTGAGGGATGCCACCTTCCCTCCCCAGAGAGGAGAGCTGCCTTCCAGCAGCTCCATCCAGCTCCCCCCTCCCCCCCCACCAACCTCCGATGGCCCATGCTCATTCCCGAACCCAGGTCATCGGTGTGACGCAAGGTAAGGCATCCAGCGCCTTAGCCCTCAGTGCCACCAGGTCAGCCTGAGCGGATGTTTTGAAAAGAAATTATGTCGGAATGTGGAACCTTTATTCCATTCTGAAAGTGAAAAACTCTGATGCACATGAAGACTTCTGTGCTGTATATGAGGTCTTCATGTGCAGCACTCTCTCTCATACTGACTCAAATGTAAAATAAAAAAGGCATGATTATATATAGAATAAAGTATGGTGTAGTGTGTGTGTTATGAGAATTTTATGCACACCTGACATGTGGGATGCTACATAAACTCCGAGGGCGAAGCCCGAGATATTTATCAAAGCATCCCACATTGAGGGTGTGCACTGAATTCTCGTAACACACACTACTCCATACTTTATTTTACATAATAACTGACGAACAATTATTTTTTTCCAACCAGACTTCTATGACCAACTGTGGAGGCAATAGGAAGAAAGTGAAGTCATTTAACTGTGCAGTGGCAGCTCTGTATCTCCTTTACCGAGGAGCCACAGCAACAAGACTCCTCGCTTTCTCATTATTGTTTTGTATCCATCTGCTTGATCCTACCTTTATTTACAAAAAAAAACCAACAACAAAAAAGCCGTATCTGGTTGATCCCGCTGTTCGTCAGCTTCAGGAGTATAAGAGAGAATGGGTCCGTGGCTGACTGCTTACACTCACAATCGCGATCATGCTTACCTGTAACTGTAAACAGTCAGCCATGGACCCATTCTCCTTGTGCTCCTGAAGCTGGCAAACAGCAGGATCAACCAGATACGGCTTTTTTGTTTGTTTTTTTGGTTTTAATACACGTAGAATCAACCAGATAGATATAAAAAAAATGATTAGGAGAATGTGAGGAGTCTTGTTAAGGCAGTTCCTCGCTAACTGAGATAAGGAGCCACCATGTTCACAGATCTGTTCAGTTCTCCCACACACAGAACAAGAGCCAATGACTGACCGCTCGATTCTGACAGACAGAGCGCATGTTGGCCATAATAACTCACAGGTTAATATGGCGAATATCAACTCACTCAACCCATAGAACAAAAACTGTTCACCAGTTATGATAATGATTTAAACAACAGCATCAGAAACTTCATACCCAATGCAGCAGAAAAACGATATCAATATTGGGTACCTGACTGAGCAAAAGAGCAATGGTTCGAGGCAACAAGACGGTGGTGAGTGGGGAGGGAGCCCACCTGAAAGAATATCACCAAGGTCCCTGTACAGAGCCTGTTCAAGCAGCGGGGGACACAGGCTGA
Source organism: Neoceratodus forsteri (assembly GCA_016271365.2). NCBI lineage: Eukaryota > Metazoa > Chordata > Ceratodontiformes > Ceratodontidae > Neoceratodus > Neoceratodus forsteri. Next base: position 1,040,965,006 of record CM057452.1, read on the forward strand.
TCTCAGTCTTCTAATGCAGCTTTACTAAAAGCAATTCAAAGTCTTGACAGGTGAGTAGAGGAATATGCCTCGCAGATGAAGATCTTGGACACACAAGTCGGGACATTAGCAGTTGACTCGAAAACAGCCTGAAAGATGGTGGCCAAAGCTTTAATAGTGTCAGCAGGCCTCTCTAAAGAAAACCTAATTGACAAGTGACTGGAAAATTTAGAGAATGCTGCATGAGTGACCCACAAAAGAGTACTGGGACTACCAGAAGCAATGGAGGGAGAGTTTCTAAAAGATCTTTTGCACACAAGGATAAAAGACAGTTTGCAAGTGACAGTGAACTTTCTGATCTTGAATGCCTTTCATGTCCCATTACACCACGTGGTGGGAAAAGCCACATGGCAATGGGTGCGATAAACCCCTGTGCCCTTGTGATCGCTCTCAGAAAAACCTTTGAAGTAGACCTTATTCTCCAAATGGCAAAACAAAAGGGACTTTCGGAGTGGAATGATTCCCAAATCCACATCTTTCCAGATCTAAAGTTATGCCACAAGTATACGAAGAAATGGTTGTGATGGGGTGAGGTCCCTAACTGGAAGTCCATCACATACTATTCATGCCAGCATGCTTAAACGTACTAAACAGGGGCAAAACCTACCAGTTTGCAGATGCAGTCGATGCAGCAAAATTGCTACAAAAACACTGAGAGACAGTTCAGCGCTAGAAATGCTGAAGCTGATTCAGGGGGGGACGACAACGAGGCGGTCTGAGGTAACCTGTTACTATTTTTCTTGGAGCTGTTGGGGTGGATTGAGAGTTGAGCTGGAACAGCACTTCAAATGTTTGAAATGATGGCAGATTTCTACCACCCAGTCCAGTGACATTTACGATTGATTAAAAAAAAAAAGTTTTTGTATGCTGTGTCGGGGCTGCTGAGGGGGTCTAGATCCTGGGTCATGTGGCTGAAGATGGCGTCGGCTGGGACATTACACACATCAAAAACTCAGCTCCTCCTTCCTCACCCTCTCCCCAAGTTTGGCACCATTTGGTTATCGGCAGCGTAAAAGGAGATGATGGAATTTGTGTGTTCAGTGCAGTGAAGTAACCACATGAACATTCAGTTTCTCCAAATGAACCTGGGACAGCTGGTTCCCATAACAGCAAAAAACACATTGCCTGTTGGATTTTATCCAAGTAAGGACTTTTATTTTAGAATCTGCCGATGCCTGCTAGGATGCCTCACTAGATTATAGTTAACGGGTAGCTTGCCTGTTTAGCGCTTGTGCTGCAGTATTCTGCTTAATAGTACAGTGTTCCAATTTCCTGCAAAGGGGAACACATTGTAATTGTTGAATGTTCTGAATATGTTTAATACCAGAAGCTCAGTTAAAATGTTATTTTATATTCTAGATATCTGATGTTATCACTATAGGGATACTAAACCCGTAAAATAGGGGACACTATGTTGTTTATAACATAGTTAATTTCCCTGCTCATGGCAGAACTTGGCCCTAATAATGTTTAAATGCTGGCTAGATTACTTGGGTATCTTTTGAAGCTTTTTTTCTAATATTGTTTAGTTGTATGGTGAATTCCACGTGTTTGTACCAAGTTACAGGGACATATCAAATCCTTCCAGTAATAGTGGTACGTACCATGTGTCACTGTATGTCTACCTGATGGTGTTTAAATTGTATTGCTTTAGTTCAAGTTCAAGTTTATTGCAGGAAAGACTCCGTTGAGCAAGCTCATTCACAAGGAGGTCCTGAGGCACATACACATACAGTTCGCAATTACATAGGCAGGAGATATAAAATGTAGAATAACAAAGAAAAGAAAATATATAATACAAGAGGTATACACAATAGAAGTCCTTATGCTATATATGCAGTACATTCCAGCTTTAACCTTGCCCTAAATTATACAACACATTTCAGCTTAATAAGTAGAGGCCAGTTGGTACCTAGGAAGTTGACTTGGCGTTGGGGCCTAGTAACTCATATGTCTTTTTAATTTAGAAATAGCTAGTGTTTTGTAGGGGTTAATTGATCACGATGCTGGTTAGCTTCAGCATGGCTTGTAGTTGGTTCCAAATGTCTGGGAGGGCGTATGAGACAGCTCTTTGGCCAGCTGTGGTACGTGTCCTGGGAACATCTAGTAGGATAAGGTCAGATTTCCTTAGGGAGTAGGTGCTATGCGAGATGTGTAAGAGAGACGTTAAATAGACAGGCAGTTTTACACTAAAATCAATAAAATACAAGTAAAACAAAAACGGAGAACAAAGAATTACATTATGTTTCTGAAAGGTGAAAAAAATCCAAAGCTTCTGATTCTGAGCAGAATATCCTCCAAGGCCACCCCACCCACTCAGTATAATTCTTCCCGTGTAGTTCAAATGTTAATGATGTACTAGATGGTATTCAGAGCCCTAGGGCTTCCCTCGGAGTTGCAGCTAATTTATCTTTTTATCAGTGTAACTGCTCGCAGTTTGACTGCTCAAGTTCTGTCTCCCATCACTTTCCCATCTCATTGGAGGGGAAAGCAAGGAAACCGCAGAAGTAATGAACTAGATAATGAGCACGGGGAGGAGAGACAATGAGGAACACTGCAGAGATCAACACCGTGAGTCAGGTGATAGAACTAGGTTTTCTTATGTCCGATTTAGAAGCTGGGAGGAGGACACCCTAAGGCTGACTACAATATACCCAGTTATTATTAAGAAATGTATTTACCCATGATCACCCAGCTCAGCTACAACCTCTTTTTTCCCCCTGTTTGGGTACTGCTTCTGTCCAATGTTACAGTTAGGGGGAAGGCTAAAGCACAGGGAGGCAGCAGAGTGAGTTGCGAAGGCTCTCACAGTGAGTTAGTGGCTGTGGCGGATTCTAACCTAGATCTTCTGACTCACAGGACTTTCATTACAGGCACTGTTGTCCAGTGGCTCCAGTACAGAAATGTGAGCCCAGAGATCCCAGGCTTGAATCCCACCACAGCCCCTGGCTCCCTATGTGACCCAGAGCAAGGCACCAGACCTTGCTATGATTCATCAGCCCCAAGCCAGTCACTTGACTTGCTGTGCTTCAGTGACCCTGAGATACTCACTTGACTTTCCTGCACTTCAGTGACTGAGATAGTTAATGATCTTCCTGTGCTTCAGTGACCCTGAGACAGTTATATGACCTTCCTGTGATTTAGTGACCCTGAGACACTCACCTGACCTTCCTCTGCTTCAGTTCCTGCCAGCCAATCAAATCTTCCTTTTACCATCTTAGGAATATAGCCAGGGTGAAACACCTGGTTCTGGCTGAAGATCTTCCTACCCTGGTCCATGCCTTTGTCACCACCAGTCTTGATTACTGTAATGCCCTCTACCTGGGGTTAGCATCTGCCACTTGCTGCTAGTGCAGAACGCAACAGCCAGGTTGTTGACTGGAGCCCACAGATCCAGGCACATACCACCTGTGCTGCGTGAACTGCAATGGCTACCAGTACAATGGCGGATAACCTTCAAGGTCGCATTACTGACCTTTAAAGCCCTACATGAACAGGGACCACTGTAACTGCAAGATCTCCTGATTCCTTAATGCCCCTCCTACCCACTCCGATGAGGGATTGCTAAAGATTCCCAGGGTCCGTTTGAAGACATCTGGAGGTAGAGCATTTGCTTTTATGGCTCCGACCCTGTGGAATTCTCTGCCTCGTTGGACACGAGATAGCCTGACTGTGGAGGGTTTTAAAGTATGCCTAAAAACACACCTATTTAACTAAGCCTTTTCTGGGCTATAAGAAGAAGGTATTTTACTAGACAGTCACTAGTAAGAGTTAAATGGTACGTAGTGATTTTACGATTATTTTTACTATGCTGAAATTATGAATCTATGTATATGTGTATATGTATGTTGTGTTTTAATTGTAAAGGTGCCCTGAGCTCTGGAAGGGCGCTTTTAAAACATAAAATGATGATGAGTTGTGACACTGGGAAGAAGCAAGACCCCATCGCACCAGAGATGCTCCACCTCAGCTGGGCTAACCTGGGTAAAGAAACTTAATTGAAAATATTTTTTAAACTTACTTTTTATTCATTATATAAAAAAAAAAAAACCAAAAAAAAAAACCATCAAAGTTAAGACACTACTTACAGAGTATAGAAAAGGGTTAAACATCCAACGAATATTACAGTAGGCAAGGTGCATCTCTGCCCCTGTTTGATACAGCATCAGGGGTTGCCTATACACACTTAAAATAACATCCAGGGTACTTAAAGCTACAACCTGCGGCATCACGATCATGGACAATCATTTGCAATGTTTGTAATTAATGTCCACAGACAAATCCCTTTGATAAAGGGGTATATTCAGCAAGTATGAAATAAGAACCCACTGATTTTCTAGGTTCCGGTTTTGGTCTAGTACTTTACAAACAGTTCTAGTGCTATTATCTTCTTTAGAACATGTGTGTGTGTGTGTGTGTGGAAACAGAGAGTTTCTCTGAGGAGAAAAAAACAACTAAAGAGCCCTGTCCTCTCAGCAAAAAATATATATTCTGTTTCACTTCACGTTTAAAACAAAGAGAAATTCTGTTTGCCATTGTCTGCCTTTCAAAGTTGTTTGCCATTCAACATAAAGTAGTAGTTCAGGTAGGACAATAGGGCAAAGTTAACAAAAGGGAAGAGCAACAAAGCAAGGCGGTACAGGGAGAGCTTTACCTTGAAATATCAACTGCATTAAGGGGAAGCAGGTAACACCCTATCTAGGATAAGGTGCTAAAGTAGACCTGATAGAGAGTGTAGCTGTGAAGGGGCAAGTAAAAGGAAGGCAGAGTAGGGGCAGTTATGCAGTTGGAAAACAGAAGGGAGAAACTGATATTAGCAGACATGAGAGTGGTGCAGTGCAATGGTTGAGGAGCTGCAGTTTTCTGGGAGACATTCTGGAGACTGGGGTACTTCCCCGTCTGCACACATCTCTCTGGGTTAAGGGTGGAGGCTGGTGGTCTCCGTGCCCAGCTGGCTGGGATCCAGAGGACCTCTTGCCTTACCCAGGGGCCACCAGGTCTGCTGCCATTGCCCCAGAGGTTGCCTAGACAGAGGAGGACCAGCTGGACCCTGGCTGGTGAGATAGGGTGGTGAGTCGGGGCACATTCCTCAGCCTGTGCAACTACAGAATTCCTTCACCATTCTGATGGGACGGGACTGTTGTGAGGAGGCACCTACAGTGGCGGTAGGGGAGGATTTGGGGGTTCTCTGAAGGGAAGGTCCCAAGGTGGGAGGCAGAGGATAAAGCAGCTTCTGGTGGGGATCCAACTGTCAGAGGGATACATTTGGTAGCCAGCAGTGGTGGAGAGAGGGAGAATAGATGCCTACCTGGTGCCTTGGCTCAGAGCGATGGATAGCAGATCCTAAGAATCACTAGAATGGTAGGACAGGATGGGGTTCTGGAGGTCATTGTCCACCTGGGGACAAATGACCCAGTGAGGGATGGGGCTGGGGCAGTACAGGGAGTGTCATGGAACTGTGGAGGGGCCTAAGGCAAGTAGCACAAACAGTGGCATTTGCAGAGCTGCTACCTGTCTATTGCCATGGAGAGGATAGGGTATTCCACACTCACAGAAGCTTCAACACTTGGTTGAAAGAATGGTACAGGGAGCAGGTGTTCAGCTTCATTGGGGACTGGCGGATGACATGGAAGGATATGGGTCTATACAGAGACAATGGCCTGCATCCGAATGGGAGGGGCACCGCAGTCCTCAGTGGAAGGTTTAGATTTTACCTTAAAGAATATTTTTCAACTCGCCAAGGGGGAGCTGGAAATAAATAGGGAGGCCTAAACTGCCCCCGAAACACTGACTGACGCAACACCTAGACAGGGTCTGAGGGGAGGAAACTCCCCAGGCCAGAAGAGGAGGCACCAGAAGAGATGGATTGCAGTCTATTATAATAAATTCAAATGATCCAAAAATGTTCCAGACACTGACTTGCTAAACACAGATGTAGTGCCATAAATACAGGTTACTCACCTGTAACAGGAGTTCTAGGAATGGTATATGTTGTTCATCCACACTCATTGGCAGTATCCTTGCCGCTTTAAATCTTGCCGGAAGGTCTTCAAGCTTGCTCCTCCCACCCACCCGGGTGGTATAACTCTCGGCTCCGCCCCATGACGCCAGATCTGGCCCGCTGGAAGCTCAGGTTGTGCGTCGAAGCCGGGGAGGTCGGGACGGTATGACGATCATATACCATTCCTAGAACTCCTGTTACAGGTGAGAACCTGCATTTCTAGGGACATGGATATGTTGTTCATCCACACTCATTGGCAGACTCCTAGCAGTTCTCCGGGAGGAGGAGGCAAGACGACACCCCCAATACTTACTTGGGAAAGAGAGACTGGAGAACCGAGGCCCCAAAACCAGCATCCCCGGGCGTGACTCAAGGTCGATGTGGTAATGGGTAATAAAGGTGTTTGCTGACTTCCAGGTAGCAGCCCTGCAGATTTCCTGGATAGGGACGTCCCTGGAAGCAGCCACCGCTGCAGCAGTATGGCGGGTAGAATGAGCTCTTATCCCTCTGGGAGGCTCCATGCCCGCTAACTTATAGCAGAGATCTATGCAGGAGGTTACCCACCTGCTTATCGTCCGCTTGGCTGCAGGTCTGCCAGATGCGGCTTCAGCGTGAGGTGACAACAGCTGGCTAACCTCTCCCGATCCTCAGCCGCGCGCCTCCTTATAATAAAGCGAGCCTTCTAGGGGTCCATAGAGTATGGAGCCTATATTCGCCTCCGAGGTGTGATTGGGGTAGAACACCGCAGAGTCAACACCTGGTTAAGGTGAAACTCCACACCACCTTCGGAAGGAATTTCGGGTGGGGCGAGGACAACCTTGTCCCTGTGGAAGACCAGGTAAGGAGACTCGATGAGCGCCTGGAGCTCTCCCATCCTTCTGGCTGACGGATAGCCACCAAGAAGGCGGTCTTCCACGACAGGTGAGAGAGAGCACACCTGTGCATAGGTTCAATGGCTTGCCCATGAGCTTGCCAGTACCAGCAGTAGATCCCACGGAGGTGGGGGTTCCCGCACTGGAGGGGAAATGTGATCAAGGCCTTTGAAAAAGCGCCAGACCACCTTCTCCTGCGCCACCGACTGCTTCCCGGCCCGCGCCCGGTAAGCAGAGATGGCTGCCAGGTGCACCCTTAGGGTCGTCGACCTAAGCCCTTGACTAGAAAGGGACCATAAATAGTCCAAGATGCTTGCCAAGGAACAGGAGGAAGGGTCCAAGCCTGTTCCTGACACCAAATGGAAAACCTTTTCCATTTGAAGGCATAGCATTTTCTGGTCGACTTACGGACGCCTCAACTACATTGAGGACCTCGTCGGAAAGACCCAAAGCCTGGAACTCTAGCCGCCAGGAACCAGGGCCGCCAGGTGCAGGGATTGAAGGTCCGGATGGAACACCTTCCCTGATTGACTGAGAGCAGGTCCGGCGAGCTGGAAGCTGCCATGAGTCCTGGAGCTGAGACTGAGGAGATCTGGTACCAGAACTGGCGAGGCCAGTCTGGGGCTATTATCAGGAATCACCTGCGCCTTTGTCCTCCTCGCCTTGAGAAGCACCTTGTGGATCAAGGGAAATGGGGAAAGGCGAAAGAGGCTCCGGGGTCCATTGCTCGAGAAGGCATCCCTGCAGCGAGCCCTGCTGAGGGGGGCGGGCATGGAACAGACTCAGCTTCGCGCTCTCCGTGGAGGCAAACAGGTCCACCTGAGGAGGCCCCAAAGGGAGAACAGATGCTGTACTACTCCGCAGGAGAGACCACTGTGGGATGCAGCCCCATCCGGCTCAGGGCATCGGCCAGGTGTTGGAGGCTCCTGCCACGTGAATGGCTAGGAGATCCGCCTCAGGCTGCGACGAGTGACCAAATGCGGAGAGCCTCCTTGCATAGAAGCATGGAGCGGGCCCCGCCCCTGGCGGTTTAGATAGTACATGGTCGTGGTATTGTCCGTCTGGACTCGGACCACTTGACCCCGGAGGAACGGAGCAAAGGCGGTGAGAGCTAGGCGGACCGCTCGGAGCTCCAGCAGGTTGATGTGGCATCGGGACTCCCGCGGGGACCAGAGGCCATGAGCCCGGTGTTCCCCCAGATGGGCACCCCAACCCATCAGAGAGGCATCGGTCGACAGAGAGACCGTCGGCTCGGGGCGGACGAACGGGATGCCCTCCTGCAATTGATCTGGAACGGTCCACCACTGGAGAGCATTCCACATCCCTGTGTCACCGACACAAGCTGGTCCAAGGGATCGCGAGCGCAGGACCACTGGCTGGCCAGTCCCACTGAAGGACGATGTTCCAGCGGGCCCAACGGACCACGCTGGTACAGGCCGCCATGAGACCCAGGAGGCGCAGGAAGTCCCGGCAGGATGAATTGCCCAACCAGAAATGATCGGGCAAAGGAGGAAAGAACTCGGCCCTGTCCGCCGGGCCGCGCTCTGGCTCGAGAGAGTCGAGCTGCCTCGATGAATAAAATCACCTGCTTCGCTCGAATTTGACTTGGCCTCATGGACAAGGAGGCCCAGTTGAGAGCAGACCTGAGGGCCAGATCTCTGGACCACTCCGCCTCCTTCCTGGAGGGAGCTGCTATCAGCCAGTCGTCCAGGTGGGTGGTACACCCGACCCCTCGCCGCAGGAATGCTGTCACCACTGCCATGCATTTGGTGAAGACCCGTGAGCTGGAAAGATGTCAAGGCATGGCTTTGAATCTAGAGATCCTTCCGCCGAAGCGAAGGAATCTCTGTAGACGGACGGATAGGACGGGAAAACGCCTCCTGCAAGTCCAGAGAGCAGAACCACACGCAGGCTCCAAGGATGGTAGTCTTGGCTCGAGCCGAGTGACCATCCTGAAGGTTCGACCTTAGAACTTGTTTAGGGCGTGCGCAGGTCGAGAATGGGGCGCCAGCCCCGTCTGCTTGAACCAGGAAGTACCTGGACACAAACCCTGGGTCTGAAGGAGGGTCCACCACCCTCTTACCACCTCCTTCTGGAGGAGGAGGATGTCGGCTCGACGAGCCGCCAGTGAGGCTGGGATCCGCGCCCCGAGGGGCGACGGCCTGAAGGGTGGTGCCTGCTCGAATTCCAGAGGCAGGCCTCTTCCCACCACCTCCAAGACCCACCTGTCCGTGGTAACAGCGGACCAGGCGGAACGGAATGCTGAGCCGCCTCTAACGGGGGACCTAGGGGTAAGGTGACGGGATGGGGCGACACCCCAGCCCGTCACTGGGCAGGCTTGGAGGAGGGACCGCCGAGGGACCTCCTGGGCCCTTCCTCCCTGCCTCCTGTTAGAGGAAGCCGGCGGCTTGGGTTTGGGATGCCAAGGCCGAGCCTGCTGGCCTGACGCTGGGCCAAGGCCGCCGGGGACAGAAGGACGAAAGGGCTTAGGCTGTGGTTTATGGCCCTTGTCCTTCTGAGCGGAAGAGACCGAGTCCAAGGTGGCATTGGACTTCTCGATCCTCTGCAGGTGACCTTCCACCCCAGGGTCAAGAGGTCAGTCCCCAAAAGGGAACATCCGTCCAACTTGTGCTGGGTATCCAGTAAAGGTGGATATCCCTCAGCTAAGCCTCGGCCGACGATAGCCACTGCGTGCCGCCACCGATCTGGCACATGAGTCCCTACATCCAAAGCAGTCTGAGCTGCTGTTTGGCCACTGCCCTGCCCTGGTCCCGCACCTGCTTAACCGTAGTCTGCAGATCGGGCGGGAAGATGAGGGATGACCTCATCCAGGGAGCCAACAGGGCATGAGAAAATGTGCCATGAGGACGGCCGAACTGGCCTGACGTATGCGAGAGGACGAAAGCGAGACTTTTCGCCCGACATAGTCCAATTTCTTGGACTCCTTGTCAGGAGGTTTGTCCACATCCCTGGCGCTAGCCGGGCGCTACCGAAAACGCTGTCGGTAACCAACCCTCAGCAGAGGGGTGTTCAAAACCGGACAAGGAACCGGACCGTGATACTTCTGGCCATCCTGGCCAAGGCGCAGGGCAGGAAGCAGGGCTGCCAAAGTTCCAGTGCTGGACCCACTATGGCCTCGCCACCGGAAAGGCCTCCGCTGGAGAATCCCTCGGTCCAGAATTCCGTGAGGGATACCGGCCCGCTTGGAAACGGGTTAGAGCTCCATCCCGGTAGACTCCAGATGAGCCGAAGTAGTCCTAGAAGGACGACGGGCTATCGCCCATTGGCTGACCTTCCTGAAGACCCAAGTCCAGTCGCTTGGAGAAGAAGGAGGAATCATCTTCGACTCGGAAGAGTCCTCGAGAGCTGCCTCTGGCCTGAGCCACCTTCACCTGCCGAGGTCGGTCGGGAGTGAGGGTAACTGACAGCCGATGGGTAAACCCTTAGCTGACCGAGAATCCTGGTCGAGCCCCAATTGGTGGCTGTGGAGGCGGAGGTTCCACCGGAATCGGTGGAGCAGCTGGTTTTGGCCGAACAACCGGCCTGGGTATAGGCTCCTCGGACAAGTCGAGGGGTTGTATCGGCCGCTCCGGTGACAGCCACTTAATGGCCGGGGTTGGCGCCGAGTCGGTTTATTCCCGCCAGGAGGAGTTGTTGCAACATAAGGTTCGCACTGGCCGACGCACTTACGCTCAAGCCTCCCTCATCCGAGGAGGAGGACGAGGACGAAGCGGGCGACGCTGGCCATCCAGGGTGCCGAGACCGAGACCGCCTATGAGACGGTGGGAACGGCTGGATCGCAAGAGGTCCGAGATCGCAGACCGGAGTCCCGACTGGTCGGTGGCAGGGAGGTGTCGGCCGAACCGACACTCCTTCGCTCGGAAGGTCCATCCGAGGGCTCCGGAACCGAGGCACAGGCGAGCCCACGGGATCCTCAACTCTCCCGGGAACCGAGGGGAATCTCGGCTGCTAAAGGCGATAGCCCGTCTAATGGGTCGAGAAAAATCTCGACTTCATCAGTGGGAGTCTCGTCAACTGACCTGACGGGACACCGTGGAGGCCAGTGGTCGAAGCCGAGCGGTCGATCGGTCACGGTCGACGGCCCGGGAGAGGGACCTTTCCGCCCCAAGAGCGCCGACGGAGGGACTTACCCTTGTCCCTCTTTTGGACCGAGAAAAGGTCCAGCAGACGAGGCCCTTCTCCTTTAGTGGAGAGGACAGACAAAGCTCCCTAAAGGAAGCCGTGTAGGAAGAACCCAGAGAGCGGGATAAATGCCGCGCCGAGAAGATACGGCCCGCGCCGCCCTTCTTCGAGGGCGCAATAACCGCCGAGCTGATCCCCGCCGAGCCCGCCGCTGACACCGCCAACCGGGCCTCCTGACTTTCACCGAGGGAAACGCTCGACGCACCCAGTTGCAATCGGCAGCACGTCTTCGCGAGGACGAGGCCGAGAAAGATGAGCACAGGTCGCAAGCCCGCGGGTCGGCTCAAGGCCTAAGCAGTAGACACACGTGGAGTGTGGATCCGTCCGAGACATCTTCTGCCCGCATGGGCATCTCCAAATCCGGAGTCGATTATCCATCGCAGCGCGAGGGATCAAGATCAAGTCTTTTGCAAAATATTATTTTTAAATCCGCAAACGGAGAAATAGGAACCAGTCACAAACGCAGAGCGTTAAGGAGGAACCTGAGCTCTCCTGGCAAGGAAGATTCAAGCGCCATGGGGCGGAGCCGAGTTATACCACCCGGTGGGTGGAGGAGCAAGCTTGAAGACCTTCCGGCAAGATTTAAAGCGGCAAGGATACTGCCAATGAGTGTGGATGAACAACATATCCATGTCCCTAGAATAACTGTTTTATTGCTAGCTGGGCCCTATAAGGGTCATCACGTGAAAAACGGTGAAAACCAGTGTACAGTGTGTTAGCAAGAGAGACAGTTGATCTTTATAAATTCACAAAAGCAGAGGTTTTATGTCAATACATCACAAAGGTTGCTAAATAACCACCATTCACCATCTCTGATTCCCAGCCTACCTATCATGAAGAAGGCATGTTACACAAGGAAGTATCTGAATAATTAATTATTGGCCTATTTAAAAAGCTCTTGTACTGCCTAAAATTAATATTAGCTTTTAAAAGCATCCAGACAGTGCCTTTTATATGTGAGGTACTTTTTCCTTTCCCTTTGTTTAATTAGATGATTGTTTACCCGATGTTGGAAGGTATGATGTGTTGGAACAGCTCTTAGCCTGGCAGCTGACATATCTTGCTCTGTTGCCCCACACTACATCATCAGCACTGTGACATCACTGCTACTTAGAAACAGCATGTGAGTGACTGCCACGTCATTCACCTGTGATGTCACAGTCAGTGAGATCATAACGCTGATGATGTAGTGGGGGGCAGTGGAGCTAGATATGTCAGCTGCCAGGCTAAGAGCTGTTCCACACATCCAGCACAATATTATCACATGGAATACTTTCTGATGCGCAAAAGGGAAAAAGAAAATACTTCGGAAATAAAAAGTTACAACTGACTACTACGTAAAATTTGTATTATTATCCCATCTGCCTGTTTTGGCTCTACTAGCTCTTTAAGGCATGATGGGTTAACTAGTCCCCCCCAGAAGGCTCAGTTGGAGTCAAAGCGCTGGGGTGACCAATAGGTTAGTTATACTGCTCTACACCTTATGTGTTATTTTGCAACAGTTGTGCTTTACTGACATAGAAGCCCTGCTGTTGTGAATTTCTAAAAATCAAATGCCTCTCTTGCTAACAACACATTGTACACTGCTTTTCACTGGTTTTTGCCTGCTGACCCTTAAAGAGCACAGTTAGCAACAAAAAAGTTATTATGGCACTAAGTTTGTGTTAGCAAGTCATTATGTGGAACATTTTTGGATAATTTGAGGTTACTATAATACAGTGCAATTCATCTGTTCTGTTGTAGCTTATAGGGTTAGCCACCCTGGATCTGCACCCTTCCTAGCCCTCAAAAGCTGCTGATTCTTTTGTTTATATCGCTAGAGGAAGCCGTATAGGAGGGAACAAGGGGGCCAGGAACTGAAAATGTGGAAAGGGAGGTGTTGAGAAGGCAAGACAGAAGGGTAGTTGGGGGGTTCAAGTGGCAACAAAGGCATGAAGTAGGGGTTGCGGGCAGTGTGAGAGCAAGATGAGGACAGCCATGTGTGCCAAAGCAAGGAGTCTTCGAAATAAAATTCCAGAACTGGAGTCCATCATGACTGAGACAGACCTGGATCTTGTGATCATTACAGAGTCATGTGCACATGGGGCCATATCAAGCTACACTTAGTTAAGGAAGGCTAGGAAGGGGAGTAAGGGTGGAGTGGTGGTGCTGTATGTAAGGGAAGAGTATCACAGTATGGCTATGCATGGGAACCTAGAGGTTGGAGGTGCTGTGGGTCTCCTGGAGACAGGAGCTGGAGTCACGGGGGTGGGGGAGTGGATAAGGTAATGGGGAAGCCATCAGAACGATGCCAGAAAAGTGGTAGGTGCTGCTGGTGGGGGAGCACAATCTGTTGAATGTAGACTGGAGCCTCCCGGTCATGGCCTCAGCTAGAAGTGGGACTATCCTAAACTCCCTGAAGGGGCATTTCTAAGGCAACTAGTCAGACAGCCCACTCGCAATGGGGCAGTACTGGACTTGGTGCTCACTAACAGGGACAGTATTGCAGATATCAAGAAGGGATGCCACCTGGGCACCAGCGATCACTATACAGCTTGGTCTAACATAAGGATGGCAGAGGTAAACCACATAAGGACAAGGGTCCTGGATTTCAGGAGGGCAGATTTAAAAAAAGAAAAAATGGATGAATGCTTCAGAGACAACCTAGCAGGGAGGATTGCCTGGGTGGAGTGGAGGAACACTGTCAAATTAAGGGAGGGCATAGTGAAGGCAAACAATCCTCTATGTGGAAAAAGTGAACAAAACAGGAGGGAAAAAAAGAGACAGACCACTATGGTTCTCGAGGGAAGTGGCTGTGAAAGTAAAGGCTAAAAGGATAGCATTCAGAAGGTACAAGGAGATGCAGAGGGAAGAGGATAGGGAGATGTACCAGGAAAAGCAGAGGGAAGCAGGGAAAGCCATAAGGGGTGCAAAGGTGCAAACAGAGGAAAGGAAAGTCAAATGGGTAATTAAAGGGGACAAAAGTTTTTTTTTTTTAAGATACAGAAGTGAACAGAATAAGACAAGGGAGGGAAGGGCAGGGAAGCTGGGTCTGGGTGCTGAGGGCTGAGGCGCCTGGACGCCACACTTCGAGCCACGCCGGGGACCCGGATTCAGGAACGAGCCCAGGCTGGCGGGGGGAGACTGAGCGCCCATAGGACTGCTGCCTCTCTTCCCAGGAGGATTTTCAGGAAGCGATCGCCTCCCGGAGGGCTCTCTGACATTGCTGGAGACTGACGAGCGACGCTGCGGAAGCGAGGGTGGAGTTGTGGCATAATGTTGCCTTGCCAGCCACACTCTGTAAGGGCAGGAACTTTAAAAAAAGAGAAACCCCCCACTCCTAGGGATAGATGAAGGCACCTCGGCCTCCCAGCCCACACTCCCAAATCCAGACTGGCTTTCCTCTCCATGGGCCAACTCGTGTGCTTGGCACTTTGCCCTATAGATAGAGCACCCTGGGTGGACAGTGTGGCCCTACCTCCGAGGGTTTCAGAACCAGAGGTGGTGCTGGTGGCACGAGTTGCGAGGACCTAGAAAGTCACGGAGGGGGGTAGAGACTGGAAGTGCCCGATGTTGTTGGAAGGTGTTCCCTAGCTGGTGGAGATAAACGTTGAAAAAAAAAAAAAAGAAGAAGAAGAAGGGCAGGGGGGAAGACTGTGCAGAGCAGGATCAGGGAAAAGCAGACATCCTGAACAGATACTTCTGCTCAGTTTTCACAGTGGAGGGAGAGGGGGATGGACCACATAAAAGCAGCAAAAACACTGGGGGTGGGGGTTGGGTAGACACTAGTCCATTTACAGAGGAAAGAGTCCTGAGAGAACTTGTGAATCTGAAAGCAGATACGTTTATGGGGCCAGATGGGGTACACCCAATGGCACTAAGAGAGCTCAGGGAGGTATTCACTGCACCTCTGATAACCCTATTCAAAAACTCACTGGAAACAGTAGTTGTTCCAGAGGACTGGAGGAGGGCAGATGTAATCCTACTTCGTAAAAGTGGCAGCAGGAAGGAGGCAGGCAGCTACACACCAGTGTAACATCAATTGTGTGAAGTTAATGAAGACACTTTAGAAGAAAAGCTAGTGGAGTAACTTGAATCCAGCGAGTTACAAGACCCAAGACAGCACAGATTCATTTGGCGGGGGTTCATGTTAGACGAACCTGACTGATTGCTTCAACTGGGTGACCAGGGAAATAGATCAGAGTGGAGCAGTGGAAGTGGCCTACTTAGACTTCAACAAGGCATTTGACACTCTACCACATAGGAGGCTTACAAGGAAACTGGGCAATTTGGGTGGGACCCAATGTGGTAAATGGGGTATGGAGCTGGTTGTTGGAAAGGCGACATAGGGTAGTGGTAAATGACACTCACTCTAATGAGGGGAGAGAGTGACCAGTCCTCTTCAGTGTCTTCATAGACGTCATTGCAGAAGAGCTGGAAGGGAAGGTATGCCTCTTTGCAGATGACACCAAAATCTGCAACAGGGTGGATAGTCCGGAGAAGGTGGACAGAATGAGCAGAGTCCTGAGAACATTCGAGGAGTGGTCAAGGGTATGGCAGCTGGGCTTTAATATGAAAAAGTGCAGAATTATGCCCCAAGGGCACAGAAACAAGGGGGCATGCAACAGAACTGGAGGGGGTGGAAATTTAGGAGGGATATAAGGAAGTACTTCTTCACTGAAAGAATGGTAGATGCCCAGAGCAGTCTCCTAGCAGAAGTGGTGGGGCAAAAACAGTGGTGGGTTTTATGCATGCATGGGACAGGCACAAAGGAATCTTAGTAGGAAAGCGGGTGGCGGGGGAGTAGCTGGATATGAGATAGTGTCTGTGGTGACTGTATAGGAAGGGTAAAAATGGGCAGACTGGGTTGGCCAAGCTGTCCTTATCTGCTGAAAAATTATATATTTCTATGTAAAGCGAAGACCAAAAGTCCCAACTGATGTGTTTGTAGTTTGCACTGCCTTACATACAGTACATGTATATGAGCAGCACATTCTCATATGGGACACATGAAAGCATTTTAAAATGTAATTCCAGATAGTCTGATTTCCTGGCTGGCATCTCCTGTCTTGAAATGTCTGAATAATAAATAATTGTATTTAGCATTTAGAACCACCTTAGAACCTATTACTGTTCTGGTTCTAAATCAGAATTCTAACTCTGGGTTCTAAAAGGGTGCTAATCTTTTTAAAACTAGTTCTGACAAGCCTAACATGACAGCTTAAATAGAACCCCTTGCTTTTGGTAGTGGACAGTCTAACTGGGTCCCATCCTGCCCATCATAAAATCCTAACTATGAATACTGTAAACAATATATTGCTGGTAAATACAGGAAAATGCGTGTACCACACTTCTTTAACTCTGATCAGAGAAGTCATTAAATTATGTTCAACCTTTGGGAAAGCAAAATTTGATACCTCAATCAACTACTGATATTCATTTACTTTCACTCAGTATTTCAGACAGTTTAGGTTTGGGTTCCAGTTTTATTGAAAAAGTGTGAAAGATCACAAAAATCATAACACATACATTGCATAAAAACATGACATAAAAAATATATCGTGAAGTTATTCCGTTTACACAACACACAGTTAACAACCACCATGCATTTGCTAACAAGTACCTGTCATAGATGCAAGCTTTGTCTCGTCATATATTATACTGAGTAAATTTTAACTGGTTACACTTCAGAATATTATTAATAAAAAAACAAAGACATGGGGGGGTGGCTACTGGCAGAGCTGTGAACAGCTTCTCACCACAGCTCCTCATAGAGTCATCTAATTCAGATTTAAAACTAAATAACAAAACCGGTAAACCTAATTTAAATAACATAGTAAGAGATACTTTCCTCTAAGGTATCTAACAATCCAAAAATTGTTGCTGTGCAGTATCCAGAACTTTTACCATGGGCTGGACTAATAAAGCGGGAGCTGCTGCAGAAGGTACCCGCCAGAAAGAC
Organism: Neoceratodus forsteri; assembly: GCA_016271365.2. Taxonomy (NCBI): domain Eukaryota; kingdom Metazoa; phylum Chordata; order Ceratodontiformes; family Ceratodontidae; genus Neoceratodus; species Neoceratodus forsteri. The sequence goes on from CM057452.1 coordinate 1,040,982,062, forward strand.
AATAGAGCGGGCGGAAGCAAAGACGCACCTCTCCAGGCTTCTGAAAAAGAGGGGTCCCAACCTTCAAATGCAGCGCTGTTGCAGGCGATCCAAGGGTTGGATTGGAAAATTGAAGAATTTAGCACTGAACTTAAGCAACTCCACACTACGGTGGATATAATCGCTGAAGATACCAAGTGTGCGAATCAGAAAGCCAACAAAGCCCTCAGGATTACAGCTGGACTCACAAAAGAAAACGGGCTTCTCTGCAAACATCTGGAGAATTGGGAGAATGCGGCCCGGTCCACTCACCTTCGGCTCTTAGGAGTACCAGAAGAATCAGAAGGAGAGCACCTTCTATCATTCCTATAAGAATGGATGCAGGACATATTAAAAGCTGATTTTTCTTGAGGTGACCAAGGCATATCGGATTAATCCACATGGTGGCAGAAGCAAGGCCGCCATGGACGTATCGCTGCCAAGAACTGTCATGGCGGAGGTCAGAACCACAATGGAAAGAGACTGACTCTTGCAACAAGCTAAACAGCTAAGTCCCTTATCATGGAAGGATGACAGAATCCACATATTCCCAGACATGAACAATTTGACCAGAATGAGGAGGAAACGTCTTGATGGGATCTGAGAGAGGTTGAGGGCCTTGGGGGTTCACCATGTGCTCCTGATGTCCGCTAGCCTTTGCATAGCATATGGAGGTAAAATTTTCAGTTTTCTGAAGCAGTGGAAGCAGCTAAATTACTGGATGAAATGGAAAGACAGTTAATGCAAGGGAAGAAGTGTCTGATTCTGATGAAGACCAGACAACTTGAACTTATAACAAACTGTTTTAAGGGTTACATGATTAGTTCACAGAGGTGGAAAAGGGGGAGCTGACGAAGAGACTGTGCAGAAATAATTATACCTGAATCCCCTTCCTAAGACATTTTTTTTATATAAAGATATTATATACTCTTATAAAACTTTACGGATTTCTTATTAGGAGATGGACTTGGGCAGGGAAGTTTAATTGATAGTCGTATTGACTGTGTTTCTCCCGCCGATTACCTCTGTCTAGAGACCAAGGAAATTGCACTAAGTTTGTTTAGGTCTAACAAACCTTAAATTAGGTTTAAAAAGCAGCTTCCTAGTAACTGCCTGCATCAGCCCGTTCGATTCCCTACCTGACTGGAATCAAGCTACTGACATTTTGCATATAAACTCCATAAAGTCACCAAGTTATATCCCTCGTAATTTTGGAAATCTTCATGGTGCCGAAAAAAAGACCGACTTCCCGGTTTAACAAACAGGCCCCCACGTCGGCCCATGCAGCACTGTTTTGTGATGTCACAAAACAAAGGCTGCAGGAGCGCACCCCATTCAGTTCTATGGGGCTGGTATTTTCCAATATATTTAAACCTTTTAGTGTTGGGATTTTTTCATATCAAAGCGATCGATCTACTAATAGGGTCCCAAAACAGTGCTGCGTGGGCTGATGTGGGGGCATGTTTGTTAAACCGTGAAGTCGTTCTTCTTTTTTTTTGCCACTATGAAGATTTCCAAAATTATGAGGGATATAACTTGGCGACTTTAAAGAGCTTTTATACAAAACGTCAGTAGCTTGATTCCAGTCAGATAAGGAATCAAATGGGCTTGGGGACAGTAGCAATGTTGAAAGTAGGAACCTACTCTTTAAAGTAACTGAATTAGGTGTGCTCAGTTAATTAGAATAGTTTTGCCTCTGATGGGAAATGTTTCAATGTTAAAATCGATCATAGAAAGGGATGTTCAACCCTTGATAGGGTATAAGATGTGGGTTACATATCTTTTCCTTTCCTCCTCCCTGCTCATGGCCCAATATGCCAGACGAGATAACTATAATTATAGGATGTAAACATCTGTAAGTGCTTGCTGCACAGATTTACTGTTATGATGTACTTTGGTAAATATTTATATGATGACCCCCAAGTGGCGTGACAAGGTTCAAGGGCATTTCTCGTGAGGGTATTGTAAAAATGTGGATCATTCTTTTGAATACTTGATTATCTGAATGCCTACCTGTATGTAATGATATGTAATGTCCTGTATTACAGAAAATGAATAAAATGGAAGCCAAACAAAAAACGAAAAAACAAACAAAGACATAGTCTTGGATTATTAGACATTTCTGGCAAACCGTGAAAAAATATTGCGCAAAACTAGCAACGGCGTATATGATCACACTTGATGTATTTGAAAACAAACAGTCCAGAGCATAATTATCAGTCGTAGACTTGTTCCTTTCAATGACAGGTACAATCCATTTGTTTCTTTCTTTAATGCTGGGCATTCCAAAAACAGGTGCTGAACTGTTATAAAGCTTTCTCAGTTGGAGACAGATTATATGTATAGGACTGTGTGAGGTAGCCCAAACACAACAATGCTGTTCTTACACCTCATGGTTACCATGACATCAAGGACCTCAAAAGCGAAGCTCAGGAGGTCCCTTTGATGTCATGGTAACCATGAAGTGTAAGAAGAGCGTGACTGTGTATCGGGGCTACCATACACTATTCTACATATGGTGAAAACCAGCCAAAATACTTTTTGTGCTCCCAAAAGCTGTCCTTATTTTCCGCAGGCTGCACTTCACCGGCAACCACCTGCCAGCCAGCTCACTCGCATGACCCTTCAACTGCCACTAGCCCCATCAACAGCGCTAATGGGGACGCTTGCATTGTGACGTAGCTACTAACGCAGAACAAAAAGTCACTACTGTAGCAGAATGACTTTATGCGGTGTATGGATTTCCATACACAACAGCATTTCACAATACAGTACTATATATATATATATTTATTTCTACACACACATATACATATACACACATACATACATACATAGTTAGGATTGAGTAAGCACTTTAATGTTAAACCTCAAATGTTACACCTTAATAATTTTGCCACCATACAATGGATTGACTGAAATTTTGCATGCGCGGTCTGGTACGATAGATTGCTGGATCTGGCAAGTTGTGTTATGGTCAGATGTACGGTTATGGAGCTACAGAACACAAAAAACCCCACAACAAACAGACTTTTTGCGCGTTTCTTTGCTTGTGCCCACATGATTTGTCCGTTCGGTCCGAAATCTTCAGGGAAGATGCAGTCTGGGTCGCTGATGTGCCTTTTGAAGATTTGGTGTAAAAATATTAAACCGTTCAAAAGTTAATCAAAAAACAAATTTCCCATTATAGTCAATGGGGAAAAAATATATGTGTCTCACGAAATTTTACTTTTGCAAATGGCCCTTTTACTTTCATGCTGCCACCATCTTGTCTTCAGTTAGTGAGAGAGAAAAATGCCTGCCATTTAAATGTGGAACCCGCTAGGTTAACACTGACTGTTGGTATTACCTAGTTGGGTCCTGAGGATGCCAGCCCCATCTTTTTTGGGGGGTAAACCCCCAAGAAATGCTGTTTTAAATCTCGGGGCCAAAGTACTTTTGCAAATCGCAATAAAAATATCCGCAAACGTTTTGTGCTGTTTCTTGCAAAACTTTTGTGATTTGCGAAAGGACTTTGGCAAAGAACCTGCACATCTTTGCCATTCTCCTGCAACAAAATGGTTGGGTCTTTTGGGCTGAAATTTGCAGGGCGGCAAGCCCTGGTCCCACATATGTGCCTTTTGGTGATTTGGGGCCAAAACATTCAAGGGGACCAAAGTTACAGTGTTCCAAAGTTGAGAAATTTCCCATAGGATAACACTGCGGCATCTGTTATGTCTTTTGGCGACCGTATCTTGGAAACGAAGTGAGATACAAATTTTTCGCTACCTGTAGCTTAGTTCACTTTTAGGGCCCAAGCTCCCACATATGCAAACCATTATGAAAAAAATGGACACTATGAAGGGAGCGCAGGGCCCGTAGTGCCCATAGTGCCCACGTTCCCACTAACATATACCAGTTACCAGTTACATTACACTTTCTCAAAAAGAGGGAAATTCATTGCAAAAAAACTCTGTTAATACATCAGTTAGAGTTCATAGCACAGTGACAAAAGTTTGGAAATGTGCTGTTAGAGTTCAATCCCCTAAGTCCACATTCCCCCTACATGCAAGATTGTAAGACACTATACCACTCCGTCACATCCGTAAGCACAATAATCACAACACTGTACTGATTTCACATAACACAATGCAATGAAAAAACAAGTACAGTATGATCGACTCTATACTGCCAGCACAGTATGATGACACATTATTGCTGGCATATCTTTTTCGTGCAATGAGACGCAGTCTGTATACATTTTCAAAATATTGAGTTTTATGTGTCATAATTCAACATTTGGCTCACTGCAGGATAGAGCTGACACATACATAGTACTTTTCAGATACTGCTCAGGCATGAAATTAGCAGCATCACATGTTGTTATACTGTTGCATTACCTGTAAATACTCATTAGCAGTATGTTATGATTAGCTCTGGATGTTACAACTGTTGCTTTTACATCTTACTTGTAAACTACACTACAAAAGATTGCTTTCATTATTACTATCGTCTGTTATTAGGACCAACTCATAATATCAAAAAAAAAATTGCAAACATCCAGTGGCTGTTGGTAGGCTTATCCAAACTCTTATTTCCAATAAACTATCTGTGGATGACATAATGTGTGTTTTACCTGATGCTGGTTGTTTTGCATTAGCCCTTCCCGTGTGTGTGTGCAATGAGGAGTTAGGGGACTGAACTCTAACAGCCCATTTCAAACTTTTATCACTGTGCTGTGAACCCTAACAGATGCATTAACAGAGTTTTTTGCAATGGCATTTTATACATATATATAAGTTTTTTTTAAAAAATTGGATGCATTATCTGGAAGATAGCCCACCAAATTACACAACTGTAACTGACACCTAGCTGATTAATGCATTTTATCCTCACAATATAACAGATACTTCTCTGCCTCAAATGATATCCTTATCCTACTGCACAGTTTATTTTGGACTGCAATATCTTTGATCCTTAGCACTGCCTCTAGCATGTAATTAATTACAACATTCCATGCTCAACATTCTCATAGAACTATTTTCTTCAGTTAATTAAGACTAGCAAATCAACCACTCTGTTTTTAGCTCCATCCTCTAGACATAATTTTGGCAATCTGTCCAAATCCAGAGATAAATATTGGAAGCACATTCTAACAGTAGACATAAATATTCCTGCTTCAAGTGATAGAAAACCAGGCTCTACTCTGAGAAAGGCACTTGGGGTATCTCTGGGAAGACCAAGAACAGTTCTATGAAATGTGTTCTGTAGCACCTCTAAACCATTACAAATGTACTATTTCCCCACACTTCACAGCCATACATAGTTTGGCTGACTGCTTTGGCTTCAAACGCTGATTTAAGTACCATGAATGTATTTCCTACAAATTTCTGTGCAAAACAGTTTATAATCATAAAGATTTTAAAGCAAGCGTTATCTTTTATATATTTTATATGAGACTTCCATGTGATTAGGTTGTCAAAAAAGTCACCCCCAAATAGGGTACGTGTTAACTTCTTCAAATGTCTTATTATTAATGCACCGGTTTTTAAACAGCATTATTATTATGTTTACTGAAAGTGACTATACCAAAATTTAAATACCTGTAAATTCTCTTTCTCTGACTGCTAGTTGAAGGGCTCTAGGACCACCAAGATCTCCCCCTCATGCATTTCTATAGACAGGCAACAGAACTGCAACATCAGAGGACATCAGAGGACATCAGCTTGTCTCATTGTGGATTGTGCCAGTGGGTTCCAAAGCAAGTACAGAAGTCAGATGACCAAAGCAGACAATTCACTTGTAATGATAACCAGAAACGTAATGTTCGAGAGTAGTCCAGATCCAAACTGAAGGCTGAAATGTCAACTGTGTACATTCATGGGAGGGAATCAGTCCTGTGACCAGCAGTCAGAGAAAGAGAATTTACATGTATTTAAATTTCAATTTCTCTCTCCTTGTGCATGTCGCAGGGCTCTAGGACCACTGGGATATATGACAGCAGTAAGACTAGTGTACCCCAGAGAAGGAAGAATGCAGACAGAATATTAACATGTCCACAATGGCCTGTAGAACTCTATGGCTGAAGGGAGCTGTCATAGATGCAGCAACATCAAGCTTGTAAAACTTCTTAGTGTGCACAAAGGACCAGGTGGCAGCTCTGCAAATGTCAGCTGGGGATGAGTTTTGCCCATCAAGTAGCCATGGTTCGAGTAGAGTGGGCTTTTACTGGATCCAGAAGTGAAACACAAGCTTGTCTGTAGGAAAAGATGATGGCTGAGTGGATTAATCTGGCAAGAATCCTTAGATGCCTTTCTGTCTTGATTTTGGCCCACTGTTAGGACCAGAAGAATGCAAGTCCTGTGCAGTGGCTCTGTTCATTTGAGGAACTGGTTTAAGGCATGTCTAGAATCCAGAGTATGCAATTTTCTTTCTTTGTCATTCCTGGGCATAGGAAAAAAGGCAGGTAGGGACAGTTTCTGACTACAGTGGAAGGTAGAGGTTACATTGGCTAGCAAACTGGGATCCATATACAGGACTACCGAAACTTGATGGAAAACTGCATACCGTTCTTTGGAAGAGAGTGCCCCAATCTTACCGATTCTTGAGATGATAGCAATGATGAAAGTGACCTTCATTGTGAAATGGAGAAAGGACACCTCTCTGAGGTTCGAAAGGTGCTTTGGTTAGAACCTTGAAGACTAGACTGAGACACGAGGGAGGTACAATAGACTTTACTGGTGGATGTTTTGGGGTAGCCACTCAAAACAAGCATTTGATGAAAAGGTGTGATACAAGTGACTCTCTGGATTCTGCGAGGAGCAGGGCCCCCATGGTGGAGACTTCGACCCTCAAGGTTGCCAGCTGTAGGCCCTTGATGAAACCTTCCTTGAAGAATTGAAAGAGGATTGGTAATGAAACTGCCCGATTGCACACCCGTTTGGAATGGAGCCAGAATAAAAACTTCTGACAATTTCTGTAGTACACCTTTGAGAAAGACTGACATCTGGAGTGCATCATCATTTCAATAACTTCTGTGGAATACCCTAAGTCCTTCTGAGCTTGCCGCTCAATCTCCAACTCGAGAGGGATAGACTGTGGGGATTTGGATGAGTCATGGCAAAGAGGGACATTAAACTCCTGGAGAGGGTCCAGAGGAGGGCAACCAAAATGATTTGGGGCTTGGGAGACAGGACCTATGAGGAGAGGCTCAAAGAGCTAAATATGTACACACTGGAAGAGAGAAGGGACTGGGGGGACATGATAGAGGTCTTCAGGTACATGAAGGGGGTAAATAGGGGAGGAACAGTCAGGGTGCTTCGAAGGAAGGAGGAGGGGGCTACTAGAGGGCATGGGTGGAAGCTGGAGGGGGAAGATTCAGGGGAGAAAGGAGGGGGTGCTACTTCACTGAGAGGGTGGTGGAGCCATGGAATGCGCTGCCTAGGGGGCTGGTGGAGGCAGAGACGGTGGAGGGGTTCAAGAGGGAGTGGGACAGGCACAAGGGAAGGGTTCTGGAAGCAAAATCCAATGCAGTGAGAATATCTGGAACTGGGAAGGGAGAAGCCAGAGAAGACGAGGGGGGCAGCAAGGTCAGCTCCCAGGGTGGGGGCTGACCAAACGAGCAGACGCGAAAGACCGTTAGGCCTATTCTGCTGGCATTTTAGTATGTATGTTAGTATGAGCCTTTGGTGAAGAAGGTCTGGACCGATTTGAAATTTATTATTTTTTTTTTTTTAATAGGAACATTTTCCGACTGCTGACGAGGCTCAGTGGCAACATACTGACCATCTGCTCTGTCATCCCTTGTGGGGATGACAGGGCATGGCAGGGTGTGTGGGTTTTTTCATAGTTACAGAAGTAGCTATGGGAAGCCCTAATCCCTGAGAGTACTAGTGCAAAGCACCAAGGTCCAGGTAGGAAGCCGTGTGGCGACATGGCTTCCATGAAGCGCCTAACAGCACCCTCCCCTCATGACACCATCCCTTGGTTGAATCGGAGCCCAACCCTCCCCTGGAGTGTAGAGCTGCCTAACGGTGGTTCAATCTAGCTCCTCCTCCTCCCCCCTCCTGCCGACCTGGGCTCGTTCTCGAACCAGGTCGCCAGTGCAGTGCGAGGTGTGGCGTCCAGCGCCTCAACCCTCAGTGCCACTGGGTCAGACTGATTTGAAATCTGAATGGTGGATCCCAAATCACCTGTGCTAGACGGGGAAACAATGGCTGACTGGGCCAGTATAGGCAGCTCAAAATCAGCTACAATTTGTCCTGTGCTACTTTGCGTAATACACTGGACAGGGTGGAAATGGGGGGAGGTGGGACAGGCATACAGAAGTTCAAATTGATCCTCATGAAGGAAGAAACTATCTCCTGCCAGTGCTTGATTGTCCCTTGTTAGAGAACAGAACTACAGAACCTTGGCATTTTGTCTGGAAGCAAAGACGTCTACCTGTGGGATTCCCCACTGCTATGCAATTAGCTGGAAGGCATTGTCCTTCAGTTCCCACTCTCCTAGCAGAATGTTCCTGCAGATAAGCCAGTCCACCATGAAGTTGTCCTGCCCCGGAATGTAAACCGCGGCAAGACTGGAGAGGTGCAGCTTGGCCCAGTGAAGTAACAGAGCACCCTTGAGCATGCAGGTGTTTCTTACAGTATGTCCCCATGGCAACTGATATATGCCATTGTGGTTCGCTGTCTGTGAGGATCAGAACATCATGGTTGCAAATGGTGCCTTGGAACTTTTGTAGCACCAGGAGTACTGCTCGCATTTCTAACATACTGATGCTGAGAAATGACTCCAGTAACATCCACTTGCATTGAACTGAGAGGCGATTCAGGTGGGCAGCCCGCCCTTTGAGGCCAGCATCAGTGGTGATTCATACCTGCTGTGGACTACCCACCTTGCGGCCCTACATTATGTTTGACCTCACTATTCACCAAAGAAGGCTGTCCTTCATCCCCTGTGAGTCTGTCACTTTGTGGTTCCTGCTGTCCCTCTGAAGGCACCATTGTTTGAGGAGGGTCGACTGGGTTGGACAAGTGTGAATCATGGCCCATGGAATGGTGTCTGCTAGTGAAACCATTGTCCATATGAGCTGCATGAACGCTTGGGCTGGAATTCAAGTGGCATATGGAAATTTCTGAAGAAGAGTTTGTAAGTCCTGGAATTTTGTTGCTGATACGAAGACCTTGCCCTGGCAAGTTCAGAAGTCTGCCCCTAGATGATTCAGAGTCCAAGCAGAAGTGTTGTGGAGGCATAGGTCAGGAAGCATAGGCAAAGAAGGAGAAGTTATCAAATTCGCAAGCAGCGTTTTATCAAAAACAAAATAAAAAATAAAATTGTGCAGAATAGCTCTTGATACAGGCAGTTCAAACAAACAGAAGTCCTTCATCTGACAGGCTCTTTAAAATCTCTTGCTCCCTCCATCTCTAAACAAAACATTGCTCCCTTTTTATAAGATGTCTTTTCCCAGCAATTAAATTCTGCATTCTGTTCTTGTAAATTACATCTCCTGTTTTTCATAAAATGTACCAGAACTTTTTCAGTTTCTTACTTATGTCCAGCCAGCCTGAAGGCAGGTCATTTAATCTTTAACAGCTGCAACCAATGAAAACATTCTGTCCCAGAGATAGTTTCCTGTTGATAATTCTGCAAACAAGCTTGTGGAAGACAAGATACAATTCAAGTTTAACCCTTGTTTTACAGATTGCCATTTTAAAAGATTTTCTGTAGTCTTTTCAAAAGTATAACTGTATACATTTGCAAAGCAAGGAATCCCAATTTTACATTAAGGTTCACATGAATATTTGTAACCACAGGGAAACAAGGGGAGAAAGAACAGAAACAGCGAGTGAAGGAAGGGAGACAGCAGGGGGAAATTGTGGGAGCACAGTGGCCAATTCCTAGGTGCCACAAGGAAAATTTGCATAGACAGACGAGAGACAGACAAGTGACAGAACAGGACAGGACTTGCTTTTCCCTTCCTCTGCATAACAAATGGGACAGAGTCTTACCTAGCCCTGTCACGAGGAGTCAAGGAACTCTTGATGGTTAATGACAAAACTGTGGGTGGATAAGCAGCAAGTATTCTCTATAACTGCTTGCTGAGACAACTCATGTTGAGGAGCTTGGCTCAGAATGTCATCCAAACAGGGGAACGCATGGATCCCCTGACTGCACAAGTGTGCAATGACTGTAACTAGAACCTTGGAGAAGACCCTTGATGCTGAAGAAAGCCTGAATGGAAGGGTTCTGAAATGGAAGTGGCAGTCCTGGACCTTGAACCTCAAATACTGCCTGCGAGCATCTCAGATGGGGATGTACAAGTAAGCACCCCGTAAGTCAATGAATCTAGGACGTCTCCTTGGTGGACTTCCCTGACGATGGACAATACAGAGTCTCCATCTTGAAGGACCTGCTGCAGACAAAAAGATTCAGGAACTTGAAGTCCAACACTGGTCTGAAACTTTCTGTGTATATCAGAACAATGAAGAATGGTGAGTATACACCTCTGTTGACCTCTGGCAGAGGTACTGGTTCTATGGCTCCTCTACGCAGTAGGTCTGTTACTGCGTGAAGCACTGCAAGTCTCTTGGTGGAGTTGGCAGACAGTGAAGACATGACAACATGAGGAAGAGGAAGCTTTGTGTCTGATTCCCCTTGTTTACAATTTCCATGACCCATCTATCCATTGTCATATGGTTCCATACCCTGAAGAAAATGAAAAGCCTGTCTCCAATTAGAGGATGGGCCTGGCCCGTCTCACTGTATAAAGTTTTTGTCTGATTTCCAGAGTCATGGTTGTCGCGGCCTCTATCTATATTGTAGCGATGATTATGGGAAGAGACACAGGGTAGTTGGTTGGAGAAGCTTCTGTTCTGGTTTCCTGATCTGTTGTAGGATTACTGGCCATGAGAAGGCTGCTGGGAGCAGCCAAACCAGGGTACATCTCTTGATTTTGACTTTGGCATGCTGATGTTAGCAACTTCCCTTGACTCATTCACTGCTTCTGTAAGTGCTGCACCAAACAAGAGGCTGCCTTTGTATGGGGCATTTACAAGGTTGATTTTCAATGAAGTGTCTACCTGCCAGGCTCACAACCAGAAGTTCATTCTCACTGAAGTTTGGTAAAACATTGTTCGGGAGGCACAGTGGACAGCATCCTCTGACACACCTGCTGAGTAGGCTGAAGCGAGGCCCACATGCTGCGGCTATTGAATCAGTGTTCTCTCTTTCTCTCTCTCTCTCTCGCTCGGAGTCCTCCACCAGCTCAAATGCCAACTCTGTAGTCCATGAGAGTGCAGCCTTGACTGAGAACAGATTAGCTGTTGCAGCTTTTAAGGAAGCAGCAGAGGCTTGGAATGCCTTTTTTCAAAGATGATTCTACTTTGCAATCTACAGTGTCCCTGATGGTGGCTCTGCCATCTGCTGAAACTATGGCCTTCTTCATAAGTGATGAAATAATGAGGTTGATCTTAGGAAGATTCAGTCAGGTGTCAAGACGGTTTCTTATCAAACTCAACAGTTTGTTGATGCTACAGTGGGGGAGGCGGGGGGGGACAGGGTATGTTTTCTCCGGGCCTTTTCTCCTCCTTCAATAGATCTTCAATTGGTGGTGGGACAGGAAATGCTGTTGATGGCTTAGTTGATCTGGATAATTTGAAGGTTGGTTTGTCTTCTTTGGAAGTGGAAGGTGAGGGTCCTAGATGTATCGCTGACCGGTTGTTTTTAATGAAGAATTCAAAGTCATCCACAACAAAATGCCTGCTGATTCCAGTTCTGCCTCAGAGGAGCTTGCTGTCGCACATTTCAAAATGGCCACTGCACGTGCTCTGCAGGGACAGCATCTCACCAAAGAAGAAGTAAATGAGCACAGCTCTAAGTAAGAGTTCCCCCCCTCACCAAAGCCAAGGTTCCAGCTGTACCCCTGGTTTTTCACTGACAGTGCTGGCAGAAAACAGATCTGATGGCTGTGAGCTCTCCCACTCTGAATGCAATCCGCTGTTTTCTTGGTAGGTGGTCCTAGTGTCTGACATGAGGAGTGCCGTCACCTGTGTTCCAGCGCATCCTTTGAACTGGTGCTGCAACTTTGAGAGATGATGCTGAAAATTAAGGCTTTGGTCCTAAAGTCGCCTTAGGGGTCTGGAAGTCTTCGGCGCTGCAGAGCTCTCCTGGGAGGGTGGGGGTTGCCAAATTGTGCAGCATGCAAGGCTAAGTCTGTGAGGCCCCAGCTGAAAGGGATCCAGCTAAAGTGCAGGGCAGAATCGATCAAGGCTAAGTCTCCCCAGCACCCACAGGAACACCAAAAAGAAATTAGTGTGTCGATGTCCAAAAAATAAGAAATTTGCAGACTGTTCAGCTCTGTCATGTAGTGACAGAACAATGCTGCAGGCTGTCTGCTTACTTGAAGGCAAGAAGTCGACTGGCACAATCCACAGTGGGAGAAACTGATGTCCACAGATGCTGCAATTCTGCTTCCTGCCTATAGACAAGCATGAGAAGGACAGCCCATTGGTTCTAGAGACCTGCGACCAGCAGAAGGAGGGAGAATTTAGTTTTCGCAACATTTAGTTCTAAACCAATTTGTCTGTGACAAAAGTGAGGTATAACTACTGAGGCTCCTCCTTAACCCTACGGGAGTACATGAAAGAATTACAGCATCATCTGCATAAAGCAGAATTTGAACATGTACATCATTAATAACTGGAGCAAACATATCTATCTTGTCTCGACTATGTACAACAGACTCAATGTGCAAGTTAAATAGCATGGAGGCTAACTAATGGCTTTGTTTAATCCCACAGCACATTTTGAATGGGTCAGTAAGCGCAACACCTCTACTGTAACATATTCTAGCAACTTAAATGATATGTAATGTTTTTAAAATTAATAGCAAACAGGGTTCTATACCATAATCTATTAGCATCTGCCACAGAACTGTTTTATACAAGCCAAATGCTGACTTTCTGTCCAAGAAGCAGGCATAATTTTTACCTTTGTTAACTTCTTATTTATGTTTTTGTGCATTACAGTACATAAACGTTACAAAGCAGCAAGACAATAAAAATATTTTATCAGTTACTTTAGTACATTCAGCCACTCTCTTTCTGTTATGTCCTGGTGGGGGATACCAAAGATCATAGCTAACTGTGCTAATGATCCTCAGAACAGTGTATTTACTGATAAAAAGATCTATAAAGCACCCATTGGGCTGGGACCTGTCTCCGCGTATAACTTGTGGACACATACAAACGTAAAGCAGTAACTAAAGCTGCATAGGACCCCCCCCCACACACACACACACACACAATACACATTTTATCTACTAGAGATAAATGTCAACACAACATCAATATGATTAGCTGCAACAGATCTCAAAACCTGTAAAATATATTTGAACCTTGGAACCTGTCGGCACCTCTGTGTAAATGCCAGGAAAAGTACTACAATCATTATCAACCAAGACCGTCACAGCAACACCCTGCATAAAGTCTTTATTTGCCATTCAGTGTTCAAAACTTGAACTTTTCATTAGAACAGGTAAAAACATTTCCCCCCTCAGGCATCTGACATAAAAATGAATACATTTAGTAATAGTACAGGGTATTACACATTAGTGTCTCTGAACAAGTGATGTGGAAAGCTGAGCAAAGGTGTGCCAAGAGTCAGGGATCAAGAGGGGACACCATTTCCCTAGGGTGTCGCAGTAAAAATTCAAGAGTGTGTGCGGGATGCCAGAACAGTCAAATGGTCTCAAAATTTGCAATTATGTGCAAATACAAGAATATGCAACACACTAAGAGGATGCTAGTCTTTGACCTGATACCCAGCTTACTTAGTCACTACATTATTCACTCCTGAACCTTCAATTGATCACACCTCTGTGTCGGACTCTGCCTCGTTCTCCAGAGTCCCCACTGTCTCCTTGCTGATTTTCCCTAATAATATGTCTAAGTCCTTAGGAACTCCAAATACATTATTTATCTCATTTTTGTTTACCAAGTAAGTGCACTAGACAACATTTGCCTATTTTCAGGCACAGCCTGGGAGAGTTACAGACAGAGGAACAGCATTACAGGAGAACAACATTACAGGTGACAATATGGTACATTTTTATTCAGAGAGTAACAAAATTTAGTATCAATTACAGCAATTATAGTTCTTGCAGCAAAGCTAGACATCTGATCAATGCACCTAAGCAGAGAAATAAGCAAATAGTACAGTGGAGAGCAATTTGTATAACAAAACAATAAATAAGTGGTGCTGAAATATATTCGGGAGGGACATTTAAGAGGTTACGCTAACATTGTTTGTCCCGCATACTGAACTCAGAGCTTCACAGGAGTAAGCACTGTTGAAGGGAATACTGTGTTCACGTAGTTTCCTCCCCCCACCCCATCCTGACAAAGCTCTTTTGTCATTGTTGTGAACAGTAACACAAATGGGGAGGGGGAAAAAAGAGAGAACTTTGGCGCCATCAACCTCCACCTCAAGACACCCTGCAGTTTTTAAAAGGAGGTCCCTTTGGGAAGCAGAGCCCATCTTGAGGAATAGGGTCCTGGGGGCACTGTCCATGGCTCTCCTTCATGGTGTGATCCAGTAGCATTTTTCAAACTGGAAGTGCAGAGCCATGGTATCAAACCCCGGTGCCTCTGCCAACCATGTAGTAATTTTGTCAATCATGGAATCCCCCTCGAAACCCTCCATAAGTCTGTTAATGTGCACATTATTCTCCCGAAGCAGATTTTTAGCATGCCCCAGATGGGAGTGGATAAAGGGATTTTCTTTTGCCAGCCCTGTAGAAACAGAAAGGGCTTTTCCCATGCTGCTCGTCATCTCAGACACCTATGTAGCCTGGTCTCCATTTTCTGTTCCACGTTTTGCAGTCTATTGGTAAATGTCTCAAATTTAGTGTCCAAAAGTTCTAAAGATTTGCTTATTTTATGTATGGTAATATGGAGTGCGCCAAGGATTACCTCTGGTTCTCCACGCAGTCAGAGGTCTTCCCTGTGTCTTTTGTTGAGGTCTTCGGCTCCAAGAACTCTTTGAGTGCTCTAAGAAATTGCTACCATAGTTTCAGGCTTCACCATCCTGATTTTCAGTCAGTCTTCACACAGCAGTGGGCAAGGAGCAGGGCTACTGATTAAGAGAAGCTTTGCAACTGCAGGTTTTAGTTAAATCATATATTTAGAGCAGAAATAACACTTACCTGCAGAAGCTATGTAGAAGTACATCTGGTTGCCCAGACTGCTAACTCCTCCCCCAATTTTGCCCATTTATTAAGTTACAAATGTTAACAAAATATACTTCAGCATGAAAATGAGTTCAGTGCTACTTCTCTCATTTCATAAATCCACAGTGAAAAGGGGAAAGAAGATTGTTCTCTAACACTGAGGATTCTAATTTATTTAGAATAACTCTTGTATATATTTTTAGCCCAATTAGAAAAAGAATGATTGGGTGGTAACATTTAGGATCCAGGCACTGACCTTTCTTAAATAATGGAACTATGACCCCAGTATTCCAGCCATTTGGAAGCATAGATGTACAGTGGCGTGAAAAAGTATTTGCCCCCTTCCTGATTTTCTCTATTATTGCATATTTGTCACACTGGATGTTTTCAGGTCTTTATACAAAATGTAATATTAGATAAAGGGAACCTGAGTGAACAAATAACACTTGTTTTTTTTTTTTATTTCACTTATTTAATGAAAAAAAGTTAACCAACACCAATTGGCACTGTGTGAAAAAGTAATTGCCCCCTTACACTTAATAACTGGTTCATACATTTAGCTGCAATGACTGCAACCAAACACTTCCTATAATTCAATATCAGTCTTTCACATCGCTGTGGAGGAATTTTAACCCACTCTTCCTCGCTAGAACTGCTTTAATTCAGTAACATCTGGTAGGCTTTCGAGCATGAACTGCTCATTTCAGGTCCTGCCACAGCATCTCTGTTGGGTTTAAGTCTGGACTTTGACTAGGCCACTCTAAAACTTTAATTTTACTTCTTTTAGCCATTCTGATGTGGACTTGCTTTTGTGTTTTGGATCATTGTCTTGCTGTATGACCCAACTACGCTCAGCTTCAGCCGACGAAGAATGACTGGACATTCTCCTTAAGAATTTTCTGGTACAGAGCAGAATTCATGGTTCCTTTAATTATGGCAAGTCATCCAGGTCCTTAGGCAGCAAAGCATCCCCACACCATCACACTACCACCACCATGTTTGACTGTTGGTATGGTGTTCTTACTGTGGAATGCTGTGTTTGCTTTACGCGAGACATTATGGGATCCATGTTGTCCAAAAAGTTCCACTTTGGACTCATCTGTCCATAGAACATTTTCCCAAAAGGCTTGTGGATCATCCAGGTGCTTCTTGGCAAATGAAATCGAGCATTTATGTTCTTCTTGGTTAGCAGTGGTTTCCATGTACTACTCTCATGAAAGCCCATTTTGCCCAGTCTCTTTCTGATTGTGGAGTCATGAACACTGACCTTAGCTGAGGCAAGAGAAGCCTGCAGTTCTTTGGATGTTGTTTAGGATCCTTTGAGACTTCTTGGATGATTTTACACTGCGCCTTGGAGTAATTTTGGCAGGCCGCCCCTCCTGGGAAGGTCACTACTGTTCCAAGTGTTCTCCATTTGGAGATTATGGCTCTCACTGTGGTTCGATGGAGTCCCAGAGCCTTAGAAATAGCTTTGTAACCCTTTCCAGACTGATAGAGGGCAACAAAATGTTTTTCTGATCTTTTCAGGAACTTCCTTTGATCATGGCATAATGTGCTTGTTGAATCTTTGTGCTGGCAATGTGACTCTGATGGTAAGGCCAAAATAAGTGAGGTTTATATTGAGCAGGGCTGGCTGTAATCAAGCCTGGCTGTGTTCAATCAGCTGATTCTAATTATCCCTCTGTAAGTGTTGATTTAACTAGGGGCAATTACTTTTCACACAGTGCCAGTTGGTGTTGGTTAACTTTTTTTATTAAATAAATGAAATAAGTAAAAAAAAAAAGTGTTATTTGTCCACTCAGGTTCCCTTTATCTAATATTATATTTTGTCTAAAGACCTGAAAACATCCAGTGTGACAAATATGCAATAATAGAGAAAATCAGGAAGGGGGCAAATACTTTTTCACGCCACTGTATTACTACTGTAAATAATGATGCAAGGAATTCTGCCCACTAATTTTCACTGCAGTTATACATTTCTGCAGATACCCCATCAAGACCAGGCGCTTTATTTCTCTTTTGCTGGAGTATGGCCTGCTTCACTTCTGATATATTGTGGGTAGACAAAGAATCAGGGGTCTAGGTTAAAACCTACAGGCCTACCACCCTCATCTAGGTTACATATACTGTAAATACTACTGTTACAGTGTTGTACACTACATACAAGTGAAAAATATTCTAGCCAGTCAGTAGACGAGACATTGAAATCAATATTACATTTTCTGTTATCCGAGTCTATGCCATGAGCTACAAGAGTCCAAAAAAGTTGTGTTATCCTTTGTCCAGATTGCAGCTTGTAACTTTTTACCAAATAATATTATTTATTTCACTTCTTTAATTAACCATTTACATTTCTTTTTCAAGCTAAAGAATGCTTTCCTACACATGGTATTTCTACTATTTTTATTCATAATTCTCCCCACTGTTTTTTTTTTGGTTAAGAGAGACTTCCTTAGGTTAAAGAGCAGCTTCCTAGAAGCTGCCTGCGACAGCCCATTCGATTCCTTACCTGACTGGAATCGAGCTACTGACGTTTTGCATAACAACTCCATAAAGTCGCCAAGTTATATCCCTCGTAATTTTGGAAATCTTCATGGTGCTGAAAAAAAGACAGACTTCTCAGTTTAACAAACAGGTTCCCACGTCAGCCCTTGCAGCACTGTTTTGTGATGTCACAAAACAAAGGCTGTGGCAGCGCGCCCCATTCAGTTCTATGGGGCTGGTATTTTCTAATATATTTAAACCCTTTAGTGCTGGGATTTTTTCATATCAAAGCGATTAATCAACTAATAGGGTTCTTTGATATGAAAAAATCCCAACACTAAAGGGTTTAAATATATTAGAAAATACTGTACCAGCCCCATAGAACTGAATGGAGTGCACTCCCGCAGCCTTCTATTTGTGACATCACAAAACAGTGCTGCGTGGGCCGACATGGGGGTGTGTTTGTTAAACCGGGAAGTTGGTCTTTTTTTTGGCACCATGAAAATTTCCAAAATTACGAGGGATATAACTTGGCGACTTTATGGAGTTTTTAAGCAAAACATCAGTTGCTCGATTCCAGTCAGGTAAGGAACCGAATGGGCTACGGTACAATAGCACTGCTGAAAGTAGGAACCTACTCTTTAAAATAGTCATTGTCGAACAAGGCCCTTTGTCCGACCTCAACATTTTTGAGATTTCCTGGGGACATTCACACTCAGGACCTCCTGCTAATGAGCCTTGTACAATGTTTTTTTTTTCCTGGTAAAATAAATAAATACAAATAACTACAAAGTCTTTCAACATGATTATCCAATAAAGGCTACGAATTCTGTCAAAATTAACAAAGACTGCTCATGTGCTACAGATCAGGCAAACTACAGCACTTCTGTTTTAAATTATAAAACTTGTGAGAATACAACAACAAAAGGTATTTCTCTATATATTTATACCAGATAATTCTATTTTTCTTAAAATCATTTTCTGATCTTAAGGTACCATTTTCAGGATATGGTACTTTATCTACTAACAAAAATTTTGACGGACAAGGGCTTTGTTAGTTGAGCGGTGACCTTCATTAATCTCCAACTCGCCATCATAACGAATTAAAACAGTAGTGCAAATAAGGCACCCATTCCTTTCAATGTCCCCGTGCTCTCCCTTGCAGCATGTCATAAGGTGCCACAGCATGGGCGTGTGTACATGTACATGAAATAGGGAAGCGGAAGGCTTGGCTGGCCACCTTGTTGGGGCCAAACTACGATTCCTTCCAATTAAATACAGGCTGCAAATGAAATTTTAAGAATGCCATAAGGTACCATATCCTGAAAGCGATAATGCATTCAAGCAAAGGTGAAAGAAACAAACAACTGCTTCAACTTTCTGCATTCCTTGGTTCGGAGCAGATAGTATGTCAAAGTTCTGCGGACATCTAATGTATGGAGCAATGCTTCCCCTGAATTGGCATACTCTGGAAAATAAACAGGAAGGTGGATAGATTGGTTCAGTATAAACTCAGACACCACCTTAGGAAGAAACTTAGGATTCGTGTGCAAAGACACCATGTCTTTGTGGAAAATCAAATAAGGCTCCTCACACCGAGGGCCTGAAGCACTGAAATTCTTCAAGCATAAGTAACAGCAACTAAAAATAATGCTTTCCAGGAAAGAAAGCATAGCTTACAAGTCGTAACTGGCTCAAATGGAGACAGGGTATACTTCTCCGAAACAAAATTCAAATACCAAGTTGGGACAGGAGAACAGATTGAAGGGTTCAAATGCAGGATGCCCCTCAAAAAAGTTCGAGAGACATCCAGCTGGGCTACAGTATGGTCACCCACTGGCTCATGAAAGGCCAAAACAGTCGAAAGGTGCACCTCGAGGGAGGAGTACTGGAGATCCGAGTCAGACACAGAGATCAGGTAATCCAGGATCTGGTTCACCAGAAAGGTGAAAGGGTCCAGATTATGCTTGGCAGCCCATACAGTGAATCACTCCCACTTCATGGCATAAGTGGCACGGGTGAAAGGCTTCTGCGCAGCCACCAGGACATCTGTCACTCTGTTGGAAACCCCATATCTGGCGACAGCTATGTCCTCAGTAGACAAGCGTGTAAATGAAGGGAAATGAGGTAGGGATGGACCAGGGTCCCCTGATCCTGGGTCAGCAGATTCCTGAAGAGGGGAGAGGGACCGGAGGGTCCTCCGCCAACTGCTGTAGCAGAAGAAACCAAATCTGGTGAAGCCAGAATGGGGCTACTAGTATCATGCTAGCCCCCCTCCATCTGCAGCTTGTTGAGTACCCTCTGAATCAGAGGAAATGGAGGGAAGGCGTAAAGAAACCTCACACTCAAGGAGAGGAACAACGTATCTCGCCAGAAAACTCCAGGCCTTGGATCAAGCAAGCACAAACTGGGCAGTTTTGCACTGAGTGGGGATGCAGAAAGGTCCAACTGTGGATGACCCCATCTGTCAGACAGATCTTCTGCAACTGATGAGAGAAACTCCCACTCATGCATACTGGAATGAGTCCGGGTGAGGCTATCTGCCAGAATGTTTATCACTCCTGGAATGTGGACGGCTGAGAGGGTCAGGCCAAGGTCTAATGCCTAGTACCACACTCTCATTGCCTCCCTGCATAGGGGGTACAAGTGTATTCCCCCTGCTTGTTGATACAGTACACTACACTGAAGTCGTCTGACTGAATCAGCAACTGACTCAGAAGAAGATGGTACTGAAAGGCCTGCATGGCATACAGAATGGCCAACATCTCCAGGACATTGATATGCAGAAAGGTTTTGATCTGGGACCAAGAACCATTGGTTTGAAAGGGACCCAGATGAGCTCCCTAGCCCAAACCAGAGGCAACCGTGGTTAGGGTTTGTTGTGGAGAGAAGATCTGGAATAGAACTCCTTGCCACAGGTTCAGGGACTCCATCCACCACTGCAGTACCCTGTGGACTGGGGGGGGGGGAGGCCAGCAACAACTGATCTAATTCATCCGTTCGCTGGTCCCACTGAACTCAAGACAGTCCACTGTAGGATGCGCATGTGGAGCCTGGCAAGTGGAACAGTGGGAATGGCAGCTGCCATCAGTCCCAACAGCTTCAGGTACACCCTGGCTGGAATATAACAGCTCTGGGCCATCTCCTGAGGCTGGGCAATAAGGCACTCCACCCTGTTTTGGGGTAAGAAGGCCTGCCCCTGTGCCAAGTCTAGAACTGCTCCTATGCATTGCAGGCTTTGGGATGGAACCAGAACCAACTTGGGCAGGTTGACAGTAATGCCCAGGGAGAGGAATAACTGAAGAGTTCTCTCTAAAGTCCCCAGGAGCTGTTCCCTGGATGGGGCCTTTTAGAAGCCAATAGTCCAGATAAGGGAAAATGTACATTCCCTCCGTTCTGAGAGCCACAGCAACCACTGCTAAACACTTAGTAAGACACGTGGTGCAGAGGACAAGCCAAAGGGCAGCACTTTGAACTGATAATGCTCACCTTGGAAAAGAAAACAGAGGCACTTCCGGTGGGGAGGAAACACTGAGATGTGCAGGTAAGCATCCTGCATGTCCAGAGAACACAGCCAGTCTCCTTTCTTCAGAAGGGGCATAAGGCCTGTCAAAGTTACCATTCAGAACTTTTTGTACCGGACATACAGATTGAGGTAATTTAGGTCTAAAATGGGCCTCAGATCTCCAGTCTTTTTAAGGACCAGGAAGAACCTGGAATAAAACGCCTTGTTTTTCTGGTGCCTGGGCACCAACTCGATGGCCTGTCTGCACAGAAGGGACTGTACCTCCTTCAGGAGAACAGATAAGTGGACCGGGGGGGGGTAGATGGAAGGCAGAGGAGGAGTAGTCTCTGAGGGTTGCTCAGTGAGCTCCAGAGTGTGACCTCTTTCTATATAATTTGAAGAATCCGGACATCTAATGTTAAGGTTCTCCAATGATTGAGATGGAGGTAGAACCAACCTCCAACCACTACCTCTTGGTCGAGGACCAAAAGGGGGGGGGGAGTCTGGCAAGGAGTCAAGCGGAGGTGGATCCAGCCACTGGGGCTGGTCCATCACCTCTGGGACGCTTGGCTGCAGCTCCAGCATTGGAGGGGACGGGCAAGGCAGCAGAGGCTCTTCTTTTGCTCTGGGGCCGAGAGGCAGTTGCTGGCCTGCTGGAGGGCGCTGTCTACCCTTCGGTTGTATGTGATAAAGTGAGTAGACAGATTTGATAGTCTTGCCAGATACCTGCAAGTCATTAATGATATCCTGGATGTCTGGCCCCAAAAGCTTGGAGACATTCAAGGGGACATTAAGCACCTTCTCCTGCATGCACATCAGCAGCAAAGCCAGAGATCCTTAGCCAGGAGTGCATACGAAGGCAAATTGCCGGTGGCAGCAGCCCTGTTAATAAGGTCTGAGATATCACAGAGGGCCCGCAGGTGTTTGCCAACATCTACAGCAGTCTGCAAGCACTGAAACACCTCCTGCTTCTGAGTACCTTCTGGGAGGGCCTGGGCAGCAGCCTTGGCCTTCCTCCAGCTGGTATTTCGGTACTTTACCAAATGGGGCAGATAATTATGTATTTATATATTTATTTAAAGAGATTTACAAGGAAAGACATACTGAGCCATAGAGCTCATTTTCAGATGTGTCCTGGGAGGAGGGGATAAGTACATAACAACAATAAAAGTGCAATAATATGATAAAGCAATAAGGCACAGCAATGTACAGTAATACACAGTATCATAACGGCATAATTAATAACAAAATAAATTGATTACATTAGGAGTATGGGGTAAACCTCGCAACACTCACAGGCTGTAACATCAGTGCAGGACAGGATAGGAAGTGGTCACTAAATCAGGAGATGGCAACAGGGAGGAGCAACTGGAGAGGAACATAAGAGATGAAAGAGAGGAGGGAGGGTAGAGAGATAGGAAGGGGGAAGGGAAGAAAGGAGAAGACAGGTGGAGGAATAGAAAAGAAGGGGGAATGGATTAGGATTGGGAATAACAAGTACAGAGGTGTGGAGGGGGAAGTGATGGGGATAGGATAAGGAAGAAAGTGGAGAAGGTAGCGGGGAAGGAGGAAGCATATGCTGGAAGAATGGGAATAGTGTTAAGGTAGTAGTGGAGGGAAGAGAGGGAGAGGGTTGGAGGGATGGTGGTGGTAAGAGGGGGAGCGGAAAGGAGGGGTTGAGAAGAGGGGAGAGGATGAGTGTAGAGGTTGGAATACTTTAGTAGTGGAAAAATGGGTGGTACAGTGAGGTAACTGGCAATCCTCAGCCCAAGGGTTGAAAAAGCGTAAACTCTCTTGCCCCAAACATCAATTCTGCATGACTCTTTGTCTGGGGGGAGGGAGCTAAGATGCTTGGGCAACTTAGACCCATTATGAGCTGCCTTTATCACCAGTGAATGTGTTTCAGGCTGGGCAGCATACTAAAGAAACCCCTACGGGGCATGGTAAAGTATATCTGCCTTGCAGGGCATAGCTGGCACCATGTCAGGCTGGTGCCAGGCTGCAGTGGTAGCATTCCTCAAAGCAGGCAGAACAGGAGGAATGATCTTAGGAGGAGACTCTGGGATCTCCAGAAAATCTACCAGATCTTTCCTGGTGACATCTGTGATGCTTGGCCAGTTGGTTATGATTGTTCTTTAAAATCTGTAATATAAAAATGTAGTGTGTGATTTGTCTCCATAAGGCAGCTGGGCCATGGGTCAGGTTTTAGTGAGAATACAGGATGCATTAACCTGAAACCAGGAGGTAATTAAAAAGACTAGAGAGCCTTAATTAAGGGTCTCCTGTTTATCTGACTTAATTGGAGCTAAGCAGCTGCTAGGACATAGGGATTGTAAACTTTTATGACGTCTTAGAGGAAGAAAACATGTCATATCACTATGGTGCTAACGAGTTATAAAATCTTTTGATCCTTGGAAGCAGGAAACCACACAAGATCAAAAGAAAGGCTTGATTAAAGACAGTCATATTGGGAAATTATTTTTTTTTGCTAATGTCGCCTTATTTAATATACTGTACCTCCTGATAGGACATCCTGTTTGGAACTTCCGGTGACGTCACGGACATGGTGGGTAGCCAACTCTAAGGGCTCTCTGACCGCTTTGCCCTAATCCCGAAAATTCAGCATGGAAAACACTCCAATACGACTCTTTCAGCAGCGAGGCTGATACTATACATGGCAGGGAAGTCACAGAAGGCAAAAGGAAACTGATTACCCTTGTCCTCGACAAGTAAAATGAAGCAAACAACCTTGAGTAGGCCACAGGAGAGCCTAACGGCTCTACCACAATGTAGAAGGCACCCCTCAGAATCGTTGGCAGACTGGGATCAGGATGATGCTGAACCATCGGAAAGTAGTCAAACCCTGAAAAAGATCCTAGCTACAGTAAACAAAATTGACTCAGCACTGGCTGACTTGAGACAAGATGTGAAAGCTCTAGGTAGGAAAGTTTCATCGTCGGAAGCCAGAATCGGAGACCTGTCTGAGGCGCAGGAAACTACAGAGCGATTGCTGCTATTCTTACTTCAGAGAGACAGAGAAACCCAAGCTAAACTAGAAGATTTAGAAAACTGTTCCCATAGCAACAACTTCAGAATTCATGGTATCCCCGAGGGGGCTGAGGAAGGCTTTCCAACAACAGCAGATTTCGTGCAGCAAGTGCTGCGGGCAGTGCTATCTCCACCTCCCGACCCGAGTTTAGAGGTTGACTGGGCCCACAGATTGCTAATCCCAAAACCAACAGACCCCAATGCAAGGCCCCGCTCCCTGACAGTTCGAATGTTACACTTTCAAACTAAAGAATGGATCATTCGTGAGGCCTGGAGGCTTAAAGACTTAAAATATCAAGAAGCAACAATTTTCTTTGACCAGGACTTTTCCTCGGCCCTGCAAGCTGAAAGGCAAAAAGTCAGCGGGGTGATAAGGGAGCTTAGGCTGCAGAAAGAAATAAAGGCACAGTTGCTTTTCCCTGTGAGATTGAGAATTCACCTGGAATCAGGAATTAAGACCTTCCCATCCCTGGTCGAGGCGAGTGCCACCTTAAAAGAGCTTCAGGTTGCGGTGCCAGATTTGGAACAGGAGATTTTAGAGAAAAAATTGAGAGGGGGAGCCTGGAACGTAGTATCTCGCAACCAGACGAGGAAACGAGGCCTGCCAGGATCCATCGTGATGGCGAGTGTGGGGGACATTGCTAAGCTGCTGCTTCACGCTGAGAAGAGAAACAGGACCCAGAATGATGAGAGACCGACCTCAGTAGACTCAGCCTTTTGAGGATGCTAACATACGGAGAATGTTTTGAGGAATAAATGTTAGCACTTGAGGAGGAATCGGTGGACGTCTATGCGAATTGACCAGTGGTTCCACAAGTGGATCATCAATATAAACTGATCGAGGAGATCTAAGGACAGTGACTTTATATAGACTATTCATCCTTGGCCCATGAATACATCCTTTTCTCAAGGGGACACTGGGCTTGGGGGTCCTCTCTATTTATTTTTTTTTTTTTTTTTTTTTTTACATAGCCTATTAGGTACTGGTACTGAATAGGTTGAATATGTTGAAGCCATTAGAGGGCAGTAAAGGGCTATACAGAATATAAATGTTTGATGGGGGCTGATTTGGGCAGTGATTTCCCCCTTTGGAAGTGACTTTGGGGGACCTCTCTCTTTTTACTCCCTTCCCTTCCTTTTTTCCTGCTCCTCTCCCCCATTTTTTTTGGGGGGGAGGGGGTAAGAGAAAATGACTGGTGAGTTACAGAGGGATCTTTATTGGAGGACACAGTAAAGCATAAGAGGGTGGGGGTGGTGGGGTGGTTGGGGTTTGGGTGGCTCTTTCCATATACACAGAGTGACGTCTATTAAACTAACCGTTGTCAGCCCAGGAAGTCACTTAGCTGGCCAAGGTGACAACGCCCCTAAACATCAAAGGGGCATTGATTGTGTCACATGTGTGACAACTCTGGGTGGCCTTTAACTACCAGAGTTACTTTTCCTAGGAAGTCAATTTAACAGACACTTGCTTTGATTCGACAAAAGGGTTTTATTGTGGATCCAGGTGGGATCTGATTTTTCCAGTTAATTGATTGGTGTTATTAGTCCATCAGTTTTAAATGTTTCTGGTTATACTAAGTCGACGTGGGTTCAAAGGGGAAAGAGGGATCTGGATTGGTTCCGGCGAGCCTATAGGGTCGAGATGTGTATTTCTGGGGGATAGTATGAATAAGAAGATAACTTACAGGGATAGATTATGGCTATGCACCTAAGGATTATTTCTTATGTTAATGGGTTTAATTCACCCATTAAAAGAGCCAAAATCCTAACAGAACTTAATAGGAGGGGCTGTGACATAGCGCTCCTCCAGGAAACCCACCTCTCTGAGGTGGAGCACATGAAACTAAGACGGCAGTGGGTAGGCAGAGTGTTATTTACCTCAGGCAAAGAGACAAAAAAGGCCTGGGTGGTGATATTAATTAAAAAAAATTTCCCATTCAGTATTCAGGAGGTAGAGGTTATACTCCAGGGTAGGTGCATTAGGGTCTCAGGGGTAATCCAGGGTAACCTAATCCATGTGGTTAATGTTTACACCCCCAATAGTGGGGCAGCCACCTTCTATCAGGAGGTCTTTCAGAGGGTGGCCTCGCTTCCCAGGGGTCAGTTAATACTTGGAGGTGACTTCAGTACCACATTGTGCCCAGTTTTAGATCGATCATCTGGTAAGTTGGAGACTTCTAAACAGGCTACGAAGTGTTTGAATACATTAATGCAGGAGGGGGGGTTTGGGGACATTTGGAGACTATATCATAAAAAAGAAAGGGATTATACATTCTACTTAGTACCCCAGAACTCATACTCTCGTATAGATTTTTTTTATAACATATACCACAGATGTCCACCTATTTTCCAATTTGGTAATCTACCCAATGACCATCCTCGACCACGCCCCAATCTCAGTAGATTTTGTTTGGGAGAGGGAACCCAGGACAACGAACTGGAGATTGAATATCTCATTACTTAATGATAAAAATATCATACGACAAATTACAGAGGATATAAAAAATCTTGTGACAGATTCCCCTATCTCGGACAGTACCCCAATAGAGTGGTGGGACACAATGAAGGCTGTTCCAAGGGGACAATTAATCAGTCTAACTTCAGTCAGGAAGAAATTGAAGAACAAAAAGATAGAAGAACTGCATACTAAGATAAGAGGGTTAGAACAGGAACATAAAAGTAATCCAAAAGGTAAGGAGAAAATCTGGAGGGACTTAATGGAAAGCAGGAAAGAACTCAATAAGTTAGAAGCGGAAAAGGCAGAGTGGATGCTGCATTACACAAATCATAAATATTATGAGGGAGGGGGTAGGGCCTTAAAGCTCCTCGCCATGAGACTGAGAAAGGAACAAGCAGGCAGGTATGTCTCATCTCTCCAAGGTGGAAAAGGGAATGCACCCCAGACAGAGAAACCTAGAGAGATAGCCAAGGCTTTTAAAAATTATTATAGGGAATTATATAGTGAAAGGAGAGATTCAGAAGAGGTACAAAAGACTGCAGACTCCTTTCTGCGGACCCTGAAGTTGTCCAAGCTCTCCCCAGGTAAGCAGCAGGAGCTGTCCGCCCCCATTACGGAGAAGGAAATAGCAGCAGTTACAGACAAGCTTCCTTCAGGTAAGTCCCCGGGTCTGATGGCTACCCGGCCGAGTTCTATAAAAATTTTTAAAAAAACACTAGCACCCAAGTTGGCTATGGTGCTGAATGCTATCCTAGAGAATAATGAACCCCCAGGTTTCTGGAATGAGGCTATGATCACGGTCATTTCGAAACAGGGGAAATCCCCAAAGCTTTGTGAATCATACAGGCCCATCTCCCTGTTAAACCAAGATTATAAAATCCTCACAAAAATCCTAGCTAACCGGCTACAAAAGCATATTGAAAATCTGATACCTCCGGATCAAACCGGATTCATACCAAACAGACATATGTCTGATAACATCAGGCGTTTGCTAAATATCTTGGATTACAAGAATGCCTCCCAGAGTATCCAGATTGCTATTTTTTTGGACGTGGAAAAGGCCTTTGGTAGGCTAAATTGGTCATACCTAAAAGCAGTTCTCACAAGGATGGGGTTTGAAGGTGCCTTTTTACAGTGGGCCACTTTGGCCTATCAGAACCCTTCAGCTAGGGTCAGGGTAAATGGGACTTTGTCAGAGGCCTTTCCGATCAGGAGGGGCACTAGGCAGGGATGTCCCCTGTCGCCCTTGCGTTTCGCACTAGCCATGGAACCCCTCGCCCAGGCCTTAAGAGAGGAAAGCAAAATACAGGGCATTAATATAGCTCAGGCCAGAATAAAGTGTCACTGTATGCAGATGACACAGTGATATATATGCAGGACCCTGAGAAGTCGATCCCACCATTGATGGCCATTTTAGACCAGTTTGGGAAGATCTTGGGCTTTAAAATCAATAGGGATAAATCTGAGATTCTACCAATAAAGGGGAGAATTACACAGAGTTTGCGTGAGCTGATCCCGTTTAACTTGGTCAGAGAGAAGGTAAGGTACTTGGGGATTCAGATTCCGATTAAATTATCAAAACTATATCAAGTTAACTATGGCGCACTCCAGAAAGCGTTTTTTGAAGACATAAACAGATGGCACTCCCTACCCCTTACTTTTACTCATAGGACAGATACAGTGAAGATGAACGTGCTCCCTAGATACCTTTTTTTGTTCACTAACTTGCCCCTGGCTTTTTCTAGAAGGGAATGGAAAGAATTAAAACAGAAAATTTCAAGATTCATTTGGGCGGGAAGGAAACCTAGAAAGTGGTGGAATCTCCTCACAGAGACAAAGACTAGGGGGGCAGGGGAGTCCCCGATTTATATAGTTATTATAAAGCTATAAGTGGTGCCTATCTAAGCATATTAAATCCAGGTCAGAAGGGGGGTTGGTCTCTGATGGAGCAAGGAGCACATCAAAACATACCATTGAGGTTACTACCCTGGGTTGCCACACACTTGGATCTTAAACTAATCAATAACAGATGGACTAAACATACCCTTAAAATATGGCTGGAGTTACGGCTACACTGGGGGGTGGTGACCCCGGTCTGGAGGTATATTCCCCTTTGTTCTTTGCCGGGATTTCCGGCCTCCTCAGGGGACCCTTGTTTCAGGAGGTGGCAGGAAAAAGGACTGTTGTTCCTTACACAATTTTTTCAAAGGAATTGTTGTTCCTTACTAAATTTTTTCAAAGGGACACACCAAAATCCTTTTTGGAAATGCAGGGTGAATTTAACCTTCCAAGACAGGATTTTTATAGATACCTACAATGTCGACACTACATCTTAAACGTGGGAGTGGGGGAGATTCTGGCAGATCCGCCGGTCCCAGTGAGAACGACCTTCCTCAAAAGTAGGGGGACAGACTCGAGGGGCTATATATCCTTCATTTACAAGTCACTTCAGGATGATGTGGGTAAAGTACTGACTCAACAAATTGAACAAAAATGGGAGGAGGAGTTAGGTTTGCATCTTGCGGATGAGGAATGGGCAAGAGTTTGGATAGGGATCCCTAGCACTTCTAGCTCTCCAAGTTGGGGGGAATTTAGGTGGAGAGTGGTTACCAGGTACTTTATTCCCCCAGTGGTCTCAGCTCATTATTCAAAGGGTAAGTCCCAGGAATGTTGGAGGAGATGCGGAGGTGTTGGTTCTTATGCCCATATATTTTGAGATTGCCCTCAGATAAATAATTACTGGGAACAGGTGGCTCAGGCATTACAGAGCATCTTTCAATGGAGTTGTGTGCTAACTAGCTCCCATCTGATCCTGGGTCTTCTACCTAGTGAGGGGAGGACCAAAAACCAGAGATATTTATACTACATATTAGTGGCAGCTGCACTAAAACTGATTACCCAACACTGGTTAAGTTCGGACCAGTTATCTCTCTCCATGTGGAGGGCCAATATTAACAGAATTAAAGAGATGGAAGCCATAACGGCCTGGTTAATAATACAAACAGATCAATTCAGTACTAGATGGCTTCCATTTTATGAATACATCGAGAATCTGGAGGGCACTCCCATACTAGCTCAATATCTGCTACCTTGAGACACTTGGCACCCACGTCGACCAGAAAGTTTTTAAAAACATCTTTTTTTCCTTTCTTTTTTCCTCCTTTGCTCTTTTTACTTTGGTTTTGGCTTTACTGTTTCTGTGAGAATGTGTTTAGAGCACTTATGGAGAAATCAAATAACTGAGATTGGATCATTATAAATATGGTTAAACAAGCAGAGCTTGTGTAACTGTTATATAGTTTAAAACAGTTTATACAAAGAAGGATTGAAAGGACAGGGGTAATGGGAATGTATTTCCCCAGGGTACTGTTTGAGTGCTACTGAGATAGTTGTACTTTAAGTCAGGATAGAGACAAAAGGGAAATACTCCTTGGAGTCATATTGAAAGTCGTACACCTGCAGAGAGTTTGAAGTGCTTTTTAAATAATGACTATTAGATGTATAGTAATCCTTCAATGGAATGTACACTGTACACTGAATTCATGGAAGTTCTTTTAAACTCCTAATAAAAATTATGCAAGTTAAAAAAAAAAAAAAAAGACATCCTGTTTGTATATCTTTTGCATTCTAAAAGGAGGAGCTAGATGGTATCACAGAAGGGGTGGAGACGCAGGGTTTAAACCGTATTCTGTATTTCCACTGACACACATTTCTTTGTGTATTCTTAGAAACAAGAACTAACTATAAGCACTGTAAGAAGGCAATACATTAGATAGAAAAGTCTAAGTGTATTGTGGTAGGTGTTTATGTTTGTACTTTAGCCTTGTTCTTTTTAGTGATTGTATGCTTTGTGATATATTGTTCTGTGTTTACATTTTACATAGTTTTATCCATTTTTAAGTAAATCTATATTTAAAAAGATTGCCTGGGTGTGTGTTCAAAGTTCTTTCTTTTGCATGTGATGTATGAAGAGTTAAGATTGACAAAACTGTTCATTAAGCTTAAAGGTGTTAGCAAACTGGGAAAAGGTAAGACTATACCTAAGGTCTTTTATAAAGTTTTAAGGGTTCATTTTGGATACCTGGTTAGGTGTCCTT
Organism: Neoceratodus forsteri; assembly: GCA_016271365.2. NCBI lineage: Eukaryota > Metazoa > Chordata > Ceratodontiformes > Ceratodontidae > Neoceratodus > Neoceratodus forsteri. Next base: position 1,041,012,877 of record CM057452.1, read on the forward strand.
AGGCGAAAGATAACTGGCACCCCCCTGAAGAGCAGATTATCTGAGCCTGCACATTTGGGTACGCTAGCATAAGGTTCACGGTTTGAATCCCCCCAGAACTTGAGACCAAAATTGATTTGGACCCACAAGCAGACAAGAGGGTTACCCTGTTCTGTTACCTGTTCACAGTACTGCGCTTGGAGGTTGGCACTGTGGAAGCAGAGGGCTTGCCCTGCTCAGTAGGTTTGTAACAACATCTTCCTCCTCAGTAAGGAACCCCATAGCTGAGGATTGTCACAAATGCACTCCACAGGTCAGGCCTTCTGCTCCCACAGTGCCAACCTCAGAGTGCAATAGTGTTAACAGGTAAGAGACAGGGTAACCCTCTTGTCTGCTTTGGGTCCGAATCACCTTTAGCCTTGAGTTCTGGAGGGATACAAATTGTGAACCTTATGCTAGCATACCCAAATGTGAAGGCTCAGATAATATTCTCTTTGGGGGTATACAATACATCTTTCGCCTAAGGGCACCTAACCAGGTATCCAAAATGAACCATTTTTAGCTCTATAAGAGACCTAGGTATTTCTTAACTTATTATACAAGCTCAGTAACATAATCAAGCTTTTCAACAGCTGTCAGACATAAATGCAGGCACTTCACATGGAAAAAGATACTGAGAAGACACCCAAGCAGTATTTCAAAGAAAAGGTTATTTACTAAAATATGATAAAAACAGGTAAAATTAAATACAGAACAATATATCATAAATCTTACAGTCATGTAAAGCAAAAAGGAAGTTACAGAACAAACAGTCCTACCACAGATACTTAATTATTTTCTAAGTATTACCTTTTAAGTGGTGTTTAAGTTAGAGATCTTTCTGTTTCAGAGCCCAAGATTTATATGTCACATTTCCCAGATACAATGTTTCATTTTTAATTCTATCTGCCCCATCCCCTTTTGTTTTTGAGATTCTATTTTTCCTCCCCTCCTAGCTTCGGATCTAGCCACTCCTTCAGGCATCATAGGTTCCCTGCGCCCCCTCTAACTTCCTAGGCACCCTTTCCGCCTCTAATACTTGTCTTCAGAGGTGAGCTAGGTATTACCTTCGCCCGAGTGGGTCCCTCTCCTCGAGGGGAAGGCACCGTGGGGTGAGTCAGCACACTATTTTTCATTTTCGCCTCTTGGTGCTGCTGAAGTGAGGGCTGACCCTACAGGAAGTCTTCGGACGTGACTCGAACCGGGTGCCGTCATCCGGCCAATCCGGAGCAGTTTTTCCCGTATTCTGGTGTTTTTGTCCCTCCTATGCCGCTACCTGCAGTGCTCCTGGTCTCCACTGGGGCCACTACTGGGCAAGCATCCCACCCATCCCACCCCAGGAGAGACAAGCAGTCCTCCAGGCGCTCAATCCTGTCCTCCCTGCCAGCGCCCAGAGTCCGTTCCCGAACCTGCATTGCCAACATGGTTCGAGGTGTGGCATCCAGTGCCTGAGCCCTCTGCGCCACTGGGCCGGCCACACCCCCTTTTGATGAGGTCAGCTAGATCCTCCCTTAGATTTTAATTTCTAACATAGTTATCCCGGAGGATGCGAGTCATTACTTTGAGAAATCTGTAACTAGGCATTTCCCAAATATGACAGTGTTTAATCAAACACTTCTCTTTGATGTCCCTTCTCCTTATTTCCTGCTGCTAGTTGATCTGAGGGTTTTATGACTTCACACACTTCTAGCTATGTGCTAAAATGAGAGAAACCAGCCCAATTACCTTTCTTCCTGTAACGTCATAAAAGGTAATAAAATGCCCTGCTGTAAGGAAGTCTTAATTAAATGATTCCCTTAGTCAGTTTAATGACATCCTGTGGTTTCAGCTCCTGATCTTTAAAGTTAAAGGCCAAATTTCTCACATACTAACATTTCATACACAGGCCATTTATTTATAATACAATAACCATAAGCAGAGGGCAGAGCGTCACAAAGACAACTTCTTCATTACATTGAAGAAGGGGGAGTCCTATGGAGATGACCTAGGGGTGAGTTTGACACAGTTCTGACTGACTGAACAAGACGTGGACCTGTCTGAAATGAGGGGTTCTTCCTCATCCTCTTCCTCATCAAGAAGGATCAGCACTGGGTGGTACCGGACGTCTTAGGCACCAACAATGGCCCACAGGGAGTGGCTCATGGCCGTTGAGAAGGAGTAGACAAAGCTGTCGACAGCGAAGGTGATGTGGGCCTGTATGCACCTAGCTTGTGAACAACCACCGAGGTAAACTTAGTCAAAATCTTGTTGAGGTCAACGAGTGTCAAAGACTGCACTGATTGGGGGGGAAAGATGGTGCAGGGAGTGATGACCTACCAGAAGGACCCTGGGTCCTCAAAGAGCCTGAATGCCACGGCCTGGGGGGTTGATGGTGCAGGAAGTGATAACCCACCAGAAGGACCCCAGGACCTCAAACAGCCTGAATGCTGCAGGTCTGGGCAAGGATCATGCCTCGAAGGAAGGGCCATCAACGACGTTGAAGGGGCCGCTGACCCAGAGGTTGACAACCGACCACTCTATGAGCTGGATGGAGGTGCTGTCGGTATCAGTCTATTGGACACAGAGACCTGGACAGCCATTTTATGAGTTGGCACAACTGCAGTTGATGAAGAAGCAGCCGCAGAACCCCCGGAGGAGGAAGGCGAGGTTGTCGGGGAATGGGACCGCCGCTGAGGGGAGCGATCCCAGTCGCGGTCTTTTTACGACTTTTCCCCGAGGACATGTCTCGGGCTTGAGAGGCCTGGGAGCTTGACGACCCTGCCAGCGACTGAGAGGCTGGGACTCCAGAGGACCCCTGCCTGGAACTGGCTATCTGTTTCTCCACTAGAACATTTTTAAGAAGTTTCTTGCATCATCTGAGGGTTGTTTGATTAAGCTTCTAGCAGAGCTCATAATCTGAGACTTTGTGGTCAGGCCCAAGACAGCGGACACAGAGAGAGTGTTCATCTGTGGAAGCAATCTTCTTTCCACAGCAGCAGCAACTGAAGTGAGAAGCCAAAGGATTAACTCTCAACATGAATGAAATAAAGCAATCTCTTTAAAAAAAAAAGGAGATTCTAAAGTAATAGGTGGAAAAGAGCCATAGGTGAAAACTAGTGCAAAACTGCATTGGAGCTTCCATAGAGACCCATGTGAACAAGTCGACAGCAGGAAAGAACTGAGAAGAGAGTGGGGCCGCTCACGCCTTTATAGTGTTGGTGACATCGGTAATCATTAACAGCACGAGCAACCCCAGTTGAACTGCTGAAAATCTTCTGTGTGGATCCTGCTTCACCGACAGTGAAGTTCCTCGGTGACACCTGATGACTGAGATACTCCTTAAGAAGACCCTGAAATATGTGTGTGCCTCCAAGCAAGCATGTTGACATGTGCACCCCAGCAAGGGGATGAGGAGAAAACTGGTGCAGAATGGCAGCAGGGCAGGCATTCATGATGTCTTGCCTGCCGATCCCCCAACCACCTTACTGCCAGGATATCCTGCAGATGTGATGAACAGCGGAGGTCTGGGGAGGGCTAAAGGAAGCTCAAGCCTGCCCCGGCCAAAGGAGCACAATTATAACCATTAGCCAGCAGGGCTAATAGCTTACAAAAAATCCCTAGACATTCCATTGACCCAACCTATGTACTTACCGAAACTGGTCAGAGGAAAAGGCACGATTTGGTGCCTGGCTGCCTCTGAGACAGGGGTGAGACAGTCACGGAATGAAGACAGAAACTGCTAGGAGATGCATTTCTACACCCTGAGTGGAGGACAACACTGCTATAAACACTGTCAAACAGGCAATGGCCCAACCACAGATAGGACAGGAAAAGTATGCAGTCAGTATTACGATGCCGGCTGACCCAGTGGCGCTGAGGGTTGAGGCGCTGGACCCCACACCTTGTGCCACGCTGACAATCTGGGTTCGGAAGCGGACTCGGGGCACCATGACTTGGCAGAGGAAGGAGAGGATCAAGCATTTGGAGATCTGCTCTCCTCCCCTGGGGTGAGTTTCTGGGGATTTTTCCCCCTGGTGCATGGCTGGAGGGCACTACACCTTAGGCAGGGAACAGCCAATGGGGACTGGTGTTGGCGGGCATTTGCCGGAGCACTCCCTCCATGGACTGATGCTACTGCACGTCTGTGCCAGAGGGCGGAACAAGGAAAAACTGTCCTGGCTCTCAGTAGGTGAAGGTGGGTTCAATGGATGGCCCCCATACCTAATGCCGGGTCCCTCCAGTCAACCTACAGATCTCCTCCATGCCTGGTCACTCTATCAGATTCTAGACAGAGCGCCAGGGAGTTGGTGGTCCCACTTTGGAAGACTCAGAGCTGGGGGGGTGTCCAGCAATCAGGTTGCGGTGGAGATTGGGCAACTGGGGGCTGATCTGGGGGACTTCAGGTAGGCTGGACCAGGCCACGCCGAGTAGCCCACTGTAGAGAGTCCAGGAACCAGAAAGAAGGCGCATAAACAGAATTCACAAAAAATAATTACGATGCAAGCAATATGGGGTATCTCAACTTTTATACAGGGCCAGAAAAACTATCCCAAGATCTGTGGTGCAGTGACAGCATGTTGTGCAATCAGCTATCTACTGGAGGTTCATGAGCAACCCCTAGAATCCCATGTGGAAGCCAACTGGGACCATGTGCCTCATGGTAGAGGTGAGGCGTTCAGCTCCCAGGGAAGGAAGGCACAAGTTACCTGGCATTTGGGTAACACACACACACACACACACACACACACCCAATGAACTGTTTTGGTCTAGCAAGCCTTCCCAGCCAGAGGAATGTGGAGAAAAAAAATTAGTTAAAAACGTGCATGTCAGCAAAATGTTGGTAAGCAGGGCTCCCAGGGCAAAGGGAAAAGGTTGTGATGACCAGATATTTCAGTCCCACCCTCCCCAGTCCCATTACTACAGTATACTGAAAAATAATACCTTCCCCTAGTGCTCCATATAAGGTGTGTATAAGCCCTACTTTTTCTGCTAAGGACATATATGTGTCCTTTCGTAGCCGGTTCACAGATCAAAAACACATATTTAATGCTCTTTTTAGTCCCAACTCTGACATGGCATTTATTATTGTTCCCATATCGTGTGTGTGTGTGGGAAGGGGGATGGAGGGGAATGGCACCAGCACCGTTTCCCAAGATGCTCTACAATCCGGAAGATGGAGTGGAGCCTGCTGCTCCTGTGTGCATGTGAGTGTGTCAACACTGTATATTGAAACTCTAGCCTATACTATTTAGGAGACTGCAGGAAAAGAAAGAAAGAAAACTAAAGAAAGTGAAGAAACCATGAAGATAAGGTAACAACAGATGAAATGGAAAAATTAAAGATTATGCATGCAAAATGTGAAGTGAATGAAGGGAGTGAAATAAAAGAAGAAAAATTAAAATAAATCACATCGACACTGCAGACATTTCATTTCTGCTTCATTTTTGTAATGTTTATATGCAATTCCAGCTCAATTTTTGTGTTTTTATTTCATTTAAAAAAAAAATGCACTGTTAAACAGTACTCTTCACAGCCGGCCCCGGTAGTACCGCAGTAGTGCTACTGCCTGCCATGCCAGTGAACGGGATTTGGGAGTGAAAACTGGTCATTCATGGTCAGTTGGGGGGGAGACAGCTTGCCTCTCTCAGGGTGGAAGGTTATGTTTTCCCACCTGGCAGAAGCAGGGTTGCTCAAGTAGAGGGATGGCTGCCCACAAAGTCAATAAACATGAACGGAGGCAAGCACACGCCATGCCTTACTGCACCCTGGTGGACCTGGGGAGATAATGCTAGAGAAAAACTTCGACCAGCTAGGTGACTCCTTGGCCTACTGAAGGCTCCAGCCCACTGACTGGATGGAGCTCCAGATTTAGATTGTGATGGGGGGGGGGGGATCCATGGTAAGTCCCAGATAAGGTGGGTGATGGGGCATAACTATTCTGACTGAAAAAATTATGAATTTCTTTATTTGTATGAAACCAAATTCTGTGTTATGCATCCTACTTTAAATATAAGGAGTACAATACTCATCCTGTAAATTCTTATCTGGAAACCCCCAACCCCATCCCCGATGCAGCACTTTACAAAGTAACACACTGCTTGTTGCTGTTGTCCATGATGCTGCCACTTTAAATCTAAATTTCCAGCATCCTGCTACCTGCACACACACACACACACACACACACACACAAACACACACACACACAGTTAGAAACAGAGGATGTGGAAAGAGTAAATACAAATTTGGAATGAAAAAGAAAAATGTAAACACCCTTGGAAAAACATGAGCTCCTATCCCAAGCTCTGTGGTGCGGTGACAGCATGTTGTGCAATCAGCTAGGGAGGGGAGATCAAAGGCTTTTGATAAATTATTAATGAGAAAAGTAAATAAAATGTCTGTTACTGGCTGAACAGAGGAACTGACATCTTGTTCTTGCCCTCTTTTCTTTTCCTTTAAAAAAAAAAAAAAAGGCACTCTGGTAGAGTGCACATCCACTTCCCCAACACCAAAAGAGGCATGGAGCTCCATCATATGAAGAAGCCACCAGAAGGCCATTTGGTCTAACTCTAGTCTGCTTATATTGCATAGTCCACAGCTTGACCTACTGTCCCTGCCCCCCCACTCCTCCCATCCTTCCTACCCATGATCCTTGCCTTCCCGCATGCATATCCTAGTCTCTCTTGAAGCTGCCTACTGTCTTCAATGAGAGAACCTCTTCCAGCGGCACATTCCAAGTGTCCACCACCCTCTCCATGAAGAAGTGATTCCTGACCTACCTCCTAAACCTCCCCCCCTCCAGCTTAAGACTGTGCCCCCTCAGCTGGCCCAGTGGTGTGCATGGCTGAGTCATCATGCCTTACCTCCTGCCACGCCAGCTACCTATGTGAGCGGGCCACCGGGGGTCGGCCAGGGTGGGAAAGGATCAAGTGTCCGGATGACAGCTATCCTCTCCTGGGGAGGGAGGGACGCAGGGACCAGCATCAGCCTGACACCTAGTGGTGGCTGGGTGCTGGCATGAAAGGTCCCTCCAGCAAGCAGGGGAGGTGGAACAGCTGGCCGGCGTGCTGTGGTGCACGTTCCACCTATGGTCAGAAGCAGCACTACTGGAAATCTGGATCCTTACTCGGTGGGGATATGGGGTCCCCGCCAACCTGCCACAGAGGGTACAACCGTGGGGGAAAGAAGGGAGTATAGCTTGCTGTGGTCAGGGGACGGGGCTGGAAGGTCAGCAATAAAGTGGGCTGACCAGTCAGGTAAGGAGGATAAAAGAAATTAACATAAAAAAAAAAAAAACTGTGCCCCCTCATGTTACTGTTGCCACTCAGCTTAAGGAGACTCCCCTTATCTATCTTATTTATCCATGTCAAGTATTTTAAGGTCCTAATCATGTCTTCTCTCTCTCCATCCATCCTACTACTCATGAATATTAGCAAGTAGGAGCAGAGAATTTGTTTTATATGGCTGTGTCAGCCTGGCTATGTATCTCACTTTTGTACCAATTAATTTTGTTCCCAGAAAGGGCACCATACTCCCTAACTGTGAGTGAACAACTGGAAGGCCCAACCCAGGTCCTGCTGATACAGCAATAAATCATCTGCGAATACGGCAGCTTTATGTATACTACCCCCATGCTGCACTCCTAGATGGCTGGTTGAGCTCCAACTGCTGCTGCAAGCGGTTCAAGCGACAGCACGTACAAGAGGGGTGATAAGGGGCATACCTGCTGGGTACCCCTTCTGACTTGACTGGGGGATGTCAGCTCCCCCATGCATCCAAGATATGGGCTTCAGGGCTTGGAGTAATGGGCTGATTCACTGGATCATCTGCTGTCCCATCCCATACTGTTTCAGAGTCTGAAACATGTACCCCCACTCCACCCAGTCATATCCTTTTCCGCATCCAGGGCAAGGACCACTGCTCCATGACTGCCTGTTTTTTTTACCATTTATTTAGAACATCCAATGTGCTCCTAATATTGTGCCTCCCCTGCCTCCAGAGTGGGCCAACTCAGGTAGTAAGGTGGCCAATGGTTACGTAAAGAGATTCACTGATTTTTTGGCCCTGCCAATGATTAAACAGTGACTTACTGCCACAGGAGTCTGCCGGTATAAATGTTCCCCACAGAAATGCAACCTTTATAAAGTTATTTGCCTCTTAAAATTGTAGAAACTGGGTCCCAAGGACTTCACGGTTTTTACTCTGCCACCCAGCTCGGCCCCCGCGCTCACTAGCGTGATGACCAGATGCCAGTGGGGGCGCACCCCATTATATTCAATGGGTGGCAGCTTTAAATCAATTTTATTAACATGATGGCCACTTGCTAATGAAACGTGGCCACTTTATTTTTTTTATTTTATTTTATTTTATTTAAACAGCAGTTTGGAAAACCTTTGAGCCATAGGCTCATTTACAAAGATACCTTGTCACAGTAAGACAAACGAAAATACACAGTATAACAGTACAACACATAAGTATAACAGTAACTTAAGACATAGATACAAACAAGCTGGTACAGGTAGGATTGATGCAAACAATACCAGAGTTATGTTGTCCTTAGCAGTATAATAAGCTTTGTCATAGTATTGAGTACGGCGTTTGACTAGTGGCAATTACAGCATCGGGTGTTAATAAGGTGGTTACGTAATGAAGTTTTGAAGCACGATATAGTTGGAGCTTCGGAGATGGAGGGGGGCAGTGTGTTGAACCAGGAGGGGTCCCTAAAGCTGAAGGCTCTTTGGCCGTGAGAGGTCCTAGCTCTAGGAATAACAAGAGAGGTTTTCCCAGAGGTCCGAGTATGAACTAGTGGGACAGAGCGGCGTATGGTGGTGGTCAATCCTGGTGGGATAGCCCAAGGAGAGTCTTTTGTGGGGTACAGGTCGGGATATTTGAGGCGGCTCGTCCAAGATCAAGTACCAGCGCTTTGGCGTACAGTGAGACAGTGTGTGTCAGCCTAGGTGCTCCAGTAATTAACCTGCAGGCCTTATTCAGAGTACTGCGAATTTTAGGGAGTGTGGTCTGATCAGCAGCACCATACACCGGCAGTCCATAGTCCACTAGGGACAGGATAGAGGAGGTGACATGAAGTCAAGAGCCTCCTGGGGAGGCAGTGTTTATACCGTGTAAGATGCCCAATCGGATATTAGTGGCAGTGGCTAGGGCAGCGATGTGTCCATGGAAGGAGAGGGAGGGTCAAAATGGATCCCTAGGTATTTATAGGAGCAAACTTGTTCGAGTGGGAAAGAGGACCCAGAGTGAATGAGGAGTTTGAAGTTGCAGGACTTGTTTTGGGGATGAGAGAAGAACATGGTTTTTGTTTTTTAAGATTCATCACCAATCTATGTTCATGAACCAGCCTCGGCTTCAGTGAAGGACTTCTGCAGCGAGTCCTGGAGGGCAATAGGGTTACGACTTGAGGCAAAGATGACTGCATCATCAGCATCCAATAGAATGTTCCCGAGCAAGAGCATGGAAGGGTGTTAAGGTAAAGGGAGAATAGTAGGGCCCAGAATGGAGCCCTGGGAACCCCAGAAAAGATGGGACAGATGTCTGAGTAGGTCCATTAATTTTTACATGCTGTGAGCAGTCAGATAGATAACTGGTGCACCAGGAGATAGGCCCAGCAGCAAAACCAGAGAAACTAAGGGCATCAAGAAGGAGGGGTGGGAGACAGTGTCAAGCTTGAGAGGTCAATGAAGACAGCACCAGCCAGAGAACCAGTGTCTAAGGAGGAGTGGAGAAAGTTGGAGAACTCTAGGAGGGCTGTGTTGGTACTGTGGCCCGCTCGGAAGCCATGCTGCTCAGGACAAAGGACATTGTAGGTGGAGAGGTAGTCAGAGATTTGAGAGGCCACCACTTTTTCCAAGGCCTTGGAGAGAGGAAAGAGAATGGAGATCGGTCGATAGTTTCCAGCCACAGTCCTATCACCACCTTTAAAGATAGGGGCGACAGTGGCGACTTTCCAGGCAGTTGGAACCTTCCTCAGGCAAAGAGAGTGGTTGATGAGGCATGTGATCGGGGTAAGGACTGTGTCTAAGACCAGCCGTAGGATACACGGATCCAGGGTGTCACTGCCTGTACTGTTACTCTTGAGGGCAGTGACAAGGTGCGGCCTAAGTTCTTGGGCAGAAACACGGCGGAGGAGAAAATAAGGGCGAGAAAGATTTACGGCAGGTGCTGGGGGAGGAGGGTCAAAAAAATGTGTAGGGAGGATAGGGCTAAGGTCAGTGAATGAGGTGTTGAGGTGGTTGGCTATGAGGGCTGGGTCTGAGGAGATCACACCATTAATGTTGATCTGGGTGGGTGGGGGTGTGCAGTCCCATTTAACTGTTTAATGTTATCCCAGAAGGTTCTGGGGTTCCCCCATGAGGCAGTGAGTGAGGACCGATAGTGCTCAGACTTGGCCTTTCTGATGGCCTGAGTGCACTTGTTTCGGGCGGCAGCATATAACCGCCTGTCACTGGGCCGGCCAGTCTCAATGGCACGGTGCCATAGGTTGTCCCTATGTTTGAGCTGGTGGATCAAAGCTGGGGTTACCCAGGGGGCATTCTGCCTTTTAGAACGGCGGGTCAACATTGGGGCAAAGATATCACAGGCATTATTAAAAGTTTGGGTAAAGAAGGAGAGAGCTGTGTCGATGTCAGGAGTTGCCTGTATAGGAGACCAGTCAATTTGGGACAGAAGTTCCTTAAGTTTTATCAGTCCACCAGCTTTTAGACGCCGCCGGCATGTGGACTGTGCTATGGGTTTGGGGACTGAGGATGACCAGTGGAATAGAATGGGGGTGATCACAGAGAGTCTGGGAGGACTTGTACATTGGGGATCCGATTAGGCGGTTGGTGAGTACCACATCAAGCAGGGTACTGGGCTCTCTTGGGGTTAGTCCTGGTAGGGTGGGTAACTAGTTGCGTTAGGTCTATTGCAGAAAAGGAGTCTCGGGTAGAGGAGGAGGGGCTGAGCCAGTTGACATTTAAGTCACCCACCAGAATTTGATCAGCGGAAGGAGGTAGAGAGGTAGGTATTCTGTAAGAGGCAATGGCCTGCATTTGGTCCCTGGAGGCACGTATGCAGTAGTCAGATAAAGGGTCCCTTTAAAGGGTCAGGGGTTAGTTTCAGCGTGGCGCCTGGGCCCTGGGTCAAGGATAGGCGGGCAGGGCTAGTGCGGGGAGAGATTCCTTGACATAAATAGCGCAGCCACCGCCCCGTCTCCCAACACGGTCGGACCGGAAAAGGGTGAAACCAGGAAGGGAGACTAGGGAGTCAGGAGAGGATTTCGACAGCCAAGTCTCAACCAGGGTGATGACATCAGGGTTAACTGATGTGACCAGGCATTGTAGTGAGTCAAACTTTTTTAGGAGGCTACAGATATTCATGGAGACCATGCATAGGCCTGTGGTGCGAGTTGGAGAGCTCCTGGGAACCGGGCCAGGGTTTGGATGAATGTTCCCCGACAGGAGTAGTAGCATGACTAACACCCTGGCTGGGAGATGGTGAGAGGTTTTCCTACGATTGACATGGGGGAGGCTAAGGGAGCAGGGGTGGGCAGGGAGGTACAGGAAGGAAAGCAAGAATAAGAAGACACCCAGATGTGCCTGAGGTGAAGAAAGCTAGGGGAGGGCAGGAGGACGGGACACACAGAGGTCCCAAGGGCAGGAGAGCAGGTTCAGGAGCAAGGGAGGGAGGGGTGCCAGGGCACAGTGCGGACTAGCAGATGGGTAAGTGGGTAAGTGCACTGCTAGTGGGGATAGGCACAGGCAGAGCATGAGGCAGGGCCAATACATTGTGGTGAGCAAGATCCCAGGGAAGTAGTGCTGTACAGGTAGAAGTAGGAAGCAGTGAGGGAGCATAGGTCCCTCTAGTGGCCAGCAGGTATAACCTGCAAATGGGAAAGTGGGGAGATAGGTTCTGGGCAACAGGACGTGATGTCAACAGATGTGATGTCACGGGGTGGATCCTTAAATTGACAGCCGCCCCTGGGTGGGAGGGTGGTTGGGCGGGTGGGGCAGGCGGTGGCGAGCGCTGGGAGGGCTACACCCTCTGCAGGCGTCAGACGAGAGAAGAGGCTCTCTTTACCTTGAAAGTTATCAGGCTGGAGATTCGGCTTCCTCAGCTACTCAGCTCACTTGCTAATCAAACGTGGGCACCGGTCGACTACCAAGGCCTTGCTTCAATTTTGAAAATCGGAAAAAGAATACAAGATGAGTACATACTACAGTTGTTTGGGCCCATACACTGTAAAAGTTAATGGCTGGAATTGGGTTTATAACCACAGTGAAATCACTTCTCGATATTGCCATGACAACAGAAAACCTCTCGAGCTTCACTCTCAAGGTTTATAATATTGTCCTGGCAACCTCTTGAAGTGATCACAGCATGGTTATAAACAGAATTTCAGCCATTATCCTCTGTATTCTTGAATGATCTGTGGAATGTCTTGTTTATACCATGGGTTCTGTCTTGCCATTGTTTTTTTTTTTTTAAATTCAACTTTATTGAAATTCAAAGGTACATCCAAATGCTGGCCCGGTGGCATGGAGGGTTGAGGCACTGGATGCTACATCTCATGCCAAGTCGACGACCCGGGTTCGGGAACGAGCCCTGGACATTGGAGGTCAGCAGGGGAGGACTAGGATCGAGTGTCCGTAGACTGCTCTCCTAGTCCTGGGGTGGGCTGGGGAACTTCACCGTGCTGTAGCAGCCCCTGGGGACGCCCAGGGACATTACTAGCATCAGTGATTACAGAGTGGGAGCATGGCGGATGTCGGCACCTTGTGCCTGGACGTCAGTGCATGTCCGCACTCCAGGGGCCATACAAAACAGGAGGAAAATAGGGCTGGGCACGACCGTGCAGCTTGATGGCAGTGCTCCGAGCCGCCTGGAGTACTTTGGTGGAGTCCTGTTGGGGACGGTCCGAGACTGTCCTGGCTAGTACAGGCAGAGGGGAGCCCTCCAGCAGGATGGCACGATGGCCGTCCCTGATCCCCCTGGGTGCAGTTTGAGCTAAACAGCTCTCCAGGTGGGTGGAGCCGGTGGCTTAATGCCTCATGCTGTAGTGCCGCAGTGGGGAGATAAATACAGTAGTGATATTAAAAAAAAAAGAAAGTACGTCTAATACATTTGTCTGAGTAGACCAACTTGACAGTGTGGCAACCAGTTTAAGTACAATCGTGACAGTGTGTAACACTGACTCATAATTAATATGGCAGAACCTCTACTAAGCTAACCTTCATTATTCTATTAGTTACAACGTATATTTACCCATCCAACTGAATTTATAGGTGATTATAGGGCATAGACCTCTATTAGGAGAGACGGTGGGGACAGATCATTGACCGCTAGGCTGGCCGAGGGCCATGTCCAGTCAGGGAGAGTCATTAAGGGAGCCCCCCTCCAGATAATCCATCAGGACCACAGTCGAGTGAAAATGGGGAGTCTGAGATTGACTTTGTAGGTCAACTCCTCCATCGACTGTATATCCTGAACAATAGTTATCCATTGCTGGATAAGTGGGGGCTCTTCTGCTAACCACTTATGAGTGATATCCTTATGTGCAGCTACAAGTAAAATGTTCCAGAGATGTATTTGATCTTGTCCATGGACCTCCTGGGAGGAGTAGACCCAGAAGCATGTGTGAGATGTTCAACGGGGAAGTGACAGCAAACAAATCACGTATCGCCCGTCGTCTTGCCATTGTGACAAGGCTGTAGAGGAAATAACATAAGCTTCAGTGAAAATAACATGTTTATCTCCACAAGTAACATTTAAGACCTCCAAAACTAACTTGTGGCTTTGTCACTCTTGAAATATGGGTCCTTCCACTCATTAGTGGGGATAAATGTGTTATTCCACTGCAATCCGTTATGTATTCCCTGTTTACACAGTATATACTGGTTTTCACATTCAGTTCATTACACTATGTACAAGAATCAACAACAATAACAGAAGCCTAGCTGTGACCCATAAAATAACATTTTTAACTATCCCAGTGCAATTATACATCAAGAAAGACACTGGAATACACCTCCGCCTCTCATCTCTCTCTCTCTCTCTCAGGCTCTCAGAACAGTGTCATGTTAGCCCGCTTTATACGATGGGCTGTGCACCACAGAGCAACTGCAACGTTACCTTTCTTGTCATCTACAGAGAATCCACACCAAATCTGAGGGGAGTGTTTGCTTACCTGACATACCCGGCTTTCCTGGGTTCGCTGCTGCATTGCACTTTTCAGTTTTGTGCTGCCGTGTAGTCCCAGCACAGCATTCACACAGATCTTAGCGAGTCCCTCTTGGATCCTGTGTTACTTACCCATACTGCACTTCCCCATACTCAGTCCGAAGGCTCATGTGTGGCATACCCTACACGAGTTCAAATAAATATATCTTCACATACTAGAAAGAAAGCTGAACTTGAGAAACTAGTTACTTTTCAGAAACGGGCTAAAAAGCACTTTAAAAGTGCTCGGAAAATGGAGCCATGATACTGGGCAAAATGCATATTCATTTTACCTTTTAACCCCATTTCTGAAAAGTAACTAGTTTCTCGAGTTCAGCTTTCTTTCTAGCTTGTGAAGATATATTTAGATGAACTCAGGTGGAATATGTAAAGTGATCTGGGAAGTCTCGGCTGGAAATGTGGATGAAATGACGGAACAACCTAGGACACCGATGTAAGGGCTGAGGTGCACAAGCAAACGTTGAGGTGCAGACAGAGCAGGAGCGAGTGCAGCAAAATCACTGCGATATAAGTAGGGCACCATGTAAAAGCACCTATAGAGTCACGAAGTATTCCAACCCCCCCACCAAGCCCTACACCACATGTGGATTACATATTAATTCTAGAACTGCACTGCCTGCATTCTTTTCTGGCTGTTTCATGAAGGGTAGCCATTCTGCACTGTGTTTGTCCTTTCTTACTCTTAATAAGAGAGTAATAAATTCCACTGATATAATACCCTTGCAGAAAGATCTCCAGTCCCTCTTGGTGGTATGTGTGTGGCTGACAACCATCTTATCATCATGACTGCCTTTAATGCAGCAGCAATAAAAATGTCATACACATAGCTGTGGTGTCTGGTTTTGACTTCCCTAGGAGGAAATCTTAATAGAAGTTTTGACCACTGTAGCTGGTTGTGTATTCCAGATATATCTCTTATTTCTCTAATTATAAAGCAGGCTTCTTTCAGACCTGACATGGCTTTATATATATATATATATATATATATATACACACATACACACACACACACACACACACACACACACACATATATATATATATATATTTTTTTTAAAACAGATATTTATAGCCCAGACAGTTTCTTCATCACCCTCCTTGAGGACTAGCAACCACACAGCTCTGTCTGCAACTATACCACTGCTTCTGCAGTCCTGTTCCCCCACACTCCCACCCCTCATGTGGCTCTGGGGGAGTACCTTGCAGCCCTATCTAGCATTATAATGCTGCTTCTGCTGTCTAGTTCCCACCCCCATCCCTCACCTGGTGGCTCTGGGGGAGTACCTTGCAGCCCTATCTAGCATTATAATGCTGCTTCTGCTGTCTAGTTCCCACCCCCATCCCTCACCTGGTGGCTCTGGGGAGTACCTTGCAGCCCTATCTAGCATTATAATGCTGCTTCTGCTGTCTAGTTCCCACCCCCATCCCTCACCTGGTGGCTCTGGGGAGTACCTTGCAGCCCTATCTAGCATTATAATGCTGCTTCTGCTGTCTAGTTCCCACCCCCATCCCTCACCTGGTGGCCCTGGGGAGTACCTTGCAGCCCTATCTAGCATTATAATGCTGCTTCTGCTGTCTAGTTCCCACCCCCATCCCTCACCTGGTGGCTCTGGAGGAGTACCTTGCAGCCCTATCTAGCATTATAATGCTGCTTCTGCTGTCTAGTTTCCACCCCCATCCCTCACCTGGTGGCTCTGGGGGAGAGGCCCCCACCGAGAGCTCGAGGATCTTGTGGCTATGGGCTTCAAGGCATTGAGCCCGAATGTACCAGCCTCATCATTCAGACTAGGGGCCAGGGTTTTTACTCTGTTTTTTCCCTTCCATACCTCAACCAACCAACCACTAGCCTCTTACAGTTGAGCAGTACTTGGCCCATTTGCACGATACTATAAAACAAAATAACAGAAACTATAAGCAGGATTTGTGGGCCAGTTAGGAAAACTGCTAACAAAAAAATATTGTGAGCACTGCGATTAAACAGGTAGAACAGTAGCCAAAGGAAGTAGTCCAGTGTGGATTGAAATGAATGAATTATGGACCAAAATGAATGAATAAAATGACTGAAATATATTTATTTATCTAAGTTTTTGATAACTGGGTACATGCACTGATCCAGAGGACCATTTCCAGGCACAACCCGGGCTGGACACTGATCTGAAGACAAATATTTTTTTAAGAAATGCCTAAGAGGCCATCTACAGGCTACATCAATTTAAATTGCTTGGAAATTGCTCAACGAGTGGATAGATGCTTCTATGGTACATATGCAAGTATCACTTTTGTTATGTTTTATTATTTGATTTGATTTTAGGTGATTGTGTGTTGTAATTTTGTGATGTGTTGCTACTGTAATCCCCTTTTCCCCCAGGTGTAGCTGAAAAATAGGTCACTTGATCCTGTTCACCTTCCTGCTAAAATAAAATAAAAATAAAAAATAAACCCACGTCACAAGATGCCCTGGAAGTTGTGGCAAGCTGTACAAATTTTAACGCTAATTAAAAATGTAACTGAAATTTAGCAGTAGAGCCTTCTTCTCCACCCTACAGTCAGTATGTAACTGCTACAAAGGCAGACTCATCCAACTCGTACACTATTCCCATTTATCAAGGGATTAGGGCATCCATGCTACAACCCGTACACAAAGCCTGTGACTTTGGGCCAGAGAAATCTATTACTCTAGGGAGAACATTGGGGGTGGACCTGCACCCTTTCAAAGGACCAGTTTCCCACCCCCTCCCCGTGTACGAGTCACTGGGAAGACTTAGCATGCTGGTCCCATGCTGGAGCACGTAACTGAGTTCTGGTGCAGAGTCACCGTCTGTCTCGCTAATCATGATGCTGTACCTTTACATTCTCCTCCCTCTCCATTAACAGGGGTCACGCTCCTGTGCCGACTTGGCTCACCCTCCCACCCTGGGGAAAGGAACTTTTTTGGGGTATTGCCAACCTACTGCTGACCCACAGCTACAGTAAAGCTTGAAACATGAGTCTAGGGCCCACTTATGGTCGACGCTGTGTCAGTACTTCAGAATGTCTTACAGTCACCTGAGAGACCAGGCCTCAATGCGAGCTCCCAGAATTGCATGCTGGGGTAGGATGAGGGCTGAGCCTGTTGCAAAGGTAAAGCGCTCAACATCAAAGGAGGAAGAGCATGGGCCCTCTGACATTCATGCATGCTCCTGTCAAAGAACGACACTGGCTATGGTCAGATGGCAGTCGCCTGCATGCCTACCTAACTACAGGGGAGTGCAACCATGGCAGCACCCCTTGTGGAGGCAGGGGACAGGCAAAAATGGGAAAATGGAGGGGAAACAAACCAAAATAAAAATAACCGCTAATGTAACAAATGACAGAAACAGCTAGGTATAGGGCAAGAACTACTTAAAAGTTGCCTTGTTGCCTCAGTAATCGTGATCGGACATATGACCCATTTTGAGTCTCCTGACGGTTCTACCAATAATATGACAGCCTGGTGGTGGTCAAGCAGTTGGACACTACACACCTTGTCTACAGATCACACCTCTAGTACAAGTAAGATGCCCGGTTATCGTTGGTCTCTTTTATTCGAACGTCCTTGGCATGGTTTTAACAGCAGAGTATTGATTCTGTCATTCATTTCAAAGACATGAATACAGAACACTACAGTATATGGAATAAAAGGACTAGTACATGCTGAGGGTAAGCTACGATTTTGCCAGACACAAGAAGTGGCAGACGAGTTTTGATTGAATTCAGTATGATGTTAGCGATGGCATTTGTTTTTTCTTAGTGATTCATCAAAAAATGACATCTTTCAGAATTTTTGACGGGCATTTGTCAAGCATGCTCCATGGTACTTGGCATGCAGGTACAACTGGAAGGCCAGCTTTTCCTCCTTGTTATAACTCTGAGCCCCAACCTAAGACACTCTCCTGCCATTCACTGGATGGTAGCGGCTAGCATAGTGGCAGACAGTCAGTTATTATGCCACTGACACTCCACTGTAGTGCCCTCTCTGGCTGAGTTGCTCACTGCAGAGGGACAGCTTGCTGCCCTACAGAAAATGTCTCATAGAATTGCGGGTACAATCAGCAAATATGAGCTAATCTGAGGGGTATATCCGTCCTCCCCCACTGCCAGGGCGACCAGGAGTAGACTGTTTAAGGTACCTTCAGCTTACTTCTTATCTGGGATGGGGGCTTGGCCTAAGGATGTATTTCCTATTATTGCTAAGGGCTTTCCAATTAAGAGGTGTCCTTGGGACTCAGTTCACTGGGGAGGTGATGCACACGTACCAAACAGCAGAAATAAATGCTCAAGCAGCTAACTGCTGTACTGCATCCTTTCTCTATCTGGCTTAAATCGGACTCGTAGGTTCTTGGGTGAACCCTTACTATAGTATGTCAAACCTCTGTATAACTATATTTCCTATTTAACTTTTTAACCGATTAATGCTATAAAAAAAATGGCACCCTCCTGCCCCCTCCCAAAACAGCTGAAAGCTTCACCTCTGCAATATGCTTAGCACCCAGCTGGCTGCAGTGTGGGATTCTGGGAATCAAAACACAAACTCCGGTCTCCCAAGTGACTGCTGCTGAGCAAGGGACCAGTCCAAGAAATTCATATTTACATACATGCAGTATTTCTTGTGTACCCTAAAATAGTCAGGAAGTGAGTTGGCACCTGAGGTGGTGCATAGTCTGGGGTGCTACTGCGGGCTGGCCAGCCACACACAACAAACACAGAAACAATGATGCAACTGCACACCTCATAAGAACTAGAGCCCAAGGTGTTGGGTAAACTGCAGATTTATTGTGCTCAGAAATGCAGTACCAAAAATTGACAAAGCTCTACTGAGCAAACATAGAAACATAGAATTTGGCGGCAGATAAGGACCGCTTGACCCACCTAGTCTGCCCATGTTCCTACCTAACAGATAAGCTGCAGATCCTAGTTAACCAACAGCTTACTTCCTCCTATCCCCCGCTAGGACTGCCTTATGTCTGTCCCATGCATTCTTGAATTCCCCCACTATTCTTGACTCCACGACCTCCTCAGGGAGGCTGTTCCATGCATCCACAACCGTCTCTGTCAAAAAATACTTCCTCACATTACCTCTGAGCTACCCTCTTGGACTTTGTTGATTCCCTTGAGGTACTTGAAAGTTTCTATCATGTTCCCTCTCTCCCTTCTTTCCTCAAGGGTATACATATTAAGCTCCTTTAGTCTTTCTTCGTATGTCTTCTAGTGCAGACCCTGCACCATTTTGGTTGCCCTCCTCTGGACGGTCTCCACTCTGGCTATGTCTTTGTGGAGATTAGGTCTCCAGAACTGCACACAGTACTCCAGATGGGGTCTCACCAACTGTCTGTACAGAGGGATAACAACTTCCTGTTTTCTACTACTGATGCCTCTCCCTATGCATCCCAGTATCCCCCAGCCTTCCTTACTGCCTTCTCACATTGCCTGCCCACCTTTAGGTCATCTGATATAATTACCCCCAGTCCCTTTCCATTTTTACTGCTGTCAGTATCTAACCCCCCACTGTGTACTCGTCCCCTGGGTTTTTGTTTCCCAGGTGCATTACCTTGCACTTCTTTGCATTGAATCTGAGCTGCCATACATTTGACCATTCCTCCAACCTTGACAAGTCCCTTCTCATCCTTTCCACTCCATCTTGTGTATCAACCCTGTTGCAGATCTTTGTGTCGTCTGCAAGAGGCATACTTTTCCTTCCAGTTCCTCTGCAATGTCACTTATAAAGACATTAAAAAGGACCGGTCCCAGTACTGAACCCTGCAGTACCCCGCTAGTAACCCTCCTTTCTTCACTGTGGACTCTGTTTACTACTACCCTTTGCATCCTGTTGTCTAGCCAATTTTTTATCCAGGCTACCACCTTGGGACCCACTCCAAGGCTGACTAACATGTGTATTG
The DNA here is from genome assembly GCA_016271365.2 of Neoceratodus forsteri. Classification (NCBI taxonomy): domain Eukaryota; kingdom Metazoa; phylum Chordata; order Ceratodontiformes; family Ceratodontidae; genus Neoceratodus; species Neoceratodus forsteri. The sequence continues at coordinate 1,041,033,018 of CM057452.1, forward strand.
ATCTTTTGTGTGGAACTGTATCAAATGCCTTGTTACAATCTAGGTAGGCCATGTCCACAGCCCCTCCCTGGTCTACTACTTTGGTCATCCAGTCAAAGGAATCTATTAAATTCGTCTGACACAACCTTCCCATCATGAATCCATGCTGCCTTGGGTCCTGTGCCCCACTGGCCTCTAGGTATTCAACAATTCTTTCCTTCAGAAGAGATTCCATCATTTTCCCTACCACCGAGGTCAAACTAACTAGTCTGTAGTTTCCTGCCTCTGTCCTGCTCCCACTTTTGTGAAGAGGAGTCACATTTGCCCTCCTCCAGTCCTCAGGTACCACCCCATCTTCCCATGATTTGTTAAAGAGAGTAGTCAGCGGTGTCACTAGTTCTACCCTTAGTTATTTTAGAATTCTTGGGTGAATCCCATCAGGCCCCACTGCTCTGTCCACCTTCAATTTTATTAGTTCTTTCAGAATCCTTTCTTCTGTAAATGGACTGGTATCGACCCCTGTCTTCAGAGTGTTTCTCTTGTTTGGTTTAGGTACCTACCCCTCCTCTTCCTTTGTAAAGACTGAGCATAAATATTCGTTCAGTATCCCTGCTTTTTCACTGTCACCCTCTGCCCACATTCCTTCCCCTTTATTAAGCCTCAGTATCCCTCCCTTTGGTCTTTCTTCACTCCCTAATGTACCTATAAAAAGGTCTTATCCCCCTTCTTAACAGAGTTGGCTATACTTTCCTTGGTTTGGGCCTTTGCTATTCTGACTGCCTTCCCTGCCTCTTTCTGCTTTAACTGATAAAGTTCTCTGTCCTGCTCCTTCTGTGTTTCCTCATATTTCCTGAATGCTATCCTTTTCTCCTTAACCTTCCCTGCCACCTCTTTTGAGAACCATAGTGTTTTTTTCCTTCGTTGTGTTTTGTTGATTTGCTTTACACAAAGGCTTGCTGCCTCTGTGATGGCTGTTTTGATTACTCCCCATTGTTCCTCCACCCCTCCTTCTTGCTGTTTGCTAGTGCTTTTCTGAGGCATTCTCTCATTTTCATAAAGTCCAATACTCTTGCTTTTGTATGGCTTGATTGTATGGCTGTGTTTATCGTGAACCACACGGTTTGGTGGTCGTTTGTTCCCAGATGGCTACCCACTTCTGAGATTCTTTCTCTGTCCCCATTTGAGAGTACCAGGTCTAAGATTACTCCCTCATGAGTGGGTTCCAATACTGGCTGTTTGAGGCATGCCCCTTGTAGGGCATCAAGAATGACCCTGTTTTCTGCCATTCTAAGGATGCCTTCCATAATTTCCTTGTCCATTCCCTTCCCGAGATGGGAGTCTGTATTCAACCCCCATGCGGATTGTGGTGCTATTTCCTGTCTTCAGGGTGACCCAGAGTGCCTCATCTGCTCCCTGTTTACTCTTTAGTTCTGTTGCTTTGATCCCTTCCCTTACATAGAGAGCTACTCCTCCTTCTCTTTTACCCTCTCTGTCCCTCCTGTAGATTGTGTATCCTGGTATGCTGACATTCCAGTCATGGTTCTCTGTGTACCATGTTTTTCTGTGACAGCCATAATATCCAGGCAACCCTCTTCCATCAAGGCCACTAGTTCAGGGAGCTTGTTACACTGACTATGGGCATTGGTACTCATCACCCTCCACTTTTTGATGGCCTTATCCCTTTTAGCCCCATCCCCGTCATACTGCCTTTGCTTTTTTTTTTTACATTTACCTCTGTCCTGCTCCCCAATGACTTCTCTACCTTGGTGTTTACCTCACTAATTACCGTGTTTTATGGGGAGAGGCTGGGATTTCCCTGCTCTTTTTCAGTGCCTACCCCCTTGGCTAATTTAAATGCTTGCCAATGAAGCATTTAAACCTCTCACCTAGGATCCTGAGCTCCACACCAGTTTTTCAACCATTCATTGAATTCCCTGGTAAGGAGTACCCTAGCATCACCCTTGCCATAGACAGGCAGCACCCCAGAGAAGGTTACCGTATGTGCCACTTGTCTAAAGCCCCTCCCCAACTTTACAAACTCCTCTTGCATTGCTCCGATCCCATTCCTATCCAGGTCATTTGTCCCTAGGTGGACAATCACATCCAGCTCCCTCTCTCATGCAGCTGCTCCCACGATCCTGAGGATTCGCTTCCTGTCCCTTCAAGCCGTGGCACCAGGCAGGCACCTCACCTCTCTCTCTTTCCTTCCTCCCAGACTTCTACCCCCCTAATGACTGAGTCCCCCACCAGGAGTTGTTTCCTTCCCCTGTGGGATCCCATGCCACCCTCCTGTGGGTCTCTTTTGTGAAGGTTCCCAGCATTCTCCTTGGTCTCCACTGCAGATGCCTCCATACAGGAACCACTATCCACCAGAAGAGTATGAATTGTGGAGAGGTACAGCTGGAGTGATGCAACTCTGTTCCACCACCCTCTCCCTCCCTAAGCCCACCCTGATCCAGCCTCTCCTCTTTCTTGGCAACGTCTGAGGTAGTGGCATTGGCCCTGGTGGTCCCTGGGTGGGGGAGGAGGTTTCACGAATCCTATTCAGGTCAGCCTAGAGACAGGCAATCTTCTCCCTCAGACCAGAGAGGCACCTGCAAATAGGGCAGCATCGCAGCCTCCAGAATGTCTCCCGGAACACTGCTGCCCCACAGCCATTGCACTGCACTGCACCGCTCCTATCATGTCTTCTTTTGTGTCCCCTCTCCTGTTTCTCTGTATGCTTACTCTCTCCTCTTCTTACAACTCTCACTCTTCCTGTTCTGGGACAGCAACTTCCTATATTCTTCAGTAGCCTCCTTCTTTCTTGCTCAGTGTCAGACCACCAGCAGCTGGGGGGGGGGACGAGCTGCTTTTTTCCTTTAGGGTTGACAAAACTAATGTTTCTCTATAATCCTTCCCTTCCTACTGCCAAACAGGAAGTTCCTGTTGTCAGTCAAATCCAGTGACTATAAAAATAGAACTGGATGGAGGGCGATTATTAAGAAAAAAAGCTAGCAACAGACAGTTGTAATTGGAGTGACCTGCTTTTTATATTGTCTAAGCCACACCCCCAATTAAGCTCTCTCTCCGCCTACTGATTTAGCAAAGTAAGTTGATACAGTACCCTTCCCAGCACAGAACACAACACTGATTTTCTTTTTTTTTTTTAACCCTAAATAAGACCCCTTCTACTTCTAATAAAGTACTGCGGTACCTGGTATCTAGCCCGTTATATCCCAATTTGGTCCACCATGGTGTTTCTGATAATGCATTTCTGAGCACAGTAAATCTACAATTTACCCAACACCTGTGGCTGTAGTTCTCTGAAGGTGTGCTGCTGCAAACTTGCTTCAGTGTTTCTTTTGTACCCTTCTGCACCCCCTTCCCCATTTCTCTTTCCTTCGAGTCACCCAAGCTCTGTCCACTGGACTCACTCTGCTGGCCTCCACAGTCCACCACCAGTCACCGCAAGGTCTCCATCAAAAGTCCAGAACATCTCATCATCGAGTTAGGGGGAGAAGGCTCCCTGGCTGCCACCAGAGGAGGAAGCACCTAGTGACTCCCAGAGTGTGTGTGTGTGTGTATGTTGTGTGTGTGTGTGTGTGTGTGTGTGTGTGTGTGTGTGTGTATGTATGTATAGCGTCAGGTATTTTGTGGCATGTCATAGCAAAGCAGTCTTCATCCGATATACTAGGCAGGGCAGTTTCCATTTTCTCTCTTAAACACGCCTCTGTCTTTTGACTCCTCCAGCGCAACTCCTTGTGGGTAGGGCCTAGGAGATCATAATGTCCCTACCTGGCAAATTGCCACAGGAGATGGAGATTGGGGGCTGGGGCAGAAAAGCGAGCAATCACTAGGTGGCTGGCTACCGGGCAGACATGACAGACCATTAGGCCTATTCTGCTGGCTTTTAGTATGTTAGTATGTATGTTAGATATTGTTGCCGGAAGCTGAGCATTCCACACACACCCACACACTCCAGAATCCAAGCACACTGGCTCGGACGTACGCCCAGTTACTGCCATGGTGCTGGGCAAGAAATATTTTTTGAAGAATTATTTTCTCCAACAGGTTTGGGCCAGAATGTTATGAGACATGCAGGCTCTTTCTCCAAAAACTGGTTCAAGCAAATCGCAAAGTCTTGAATTTTGTGAAACAGAATCTGGGCCACTTCAGGGAACTTAATGGCACCACAGTAAGAGTTTAACAGCTTGTTGTAGATTTGTTTTTTTAAGACAAACACGTGCTTGAGAGAAACACAGCAGTTTAAAACAAAAGCACATTTATTTCTTACAGTTCAGTGATTATACACTGTATTTACAATATTGACCATTTTCATATTCACAATCACTATATTTTGTTAAGTCTGGTCTGAACCACCTAGTTCTTGCCTCTCAGAAGTTTGTAAGAAAGCTACTTTTAAGAGAACACCACCCAGAAAGTGTGAGGGCCAGTAATACGTTGGTAGTTCGGTCATTTTTGACCCTCTCTGCGGCAGTACAAAGTGCTGGACAGCTCCCAGTAGCTCACTCACTCAATCCAGCTTTACTTGAATCAGCATCAGAGCTGTCCAGGCGCTACTGTGAGCAAGGAACTGGCTCCTAAAACAAATCAAAACACAGCAACTAGAAACTGGATCATAAAAAACAAACACAGGAATGTGTGAAACAACCCAGAAAATGCTGCTGCAACCCCCAGGTGACTTGCACTGTCATGTATGTGTTACAGTAGCAATGCCTTATCTATTCTGCAGGGATAGCGTTACATGGGGGGAGAACAGGCACTGAACACAATAGGATTTGTTTTTATATAGAGCTGTTCATATAGTGCCACACTGCATCTCAGAGTACTTTATACAAGAAGCTGCTAAATACTCTAGTGCAAACACAGAAGCCATTTCACAGTATCTGAAAGGAGCAACTCCGTCAGACGGAATGCAGCTCTTCAGGATCCATAAGGATGAATGGACAAGGGGGACTCGCAAGGAAAGGATTCATGGGAAATGTCAGGAAGGACTACTTGCCAGTAATGGACATATTTATTTATTTAGCTTTTGTTGACCGGGTAGGTACACTAGACAAGTTATATGCCTATTTTCAGGAATGACCCGGGAGAGTACAACAAGGAATTTACAGATACATCAGAGTACATAACAGCAAGTAGAGCTGAGTACACTGAGTCACGAGAAACAGTCTAACATAGAATAGTCTACTGTGGCAGTATTAGTTAATATACGTACGTACAACAATAAATAGTTTAGATCATTCAATGGCACAGACGTTATGACATGGTGTGCATAAGAACATTAGAAATGAACATGAGAACATTAGCACATCCACAGAAACAGTTATGTTCCGAAGTATGTAGCCAAGTGCGAGTCCAACATAGGGACCATTGTTGGAACAGGCTTCCACAGCAAGGGGTATCAACTGATACTGTTGTAACAGCCTTCAAGCTCACAAGTACCTTGAAAAGCAAGAGCTGGTCAAAGCCAACAATGTATCCACTTGCTTGTGTGGTTTTATTTATATGTTTGTAGAAAAGGCAGAGAGTAAGCCGAGGAGAAGAAAACATTTTGGTTGAAGAATAATGGAAGTGGGGAATCTGTGTATACATTCCATATACAGGTAGGTGCATGGGTGACCGTGCATGAGTTTGGATGGTCTGTGGGTACAACTGCATGTGTGAGAGTGGTCTGAGGGTGACAGTGCGTGTGTGTGTGGTTGTTTGTAACCATGCATGTGTATGGAGAACTGTGGGTGACCATGAATGTGTGGAGGGGGGCCTGATGGTCACAGTGTACGTGTCTTGGCAGTTTAGGAGTGAGAATACATGTGTTTGGGGAGTTGAGGCGATAGTGCAAGTGTTTTTTGGGGGGTGAGTACAAGTCTGGGAGGGTTGGGGTGACAGCAAATGTGTGTGTGGGAGGAGTGAGAGTAACAATGAAGGCGCATGTCGGGTGAAGAGGACACTGCATGTTATGTTGGGGGTGGTAGAGCAGCAAAGCATGCTTGGGCCCTGTAACTCCTGGTTTTACCTACAGTATGCATCCAGTTATTCTGCAGCAAGCCAAGAGAGGTGACCTACATGATGCATTTCTCCACAGATGCGCTATAAGCATGAAACGGCATGTGGTGGGGAAGGGAGGGACTCATTACTGAATATGCCAACAAACAAGGGTATGTTCAAAAACACCATCAGGATGAAAGCAGGGATGAATGGGATTCCTAGGTACTGAACTGCTGACTATCCTCTCCATCAGATCCACACAGACTGGGGAGCGGACCAACGCAAGAAGTCTGCTGTGGGGACAATCCATAGAGTAAGAGGAGGTGAGCCAAAAAGACGGATATAATTTTGTTACAGGAGGTGGAGTAGAGAGTTATTTTGGGTTCCTGTCCAATTTAATCCTTACGTACAATAAAAAATATTTTTTCTCCCAGACTTACAGCACTAAAGCACAGGGCACTTGAGGTGTTGGGTGTCTTTGTGAGGGCCAGCTGAGATTCACCAATTTTTACAGAGATTTTCCCAGGATCATCCAGCCAAGATGCCATATCTTGTTTTCAGCTGGGTCCTGCTTTTACTGATTTTTTTATTACATACAATTATACAGTGGATTCAGTGACCATAACCAAACTGAAATACATACAACTATACAATGGATTCAGTGACCATAACCAAACTGAAATACATACAATTATACAGTGGATTCAGTGACCATAACCAAACTGAAATACATACAATTATACAGTGGGTTCAGTGACCATAACCAAACTGAGATACATACAATTATACAATGGATTCAGTGACCATAACCAAACTGAAATACAAACAAGTATACAATGGATTCAGTGAAATACATACAATTATACAATGGATTCAGTGACCATAACCAAACTGAGATGCATACAATTATACAATGGATTCAGTGACCATAACCAAACTGAAATACATACAACTATACAATGGATTCAGTGAAATACATACAATTATACAATGGATTCAGTGACCATAACCAAACTGAGATACATACAATTATACAATGGATTCAGTGACCATAACCAAACTGAAATACATACAACTATACAATGGATTCAGTGACATACATACAATTATACAATGGATTCAGTGACCATAACCAAACTGAAATACATACAACTATACAATGGATTCAGTGACCATAACCAAACTGAAATACATACAATTATACAATGGATTCAGTGACCATAACCAAACTGAAATACATACAACTATACAATGGATTCAGTGACCATAACCAAACTGAAATACATACAATTATACAATGGATTCAGTGACCATAACCAAACAGAAATACATACAATTATACAGTGGATTCAGTGACCATAACCAAACTGAAATACATACAACTATACAGTGGATTCAGTGAAATACATAAAATTATGCAATGGATTCAGTGACCATAACCAAACTGAAATACATACAATTATACAGTGGATTCAGTGACCATAACCAAACTGAAATACATACAAGTATACAATGGATTCAGTGAAATACATACAATTATACAATGGGTTCAGTGACCATAACCAAACTGAGACACATACAATTATACAATAGGTTCAGTGACCGTAACCAAACTGAAATACATACAGCTATACAATGGATTCAGTGACCATAACCAAACTGAAATACATACAGCTATACAATGGATTCAGTGAAATACATACAATTATATAACGGATTCAGTGAAATACATACAATTATACAATGGATTCAGTGACCATAATCAAACTGAAATATATACAACTATACAACTATACAATGGATTCAGTGATCATAACCAAACTGAAATACATACAATTATACAATGGATTCAGTGACCATAACCAAACTGAAATACATACAAGTATACAATGGATTTAGTGAAATACATACAATTATACAATGGGTTCAGTGACCAAACCAAACTGAGACACATACAATTATACAATGGGTTCAGTGACCATAACCAAACTGAAATACATACAACTATACAATGGATTCAGTGACCATAACCAAACCAAAATATATACAACTATACAATGGATTCAGTGACCATAACCAAACCGAAATACATACAATTATACAATGGATTCAGTGACCATAACCAAACTGAAATACATACAATTATACAATGGATTCAGTGACCATAGCCAAACTGATCAGCACAGTAATATGCCAATTGTATCCTACATTTACCAAGGGCAACTCAGGCCAGCTGAGATGCCATACCTCCTTTCAGTGGGTTCCACAGTTCACCCCCCCCCCACTTCTTTTTTTTTTAAGCACTATATTTTCTCAGGATAGCTCAGCCCTAGATGCAATATCTATTTTTTCAGTGGGATTTTTTTTTTTTTTTTTTAGAGCACCTTTCCTAATCCTTTTGACTTTCCTACATAAATTACCTCTTCTTGCATTGATTCTGGAATTGTATTTGATTACTGTCCACTGCGGTTAGTTTTTGCATTCTGAGCTGCTAAAAACTGCAGTGCAGGTGTACCAGAGCTTCTATAGCAAGCCTGGTGTTGCTGTGGGCCCAGGGTTGTACTGCTGAGCTGACATCACTAAAGGGCAGAGCCAATTTCACAAAAAAATTAAAAACGATATACTGACAAGGCATTTGGATTTTGGCATAACGCATTGCTAACAGGGTGTCTTGGGGAAGGGAGAACACAGTATGTACACTGAGTACTGGTAGTTATCCCTTGCAACACTGTTGCAACTGCATGGCACTGCACAGTGTGAGTCACTCCTCCACCCTAGAGTGATGTCATCAGGAGCAAGCAGCCCAGCAGATGAACAGCAAAGGCAAGTGCAGCAGGGCTCAAAAACAAATCCAAATTATGGAAGGCAGAGTAAACCTTGGCCAAAACTAACAAATGCACACACCCTTTCAGGTCCAGTATTGCATATAATGACTATAAGCTGTAACTTTTTGGACCATCATGATAACTGCTCTTTAAGTTTCTTTTTATTCAGTAGATCCAGAAGCAAATGATTTGATACCGTTTAATGGACCAGAAGGACTAGTTGGTCTGAAAGCTAGAGCACTTTGTTCTTGTTACATTTATGTTGGTCCATTAAAAGGTAACAAATCATTTGCTTCTGGATCTATTCTTGCAAGGACCAATACGGCAACTACTAAATCTATTTTTTATTCAGTATCAACGTTAGTACATCCAGTGTGTCAACTCTTAATACCAAGACATAGCAATAGCACAATGCAACATGTCTTAAACACTGTAACATTCGTAGCTTTTGTTACCTCAGTGGGGGTACACCAGTAAAATAAACATAAGAAATAAAGCCCAAAAGGCCGTCCCCAGCAAGACCATGGACAATCCTCCTAAGAGTCCAATAAAATCCTCAGAAAGAACCACTCTTGAAAGCATCACAATGACATTTCAGAGTCCACATAGATACTAAAAGGAAAAAAACAATGATGGTATCTAGCAATAGAAGGTGCACATCCCCAAACTCCCCCTTCCTCAGAACATCACAACAATGTCAGGTACACTTCAAAAAATATTAACAGTGTTCAGATCCTTAGTGCAGCCTGGTATGAAAAAATTGCATTTTCTCTCCTCTTAATCAGAAGGAGAGCGTGTGTATTTATTTATTTATCAATCATCATGATTTTATCTTAACTATCATGTCCACACCAAGAGTGCTAACATGTAAAAGAAAACGACCGGATGGAAAATAGGGCCCCCTCCATTGATGAATGGAAAAGAGAATGTCTAGAAATACTTAAAACAGAAATGTTGGCACATTTAATGGTAGGACGAAAAGATATCAAAATAAAAGTCCATTTATAACTTTTTCACTGCAGGTCTAGTAGTCACCTAACCTAAATATTGTAATGCAGAATAAGTCCGCTTCCCTCCCTTTTTCTAGCTCCGTCTTCCTCTCGCTTTTCTTTCTTCTCTTTTAAACACAGATTCATTTCTTGTAACATCAGGGGAAATTATCAGTAGACAGAAAAAGAATGGTTAACATTTTTATAACGTGACTTGGTTTTAGCTTTTGAAATGTTCTTATGTATCAGAATAATAATACATTCTTTTAGTTACTTTTTGAGCTAAGCATATTATATTCATGCTAATGCTTTATGTTTAATTTATATTAATCGTATATGTACAATGATTGATGTCTGATGCTTTTTCTCAATTTCAAGAAAATCTGATAGACAAAAAAAAATCTAAGAGGCACAGAAGCAGCTCACCATCTGGCTTCCATTTTTCAGTTTAGTAAGTGCTCTCAAAGTGCTGCTACTGCTGCTGTGGAGCATGATGCAAAGGCTTTGTGTCAGGTGCCGGGTGAAACCAAGCACATACAAACGCCATCTCGAGTGACCACAGGGTCACAGCCATTTTGAGAGAATTGGCTTTCACCTTCTACCCCCAATAACAGCACCTGATGAAAGCTGGAAAAGGCATTCTTCACCCACCAACACCAAACATCCATGGCCTGCTAAGTTTAAAAACCCAGGTCCACCCACATTCAGCTCACACAGCCACTAACAAAAAACATATACACACTTCAGAAAAAAAAAAAATATCCTTCCAATGTCAAACCATAATATTTACAAACTACAATGAGGGCACAGTACCATACTACAAATGATCAAGTCTCACAGTCCTCATCTCCCTCTGTACTATGTTCCGTTTTTCAGAAAAAGTCCTCCTTTAATCTTTTTGACTCTCTTATTGGCCTATGCGGCTCAGTAAACAAAAATGTTCATCCTAAAAATGAAATATGCAATTTCACCATCAAAACGACCATCAGTCGTCAGACAGCCGGTACGGAGGAGGGAGAGAGCAGGATTGAGCAACCCCCCCCCCATAGTTCTGCTCCCACTGGGTGGAGGTCCAATGGGCAGCGTAGGAGGGAGGGGCAGCAGGGTAGCGGGAGGGTGCTCTGGGGCATGGTGGGCACATGCCTCCACATATGAGTGCATGCCCAGGGGATAGAGAGAAAACGGGGGAAAAAAGCTGATAAAAATGAGTCACTCCCAATTTCTTTAACTTGGCACAAACCGCATCAAATATATTATGATGCTGCCTTGTAGCACAGGATAACTCCAGTAATAACACAAAACAAGTGCTATCATCCATTTTCCACTGCGCTTTTTTTTTTTTTATATATTTTTATTAGGTTTTCAACATACATACATACATACATACATGTCATCAGGTCGCACATAGCTTATTTCATTTATACAGTTCTTTAGCTTACAAGAGGAGTATATAAAATGATATAATTTACATATATGGATTTATGTATTTCTTACTTTGCTTAGTTGGGTTGGGTTATTAAAATTTGATCTCAGTTCAATAATGAAAGAAAGTTCTCTCTTAAATCTTGGGTCCCTGTTAGTTAGTCTCCAAAGCTATAGTCCATTCTAAAGTTTGTATTGTTAACAAATAGTTTAATCTTAATTGCTCATCATATAAACCTTCATAATTTAAATTAATTAATAACCATTAACACCTAGGTTTGTTCTCCTCGGGTATATCTGCAGTAATTATATCTGTTAGAGACAACTGAGGTTTCTTATAGCAGCTCCCGTTTCGGGTTACAATCTATAGGCAGTGGGGCCCTGTAATTTTATGCATACCTGCAGCCCAAGATCTCCCCCTCTCCCTGTATACCCCCCCCCTTTCCACCAGGGGAAAGTTATATTGGATTCCTATCATCTAAAGGGAAGAAGAGGCTTGGTGGAGCACCCCTGGAGCCAGAGTTTCGGTTGTTTCAATCTGGGGATAATTTGGTCCTTAAGGGGTGAAAGTGGAATCTTTTAACATAAAATATATCTGCCATCTAATCCATCTGGTAGTAAACTTCTCCTCTTGTTCATTTAAATTGTGTGTTATCTTTTCCATGTTATAGATCTGTCTTGTGATGTCCCACCAATCTTGTATCGTGGGGGTTTTGGTGGTCAGCCACAGTTTTCTAATTGCCTTCTTTGCTGCAGTGATGAGGAGAAGAAGTAGGTATTTGGTGTTGGGGCCCCTTAGTGTTTTAGGGAGGATAAGGAATAGGAGGAACATCTCCAATGTCAATTGGAGTTGGGGGTCTAGTATTTCTTGTAAGTGGGTCTGGAGATGTAAGAGGAACGGTTTAAGGGCGGGGCAGGACCACATAATGTGGGTGTGGTTCGCCTTAGGTTCTCCACATAGGCGTCAACATATTGCTGGATTGGTTGGGGGAGTAGTGACTCGTGACTGCTGGAGTTCTGAAATATCTGATCAGATTCTTCCACGCGTATTCACGCCACTGGTGTGAACTGGTCACTCGGGCTGAATGACTGCACACTCGTCGCCAGTCCTCAAGTGAGACCTGATATCCAGATTCCTGGCTCCATTGCAGGCGTATACTCTTAGTGAGGGAATCCCTCTGTGAGTTCAGTGCTTTATAGTACAATGATATCAGGTGGTCTTATTTCAGAGTGTTATTAAGATGGATTTGACTGTGAATTAAGGTTGGGTATTGTTCAGGGTTCCAGAGTGTCTGTGGGAGGTTTTCGACATAGTGTCGAAGTTGTAGGTAGCAGTAAAAGTCTCGGTGGGGCAATTGGTACTTTTTTTGGATGTCTGCATATGACCATATGCTGCCCTGTGTCGTTATCTGCAACAGGTATTTTAGGCCATATCTCTCCCAGTGCTGGAAACTGCCATCTATGCTGTTTGGAGGGAAGTCGCTAAGGTTGGAGATTGGGCATATGAGTGATTGGAAAGGTGTCAGTTGCTGGTTTTTTTTGATGGATTGCCAGGTTTTTAAAGTGGTATGTGAGCCAGGGGTTTAAGAAACATAGAAACATAGAATTTGACGGCAGATAAGGACTGCTTGGCCCACCTAGTCTGCCCATTTTCCTACCTAACAGATAAGCTGCAGATCCTAGTTAACCAGCAGCTTACTTCCTCCTACCCCCCACTAGGGCTGCCTTATGTCTTATGCCTTAAGAGCTGGTGCGCTCTCATATATACCGCTTGTTGGTACAGAATTTGGAAGTAAGCGTGATCGCTCATCAAGATTCTCTCTATCTCCAGCCAATGTGGGCTGGAAGTTCTAGTCTGCCGGGCCATTACGTGCATCAAAGTCATTGCCTGTTGGTATAGTTTTAAATCTGGGAGTGCTAAGCCTCCCTCTTGACGTGGAAGGGTGAGAATCTTTAGGCGAACTCGGGGCCTTTGGTTAGCCCATATAAATTCTGCTATAAGGCGATTCAATTCTCGGAAGGTCTTTAGCGGTATATGTATGGGAATATTTTGAAATAAATATAGAGCCCTTGGGAGAATAATCATTCTAATCAGGTCTATTCTCTTGGTTAAACTTAAAGGTAGGGTCGCCCATGATATTAAGTCTGATTTTAGCTGTATCATAAAGGGTATGTGATTGTACTTGTAGTATGTTGTGGGTGATTGGGGTGTGTATATATATATATATATATTACACCCAGATATTTCAATTTTTGCAGGTTCCACTCACCTGGGATGCTGTCTTGTATACTCGGTGAAGAGGGGGTAATGGAAAGTGAGTAGTTCTGTTTTAGCCAAATTCAGCTTGTATCCTGATACCAGGCCAATAGAGTCCAGGATTTGTTTTACTATAGGGAGTGATTGCTCGGGGTTTTGGAGGTATAAGACAATATCATCCGCATACAGTGCGATGCGGTGCTCAGAGCCTCCTATCTTTATTCCCTCAATTGTTTGGGATTCCCGGATTTATTGCGCTAACAGTTCAATGAATGCTGTGAATAGTAGGCACCCCTGTCTGGTCCCTCTTTGCAGTTGGAAGTAACTAGAGTGGTGTCCATTTGCCTTTACACATGTTTGGGGTGCAGAATATATGTTCTGGAGGACAAGAATAAGGGCCGGGGATCCCAATTTATGGAGTGTTAAGTATAAAAATGGCCAAGCCACTCTGTTGAACGCCCTTTTGGGATCTAACCTAACTAATACCGATGGGGCTTTAGTTATTTGCATTTGACGGACAACATGGAGGGAGCGTTTAACGTTATCAGTGGTGGTACGAGATCTCACAAATCCGGTTTGGTCCTTATGTATTAGTAAAGGGAGGACCTGATCCATACGGTGCGTTAGTATACTCATAAATTGTTTATAGTCTTGATTAAGTACTGATATGGGCCTGTATGAGGTGCAGACTTGCATGTTCTTATCTGGTTTGGGCATTACGGAAATGGTTGCATATGACCAAGATAGGGGGGAGGGGGAGGACTTCCCTCCAGAACTGAGTTGAAAATGTTAAGAAGGCTGGGAGAGACCTGTGCCCTGGTAGCTTTATAGAACTCGGCACCGTAACTCTCTGGTCCTGGTGATTTAAGGGATTTGGCGTTAGCAATGGCATTAGTTACCTCCGATTCCACAGCTGGGGTTATAAGGGATTCCCTATGTGCCTCTGTAAGTTGTGGTAGGGTGAGTGATTGCAAGTAACCTGTTTGTTGTGAGGATGATGAATTTTCGGGGGTGTATAAGGCCTTGTAGTATGAGGTAAAGGCCTCTGCAATGTCATGTATTTTGGTGAGGGGTTGGCCTCCTGTCGGGTGGCAGATGGATGAAATCGTGGCTGCCTTTTTTTGTTTATGGATTTGGTAAGCCAACAGCCGTGTGGCTCTTGGGCCTACTTCGTAAAACCTCTGCCTTAAAAAGGTCAAGGCTATTTCGGTTTGTTGTTGGATCAAGCAATCCAGTTCGAGCTTGGTTTGTTGTAGTTGAAGTATCGACGTGTCCCCTTGTTTCTGAGCCATTTGCAGAAAGTGGAGAGAATCCTCCAACTTAGTTCTTTGCTCCTTGTGTTGCCTTCCTAATTCTGCAGTATGCTTTATTATGTGTACTTGGAGTACTGCCTTGATCGTGTCCCAGTGAATCGCCGGGGTGACATCTGTAGGGGGACTGTCTGCTATAATTTCGGTGATCTTTTCTAAGAGAAATTCACAACATTGTTTACAGCACAAATAGTATGGGTTTAGTCTCCATTGCGTATTTTTGGGTTGAAGCCCAGATCCCAAAAGGAAACCAAGGGGGCGTGGTCTGAGATAGAAATATCTCCCAGCTGGGCATCTTGTAGGGCTCCTAAATTTTCCACCTGGGTATATGTGTGGTCTGTGCGCGAGTAGGTGTGGTGTGCCGAGGAGTAGTAGGAGTAATTTCTCGTTTGGGGATGTAGCCTCCGCCAGACATCACACCATCCCACCTCCGACACAAATTTTTTAAAGAACTTCTGTGTAACTGTTTGCTTAAGGGGTTTCCTGTTGGAGGTGTCAATCAAGGGATCAACCGTCTGGTTAAAATCACCCGCCATCAAGAGGATTCCCCTAGTCTTTTGTATTACTTTGTCTAATAAGGGCTTCAGGTGGGAGATGGAGATGCCTGGGGGAAGATACATATTCGCTAGAGTAACTTGTTCATCATTAAGCATCCCCTGCACTATTATAAGTCTACCTTCTGGGTCCGACTAAGTGGATTCCGCTTTAAACGGGGTGTGTGGAGATACTATTATAGCCACACCTCTTCGTCTACCTTCTTTACTGGAGGAATAGTAGACCTACCCCCTGCTTAGCTTGGCAAGTTTTGTATGCTCAGTGGAATTCATGTGAGTTTCTTGGAGGTATACTAGATCTGATTTTGACCTTCTAATAAAGGCTAGCGCCCTGGATCATTTAATAGGTGAGGCTAGGCCATTAATATTCAGTGGCAATAGTTTCAGCTTAGGCGTGCACATTACTGAGATTCAATAGACCAGCTGTTACCAACCCTCTAACACTTATTTGAAATTTTCCTCTCATCCAGTTTAAGTTGAGAACTTGCAAGTAGTTTTGAGAGAACCTAATGACTTTTTTAAGACAATAACAACAACATAACCACATACTCTGACATTCAAAAATGTTTACGAACAAACATGTTCGAATCAGCGAGGTGATCAACATGGTCTCTAACAGAAATTAGCAAACTGGTACTTCCACTAATCAGGGTTAAGCCCTTATCTTGTGGTAAGGATAGATCCTTACCTCGGAAGCCCTAGGGAATCTTGGGCTTTTGGCACTTATAGTGCCTAACAGGGAAAGGTAAGTGGGATAGGTGGTGAATACGGCCGAGCTGCAGGCACCCCTGAGATCAGAGGTAGTCTAGAGGAGGTGCCAGGGATCAGGGGAGGAGCAGTCTTCCTCCTGAATGGGGAAAGCACCTGTCAAGGAGTTTGGTGGCGTGCTCCCCACCGCCCCACCCAGGAAGGGTATGAGGGGGGAGGGGGAAGCAGGGCCTGCGCCCCAGGAGCATGGTGAGGTTTCCAGTAACCCACTCCCAACCCTGCCACACAATCTCAGCCTCTGAGTTGGGCACGTTCCGCCTTATATAAATAGGGTATCAGGGCTTGGTTTACCCCCCCCCCCGCATCGGCACCCCGACAGAGCTATGTCCTCCTACCTATCCCCCATTGGCTCCCACTTATGTATGTGGAGTTATTGTTGACAGATTATTATTGAGAACCACTGGGAGAAGGCAGCCAGCCCAGCTCTTGTGCCCTCCACTGTTTAGTATGCCTGGTGTCATGGCCCATCCCAACCGTGATGCCTCAGAGCTACTTTGTATCAAGCTCCTAGGTTACACGGCTCTTCAGTAACCCTCGCTGTGTTCCCCCTTCCCTGCCTTGTCCAGCGACTTCTAGAGAGCCGGCCCAGTTAGCAGGTAGCCCCAAAAGTCACCGTGGTACAAGTCGCTCCCTCCCCCCGGGCCAGGGTAAACCGGCCTGAGGCCCCATGATGCTGGGTCCTACTCCGTCATGTCTGCAGCTCAGGGAGTTCTCGGGGGCCAGCTATATCTACCCAGCACAAACTCCTGATCCATTGGGCTCCCCGGTCGTCTTCAGGGTATTCTCTCCCCCAAAAACAACGGCTCCCGTAGGGCCAGTCGAACGAGCAGGTAGTCAGAAGGGCGGCTAGGAGGCAGCTCCCTTCCCCATTCCCGAGGTAATGGTTTCAGGACAAAAGTCCCACAAGAGTGGGCTTCACTCGGGTAAATCCACAGTTCAGGGGGCCACAAAATGAACAGTAAAACTGGTTGGAGCCTCCCCCCGGCCCCTCCTGCTACCCCCCCTGCATTTTTCCACCCCCCTTCCCCTGTCGCGTTAAGTACTTCTTTAGCGATGGCGCCATTAGTAGGGACATCCTAGCGAGGGCAACCAGCTCAGCTCTCATGCTTTCTCGAGCCTGAAGGCCTGATGTCTTGGTTTATCCCAGCTGAAGCGCTGCAGGGTTGCTTTATAACAGGCTTCCAAATGATCCGATCCCCTGGTTGACCCTGTGATATTTCCCCCCTCTCTCCCGATTCCAGCGACTCCAAAAAAGTCAGTCCAACGAGCATGTGTTCATATATACGGCTGGGATACACATCGCTCTCCTCCCCTCCTCCCTCCCAAAGCCAATGAGCAGGCCGGAGGTCTCACGGAGCTAGGCCTCACTCGCTCAGTTGCTTCTACCTCTCCATGGGTCGCCCAGAACTGATCATGGCAATCCCACCCCATCTCCCAGTCCTCCAAGCTCCCATTCCACCCAGAGACATCCGCCCCCCACAAGTTCAGTGACTCCCGCGGGGCCCATTAACAAGCGAGTGCTCAATCAGGCAGCTAAAAAAAAATTTACTCCCTCACCCCCATGTTTGGGGAACCAGGCCTAAAGTTCTACAATGTTGGGCCTTGCTCATACAAGTCTACAACTCAGGTGAGCACAGGAAGAGAGGAATCAGTCGGAGCCCCCCTTCCCACCCCAATGTGTTCCGGGCATCTTTTTCCAAACCAGACTTAAATGCTAAGCTTCTAGCTGGTCAGGTAAACAGTCATAATTTCTGTCCTTAGTCTGTACTTGCAGTTTTTCAGGTTTCTGCCGCTTGTGTTTCCTCCTCAGCATCCCTCGAGGTCAACTGCCTGGCTTTCAATGTGCCGATCTTTTGGATTGCTTCCATTCCTTATCGCCGTCTGCAGTCTCTCTGGCTGTTGCTCC
Organism: Neoceratodus forsteri; assembly: GCA_016271365.2. Classification (NCBI taxonomy): domain Eukaryota; kingdom Metazoa; phylum Chordata; order Ceratodontiformes; family Ceratodontidae; genus Neoceratodus; species Neoceratodus forsteri. Next base: position 1,041,051,019 of record CM057452.1, read on the forward strand.
AGACCTTTTGCGCAAGCTTGGTGGCGATCGATGTTTCAGAACTGGGGTGCTGCTGGCTTACATCTATTTTCCTTGCTTTCAGCTCGGTGATCACTGCCACCACGTTGTCGAAAGTGAGAGGGCCTTCCTTGAAGAAAATCACCATCTTGGAGGGGCAGGGGATCCAGAATCGTATGCCTGCTGCTTTAAGGGCTCTCATTGTCAGAATGTACACTCTCCTTCATGCCATCACCTCAGGCGCATAATCATTATCAAAATACAGCCTCTGGGATTTAAAGTGGACCACGCCACATTTCCAGGCTGTATGCAGCACAGTCTCTTTATCTTGGTGCCACAGGAATTTTATTAGGATTGTTCGGGGTCGGGCTCCCGGTGACAGCTTGGGACCCAGGGTGTGGTGCGCTCGCTCTATCTCCAGGGAAACTGACTCTGGTAAGTGGAGTAACTCTCTAAGGGTCTTCTGGATAAATGAAATCATCTCTGTGCCCTCAGCCCCCTCAGGAATGCCGGATAGCCTGATATTATTTCAGCGATTCCTGCTTTCAGCATCCTCCACACAGTCTTGTAAGGCTTTTAGATTGCTGTGTAGCTGCACAATGGCCTGCTCCACTTCCTCCATCTGTCTGTCCATCTCTGCTGCCTGGGTTTCACTGGCATCCTGGCGCTTCTCAAGTTTGCCGATGTCGGTGCGGAGGGCAATCGCAGTAGACTTCATTTCTTTTTGGAAATCTCAGATTTCGGTTAACATTTGTGCCATTTGCTTTTGTATTATTGTGTATGGCACTTGGTCGGCAGTTGCAGTGCTGTGTCGGGAGGCCGACAAGGCCCGGGAGTCCCCGCTCTCTGAGTCTTCATGTTGTGATCTCTCCCCATCCAGGCAATCCTGAGGTCTTTATTTTACATCTCCTCTTTTTTTTGGCATTTTGCTACCTCCTGCGGCTATTAAAAGGGGCATTTAGAGGTTAAATGCTGTATTTAGGAGGTGATTTGAAGGATCTCAGGGGGTGCCTCTTGTCTTAGGCTGCAGCTCGCTCCATGACGTCACCAGAAGTCCTGTGCTTTTGCTTTAGCAGCCTGCAGGAGATTATCCTAAACTTGTGTTCCAGAGAAGGATATTAAATCTGGTGGTTCTCAGCTTCTGCTGCTGGTCTGCGTCTTGGGGAGATACGATAGGTTTTCTGAATCCTCCCCTCCATCATCCAAAACTCAAATGATAACAGAATAGTGCTCAAACACACCCCCTTTAGATCCGGGCCCTCCCTGCCCTCAAGTATACCTAAAAGGCAGACACAGGATGCCGATGCCCTGTTCTCTAGTTGCTCCAGCTGCAATCGAAGAATGTGATTCTCTTGTACGACCATGGACGTCACTGTGATCAATTTTTCTGCAGCAAAGGTGGTTTGTTTTGCTTCAGTAGAGACCATATCCAACAGTCTCCGTAATGGCTACACAAGAGTTGAAAAACTTTTTTTTTTTTGTGTTAATCAAGTTCTGTCACGAAAGACTCCAGATCTTTCACAGCTTTTAGCACTGCGGTACTCGGAGGTTCTGGCTCTCCAGCTGGTGACTTACCCCTTGCTGGGGCCTGACTCTTGCTTTTCTGTAGATCTTCCCACATTAAAAATTGAAAGCTATGTCCCCAGTCAGCACAAGGTTCAGAAACACTGCCAGTTATGATCTACAGTAATATTTAAGGACAATGCACTGGATTAGCAGTAATTACAATATTTTTGGAACAAGCAGGAGCTCGAACACAGTGTGACTAATCGTTGATGGCTGGTGGCCACGTCCCCAGAGATCTTGCTTTTAAAGACTGTTACACTGCCTTTACTCAGGATAGTTTAGGCCAGCTGAGATGCACTATCTCATTTTCGGCAGGGTTCTGATCGGACCATTTCCTACACAGTATTTACCAAAGATAGCCCAGGCCAGCTGATCTGTAATATCTCACTTCATTGAGGTTATACTTTTAAAAAGCCTTTTCCATGGCCAGCCTATCGGAGATGAACAAGTCACCTTCAGTTGGGGCCTATGTTTATTCATTTTTACAGAGTATTAACTCAGGATTAAGAAATGAAATTGACAGCCCAGTTGAGATGCAGTATCTCACTTTCAGAAGGGTCCAACAATCACCCATTTTTTTGGTCACAGGATCCAGCTGCCATAATCTTATTTCTATCTGCATCACGTCATTCCATAGAAAGGCTCTTTAAGGGTGTTTTGAACTTTAACATGCCCTACCCAGAAGACACAGAATGTAAACCTATCTGCTTCTCTGAGTGAAGTTATTAGTAATCTCTAGAAAGAGAAGTTAACAGTAACACACCACTCGTTTGTTCCAGAATTCAAATCACCTCTCCACTCTACACTGCCCTCTGTTCTGACATCTGCTCATGCCAGTCACTGCCACTACTGTGATCCTGGGTCAACTGGGTCCTGCTGCCACTCAGTCCAGCTCCGTGGGATGATCCTTCCACCACTTTTCAGTCCTTGGTCTGGCCTTCCAGCTTTAGCTTCAACAAGAAGTAGGGCCATCCCGATTCCCTTAAAGGGGCTTTTCGAAGGCAGCTAGTTAAGGAACCCACTAGAGACAGGGCAGTGCTGGACCTTGTGCTTACAAACAGGGATGCCATTACAGACAACACAGTGGACAATAGGTACCGGTGATCATCATACAGTATGGTTTAACATTAAGACAGAAACATAGGTAAACCACACGAGGAAGAGGGTCCTGGACTTCAGGAGGGCAGAGTTTAAAGAAATGGGAGACTGCCTCATGGGGGAAGGAGGGGGAATTGCTAGGGGGTAGAGGCACACAGTGGGGGAAAAATAAGGGAATGTACAATTAAAGGCAACCAACCTCTGCGTAGAGGAACTGAGTAAAAGTAGAAGGAAAAAAAGAGACTATTATGGTTCTCTAGGGAAGTGGCCAAGGTGGTGAGGGGAAGAAAAGGATGGCATTCGGGAGGTATAAGGAAATGCAGGAGGAGGAAGACAAGGAGGTATACCAAGTAAAACAGAGGGAAGCAGGAAAGGCAGTGGGGGGAGCAAAGGTGCAGACTGAAAAAAGGACAGCCAAATGGGCAGCTCAAGGGGATACGACTTTCTTTAAGTCAATACTTTAATTTCAGCAAGGCATTTGACTCTGTGCTGCACACTCGTCTGCTGAAAAAGTTGGAAGACCTAGGCATGGTTGAAAATGTATTGAGAAACTGGCTTTGAGACAGAAGGCAGAGGGTGGTAGTCAATAGAGTGAGCTCGGGTGGGGTAAAATCACTAGTGGTGTACCCCAGGGCTTGGTCCTGTTTTAACATATTTATCAGTGACACTGAAGTGGGCATTCAGGGTAAACTGGAACTTTTCGTGGGTAATAGGGTTGCCAGAGTGGAGGCAATTAGTAAACTTCAGAAAGACTTACTAAGGCTGGAAAGATGGTCTAATATCTGGCAGCTGAAGTTCAATGCTAAGAAGTGTAAGGTGGTGTATCTGGGTAACAGAAACCCTTGGACAGAATACTGTCACAACTGGGTCAAACTCAACACCTCGCAGGAATAAAGGGACCTTGGGGGTCATCATATGAGACACCCTAAAGCAATTAAGCCAGTGCAACAAGGCTTACAGCAAGGCTAGCAGAATGCTGGGGTGCATAGGGAGGGGTTTCAACAGCAGGAACAGAGAGGTGATCTTCCCACTGTACAGGTCCCTGGTGAGGCCCCACCTGGAGTACTGCATCCAGTTTTGGAATCTGCACCTGAAAAAGGATAGAGATAAACTGGAGATCATGCAAAGAAGAGCAACTAAGATTATACAGGGTCTCCAAGGACTCTCGTACAAGGAACGCCTGAAAGAACTAAACTTGTTCTCGCTGGAAACAAGAAGGGACAGAGGGGATATGCTTGAGACATTCAAGTTCTTGAGAGGCATTATTAATGTATCATACACAGAACTTTTCTAGAGGATTACCAGCTTGACTACCAGGGGGCACAAATGGATGCTGTGTGGTGGGAACTTCAGAAGAGATCTGAGAAAGCATTACTTCATGGAAAGAGTGGTAGAACCCTGGAACATTCTGCTGGAGGAGGTGGTAAATGCAAGGACCGTAGCTGCTTTCAAACAGGAGCTGGACAGAACAAGGGCTCAAGTGGGAACTGCAGGGATCAGGAAAAGGCAAAATTCAGTAGGGGGCTAGATCCCAGTACCCACAATAGGTCTTGGAAACTTTTGGGCAGACGTGATGGACCCACGGTCTCCTTCTGCCATCACTTTCTAAGTGTGTCTATGTTAAAAGAGGAAAGCAACGGGAGAGATACTGAGGATAAGGAGGGTGGCAGGGAGAGAATGCACAGAAGAGGATCAAGAAAAAAGCAGACAGCCTGAACAGGTACTTATGCTCAGTCTTCACAGTGGGGGGGGGGTCTACCAGGGAGCGGCGGGAACTAGGGGAGGTGGACACAAGTCTGTTTTCAAAGGAAAGTGTCCTGAAGGGACTTGCAGCTCTGAAAGTGGACAAGGTTTTGGGATCAGATGGGACACACCCCATAGTACTAAAGGGATGTGCTAGCTGCCCCAATGACTGCCCTATTCAACAGCTCACTGGATACATACAGGCATGGTTCTGGAGGACTGGAGGAGAGCAGACCTGGACTTTCTTTGTAAGAGCAACAGGAAGGAGGCTAGCAACTACAAGCTGGTCAGTCTCACACTGCTGGTGGGTAAATTAATGGAAACCCGGCTAAAGGAAAGGTTGGTAGAGTATCTTGAATCCAGTGGGCTACAAGACCAAAGGCAGCATGGATTCATGGGGGACAGTCATGCCAAATGAATCTGATTGATTTCTTTGGGTGTCCAGGGAAATAGATCAAAGGAGGGCAGTGGACATGGTCTATCTAGACTTTAGCAAGAGCTTCCACACTGTGCCACACAGGAGACTTGATAAAGAAACTGAGCAGCCTAGGGGTGGCATCCAAAGTGGTAAACTGGGGAAGAAACTGGTTAATGGATGGACAACAGAGGGTGGTAGTTAATAGCACTCACTCTAATGAGGGGAGAGTGACTAGCAGGGTGCCACAATGCTCAATACTGTGACCGGTCCTATCCAGTGTCTTCATACGCAACACTGCAGAAGAACTGGAAGGGAAGGTATGCCTTTTTGCAGACTACACCAAAATCTGTAATACGTTGTCACTCAGAACTGGGGAGTGGAGAGAATACGTAGGGATCTTGAGAACCTCGAGGAGTGGTCAATAACATGACAGCTGGGGTTCAGTGACAGAAAGTGCAAAATCATACATCTGGAGCACAGGAACTCAGGAGCGAAGTACAGGATGAGGAGAGGTGCTGACAGTCACTACAGAGGAAAGGGACCTTGGGGTCATCATAGCTGATGACCTCAAACTGGCAGGGCAGTGTAACAAAGGAGTGGGCAGGGCCAGTGGGATGCGCTGGGAGAGATATCGCCAGAAAGACAAGGGAGGTGGCATTTCCCCTGTATTGCTCACTAGTGAGAAATCACTTGGATTACTGTGGCCAATTCTGGAGGCGGCACCTCAGAAGAACATAAACGTGGTGGATGTAGTCCAGAAGAAGGCAAATAAAATGGTACAGGGGTTGACTCAAAAATCCTATGAGGAGAGACTGGGAGAGCAATATGTACACCCGTGAAGAAAGGACAGCGTGAGAGGACATGATAGAGACCTACAAGCATCTCACCACAGGTGCTGGAGGGGAGTCTCTCTCAAATGAGAAAGAGCATCAGAACCACAGGGCATGCGATGAATCTGGGGTGGGGTGGAGATGAAAGATGTGAGAAAGTACTACTTCACTGAAAGTGTGGTGGATGCATGGAAAAGACTGGGAGCAGAAGTGGTGGAGGCGAAAACAGTAGGGGGCCTCAAGCACACAGGGGACAGACATAGGGCAATATTAGTAAATAGGTGGAAATGAGGGAGGATTGCCAGAGACCAGTTAGGGTCTGCAGAGACAGATTAGACAGGGACCATTTGGGCAGACTGCGTGGGCCCAGCGGTCCTTTTCTGCTGACAAATTATCTGTTTCTGCTGCAGGTGCTACTTCTTGGTTTAAGGCATTGACATCCTCTGCTTCAAACTCTTCAACTGCTGTGGTCCATTCCCTGATGCACTGGTATTTTATAACCCACACTGGCTGACTTCATCACAAGCAGCAGAGAATCAGAGCTTTGGTGCATCAGGGCACCAATCACAGCTGTACTTTCCCATGCCGGACCAAGAGTAGCCAATTAGAGAGCGGAACCATCTCCAAAATCCAAAGTATTGTTTCTGCTCTTTATTTTAAGTCTTTATACTCCTCCATCAATCCCTGTTCCTGGTCACCTGCAGTCTCTTAGTCCTGTCCCCTTCCTTTTATTGGACTTATCTCAGCTGCCACTGCCTCCATGAATTTAACCTATGGCGGGTTGTCAGGGTAGAGACCAGCCCCCACTTCCAGACCTAAATCTAGCTTGTGACAGAGACGGCCAGGTTGGCTGTGTGGAGACTGTGGCAAGCCAGTGTCATCCCATCAGGGACTGTGTTTCCACCGTGTTCTTACCCACCCCTTGGATGTTGGCATTAATGTGTAATGCACGCAAGCAATGGGTGTGCGCATCACCTCAGTTGGCTGTCCAATCTCTCCTTCTGCTATCCCCGAACTGCCGACAACACCCAGTGGTTCTTAGATGTCACCGCTGCAGCAGTGTTTGGTTCACCCTCTCTCCCTAAGGAACTGAGCATCCTCTAGGATGTTAAGTCTCCTTATCCACTGGCGCTCCAGCACCTGGGCACATTCCCGAAACAGGTTGCTGGCAACATAAGCGGTAAGGATACCACTGTGCAGATGGTCTGGTCCTGTGTTTCAGTGTTCTGTGACATCTGCTGTGCAGCTCTGCCCCAGAAGCTCCACTGTCCCTATGTGCGACATCAAAAAAACCAAACAAACACAGAAAGGTAACATGATCGCAGCATGGCAGGCAAAGTAAGCAACAACTAAGGACACACAAGCTCCTGTCTGTTGCTCCTAACAAGGCAGTTCTTCCAAACAGTACACAGCCTTGTACTCTGCCAGTTAAGCCAACGTGTCACTTGAGTCCAGTCCATTGTGACAGCTGGGGCTCTCCAATTAGTCTGTTGATCTGCCAATCACAGTGAGGAATAGCCTGACAAACCAATGGATAAGCTGCAGCATTAGTAGCAAGCCCTTTAACTGGCTTGACACCGCAGAAAGACAGGTCACAATTTTCATGCTATCTGACTGACTTGCATATGTAAACCTCCCCAAAATAAGATTTTTATGCACATCAGTAGCCATCAGCAATTACCGTGTTTTTCACCTGCAGCACATATATGCAAGAATTAGAGAGGGAAACAAATACTGCCACACTTAACCATTTACATTAGGTTAGTTACATGCTAGGACACACAGCGCATGTATTTTGTAAAACTGTCAGCTCCAGATTGGGTCTCTCTCATAAGGTCAGTCATAACCTTACCCCCATGCCTGAACAGCTATTACCCGTAGGCTGCTTCTCCCCAAGCTCCATTCTGCAACCTCAGTCTTTCTGACTTCAGCCAAGTCTACCCTTCACAAGTGGGGCAGGACCTATATCATCTGCCATTTTGCCTTGGCCACCCAACCGAATTTCTCCATCACTTCACCCTGTATACAAAACTAGGCTGCTAACCCCCCTGTCCTCATGTGACTTTGCGCTAGGTGATGTTATCTACAATATTATGTGCAATCAGCTGCCTCGGCCTCTTGAATTACTCCTTCAGCTTGCCTGTAGTGCCCCCCCCAAAAGATCTAGTGAACATGTTCCCTTGGCCATCCCAAAGATTTGCACAAAAATAGGTGTAGCATTCTCCAATTTTGTGCCAAGATTATGCAACTCTATTCATACTGAGTTTCACCTTAGCCAATCTATAAAAGACATTTCGTAGCAGACACCTTGATTACCTATTCAGTGCATTTGCCTACCCTTGTTCCTTGCCCTTGCTCCTAACTTGTAATGTCTATCTTACTTGATTTCTCTGCACAGCATGCTTTCTGACTGCATTGTCTATTATGTGAATTGAATGTAATGTCTCATTTCACATTTGCCGTTTTGCCTGTACTTATTAATTTGTTACTCATGTATTTACTGCTGTTAAAGAGCAACTATCCAGGTGCCCTCCCCCAGAAGCATGACAAACTCTTACCTAGCCCCAAGTCATATGCTGCAAATATGTATTTTTATAGATGTTCCTATTTAGGAAGGGAAGGGATTGTATTTTGGCTCCATGGAGCCACGCCGATCCCTTCTACTTCCCGGTACCTTCTCCTACAGCGATCTGACCCCACGCTAGCATGTTCTGTGAAGTCACTATATGGAAAGCGTGAGGGTGTGCTCCATAGACATGAATGGGGTTGTTTTTTAAAAATTAAATGTTCGTATTTTAGATGGCTGTTCAGAACAAATCATGGCCACAACTTATGAGGAAGTCGCACACTTAACTATCCCCAAGCTGACTAGGTGCACACAATCAAGCTCCCAAATGTAGCTCCAGCCAAGCCGTTAATTTCTCTCCTAACACTTTTACCAACATGTTTGCACTGCCCTTGGCAATCACACATCAAAAGAGACGGGCAACATATTCCCATTAAGTTAGTGGGAGGGAGGAACCCAGTGGAATTCCCTGACTCTTAACAGTCCTTGTCTGTCTGTAGATACATCTGCAAGTAGGTATCTCTGTCTGCTGGCTGCTTGTATAAAGCATTCAACAACATCCACAGAAGTCATAGACGAACCTCTAATTATCTGTCTGTTGGCTGTCTGTTTGCATAAGGCATTCAAAAACGTCCACACAAGTCACAGACTACCCTATAATTATCATTCTTATTTATAATGCACTCTTCAGGGGACACGCTGAAAACTACCAGCATACAGATTCAACACAAGTCACACTGAAACAAACAATAGAATCATTACACCACACAATAGTTTGAACTACACAATCCAAGCAACCTTCAGCTGAAACTATCAAAATAATATATCATATCATGTATGGTCAACAAATTATAAATGAAAGTAAAAACTTAACTGCTCCACTAACAATTTTTATGTGCATGAAACAAACCAAACTCTTAAGAAACAATGGAATGTGCACTGCTATGGTATCGCAATCCATGTCAAAGACACTCTAGTCGAGGTGGGCACTTCCCCAATCCGGGAGACAATTCTGAAGAAAAAGAGGAAGAAAACAGATCCCAAATTTTTTTGAAGATCAGGGAGGTCCAGATCTGCAAAACTGCCAGAAGGGAAAAAACAAAAGGAACAGCCCCCACCGGCACAGTGGCAAGGCATCCATCTATGGCGCTTGATTTCCTGGGTTTGGAAATGGATTCAGGAATCAGAGGCCGGCCGGGGAAGAAGGATTGAGAATCCTAGAGATGGATCTCCTTCTCTGGGTGGGAGGGGACTGAATGTCTGGCAGTTACTGACCTCTGGTGGAGAGCTGGGAGATCAGCAGTGACGGGCATGAACTAAGCGGAGGTAGGACCAACGACGGTGTTGGCGCCCTGGACGTCACTGCACATCCTGCCTCTGCGGGGCCTACCTGAGAAACAAACAAACAAAAAATAAAGTCCACCAACAGGGTGACGCCTGCACTGGACCTCGCACCACAGACCGTGACCCCTATACGGCCAGTACCACTGTAGAACCATCAGCAAATCGGCGGCCCTGCCCTAGGGGATAAGCCAGGGTGCCTGGAAGCTCTCCCTCTCCCTGGTACTATAGGAGGAGTTCCATCAGAGAACCAGCGGCCCCACCCTGGGTAGTAAGCCAGGGTGCTTGGGGGGGGAGGTGGAGGTGTGTCCCTCAACATGGTGGTCGAGGTGCAGAAGTGCAGGTGGACGGTGACTGGTTAGGTCAAGAGAAGCATTCTAAATTTAAAAAAAAAAAAAGAATAAGAAGGGATGACTAAATATGCTGCACAAACATGTACCAATTTATAGCGATTCCCTCATATGCTGTACCTCATGAAGAAACTTTGAAGGGGAGTGAACATTAAGTTTAGTTTAGTTTTGCTAGGTAAGTCCAGAGGAACTCAGGTGGTCACATTTTCACTGATGAACAACAGCACACCCTCAATCGGTCTGATTCTGTGACAAGCCCCACCTGATCGGTATGATTCTGCGACAAGCCGCCCCCACCCCATCCAAATGCTTGCACAATATTACACATCCCATGGCTGATATCAGTGACTTCCAATCAGTATCAGCTACAGATGGGCGAATATTGCAGTCATTTACAGACATTTACTAGTAGGGTCAATAATTTTCCATTTAATACCAGAAATAAAATGGAATTAGTCAGATTTAAACCAGCACCTGGAAATCAATTTTTCATTAAAAAAACAAAACAAAACAAAACAAAAAAAACCTCTATTTGCACCAGCTTTTCATGCAAACAAAGCCATTCTAACACAATTTTTTTGAGAAAAAAATGCTGATTTGCCCTCTGTTTTATGAGAATTAGGAAAAAAAAATGATAGATTTTAGGATTTTGTCAAATGGAATTGGCCATTTTTGAAAATGTGAAGTCACTGGCTCTGTATCAGAAAATTCTGGCACAAAGTGACACAACTAGAAGATGTAGGCAAATCACGCTGCATACCATTCAAAACATGAAAACAAATGAGGGTGATAAATTAAAAAAATGCAAGCTCAAATTGCAAAACCAGGTGCACTCATCGTTTGGGGGGGGCTTGGAAAACCCTCTGTTTTGTCACTGTTCCAAATAGGAGGCTAGTAAGCAAGCTTGGTAGCTCAGAAATGGGTCCAAAGGTGGTAAACTGGGTAAAAAAATTGGTTAGGGGATAGGCGGCAGAGGGTGGTGGTAGGCAAGACAATTTTATTTCTATGGCGCCCAATCCCTGGGGCTATGGGTGCCTCACATAAAACAGGTAAGGTCGACAAAATACAAATAAAACTAAAAATACCACATACATCAATAAATATAAAACTATAAATAACTTTCAACACAATTTAAAATACAGAATCAGTAAGATAGGTCATTCACCTCTGTCAGGGAAAGCCAGACCAAACAAGTGAGCCTTCAGACCCACCTTGAAGGACTTGACTGACAGGGTTTTCTTAACAACAGCTGGAAAGGTATTCTATAAGGTAGGCCCAGCGACACTAAAAGCACGGTCACCTGATGTTTTCAGCCTAACCCTAGAACAGTTAGGAAGCTCCCTAGCTGAGGAATGGAGGGAGTGGACTGAGAAGGCAGGTGTAAGGAGATCTGCCAGATAGCCAGGGCCAAGTCTGTATAGGGACTTATAGGTGAGCAAGACCACTTTGGAAGGCTCACGTCCAAGAGGGTAGCATTTTTCAGAAAGAGAGATATGCAAGAACAAGAGGGCACAATTTGAAGATAATGGGGGGACGGCTCAGGGACAATGTAAGAAAGTATTTTTTCACAGAGAGGGTAGTGGATGCATGGAACAGCCTTCCTGAGGAGGCTGTGGAGTCAAAAACAGTGGGGGAATTCAAGAATGCATGGGATAGATGTAAAGAGATTCTTGTGGGGGTTAGGAAGAAGTAGGCTGTTGGTTAACCAGGATCTGCAGCTTATCCAATAGGTAGGGAAATGGGCAGACTGGGTGGGCCAAGCGGTCCTTATCTGCCATCAAAGTCTATGTTTCTATGTTTCTATGAAGATGATTCTCCACCTGACAGGCAGCCAGTGCAGTGCCCACAGGACTAGGGTTACGACTGGACCTAGCCAGGCCTGTCAGCAACCAAGCCGCTGCATTCTGCACCAGCTGCAGCCAGCATAGGGTCCCTCCACTGATCCCAAGTATAGAGCATTGCAATAGTCGAGCCTCAATGTCACAAAGGCATGCACCAGTGAAAACAGGTCTTCGGTGGAACCAGGGGCTTAATCCTTGTGATATTCCTCAAGTGGTAGAAACCACTTTTGACAACACACGATACCTGAGCTTCAAGTGTCAATATGTTATCAAGGATGACATAGAAACATAGACCTTGATGGCAGATAAGGACCGCTTGGCCCACCTAGTCTGCCCATTTCCCTACCTACAGGATAAGCTGCAGATCCTAGTTAACCAACGGCCTATTTCTTCCTACCCCCCCCACAAGAATTGCCTTATGCCTCTCCCATGCATTCTTGAATTCTCCCACAGTTTTAGACCCCACAACCTCCTCAGGAAGGCTGTTCCATGCGTTCTACCCTCTCTCGAGAAAAAAATACTCTCTAATTGCCCTAGACGCCCCATCTTCAAATTCGTCCCTTGTTCTTGCATCTCCTTTTCTGAAAGATGCTACCCTCTTGGACTTTGTTGATTCCACTGAGGTACTTAAAAGTTTCTATCATGTCCCCCCCTTCCTCCTTTCCTCAAGGGTATACATATTAAGCTCCTTTAGTCTCTCCTCGTATGGCTTCTCTTGCAGACCCTGCACCATTGTAGCTGCCCTCCTCTGGACTGCCTCCCTCTTGTCTATGTCCTTGCTGAGATGGGGTCACCAGAACTGGACACAGTACTTCAGATGGGGTCTCACCAACTGTCTGTACAGTGGCAAAACAACTTCCTGTTTTCTGCTGGTTACGCCTCTCTCTATACATTCCAGTATCCCTCCAGCCCTCACCCCCAGGTCCCTTTCCATTTTTGTTGTTGTTACTACCTCCCCCCCCCCAATGTGTAATCTTCCCTGGGTTTTGTTTCCTAGGTGCAGTATTTTGCACTTCTTTGCATTGAATCCAAGCTCCCAAACTTCTAACCATTCCTCCAACCTTGCCAAGTCCCTTCTCATTCTTTCCACACCTTCTTGTGTAGCAACCCTGTTGCAGATCTTTGTGTCATCTGCAAAGAGGCATACTTTTCCTTCCAGTCCCTCTGCAATGTCACTTATAAAGACATTAAAAAGGCATGGACCCAGTACTGAACCCTGCGGTACCCCACTAGTAACCCCTCTTTCTTCAGAATGGACTCCATTTATAATTACCTTCTGTGTCCTGTTGTCCAGCCAATTTTTTAACCAGGCTACAACCCTGGGACCCGCTCCCAGGCTGGTTAATTTGATTATTAATCTTTTGCATGGGACTGTGTCAGATGCCTTGCTAAAGTCTAGGTAGGCCATGTCCAGAACCCCTCCCTGGTCTACTACTTTGGTCACCCAGTCAAAGAAATCAATTAGATTCATCTGACATGACCTTCCCGCTGTGAACCCATACCGCCTTGGGTTCTGTGCCCCACTGGCCTCTAGGTGCTCAACAATTCTTTTCTTCAGAAGTGATTCCATCACTTTCCCTACCACAGAGGTCAAATTGACAGGTCTGCAGTTTCCAGCCTCTGTCTTGCTCCCACTTTTGTGAAGGAGAATCACATCCGCTTTCCTCCAGTCCTCAGGTACCACACCATCCTCCCATGATTTGTTAAAAAGGGTAGTCAGTGGTGTCACTAGTTCTCCCCTTAATTCTTTTAGAATTCTGGGGTGAATTCCGTCACGCCCCATTGCTTTGTCCACCTTCAGTTTTATGAGTTCTTTCAGAACCCTTTCTTCTGTGAAAGGACTGGGATCGAACCCCCTATCCAGAGTGCTTCTGTTAATTAGATTAGGCACCTCCCCCTCCTCCTCTTTTGTGACTACTGAGCAGAAGTATTCGTTCAATATTCCTGCTTTTTCACTGTTCCTCTCTGCCCACTGACTGTTCATGCTATTCAGCCTCACTATCCCTCCCTTTGTTTTTCTACGCTCCCTGATGTACCTATAAAAAGGTTTTATCCCCCTTCTTAACTGAGTTGGCTATCTTGTCCTCAGTTTGGGCCTTTGCTATTCTGACCTCCCTCCCTGCTTCCTTCTGCCTTAACTGATACAGTTCTCTGTCCTGCTCCTTCTGTGTTTCCTTATACTTTCTAAATGCTATCTTTTTCTCCCTAACCTTCCCCACCACCTCTTTTGAGAACCATAATGGCTTTTTCTTTCATTCTGATTTGTTTATTTGCTTCACACAAAGGCTTGTTGCCTCTGTGATGGCATTTTTGATGTTTCCCCATTGTTGCTCCATCCCTCCTCCTAGCCTGTTTGCTAGTGGTTTTCTAAGGCATGCTCCCATCTTGCCAAAGTCAGCCCTCCTGAAGTCCAGCACCCTCACTTTTGTATGGCTTGACTCTGTAGCCGAGTTTATTGTCAACCACACTGTTTGGTGGCCACTTGTTCCCAGATAGCTACCCACTTCTAGATCTGAGATCCTCACACTGTCCCCATTTGAGAGTTCGAGGTCTAAGATTGCTCCTTCACGAGTAGGTTCCAAAACTAGCTGTCTGAGGCATGCCACCTGTAGGGCATCCAGAATGGCCCTGCCCTTGGATGTGGCTGTAGCAAAGGTGCTCCAGTTAACATCTGGCATAGTCAGGTCCCCCATCAACAGTATCTCCCCTTTCTCTGCCATCCTAAGGATGCCTTCTATCATATCCTTGTCCATTCCCTCCCCCTGACATGGGGGTCTATATACAACCCCAGTGTGGATTGTGGTGCCATTTCCAGTCTCTAAGGTGACCCACAGTGCCTCCTCTCATCCCAGTTTACTCTTTTGTTCCGTTGCTTTTATCCCTTCTCTTACATAGAGAGCTACTCCTCCCCCTCTTCTACCCTCCCTGTCTCTCCTGTAGGTTGTGCACCCTGGTATGTTAACATCCTAGTCATGGTTCTCTGTGTACCATGTTTCTGTGACTGCTACAATATCCAGGCATCCCTCTTCCATCAAGGCCACCAGTTCAGGGAGCTTGTTGCCCAGCCTATGGGTATTGGCACCATTACCCTCCATTTCTTGATGGCCTTACCCCTTTTTGCCCCATCTCTGTCCTTATTTCCTTTGTCATTTTCTCCATTTACCCCTGCCCTTCTCCCTATCGACATCTCTGTCTTGGTGTTTACCTCACTTACTACCCTGATTTTTTTTGGGGGGGGGCTAGGATCTCCCTGCTCCTTTCCAGTGCCTCCCCCCTTGGCTAGTTTAGATGCTTGCCAATGAAGCATTTCAACCTATCACCTAGGATCCTGGTTCCCCTCCTGGACAGATGCCGACCATCATGCCAGTATAGGCCTGCACCACTCCAGGTGGACCCCCAGTCCCCAATGAAGCCAAATGATCTCGCCAGCCGGTCAGTTGTGGAGACCAAGGAACACCTGACTAAGCTGGGTGACAAACTATCATCTATTTTGTCCGGCATCTCCTTCTCTGAGATCCTGCCAGTCTGGGAGAAGGGAGCAGATGGACGGAAGGTCAGAAGAAGGAGATAGGGGGCTAAACACGTGGCTCAAGGACTGGTGCCAGGAAAAAGGACACAGATTTTCAGGAACTGGCAACAGTTCTGGGAGGCGAAGTTCTTTAAATTTGATGGACTGCATCTGACTAAAGAGGTCAGTGCATTGGGGCAGAAGTTTGGCGTCTTTGCAGAATATTTAAACTAGCAAATGGGGAGGGTGCAGCACCCATCGTCGAATGGGAAGAACACCTCCCCTCAGCTAGTGGTCAAACAGGAATTCAAGCGTGTTTGCCGTTCATTTGCATCACCAGGTAAGAAAAAAGGTTTGTCTCCCATACGATGCAAGGGATAATGCCAAACTTCACCCAACAACTAACACACAAAATCTGGCCAATGGAAAATCATGTACACAAATGCTCACAGCCTGGAAATAAGATCCCAGACCTGCAGGCAATAATGTCAGAGGCTAAACTGGACATAGTAGCAATTAGTGAGGCGTGGTTTACCAGTAACCACACCTGGGAGACTTCAGTACCTGGCTATGTATTGTTCAGAAGACCGAGGTGCAAAGGGGAGGAGTGGCCCTGTATGTTAATGAAAATATCAAAGCTACAGAAATTCAGAATACACATAAGGAGCCAGAAGAACTGTGGGTCACCCTGGAAACAGGAAATGGGACAGCCATAAGAACTGGGGTTGTCTACAGGCCCCAGACCAGAGGGAGGACATAGACACATTACTGTTAGAAGATATACAAAACATGACAGCTAAAGGGAGGTTCTGATAATGGGAGACTTCAACATGCCGGATACAGATTGGTCAATACCAGCAGGAACATCTGCCAGAACTAGACTCATAGTGGATTCCCTGCAGGGGAGGGCCTCAAACAACTGGTACAGCAACCCACAAGAGACAGGGCTATCCTAGATCTAGTACTGACTAACAAAGAAGGGATCCAGATCTCCAGGTAGAAGGTCACCTGGGGCCAGTGACCATCACATGGTATGGTTCAATTTGGCTACTACATCTAAATCATCCCATTCCAAGGCAAAAATATGGGACTTCAGAGGAGCTGACTTTGATAAGATGGCCAACAGAGTTAAGCTAGCCCTGGCAAAAAGAAACACAGGTGAGAGGTACAGGCAAAGTGGGTAAGCATTAAGGATACAATACTTGAAGCAACATCCCATTGTGTTAGACAGAAAAGGAAGTGCAAAAGAAGAAGGAAACCACTTTGGTTCTCAAATACAGTAGCAGAAAAGGTCAGAGCCAAAAGGCTGGCCTTCAGGAAATATAAGGGAACACAGCAGGATGAAGATAGGGAGGCATAGCAAACTGCCCTAAGGGAAGCAGGGAAGGCAGTAAGGCAGGCAAAGTCCCAAACTGAGGAAACACTAGCACGAACAGTAAAGAAGGTGACAAGACTTTCTATAGATACATTAGTGAAAGGAGAAAGTCCAGAGGGTATTGCTAAGCAATGGAGAAAGGGAGCATGTGAGGAGGAGGACCCTGTAAAGGCATCTATCCTAAATAGATACTTTTGCTCAGTATTTACTGAAGAGAAGGTAGGGCAGGGCCCACAGCTCACATCATGGACACAGGGGAGGGAGGTGAGCACTACTCCCTTCACAAAGAAAGGGTCCTACAAGAGCTTGCTAAGCTCAGGGTGGATAAGGCAATGGGACCTGATGGCATCATCCCAGGGTACTAAGGAGCTAAAGGAGGAACTAGCAGAGCCATTAGCAGGATTGTTTAGTGAGTCTCTGAGCACAGGAGAGGTCCCAGAAGACTGGAGAAGGGCTCATGTGATCCCGCTCCACAAGAGTGGTAGCAGGAGGAGGCGGGGAACTACAGACCAGTCAGTCTTACCTCAGTAGTGGGCAAGATTATGGAGGCACTCCTTAAGGAAAGGATAGTGCAACACCTGGAATCCATAGGGCTGGGATCCAAGACAGCATGGGTTTACAAAGGAAGGTCCTGTCAAACTAATCTCATAGATTTCTTTGACTGGGTAACCAGAGTGGTGGACCAAGGGGGAGCAGTTGATGTCGCCTACCTTGACTTCAGCAAAGCTTTTGACACTGTTCCACATAGAAGATTGATAAATAAGCTAGGTAGGCTCGGGGTGGGTCAGAAGTTGGTCAACTGGGTGGCAAACTGGTTGACTGGCAGAAAACAGAGAGTGGTGGTAAATGGTATACAGTCAGAAGAGATGCAAGTCACAAGTGGGGTACCTCAGGGATCAGTCCTGGGGCCAGTCCTATTCAACATCTTCATTAGTGACCTCATGAGATGGACTAGAGGGTAAGGCTTGTCTGTTTGCAGATGACACCAAGATCTGCAACAGAGTAGATGATCCAGATGGGGTGGGCAGAATGAGAGAGATCTGGATAAACTAGCAAAATGGTCAGAAGAGTGGCAACTGGATTTAATGCAAAGGAGTAAAATGATGCACATAGGGAAGAAACCCTGAAGCCACTTATAGGCTGGGAGGGAGTTGCTAGCAGTCACAAAGGAAGAAAGAGACTTGGGCATCATCATCACTGATGACCTAAAATCATCAAGCAGACCTCTAAAGCAGTAGGTAAGGCTGAGGGGTGTTAGGGTGTATTAGTAGAGGTATCACAAGTCGTAAGAGGGTAATAATCCCTCTGTACAAGACATTGGTTAGGCCCCATCTGGAGTACTGCGTGCAGTACTGGAGCCACACCTTCACAAGGACATTAACCAAATTGAGGCAGTCAGAAGGGCAACCAAAATGGTGCAGGGACTGCATCAGAAGACATATGAGGACAGATTAATGGAGCTCAATATATACACTTTAGCAAAGGAGGAGAGGTGATATGATCGAGACATTTAAATACCTTAAGGGCATAAACAAGGTGAAAGAGTCTAACATGTTTAAATATAAGAAAAATAGCAGGACAAGAGGACACAGCATGAGATTAGAGGAGGCCGATTAAGGGGAATGTGAAATTATTTTTCACAGAAAGGGTGGTAGATGCATGGAATGGCTTACCACAAGAAGTGGCGACTAGGAATACAGTGCAGGGCTTCAAACAGGCATGGGATAGGCATAAGGGAGCAATACAAATGACTATGAATAGATAGATCACTGACAGAGCAAAGGCCAATGGCACATTTATAAGGTAGAAAAAGAAATGGGCAGACTGGATGGGCCTTGCGGTCCTTATCTGCCGTCAACTTCTATGTTTCTATGTTTCTATGTAGCTCTGCACCAGTTTTTCAACCACTGATTGAATCTCATGGTGTGGAGCACCTTAGCCTCACCCATGCCATAGACTGGCAGCACCTCTGAGAAGGTTACCGTGCATGCTACTTGTCTAAGGCCCCTCCCCAACTCCACAAACTCTTCCTTTCTCAGCCAGGTCATTTGTCCCTAGGTGGACAATGACATCCAGCTTCCTCCCCTGGGCAGTTGCTCCAGCGATCCTGAGTATTTGCTCCCTGTCCCTCCAAGCCACGGCACCAGGCAAACACCCTTACCTCCCCCTTCCCTTCCTCCCACAGTTCTACTCCTCTAACAATGGAGTCCCCCATCAGGAGTTGTTTCCTTCCCCTGTGGGATCCCATGCCACCCTCCCTTGGGTCTCCTCTGTGGAGGTTCCCCGCATCCTCCTTGGTCTCCACTGTTGGTGCCTCCATAGAGGAACTACACTTTGTCAGAACGGCATATGAAGTGTGGAAAGGTAAAACTGGAGAGATACGCCTCTGTTCCACCACCCTCAACCTCCCTGAACCCACTGTGGTCCAACCGCTCCTCTTTCTTGGCAACCTCTGAGGCAACGGCAGTGGCCCTGGTGGTCCCTGGGTGGGAGAGAAGGTCCCCCAAATCCTGGCCAACTCAGTCTGGAGATGAGCAACCTCCTCCCTCAGCCCAGAGAGGTGCCTGCAGATGGGACAACACCGCATCCTCCAGAACGTCTCCAGGAAGACTGCTGCTCCACAGCCACTGCACTGCACCAATCCCATCATGTCTTATTTCTGGCCCCGTAACTGTTGTTTGGAATACTTACTCTTTCCTCTGTTTATTTTTTCCTCCCTATTTACTTACTGTATCTGTGCCCTTTAAGCTCCTGATCTTCCTGTTCTGAGACAAGAAGTTCCTATATTTCTCAGTAATCTCCTTACTTGCTCAGAGTCAGACCTTCACCAGCTTGGGGGGGGCCGGGGGAGATGGAGAGCTACTCTTTTCCTTCTAGGATGATGAGTCTTTTGTGGCTCTGTGATCACTCACTTCTTGCTCCCAAACAGGAAATTCCTGTTGTCAGTCAAATCCTATGTCCATAAAAGTAGAACTGGCTTAGGAGAGAAGGGAGAGAAGGAGGGCAATATAGTCCTAGTAGAGAAGTATAGTTATAACAGCAGCAGCTCCTTCTTCTTGGTGTTCTCTGCCTGTTATCTGGCAGAAGCTATCTAGGGCAGTTTTTAAATCTGGCTTTAACATGGCTTCCTTCTAGCTAAGCCACCCCCTACTTTTCAGCTCTTTCTACACTTAGTTAATTGCACAGATAACAATTCCCTTCAGTCACCTGAGACAAACACCTAGATAACAATTCACTTCAGCCAACTCAGACAAACACCGAGTAACTTTTTTTTTTATCCCTAAATTGAAGGTCCCAGTAGTAGAGTTCTAGTTTTTTAGTCCCAGTAGAGAAGTATAGTTATAACAGCAGCTCCTTCTTCTTGGTCCCGCACCCTAGGGGAAGCCATCAATGGACTGGATCCTAGAAACAATCCAGAGTCCACTGTAGGCACTCCCATCACGCCCGCAACCCGGCTCAATAACCAGTACTTTCATCTTGTCTGGATTCAGTCGCAACCAGCTGGAGGACATCCAGTCATTGATCTCGGCCAGGCAGTTGTTTAACACATCCACAGCGTTGGATGTTCCAGGGTCAAAGGACAAATACAGCTGGGTATCATCTGCATAGCAGTGAAATAACTCACATTGTAGTGCCGGATTAGCTGTCCCAAGGGAAGCATGTATACCGCTAATATCAGCAACAGGACTGAGCCCCGAGGTACTCCACGTGACTAGGACTTCAGGGAAGAGGAGAAATTCCCCATCACCACCCGCTGCTCCCTGCCAGAAAGCTAGGACTCCAACCAGTTGATAACAGTACTGGCGAGTCCACAATATTCTTGCAGGCGATCCAGAAGCACAATGTGATCCACTGTATCAAAGGCTGATGAAAGATCAAGAAGAACAAGAATTGATCTGTCTCCTCTATCTCTAGCCCCGAAGAGGTCATTATGCACCCTAACTAATGCCATTTCAGTGCTATGCCTGGTCCTGAAACCCGACTGGAATGGCTCATAGATGTAAAAGGACATGCGGTGTTCTTTGAGCTGTTGCGCCACTATCTTCTCGACAATCTTGTCCAAAAATGGTAGGTTGGAGATTGGATGGTAATTCGCTAGGACGTCAGGGCTGGGAGACGGCTTCTTCAAAAGGGGTCTCACCAGAGCCTTTTTCGAGGCATCTGGAAAGACTCCCTCCGACAATGAACACCAGACAATCCCATGAACACTGGGCCAATGGTCCCGATGCATCTCACCAAGAAGTGAGTCAGAGACAGGTCTAGTTCACAGTAAGTGAGCTTTAGCTTCAAGATCACCTCAATGACCTCAGCCACCTCGACTGGTATAAACTCCTCCCAGACAGCTGAAGTGCCTCTGATCACCCAAGGTTGACCACCATGAGGCAAAGAGTGCCTCACTGACGGGATCCCCAACCGGATGGAGGACACCCTGTCAGAGAAGAACAGAGCCAACTCCTCACAGAGAGAGTGACTGAAAAAGCTTTTTTCAGCTGTAGACAGACTGGTGTAAAAGTCTTTCCACAGTCCGAAATAGCGGAGTCAGTCTGTTCTTCCCTGCAGCAATCTCAATGGACAGGAACTCTGCTTTTTTTTTTTGGTCAATTCTTTTTATCCTCTCTGACAGACACTGCTATTCTCCGCCACCCTGCTGGACTTGGGGTCTTTTGGGAACTTACCTGCGCTATGCGCGTCCTGGCTCCAGACTACAGCCCCTTTCGCCCTCCCCTGGTCTTGCGCCCAGGCTCCTGGAGGTGGCACTGCCACCCAGCCTCAACTGAGGGGGCAGCCAAGCACTGAAAAGCCCGCCAGATCCCTCCTGAGGTGGAGAGCTGCCTGCCAGCAGCTACTCACTGCCCCCCCCCGCAGACCACAGATGACCCAAGCTTGTTCCTGCTGGCATGGCGCAAGGTGTGGCATCCAGCGCCTCAGCCCTCTGCGCCACTGGGCCGGCTAAACTCTGCCTTCTTATGGTCGATTTCTCCTTGGTACTCATAATAATGAGCATGCAAGGTCAGTTTGTCCTTCTCCAACTGGGACCTCCACCAGCAATGCTCCAGCTTTCAACCCCTGATCTTCAACACCTTGAGATCTCCATCAAACCAAGGGGATCTCAAGTGAGAAGACCTCTGTCATATATGGACCGGTGCGATGGCGTTGAGTATTTTGGAGACCACCTTATTACAAGAGGCCACCGCAACACCCATGCCAAACGGACATGCAGCATCTACACTAGATAAATCAGCTACTGCCAGTAGTCCCTCTGGGGACAATCCCCTCAAAGGGCAATAGCTTAACATCTCCACAGGGAAGGGACTTTCGGGGGGGGGGGGGGCTCCAAACCGGAACTTCACCATGCAATGATCAGACCAAAACGACCTGATGAATCTTGAGGTTTGTTACCTTAAGCCCCAGTGAGAACACCAGGTTGAGCATGTGGCCGTGGTGGTGGTCTCAGAAGTAACCACTTGTGTCAGGCCCAGTGATGACATCAACTGGAGGAGGTCAGAACCAAATTGCTAGGATCGGTCATCAACCCAGGCATTGAAGTACCCCAGAATCAAATATCTAGGGTACTTTAGCACCTCATTGATGATGAAGTCCATGACCTCATGCAGGAAATCTCCTTCCAACCCTGTAGGGCGGTAAATGAGGAGAATCCCGCAACCTGCACCTGGATCCCCATGCACTGCCACACACTCAAAAGACCTGACTGATCCCACCGGATGCATGGTGAAGCCCAAGCTGGATCTAAAACAGATGGCCACACACCCACCCGTGTTCCCTCTTCGGGCAGTGCACTATGGAAAACCCAGAGGGGATGGCCACCTCCAGAACTGGCCCAACATTGTCACCCAACCAGGTCTCTGTAATGCAAGCCAGGTTGACCAAGGAAATCAAGCCACCCATAACTGTAGTCTTGTTCCTCATCGACCTAGCATTGCAAAGCACCACCAGAAGGGGACTGGTAGGCACTGCCGGGCCCCCTGGCCCTGCCCACTCGGCCCCGTGGGAACCCTAGGGACGGAGACCAAACTGAGTTCACCTTGAGGAGGGGAGGGTGACCAGCAGGGTGCCTAAGGGATCAGTGCTATGACCGGTCCTATTTAATGTCTTCACAAGTGACACTGCTGTGGAGCTGGATGGGAAGGTCTACCTCTTTGTGGATGACACCAAGATCTGCAATAGGGTGGACACTCCAGGGGGATTGAAAGGATGAGCAAAGTCCTGAGAAAATTGAAGGAGTGGTCAAGGGTATGGCAGCTGGGTTTCAATGAGAAAAAGTGCAGAGTAATGCATCTGGGGCACAGAAACCCAGGGACAGAGTACAGAATGGGAAGAGTGATACTGATGACCACCAAGCAGGAAACGGACCTGGGGGTGATTATATTGGAGGATCTAAAGGTGGCCAGGCAGTGCTACAAGGCAGTTGGGAGGGCTAGTGATGTACTGGGGTATATAGGGAAGGGTATTGCCAGCAGAAAAAGGGAGGTGGAATTGCCTCCGTACAGATCGTTGGTAAGACCCCACCTAGAGCACTGTGTCCAGTTCTGGAGACAACATTTCCAGAAGGACACATAGTGGAGGTGGTTCAGATGAGGGCAACTAAAATGCAGGGTCTGCATCAGAAGCCCTACGAGGTGAGACTTAAGGACCTCAATATGTACATGCCGGAAGACGGGAGGGACAGGAGGGGATATGAGAGAGACCTTTAAACACCTGACTGGGGAGCCGACCCACCAGCACAGTGGTAGAGCTGTTGCTTGCAATGCCAGTGATCTGGCTTCAGTATCAGGCCGGGGCCATTGAAGGGCCAGCCAGGGGGAGGAAAGTAGAGCATCCCACAGGACATGCTTTTCTGCTGGAGAGTAGGGCGCTGCATTATTGCCACCAGTGTGACCACAGGTGCTACTGCAGGGGATCCGTGGCTTCAAGGGTGCAGTCTTGGATTGGCTATGTTGAACATGCCAGCAGCCTGTCCTGCTGCATGATCCCAGGAGAGGGTGGGGCCCTAGAACAGGGGAAAATGGAGGTGCAGGACTGCACAGATGAAGCCTCCGATAACCCACCACATGAACGCTGCCATCCAGTGGGGACACCACAAGTCTTCACCTCTGCCGTGGGTGGCCAGATGTCTGCAGGGCAGAAATGCTGAGGAGTTGAAGATGTACCTGGCCCTGAGAGGTGAACCAAGGGGGCAGCACAGTGGTGTGTCGTGGGTTGGCTGGTGGTCTCACTGGATGGCTGGCAGGATCTCAGCTGGATGGTATCAGGGTGGCCAGATGGTACCAGGGCATTGACAGTGAGCAGGAGGTCCAACCTGGTCCAGAGCAAGGAGGAAAAAAAAAATATGTTTAAAACACAACTTATAGGAGTAAATAAGGTACAGGAGGGAAATATTTTTCAGAAAGAAAGGTGCTCAAGGACAAAGGGGCATGATAAAAAGCTGGAGGGAATAGATTCATGGAGATGTGAGGCAGTACTTTTTTACAGAAAGAGTAGTGGGTTCCTGGAACTGTCTTCTGGTGGGGTTCAAGAACGCATGGGATAGGCATAAGGGAATCTTAGGGAAAAGGAAGAGGTGGGTGGGAGAATAAGCAGTGATCAAATAGAAACTGCGATGATGTTATTGGCAGGTAAAAATGGGCAGAGTAGGTGGGCCAAGTGGTCCTTTTCTGCCAGAAAATTCATTTCTATGGTTAACTGTAAACCCAGACCCATGTGCAGATGTACACGTACACATACTGCAAACCAGAACAGGCAAAATTACTCTCTGCAGTTAAGAAAGCACAAAACTGCCGAGAGCGGAGGCCAATTACCATTACACCTTCATCATCAATACTGGCCTGGTTTGCACACCAGTGTGTCAACACTAAATAACCACATCTAGAATCCGCAGCCATTATGCGCTCACTTTGCAAAGGTGCACCACACAGTCTGTCTGCTCCGCATTTAAAGACCAGCAGCAACAGGTCACTAAACAGTGCTCACCTGAAAGGTCTCCTGGGTCACAAAGAACCCCAGGACAAGTGCTTTGCTGATTTTGAGACACAATAAATTTTGCTTAATCTGACATGCAGGGCTGGAAAGACAGCATCTGTCTGACACAAGCCTCGCTTGGACTGAGGGGGGAGGAGAAAAACAGCTCAAGTTACAGGAGGTAATAAATTCTGCCTGCACAGAAACATATTATTAAACAAATTCCTGGACAGCAATAGCTGTGATGTAAAACCTTTCTTATCTGAATGGCAGCAGAACAAATGTGTGTAAGTATGTTGCACGTAGCCCTGTGTGAAAAGCAACTGTATGACCCTCATACGGGTGAAATCAGATACATGATAAAAGAGATAAAAGAGATAGCCAGACATCAACTATACAATATGTACAGTAGCCACTGATGAAAACTGTGTATGTGTTGCTTTTTTTGTTTGTTTAGTGCCCTTCAAAGAACTCAGCACTGTACAACATATAGTCTGGTATTAAACAAGAAACACTAAAACGTACAGCAAAAACAGGCAAAATTGAAAAAGCAGAAGCTTAAGATATGGAAGATTGGGGCAGTGTCAGTGGCTCAGTAGGTAGCACACTTGCCTCTGAGGCCGGGAGCTCAGAGGGCTGTGGGTTCAGTTCCCACATCTGGCACTTGGGTTAATATCCCAATATTGACACTGTAGTGCAGCATGAGGGGGGTGCTGCACTTCTGAGATGCCGTCTTTCAGATGAGACATTAAACCAAGGTCCCATCTGCCTGGATTGGTGGTAGTTCAGGTGGATGTTAAAGATCCCATGGCACTTATAGAACAAGAGTAGGGGAATTTCTCGGGTGTCCTGGCCAAATTTCTCCCATTCACTAAAAACACCACCAACAGCTTAATCTGGTTCAATTTCAGTTGCTTACCATCTGTAACCCCCTCCCTCCGGTTGCCCCTGAAAAAGGGACTTCTAGGCCCAGTGGGCTTACCAGGTCAACAAAATTCACTAAATAAATAAATACCCTGCCTAAACAAAGTGAAGCAATGAGGTCAGGGTATGTTTCCCTAAGAAGTCACTTTTTGGCCTCTGTCATGAAATGGCTCACAGTAGATATGGTGATTTTTAGCTAGCTGTGTTTTTTTTGCCTCTCTCCAGTCCCTCTCAAGACTGCACCGACAGCATCGCTGTGCAGATGCTGTGTTTGATCTGCACCTTTGTACTTACCCTGTACAATGATTGCGTTATTCTGCACTGGTTGTATTGTTGTGACTTGTGCTTTTTTGCAGCTCCTACTTATTCTTACTACCTCAGTTACGTTTCACGATATATATCCACCTTCCATTACTGTACTGTTTTGCACTGTTGCCTCCTAATTCCCATTCCCTCAGGACAAATCCAGAAACAACTTGTTACCAGCTCGGTTCCAGAGGACTGGGTCATGTCTCACACAACATCAAACGCTCTATTCCTCCCCACTACTTTCAGTAATGAGCAGGAGACACTCAAAAGCTCCAAGTCCACAGATTAACAAGCTCGGGGGCAATCAGAAAACTGATCGTAGGGTGCCAAGTGATCATCTCTGTGAAGCAGTGCAACTATTAATTGGGCTGGCAGTACAGCCTAGGGGTTAGAGATATGAGGTTGGTATATCCTGGCACACCTGGGTTTGATTCCCACAACCTCCACTTACATACTATGTGACCCTGAGCACATCACATGATCTCCCTGTTCTCCCAGGCTGCCCCTGTAAAAGGGCCTTAACTGGTTACCAAAGAATAAAAAAAAAAAGAAAGCTTAATACCTGTTCCCACTAATTGTTTAAAGAATGCAGTACATAGTTCTGTATGTATTAGTCCCATTAAGCATTCTCCCCATTACCGTTTTTGTTTTGTTTACAATTTAATTTCCCACACTAGCCCAGATGAAACACGCATCTCATTTAATGGGCAGTCCTGCTTAAGCCCAATTTTACAGCTGAGAGAACAGAGAAAGGTCAGGTGCTGACTTATAGTCACAAAGCAAGTCACCTGAAGTAGCAAGATTCCAACCCAGTGTCTCCTGCATCGCAATTCACTGCTCTCGCCACTGGACCATGCTGCTGTCCCTTGGTTTAGAGTCTCCAGTAGTTAAATTAAGCAGAAACCCAAAAGAATTCAGCCCCACCACCTTGCAAAATTGTAGAGCTCCTGTTCCTTTGCACCTTCCATCACTACAATCGATAGCAAAGTTTGAATTCCTTGAGAGAACAGTCTCCCTTTTTACCAATCTTGACATGAGAGTCGTGCATCCTAAACATTTCTAGTGTAACCACTGGTTTAAACAACAGACAAGGGGAAAAGCCGTGAGTCAGTCAAGTCAGTCCGGTGCACACAACAGAGCAGCCAGCTCGTAACAGTGTAAACAGAAACAAAAATGTGTCACTCAGACCAGTAAATCCCACTAGATACAATGGCACAAAATTGAAGTGCACTAGTGGAGCCTTTTAAATGAATTTATTCAAATAACAAAAGGCACAAATAATCCAAGTAACGTGCCGTCTAGCCACCCAGCGCTTCGACTCCTCGCGAGTCTTCCTCAGGGGTGCCTTTTGTTATTCGAATAAATTCATTTAAAAGGCTCCACTAGTGCACCTCAATTTTGTGCCATTGTATCTAGTGGGATTTTACTGGTCCGAATGCCACATTTTTGTTTCTGTAACCACTGGTTTAGAATGGGATGACACCAGTTTTGTTTGCCAAGTAGGCTTTCCCATGTGCTCAACACAAACAGAGCTAGTTTATCAAGTCCTGAAGAGCAGCCGCAACCAACACCTGGTAGATGGTGGTGGTGGTGAGACCTGTTCTAGATCCACCACATCTGCAGAGCCGCAGGGCAGTCCACGTTTCCATCCTGTATTTTTTCTCCTGGACCACAGGCTGGATTTCCCTCCACAGGCTATGCAAACTCCCAGCTCCAATCCCACGTCTGCAGGTACTCTACTAGAGGTGCAGGGCCCGTGAGTACCAGGTGTCATCTTGACATGCTTGAGATCTCCCTCCTCCGTTACTCCCATTGCCTGCTTCTTCGATCTGAAATGCTTGGGATCCCCCCGTTACTCACTGCCCACGTCCCTCAGTACAGGGAATTCACAGACTCGCAGCTCCTCTGTGGTTGGAGGGGGAATCCTCCACCAAGACCCTGCGACAGGGCTCACAGAAGCATTCTATCACCCTCCCATGCCACCTGCATGCCAGCATCCTGGGCCAAATCAGAAGCCCTTTCACAGTGCTGATGCAAGGGCTCCTCCCTTGTCAGCAAAGTCCAACAGTAAATCAGAATTCCATTGATCCAAATGCAGTGCCAGTACAAGCTGCTTCACATGGGGTGGGGGGGGCCTTGCTTCAGCGCGCTGGGCAGCACTGCAGATCAGCAGTGTCAGATGTCCTCCAGATGCCTTGCAGTACCTACCATGGAGGGGAATCAGAGACTCATCTATCACTAGAGCCCAGTTAAGTGTTTGAAGTCACATCACAGGCAGAGATAATAGCACATCCATCACTGCCCTCACCTTTAATCACAGCTCCCTCATCATTACTGCGCTCAACCCCGTTAAAAGCCCCTTTGAGGATCTACAATGGTAATCTGTGCGGGGGCGGGGGGGCGGCATCCTAGCCAGTCACACCTGCAACTAGGACAGCTGGTGACAGTGAACTCCCACTCTACAGGCAGAAAGGGGAAGATTGGGGTACCCCTTCAAGGCAGATGTCTGAAGCAGGGTTCCCAGTTACAGAAGACTTCACACAACTTAGAGGCAAATTACTCAATTGTGAAAACTGTTTTTTTTGGCAGTTGCAGCTAGACAGGGAAGGAGATTCTAGGACACGTAAAAAAAAAAAAAGGAAGAAAAAGAAGGAAACAGGGGCCCTGGTCCCAAATCCCAGCTATATTGTCAGTGCTCCTGCAACCTGAAGTGCTGGCAGCGTGTCCCAAAGATGCAAGTCACGCACAGTCCTTGAATCCCAACAGGCTGCCGGCCTGTGAAGGATGCAGACCCCCACACCAGAGAGATATGGAAAGTAATAGTTAAAAACACATAAGTGGTTTAACACTGCACACCAAAGGAGAGGATTAGGTCCATAAAAATGTCTGAGCCATACATGGCAATTGGTCGACAAAATGACAAAATAAGGTCGGCTCCCAGCGGAAGTGTGTCATTATTGGAGCAGACAGTCACTATCTGCTCAATCTTATCTCAGGTATTCAGTAGCAGACAGGATGCCTTGAGTGTTTTATGGTTGCTTATCAGTGCCTTAGAACTAAAGCAGGTCTCAGTTTCTCAGGGGGCTCAGTCTCTCCAGCTAGGCAGATCAATGGGCAAACTGGACAGACCACTTGGTCTTCTTCTGCGGACATATCTTCTATGTTTCTAGTTTGACAATATGACTAGACTTCTTATACTGTGCATGCTGTACTGAGAAACAAAAGTTATAATCCAAGAGTCCAAGGGCACTTCCTACGATCCACAGAGTTCAGGTGTGGCAGTGTGGACCGGGGAATGAACCTTATGGTGGCAGCATTAAATCACACCACAGACACTTACTCTGAGCAAGCCTCTTGGCCTCCTCATGTTTCAGCAGCTGTAAAAATGTATCCAAGCAGGAACCCAAGGAGACGTTGCATCTCAGATGGACTATGAGTGTGAACTCATTTGACCATTTTACTTTATTTGTAACCAGCTAATTAGGTGCTGAGATGACCAGGCAACCATCCCTATTTACAGCTCTAAACCGGGGCAATATACAGAGCGCAGCAAACTGTGAACATAGTACAATTTACAATAGAATGAAACCGAACAGAATGTTACTCCAGTGAAAGGCATCAGCTGCAACATACTTGCTTTATTCTACATCATCAACTGGTATAACACAGCTGCCACATTTTTTTCACGGAATGCACACAATAAATACATAAACAAAAAATAGCACAACATAGAAACAGATTATAGTGTTTCACAGCCATGGCCCAAGATGCGTAAAGTGAACACTGTCCAATTGTTGGAATGGAACTTTGAACTTTCAGCAAATCTTTTAGATAATTTATACAAGAAATGCATTTACCTTGCTTTTTTTTTTTTTCTTTTTTTAATACTGGTTTACATTTCATTCTTGTTTCATCTTTGCTAGTCTTTTACAGTGTATCTGATTCATATACTGTGGTAACGAGCAGTTTAGAACTGTATGATACAGTTTATGTCCTTACTTAGCTCTTCCATTGCTGCCACAATACACCTGTGTTCCACTACTGGACTCTGCGGCTGAAGGGGGACATAAACTGCATCAAACAGCTCTGCAATGGGAGGGTGCTGTTGAGCCTGAGCCAGAAAGCCGAAAACTTCATAGCTCCGAGGAGATTATAAAATTCTTAACTAAAATACCTAGTCAGAGCCAAAGTTCAAGGAAACGAACATTACAGCTGGAAAGAGGATCAGTCAAAGTTTAAGATGGGGAACCCTCGCAAAGATAGGGGAGCTGGAACAGGAGGAAAAACATCTGCAAGTTCTCAGCCTCTGAGGTCTGGGTCAGAAACGCAGGCCGCAGCCGCTTCAGGCTTGGAGGAAACTATGTCCACCATTGGCATAAAACTACAACGCTCGATTTCCTCGGTGGCAGACCTGAATGCTAAGCTAGACACATTTGGCAACAGAGTTACACTGACAGAAACAACTGTTGAAACCTTACAACCCGAGATGGCCGATGTCAAAAGGCAATCGGACAAAGCTGCGGCCACTATCTCGATGGCGATAAAAGAGAACACCCAATTAAGAGCCAGGCTACAGACATTAGAAAATCAGGCACGATCTTCACATGTGCGGATCCTAGGTTTGCTGGAGGGCATAGAGGGGTAGCATCCCCCTTATGCTCCTGCAAGACTGGCTGAAAGAAAAAACCGTTCCAACTGGTCAACAAATGGCTTTTAATCTCCAAAAAGCTTACTGCATCACCCCCAGGGGTTATTGAGATGGCGCTGACCAGAAGGCGTGGGAACCCGAGACAGAAGTTTAAAGTTGGCGAGACAAGCAGGCCAACACAAGATGGTCGAATTATTAACCCGTTTCCTGATGTCAGTTATCAATGAGGATGAGGCTCAAAAAGTTTGACGCGGTCAGGAAGAAGCTTAAAGAGGCCTCCATCTCACACGTGACAGTGTTTCCTGCTTGCCTGTGAATTGTCTACCAGGGGGAGATCTGGATTTTCTCAGACCCGAGTGAAGCTGGAAAATGGGCCATGCGACTTCCACTTAACCCTCGAATCCCTTGAAACCACTGACGATCTCTCAACGCTACAGGCAGTGATCCTGAACTTTCGGATGATGACTGAACTCTGAGCCATAAGTACTCTTTAAAAATCTTAACAGTTGCCTTAAAAGTGCTGTAGTCTCTTTATCCCCTAATAATTTTAAGAGGAAATGTTAAATGTAATAGCTCTGAATCATTTACGGAGCGTTCTGTTCTGGGCTCATGTTGGGGGACTGCAGTAGGCTGTTGAAGCTACTTACATAGAAACACAGACATAGAAACATAGAAGCTGATGGCAGATAAGGACCGCAAGGCCCAACCAGTCTGCCCATTTCTTTTTCTGCCTTATGAATGTACCATTGACCTTTGCTCTGTCAATGGTCTATCTAGTCATACTCATCTGTATTGCTCCATTATGCCTGTCCCATGCCCTGCACTGTATTCATGTCCACCACTTCCTGAAGTAGGCTGTTCCATGCATCCACCACCCTTTCTGTGAAAAAGAACTTCCTCACATTACACCTTACTCGGCCTCCCTCTAATCTCATGCTGTGTCCTCTTGTCCTGCTATTTTTCTTATATTGAAACATGTTAGACTTTTTCACCTTGTTAATGCCCCTAAGGTGTTTGAATGTTTATCACCTCTCTCCCTCCTTTGCTCTAGGGTATACATATTGAGCTCCATTAATCTGTCCTCATATGTTTTCTGATGCAGTCCCTGCACCATTTTGGTTGCCTTTCTCTGGACTGCCTCAATTTGGTTAATGTCCTTATCAGGGTGTGTCCTCCAGTACAGCACGCAGTACTCCAGATGCGGCCTAACCAGAGTCTTGTAAAGACTGATTATTACCTCCCTCTTCCAACTTGTGATACCCCTACTAATACACCCCAACATCCATCTAGCCTTATCTACTGCTTTAGTGGTCTGCTTGGATGATTTCAGGTCATCGGTGATGACGCCCAAATCTCTTTCTTCCCTTGTGACTGCTAGCAACCCCCCTCCCAGCCTATAGGTGGCTTCAGGGTTTCTCTTCCCTATGTGCATGATCTTGCACTTCTTTGCATGAAACCCCAGTTGCCACTCGTCCGACCATTTTGCTAGTTTATCCAGATCTCTTCTCATTCTGCCCACCCTATCTGGATCATCTACTCTGTTGCAGATCTTGGTGTCATCTGAAAACAGGCAAACCTTACCCTCCAGTCCATCTGCAATGTCACGGATGAAGACGATGAAGAGGACTGGCCCCAGAACTGATCCCTGAGGTACCCCACTTGTGACTTGCATCTCTTCTGACTGTATACCGTTTACCACCACTCTCGGTTTTCTGCCCATCAACCAGTTTGCCACCTAGTTGACCAACGTCTGACCCACCCCGAGCCTACCCAGCTTATTAATCAATCTTCTATGTGGAACAGTATCGAAAGCTTTGCTGAAGTCAAGGTAGGCAACATCAGCTGCTCCCCCTTGGTCCACCACTCTGGTTATCCAGTCAAAGAAATCTAGGAGATTAGTTTGACAGGACCTTCCTTTTGTAAACCCATGCTGTCTTGGATCATGTGCTCCTATGGATTCCAGGTGTTGCACTATCCTTTCCTTAAGGAGCGTCTCCATAATCTTGCCCACTACTGAGGTAAGACTGACTAGTGTATAGTTCCCTGCCTCCTTCCTGCTATCACTCTTGTGGAGCGGGATCACATGAGCCCTTCTCCAGTCTTCTGGGACCTCTCCTGTGCTCAGAGACTCACTAAACAGTTCTGATAATAGCTCTGCTAGTTCCACCCTTAGCTCCTTTAGTACCCTGGGATGGTATGCCGCGGGGATCCCATTGCCGCATCCACCCTGGGCTTATCGAGGCTCTTGTAGGACCCTTTTATTTTGTGAAGGGAATAATGCACCTCCTCCCCCTGTCGTCATGGTGCTGAGCTGTGGGCCCTGCCCTACCTTTTTTTCAGTAAATACTGAGCAGAAGTATCTATTTAGGATAGATGCTTTTACATGGTCCTCCTCCTCCTCACACACACCCTTACCCCCTTTGATCATAGCAATACCCCATCTGGACTTTCTCCTTTCACTAATGTATCTATAGAAAATCTTGTCACCTTCTTTTACTGTTCGTGCTAGTGTTTCCTCAGTTTGGGCCTCTGCCTGCCTCACTGCCTTCCCTGCTTCCCTTAGGGAAGTTTGGTATGTCTCCCTATCTTCATCCTGATGCATTCCGTTATATTTCTTGAAGGCCAGCCTTTTGACTCTGACCTTTTCTGTTACTGTGTTTGAGAACCAAAGTGGTTTCCTTCTTCTTTTGCACTTCCTTTTCTCAGCAACACAATGGGATGTTGCTTCAAGTAGTGCATCTTTAATGCTTGCCCACTTTGCCTGTACCCTCTCACCTGTATTTCTTTTTGCCAGGGCTAGCTTAACTCTGTTGGCCATCTTATCAAAGTCAGCTCCTCTGAAGTCCCATATTTTTGCCTTGGAATGGGATGATTTTGTTCTAGTGGCCAAACTGAACCATACCATGAGATGGTCACTGGCACCCAGGTGACCTATCTGGAGATCTGTGATCCTTTTCCTGTTAGTCAGTACTAGATCTAGGATAGCCCTGTCTCTTGTGGGTTGTTGTACCAGTTGTTTGAGGCCCTCCCCCTGCAGGGAATCCACCATATGTCTAGTTCTGGCAAATATCCCTGCTGGTATTGACCAATCTGTATCTGGCATGTTGAAGTCTCCTATTATCAGAACCTCACCTTTAGCTGTCATGTTTTGTACATCTTCTAACAGTAACGTGTCTATGTCCTCCCCCGGTCTGGAGGCCTGTACACAACCCCAGTTCGTATGGCTGTCCCATTTCCCATTTCCAGGGTGACACACAGTTCTTCTGGCTCCTTACGTGTATTCTGAATTTCTGTAGCTTTGATATTTTCATTGACATAAAAGGCCCCTCCACCCCCTTTTTTGCACCTCAGTCTCTTCTGAACAGTACATAGCCAGGTACTGAAGTCTCTAAAGTGTGGTTACTGGTAAACCATGTCTTGCTAATGGCTACTATGTCCAGTTCAGACTATCAATTTTGCCTGCAGGTCTGGGATCTTGTTTCCCAAACTGTGAGCATTTGTGTACATGATTTTCCATTGGCCAAATTTCAGTGTGTTAGTTGTTGGGTGAGGTCTGGCGTTTCCCCTGTGCATTGTATGGGGAGCCATACCTTTTTCTTTACCTGGTGATGCAAATGAACTACAAACATGTTGAACTCCTGTTTGATCACTAGCTGGGGGGGGATGTTCTTCCCTTTCGATATATGGAGTGATGCACCCCCCTCCCCATTTGCTAGTTTAAATGTTCTGCAAAGACATCAAACATCTGCCCCAATGCACTGACTCCCTCCTTAGTCAGATGCAGCCCATCAAATTTAAAGAACTTTTGTTCCCCAAATTGTTGCCAGTTCCCTACAAATTTATGTCCTTTTTCCTAGCACCAGCCCTTGAGCCACATGTTTAGCTCCCCTATCTCCCCTTCTCTGACCTTCCGTCCATCTCCCCCTCTCCCAGACTGGCAGGATCTCAGAGAAAGAGATGCCACACAAAATGGATGATAGCTTGTCACCCAGCCTGGTCAGGGGTTCCTTGGTCTCCACAACTGACCAGCTGGCGAGATAGTCCCTATGTGTACCAGGACGTCAATGTTTTCTCCTGCTTCCTGAACAATTTTAGCAATGTGGTCAGTGTCTCTCCATGCTGATGTATCTGGGAGACATCTGACCATTACTCTGGCTGGAGATACGCATCAACTCCCTGAATCATAGAGTCTCCTATGATCAGAAGTGTTTTGGATTTCCTTTTTTGTTTTAGTTCCTGTTTTGGGCAAGTTTTGTTGTGCTAGCTCCTGCTCTACAGTGTCCTCTGCCCCTTTGTTTGATTCCGGAGATAGAGGCAGATACCTGTGTATAGTTTTTATATGGTTTGTGGAGGTGATATGTTGGAGAGCACCGAGTGATGGGGCACCCGATTTGCCCCTTCTAACCTGCCAACCTCCTGGACCAACTTCCCTCTGCGGTTGAGGTGCTTCTGTTGGATGCTGGGGAAATGGCGGGTGGTTCTTATAATATATTTCCTCTTGAATGCACACTTCAAATTGCACAATCTCTGTCCATGCTGCCTGGAGCGGAGCCCTTAGATCTCCAATGGCTCAGCATGTAGGACAGTGTCCTAAATCCTGTAAAACTGCCCTTCTGAAAAGTGTTCCATAGTACCTGCAGTTAATGATATCCATTCCAGATTAGTTGCTGTATTTCTAACCTGGTCAAAGTAATTAGAAGGAAAAAAATTAAAGCAAAAGTTTGATTTTGTGTTTTTTTTTGTTTGTTTTTGCATAACTTGTTATAACAAGTTAAAGTACTAGTGCCCCTGTAAATGAAGTCACTGTGTGGATACCCCCCTCTGATCCACCCCTTCCTGCTTTGCTATAGGAAATGTCACGACTGTGCTACCCTATAAAAGGACTGTAGTGTAGGGTGGTTGGCTGGGCCCTTCCCCTGCCGAAAAAGAACAACCACGGTCGAAAGAAACAAGGAGTTAAGAGCAGAAACAATCAGACAGCAACAAATGCAGTAACCCTGAATGCTTATCCTAATGATGGATAAAACTGTAAAACATGTAAAACACCACTTGTAATAATTTCACAGAAGATATACCCTGTAAGAAACACTTTGTTACAGAGAAAAATAAAGCAGTAAGAGAAGATATACCTTGCAAAATACAATTTGAATCAGAATATTACAGCAGTAATCCTGGGTTTTAAATAACGGATTAGCAGTTTTTTTCTTGGGACAATAGTAACTGTACAGAAAGTGTTTTTATAGGCTTTTTAGAAGTGTTATGTTTGTTAAACACAGTGAGGCAAGTGCTATACATTTTCACAATGTTTTAGTACTTTTATGAGCAAAACGCTAATCAATTTTTAGAGTTAAACAAAACCCTGGTAATCTGTTAGCACACACCTGTAGGCACACCCTGTAATAATGCAGCAGAAGGTATACCCAGCAACAACAATTTGAATCAGAGAAAATAAAGCAATAAAATGTTAGCAACAAACAGTAACAACCCCTGTGAGTACAAAATAAAAACAACAACACACAGTAAATCTGCCTAGCCAAAAGAAGCCTTAATCCTTATCCTTGCTCTGGTAAGGTTCTTTGGTCTGTCCTTTCAAGCAACCTAGAAGAAAAGAGCTCAGGTGAAGCTAGGTGCCCTAGCCAGCAAACCTAGTCTTCCACCTCCAAGATATCAACTAACCTAACCTTTTAACCCTTCCCTCTGTTGGAAGTTCCTGACAGTTAGTCAGCTCCACCCCCAGATCTATACCTAATCCCTGGAAGAGCTGTGGGAGGAAAGCAATTAGCTCATTCAATGTGAGAAGGAGACTGCAACAAAACTTTTGGCAAAAAACAAAATAAAATAGTGGCAAACAGTAATTTTGCTTAGTCTAATGATAAAAAGTCACAAAAATGTAAGCACCGCCTGCAATAATTTCAAGGAAGATATACCCTGTAAGAAACACTTTGCTACAGATAAAAATAAAGCAGTAACAGAATATATATCTTGCAAAAAAACAATTTGAATCAGAATATTACAGCAGTAATCTGTAAACACACACCTGTAGGCACACCCTGTAAGAATGCAGCAAAAGGTATACCAGCAACAACAATCTGAATCAGAGAAAATAAAGCAATAAAATGTTAGCAACAAACAGTAACAACCCCTGTGAGTACTTGGTACATAAATATTCCTTTGAGTGTGAATTTTATAAGGGTTGTAACTCCCTAGTTTGTTGCTGCTTTTCAATTTTACAAATGATAATATACTTAAGGAAGAAAGTATGACACCAGAAGCCCTTAAATAAGGGCATGCAATGTAATTCTTTTATTGTTGGGACTCGAGTAAATGAAGCTGGTCATACTGCTCATGGTGGGCTCCCTGACTGCAGCCAAATATTTTTCTTTCACATGAAGATTACCCCCCCATACGTGGCATCGCATTACTCTGGATGCATGTATCCTAAAATTAAGGGGAAAAAGCTCTCCATAGTTACAGTGTGAATACTGCTTGTTCACCTTGGTCTGTCTAAAGTAAGGTTACAATACTGTAATTGCAATAATTGCAAACTAATAAAACTATAGTACAAAAAACCAAAGAACAATTCTGCAATGTCACTAATCACCAGTGTGTAAATCAAGTATCCATTAATTTTACTAAAAGGTCAGTAAAAAAAAAAAAAAAAAGGAAAAATAATTTGAATGGCATCCAGTAGTTAACACAGCTTCAATTGGGGGGAAAGTCCTTACTGGTACAATGCAGTTCTCCTTTAAGGCTCTAAACAGGTTTATACTGTGCATTTGCAATGTTTAAAAACAAACAAACAACAAAAAAAAGCTTTATTTATTGAGAAAGGTCATTTAGTTTCATGGGGGGGTGCAAAGAAGGAGCAGATCAACTCTATCTAAAGTTATGCATAAGATACAGACCATTAAGAGTTGAACTTGTATACAACAAATCTCCAATTAACAATTAGTAGCATCCAGAAGGGACTTAATTGGGCCCCCTAGACAACAAAAGTGAAGTAATATACCCACGCTCCACTATGCTAGTCAAAGATGAGTTAGAGTGCGACTGCTCTACTGGACTCGTTCAGAGCAGTGTGAACGCTTCCTAAAATGTTCAAAATGTTACAATGGAACAGACAAGAGGTAGTGTTGTTGAAAGGCAAATACCAAGCAAGTCAGTCAGTGCTTTCTGGCCATCCCAGTTTCAACTCAGAACTCAAACAACGAGACGTGGAATGGCACACTAAGCTGTGATAGCTTGTCTACAGGTGCATCCTAAAGGATAGACTGTATGGACCCGTTTTACTGACGGGAGAAGCTGGCCATGACAACAGGGAAACCCCTCTACTTTTCATCGATAAGTGGCATGGGATCTTTTTCTTCCATCTGGACACTGACCTGAGATGGGCAGAAGGGATCTTGTTTTAACATTTCATCCAAAGGATAGCACCTCACCAGTGCAACAACCCCACACACAGCACTACAGTGTCAGTTATGGGTATCACCCCAAGTACCTGGTGTGGAGCTCGAACCCATGATGTTCTGACCCCAGAGGTAAGCGTGTCACCTACTGAGCCACTGCTACGGATATACAAAATCCAACAGGGTTCAAAAGAAATATATAAAACAAGAATTCGGTGGCTTCATTGGCAAGATAACATAGGAAATTGGGCACAAATACTTTTTTTTTTGGGGGGGTGACGAAGAAAATGTTTAATCCCAGGCTCTTCATTGGATTCTGTGCCAGCCAGTGCTTTTGAGCAAGTGAGCTCCCTTGCACCAAAATGAACCCTCAACTAACAGGAATTCAGGTAAATATGAACAATATTTTAAAGTTGTTTTTTTTTTTTTATTTGGTGACCAGGAAAGACACACAAAGCAGAGACGCTTTCAAGGTACAAACCGAGGAAGTTTTCTGTGTTTATACACAATGCAGAAAATATTTTTTCAGAGCTGCAGAACATTACAGAATTCATTAAATATAAACATTTGTTACATGCTGAGAAAAATGTAAGCATTCCAGTTGGCTGAGGGACCAGTAAAGGAGTGTAACTGTGAGACCATAATTACACTCCTGTACTTCTTTCAGGCCAAAAGCCTGTGTACCACATCAAATCACT
Organism: Neoceratodus forsteri; assembly: GCA_016271365.2. NCBI lineage: Eukaryota > Metazoa > Chordata > Ceratodontiformes > Ceratodontidae > Neoceratodus > Neoceratodus forsteri. Next base: position 1,041,089,614 of record CM057452.1, read on the forward strand.
GCACTCTACATTGTCTAAAGTGCCAATCAGACAGACAGTCTCTATTTACAGTTCTGGGACTCCACTACTGTTGAAAAAGAATACTTTATCAATCTTGCAATAAATTATTTATTTTACTTGCATTAACACAGTGTATTGTACTCTTTGCATAAAAATTAGAAAGGCATTTTTCTCACAGTGTTATAAGTGCAATAAGACACTTCAGGACCATGTAATTATGGGAATAAGCAAGCAATAATACCCTCTAAGGTGGGCGGTACTGGGCAATACCGGGCCACCCAGGGGCGTAATGAAGCCTGACGCTGCAGGGCCTTTATAGACCCTGGAAGATCCGGTGTTGCGTATACTGCCCACCCTGGAGGGTATTATTATACTTAGAAAATGGGCCAGAAGTAAAATTTATACAAATATTACAAAAAAAAAATAAAAATAAATAAAAAACAAATCAAAAGCAATGAAGTCGCTTTTGATGTAAAGTAGTTCCTGCAGTAGTGCCAGCAGTGGGCGCTGCTGTTTACATTTGGTAATTTTCCCCCGCTTTTCTTGTTTGCTAGTTTGTTAATGGAAATGACCTCCCCCCTTCCACAAACACACACAGATAAACACACCAGTAATGGGTGAGAAAGTGGACACTGTATTTTAGGGCTTGTGGTGCTTGAATTAAGTTCAGTTCTGTAGCCGCTTCCTACTCTGGAGTTACTGTCAGGCTATGTGGCTTGCGAGTGTGATTCTGAAAGGAACAGAGCTGTTGCCCATTTACACTTTTAGCGTGTCCATCTACTGCTACGGTACGAAAATAAATGTAAATTTTTTTAAATTAAGTTTGGTTCTTTACCAGCTCTCTACCATGATGTTCCTGTCAGGCTACGTGGGTTGCAAGCGCCATTCGAAAAGGAACAGTCATTAAGGAGCTGTTGTCCATTCAATTTTAGCGTGAGTGTCCATCCATTGCTAAGCTACAGAAAAAAAATGCCCATTTTTTATTTTGTTTGTAGTGGGTGTTGAGAGATGAGGAGTCTTAAGAGGAAAGAAGTGGTTTTTGGTTTTAGCTTCACCCCATGAGGCTGTACTACTCGGTAATATAACCCTTGGTGCCAATTTTCAGTTTTATCTCTTGCTAAGCGAGAGGAAAAAAATGGCGGCATTTGAAACATTTTTGTCCAGTGCTTCAGCCAATAAGGACAGAGGCTGTGCACTAGGATACCACATGAGGCTGGCATGGCCGGTACTTTTAACTTACAGGGATCTCACTCTTAAGTTAATGTACCCCCTACCAGCCAATGAGATACTTTATAATTCTTAAGCCCATTTTCTAATTGCACTTTGCTCTCAGGTGTTTAAAGGCACTCGTCACAAGCGCCTTGTGAAAACATCTTCAAGCAGTGCAATTATTCCCCCATAATTGCACATCCTGGAGTATCTTATTGCATACGTATCAACTAGAAAATTATGATGTAGAATTTTAGACTATGGTGTGCAGAATCAAAAAGAAAGTGATGCAGAACACTGCATGGGTGCACAAAGTGAACATAATACATAGCAAGCAAAATGTATACAGAAATTCTAAAACAATAAATAGAACACAGGAATGCAAAATATACAAGCAAGGAAGCACCTTAAAAAAAATTAAGCACCCCCAAAAAAATAAATACTCAATGTCCCACATTGCAAAAAAATTAAAAACATACTACAAAACTTTGTGGTGAGGCATGACTAGGGCTGGCAGACCGAAGACTGAGGTAATAAAGTTGGTAAAAGGGGAGTGGAGGGGGATCAGGACAGGGAGAAATTTTAAAAAAAGTGAGTTAAAATGCAGGTAGTAAGAGGTTAAATGAAACCGTCAGTGGGAAAAATACAGGAGCAGAAAAAGGGAGAGTGTAGAAGAAAGAAAGGGTGGAAGAGCATGGAGAGGGGAAGAGAGAATTTACATGGGGACGTGAAGGCAGGGGAAAAACAGGATTAGGCTAACTGCAGGAAGAGGAGAAATTTAATTAGCTATTATATTTACTAGGCAGGTGCACTAGACAATATTATGCCTATTTTCTGGCACGACCTGGGAGGCTAAAACAGAATTAAAATTGAGCAATACAATTAGTAACTATAACTTCAAATACGTATATGAGGTTGTTGACAGTGTCAGAAATTCACATGCAGACACAATGTAAGAAGTACAGAACAGTACAATACATATTACATAAAAAAACAAAATGTCTACGAAGTGCATTCCAGTGCCAGCATGAGAAAATATGCAGTACAAGGTGCCTTAAGCTCAGGACTAGCTACGGGGAAGAACAGGTAAATGCAATAAGGAGGAACCCTCAACTGCCGGCACACCGATAGTACTACTGCTCCCAATGCAGGCAACCCAAGCTTGGAAGAGAGCCTGCATCATCAGGGGCCGGTCTGGCGGAAGGAAAATTGAGCGCCACAGAGGACATGCTCCTCCTCGGAGAGGGAGGGAAGGCTACATTCTCCGTTGTGCTACCGCTACCTGGGTGACCACAGGTGCCGGTTGAGGCTGGAGCCACAATGGCAGAACGGGCGCCTCCTGATTGGCATGCAAGTATGCTTGCATGCTCAAGTCCACACTGTCCTTGCCCATGAGGTGCGGGGGGTATAGCTAACTCATTTTTATAACAAAGCTAAAAGTGCACAGTGCATCAAAAAACAACAAATGGTGGCTGGACCAATGTACAAAAGAGCCCTGGTACATCGAGATAACCTCTTTCTCAGGGGGCGTGGCTACCAATAAAAACAGGTGGCAGTATATACTGCAATAAACAGGTGAATACTGTATTATCATGCAATTAGAGCAGTATTGGTGAATTTAAAACATTCTAATTACATAACCCGTTACTGCTGTTCTAGACAATACAGTATGACATTTGCAAGTACCTATTCAGATACTGACTGCATAGTTCACAGGGATGCCAGAGCTACAGGGATTCCTGTATTTTCCAGGATTTGGAGCCATCTACAGGGAAGTTCTTCCCATAGACTTGCACTGGTTTTATATATATATATATATAAAAAAAAAAACGGCAATTTAACTTTCATAGGTAATAATATAATCTACAAGAAAATCACCCTGGAGTTGCAGGGAAAATGCCAAATCAGTCTGGGAGTACTGCAGTCGCTTAATAAAAGCAAGCCGTACTTCCCTCTGTTTCATTCCAAATTGAACATGTCATACTGTATTTTCCTGTTATACATCAGAGTCCCAGGCATAGCAGTTGATAGTTTTTTGGTTTTAATTATAATACTATGATTCATTTGTATGGCACACCTCTTTATATGCACTATGGTAGTTTTTTTGACTGTTTTTTGGTATACTTTTTTTTTTTTATATCCACACCCTTCCCACTCATGTCCTTACCCAGTGTGTCACTGTTTGTGAATTTGTTTAATTCATACACTAGGCCGGCATGGTGACGCTAAGGGTTGAGGTGCTGGACGCCATACCTCGTGCCATGCCAGCAACCTGGGTTCGAGGGGGACTTGGGCCACCAGAGGGTTGGCATGGACTTGGATCGTGCTGCCAGTAGGCAATTCTCCTTTCCCGGGGAGGGTGTGCAGCACTCCGCAGCTCCGGCAGCCCCTAGTGGAGATTGGGGGCTTGGCTGTGCAATGCACGTCTCAATGGGGTAAGATGGTAGTGGCGGACATCCTGCAGGTGGGTGCGGGAGCGTACCTGCACTGCACTGGACGTCCACGCCACCGGGAACATCTAAGAGAACCCCCCCTCCACTGATAGGTGAAGGCGAGCCCAGTAGTTGCGGCCCCACATCCAGTGCCGGGCGTCCAGATGTACACTCCAGTTCCTCCTCCACACGGCAAGCCTGCCAGTACTATAGATAGAGCGCCGGCTGGAGTGGGCAGTCCTTTCTTGGGGGACTCAGAGCCAAGGGGGTTAGGGTGAGCTGTGTAGGAGGGGAGTGCCCCCCAAACCAGGAGATGGATGATCGGAGCGTCAGGCAGATGGGCAGAACCAGTAGCTGAGTGACCACGGAGGAGAGAGGTTAGTGGCAAAGGGTGCAAAAAACAGAGTTCAGAAAAAGAACAAAATTGAAAACAAAAATTCATACACTAGTGCACTTTTTATAAATAATTAGCATTTTTTTTATGATACTGTATCTATATTTCTTCTTGTTGCTGCCACAGCTATAATTATACATTCTGGTATAATCTTGGTCAGTTACTGATTACTATAATATCGTCCTCGTCTCTTAGGCCTCTTACACTATATTATTCTATGTTACTCTCCCCGCCCTTTGTTCTATTTGTATAATGGATCCCTTGCCCTTTCGACATCAACACATGTCCTACCTCTACAGATGTTATACTCTGCCAAGTTTTCTATGGAATCATGTCTTCCATAAGAGAAGTTTAATTGCATATTGTTTTCTCAATAAATCCCCACTCTAGTACAACTCCATCAGGGTAGGTCTAGGGCCACTTCATGTTTTATTATAACTGGTATATGAAACATGGTATTATTTTTGCCATAAAATGGGAGTTTCATTTAGCTGGCCACCCTCCTTGGTATTACTGAGTGGAACATACAGTGCTTGCAAGACACTCATTACGCGTAACCGTTTTTCACTACAGGAAATGAGATTAGCTGGCTGGCATGCTGGAGTCCAGCTCTATTATGTACTAATTAATCTACGATAAGCGCATCTGCAGTTCCCCTCCTCTGTTCCTAATTGTTGAATTCAGGTTTGATGCTGCTGATCTGCTATAGAGGCATTGCACTTGTTAGCTTTGTAATAAAAATATCTCCGACTTAGCAGGAGTGCTTTCTTTGTTTGTGTCTTCAAGCTTCTTGGAGCTTCAGTATTTGAAAGCACAGTCCAAGCTGTGAGTACCGCCTTGTATTGCTCCATGGTACTGCCCACTGGGTTATCTGCCACAGCATCCCAGCTGGACTCCTCTCGAGCCTGGGGAGCCCAGGAGCTCCACCAACTCAGCGGCACTGAAATGGCAGGTAATAAGCCACAGAGACGACTGGTGACAGGACTGGGGGATGCCAGGTGATGGGACCAGACAAGCAGAGCAATGGGGAGCATAAAACCACAGTAAATCATTGGAATAAAGAAATATAACTGTTTATTTGGGCGGGCCAAAGACCATGCATTAAACTGCAGCAAATTTACCTGGCAAAAGAGAGCAGAGGACCGGCACTCCCCAAACTAAGAAAGTTATTACTGGGCAGCCCACATGCATTTCCTTCTCACCCGGCATTTGGGTGGGTGACATGCTGTCTGCCTGGACATAACGTTTGCCCCATTTCCCAAACAGGGACTGCATCAGAAAACATATGAGGGAAGATTAATGGAGCTCAATATGTATACCCTAGAGCAAAGGAGGGAGAGAGGTGATATGATTGAAACATTCAAACACCTTAGCAGCATTAACAAGGTAAAAGAGTCTTAACATGTTTCAATGTAAGAAAAATAGCAGGACAAGAGGACACAGCATGAGATTAGAGGAAGGCCGATTAAGGTGTAACGTGAAGAAGTTCTTTTTACAGAAAGGGTGGTGGATGCAATGAACGGCCTATCTCAGGAAGTGGTGGATATGAATACAGTGCAGGGCTTCAAACAGGCATAGGATAGGCATAAGGGAGCAATACAGATGCGTATGACTAGATAGGCCATTGACAGAGCAAAGGTCAATGGCACATTCATAAGGTAGAAAAAGAAATGGGCAGACTGGATGGGCCTTGCGGTCCTTATTTGCAGTCAACTTCTATGTTTCTATGTAACCACCAATTCGTACAGGCCAAGCCTCACAGAGAGTTGACCCCAGATCTGGTACACGATCTGAATTCATGGCTTCAACATCAAGAGAATGTCTGGCATTCCATCCAGAAAACATACACCTCTCCCCATTTCTCCATCTACTGTGCTCCACAGCACTGCTAGAGGACTTTACCACGGCCCCTGTAAGCTTCACCATGGGAACACAACACAGGAAAGATACTCCTTTCAGTACATCTACCGGTTCTTCCAGGGGTCAGACCTCTTGTCCTTTCCAGACATACAGGTTCACTACCAACTTCCTAGAACAGAGTTCTACCACTACCTGCAGCTGCAATGTTTTATTGCACCCCCCCCATGCCCATACCCCAGATGTGTACCCCACCTATGTCACCTACGATACTGCATTTTTCAAAACAAGCACTAGGCAACATGATTTTGCAGCTCTCTCGGGCCTTACAATCCACCTCAGGGGGCAATTCACTGGATACAGCACAAAAATGGGCGGAGGAGCTTGATATCTCTGATGATGAGATACAGGGACACAGGCTTGCGGGGCCTCGGAAAGGGTCACTAGTTCCCACCAATGGAGGGAACATGCTTGGAAGCATCTCACTAGATTTTTTCGAACCCTAGTAATAACATCCCTCTACTTACCCACACAGGACTCCGGATGTTGGAGAGTCTGTGAAGAAACAAGGGCCACACAAACATGTTATGTGGACTTTCCCTCACCTGCAGCCCTTTCTCCAATCTCTGGAGTCAGAGCTGCAAGTGTTATTTAACAGATCGGTCCCTCTTATTCCGTCTCTGTACACACTTCTACAGTAATCCAGGGATCCACCAGGATCCCAATTCTCGCCATCTATTAGGAATCCTAATCACAGTCACTAGTCATTACAAAGTGTTGGCTCGCCCCACTATTCTAGATGTGGCTACCTGGAGGACCATGGTCAACCACATATACCAAATGGAAAAAAAAAAACTCACTCCCTTAATAGCTGCAGCTGTGTGCCTCTTGCTGGAATGGCTGGCTGTTTCATGCCATAAGGAAGGATCCAACCCTGGTACCCTGACAGCCACTACCAGAGCCAGGTTGCCCGGATAGTTCTTCCCCATTGTGGTAGTGGGGGGTAGACTTGCAATGGCTCGCACTCTGGTGGTGGTGGTGGTGGTGGTGGTGATGGCGGACATATCACCAGGCTTTCCCAGTAGAACTACTCTTTCCCTGCAGGGTGCTGCCACCCCACTCCCTTTTTATCACAAAGAAAGGTGACACTGACGTTAGTACACCAAGGACATGCAGTGGTGTTGCATCTGTATAATGGCTACAAAGCATGCTTGAAGTTGATAGGGCACCCACCCCACACTGTTCCAAACGGGTGGGTGAGGGACACACTACTGAACACAGTCAGTTTCTGCTTTGTGTGTCACTATGACATAATGAGACCCAAGCCAAAATATAATCATATCTTTACTGCCATTCTCATGTACTGTACTGATCCTGAAAAATAATAAAATTGATATTAACAAAGCAATAGGAGAACCCTCAATACCTGCTATGGAGCACGGATTAAAGGGCAAAGGAAAAGTTCAAACGGAATATAATTCCATAGCCTTGGGGCAAATTTGAGAACAACTATATCCTCCAGTTTTGTGGGACGGATAGTTGAGCATTCTCTGTAGATCTCAAAGAGCAGGCACTATAAACAGGCTGAAAAAGTGAGGCAAAAGATGAGGGCAGTTCGCTGCGCACAATACTACAATTGTTACACTCCAAAAAAGTGCAGTCACATAGGGATGAGGGGGAGGAGCCTGCCAAGCTTAGAATACAGTGTGCACTGGTGGACATGATGACTGGTGGCCAGAGCAAAATGACAGATGTTGTCATATGCCACATCCCATTTGTGTAAAGTGGGTTTGGTGGAGGCAGAGAAAAATGGTGCCCCATAAAGAAGCCTGGGAGGAACACTACAGGCTACGGATAAGTGGGCTTTGGTGGGAAGGTTGTAGCTAATCTCGTATGAGAAAAGTAATTTGGAATTTACAGCTTTGCAAACACCTGCAACATGCACCGAGAAGTTAAGGGATGGGTCGAGTGTGACACGTGAGTAACTGAAGGGTGAGGCAATGGCAAGAGTGGTTCTGTCACTACATGGGGCAGACAGTGGCTATGGGCAACTCTGTAATCCAGAGGGCAAAACAAAAAACAAGCCTGTATTTCCAATTTGTTCAGGAGTAGTTTGCTTACATCAAGCCAGCACTGAACATTCTGGAGGTCTGTGGACAGGTGTGTCCACCGAACACTAAGGGAAGGCTTGAGGAAGGGGATAGAAGGGAACTGGGAGAGGGAGGCTGTTCCAGAAATTAGGGAAGGGAGATAGAGAGATAGAGAGATAGAGATAGAGATAGAGAGAGAGAGAGAGAGAGAGAAATTGGGAGAGTAAGGCTGTTCCAAGGATTAGAGAGAAGATAGGAACTGGGAAAAGGAGGATGTTCCAGGGAGGAGACAGAGAGAGAGAGTGTGTGAGTGTAAGACAGGATTTGGGAAAGGGCTGTTCCACAGATAAGGGAGGGGAAGGAACTGGGAGACTGAGGCTATTCCAGGATTATGGAGGTGAGAGAAAGGAAGAGAGGGGAACTGATATTAGGGAGGGGAAGGAATTGGAAGAGGGAGACTGTTCCAGGGATTAGGGAGGGGGCAGTTGAAGGGACAGGAACTGGGAGAGGGTGGCTGTTCCATGGACTAAGGTGAGGTGGAGAAAAAGAACTGGGAGAAGGAGGTTGTTCCAGGGACTACAGTGGGGTACAGGCAAAGAGGAATTGGGTGAGGGAGGCTGTTCTATGGATAAGACAGGCTGAAAGAGAAAGCAGACTGACCTAGGGAGGGGTTGCAATGAGGGATAAAGAACAGGCGTCACAGAAGCCGGGGGATTAAGAAGATTGTATGGGGGAGAGGGACAAGAGAGTAAAAAGTAGGAGGGAAAAGGAGGAGAATCAGTATTTGCAAAAAACAAAGAGCAGTTGTGGAGATACCAAGACTCAAAAGACGGAGGAGGGGGAAGACAGAGAGAGAGATGTAGTGTAGCAACAGATAAGAGGCAAGGCATTTAGAGCAAAGTGGCAGAAAGTGGAAAAGTGGGTCCAGTCTGGCAAGAGTGGTTGTGGAGGCAACACTGTAAACCACCAGCGGGATCATTTCTCAGGACGATCTTACAGCAGGCCATGAGTAGAAGATAGGTTTTATTTATTTATTTAGCTTTTGTTAATCAGGTAAGTACACTACACATTTGCCTATTTTCAGGTACGACCCAGGAGAGTACAAGGAAATACGACATAGGACAACATGATACACTTTAGACAGTTACTCAAAGTCAGGGAAAACAGAAGCATCACGTAGTCAGTAGGTACACACAAATGGTCTGAGCATTTACATCAAGTCACCAAGGCTGCGAGCAGCGCAGTATATACAAATTATATACAGTATAGGACCCCAACAAAGTGGGGGCACAGTCAGAGCAATACCTAATACATAGGGTGTATACACTGTGTGCTGGACAAAAACCATGCTGGCAGGCTATACCTTAGGAAGAATGTTCAGTGCAGGGGACCAGGTGAGATTATGGAGGTTTGGGACATCCACACACTGAGGAGAGCTTCAAATGATTCCACAGGGAAGTTCGGAGGCATGCACGGGAGGGGGAGGAGCGGACCTGGACAGGAAGGGAGTTCCATAGTCTGGGGGCACATGAGGCAAAATCTCTGTCCCCCATTTGAGTGCAAGTGGCAGGAATCCTAAGAACAGCAGGGCCCAGGGATCTGAGGGAGTGCGAGGAGGAGGCAGCGCACGAGGAGCTCCGCCAATCTGGGAGGATGCCAGAACCAAGGACCCTGCCTGTGAAACAGCCCAGGACAAAATTTAAGTAATTGGGCGGGGAGGGCCAATTAAGCTTACTATACAGGTCACAGTGGTGGGTGAGACGAGGGCAGCAAGGGCAAATGGCAAATGTTATTTAGGTGATGGTCCACCTAGAGAGGTGGGCTTTGGAGGTCCAAGCAAACAGGAGGAGCCCATAGCAGAGGGAAGGGAGAAACACGCCTCTAGCCGGCGCAAGGCAAGCGGCGGAAGTGAGATTGCTCTTTGCTCGATAGGCCAGACCCAGTTTGCAGTTAACAGCTCTGCATGCATTCTGGATATGGTGTCCAGGGTCAAGTGTCACCCCAAGGTATTTGATGGAGTCGGAGATGAGCACAGGAACACCGTCAAGACCTGTGATACACAAAGGGGCAGGGGAGGCCTTTATCTTGGCCAAGGACCCAAAAAGCATGGCCTGGGTTTTCTTGTGGTTGAGGACCAGCTTGTGGGAAGTTATCCAGGACTGGATACTCATAAAGTCTTTACTCAGCTGGTGGTTTATGACCCCAGCGTCCCGAGAATGGGTGAGGATGACCAGGTCATCAGCATACAGAATGGACCTACAGTAGGGTACAGTGCACCAAGCTTAAGGCGGAGACTGTACTGCATGTGCATAGCATCGTTATTGGTAGGTCAGTGTTCCCCATTCATTTTTTAACACAGTGGGCCACCACCCGATTTTTGGTATCACCACCCTATATTTTGGGCCATTTACCCTAATTTGTTTTTATAAAGCCATCCAAAATGGTCTTTTACCACTACATTGTATTGCAGTACATACCCCTCCTTTAATACCTCTGCTCAATATATGGTATGCATATGTACAGTACATATAAGAGATGCAATAAATAATGTACCCTTGGTGCGAATCACAGCCCCGTCTCTGGATTTCCAGGCAGTGGGGAACCCTGTGGGCTGATATTATTTCATCTCTGAACAGCACTTCCATCAAACCTAGACCCAGACTCATACATGTGAACAGCTGCTGTTGCTGAATGCATAGTAATGTAGTAACTGACGGTCAGAGAGGGGCTATAGGTCAGCCATGCCTTCATCTCTCCTCCCCGCCCTATACTCAGGGATGAATTTGTATGCTGTGCAAATATTTGTGAATTAACAGGGGTTCCCTGTAAATGGGGAATTCATCCCGGTGTATTTACAGCACAACATGACCCAAGACATATAGCCATAATGCAGGGTAATGGCCACTGTATTGGTAAATACGATCAAACATCACACTGACAGCCCCGAATAAGTGGACTGTGACGGGGTGGGAGCAGCTGAACTGTAGACCTCTGCTGCAATAAACCTATGTTCGCTGGAAAAATGAAAGCCAAGAATGAAAGCCCCATGCCATATTCAGACCAGTGTCATGTGCACACACACATACGCTGTCAGTCATATACACACACACACACACACACACCTGCTCATATGCAAACTGACACATACACAGGTACAAGCAGACACAAACTCACGTGGCTCTGACTGTAAAACAAATAACAAAAAGGACAAGCATTTTGTGTATGTAGCTATATGACTACGACATCACGGAAGGGTGAGACAAGTCATGGTACACTCAGTTCTGAGCCATAAAAAAAAAAAAAAAAAAAATGCCACCCTGCCCCAAACATGGCACTCTCCCCATTATGTAGACACAATGTGTGAAAACAGATGCTTTTAAATATTCTTGCACTCCAAAATGATCTAACATGTTTTATTTCAAAAAAAAAAAAAAAAACAAACAAACAAAAAAAAAAAAAAAACACTTTTCTTACCTCCATTGCCAAGGCTGCTGTTTGCTGGTCATAATGATTCAGAAGGTTTGGCATAAAGGTAGTGTTGTAAGACAGGTCCTGACACATTCGTAGTGAGATGGGCTCACATGCGAACAGGCTGTGGCCCTCTGAGAATCGCAGGAACAGGGCCACGAAACAGAGACACAACAACCTCCAGCAGGTAGCCATGGCTTCCTTCCTCCCAGATTGTACAAGCCCTTTGTGTGACACAAGTGTGTAAGTCGGGGGGTCAACTTAAGATGATCTGCATAGTCTGCAACACCAGCTGCCAAAGCAGCCACAACAGTTGTTCCGTGAAATGCAAATGGTTAATCTGGATTCCAAGCAAGCCACCCCGCAAGACTCCAGCATCCAGTCTTCCCTTTAGAGAGGCAGAGTTGTTCACTCCTCCAGCCACCTGCAGTCTCTTCCTCTCCCTCGCTCCTCTCTGCAATATTTGCTGTTCAGCTTTTCCAAGGAACAAACAGACAGAGCTCTTGCTGATGTGTCTCCGTCAGCCCCGTCTGATGAGCAGTGTTTTCTATTTACTTGCAGGTCCAGTGCACAGGGGTGGGGCATGGTTCTTTAATTTTCAGACTGCCGGTACTGCTCAGCCTGTTCTTGGAGAGATCAGCTTCACCCTTCCAACCACCCAGCCTGTGCAGTGAGACATTTACGTGACCCTTTCTGCTTTCCTCTGCCCCTTTGTACAGTAGCTTCCCTCCACTTCTCTCTTCTTCTCTGTAACCACAAAAGGTACATGTACTGTGCAGCCTGCAAAACACAAGCGGAAAATGTGAGGTTAGGAAAAGACCCTAGTGAAAGCAGTAGTGTTGGGGGAAATACGCACTTCTTGCACACTTCTCCTGCAGTCCCAGGACACAGATGGTCAACGACAGTCTGCAAAACTAGAATTTGGCATTTGGGGGGGGTTGGAACTGAACTTTACTGGAGGGGAGAGACAGTGTTTTGCTTTTCACTTCAGTAGTCATCTGCTAACAACGAAGTTTAGCAGCAAAACTGCCATTCAGTCTATTTATTTTGTAAACTGGTGTCCAGGAGAGGCACACAGAGTTGAGGCTTCTTTCCAGGTGTGGCCCAGGAGAGAAGGTTACAAGAGGAAATGGGACAAAAAGTCAAACAATATAGTTAAAAGAAACAACAGGCAACATGGCAAAAAGCAACTTCTGGTTACAAGATGCGACTTCACTGCAAAAGACTTGGAGAAGCACACCAACAAAAAACAAAACAAAACCAAAAAAAAAAACACTAGGCAGACATAGTAACCAAAACAATTACAAGGACTGTCATATACAAAGAGTTTATTTAGAACAAAGTGCAGTTATATAAAACTGCATGAATAGCTTGAAGTGTGAAATTCAGCTTACAAAGTAAATGGAATTGCACAAATATCTACCAACAGTATAGTCATTGATCAGGAATGGGCAGACTGGGTGGGCCAAGTGGTCCTTATCTGCCGTCAAAGTCTATGTTTCCATGTTTCTAAAAGGGCCAGTCCACTCTGCCAGGAGAGCAGGGAGGGGGGGAGGCAGGCAATGGAAAGAGCAGAAGAGCGGGTTCGAAAACAGGAGGGGTAGGATGGAGTGATGTGGAGCAGGCAGCTAAAAATAGGGGCGATGGCAGCCACAGGATGCAACAAAATGGGATTCAAGGAGCAGTGAGAGAGAGAAAAGAGGTTGGGGAGGCAGACAGAGAAAGTGAACTGCTCAGAAGCAGACGTTTTGCAGTGGGCAATGAAAACTGAGTGAAGTAAGAATGTAGAGAGTAACAGGAGATGATGGAAGGGGTGAGGAGGTTATTGTACGTCCAAAGGCTGTAGATTACTATTAGAGTCACCCTTTTTCTGTGAAAACAGAAAGCCCAGAATTAAAAATGAAATTTGACATTTTTAAACACCACTTAAGAGTCACTTTTTCATATTAACGAACCTGCTTGCACCACATTTTATAACCGTACTTGGCATCAATGTGTAAAACCCCCATTCTGGACCAAATTTTAGTGTAACACATTCTGATTTCCACTAAATTTTGTGTGGGGGAGACAAGAAAAAATGATTTTAAGATTTTGTAAAACAGAATTGCCCCATTTTTGAAAACAGAAAAATCAGTGGCCCTAATTAATGTTCTTATTAAACAATTGTTTTCAAGGTTTAGCTAAGAGTTTCAAAGTTTGGCTAAAACCATCAAGCAATAGATAGGGCTTAACGAAAATGCTACACGGTTGTTGTGTTTTTGTTTTTTTTTTGCACCCCACCTCTCCCTGTCCAACCACTCCTTCGGGTCTCCTGGACTCTCTGTCTGCCTGCCTACCCAATGCCAGCCCTTGCTTCAAACTGTGGCACCCCCCAGGTAACCCAGCGTGTCCTTTCGCCAGACAGGTCCCCCTCCTCTGACTAGGGGAGGCAACGGTGGGGGATCCAGCACACTCTTAATTGGGCCGGATGTCGCTGAGACAGGTTAGTCGTGCAGCTAGGCAGGAGCCAGAGACCAGCATCCGGCCAGACAGGGAGCCATTTCCTGGTTTTCTCGCTGAGGAAGGGTGGCGTGCCACAGACGTCAAGGTGCACACCGACGTCCGCCACTCCCCTAATGCTCTGAGGCCCAATGTCCTGCTGTGCTCCTGGTCTCCACCAGGGGCCAACAGGCACTGGATCTCAACCCCACCCTCCTCCCGGAGAAGGCAAGCCATCCCTGTACACTCCCTCCTTCTCCCCCAACCGACCCTCCAGTGACCCAAGTCCATTCTCTAACCCAGGTCTCCGGCGTCACAGACAGAAATCCAAATGCTGCGCTGACGGGACGGCTGTTGTGTTTTTTTATTATTTTTTAGTTTTAGTTTTATTTCCACCTGCAGCACTGCCCCACCACGAGCCTCCCCAAACATTCTCTCCAGTAATGGAATACAAGTATCACTTTACACACTCACAGTGATGGAATTATTTGGATTAGCATCGATTATGCCAATTCAAATCTGGAACGCTACTGATCACATTCAGGGTTTCACTCACCAGAACAAAAAATAAATAAATAAATAACAAAAGCTGGCATGAGCAAGATTCAGTTACATAACATTATAAAAAGTAATCAGAATTTCAAGCCACTCACTGTTGATCATCCTATCTGTTAATTTTTCAGAAGTTCTCCCTCAAAGTCCTTCCACCGCCTGACCCCTTACTTGCTGCATTCCTTGAAAACAAGATCCCACCACAGCCGGAGGTTGGGTGTCCTGTGTGTAGCCGAATGATAAAAGAGCAAGTCAGAGGTCATCTTCATGTTCTCCTAACAAAGGGCCCCACCCTGACATCAGTGGGGTGACACAAATTAAACTATGGGGTTTCCTTGCAGAACAGCTCCATCCTCCTAGAACATGGGGAGGGGGGTGGTTGTTATGCAGAAAGAGTAGGAGATTCTCCCTGATGTTTACAGCATCTTGGTCAAACTAGTGGTTCCCTTCCCCCAACGGAAAGCAGGCACCTTAATATTGCACAGTCCTTTCTATGCAATGTCCTTAACAGGCAAGTTTCATTGTACAGTATTAAGTTTTTTTCCAGGAGTCCCTCGAGAAGACAGGGGCTCAAAGTTATCACCATTGAGAAAACTTTACCCACAATTCCTGCCTAGAGGTACAGAGTGGTATTGGTACTTGGGGCCAAGGGTGCATTATTCCTTGGACCTCCTATACACACTGTACATTTACACGAGTGGTTTTTAAGTAAGGTACTGGGCACTTGTATCAAAACAGGGATACCAGTGCAATAAAGAATGGTGGAAAAGACCATTTTAGATTATTTTTATTAGTCAACAAAACTACTGGTAAAATTACATTGAAAATTTGTGGTATTTTTATTAACACTTATGTCATTAAATCCCATTACATACATCAGATATTCTATGAGGTGACTTGAAATAAGATTGTTATTTGGTGTACAATGTTGGTGGCTTTGGTCCCTTTGTACTTATGGCTTTGTATTGCTCAGACACTTGTAAGTGAACAATGACAGCAACATTCTACGCTAAACAATCATTCTAAGCCCCTTCATAGAATATTCCTTGTATACTGCCTGCACTTCCTCCCCATTTGTTCTGCACAACTAGATTCATTTGCATGAAAACAGGATCCCGGTAGTTCATCTGCTGCTGCTGCTTAATCTTTTACAGAACAAGTCTGTGACACGGCAGAGTGCTGCTTTAACATGGATTATAATGCTACAGAGCACTGCGACTTCAGCCAAACATTAAACAGCAGCAACAGTCAGCTGCAGAAGAGGAACATCCCGTTTCTAAGTTGTGAAAAAGAATAAAATCAATAGAAGGTGTGAGGAAGGAAAAAAAAAATATTAAACATGGATTTACTGCCAATGCCCTTTGGGGTGGGGGGGGTACCCCAGGATGCCCTCTCCCCTCCAAAGGATAAGTAGCACACAAGGAAACCCTCACAACAACAAATCACAACAGAACTGAGAAAGAGTGCAACTCATATATTTTTTTTATTCTAGCTCCATTGTATTGCTGTGTCTTGCCCCCAATCTACCGTGCACAACCAATGATTGATGGCTGTTCAGGTGTGCCACTTTACAAAGGTGGTGGACTGTTGCAAAATAAAACAGAACAGAGATATACTCAGCATTTGCTTAAAACAAAGACTCCACATCATAGTACTGTATCTTTTCTTAATATTACACTCTGTTATGCTACGCCACGGGACAGTGCCTGATCTATAATACCAACACCATCCCATCCTACGGATACACTGTATCAATGTAAGACTCGTACTGGTAACAGTTATCCACCATCACCACCACATCTGCAACTGGTCTTTAGTGTAATCATACCGCTCACGTACCCCTGATTTTCAGGGATGCCCCTGAATTTAACTCAAGCATTTCTTATGTCACTCCTAAAACCGCCATTTTTGTTACAGAGGAATAGGGATTTCAAGTACAAAATAATCCTACATTTCAATTGTTAAACAGTCTAGCTTTCTAGAGCCAATGATTTTCAGTCTTCAACATAAAATGTCAGAAAACTGAATCTGTCATTTTTAAACCAGCATGTGGGAGTCAGTTTTTTTTCATGGAGAAAACTCTATTTGCACCATTTTATCAAGCAAACAACCCCCCTTTGCACTAACTTTTGTGCAAACTCCTCCATTCTTTTTTTTTTTTAATACTTTATTTGTAACATTTTATGGCATACAGCAACAAATCCCTCCATTCTGAGTCACATTTGTGCACAAATCATGTGGATTTGTTCTCAGCTTTGCAAAAAAGAAAAAACGAAGCAAGAAATAAAAATGGATTTTAAAATTTTGCCAAAGAGAATTGACTACTTTTGAAAAAGAAAAATAATTGGCTCCAGTTTTCTCATCAGAAAAGGCTTTTCCTATTAAGCCAAATGTTGCTGCAGCTTTTTAACTTTTATGACCATTTGAGATCTGTCCCAGTTTTTTTTTTTATTCTTGTCCCTTGCTTCACTTCTTCTGCCCTCTCACAACACTCACTCTGAGATCTACTGATCACATCCTACTGTCCATCCCAAACATTGGAACAAAACCATATTGCCTTCTCGAGTTTTGCTCCTAAATTAGGGAACTCTATTTAAACAGGAGTTACAATTCTGCCAAACTATCTAGGGATTCTGCAGTGGTTACTATTGACACTTACATAATTGCATTCATATGTTCTTGCTCTTAGCTGGTTTCATTCGCATGGTACACACATTGTATTTGGTATGTCCCATTCTTTGCTGCTGCCTCAAAATATACCATGACTGTACAGATTATAGCTATCCCTCTGTAGTATTTTTTGTTTTGCATACTCTCGGTCATTTTGTTTTAATACCATGGCATTTTGCTCCCTGTTTACTGTGTTACACTCCTGACAAACATCTGTACTGTTATCAGTGCCACTAATTACACTTTGTGAGCATTGCTGTTACTGTTTTATAATTACTATTGAACATTTTTTTTGTATTGTTTATCCCCGTCAGCCCAGTCACTCACTCTTTTGGGTGGCAAAGCCGACCATTACACTCCTCCTGACCGCCGCCCACTGCCCCTCATTGTGCCGCCTCGACCGACCTGATGTATCCCTTTGTTGGGGGGCCCCCCCTCTTGTGGTCACGACCGGGAGGGGAGACTATCTTGCACTGTAGGCACTTTCTTCAATCCTTGCTGGGGATGGCTAGGGTGCAATATGGGCATCCTGGGCTTTGCGGCGATGGGAAGGCAGGTCGCCATTATCCAGGTGACTTAGGTGGCCATTTTTTTCTGTTTTGTGCCCCCAACCCCTCGGAAGTACCCTGTGGCGTCCTGGCTTACTCGCGCATGCGGTGTGAGGTCATCCACATTGTAAAGCACAATGCCACAACTGGCTGCCAAAGGGCAGTGCATTCCGACCCTCCCCCTAGGAGAAAAGCATCCATAGAATACTCTTGAGTCCTCCCTGCCAGCTTCCACTCCCATCGTCCCAGGCTCGGGCACGAACCCAGGTTGCCGGCGTGCCAGGCGATCCCCCACTGCCAGGCGCCATGGGGCCGGCCTTGAGCATTTTTAATGCTCGGATAACAGTTTTAACAAAATGCATTACAACACCTCACCTCATATTGGTGGAGCAAGTCAGAAACCCTGCATTTATCAAAATGCTCATCACTAATTACAAAACAAACAAAAAAAAGTCATGGGCTGGTATGTGTAAACTAGAATTTTCCACACAGCCACGGTGTGGGATGCTTTATATAAAACCCTTGAGCTTTGCTCTCGGGATGTAGCATCCCACACCTGGTGTGTGTAAAATTCTGGTTACACCCACCCATGTATTATTCTCTATGTTATCCCAGTTGTAACCTCCCAGGTGGTGCTCAGAAATAGGCAGCTGATTTTCTGGTGTACTTACCTGGTTAATAAAAACTAAATAAATAAATTTGAAAGGCAGGCGGTTGAAAGCTATGCATGTACTGATGTGATACTGTCAGCCTGACATCGGTGTTGGGAAACTTAGTGGAATCACTGCTGAAGGAAAGGACTGTGGAATATCTTCAATCTAATGGGTTACATGGGGGTCATGTCAAATGAATCTGATAGATTTCTTTGACTGGGTAACCAAGGAACTAGATCAGGGTGGAATGATGGACGTGGCCTACCTGGAATTCAATAAGGCTTTCGACACCGTTCTACACAGGGCACAGGTAAGCAAGATGGGTACCTAAGGAGTGGATCCAAAGGCAGTAAACTGGATAAGAAATTGATTAGTGGATAGTCAGTAGAGTAAATAGAGTTCACACCAAGGGAGGGAAGGTGCCTCAGGAGTCAGTGCTGGACTAGCCCTCTTTAATGTCTTTATAAGTAACATTGCAGAGAAACTGGAATGGAAGGTCTGCCTCTTTGTGGATGACACCAAAATCTTCATTAGGGTAGACACTCCAGGAGAAGTGGAAAGGATGAGCAGTGACCTGAGAACACTCCAAGAGTGCTCAAGGGTATGGCAGCTGGGTTTCAGTGTGAAAAAGTGCAAAATAATGCGCTTAGGGCGCAGAAACCCAGAAGTGGAGTACAAAATGGGCAGAGTGGTATTGACAACCACCAAGCAGGAACATACCTGGGGTTAATCATATCAGATGACTTACAGACTTTTCAATCATTCATTCATTTATTGGGTAGGCAAATTGAGAGAACAAATCTCTCTTTTACAACTTTGTCCAAACATCAATACAGATATTGACTTACAATACACATAGTTGCAGAAAAATATTTAAAAGTTAGTAAGTTATTAAGTGTTTTAAGTATTCAACATAACTTACAAGTTATTCAACCAAAGCAGGTACAATGCTTGTGCGATAAGCTCACTAGAGAGGCCCTGAAACGTGCTACTGGAAGTGGAGCAGTCAAAATACATTTTTTCTGAATGATCTCCCAAGTTCACGGGACACTTACAGCTAAAGTCAGTTCCCCAAATTTAATTCTATATCTTGGTATTTTAATAGACTAAAAAGTAACAGATCTTAAAATATATTTTGAAAGTGTTTTAAATTGTAAGAAACTTGTAAACCAATGTTGTTCTCTACAATCAGCAAGAGAAAGAAAGCCTGTACTTGAATATAATAAACATCTGTGTGTTCTATATGGAAGTCCTGACTTAAACCTAAATGCACTATGGTAAAGTGGATCCAGTGAATTCAAAATTGAGTTTACAGTTTTCACGTAAACGCAATCTCCGTAATCCAGAATGGGAAAAAATAATGTAGTTACCAAATGTTTTCTAAGTGAATAACTGAAATGGGTTCTATTTTTGTAAAAGACCCCAACAATCACTTTAATTTAACAGATATACTTTGAATATGCAATTTAAAAGTTAGTTGTTCATCAAGAATCAAACCCAAGTACTTGTATGACTGTACTCTTGTAATTGTTGTGCCTGTGATAAATATTAGACTTAGATCAGGCACGATTAGTGCCTTTTTAGAAAAAGTATCCCCTGCATTTTGTTTTTGTTCAATAAAAGAGGCAAATCTAAAAGGGCTCTCTGAATATTATGCAAGCCTTTCAGGAGAATTTCCATTGCCAGTTCAGTGTTTTTTTGGGGGGTATACATAATCGTATTGTCTGTATACAGATAAATGCATGTATCAGCGGAACAATGAGTAGGGAGATCATGCACATAAAGCAGGAACATCAGGGGGCCCAATACAGAGCCATGTGGGATCCCCATGCCGATCTCTGCCATAACCGAATGTATCTCTCCCACTTTTACACACTGAAGTCGCTGTGTAAATAGGACTGAAACCAAAGTAATGCTGTCATGAATAAACCAGATGCTTCCAATGTGTTAAGTAAAATTATGTGGTTTACAGAGTCAAATGCTTTCGACAGATCTAAGAAAAGAGATGGTGTACTGTGCCCTTTCTCAAAATAAGTAAAAATAGCATCAGTAACCTTAGGTATTACATAGATAGTATTACGGCCCTTTTTAAAGCCTGATTGAAGTTTTGTAATTATGTTTTATTTGTGGTCTTTGGATGTAATTAGACAGTTGTTCACCTATTAATCTTTCAAAAAATGTTTTACATACTGTAAGAATCGATATGGGACTATATGAATTAGGTTCGGCAGAATCGGCACATTTAAGGTGGCCAAGTAGTGTGACAAGGCAGTTGGGAAGGACAGTGGGATACTGGAGTGCACAGGGAGGGGCATCACCAGCAGAGAGAGGTGGTGCTGCCCCCATATAGATCACTGGTAAGACCCCACCTAGAGTACTGTGTGCAGTTCTGGAGACCACATTTCTGGAAGAACATACAGTGGAGCTGGGTCAGAGGAGGGCAGCTAAAATGGTACAGGATCTGCACCAAAAGCCCTGCAAGGAGAGACCAAAAGACCCCAATACGTACACCCTGGAAAGGGGGGGATATGATAGAGACCTTTAAATATCTCATGAGGGTAAATGAGGTTCACGAGACACGTATTTTTCAGAAAAAGGGGCTCAATAACAAGGGGATATGCAATGAAGCTGGAGGGGGCAAATTCAGGATAGATGTCAGGAAGTACTTCTTCACAGAAAGAGTGGTGGATTCCTGGAACAGCCTTCCAGTGGAGGTGGTGGGGTTCAAGAATCCTAGTGGGAAGGGAGAAAGAGGCGGTGATCAAGTAGGGTCTGCGATTATTCTGTAGATAGGGAAAAATGGACAGATTAGGTGGGCCAAGCAGTCCTTATCTGCCGTTAAATTCTAGGTTTCTATGAATGTATCATTACCAAGACAGGTGGCTCATGAAGAAGAGTTGCTGTGGAAGGTCTAGCCCAGCCAGCCTCGGAGTAAACAAAAACCAGTAATTAGGAGAGCAGCCTAGCTCAAATCAAGGCAAATGAAGTCAAAACAGCAGATTGGAAAATACATACAACCAGTGTGTATTAAATACACACTTTTTATTTTTGAGTAACCAGAGAACAACAAGCGTATTGGTCAGATTGTTGACCGTATACCAATGTTTCAGATTTCTCCTTCTTTAGGGATACACTGGTAACATATTCTAAAATAAATACAAAATAATTCCAACTCTTATCATATGCTCTTTAACCAGGATATACAGCAGAGTATGTGTTTTATAAACATACATTTTTTACTTAATTTCACCCTCATACCCATTTTCTAGATGGCACCTGTTGATCCAGTTTATATTTAAAATTTATAATCATGTCATAATGTACAACTGGTTGATTTATAGCACAAATAAAAATGAAAAAAAAAATACTGAGTTCCACTCACTCTTAGCCTTCACTGTTTCTTTAGCCTGTACCTGTTAAATTAACATACTGTATCTGTTCTAAAAATATAATTTCTTTAAAAAAGTATATGTTTAATACAAATTGAGTGAGTGGGCCTGTATTTTCCAATATGCTGTTTAGCCATGAAGAAACATATATTTGAATCAGACATTCACAGCATGACCGTCCTTTTTCAGTACAATTTTAATCACCAGATATTATGATGTTTGTAAATTTATGATGTCCTTGGAACTTATGGTCAGCTACTGTCCACCCCACAGCAAAAAAGGGATTTTGATAACTGCTGTAGCAATTACATTGTTCACGTAAATGTCTTGAATATCTAACCTTTGGTATTTAAAATGTTTGGTTGCTCAGGAAAATGTAACACTTGCCTATAATTTCTAGGGAACACAACCATAATTTTATTAGTGCTAAATTCATGACATGCCCTTATTAACTCTAAGCAGGCATTTTTATAAAACAAAGAAAACAAATATTTTAAACTTTGTGACAGCAATCACATTTATATGCAAATGTTTTTGATACCAGGCTCTGTTTAAAGACTCTTCAAAGGAGGATGACTCATCCATCCATCTGGCCTGTCAGCAGGGAAACCTAACAGGAGGAGGATGACATCACACAACAAACTATGCTTCAGTTCCAAGATTTCAGGACTAATCAATAAATTAAAAAAGGCAAAAAAACTAGCTTTTTTGTTTTTCTAAAAAAGTTACTAAAATATTAAACAACATTACTAAATAAATCTGCAATCTGAGGGTGTTAATAAAGGACAACATAAAACATGTGTAAAACAAATAAGGAGGCCTGACCCCAAAGGACACAAATGTAGTGTTTTATCAAAGATAACACTTGTCATTGTCATCGTCTTCATCAAAGTGTCAACGGCAGACGGAAGAGACGCCTCTTCCCCCTTAACTCTGTCAACAAATCGCGTGTGGGGAAGCAAGAAAACGAGACAAGTACAAAAACAACGCTTTAAAAATAATGAAAATATATCGTACTCAGCAATAAGACACTGCCTCAGAAAGGAACAATACAGCATATATAACAATAAAATCCAAACATTAAAAAAGTACGCTGACCGTACGCCACTTGCGAATATCACTGGGACATGAAGAGGCAAAAGGAGTGGAGCAAAATAAAGGAGCAACACTGAGCGGACAGTGGCGGGTACCAGCATATGCGCCGGGAAGGGGGGGCGGGGCACTAGTGCCAGGGCCCTACCACTTTCATAAGGACAATATCATGGTAATATATTTAATTTGGGAAAATGTACCCTTCTTTACGTCCTTGGCCCTACCACTTTTCAAACCGTTCCGGCATCACTGGGTACCAGCAACCCACAACCCTATTAACAGGACAGCTAGCCGGTACTGTCGGGGAGAAGCCACGAAAGGCCGACAGAGTACACACAATCGGGTGAGGGGAGAGGAGGAAGCAAAGGCGAGCCAACCGATAAAGTGTGGGGAAATTACTACAGTCAATACTGATCCCAACGCCTCGATATTATGATGAAGCGAGCGGCATGTCCCCTGCGGCTGAAATTACAGCCGCCGCCGTCCTGCAGCGCAGCTTTATGCTGCACCATCTGCATATAAAAGACAACCCTTTCATTTATTATAATCGCAGCTTTTTCCATCCCTTCTACCGAGGGGCAAAACACAGTAGCTACATCAGGAAACCGACGATGTTGATCTTCCCATTGATAATAACATCGGGCTGTGTACCGCTGAGCTGACAGAGGCTGTGACTGTTTGAACGGAGTCCTTAAAAATTGGCAGCTCCAATCCCAGACCTTTTTTTTTTAATGCACACGCAAGCTGGGGTCTTCCGGAAGCTTCTGCCGTATTGCACCAGGTTATAAGACTAGCAAATTTTGCAACCAGTAATAAACAACTCACCTACTCTTTTAACCATCTGCTGCCGTCTCGTGCAGTCCGGGAGAGCAAATATTATCCCACGGCGCGCGCACCTACAATGCCCCAAGCCCGCGCCTCCGCACGCGCTCCATCACTAGCTTCAGCAGGTAGCTGGACGGGAGCGCGCGCGGTCCCCGGAAGCGGGACCGGATGGGCTGCGTTTCATTTAAACCAATTACAGTTGGCGGTGCTGTTATCATGGAGACGCGCGACGCTATCTTGGAATGGGAAACTCTAACTGGTTAGTTCTAGGCACCAACTGAGCACTATATAGGGAACGTTCTGTGGCAGTAGATGCATCTGTTGCTACGACAACGACACAAACTCAAGATGGAGGCTGTGTGACGCTAATAACCGTAGAAATTGCCAGCGCTGGAAACTAAAAGGTGAGGAAGACAAATCAAAACTCTTGAGACGGACATGTTAGAGGTGAGAAAGACGACTCAAGCGCACTATCGTCGGCAGGCATACCCAGTGTACTCAGCTGAGTATACTTTTCCTAGAGGGGGTAACATTTTGTCATTATACAATGGCAAGAAAGAATCCTGGCTCCTGATTGGTCAGTTGGCCATCACAGCAGGGATGTTATCCTGGCTTAACATACCTGCTGATCGACTACATGATGATCTCATGGATAGTTTTGATGATTGTTTCCACCTTTTCTTAAAAAAAATATTTTTAAACACAAAAAAAAAAAAAGTAAAATTATTTTTTTTCTGTATAAAACAATGAGCCATTGTATAATAGGAATAATGCCCTCCAGGGTGGGTGTTATGCTGGGATAACATCCCTTTCCAGTGGCCTCGGGCCCAACCACCTGAGGTGGGATGTTTTTCCAGCATAACACCCACCCTGTCGGGCATTATTCCTTTAGTAATGTATTCTGCCCACACAGTCTGAGTATTTTCGATTGTGCACCTTATACTTAGCAGCCTAAACAGTAATGCACCTTTTCTGTGCTGAAATGGGATGGGGGCACGGGGGGGGGTCAAGTGACGTGTCACTCGTCATTTGATCCATTGTGGGCATTACTCTTGTTGGCTGGTCGATCCATGGGGGCGGTAGCATATCAATGCTACAAGCCTATTGGCTATGCCAAAGAGATTAGCCCAAACTCTTACTGTGATTGGCTGAGGGGCGGGCTCAAAGCAGTGGGCTTTTCAAACGTAGAGAATAAAAATGCAAGTTTTTCTGTGTTTGTTGCCTTATCCTTTTGGATTCCAAGGACTATCGGAGTGTCTCTTGGCTTTGTGTGAGCTGATCAGTGACGGCAGCAGATCTTTCAACCAGAGTGACCAGAACAGTGCACATTTCGAGGATCGGTGGATTCGGTGGCAGTGCATGGCGAGACCTGACTGACCTAGCCAAGCTTTGATCCGCAGTTTGCGGCTTTGCCAGTGAGTCCACTTTGTAACTAGTTTGCTTGCTTTGCGTCGGGGGAGTGACTGAGTTGGGAGGGACCAAGTCCACAATCATCGTTTGTGTATCGCTGGAGACGGAGGAGCAGTGATCGAGATAGCCCAAACAAAGAAGGTCCGCAGGCCAGATAAATTGTACGGCAAACAAAGCGGCGACTGAGGTGAACTTCTGAAGCACAGATTCCACACCCCTACCACAGCACAGCAGTTTGTTGAGAATAGTTTTCTTCAAAAAAATGACATTACATTAATGACTAGTTAGCAATAGAATTTAGTTTGTATACTGCCAAATCCCCATATAACATTGTTAGACATAGAAGAAT
Organism: Neoceratodus forsteri; assembly: GCA_016271365.2. Classification (NCBI taxonomy): domain Eukaryota; kingdom Metazoa; phylum Chordata; order Ceratodontiformes; family Ceratodontidae; genus Neoceratodus; species Neoceratodus forsteri. The sequence goes on from CM057452.1 coordinate 1,041,115,030, forward strand.
TACAATACAGTAAATTTCTGTATTAAAATGCCAAAATAAACACATTTGACAAAAGGAAAATGAGTTTTATTTTATTCCTATTTTTTAATCAGTCTCGTGATGATCATCCTGCCCATGGCCTGATTGCCCCTGCGTGGCTCCTGTCCTGATGAGAGTCTGACTGGGACCATGTCCTGACTTCTGCCTGCCCCTATCCACGTCAAGTCCTGGCCTGCTAACCCTCCCTTGGATCCTGGCCTGTTATAAATGATCTGTCTACATCTTACACCCCCCCCCCCACCATCCTGAGCTGGCTTGACCATGGTCTGCCAATGCATGACTGCTGGCCTGACATGGGAGACTGTGCAGTCCCCACAATTTTTCCAATTCCCCACATTATAGTGATATCATCATCGATTCAAATCCTCACACACTGCAAGTAGACCTCATCCACTTACCTTTTGGAATATTTAATTTAATTTAAACCAGTGCAGCAGAAGATGACAGTGGCTGCAGTGCAAAACAGCATTTTTCTCCAGGCCAACAGAATTCCTAGAAAAAAGATAAATTATGTATTAAAGTACAGAAGTAAATTGGCTGCCTAAAACTTTTTCCCCTTGGGCAAAAAAAAAAATACCCCCCCAAAAAATTTCTGCCGGCATGGTGGTAGCACTACCACTCATGACGCTGGCAATCCCGGTTCAAGAGTGAGCCCAGGGAGCTGGAGGGCTTGCTGGGGGGAGGGGCTGTGGATAGAGCCTACCTAGACTTTAACAAGGCATTTGACACAGTCCCACACAAAAGATTAGTAAACAAGTTAGCAAGCCTGGGAGTGGGTCCTAGGGTGGTAGTCGGGGTAAAAAATTGGCTGGACAACAGGACACAAAGGGTAATGGTAAATGGAGTCCACTCTGAAGAAAGGGGGGTTACTAGTGGGGTACCACAGGGTTCAGTACTGGGTCTAGTCCTTTTTAGTGTCTTTCTAGGTGACATTGCAGAGGGGTTGGAAGGAAAAGTATGCTCTTTGCAGACAACATAAAGATCTGCAACAGGGTTGATACACAAGGGAGGGGTGGAAAGGATGAGAAGGGACTTGGCATAGTTGGAGAAATGGTCAAAATTGTGGCAGCTTACATTCAATGCAAAGAAGTGCAATGTAATTCACCTGGGAAACAAAAACCCAGGGGAAGAGTACACAATGGGGAAGGGGTACTAACAACAAAAATGGAAAGGGACAGGGTAGTCATATCAGATGACCTAAAGGTATGCCAGCAATGTGAGAAGGCAGTAAGGAGGGCTTGGGGAATACTGGGGTGCATAGGGGGAGGCATCACCAGTAGAAAACAGGAAGTTGTTCCTTCTGTACAGACAGTTGGTGAGACCCCATCTAGAGTACTACGTGCAATTCTGGAGACCCCATCTCCGCAAGGACATTGACAGGATGGAGGCAGTCCAGGGGAGGACAACTAAAGTGGTGCAGGGTCTGCACTAGAAGACATGGGAAGAGAGACTAAAGGAGCTTAATATGTGTACCCTAGTGGGGAGGGGGGGACATGATATAAAGTGCCTCAAGGGAATCAACAAAGTCCAAGAGGGTAGCATTTTTCAGAAAAAGAGATGTGCAAGAACAAGAGGGCACGGTTTGAAGATAGAGGGGGGACAGCTCGGGAGCAACATGAGGAAGTATTTTTTTCACAGAGAGGGTGGTGGGTGCATGAAACGGCCTTCATGAGGAGGTAGTGGAGTCAAAAACAGTGGGGGAATTCAAGAATGCATGGGACAGACATAAGGCAATTCTAATGGGGGAGTAGGAGGAAGTAGGCTGTTGGTTAACTGGGATCTGCAGCTTATCCAATAGGTTGGGAAATGTGCAGACAGGTTGGGCCAAGTGGTCCTTATCTGCTGTCAGTCTGTGTTTCATGTTAATTACATTTGCATTGCCTACTTACTGCAGCTTTTACATAAACCAGAACTGGCTGGGTATAAAATATTTTTTCCTAATTTTTCCTTGAAGTGCTGGATCTTTTAGAAGTATAAGAAAAAAAAAAAAAAAAATTCTGCCAATGAAAAACAAATGTGCGATAAGGACTGTCATATACCGAAATCTGAATTACGTACAAAATGCATGCACCCGTCATGACCACTGAACAGGGCTCAATGGGCCCCATAAAGGACAGGACAGTGCAACTTGCATGCAGAACAAATGGCCATTATGGTAAGGTCCCACTTTAGTCATGTATGACTGCCATCCGTAACCCTTCAGGACGAGCTCCAAAGAATGATACGCCATTGCCTGGGGGACTGGGGGGGTTAATGATGACTTAAGTGTCTGACTGGGGTGGGGGGGCCATCCTGCATAGGTGACTTTGTGTAGACTAAGTATTCTCATCGTGATTGTACTGGGGAGGATGAGATGAATATTTTCAGATTTGTATTTTAAACTCATCGTAATGGTCTTACACTTAAACTGACTGAGCCCTCCCTGACTGTATGAAATGGAGGATTAAAGAATGTGTCAAAGAAGATGCTGGGTGTGGCAGGCCATGCCACGTGGACTGGCGAGTGATAACTGCAGTGACCCTTTTCACCTCACCTCGTGGCATGGCTCACGTGACCTGATCTGAGTGACGCACATGATCATACTGTTCGCGGACACAGTCAATTTAATGTAAATAGTCACGAATCACCCTTACAAGGAGTTTAAAATTGTGACATGGCCCACCTGGCCCGACATGAGAGAGTGACAAGAACCTGATCTAATCATGCATTTATATGGTCTGATGCCAGGGCCCAGCTGAACACAATACAAAACAAAATTTTTAAAATGAGTTTTAACAGAAAATTATTAAGAGATCCGGCGCTCATCCACACATTCCCCAAAGAACCATGACAAATACTCTTCTCTGCTGTTCTGCTCTTGTCACCTCACCAGTGCCACGCAGCATGGCCCCAGCCCACACAGACTCTCGTCCCCAGTCAGGCCACAGTGGTACATGATGTGCATAATTCGATTATTTTTCTATTTTGATAATGCATAAGTGCAGAATCAGATACAATTATACACAACCATTTGGTACACAAATCACTGAGGGCTGATGCACACAACATAACCTTGCGTTATACTACATTAGCCAGGCAGTAAGAGAATGGAGGGACATGGGGTCCGATCAACTGGCCAGCACCACAGAGCCTGATGTGACTTAGGGAGGGGAAGGGAGGGCTGCTTCTTACACAGTCATGGTCGAGGACTCATGCCACACACACAAAGTTGAGAGCTGATTTTAATTTTTTAGACAAATAAATGATGAGTAGTCACCTATTCGACTGCTCCACTGAGATGCAGGGGCTGGGTGATTCCTTCCCACTGATCACGATGTCCTGTCATTTCTGTGTGGCACCCTGAGCCTTTGCGGAAGGGTGCCTTATAAATAAAGCTACTACTACTGTGGCACTCTGGTAAACTTCCTGACTCCCTAGAGTTGCTCTAAACCTCTCAAATGTGCTGTCTTTGGTGAGCCTCCTTGGCCTTCCTTGTTGTCCTGGCTTCTGCCTTCAAAATCCTCTTCTCATGCTCTATCTTTGCTACCTCATGTGTCTACGATATTCTTGCACTGTAGCCCATCCATACTCCAATTTTGTCTGCTAGTAGGCCCAGTTTTTGTCAAACATTCACTAAATCCACACTTGTACTGACCGACTCCACAGCTTTCTCCAGCAACCCTGCCTCCCAAGGCTGATGTGGCAGTTTTGAGACAACTTAGCACCATTTTTTTTTATTATGTTTAAATTGCTCTCATTTCTTCTTATTTGATCCTCTTGATCTCCCTAAGCTGCTGCTCACTGCCCTCTGAGTCCTCTCTCTTGAGGAAACTCTAGGAATGGTCAAGAGTATGACAGTTGGGTTTCAAGGTGGAAAAGTGCAAAATCATGCTCCTAGGACACAGAAAGCATGAGGTGAAGTATAAAAATGGCTGGAGAGGTCCCAACAATCATTAAACAGGAAAAGCGCCTTGGGGAGTCCTATCTGATGACCTCAAGGTGGCATGGCAGTGCGACAAGGCAGTAGGTAGGGCCAGTGGGATGCTGGGGTGCATAGGGAGGGTTTTCACCAGCAGAAGGAGAGAACTGGTGAGACCCCACCTGGAGTACTGTGTCCAGTTCTGGAGACCACATCTCAGTAAGGTCATATAGGGTAGAGGTTGTCCAGAGGAGGGCCACTAAAATGATGCGGGGTGGGGGGGGGCATCAGAAGCCTATGAAAGAGACTGAGGGATCTCAATATGTAACCCTGGAAGGGGCAGGGGACATGGCAGAGGCCTATAAATACAGGGTGAATAAGGTACATGAGGGTGTATTTTTCAGAGAAGAAGGTGATCGAGAACAAGGGACATGCAGTGAAGCTGGAAATGGGGAAATTTAAGAGGGATGTGAGGAAGTAGTTTCTCACTGAAAGAGTGGTGGATGCCTGAAACAATCTTCCAGTGGAGATGGTGGGGGCAAACACTGGTGTGCTTCATGCTTGTGTGGGATTGGCACAAAGGAATCTTGGTAGGAAAATGGGGGGGGGGGTAGCTGGAGATCAGGTAGGGTCTGTGATCACAGTATAGGCAGGAAAAAATGGGCAGACTAGGTGATCCATGCGGTCTTTATCTACTGACAAAGTCTCTGTGCATCTTTCAGATCCTCTAGTGTTTTCATTTAGCACACCACCTAGTTTCCCTACTACTGAAACAGTGGATTGGTACAATGCTGGAACTGGTCTTCCTGTTACAAAAAACAAAACAAAACAAACAAACAAAACAGCTATAATCTAGCAGGTCACCACTTTTTTTTCTTTCACGAACTAATAACTGTGTACAAAAAAGACTTTAAGCAGTAGAAAAGAGCACCCAATACATAAAATCTAGAAAAGGGTTTGGATTCTGTTATGTGCAGAAGGAAAAAAATCATTGTTTCCCTGGATTGTAAGTTGGCTACAATTAGCTATAAACC